>CM057451.1:454340000-455590000 GCA_016271365.2 Neoceratodus forsteri | reverse complement strand
TAGTCAGAGATCAGGTATGGTGTGTGGTGACAGTGTAGGCAGGGAAAAAATGGGCAGACAAGGTATACTAAGCAGTCTTTATCTGCTGACAAATTCTATGTTTCTATGTTACTCTGGGGTGTAGCTCACTGGGGCCCGAAGCCTTATTTCTATTTAATCCCTTCAACAATAAGCATCCTAGTCTGTGTGAACAGGCCTAGTTCCAGTACTTGTCCCTATGCCTCTGAGTCTCCTGTTGGGATGAATGTACACTCTCTAGAATTGCCTCCCCTCCCATTTCCACTATGAATACTGAGGTGAAGTATTCATTCAGTGATCCGCCTTGCCTATAGTGTAAGTCCCCCACTACCCCTCTTTACCCTGACTTTCTAGGCACTCCTTCATTTTCTCCTTCTCCCTTATGTACCTGAAGAAGGTGCTGTCTTTCTGCTTGACCCCTGTGTAGTGCAGAGCCCTTACTAGGCCTTGGCTTTTCACACAACTGTCTTTGCTTCTCTTTGCCTCTTCAGATCAATTGATGATCTATGCTCCTTTAACAGTTTTGTCCTGTATGACCTGAAGGCAGACTTTTTTCCTACCTACTGCCTCTCCGACTTACTTAGTAAACCATAGAGGTCTTCTTCATGGCTTTGTCCACTGTCCTGCTACAGCTGTATGATGCCTCCAAAACTGTCTCCTTGATGGGCAACCATTTCGCCTCAGCTCCTGCCATTCAGTTCACAGCCTCTAGCTGTTCCCCAGTTACCTAATCATTTTAGTGAAGTCTACCCTTCTAAAATCTAAAACACAAGTCCTGGTTTTTGTGGGTCCTGTCATGAGGGGCTGGGAAAACCACACTGTGTTATGGTTGCTGGTCCCCAGAGGGACCTTAATGCTATCTACAGCCAAGGTGTCCAGGTTCATGAACACTGATTTGCTGCAACATGAAGCAGTCCTGGACAGTGTCCACTAACATCTGACTGCATTAGTAGACTCTTAGCCACAGGAATGGTCCAGTCCACTTCAGGCATATTTAGGTCACCCACCAGGACTACCTTCCCCATCTCTTCAGCCCTTCTGATCTTCTTTCTCAGATGTTTGCAAATTGCTTCCAACTGATTAGGAAGCCTATAAGCCAAACCCATCCTTGTGTTTTTACCCTCTGCACCACTAACTATACTCATAAAATTTCAATCCCTTTGTGGCCAGCAACCGCAAGTCACCCACCTTGTTCCTCAGGCCTCCATGTGCTGTCCTTCATTTTTAATGTTTAACTCCCATGACTGCCATCTTTTACAACTCCCTTCCCTATCCCACCCACCAAGTTCTAAACATACTTTACAAACTTCATATAACAGAAAGCCCCCCTCCCCTTTTGTCATTTTACCTAGTAGCATATTGTCTGTGGGATAACAACTGCTACTGAATCAATTGGAATGTGAATCCTACTCTGAATGCCCCATGTGATTTGTAAATATAAATGGAAGAAAAGGAGTAGCAGCATTATATTAAACAGCATAATTAATTGACTTAGTGAATATTAATGTATGTGCGTCCATATCTGACCACTGCAGTGCAGAAAGAACATTAAAGATGCAGTGTGGTCTAGTGATTGGAGAACTGGCTTGGGAACCAAGCAAATACAAAATCAAATCTTGCTATACCAAACTGCTCACTTGTGATTTTGAGCAAGATAGTTGAAAGTCAATGCCAAAAAAGTTCAAGGTGATGCACTTAGGGAACAAAAACCCCAGGAAGCAATACTGGATGAAGGGGATTAGGCTGACCACTACTTCAGGAAAGGGACATGAGGGTCATAATAAGTTACTTCCTAAAACTAACTAGCCAATGTAACAAAGCCTACAGTGAGGCAGACAGAATGTTGGGATGTATTGAAAGGGCTTTTGATAGCAGGAGGAAAGAGGTGATACTACCGCTGTATAGATCAATGATGAGATTCCATCAGGAATATTATGCTCTGTTCTGGAAACCTCACATGAGGAAAGACAAGGACATGCTAAATACAGTGCAGTGTAGAGTAACTAAAATGATTCGGTGCCAACAGGAAAGATCCTATGAGGATCATTTCAGGGCACAGACCATGCAGTCACTGGAGGCTAGAATGGAGAGGGGGGTCATGTTAGAGACCTTTACTTTCTTGAAAGGAATAAACAAGATAAACTGTGAGGAACTATTTAGCAGGAATGGTGAGGTCAATAACAAGGGGCCATGAATGTAAGCTGGTGGGGGAGGAGATTCAGGTAGGATGTGAGAAAGTTTTACTTTATGTACTGTAGCAGTAGCTCAGCCTAATGGCAGAAGTGATGGGTGTAAAAAAACATTAATAGGGTCAAGCACAGATGGAACAGACTAAAGGGCTTAATAGTTACTCAGAAGAGTAACAGTAATGTAGGGAGCAAGGCAGGGAAGACAAAGGTAAAAACCTCATCTAGACAATACAGTAGATCATGGGGTAGAATGGGATAAAACTGGGCAGACTGGGTGGACTAATGATCTTTTTCTGCAGACATTGTCAATGTTTCTACATAAGTCACTTAACTGAACAGTGCTGCAGTATTACCAGTTGTTTAAATAGGTTGAAGCAAGCCCCCTCTAAAAATGAAATGCTGCATCTCAGCTGGGTCCCCTTGGGTAAATAAACTGTAAAAAGGAAGTTGAGAGTCCAGCACTGGGCCACCAAGCTGATTAGTAATTTAAGAAACAAGAGCTAGGTGGAAAGACTGGACATATGGTACATGAGGTAACAACAGAGATGGCTGAGGGGGACACACTCAGTGTTCCAAATGCTAAAAAGTGTAGACTGGGTATAACATACAAATTATTCGAGCTGGTGAGTGCAAGCAGAACTATAGGGTATGCATCTCAACTAAGGGTGATAAAAGGTTAAATATTAGAAATCATTACTTCCCACAAAGGGTGGTAGCATGTGGCATAGGCTGCCAGGTGACGTAGTGGAAGCTAGCATTGTTCAGCCTTTCAAAACAGCACTACACCAACTCCTAAGGGAGAGTAGTATTGAGAGTTACCCAGCTTGCATAGGGGTTCCATTCTAGCAGACATGGATGTGTCATTACCAAACTGGGGTAAAGTTACTTCTGTGTTGCTGGAAGGGGAGATAAAATGGACCCTAAGCCCTCTCTACACCACAATATTATGTTATTATAATAGCGGTCTGTCTGTCTTCCTGTACTAGAGTACTTGGCCTTCAATTTGCCAGTCACACCTGAAATTTCCAGGGTAAACCACCCACCCACCCACCCACCAGAGAGGTAAACAACCAACAATTTGCTTTTGTGTCACTCATCTGCTTATCCATCCATCCATGAATCCTTCCATCCTTCTATCTATCTATCTATCTATCTATCTATCTATCTATCTATCTATCTATCTATCTATCTAATGATTGACTTAAAATGTAAACACAGGTGCTGTACAATTAAGTGACATGACTTGACATGGTATGTGCTGTGGTGGGATAATGGTACACTTTGGGTAAATTGTGAGGCACAAGTCTTCATTCAAGTGAGATCATGCATTAATGCACATGCCACAAGTCACATTTCTGATTTTCCAAGTAATAGTTTTAAGTGTCTTGTGCTCATTTTCCAGTACAAAACACAATGCTATGTTCAGGGCAAAGCCTATGTTCAGGCCATATGTTTATCTCAGTGTGCTTAAAATATGCATATCTCATACATGCACAAGTTCATGTCAGTTTGATGACATCTTGCTCAGATGTGCATTCTCTTATCCTCAGGAATGTGCAGAGGTAACGGGTGGATGGAACTTTAGAATAGCTATGAGGTAAGAGGCTTGGGCCAAGTAAAATCACATTTTGCTTGAAAAATAACAATTAACAAATGAATAATGCAAAATGTGGTAGCCTAGATACAGTCAGCAAGCATGTAGTCTTTGACAGGCACACTGGTCCCATAGGACCAAAAATGAATACTAAAAGCTGACATGCCCCAATGTGAACAGAAAATACAGCCCCCCCCCCAACTTTTCCTGCTTTAGCGATTTGGTTTAGAAACACAATAATACACATAAATAACATTAATGCATATTTCAACATCATTTCACTGGAGAAATTAAAAGAAGAGAAAATGTTTAAAGTATTCGTATGCACTAAGTCCAACTGTTATAGCACTCATTCAGAATGCATATGTAACTGCTGTGCTATCTATACCCAACAACTACACAGCGAATACCAGTACGTGAACATGGTTGCCGTTGGTCAATGCTTATCATATCTTGATTTTAGTATACTGCTGTTTCTAATTCAATGTATATATGTATTTTATATGTGCTTCTGTCAAAATCTGGGTCATGCCTTAAAATAGGATCTTTGTATTCCAGTGGACTTTCTGTGGTTAACAATAATAAACTTACGTTATCTCCAAGTGCATTCAACCATCTGAAAAGTGTCTTTGTACCACCAGAGTGTACACCCTAGAGTGCCTTTTTTCGATTACAAAATAGGTCCATGATTTGAAGTGGAGGAGGCACAAATGCACAAAACTAAAATAATTTTAAACATTTTAATGACATTTATTAAGAGTCATACATCCCACACAAATAGTCCCAGCACATCCCAGCACTGGCATGTCATCACTATTTCAAATGGTACACCAAGTGACATATCTTTTTTTAATTAGTCCTTAAACCCTCTACTTTCTCCACACCATCCCCCATTTACCTATTTCCTCACCTTTCTTCCATTTTTAGATCATTTCCTCCTTTTTCCAACCCTATTTCTTTTTTTCATCTTTCCCCGCATTCAACAGGTAGAATGTTTACTATATATGGAATACTAGAATTCAACTCTCTACTTCATTCTACTGGCATAATGTTCACCCCATTTGGTGCAGAATCGTGCATCACAATACTCTGGTAGTCTAGTGGTACACCCTCTCCCTTCCCTGAACCACGTTCGATGAACGATTCCCCAATCGCAATTCCTTCGTAGTCTAGTGTCGCCCCCCGGTGTCCCCCCCACCACGATCATAGCATAAAACTCCAACTTTGTGAATGACATGAAGTTGTGAATGAAAGTGTACAGTACACACTACAAGCCCATTTGTCGACAGTGTCGACCAATGGGCTTACAGGAGTACAGTATACAGTCATTTACTGATAGCTCAGTCAGCAGGCAGCCGTGGTAGTGTGCGGGTGGGTTGTCCTGCCATAACTTGTCGACCATGCTCAGACAGGGGAAGCGGGGGTGGGGTGGTTCGCAGTGGAGAGAGGTGCGGGGTCCTCTGGACTACCAGGGAGGTTCAAGTTTGGAGTTTTATGCTAAGATCATGGCAGGGGAGGACTCTCGACTACCAGGGAATAGTGATCAGGGAATTGTTCATCGAACATGCTTCGCGGAAGGGAGGGGGGGTACCACTAGACTACCAGGGTATTGTGATGCATCATTCTGCATCAAACAGGGTTCAGTGAGAGAAGGGGTTACCACTAGACTACCAGGGACTTTCACGATCATTTCTTTTGGCACAATCTGGGAATGGGGCAGGGGGGCCACTAGACTACCAGGGAGAGAGGGGCTGCCTACTGTTTTTATACATTCGTGGCTGGGGGGTAGCCACCCAGGGGCTGGCGGCTGCTGTGTTGCACTGTGCAATATGACAGCCCACCTGTGGGTGGCTATGACTTAGGCATGGTTTTTCCATGCCTAACTTTGCACGGCACATCGCTGAGATGTGCGGGCAGCTGCGCGGCACATCTCGGCTGAATATGGAGATGTGCTGCTTATGCAGGGGAATGGACTCAGTTGCGCCGGGCTTATCTCCTTTGAATATCTGGGCTGTAGTGTACTGCCTGGAATTAATAGTAATTTTTAGATGCAGTCAGCTATCACTTCCTATATCTGAAGTACTTTTTATTTTCTGATTGCTAATTAGAAGATTTTCCACCTGACAGTACTGGGCTGATATGTGGAGCAGCACTCTATTTGGAGGCAGAAAAAAAACAGTCAGTTCTGTTCCTCCCACTACATCGTCAGAAATGTGACCAAACACACTGAGGCACCACAATACTTGCAGTCTGAGCAGTGACTTTTACAAGTTACCAATCAAAATGCAGGAAATTACATAGATATATAGACACTGTTGGCAGATAAGGGCCTATGGCCCACTCAGTCTGCCCATTTGAGCTTGTAAGTACCCTTTACGTTTTTCTAGAAGTCTGTTGCCCCTTATCCCGACCTCTGGAATTCTCTTATGTCTATCCCATGCATTCTTAAATCCTGTGATTGTTTCAGCCCCCACCACTTCCTCTGGCAGGGTGTTCCACTTGTCCACCACCCTTTCTGTGAAGAAATTCTTTCTCACGTTTCCTCTGAACCGCCCTCCCTACAACTTCATCCCTTGCCCTTTAGTCCTGGAACATTTTTTCACTGGAAAATAATATATTCCTGCACCCTGTTCCTCCCTGTAAGGTACTTGTATGTCTCTATCATATTCCCTGTCTTCCTCCTCTCCTCCAGGGAGTACATATTCAAGTCCTTCAGCCTGTCCTCATAGGACTTGTGATGCAATCCCTGACCATCTTTGTTGCCCTCCTCTGAATCTTCTCTATCCTGTTTATGTCCTTACATAGGTAAGGCCTCCAGAACTGTACACTGTACTCCAGGTGGGGCCTCACTAGTGCCTTGTATAGTGGAATTATGACCTCCCTTTTCCTGCTGGTGATGCCCCTGCCTATGCATCCCAAAATCATATGTGCTTTACCTGCTGCTTTGTCGCACTGTTTCTCTGCCTTGAGGTCATCAGAGATAACCCCAAGGTCCCTTTCCTGCTTGGTGCATGCTATATCCTCACCCCCCAACTGTTATGTTGTTCCAGGGTTTTTGTGCCCCATATGCATTATTTTGCACTTCTTTGCATTGAATTTCAACTGCTAAACCCTTGACCATTCTTCAAGCTTCTGCAGGTCCCCCCTCATTCTGTTTACACCCTCTGGCATGTCCACTTTGTTACAGAGCTTCATGTCCTCAGTGAACAGGTAAATTCTGCCTTCTAGGTCCTGCGCAATGTCATTAATAAAGACATTGAATAGGATCGGTCCCAGCACTGATCGCTGTGGTAACCCACTGCTCACTCTTCCCTCTACAGAGTGACAGCTATTTACCACCACCATCAGTGTCCTGCTACTCAGCCAATTACCAATCCACCGCACTACTGTACTGCCTACTCCCATATTTCCCAGTTTGTTTAATAGATTTCTATGTGGCACAGTGTCAAAGGCCTTGCTGAAGTCCAGATAGGCCACATCCACTGCCCCCTCCTGATCCACTTCCCTTGTCACCCAGTAGAAAAATTCAATGAGGTTGGTCTGGCATGACCTCCCGGTGAAACCATGCTGCCTTGGGTCCTGTAGTCCGCTGGCAACCAGATGTTCCATCAATCTCTCCTTCAGCAGTGCATCCATGATCTTCCCCACTACTGAGGTTAGGCTGACTGGTCTATAGTTCCCTGCTTCCTCTTTGTTCCCATTTTTGTATAAGGGGACTACATCTGCTATCCTGCAGTCTTTGGGTACCTCCTCTGTTTCCAGTGATCAGCTAAACAGGATTGCCAGAGGTTCAGCCACCACCTGTCTTAGTTCCTTTAGGACCCTGGGGTGCACCTCATCTGGCCCCATTGCTCTATTGACTCTTATTTCTTCCAATTCCTTTAGGACCCTTTCCCGTGTAAAGGGACTTGTGTCCATTTCTGCACCGTTCCAACCCCTTGTACTCCCTTCAGGCCCATTACCCTCCTCTTCCTCAGTAAAGACTGAGCAAAAATATCTGTTCAGTATGTCAGCTTTATTGTTGTCATCCTTCATGCGGCCCTTGTCCTCCCCCCTTCAGTCTCACTATCTCTCCCTTTGCCCTTCTTTTTTCACTTATGTACCTTTAAAAGCTTTTGTCCCCTCTACCCACTGATTTTGCAATGTGCTTTTCTGTCTGAGCTTTGGCTTCCCTTACTGACCTCCCTGCCTCCCTTTGCTTTTCCTGGTACTTCTCCTTCTCCCCTTCTGCCTGTGTCATTTTGTATTGCCGGAATGGAATCTTTTGGGCTTTCACTTTCTCCGCTACCTCCTTGGAAAACCATAATGGCTTCCTCTTCCTTTTCCCCTTGCTAACCTGCTTAATGTATAATTCTGTTGCTCTTGTAATCCCTGTTTTAAATATTGTCCACTGTTCCTCCTCCCTGATTCTCTCCCCATTCCCATTACTGCCTCTTTCAAGCATGACCCCATTTTCCCAAAGTCTGCCTTCCTAAAATCCAGGATACGTGTTTTTGTGTGGTTTGTTTTCTGTTCCTTCTGTGATTTCAAACCACAGTGACTGGTTTCACTGTTCTCCGGGTGCTCCCCACTGTTTCCCCTATCACAGTGTCCCTGTTTGTGAGCGCGAGGTCCAGTATTACCTTCTGTCGAGTTGGTTCCACAACCAGTTGCTTAAGGATGGCATCTTGAAGGGAGTCCAGGATAAATCTGCTTCTGGTTGATGCTGCTGCTTGGAGGCTCCAGTCCACGTCTTGAATATTTAAGTCTCCAACCAGCACCACCTCCTCCTTGTCTGCCATCCTTTGGATGGCTAGCATCAACTCCCTATCTGTTTCTTCCTCCTGGGCTGATGGACTGTAGAACACCCCTGTGCAGATGGCTGACCCCTTTTTCCTTTCTAGCTTAACCCACAGCATCTCTCCCTATTTTGTTCCTCCTGGATTTCTGTGGCCTTTATGCCATCTTTCACATTAAATGCCACTCTTCCTTCCTTCCTTCCTGCCCTGTCTCTTCTGAATATGTTGTAGCTGGGTATAGCCATCTCCCAGTCGTAGTTATCATTGCACCAGGTCTCTGTGATGGCCACAATGTCCAGGTCCGACTACACCATGGCAGCCTCCAGATCTTCCATCTTGTTGCTAAGGCTTCTGGCATTGGCACACATGGCTTTCCATGATGTGAACTCCATGGACTGTTTAGGTGTTCTACTCCAGCCCCTTCCCTGGTTGTTCTTTATCCCTGGTTTTCCCTGCTGTCTGCCCTTCTGTTGAATTTTGCCCCCTTTCTGCCTAGCCACCCCTTGGATGCTTATCTCCATCTTTTGCACACTGCTTTGTTGAGATATCCTCTCCTCCTGTTCACTGGTTTTACTGCTAGATGTGGGGGGTGGGCAGTTAGGTACCCTCCTTGCTGGCCTGCCACCTGCCTTGGCTACTTTAAATGCTTGTCCATATAGCATTTAAACTTATCATTGAGTGCTTGGATTCCCCTCCAGGATGGATGCAGGCCGACAGGCTTGAACAAGCCCCCATCCCACCAGGTGGGTCCGCAGTCACCAATGAATCCAAACCCTTCCTCACAGTGCCAGTTCTTCAACCATGTGTTAAAGTTCCTGGTGCATGCACCCCTAAGCTCTCTCATGCCTCTCACAGGTAGTACTTCTGAGGAGGT
The DNA here is from genome assembly GCA_016271365.2 of Neoceratodus forsteri. NCBI lineage: Eukaryota > Metazoa > Chordata > Ceratodontiformes > Ceratodontidae > Neoceratodus > Neoceratodus forsteri. The sequence continues at coordinate 455,580,547 of CM057451.1, read as the reverse complement.
GACAGATGTAGCTATTTGCTTGAGACCCCTCCCCAATTTCCTAAATTCTTCCTGAACTTCCTTAAGCTCCCCGTTTGCTAAGTCATTAGTACCTAGGTGGATAATGACACCCAGTCCACCCTCCCCTCTTTCCTTTTCTGGTGATCCCCAGGATCTTCCTCCCATCCCTCCATGCCATGGCACCTGGTAGGCACCTCACCTCCCTCTCCGCGCATGTTCCTAGCTAGATCCCTCTTAAGATAGAGTCCCCCAGCAGAATTTGCTTCCTCCTCCTCCTCCGGGGTCCGCTGCTCTCTCCACTGAGGTCACCTCCTTAGTTGACCTCCACAACCTTCCCTTCCACTTCTCTGGGTACCTCTGTTTGGTTGTCCCCGTTTGCCAGTGTGGCATCTGAGTTCTCGAGTGTAATAGGATTTGGGATGTGCCTCTGCCCGACTGCCCTAACCCTCCCTGAGCCCACCGTCATCCAAGTGCTCCTCATTCTTGGCATTCTTTGAGGCAGGGGCATTGGACTGGTTGGTCTCTGGATAGGGGAGAAGGTACCCCTGACACAGTTTATTTCCACTCTGAGTCTGGCTACCTCATCCCACAGTCCAGAGAGATGCCTGTAGATAGGGCAGGACCTCAGTGTCCAGAAGGTCTGCCTGAATATGGCTGCCCTGCATCCATTGCATTGCACCACTCCCCACATTATACTGCACTTATACTGCTATTCCAATAGTTGTCTGTTACTGAAGCTCTTCTTGTAGTTCCCTCTTTATTAATTTGCTGTCCTGAAAATCCTACCACCGATCCTCAGATGCTTCTTTTTTAAAGAAGGAAACAACAACAAAAATGAGTCAAAACACTTGTGCCGAGGGCAGGTTTCCTCCCCCGTATGCCCCATCTACTCCACAACCCCTGCTATTCCCTGTGTTTGGCTCCTGTCAATGAGATTTAACAAGGCATATAATTAAGAGTGGTGGTGCAGGAAAGGGAGTTGGGCAAACATTTGCAGCAGGTAAAGACAGCAAAGGAAAACAGCACCACTAAAAGTACACCAAACTAGGTTTTAAATTTTCAACAGCCCCAAAACAATTCCAATTAAAGACAGCAAAGGAAAACAGCACCACTAAAAGCACACTGAAATAGGTTTTAAATTTTCAACAGCCCCAACACAATTTCAAGTAAAGACAGCAAAGGAAAACAGCACCATTAAAAGCACATGTAACCCCCTTACAAATGGGGGTTCACTAGAACGCCTCTGGTTGTCTTTTTGAGAGCTGTCAGCTTGCTGACCCAGTCAGTTTACTAAGTAGGGAGGGGGCTGTGGGTTCTCTTGCTCGAGTCCCACCTGAGCCGCAGGGTAGGTGCTCTATTTTTGCCACTACTGAGTAGGCAAATCGGGTCCCTTATTGGGCTGTGGGATTTATGTATTATATGTTGACTAAGTATTAAGCAATGTCATTTGTCTAACCTGTTTTCCCTTACAGCTGGGACTTTATGTGTTTTCCTCTCCGTTTTGGACCCGGACTGCCTATGGGGTCCAATAAGGAGCCTGGGGCACCTAAAATTGAGGATTGAGCAGCCAAGTAGGACTGGGACTCTTTTGAGAACCGGCTGCCAATGGGAGGTATGGCCTGTGATGCTGGGAGCTGAAGTCCAGAAGGTGGCACTTTATTTGCACCAATAGAAGGAGGTAGAGGGGATTGGCATCAGGAGCCCTCCAATAGAGTCGGATTGCACCTGAAGTTGTGACTCCCACTTAATGGCTGAGAGGTCAGAGTCATTGTGGTCATGAGGAGAGAAGGAGCTCTGGGCTCCTGCTCTGTAGAGTCTTCGCGCGGGAAGCGCAAGTGGAAGGCCAAGAAGTCAGGTGACAGAATCACCAGAAGGAGCCAGACAAGATCCGCTGTGGTGTGCAGGCAGAGGAGGCTGTATACGTACAGCTACCTACCAGGCTCACCCTGTAGAGGACTGGAGAATCTGTTTCAATCATGCTCGGTCTGTCAGGACACGTGAAGCTGCGTTGCGTTACCCGGTTCGTGCAGTGAAAGCGAGCGGGAGTTTAAAGCAGCTGCCTGGTATGGTACTCCTCTGTTCTACATATAAATGTGTGGAGAAGTGTTTGGATCACAGGCATATGTCCTGCAAGTGGTGTGAGAGGGATCCTTCTACAGGAGTCGTGAGTACTAAATCAGGGTAGCTCCCTGTCAGATGTTCTACTGAGGGCAAGTTTGATCTGGCTGCTCCACTGGCCACATGAACTAAGCCTGCTGGCTCTGCATAATCAATTTGGGCATTGAACATTTGTCTTCCTTATCAGGGCCCCAACCAGCTGCACCGAACAGGCTAGCATCTTATTGCCTGGGTACCCAGTGACAGTGACTTATAGGGAGTTGGCCTGTGCACAGTGCCCTGAAATAGTAGAGTGTTAAGCTAATCAACCAGAGAAGAAGCCAGAAGGGGAAGGAAGGAAACATATTCAATTGAAGAAGCCAGAAGGGGAAGGAAGGAAACATATTCAATTCAGTGCTTTAGAGTAACTGGTAATTGCTATTTTTCTTTTAAACTTAGATTGTGGGCTTTTAGTGACACTGTACTTTATTTGTTGTCTTTACTTATAATTTTTTTGGGCTGTTGAAAATTTAAAACATAGTGGTGGTGTAATTCTGTGCTGTCTTTAATTGCTGCAAATTTTATCTTGTCTTGTCTGACTGCCCTGTAGTTGGGTGAAGGGTGTTAATTGTCTGGCCTCTGACCTCAGCTACGTGATAACTGGAGGTGGGGCTTAGTCAGAGTTGAGGTAGCAAGTAGAGTTTTATTTTCTCAGAAGAAGCCAGAAGGGGAAGGAAGGAAACATATTCAATTCAGTGGTGGTGTATTTCTTTGCTGTCTTTAATTGCTGCAAATTTTCGCTCCCCTTGCCCCTCCCCCTCCCTCCCCTTCCTCCAACTCTTAATTATATGCCCTGTTAAATCTGATTGACAGGAGCTAAACACAGGGTATAGTAAGGGGTGTGAAGTAGGAGGGGCATAAGGGGGAAGAAGCCCACCCTCAGCACGGCAAGTGTTTTGACTCATTTATTTATTTATTGGTTTCTTTTATTTTTTTAAAGAAAATTATCTGAGGATCAGTGGCAGGATTTTTAGGACAGTAAATTAATAAAAAGGGAACTAGGAGAGCTTCAGTAGCAGACAAGTAGTGGAATTGCAGTATAATGTGGGGAGTGGTGCAATGCAGTGGCTGTGGGGCAGCCATATTCAGGCAGACCTTCTGGACACTGAGGTGCTGCCCTATCTGCATGCATCTCTCTGGACTGCGGGATGAGGTAGCCAGACTCAGAGCAGAAGTAAACTGGGTCAGGAGTACCATCACCCTATCCAGAGACCACCCAGTCCAATGCAACTGCCTCAAGAATGCCGAGACGAGGAGCACTTGGATGACAGTGGGCTCAGGGAGGGTTAGAGTGGTCAGGCAGAGGCACATCCCAGATCCTATTCCACTCAAGAACTCATGCCACACTGGCAAATGAGGACAACCAAATAGAGGTACCCAGAGAAGTGGAAGGAAAGGATGTGGAGGTTAGCCAAGGAGATGACCTCAGCGGGGAAGGCAGTGAACCCCAGAGGAGGAGGAAGCAAATCCTGGTGGGGGACTCCGTCATAAGAGGGATCCAGCTAGGAACACAGGAGGGGGAGGACAGGGAGGTGAGGTGCCTACCAGGTGCCATGGCATGGAGGGATGGAAGGAAGATCCTGGGGATCACTGGGAAGGCAAGACGGAAGGGTGAGCTGGATGTCATTATCCACCTAGGTACTAATGACCTGGCAAATGGGGAGCCAAAGGAAGTTCAGGAAGGTTTAGGAAATTGGGGAGGGGTCTCAAGCAAGTAGCAACTTCTGTCACTTTCTCAGAAGTACTACCTGCGAGAGGCAAGGGAGAGCATAGGAGTGCATGCACCAGGAACTTTAACTCATGGTTGAAGAAGTGGTGCTGTGAGGAAGGGTTTGGATTCATTGTTGACTGGGGACCCACCTGGAGGGATGGAGGTTTGTTCAAGCCTGACGGCCTGCATCCATCCTGAAGGGGAATCCAAACGCTCAATGATAAGTTTAAATGCTACATTGACAAGCATTTAAACTAGCAAAGGGGTGGCAGGCCAGCAAGGAGGGTACCTACTTGCTCACCCCCCACAGCTAGCAGTGGAACCAGTGAACCAGAGGAGTGGCTATCTCTGCAAAGCAGTGTGCAAAAGATGGAGATTAGTGCCCAAGAGGTGGATAGGCAGAAAAGGGGCAAAATTCAGCAGAAGGGCAGACAGCAAGGAGAACCAGGGATAAAGGACAACCAAGGAAGGGGCTGGAGTAGAACAGTGAAACAGTCTAGGGAGGTCAAATCATGGAAAGCCATGTGTGCAAATGCCAGGAGCCTTAGGAACAAGATGGAAGATCTGGAGGCTGTCATGGTGCAGTCAGACCTGGACATTGTGGCCATCACTGAAACCTGGTGTAATGATAACCACGACTGGGAGATGGCCATACCTGGCTACAACATATTCAGAAGAGACAGAGCAGGCAGGAAGGGAGGAGGAGTGGCACTGTATGTGAAAAATGACATAAGGGCCACAGAGATCCAGGAGGAACAAAATGGGGGAGAGATACTGTGGGTTAAGCTGGAAAGGAAAATGGGAACAGCCATCCGCACAGGTGTGGTCTATAGACCACCAGCCCAGGAGGAAGAAACAGATAGGGAGCTGATGCTAGCCATCCAAAGGATGGCAGACAAGGGTGAGGTAGTACTGGTTGGAGACTTCAATATTCCAGACGTGGACTGGAGCATCCCAGCAGCAGCATCAACTAGGAGCAGATTTATCCTGACTCCTTCAGGGTGCCTTCCTCAAGCAACTGGTCATGGAACCAACTCAGCAGAAGGCAATACTGGACCTTGTGCTCACAAACAGGGACAGTGTGATGGGAGTAACAGTGGGGGAGCACCTGGGGAACAGTGACCACCAGTCATTGTGGTTTGAAATCACAGAAAGAGCAGAACCAAACCACACAAAAATACGTATCCTGGATTTTAGGTGGGCAAACTTTGGGAAAATGGGGAGATACCTGAAAGAGGCATTAAGGGAATGGGACAGGAATCAGGGGTTGAGGAATAGTGGGCAGTATTTAAAATGGGGATTACAAGAACAACAGAATTATGCATTAAGCAGGTTAGCAAAAGGAAGAGGAGACCATTATGGTTTTCCAAAGAGGTAACAAAGAAAGTGAAAGCCAAAAGATTGCATTCAGACAATACAAAAGACACAGGCAGAAGGGGATAGGAGAGTACCAGGAGAAGCAAAGGGAGGCAGGGAGGTCAGTAAGGGAAGCCAAAGCTCAGACAGAAGAACACATTGCAAAATCAGTGGGTAGAGGGGACAAAACCTTTTACAGGTACATAAGTGAAAAAAGAAAGACAAAGGGAGGGAGAGTGAGACTGAAGGGGGAGGATGGGGGCCGCATGGAGGATGACAACAGTAAAGCTGACATATTGAACAGGTATTTCTGCTCAGTCTTTACTGAGGAAGAGGAGGGTAATGGGTCTGAAGGGAGTACAAGGGGTGAGAATGGTGCAGAAATATACACAAGCCCCTTTACACGAGAAAGGGTCCTGAAGGAACTGGAAGTAATAAGAGTTGGTAAAGCAATGGGGCCAGATGGGGTGCACCCCAGGGTCCTTAAAGAACTAAGAGAGGTGGTGGCTGAACCTCTGGCTATCCTGTTTAGCCGATCACTGGAAACAGGGGAGGTACCCAAAGACTGGAGGACAGCAGATGTAGTCCCCTTATACAAAAGCGGGAACAAAGAGGAAGCAGGGAACTACAGACCAGTCAGCCTCACCTCGGTAGTGGGGAAGATCATGGAAGCACTACTGAAGGAGAGTTCGTGGAACATCTGGTTGTCAATGGACTACAAGACCCAAGGCAGCATGGTTTCTCCAGGGGGAGGTCATGTCAGACCAACCTCGTTGAATTTTTGACTGGGTGACTAGGGAGGTGGATCAGGGGAGAGCAGTGGACATGGCCTATCTGGACTTCAGCAAGGCCTTTGACACTGTGCCACATAGAAGACTATTACACAAACTGGGGAATATGGGTGTGGGCAGGACAGTAGTGTGGTGGGTAGGTAACTGGCTGGGTGGCAGGACACAGAGGGTGGTGGTAAATAGCTGTCGCTCCACAGAGGGAAGAGTGACCAGTGGGGTACCACAGGGATCAGTGCTGGGACCGGTTCTATTCAACATCTTCATCAGTGACATTGCACAGGACCTAGAAGGCAGAATTTCACTGTTCGCTGATGACACAAAGCTCTGTAACAGAGTAGACACACCAGAGGGTGTAGACAGAATGAGAAGGGACCTGCAGAAACTTGAAGAATGGTCAGGGGTTTGGCAGTTGAAATTCAGTGCAAAGAAGTGCATGATAATGCATATGGGGCACAAAAACCCTGGCACAATATATCAGTTGGGGTGTGAGGATATAGCATGCACCAAGCAGTAAAGGGATCTTGGGGTTATCATCTCTGATGACCTCAAGGTAGGGAAACAGTGTGACAAGGCAGCAGGTAAAACAAATAGGATGCTGGGATGTATAGGCAGGGGCATCACCAGCAGGAAAAGGGAGGTCATAATTCCGCTATACAAGACACTAGTGAGGCCCCACCTGAAGTACAGTGTACAGTTCTGGAGACCATACCTATGTATAGACATAGACAGGGAGAGAAGGTTCAGAGGAGGGCAACAAAGATGGTTCATGGATTGCATCACAAGTCCTATGAAGACAGGTTGAAGGAACTGAACATGTACTCCCTGGAGAAGAGGAGGGAGAGAGGGGATATGGTAGAGACATACAAGTATCTCACAGGGAGGAACAGGGTGCAGGAATACACTATGTTTGAGTGAAAAAGATGTTCCAGGACTAGAGGGCATGGGATGAAGTTGGAGGGAGGACCATTCAGAGGAAACATGAGGAAGAATTTCTTCACAGAACGGGTGGTGGACAAGTGGAACACCCTGCCAGAGGAAGTGGTGGGGGCTGAAACAATCACGGGATTTAAGAATGCATGGGATAGCCATAAAGGAATTCTGGAGGTCAGGGTTAAGGGGCAACAGACTTCTAGGAAAACATAAACTGAACTTACAAGCTCAAATGGGCAGACTGGGTGGGCCATAGGCCCTTATCTGCCGACACTGTCTATGTATCTATGTATCTATGTAACCAGATTTCCCCCACCCTTGTTGTTTTCCCTTCAATAAATCAGATTTGTTTGTTTTTCAAGGTATACTGTCTGAACTGCGTGTTTGTGCCACCATACTGTGCATGGGTTATTGTGTTACTGCATCTTATTTTACAGGGGGTCCTCAGCACCAAGCTGGCCAATCAATTCTGGGGGTAAGTGTGTGTCACAACGGTGGTGTGGGAAGCGTTTGTGAGCTACTAGTGGAAGGAAAGGGGAGTTGCAGTGACCCAGAGGGCTGTGACCAAGTCATCTTCGACTGTTCCAACCCCGACCTCTGGGTGGAGGCACCCGCCATTAGATCCAGGCCCCTCAACCTGTTAGTGGCAAAGCAGGCAGGGGTAGTAGCCCTTGGGATAGTGCCACCTGGGGGTTACACACACTAAACTAGGTTTTAAATTTTCAGCAGCCCCAAATTAATTCCAAGTAAAGATAGCAATGGAAAACAGCACCACTAAAAGCACACCAAACTAGGTTTTAAATTTTCAACAGCCCCCAAACAAATGTGACAACACTAGTAACCAATAAAAGCCGGTCCCTGCTGCTTCATGTAAAAGAGATTAGAGCTGCGTGGACTGTTCTGTTCGAAATCCCCCCAGACCCCCAGATCGAATTCTGAATCCACTGACCCGGAAAAATACAGACTTTACTGCAGAAGTCCAGTTCCAGGTCTGTGTAAAGCAGGGCGTTTTTCCGGCATGGCTAAGTTGCATGCAGTTGTCACTGGAGGCGCCAGATGGAACAAAGAGTGAAGAGAGGAGGGTGGAGCCAAGCCCAGGAGCTGGAGGACCACAGTCAGTCAGATTTGAGGGAGATCTAAGCATGGGCTGCAGCTGCTGTGGTCGGTCGGTTAGTTGGCTGTGTCGTCGACTCATCGGTCTGTTCTCAGAATGTAGAACTAGGCAATTGAGCCACAAAGATTAAAATGCAGTTCGATGTGCTTACGCAACTGGATGAGATATGATATAATGCTTGTGTAACTTGATTACTTTGTGGCTTTCCACCTCTCTATCCATGGGATATACCACCCTGTAGGGATACGACGCAAGGAACCCTAGCGGAGGGTTCCCTCTTACAGGTGCCACGGGAATGATTGCATCGGCTAAAGGTAGGTTAGGAAAAAGCCCACAGGTAAGAGAGACGAGCCTCTGGAGGAAGAGGGGTGGATGGTGGGCAACCAAAAACGAAAAACAAATTCTGGTAGAGTCCAGATGACCTTTTAAGCTCGATGGGGGAGTGACGTTGTTGCTCCGCCCATCGAACCTCTGGCTTAAAGCCCTCCTATTCGATGTGCTTATGCAACCAGATGAGATATGATATAATGCTTGTGTAACTTGATTACTTTGTGGTTTTCCACCTCTCTAGACATGGGATATACCACCCTGTAGGGGTACGACACAAGGAACCCTAGAGGAGGGTTCCCCCCCTACAGGTGCCGTGGGAATAATTGCGTCGGCTAAAGGTAGGTTAGGAAGAAGCCCAAAAAGAATACCCACTGTATTGAGCATCGAAGAGGCAAGGATGATGAATGAATAAATTCTAAGATGATAAGGGTGGACATCCTAATGAGAGAGGAGAAAGCCAAGGGCCACCATCTGCCTCCATCCAACAGCGGAACCTAACTTAAGAAAGCACTAACCAACTATTATTATGACCACTGGCATGGAGGAGAGGAAAAAACCCCTTTGAGGAGGAGACCTTTGGGGATCCAAGGCCTAGGTCTCCTTCCCTCCAGGCTGAAGACGTTTGATTTTTTAAAAGGACATTTGATCGGAGGACGTGTGTCGGTAAAGAGAAGGATTCATTAAAGAGAAGGATACGAGTAGGGAAGATGATGATGGGATGGGGAAAACAACCCCCAAAAGAAGGCATAGATTGAAGGAACATGAGGCAGCGTTGAAGACTGAAGATGATGAGCGCCGCAGGAGGGCGGCCCCAGGGAGAGGTATGTACCCAGATGCAGTTTTAGAATGAGGAAGACTGACGATAATGATGAGGATTGCTGCAGGCGTGCAGCAGGTTCGATGAGGTAGCATAGGAGTCAATGATAGGAATGCTTGAGGAAGCGATGTAACTAGATGAACCATAAGGTACGGATGAGTGACTGAAGACCAGAGTCATGAACCTGGAGATATAGAAGAATGGAGGGAAAGCTGAGAAGGCTGGAACAGTGAAAGTGAGGTACAAAATGGATGATTATACGAAATGGACGAGGTACGATAAAGGAAGGAAAGCCAAGAAGGCTGATACAGGCAGAGGTGAGGTATGAACTGGAACAATGTACGATAGTGGAGAAAAAGGCAGAGGAATCACGGATAGGTATGCTCAAAAGGAATGCACAGGTTGGAGCAGAGGAGACGAGGAGAAGGACACTGAGCGAGTTAAGGAAATGGGAGAACAATGAGGTCAGCATGGTGCAAAGGATAAGGAAAGGAGGAAGGAAAGGGAATAGGTGCTGATGAAAGGACAAAGGATGGTAGGAAGGTCAGGTGAAGTCAGGATAGGTGCAGGCTTGACTGGAGTGAATCCTTGACGGTTGGGATGAGCAAGGTGGGAGGGGATGAGAAGTATACTGATAGAGCACCAGGAATAGATAAACAGGTCGAGACGAGGTATTGTATACCAGAGAGGGGCAAACCCAAATGTATGACTATGAGGCAATAGGAGGCAAAATAGGAAATGAGTCAGCAGGGCAGTAGAACCCCAAAAGATGCAGCCGAGTTGAGGAAAATCCATTTAGTATAGAGATAGTAAGTGTTTCTTGCATTTTGATTTTTTTTTGTGCACAATGCAAGACAGGCAGTGAAGCGACAGAACATGCAGGAGCAGCCAGCGCTGCAAACCAAACCTATAGGCAGCATCGGGCAAGTGCATGAACTGGTACTTGAGAAGGGAAATGTCGATCAGGACACCTGGGAAAATCCCCCACCAGTGAAGCAGGGTGTAACACTGGCCATGTAGCCAAAAGAGTGGAACCGGCGGACAAAGGAGCAGTAGCAACTCAGGGTATGCGGATTCATGCCCCCCCGACAATAACAACTCCAGGTGGGGCCACTGATGTGCAAGAATATGCTGCAGGTGAGCTGCAGACCGTGTAAGTAGAAAACACAAGTGCAAGGGAAGCCTGCAAATCAAAAGCCCGGACAGCAGGCCAACCAACTAACAAAATCAATAGCACTAAGTCATGGAAAAATAGGAAGCAACAGCCAAGGACTTACCAGAAGCCTCCAGGGAATGCAGAGCAAGGCACACCATGTATGCGAGGTAGTGAACAGAATCCAGATGAGAGAGCTTGAGGAGTGCTGACAACTGACATGTGCTGTCCGGGGAGCTAAATCTGCTGCCTTGACTGGTCTGGGAGATTCCTGCAATCCAGTCACCATACCGCTTGCATACTGCTTCCCGGAGAAACTAACCCATGAATGAGAGGCAATCAGGTGAGGAATGGAAGCGAGAGCCACCGCTACAGCCATGGAGCAGAAATGAGGGAGGAGCAGACGGAGCCTGAGGAAAGTGAAAGAAGGTGTGGCTAGGAGCAGTAGTGCAAACGGTCTCCTAGAAGAACAAGAGAAAAGAAGGGAGATGCTGCCAGAGCAGCAGCAGCTACTGACGGCCCACCCTGATGAGAAATGAGAAGGGGCCAGCAGGCAGGAGGGAGAGGCGAACCCCCGAGGAGCGGGGCGTGTGAGGGAAGGCAGACTGGATACAGAAATGGAGTAGCCGAAGGTGTAGTGCACTGGACGGGGGGTGGGTCAGACAACCACTGAGTGAGTGGGTCAAATAGAGAAACAGCAAAAGCGGAGGGTTGGAGACCGATGGACAGCAGTGCCTCTGGCCACCAACGAAAAACGAATCCTGGAAGAGTCCAGGATGCATGACCTTTTAAGCTTGATGGGAGAGTGACGTTGTTGCTCCACCCATCAAACCTTGGGCTTAAAGCCCTCCCACTGTGGTAAAAGCACTGGCATTCTTTTATATACTTGTTTAAAGTGTATTCTTGGTTTCACTGTGGCTGTCTGTGTACAGGCCCAGGGCATGGGCATGCTGGCATAATAAATGTTGACTAAGTAGTGCCATCCAGAGGAGAAAGAGAGAGAGAGAGACTAGACTATTAGTGGCCAAAGAGTAGTGTTATAGTCCCAGAAATCACAAATAAAGTGTATTCTTGGTTTCATTGTGCCTGTCTGTGGGCCCAGGGCATGGGCATGCTTGTGCCATCCAGAAGAGGAGACAGAGAGAGAGAGAGAGAGAGATTAGATTACTGGGGGCCAAATAGAAATTTTACAGTCCCAGAAATCTCAAATAAAGAAATTAAACTTGGCCTCACTGTGGCTGTGCAGTGTGTGTACACTAGTGTACAGGGCAGGCAGGCAGGCAAAATAGTGCTTGCATCTGTTTGTCTGTCTCCATCGCTCTATCTCTCTCTCTCTCTCCTGGTTCTGGTACACTCAACGTCACAGGCCTGAGCTGGATATGCCACCAGTACAGCCTAGATATGAAGCAACTAGCAGTTATTTCTTTTATTTAGCAGTTTTACTGTCATTTTTATACAAACCATGCATTAAATTGTTTTCTTTGGGCCTCTGTGTTAAACATGACCTACTTAGGCCAATTTTATGCTTTTTTTTGCATTCTTTCAAATATTTATTAATAAATCAGAACTAATCAGAATAAATCAGAACTTCACCGTGTTCAGGTTCTTATTTAATAAGGGTCAGAACTTCATTAAGTTCACCCAGCCATAAAAGAGATAATCTGGTAGTGAATATGGTTCTTCCTGGTTACTAGTGATGTCACAGCCAGTATGATCTCAGTGTTGATGTAGTGGAAGGAACAGAACTGACTTTGTTTTAGCCACCTGCCAGAGTGCTGCTCCACACATCACCCCAGCAGGGCCAGATTAAAAGTGGGGCAAATGGAGCAAATGCCATGGGTCCCCCACTGGAAAGGGCCCCGCCCACCAAACCGCCACACATGCGCTTTAATGCTATCCCCTAATTGATTCCTATCCTATCCTTTTCACTCCTCCCCCATCAGCCCAGACATGTGTGCACAGCACAAAATGTTTTTTCTTTCTTCTTACCAGCAATGGTGCCATGATGTGCAAGTGACTGGTTGGAGACAGTCTCGGAGACAGATAGCAGCAGTGTGGGGACGTGGGGGGTGTCACATAGTGCACTGTTAACTTACTACATGACTTTGCAGCGGACCACTACAGAATCATGTGGTAAGTTAGTATAACCATTCTGCACATGTCAGCACTGGGAAATTCCACTGTGTCTTGAGGACGGTGGGAATTGGATGGTATGTCTGTCTAGGCAGCTTGCAGCGCTTGCTGTCAGGAAAAAGCTGTTGTTTTTTTTTCTAGAATTTAAAATATCGACATTTAAAGTGCAGGTGAATTGAAAGCAACGACAAGAAAGTTAAAACCTAACAAAACAAATCTTTTTTTAGCTGCTTAGACGTCACAAGCTGGCTGACTGGAAATGGAATCAGGCACGGAGGTGTGTGATGTTGTCTCTCTCTTCGAGAGCAGAAAGGTGGAAATAGGAATAGGCGAGAGAGAGAGAGAGAGAGAGACATGTAGCCTTAATTATGCAAACAATTCAAAACAGAGCTGCACCGAAGAAGCAGTACAGCAGATTCAATGGCCAGCTAATGTGGTGTGCATAGGGTGAGCTGGACTGGTCACCATGGTGTTGGGTGCCCTAGCATTTACCTGGAGGAGGGCAGAGTCACAGAGGCTACCGAGAGGGTTGGGGAGACAGTACGTATTTTAGTTTGGGGGAGTGAGGAGAGAAGTAAGGGGTGCTAAGAGCAAACAGGGGTAGGGAATAGGGAAAGGGAGGAATTTAATAGATCATGTGCACAGACTGAAACCGGGGCTTATCTACTCACCAAGAAGCAATTTATTTTGTACAGCATATCTGGAGTGCAGAGGAGTAGATTTTAGCCTAATTCCAATATTAGTTTAGCTTTATACAACAAGTACTGGACCTGGCATTATACTTTCTGGATGAGCAATATGATCTGAGGCTCCTAAGGGCTGTATGTAGAGGTCAAGGGAAGAAAAGCTGTCTCCCTTATCATAATTCCATTAGATACCCCTATATAGAAACATAGAAGTTGTCGGCAGATAAGGGCCCACAGGCCCACCATGTCTGCCCTGTTACCCTAGTGATTGTGACTAAGTTATTTAAGCAATAAGGCACGACAGGGTGTGGTATATCATGGGATATCGTCACGCCTTGGGTGGGTGGGCACGAGGCCGCAGGCTGAGTGTGTCCAACTGTCTGAGAAGTGACGATATCCCATGATATACCACACCCTGGAGTGACTTATTGCTATTATGAACTGGCTTCAAAGTTTTAAAAATAAAAAAGTAAAATAAACAGGTTTTAAAACATTTTTAAATGAGTTTTTGGGTGGTGTAGGGTCACATTTTGATAAAACAGTTCTTAAGACAGTAGGTGGCGCTATTATACTAGTAGTTGATAGAGGTGGGACCGTTGTGTCCCTGTGAACTCATCTCTCACTCTGCATCGCATCTGGATGTGAATTGTGGCTATTTTGAAGAGGTTTCTGTTAATTTGTGGTAACAAGTGGTGTGTAAGGGATTTGTGGTGCTTACTGTTTTTTTTAAATGAAGAATAAAAACCTGCACACTGAAATGGTGCGGCAATGATGTGAGTCAGCGCGGAGAAGAGACTTGTGGCTGGGGTGAGACAACAGACAGTACATTGGTAAGTAACCACATGAAGGAGTTGCAGCTCTTGTGTTATTCGAGCCCTGCTTTGTTTTTATTTGCTACAGAAAAAAAAATCACCCGTTACAGTCAGTCATGCGCTGCTGCTGCTGCTATCGAAACAGAGTGAGAAGTTACCGACCGCAACTTCTGTGCAGCTGCCCTTCCCCTTGCTAATGGATTGATTTTGTTTGTTTTTTTGGTTTCTTTTACGTCTGTGGTTGGTTGCAGTATATTGGAGGACACATTCTATGTGGGGAGACTTTTGTGAAGGTAGTGAGGGATCTGGGGAATGCTGCTAACAGAGGAAATTTTGTGAGTGAGGAGGCTGGTTGCCGGAGATTTTTTAAAGCCATGATGATATAGCCCGATATCATCATGGCTTTAAAGAGCTGTCGGCCAATCAGATTGCTGCATTTACTATCCCCAGTTCATAATCTTGATCAACCTGCTGTCCCTTCCCCTTGTTTATTTCAAGCTCCCTTTGTGTCTGTCGAATGCTTTCTTGAAACCTGTAACCATTTCTGCCTCCACCACTTCTGCTGGAAGACTATTCCATTTGTCCACCACCCTTTCTGTAAAAAAGTACTTCCTCACATTCCCTCTGAACCTCCTCCCTCCAGCTTTATATTGTGCTCCCTAGCCCTTGAGCATCCTTTTCATTGGAAGATGATACCATCCTGTACTCTTTAGCTTCTTCAGCCTTTTCTCATGAGGTTTATCGTGCAGGTCTCTCACCATTTTGTTTGCCTCCTCTGTACTGCCTTTGCTCTGTCTATGTCTTTTGAAGATGGGGTCTCCAAATCTGGACACAGTACTTGAGGTAAGGTCTCACCAATTATTTATACAGTGGGATTATTACCGCCTCCCTTCTGCTGATGATTCCCCTACCTATGCAGTCCAGCATCCTGCCAGCCTCCCTGCTGCCTTGTCACATTGTTTTGACATTTTCAGGTAATCAGAGATGACAACCCCCAGGTCTCGTTCCTGCTTTGAGCTTACAATTGCCTCTCCCTCAGGTGGTAAACAGCCCCCAGGTTTCTGCACCCAAATATGCATTACCTTGCACTTCTTTGCTTTGAAACCCAGCTGCCAATCCTTCAACTAGTCCTCCAATATTTTTAGGTCTCTTTTCATTCTTTCCACCCCATCTGGCATGTCTACCCTGTTGCAGAGTTTTGTGTCATTTGCAAACAGGCATACTTTCCCTTCTAGCCCCTCTGCGATGTCACTGATAAAGACACTGAAGAGGACTGGGCCTAGCACTGATACTTGGGGAACTCCACTGGTCACTCTACCCACTGCAGAACGTGTTCCGTTCACCACCACCTTCTGGGTTCTATTTTCCAATCAACTCTCTACCCATCTCACTTCCTGGCAACCAACTCCCAGGTTCTCCAGTTTTTTGATCAGTCTTCTACGTGGAACTGTATTAAATACCTTGCTAAAATCTAGGCATGCTACATCCACAGCACCCCCCTGACCCACCTCCCTGGTTACCCAGTCAAAGCTCTCTGAGGTTCATCTGGCATGTCTCCCTCTCTGTGAAACCATGCTGTCTTGGGTCTTGCAGACCACTGGTTGCCAGGTATTCCACTATCCTTTCCTTCAGCAGTTTTTCTATTAATTTGCATGCTACGGAGGTCAGGCTGACTGGCTTGTAGTTTCCTGCCTCTTCCTTGTTTTTGTATAAGTGGACCACATCAGCCATTCTCTAGTCCTCTGGCAGTTCCCCAGTTTCCAATGACAGACTAAACATAGCTACTAGTGGTGTGACCAACACCTCCCTTAGTTTCCTGAGTACTCTGGGGTGCATTCCATCAGGCCACATTACTTTATCAACTTATATTGTTGTCAGTTCCCTAAGGAATCCTTTCCTCTGGGAAGGGTCTTGTGCTTACCTCCCTCCCATTTATGCCTCTCTCCTTTAATGTTGGCCCTTTACCTGCTCCCCCCTCCATGAATACTGAACAAAAATAATTGTTTAGTACGTCTGCCTTGAGGTGATCTTCCTCCACCCAATCCCCATCCCCAGTTTTCAGCCTAATTATACTCTCTCTATTTTCTTTTCACTGATATTCCTTGTAAAAGTTTTATTCCTTCTTCTTATTGAGTTTGCAATGCTTTCCTCTGTCTGCGCCTTTGTGTTCCTAACTGCCTTCCCAGCTTCTCTTTGTTTGTCTTAGTTACTCTCTCTGTCTTCCTCCTCCTGTGTCTGTTTGTATTTCCTAAAAGCTATCTTCTTTGCTCTAACCTTTTCTGCCACTTCCCTAGAGAACCATAATGGTCTTCTTTCCCTCTTTCCCTTATTGACTTACTTGACATCAAGCTATGTTGCTTTCTAAATCCCTACCTTGATAATTTTCCACTGCTCCCCCACTGTTGCTATATTCCCGACCCCAGTTAGAGCACCTTTCAGGAAATCTCCCATTTTCCTATAATCCGCCCTTCTGAAGTCCAGGATTCTTGTTCTTGTGTGTATTTTTTTCTTGCCCAGCTATTATCTTAAACCACACTATATGGTGATTACTATTACCTAGCCGCTCTCCTACTGAAACCTTTTCCATGCTATCCCTGTTTGCAAGCACCAGGTCTAGAATTGCCCCCTCCCGAGCTGGATCTGCGACAAGTTGTCTTAGGAATGCCCCATGCAGACCATCTAAAAAATTCCTACTCCTAGGTATTGCTGCGGAGTGGAGACTCCAATCCACATCAGAAAGGTTGAAGTCCCCTACTAGTAACACCGCCTCCCTCTGTGCCATCCTTTGTATTGATGGTAACATTTCTTTATCTACCTTTTCCTCCTGTGATAGTCTGTAGACCACCGCTGTATGGATAGCTGTCCCAGTCTTCCTCTCTAGTGTGACCCACAGTATCTTCTCCTTTCCCTGTTCACCCTGTGAGTCTGTGACCTTAATGTTGTCCCTCACATACAGAGCCACTTCCCCTCCCTTCCTGCCCACCCTATCCCTCCTGAACAAACTGTATCCTGGTATGGCCACTTCCCAGTCTTGGCTGTCATTGCACCAAGTTTCTGTGATGGCCACTTTGTCCAGGTCTGCTTCTGCTATTGTTGTCTCTAGGTCACTGATTTTGTTGCTCAGGCTATGAGCATTTGTGCACATGGCTCTCCAGGTTGTGTTTCTTCCCCCTTCCCTATTCCCATATGTTCCCCCCCTACTTTGCTCCTGGTCCTTCCCATTCCTGCTTGATCCTTCCTGCTCCCTGATGTCATATTCTTTTGAGTGTTTGGTTGTTTTCTCCCTCACTGGACTTATATTAATGATTGTCTGATCCTGGGGGTGGGGTAGATTCCATCCCTTTTTCACCTTCACCTCCCCACTTGGCTAGTTTAAACTCTTCAGGAAGAAGCACTTAAACTTTTCACTAAGGACCATGGTCCCCACCCTGTATAGATGCAGTCTCCTTTATACAAGCCCCCATCCCCCCAGATGGGGCCCCAGTCCCCAGTGAAGCCAAATCCCACCCACACCATTCCTTTAGCCATGTTTTGAATCTTTGATGCGGCACGTCCTAGTCCCCCTTGCTGTGGACAGGGAGTACCACCGAGAAGGACACAGAGGTTGCTGTCTGCCTGTCTGCTTGAGGTCTCTTCCCAGTCTTCTAAATTCCTCCTGCACTCACCCTATTCCTTCCACATCCCTTGTCAGTTCATGTGCCCCCATGTGGACAATGACATCAGCACCTCCCTCCTTGCTATCACCCTTCTGATCCTCAGGATTCACTCACAATCCTTCTGAGCTGTGCCTCCAGGCAAGCACTTTATCTCCCTGTCCCCCTTGCTTCCTGTTCCTTACTAAATTCCCCTGACAACAGAGTCCCCCACAATGAGTTGCTTCCTCCTCCCCTGGTTTCCTCCATTGCCTGCCCTTAGGAGTCTTCTCTGAATGTCCCTCCCATCCCCCTCGGACACTACCTCAGGAGTCACTGCAGGACCATCCCCTTCCTCTAATACTGTGAAGGAGTTACGTAGTATTACTGTTGGGGGATGTGTCTCTGGACACCTGCTCTCCCCCTCCCTGAGCCCAATGTAGTCCACCCACTCTTTCTGTTTGGCAACCATTGAGTAAGTAGTGGTTGACTTGGTGGTTCCTGGGTGGGGGTGGAGGTCTCCCAAATCCTTGCCAACTCTGCCCGGGTGCTGGTAACCTCCACCCTCAGCCCAGAGAGGTACCTGCAGGTGGGGCAACACTGTAGCATCCAGAATGACCTCCTGAACACTACTGCCCTGCAGTTTATGTACTACCGATTCCTTGGCTCCCCCTAGTTCCTTGGTTGGGTTATACCTGTTTTTGTGTCTAGCATCCGTTATCTCTGCCCCCAAAGTATTCTATATGCTACCTCCCTGTCGTTTGCCCTTATGTGCATGTGTGTTTTTTCTTCCTTTTTTTTCTTCCCCCTTCCTGTCTTTAAGCAGGAAGCTGCAATATGTTACTCATCCTGTGCCTATAAAGGGCGATGAGCCCAGGGTGGGCAGGATGGGAGAGGGTGGGCAGGTGTTTTGGAGCTGCCCTGCCAAGAACGATCAGTCAGCCTGCTCAGCACCTCTCCATTCTCCCCATCTGCCATTTATGAAGTACCTTATCCATTGCTCAGCAGTTAAGGTCAATGACAGGCATAATACCTTCCCTCTGCATTAAGGAATAGTATTACCGTAACTGTTTCCCTTCAGATTGTTTTCAGGGCTGGCAGTATAGCCTATAGTTTAGTGTAATGAGCTGTGAATGAGCTTGGTACATCCATCAGACCTGAGTTTGATTCCCACAACCTCCACTTGCATACTGTGTTACTCTGAGTAAGTCACTTAACCACCCCAGTGCTCTTGGCTTGTCCTTAAAACAAGCACTTGTGCCTAGTGGGCCTTACCTGGTTACCAAAAGAAGAATTAAATAAAACCACCTTGTGTCCTGAGGAACTCACTCTTTGATCAGAGCTCTCCCCTTCCCCCATCCCAGAGTCTATTACATTATAAATCCAAATGTACTAAATTAGAAAAATAAATTCCTGTTTTGAGCCAAAATAATAAGTGTTGCTTTTATGAAAAGCTTGGTATTCTGTTGACTAATATGGGCCCCCAGAGCTAAGTGCCCCAGGCCCCCCAAAGGCTTGATCCATCCCTGCACCCTAGTACTGCCAGGTGGAAAATCATCTAATTAGCAAACAAAAGAAAAAAATTACTTGTGATATAAGAAAGTGATAGCTGACTATATCTGAAAGTTACAATTAATTCCAGGCTGTTTCTAGGCAGTACACTAGTTCTTTAATAGTCAAAAGAGACAGGCACACTGGCTGAGTAAACCTTTCTTCGTAATGGTTCAGCTACTGATAATGAACTTCTATCAATTCAGCTTAAATACAATGCAATACAATACAATCCCAGAACTAAAGGGAAGACCGCATGAAATGGTGGATGGTGTCTGCCCTTCTCCAGTCTTAATAATGTTATAAGTTATGAAACTGTAGTGGATAAACTTCAAGAAGTATATCCTTTATAATAAGCTGACTCCCAGGAAAAGGGTGACTTGGATGATCAATTACTGACCCCATAGTCTGAGTAAACAAAGTGGCTTTGACTTTATTCTCATCTCAATTCCTAGTTTGTAGCAGTCCAGGTCACAGACTCACCATTGGCAGTTTGTCAGAGATTGAGAGCTCTACTCAGAGGTAGTCAAACACATGGAAGATGAGTTACCATGAACTCTGGATGTGGTGCATCTCTCTAGATTAATACTGAGGGACAATCTGTGGAGCATCTTGTGGAAGATAACACCCACCTGCACAGTATCTGACAGTTGGTAAAGGGCAAGCTTCTGCTTCTATTTGCTTTGGTCCCTGAGATAGCATGACTAAACTGACTACAGTAACAAAAAAAAAAAAAAAACAAAACAAACAAAAAAAAAACAGCCTGAAAATGTGTGCTTTTTTCATAGACAGATGGCTTATCTTTACTTACGTGCCATCTGAACTGTTACTATTGGTGCTCCCATCAGTGGATTCTCGGCTTCCTTGCCTGGTGATGCGATTACGCATTTCCACTGCAATACCCGTTTCAGTGCTCCTTCGAATGTTACTGCGTAATTTCTTTGTACCTCCATCTATGGAAAAAACAGACAAAATGCACATCATTTATTAAGTCAAATGTCTGGCCATGTTCTCAGAGGCATTTGTTTGGGTTCACTGTCTCATCACAGACTTCTGCTGACTAAAAAGCAAACTATAGCTGCATATGAAACAGTGGCCTTATTGTTACAGAATAATGTAGCCATCGAATGTATATAATGTACAGTGACAGGTTGAGGGACATCATGCCAATATTTTGCACTAAACGGAAAGGTGTAAAGTTACAGTATTTCAAGCACATTTTGATGAATACAGGTATACAGCACACTTGCTGGTATAAAGGTAGCAATCTAATTCATATCAACCCATCCATCGTGGTCATTTTGATGAGCTGTTGTTCTTAAGCATTCAGTAAATCCTTGGAGTTAACGCCTCCTCCTGTGTTGATTTGGGAGCTTGGGTTTTACAATACGAAGGTACGGGTTTAGCACAAAAAAAAGATCGCATTCAGTCAGCCACAACAATATCAGGATATTGATATGTAAGCCTCATCAAGATGTAGTTGCTTAGTGAATACAGTATTATGCTGGAATACAGTGCATGGGTGCAATGCAGATATAGTGGTATGGTGATAGCTATAGAAGATAACCACTTATTAGAAAATAGGTTAGGAAAATCCTGAAACCTGATTGGCTGATAACACTCCCAAGCCATATCTTTATCTGCCAACAGAGCCGTCTTAGTGGCTTCTAAGAATCTCCCACTAATCCCCACCTACCCACCCCTTGGTCCTCCATTCCCCCACCCACTTAGCACTCCTGACCCTTCATACCCTCCCACTTCCACACCTGCTTAGCCCTCCTGACCCATAAGCTATCGCCCACCATTGTGCTCTCCCCCTCACCCATCTAGCCTGTAGCCTACTCTCCCTTAATGGCTGTCCTTGTTGGTCATCACATTAATTGTTCCCTCCGGGAACCTATCTAAGCTCCATAGCTGCATTCTGAGAATTCTCATACTTTTTGCATAGTTGGAATCTGCACTTTATTTATCTGATCTGTTATGGGACTACTTTCCTCTGTATTATGTAATTAAGGGTTGGGTTTTGCAATGTATTCTGTCTCTCCCCATCCTTCTAATTGTAATGTTGTATAGCCTTTTTAATGATGTGTAACTGACAATGCATACTAGCTGCTTCTGTTTTTCTCCACTGTCCATGTACTTGATGTTCCCCCTCCCTCTGTTCGATGAGGATCCTTTGTAAATGAGCTTTTTTCTCAAAGGTTGTAATTCAGATTTTACAATAATAAATAAATAAATAATAAAAAAGAGTGGCCACTGTACTTAAATGAGGACCATTTTACATCTAAAACTCTTTCTATGCATGTTTTAAAATACTTTTCTTAAAAAATTTTCTTACTGCAAAAGCCATTTTCTAAGCAAAAAAAGACCCTTCAGGGTATGGGCTGTTTGGGAATACAGTACCTACACCTCCAGGGGCTGTAAGACTCTCAGTCTGTAGTGTCAGACCTTACTACTCCTCGGGTGTGTGAGTATTCCCCCTACCCCCACCCTGTTGGGTCTTATTACTTACAGAACCAGTTTTAAAAGGCCTGTGATGATACCAAAATGGTACAAGAAGTAAAACCATTTGTAATGTCCAAAATGCTACTGATCAACTAAGACTACTTTTCTTGCAAACAGAGTTTTGTTTCAGCAAAAATATGATAGCAAATGAATAAACGCAGCTATAGTCATTGACCTAAGGCCACAGAAATATATGAATTCTGACATATTGTCAACACATTAGAAAGTTATGACATTTGATAACACCTCTGACCTTTTTTATGGCTGTGGGCGAAGCCTACAGCCATCATGCTATCTGTAGGTGGAAAATGGAGTATTGTGAAACACATGTTTTGGACTTTTCAATGTAACCTTCCATGCCAACTGAAATAAAATACTCCCTTCTTTCTGTTAAGAATGTTGGAGACATAACTCCATGTTGCTTATCAGATGCCATTAGGAAACTGAAACAGCTTATTAAATACTGGTTGCCTATTTAACTGGAGATTTGTTTACCCCCTTCAGAATGCAACAACTTGCACATTTAAATACTAAGCATTTAAACATCTTGTTGCTACAAGTTTCACTTGGGAATGTACTATCTTTCAAAAAAGATTCATACATCATAAATGTGATCCCCTTTCCAGCAAATCTATAATTTACACTGTTTTTTAACCTCTAAAGACACTGTCTGATAAACACTGTCTCCGACTTATGCCAGGTCTTCAGTGAACTACCCAGACTAAATATGTAGCAATCAGCAGGCATTTTCTACTATGCTTCTTGGGGAAAAAATATATTGAGCTACAACACACACACACACACACACACACACACACACACACACACACCATTCTCTTGGCCACAACATTCAAAATAAATACAACATTCTAATATGTTATAAAACAATAAAGAAATTGTTTATGTCAGTGAACACAGTGAAGTTCAATTTAGAGTAGCTTTCCTTTAAATATTTCTTATCCTATATTTTGTATCCTGGGTAGCGCTGGGGAGATGCTACATCTCATTGTCATAGGGATATTCATTTACACATTTTTTGCACTGTATGTACTCAGACTGTCCCAGATTAGATGCAATATCTTGTTCTCAGTGGGACCATGATTTTACCATTTTGATAATGTATTTCTTTAGGGTAGCCTAGTTCATGGCCCCCATATTCAAAGGAGATGAGTGGTGTATCCCGGTGGAAAAGGGAGATGTGCTACGCAACTCAAACAATGCACCTCAGAGTGATATTCAAATGTGTGGGATGTGCTGGCCACAAGGGAATAGGTCAGGGTGCACACAAATAGTATGCTGTGCAAGTCGAGGGTGCATTCCCATTCATATGCCATGCTGTGGCATATTCAGTGGGAATGTGCCCCTTGCAGTCCAAAGCAGCGCAGCCCACAGTAAGTCCATGAATAGCAGGCCTAACCCAGCCAGTTACCCATAGGCAGGCTGTGGAAGTGCATCCAGGTGCACAGCAGCCTGGCAGCCCTGGTGGACTAGAGGTACCCCCTTCCATCCCCAAAGAGCTCCATAGTGTAGGGCCCCCCAGACCCAATCACACCTCAGGAAACCACAGTCCATATCCATAGCATAGAGAACCCCCACCCACCACCTTGGTATGTAGACACCCTCATTCCCCCCATACCTGACCTGTTGTGGAGCCTGGCACTGCCCTCCACACCCTGCCACAGTCTGCAGTTGACTGCACTGGACCCAGGCCCAGGGACCTGTAGTCCTGAATGACTCAAGTGGCTGTATTGTGCATTGGGGTACTATGCAAGCTGTGGACTGACCAGTGTATGCAGCTGTGTGTATATCCCTGGCAAACCATAAGAGGGAATTGACATACATTAGCAGATGTAGTCCCCTTATACAAAAGTGGGAACAAAGAGGAAGCGGGGAACTACAGACCAGTCAGCCTCACCTCGGTAGCGGGGAAGATCATGGAAGCACTACTGAAGGAGAGATTGGTGGAACATCTGGTTGTCAATGGACTACAGGACCCAAGGCAGCATGGTTTCACCAGGGGGAGGTCATGTCAGACCAACCTCATTGAATTTTTTGACTGGGTGACTAGGGAGGTGGATCAGGGGACGGCAGTGGACATGGCCTATCTGGACTTCAGCAAGGCCTTTGACACTGTGCCACATAGAAGACTATTACACAAACTGGGGAATATGGGTGTGGGCAGGACAGTAGTGCAGTGGGTAGGTAACTGGCTGGGTGGCAGGACACAGAGGTAAATGGCTGTCACTCTACAGAGGGAAGAGTGACCAGTGGGGTACCACAGGGATCAGTGCTGGGACCAGTCCTATTCAACATTTTCATCAGTGACATTGCGCAGGACCTAGAAGGAAGAATTTCCCTCTTTGCTGATGACACAAAGCTCTGTAACAGAGTAGACACACCAGAGGGTGTAGACAGAATGAGAAGGGACCTGCAGAAACTTGAAGAATGGTCAGGAGTTTGGCAGTTGAAATTCAATGCAAAGAAGTGCAAGATGATGCATATGGGGCACAAAAACCCTGGCACAATATATCATTTGGGGTGTGAGGATATAGCATGCACCAAGCAGGAAAGGGATCTTGGGGTTATCATCTCTGATGACCTCAAGGTAGTGAAATAGTGTGACAAGGCAACAGGTAAAACAAATAGGATGCTGGGATGCATTGGCAGGGGCATCACCAGCAGGAAAAGGGAGGTCATAATTCCACTATACAAGACACTAGTGAGGCCCAACCTGGAGAACGGTGTGCAGTTCTGGAGACCTTACGTACGTAAGGACATAGACAGGGTAGAGAAGGTTCAGAGGAGGGCAACAAAGATGGTACATGGATTGCATCTCAAGTCCTATGAGGATAAGTTGAAGGAACTGAATATGTACTCCCTGGAGGAGAGGTGGGAGAGAGGGGATATGATAGAGACATACAAGTATCTTACAGGGAGGAACAGGGTGCAGGAATACACTATTTTTAAGTGAAAAAGATGTTCCAGGACTAGAGGGCATGGGATGAAGTTGCAGGGAGAACAATTCAGAGGAAACGTGAGGAAGAATTTCTTCACAGAACGGGTGCTGGACAAGTGGAACACCCTACCAGAGGAAGCGGTGGGGGCTGAAACAATCACGGGATTTAAGAATGCATGGGATAGACATGAAGGAATTCTGGAGGTCAGGGTTAAGGGGCAACAGACTTCTAGGAAAACATAAAGTAAACTTACAAGCTCAAATGGGCAGATTGGGTGGGCCGTAGGCCCTTATCTGCCGACACTGTCTATGTATCTATGTATTTATGTACCTCCAATGCATACCTTGACGATGCTGTATCTTTCTGCTGGCATACACCACTGCAGACCCAGACTCTCTCCTGTTCTCCTGTGTAACATGCCATCCTCCAGACTGCTGAGGTGTCCTGGGTGCCATAGGGTGTGGTATCCTGCAATGTCATTTGCAGTGTATGTTCCAGGCTATGGATAGTGTGTCCACGGTTCCCCGATTGTACAAACGAATGAGAGGTCAGCTATAAAATGCCTGTTCCTGGACCTGTGTGCATGGGTACAGCATCAGCTGTCAGCTGCACTGAGCAGTGCAATGGGACCGGGACAGTGGATCCACATGTGAGCACCTGAGGTGTATGGTTACTGGGCATTATCGCCCGCACAAAGCTCGTGCCTATGTATGACACATTCCAGTGTCCTAGTGCCAGTGCTCTGCCACCGGGAAATAAGATGCCATTTCTTCTGTGAACTATCCAGGCTAAATATATATAGCAAACAGTAGGCATATTTTAGGAAAGTACATTGTAAAAACGTGTAAAAGGAAGACCACATTGAAACTGCCTCTCAGCAGATCTGCATTGTGCCAATTCATTAGAAATAATGGGTAAAACCATCCAAAAGCTCTCTACAGCTGCATCGGCTCTGACCATAGTTTGTTACAAATGTCATAAGTGTAATAATCAATTCCAGGTGTGTCTACTCTGCAATAGCTTCACTTCCTGAGAGTCTGAATGCCCGTGGCTACACCTTGAGCCTCACAACCAAGCTAGGGTGTTCAGTTATTGCAGTACTGACCTACACCAAACTATGGATTATCCCTTACATATTTACTGGTCTGAGTTGATTACAACTGTTGCCCCTGGGTCCCACAACCCTTGCACCCTCATGCACACGCCAATGATAGATGTTTTATTTTAACTGTGATATTGCTGTATTGCAGTAACATGTAGTAATGGGTATCCACTGTACAAGCGTGGGTACTAAGGATCATACTTGCTAGGTGTATACAGTATACATTTATTTTACAGCATTATTTCTTAGTTTTCTGTTATATGTAATGTTCATTTGCTTATATACGTGCTTTGGACCTAACCATATCTTTTTACCAAAGTATTCTTGTACACATGTATTTCTGCTGATACTGCTTTGCACCATAATGACCTTGTACCTGCTACAACTTCAGTGCCACCTTCATTCTAACTTATGTTACATCTTCTGTATAACATAATGTTTTTCTTCCTGCTGATTCTACATTTTCTGTCCAGCAATGTAATGGTACCACTTGCTTCTGCCAATGAAACTGTCACACCTTCTTTCTTATCTCACTATAAGACGCATGGTTCCAGAAAGGTTTGCTGAGAATTGTTGCATCTAGATGTAGGAGAACTTGTTTCTCCCAGTATTCAGTCCTTCATTCACAATGTTGTGAATGACTATTACAGTATGCACTGCCAGCCCATTGTTCCACAGTGTGGAGCAATGAGCTGGCAGCTCATACTGTAAGCTGTCATTTGGTGGGCAGCAGCGGAGGTATGCTGGTGGGTATAATGCCTGCTGATGATGGGGGAGCTGGGTGTGCTGGGGTCCTGTGTGGGTGGGGGTGGGAAGTGACACTAGACTGCCAGGGAGTTGAAATGTCCACTTTCACTGCGATCGGGGATTCGAGCATGGAGGAGGGTACCACTGGACTACCAGGGATATTAAAATAACTTATTTCAGCGATCAGAGGGTCAGGATGGGGAAGGGGTACCACTAGACTACCAGGGAAAATAAATATGGATTCATGCTGTGATCAGTGGTACGGTGCTGGGTAGGGGGTACTACTGCAGTGCCTGGTACAGGGACTGCATGCTGTACAGGGCGCCAGGCACATTTCACTGGCCAGCCCTGCATAACACATGCAAATGAGGCCATAATGACATGCAAATGACCCCATTTGTGCCTTGCATGCATCACGGAACCATTTGCATATTGGTATCTGAATATCAGGAATTTGCGTGCGGTGTATGTCTGCTGCGCTGGTGCATTTCCCTTTCCTGGTATTCCAGACCAGTCTGGGGATCGCTAGCACACTGTTTTACCGTGTATTATTTGATATATTCCAGAAGAGATGTGCCATGGCATATCTCTTTTGAATATATCCCTTAGTTGCTCCAGTGCAACTCAGTTGTGCTGTGCCACCACTTGCGCCATTGCCAGGTGCATTTATGAATATCGGGCCCATTATAAGTAATGAATGTCATCAGACTGAAGCAAAATCCGAGTATGAGATGATGTACAGATGTTTGACTACTGAGTTAGATGAAGAAAGTACAGTGTGGAGCCTTGAAGGGCACCATGGGAAACTGGCTAAATATCAGACTAATAAACCAAAAAAATCCGGTGCACACCAGACCGATAAGAGCCGTGTCTCACAAATGTAGTGAAAGAAGCATAAAAAAGCCATGCTACTAAAAGGACTGAAAAAAGGCTCCTGAAACATTATAAACTGCACAAATGCAACCTATTAGTGGGCTTACTGAATAAATGGCACGAACAAACACCCCGGCGCTGGAGCTTCGAACTAAACAGTTCTTCCTCTGGGAAAGGAAGAACTGCTTTTCCTGAAGAAGAACCGTTTAGTCTGAAGGGCCAGCACCTGTGTGTGTGTTCATGCTGTTTATTCAGTAAGCCCACTAATATGTTGCATTTTTTTTTCAGTCCTTTTGGCAGTGCAGCTTTTTTGTGCTTCTAAATGTCAAACAACTGTAAAATGTTAGAAATCTCCGCAAACTGATGGTGAGTAGACAAACAGAGAGAGAGAGAACCAGTGATGAACCAGGGCCCAATTTTCAGATGAGTTGGAATGATGCAATGGAGTTGCATCAAACACGATTTTCAAAAGCAGCCTGCATCTGATCTAGACACTTCTGTGCCAAAGCCCCCTTGTGCAAGGGTTGTGTCAAACAATCCTGTGCACCAGGTCACAAGGGGGATTGCGCTATGGTGGGGCTGCAACATCTCTTTTATTGCGATTTTGCAGGTGCATTCATGGACGCAGGACCGATCACCACTGAGACTAGCAAGAAGGTGGTCTACGTGGGTTGCGCCAGTGGGGTGCAGCAGTAAAAGGGGCAGTAGGGGTGCATTAGGGTCATGGGAGGTGGTTGCTGGGTTGTTAGAGCACAGCTGAGTATCATCCGCACTGATGTGGCATCCAGTGGGGTGCCATTGCAGTGTGTTGAAAGAAAAGCATTTTGTTTTAAAGTGAACCCGTACTGTAAACATCTTCCCTGGTAGTCTAGTGCCCTTCCATCCCTGATTTTTACATAAATCCCTGGTTGTGTAGTGGCCTCCCCCCACTGATCCCCTCACTCCCCAGAGTATAATATTAGAAGTGCCCTGGTCCTATAGTGCACCCCCCACCAATCGCTGATCACCCCCACAAAAAAAAAATTGATAATACTCTCTGGCAGTCTAGTGGACCCCTCGATCTCTGATGTTTGCATAAATCCCTCATGGTGAAGTGGCACCCCCGATCCCTGCACCCCCTGGTATAATGTCAAGGAAGTACCCCACGGTCCCTGCTCCATGATCACCCGATCCTACCCCAAAAATGCAATAATACTCCCTGGTAGTCTAGTGGACCCCTCACCCTCCCAACACCATCAGACATTGCCCAACCATTCTGCCCCCCCCCGTCCCTGTCCCAATCCTGTGACCGGCACAGCCCACCGCTTACCACTATGGCCAGCCACAGAATGTGCTATCAAGGAGTGTGTACTGTATACAGTGTACGGTCACAGGATAGGGGTGGGTGTTTGGGCAGTGTCAGACAGGGTGGGGAGGGTGGACAGGTCCACTAGACTACCAGGGAGCATTATCACATTTTTTGGGGGGTGAGATCAGTGATCAGGGAGCACTATAGGACTGGCGCACTTCTCACATCATACTAAGGGGGAGAGCAGGGATCCATGGGGGATCCACTACACTACCAGGGATTTATGTAAACATCTGGGATTGGGGGAGGCACTAGACTACCAGGGAAGATGTTTACAGTACAGGCCCGTTTTTAAAACAAAATACTTTTCTTTAAACACATTGCAAATGCATCCCGCCAGGTGCCACATCACTGCGGATGCTGCCCAGCTGTGCTCTGACACCCCCACTGCCTCCTCCTATGCCCCTATGCTCCACTACCCCTACTGGCAATGTATTTATTCACCCCCCAACATCCTGGCCCATCTAAGTGTTGCGCCAGGTGGGGGGTCAGATACCTGTGCCAATTCCCACAGATGTGCCAAGTGTTTGGTGCACCTTGCGACCTGCAGCAAACCCGACGAGTTTAGTGCAGGGACCCTTCATTTTATAAAATCTGGTGCAGGGTCCTTGGCACACCTGGGGTTTGCCACAACCCTTAGAGTGATGCAACTTGCGTCGCTCTAAGGGGTCTTTTAAAATCAAGCCCCAGGATATTAGAAAGCCCCTGGTACCTCGGGATGAACTTTCAGAAATATTGTATAGACACATTTCAGCTTATATTTCATATATTTTCTATATTTAGTTTATCTTGTTCTTTAAAACTATGCACAGTAATGTGACTCCAGAATCTCTGCCACTCTGGCTGCTTGTCTTCACTTGACATCTTAATCCTCTGATTGTGTCATCACAGTTGTTGCTATGGAAATGCTTGTGCGGTCACAGAGGGGTATGATGTCATGCGTAGACAAGCAGTCAGGGAAGATAAATAAGTAATAAGGTATGAAAGGATGCACAGTAAAGGATTTTAAGGCACTCTCAAGGGCAGTGAATCACAAGTCTGAAGGCTCAGTGTCCCTATATCACTGGGAAGTTCATTCAAATAGTCTAAAGCACGCCATGGAGTGGCTTGATACAAATGGCTTGCTGGTCTTATGCATTTTATATAGGAAGTGAAATATGATATTTTTATATAAACTTCATTTGTTTAATTACATTATAAATGGCAACATGATTTACAACTATGAAATAGTCCCTGATGTTGTTGGTGATGAAGCTGTTTTGCCTTGGTAATAAGATCCAGCACCTGATCATGCATTGGTAGCGTTGTAATGCACAGTCAGGTGATGTCTCTTAGATAATGAGGTTTTATGTTTTTTGCTCACCATTCTATCATGAATAATAGACCATGGTCCTGGTTTCAAGTTAATGCACATAGTTATAAGGAAAGAGGGGAAACTAAATACTATACATAACTTACATAAAATATAAGCTGAATTGTGAATAAACATATTTTCTTCTGTAATTCTCCCAGTGACAGCAGGGGCTCTTTAAAACCAAGTGAGGATGTCTAGACAATAGAATGGAATTGCCAGCAACACTAAATGCTACCTAAAGATCAAGAAAATTAGACATACTGTAAAGAAGTGTTCTAAATTTAGTTTACTAAAACTCAACTCGTAAAATTCAATTAGAGTAGAGGTGGTATTTAAATTTTATCTGAAACCCAAACTGCCTGTTATTCAGCAGAATATTGCTTCAGATAAGTATCATCTTATTGATGAATGACACATTCTAAAATTGTAGAAAAGGATGACAAGACTGTTTGTGGTCAATAATTATTTACAGCTCTAGCTGACTTGAATTGAAAGGCAAAGCACAAGCAGTATTCTAGTCTTGTGGTACTTCTCCAGAAATTAATGAAAGATTAATGGTGTCACAGATATACTCAGATTTTCACATTGAGGCTGGATGGGGGCCAGACACACCCCATATGGGATATGCTTGACTGTCAGTAAAGAAGGGAGAAAGTAAGCAACTAAGGCCCCGTCCACACTACACCGCTCAGACGCTGTAACGGACAGAAACCGTTATAGCCGGGGAGCGGTACAGTGTATAATCCCACACTCTGTGATGACCGTCTGAGGACCGGTACCGCCAGTCCACACCTCAGGAACTGGGTGACCGTTACCGCGGCACCCAATCCCACAATGCAGCTCGTGCTGTGCTATGGGCCCTGCAGGGGACCATTACCACCTGTCTACGCTACTGCCGGTAACGTTACTGAGGCAGGTCCAGTTTCACAACCATTGTTGAAACCACCTCATATGTAGTTTCAATAACGGTTACAAAAACGCCTTCTGTAACGTTATAGGTGTAAACGCAAACCATTGTGGTAATGGTTTGGGCACTCTGTAATGTTACAGAGGCATAGTGTGGACAGGGCCTAAGCATGTGTGCATCCCCAGGCCAGATGACTAAGGAGCAGTACTAGCACTGACAATGAGGACAGTTACTCATCTGTCCTCCTAGCCAGAGGAAGGGTGTAGACCTGGCAAAAGCTGAGGTGGGGGTGGGGCAGCAAGAAAAAGACAAGCTATGGCTTAAAAGAATAGTAAAAATGTCACCAAAAAAACATTAGCAGCAGTTATTAACTCATTGTCTAACCCATGCAGACCTTAGTGTCAGTTTTCTAATGCTGCTAACCCTGCCCCCACCACTGAAGGTTAAATGGGTAAAAATGCTAAAGTTTGGCTCCAAACAGAAAGACCACTGGAGAGATGGAGACCCAAGACTGAGACCAATGGTTACCTGGAAGTTTACTTTGATGCAACTGAGGCAAAAAAATGCTTGACCTGATTTATCTTGATTTAATTATCAAATATATTTTAACCACTCATACTGATATCAGATATTGTAGAAACGGTAGCATGTATTTATTGATTTCAAGAGTTTCACCAGGAAAAACATACTGAGTTGACAGCTTGTTTCCAGATGTGTCCTAGGGAAAGGGATGTGGAAAGTGCAGTAGTAAGTTGCATCAGTTATGGTACAATTATAAAACAATAATTATGAAAAGTAAAAATTGTGTAGTAGACAACTGAGAGGAAGTACAAATTAGTAGTGCAAAACAGAATATCAATAGCATATCAACACCAACAGTTCAGCAAAGTGCAACTGACATCAAAATGAGGGAGGGGATGGAGACTGAGACTACAGTGGGCGACTAGGCAGAGGGAGAAGTGGACCAATAAACCAGGTCAATAAGGTGAGGGAGTATAATGGAGGATGAGTGGGATTAGCCTAGAATTAGTGGCAACTGCTGGAGTGAGTAGTGAAGTCATGGAGGAGGGATTTTAGTGATAGAGAAGAGAGAGCATTACTACTGGCTATGGAAGCTTCCACTGCTGCCTACTGCTCTGATAGCAGCTGCAGGGAGTTCTATAGTAACAGAAGATATTAGTCTAGAACTAAACAAAATGAATCTGATATAATCTACTATACTACAGTAAACAGTAAGTAAACCAGAATGTTTTTTTTTTCACACAAAGTGCACACTGGGACCAGCCCTCACCTGAGTGTGGGGCCCTTGGTGCCGACTGTTGCCCTTTAAATATTACAGATGGTAATTTACTATTTGTAAGGGAGAGGTATAACTAGACAGATGATGGGTGCTATGCATCATTGGGCTCTATATATCCCAAAGGGCTTGTACCAAAATGTGCAAGTCAACACCATGCACACGGCCCAAGCTGGACATGCAGGGTTGAGATTCACTATCCCTGGCAGTACTAATGCACAGCTCTGTAGTTCTGTACATGGTGTGGTTCCATGGTGTGTGTGTGTGTGGGGGGATTCTTAATGGACTATGGACTTTCAATTGGAAGGCACAAATCGTCCCATAATAGATCTCGGGCTATGCGAGAGCAGGGGTCATAGTAAATGACAATCCCTGTAAGGACTACTGTGTTCCCTTCAGCAAAAGTGCTTCTGGATTTTTACAAGTCAGAAAGAGTCCTGTGATAATTATGTTAGGAGTCACTTCCTGCATTGCACAGGGTCTGAGGTCATGTGTAAATGAATTTACCACAGTCATTTCTTAATAAGTAAGGAAATTCATGACAAAACATATGTTAATGCTTATTAGGGTTGCTACTGCACAAAACTCAAACCTCAAAAGATTGGAAATTAACCATTAGAGTTGTCAAGCCAATGCCCGCAATGTTTGGATATGCGCTATTAGGGTTAAACCTAAGTATCATACCTCTTCAACCTCCTTTACCCTCATGACCCAAGACCAAGCTACATGTATAGGGCCATGCATCAGTGATCTAGTACCTCACGCAGGGCCAACATATTCTAAATTTGTAAATAGCTACCCAAAGCCCCACCCTCTCACTCTTCTCTTCCCCCTGTGCTGATATGAGCTTCTTAAAAGCTGGTACCCTGGCACTGGGAGGTTAAGTGACTTGCCAGAGGTCAAATAGTCATTATTTGGCTTTAGCAGTGTTTGAATGTGTGATGTTCTGGTTCCTAAGATGGTGCTTTATTCACTAGACCACACTACTTAATTGTTCCAAGGGAGGGGGTTCAATAGAGCAAGAGAGCCTCCCATCTGCTGATTTGAAAATAATTAATTTGAAACTATCTAAAAAACACTTGGGAAGGACTGGCCACTGCACCCAAATAAAGACTATTTAACATGTAAAACACTTTCTTTAAATGTTTTAAAATACCTTTTTTTTTTATTTTCTTATGGCAAAAATTTCATTTCATTTTCATTTATTAATTTCACCAGGAAGGTTGATTGGATCCGAAGACCCTTTTTCAACCACATCTGGGGGAGAGGATACAAAAGGTACAAACGGAACAATACTAATAAAATTAAAATTACAAAGACAACATGTAACATATAACCATTACTGACAGTACTTACAATATCATAGTCTAACATATTTTCATTCATAAAAGCACTAAGAAAACACACAATACATACAAGACAATGTCACAAACCCACTCCTGGGGTCAGGCCCTCTGCTTTCACAGTGCCCAACCTTTAAGTGTGATTCATGAACAGGGACACCCTCCTGTTTGTTTTGAGTCTGAGCAACTACCAGTCTCAAGTCCAGGGGTCAAATATGAACCCTTTTAAGCCAGTATGCCCCAGTAACAGGTCCAAATATCACACCCTCTTTAGGGAAAGCAGCGCAGTACTTGATCCCATCTGACACACAACCAACCTGGTTCATAATCCCTCTTCTGACTCAATTGAGACTCGGGTATTTCCTTACCTTGCTGGATCTTTGCACAGATCC
Source organism: Neoceratodus forsteri (assembly GCA_016271365.2). Lineage (NCBI taxonomy): Eukaryota > Metazoa > Chordata > Ceratodontiformes > Ceratodontidae > Neoceratodus > Neoceratodus forsteri. The sequence continues at coordinate 455,546,549 of CM057451.1, read as the reverse complement.
TTGTTAGTGTGGCTGCATATGGTGACACAATAAGCACTTTAACAATTATGTCAGAATTATCAATACTGTTCCAGCATTCACACTCTAAATGAGAAAATGTCTCAGGCAGGATTAAGGAAACCAAAAGGTTTACTGAAATTAAAAACAGTAAATAAATACAAAACACAGAACATATATACATTAATGCTTACAGGCAGAAATACATTGAAATTACAAAACAAAATGCCTTGTAACTGAATTACTAGTTCTAACTCAGTTTTCAGTTATGTGTTGCCTATCTTGATAGGAGTGCCTCTTAAGTCCAGAACACAAGCGTGTCAGGTCTTTTAAAATTTGGAACAAGAGCGAGCCTCAGTCCTTTCAGCCAGCTTGGCAATATTCAAAGTTAAAGTCCCAACCTCCTTGTGATGTCAAATCACATGAGGTCACATTTTAGCCCTGTAATTAATTTGTAACATGACCAAGTATAATCAAAATGGTTTCATCTTATTGCTTACTTCAAATCTGCAAAGATAGCAATATCAAATTATATTCTCTCTTCATCAAAGCATAAGTTATGACCACACTCCCCTTTGATGTTTCAGAAGAACATCCTGAAAAACACTTCTCTTAGTTGTGTAAATTTTCACAGGTATCTGTCAGAACTGGCTTTCCTCCTGATGTCATAAAGTGCAATATTTTATGACCAGTTTTCTAGGTTCAAAGTAGTGGCTTGTTATAATCTGTTTTTTATAACAGTTGCAGGAAAGTTTAGCAGATAAGTGTTAACACAGAAAAGGAAACTCTAGCTGTTTAGCTCCAGCAATCAACTGCTTTGGGGTGAAAAGGTCAGCCCCCTTTAAAAACTAGTCTTCCCCATTGGCCTGCTGACCCTGCCATGTCTCATAAGCAAAAATTCAAATATATATATATATATATATATATATAAAAATTATATACACATAACTAGTAGACGGTTATTCCATCACACTCCTCCCTCATGGGATGAGTTCCCCAAATTCAGTTCACTGCTCTAACTGTAGAGATAGACCATCTGCGTTCATGTTTGCTGTCCCTGCCCTGTGAGTGACAGTCATGTCTTAACCCTGCAAGGCAAGGCTCCATCTTAAAGCCTACCATTTGTTTTACCCATTTGTGCCAGCCAAACCAATGGATTATGATCTGTCTGTATCTCAAAGTGCTACCCGTTTAGGTATGGCTCTAATTTCTTCAGTGCCCACACCATTGCAAGGCATTCCTTCTCCACTGTAGAATAAGCCTGCTCCTTGGAAAGTAATTTCATACTGAGATACACTATTGGGTAGTCTTTTCCTTGGTTAGAAGTCTGACTAAGTGCTGCCCCAATACCCACATCAGAGGCATCTGTCTGCACTACAAATGGTTTACTGTAGTCTGGAGTGGCTAACACAGGAGCACCACACAATGCCTCCTTTAGCCATGCAAAGGCTCATTCACAGGTTGGCTCCTGTTTACCTTTTTAGGCATTCTTTTCTTTATCAGGCCAGATAGAGGAGCTGCCAGGGCACTGTAGTTTGATACAAATTTTCCATAGTACCCTGGGGTCCCTAGAAAACTCTGAACCTGCTTCTGTGTTTCAGGTCTGGGCCATGCCTTGATTGCCTCAATCTTTGCTTGATTAGGACAGAGCTGTCCATGCCCTACTACATGCCCTAGGTATGTCACCTCAGCCATGGCCACCTGGCACTTTTAAGCTTTCACCGTGAGACAGGTAGGACAGGTATTCCTTCCAGCTGGCACCAAAGATGGCAATATCACCCAGGTATGCCATGGTGTACTCTTCAGTACCAAGTAACACCTGGTTCACCAACCTTTGGAAGGTGACAGGGGTGTTCTTCATTCTGAAAGGTATTACCTAGAACTCAAATAACCCTATCGGAGTGCTGAAAGCTGAACTATCCCTATCTCTGGCAGTTATCTCTACCTGCCAATACCCTTTCATCAGGTCAATAGTGGTAAGGCATGTCACCCCTCCCAACTTGTCCAGTAGTTCATCCATCTGTGGCATTGGGTGGGCATCAGACTTCGTGACTGCATTGAGTCCATGATAGTCCACAAAAAATAAGGAAGTCATTCGGCTTGGGAACGAGGACTATGGGTGAGGCCAAGGGGCTGTGGGATTCCTGGATTACCCCTAAATCCAGCATTTCCTCCACCTTCCTCCTAATGTCCTTTTGGACAGCCTCTGACACCCAATATGCTGTCCACTGTATTGGTGCTTGCGTCCCCATATTTACATCATGTGTCACTAAAGGGGTTAGTCCAGGCTTGGCATTCAACAAAGTGGCAAAGCCTGCTAAAACCTCCCTTACTTCCTGGATCTGTTCTGGGGTCAACTGGAATGACAGTTTGATTGTCTCCACAGAGGACTCCCACTTGCTTTCTTCCAGCAAGTCCAGAAAGGGGTCTAATTCATCCTTCCCCTCCCCAGGACCACACACTGCAAAGACCATGTCAGCCCTATTTGCATAAGGCTTCATCATGTTGACATGGTACATCCTTTGGGTATGTCTCCTGTCAGGAGTTCCACAACATAATTTACATCATTCACTTTTCTTACTTTGTATGGTACTGCCCACTCATCTTGCAGCTTATCTTTCTGGACTGGAGTTAGGATCATGACCTCCTGATCCACAGTGTACGATTGAGCTCTGGCTCTGCAGTCGTACTATACCTTTTGCTTCTGCTGGGTGGCTGCCAAGTTGCTCTGGGCTGTTCCCATAAGCTCCTTCAGCTTTTTCCTAAACTTAAGGACATAATCCACTATAGGAGTTCCCTGGGTGGCATGCTTGCCTTCCCAGTCCTCCTGGATCAAGTCTAGGGGCCCATGCACTCTGTGTCCATATAAAAGCTCAAAGGGTGGAAACCCTGTTGACTCTTGGGGCACCTTCCTGTATGTGAATAGCAGGTGGGGAAGGTATTTCTCCCAGTCCCTTCCATGCTGTCCAGCAAATGCTTGGAGCATTGATTTAAGGGTACCATTAAACCTTTAGACAAGTCCATTGGCTTGCAGGTGATGTGCCATGCATCTTTGCACCACCCCACACTTCTCCCACAAACACTTCATCAGGTCCAACATGAAAGAACCCCCTTGATTGGTGATAACCTCCTATGGGAGCCCGACATGGGAGAAAATCCCTAGCAACGCACCTACCACTTTGTCTGTTCTCAGAGAGGATAGGGCGACTGCCTCTGCATACCAGGTAGCATAATCCACCACCGTTAGGATAAATCTCTTCCCAGAAGAGCTGGGGGTATTCAAAGGCCCCACAATATCTATTTGTACACTCTGGAATAGCTCCTCCACTATGGACAAGGAAATTAGGGTGGCTTGGGATTTACTACCTGCCTTCCCTATTTCTTGGCATCAGTGACAAGTCCTGCAATATTCCTTCACCAGCTGGGTGAAGTTGGGCCAATAGAAATTCTGGGCCAATCACTGCATAATGCATGTGATTCCCAGATGTCCAGACATGGGGATATCATGAGCAGCCTTGAGCAACTGCTCACGGTACCCCTTGGGAATAACAAGCTGACTGCCCATCACCCCTCCCTCTGTCTTTATGTCCTGCATATACAGCAGTCCATTGTCCCAATACACTTTATGTCTTCCGTCTCCTCCCTGCGTCTGGTCACATTCTGCACAAGCCCTCAGCCTCTCTAAACTAGGGTCATTTTTCTGAGCAGCTGCAAAATCTTTACACATTCTCAAAGCATGGGGCATGTCCCCTTTAGTCTCTAAACTGGGGTCCATAGTTCTGGCATCAGGGCATTCAGGGTCACTGCCATCCCTAACCCTCTGACCACTGGTTATCCCTAACTCCTCAGAGTAACCTTCTGTAGCTGTTTTGGTAACTGCTACCTGGGAAATTTCTACTTCCCTTTCACTACTCTCCATGTCAGGAGACACAGGCTGGGGAACCAGCCTCCCAGTGTTTTTCACAGGGGCTTCTATGGGGTCCAGGGAACCACGACTGGCCTTTGCTATCTGATTGTGGGTAACCACACACACCACCCTCTTTTGGAGATTTTTCCCTATAATCACATCCAGGGCAAGATTTTCTGCCACTGCAACTTTTTGCACAGTCTCTCCTGTCTCACCCAGTCCAGGAGAACACTAGCAAGTGTCAGAGTTTTCTCCTCCCCAGTGAATCCCTGTACTGTAACAAACTGATTAGGTATAAGCTGTTCAGGCTAACCAAGTCCCCTTTTACCAAAGCAAGGGATGCCCCCATGTCCCTCAACCCATGGGTTTGCACCCCATTCACAGTAAGTGGGTATATGTGCTCCCTCATGTTTACTGGCATACTTTTAGGGATACACAAGAAACCCACTTTTTTCCCAGCACCAGTTTGTGCACTCTGTGCCTTTTTAAGACACTGTCTTGCAATATGCCCAGGTTGTTTGCAAAACCAACAATCATCCTTTCTTTTATCAGGCAAATTATTTATTTGTAACCTGGGGCTGCCTGCTTTCTGGGTAGGCAGTGAGGGTTTTAGCTGCCCTGAAGGTGCACTTTTCCCTTTCTGCACTGCCACACCCACCCCACTCCCTTTCAGAGCAGGCCTGCTCCTGGCATAGTGGTCTGAGTGCTTGGCAGCCTCCTGCACTGTTTTTGGATCTCGGTCCTTTAGCTAGGTTTTTAGCTCTGCTGGGCAAGCTCAAAAGAATTGCTCCAAAAGTACCACATTCTCAATTTTCTCTACAGAATCTGCTTTGACCCCTTCCCACCAATGTTTCAACTGACTTTGTTTTGTGGCTAGTTCCTCGTAGTTCGTGTCAGGACTTCTTCTGAGCTTATGGAACTTAACTCTGTATGCTTCAGCTTTGAAGTCATACTTTTTTAATAATGCAGCTTTAAGTTTGCCATAATCATTACTGTTCTGATTGTCCATTTGACCCAATGCATCACGAGCTTTCCCGGTAAGCAGTGGGGATAATTAGAAGCTCCAGGACTCTCGGGGAATGTTTGCCTGAATGCATACCTTTTCAAATGAATTTAAAAATGTATCCACATCCTCCCCCTCTTTGCCTGAATGCATACCTTTTCAAATGAATTTAAAAATGCATCCACATCCTCCCCCTCTTTAAATTCAGCTATCAATTTAGAATTTAACTTGTAACATAGTCCTGGAGTTCCAGGTTCACCCATGCCACTTACCTGCTCTGGTGTTGGTCTTCGGAGTTGTATCTTCTCCAGTTCAAATTTCCTTTGGTGCTGTCTCTCTCCTCTCACTCTGCCTCTCCCCGGCACTGATTTCCTTTTTCTTGCATCTCTAGCTCCATCTGGAACTTCTTGTGCTCGAATTCCAGCTCCATTCTCCTCAACTGTAGCTGCAGCCTGATCCCTTCTGGCTCCAGCATTGTGGTGATCTTCCCCTGCTGCTGTGGCTCTTGGTTCCCACTGGTCCTGCTCTCCTCCTCCCTGGGACTGGACACTGCAATAGACTCTGGCACCACCATGTCCAGGGTTTGGTCCCTTTCAGTCACCGACTGTGATCTGAGGTCTTGGGCAGTCGCTTGTGCATCAGCTGCCGCAAGAGCCTCCATGAGGTGCTGTTTGTTTCGCCCCTCACTCTGGACTCCTCTTTCTTGGCACAACTGCCACAAGAGGTCTGCAGTGTATTTGCTGTAGCTGGAAGCCATCTTCTTCCCTAATCTATGGCTATACTAGCTTGCACTCGAAAAAAAAGTAAAATGGGTAGGGAAATTAGACTGTAACCAAAATGATATATTTCTTTTAAAAATCTCTTCCTTGTTTGTGTGTGAACTGTTACAATTTATCAATCCAACACACTGGACTATTAATGCACGTATCATCAAATAATTGCACAGCATGCAAACAAATCTTTCAGATCCCAGTGCTGCGCAACATATTTGTCACAAACCCACTCCTGGGGTCAGGCCCTCTCCTCCCACAGTGCCCAACCTTTAAGTGTGATTCATTAACAGGGGACAATCAGGGACACCCTCCTGTTTGTTTTGAGTCCGAGCAACTACCAGTCTCACGTCCTGGGGTCAAATATGAACCCTTTTTAGCTAGTACATCCAGGTAACAGGTCGAAATATCACACCCTCTTTGAGGAAAGCAGCATAATACTTGATCCCAGCTGGCATACAACCAACCTGGTTCACAATCCCCCTTCTGACTCAATTGAGACTCAGGTGTTTCCTTACCTTGCTGGATCTTTGCACAGATCCTTGTTAGCGTGGCTGCATATTGTGACACAATAAGCACTTTAACAGTTATATCTGAATTATCAACATTGTTCCAGCATTCACACTCAAAATGAGAAAATGTTTCAGGCAGGATTAAGGAAACCAAAATGTCTGCTAAAATTAAAAACAGTAAATAAATAAATAAGAAACACAGAACATATGTACATTAATGCTTACAGTCAGAAATAAATCAAAATTACAAAACAAAATGCCTTGTAATTAAATTACTAGTTCTAACTCAGTTTTCAGTTGTATGTTATCTGTCTTGACAGGAGTGCCTCTTAAGTCCAGAACACAAGTGTGCCAGGTCTTTTAAAGTTTGGAACAAGAGTGAGCCTCAGTCCGCAATATTCAAAGTTAAAGTCCCAACCTCCTTGTGATGTAACAGTACATGAGGTCACTTTTTAGCCCTGCAATTAATTTGTAACGTGACCAAGTATAATCAAAATGGTTTCATCTTATTGCTTGCTTGAACTCTGCAAAGATAGCAATATCAAATGATGTAGTCTATTTTCATTAAAGCATAAGTTACGACCGCAATCCTCTTTGATGTTTCAGAAAAACATCCTGAAAAACACTTCTCTTAGCTGTGTGAATTTTCACAGATATCTGTCAGAACTGACTTCCCTCCTGATGTTGTAAAATGCAATATTTTATGACCAGTTTCCTAGGTTCAAAGTTATAACTTGTTTTTTTAAAAACAGTTTCAAGAAGTTTAGCAGATAAGTGTTAACACAGAAAAGGAAACTCTAGCTATTTAGCTCCAACAAGCAACTGCTTTGGGGTCAAAAGGTCAGGACCCTTTAAAAGCTAGTCTTCCCCATGGGCCTGCTGACCCTGCCATGTCTCACAAACAGCAATTCAAAGAAACAGACACCTCTAAATGATGTTAATCCTGATAAATCTTTCATCATCATCATCATCATGTAAACACGAAAAGACTGTAAGACCCTCTGCCTGCAGTGTTGACCCTAATGATGCCCTGGGTGCGTGGGTGTTCCCCAACACTCCACAACCTGTTGGGTTTTATCACTTACAAAAAACAATTAATAAAGGGTCTGTGATCATACTAAAGAGATACCAAAAATATAACTCTTTGTAATGTCCCAAACACTACTGATCAACTACTGTAAGTGTGCTTCTCTTTTAAACAGAGTTTTGTTTCAACAAAATAATTTGAAGTCATAACAATAATAACAAGCTAATAAACACAGCCATAGTCATTGACCTGAGACCACAACAATCTATGAATTCACAGTAGAGTTAAGACATTTGATAACACTTCTGACCTTTTTACAAATGTTATAAGTGTAATAATCCATTCTGGGTGTGTCTGTACTGCAACAACCTCACTTCCTCAGGTCTGGACTGAAGACTAAAAAGAAATGCTCCATCTGTATACGCATAATTGTTCCAAATACAAGATGCCTTAGTCCTTCCACAGTCCCTTTTTAGCCATTTTAAAAGAGTAGGTATACACATCAGTATATAGAGGATATAAAATATTCTGACTCGGAATATATAATTTTTCCCCATGAGTGTGGGAACAAGACAAAAACTCAGAGCAGAGCCTCAAGTGAGCTATATAAGTCATCCCCCCTCACAAGTGATAAGTGATGTATTCTGAGCTAGGCCATTTTCTGTTCAATTTATGCAATGTATTTCAAATGGAAAAACTTTATACTTGTTCATTTTCTGAAGATTTCCCCATGATGTTAATTCAATTATGACACTGTATGTATTGTGATTTCTTAGTGAACAAGGGCCCAGATATTCAAAAGGGTTGCACCATGCGCAATAGGGATGCGCCAGCGCAAGTCTGAAAATGCACCATTCTGCGATATTCAGCGGGAGGTAGATGCACCCCCCAAATCACACTGCGCAAGAGCATAATGATAATGAATACATGCACAACTGAAGGGGGAGGAACCATGCATAAATGGCGCAGTGCGATATTCAACAACATGCACCATGCGCAATAGGGGAGCAAGCAGAAGTTGTGCAATAGTGGAAATGAGCCAAAATAAAAAGGAACAAGAGAGAGGCACAAGAACGCTACATGGAAGGCACATGTTGCTGAACCAAAGACAGCCACACAGGCAACACACACACAGGGCAGGACAGAGACAGAGCACCTGGAACCCCCAGGAACAGGGAAGGTATGGGGAGCCACTGCCACAGTGCAGTGCAAAAGGGGGAAGTGCCACACAGCAATGAGGCCACAACAGGAAGGTGTTCCCGGTGCAGAGGAAGTAGCATCAAGGACAGCGGGGGGAACACAGAAACAGCTGCCGGGGGGGACACAAGCCAGATACATGGCCAGTGCCACCATCCAGATGGAGGCAGGTATGAGGGGGGTGAGAAGGCAGGCAGCAGGGGGTGGCGGCAGTGGAAGGGCCATCGGTATGCCCCAACAGAACTTGATACCGAGCCCGCACCAGCATCGAGCTGTACACTGATACTGAGATTGTGGGCCAGTACCGCCTGAACCGGGCAATTCTCAGGTGGCTCTGTGAGCTGTGCAGTGATGTGATGCAGGCACCCACACGACAGAGCCATGCTCTGTCAGTGGAGACCAAAGTGACAGCTTGCATGTGCATGCTCACCATGGCTACCTTCCAGAGACCAACAGGGGACATGACAGGCATAACCCAGTCAGCAGCGTCATGCCATCTCACCCAATTCCTCAGCGCACTGCTGCCACATGCTGCAGAGTACATCCATTTCCCCAGCACACCAGCGGAGTGCACAGCAAACATACAGGAGTTCCACAGGGTAGCACATATGCCTGGCGTGCTCAGGGAAATAGACTGCACCCATGTAGCCATCCGCACACCACCTGGCCCCAAAGGGGCTACATACATGAATTGGAAGGGGTATGCAAGCATCAACTGCCAGGTGGTGTTTGATGCCAGGTGGCGCATAATCAATGTCTGTGCCACACACCCTGGAGGAGCACATGATGCTTTCATCTGGCACCAGTCAGCACTGTGCCACAGATTCAAGAGTGGGGACATCCCCACTGGCCACCTAGTGGGTTAGTATGCAAAGCACGCAGAAAGACATGGAGCTCGGGAGGGGCATAGTCAGAGGTGACATGGGTATTGGCTTAGATGGCCCAAGGCAGGGCAACCCTGATCACCAAACTAACTTCCACCCTCTACACACAGGTGACAGTGGATACACACTCCATCCCTGGCTGCTAACACCATACCGGTGGCCCATGACCCCATCGCAGCAACACTACATTTAGGCACATGCCACCACCCTCAGTGTCATCGAGCGGGTGTTCTGGATGCTGAAGGCACATTTCTGTTGCCTGGACATGACTGGTGGTGCCCTACAGTACAGCCCCTCAAAGGCCTGTGGGCTATTCCTGACCTGTTGCATCCTGCATAACATGGCCAATGACTGTGGGATAGCCATACAGGTCGAAGAGGGGGACAGCGATGGGGACGATGAGGACACTGGTGAAGATGGTGGTGGGCAGCCCCCCCTTGGACGAAGGGACCTCGACTGATCCAGATAGCACAGCTGCACTGGGATACCATCAGAGAGTAGCACTTCAGCCAACCCAGGTAAGTCATGGGGCCATGTGCAACCACCAGTGGCGAAGGCACAACCCACAAACATGCATGGACAAACACCAGGGTTGCATGTCATTAAGGGAATTGGCCAAGCATGGAACCACACACGCCACCAGGGATGGGCAAGGTCTAACACAGCACGCGGTCACACACACCTCACAAGACATGCACAAAGGGTAAGAGGCACGCCGACCCCTACAGCCACCCCTAGTCACATACCCATCCACAGACCACCATGCCCAGTGCCTGTCATTGTGCGTGTGTCAGATGCTGGGCACCATTGCACAGTGGCAGACAGTGCAACGCAGGCATCATCATGCACATGCCACAGTGGACAGCAGCTGGGACGGTGTGCAGATGGAACATGTGCATGCGTGCAGGGCTGGGTACTCCACCCGTGCATTGCACGCTGAACAACACAATGCACACAGGTCAGCATCGGAAAGTAGCCATGCTGGGAGACAGGTCAGTCACATGCCATAGTGCCATGGCCACCACGGATGCGTGGGCGGCCCCGCCGAGACCTGCCAGCAGTGACAGGCTAACCAATGGCCTCATGGGGTGGCACCGACAGTCCCCCAGGGGTTCCACTGTGTGAACGCGACCATGCTCGCACAGGGGTCTGCAGCACACCGAACATGCCTGCGCCAGGTGTGCTCAAGATGCCCACAGCTGAACCCGGTGACAACAAGGAGGGAGTCGCATGACGCTGGGAATGGAGGTGGACATTGCACTGCGTAGTGTCTGCGACGCATGGGCAAATAACTGTGTGCCCATTGTGGCCATGGCAGCTGTGATTGCCTGTGTCTGCCTGTCAATGGCAGCGGTCACATCCTCCCTCAACTGGTCCATCCCTGCCAGGAGCAAAGCGGTGTCTCTGCTGCGCTGCTCCTCTGCCTGGTGCAGAGCCGCACTGAGTGCATCCACCACTGTCACAAGCCACACCTGCTGATTGACTGATACTTGGAGTATGTGGGTGTGCTCATCTAAGAGGTCATCTGCCTGATCGGCATGCTGTCCCTCATGGTGTTCACGGCCCTGATGGTCAGCACCCCTCGAGGGTTGGTTGCTGCACACCAGGGCCAGGCCTGGGCATGTCCACAGGCAGTGCACTGACACCGTCCCCTGACACTGTACCCCATGGCCATTGGCAGACTGCTGACAGTGCCCCTCCGGCTGCTGCTCTCCAGGGCTCAACGGTGCCACCGCAGTTGTCGCAACAGCCCCACTGTCCTGGACACACACCAGTGCTGCCCCACTGGTGCAGACAGGCACAGGCTAGGACTCCATGGTGGCACCACCCATGGTCATGCCCGTGATGTCACCTGCTGTGTGGCCATCCTGTGGCCCACACATATCACTGCCCATGACATTAGCTCCATCATTATAAGTGATGGATCCGGCACCAGCTCGAGTCTCAGCATGCTGGCATCCATGGATGCTGGCATGCTGGGACATGGGCAGGGCCTCCTCTGCACCTGCTCCACCAACATCAGTCCGAACGTCCAGATGGACCCACTGTCACCCTGTCCCTCATATGCCTATGGAGGTGGATGGGCCCTCCTCTATCTCCATGCTACCACCCTCAATGGACAAGCCCACCACCGCTGACCCATATAGATGCTCAGAAGCTGTAAGGGAAAAACAGTAGCATTAATGTATGTGACCTACCCTTTTCCCCACTATTGACAGACCAGGACGTACCATGCAGGGACGGGGTACCACCCGTCTGGAATCCACCACCCAGAACACCTTCGATGGCACAATGCTGCATGCTGCCAGCAACCCACTCTTCTTGTGGGGTCAGGCGTTGCACGTCTGGCTGTCCCCAACCGGTCACAGACCATGCTGCCCTGATGGCAGCCACCTTCTCCTTAACACTCCACCTGTCTGTGCCCATCTTCTTTTTGCACTCCTGCACGGATCACTGGTGGCTGCCATGCTGGTTGATGGCATGTGCCACCTCTTCCCATGCAGCAGCATGGGCCTGTGGTGTTCCCTGGTGTTCACTGAGCAGCAACTCCTGGTCGAGGTAGGCCTCAAACAGGGCATCTGTTTCTGCCTTGGTGAAGTTAGGCCTCCTCTTCCACCCACATCTCTGTTCCTCTTCCTCCACCTCGTGATCGGTCATTATTCATCCTGTGAGAATGATAGGTGTTACCTGTGACTGTGCAGTCCCATGCATGTCCCACACACCACAGTCCACACTCCCAAACAGCATGCAACTCACCACAATAGACTGCAGTAGCCGACTACTGCCAGTGCAGCCCAATATCACATTTTTATAGTGCAAGGCAAGCAAATGAGGCGAGGTGAATTTTTAAGTGGATGCAAATGCAGTGTCTGTGGTCACTGAATGGCTGATTAGCTGATTTGTATATGCTGGCTGAACATCGCGCAGTTGCGCTGTGCGCAATTGTGTTGAATGTGCTCAGCCAAGGGCGCAGTTCTGTGACATGCACAGTACACACCGAACTGCCCATGCCTGGGGTGATGACACAGATGCCTGCCGCACTGCTGATGTGCTGTGCATGGGAGGCAATGCAGGGCATGGCCACCATTGTGCCAGTGGTGCTACTGCGCTGTTCACATATATGGCGCTGTGGCACTGGGGCACCATAGGCACACTGGGGCCAAAGCACTGTAGGTCGCTACAGAAGGTGGCACACAGGCACCCAATCGCACTACATGCATTGGGTTCCAATCGTGCTGTGGCTGTCCGTGCACGAGAGACCCTTGACCCTGTGCCTGACCTTTACCCCCAGGCACCATGCGTCCGGCATGGGTGCACCACTATCGCACTGTTCGGTGACAGTGCAATAGGGAATGGCAGTGCTGTACCGCACAGCATCTGCATGTGGCGGACTGTGCTGCTGAGTGCCATTTTGACTCCAACTATCTGCTGAGATGGCACGGAGAAGGGCTGCTAAGTGGAGCCAGGTTGAATTGGCAAATCTGGTGGTCATTGTAGAGCCCCATGCTGGGGCTCTATATGGTGATGCACCCCTGAACAGGGCCAGGAGTGCAGTTTGGCAGGAGGTGACTGATGCGCTGGAGGAGGCCATGGGAATCAGGTGCATGGCACAGCAGTGTCGCCACAGGTTCAGGGACCTCAGGTGCAGGGACCTGGACATGCTTTCCCACCTGTGGGGACGTGCCAGGAGGGGCACGGTGCCATGGCCAGGTAGGTGCCCCATCCATACACTGTTATCATCCATATGGGTATCACAGTTGTATGTGTCTGGCACATGGGGGCCATCCAGTGTTGGCTGTGGTGGTGGTATAGGGGTGGGGGTGGATGGGTATGGCTCTGTGGGATTGCACACACATGGGGGTGGGGGACTTTGCTACTGGATTGTACTGATGTTCCTCTCTCCATGTTTGCACCTTAGGCCCAGAAGAGCACAGGCTGGCAAGGGAGAGGAGGCACTGCCAGGAGGACCAGCAGGCTGGGAGGGGTGAAGGTCTGCAGAGGCGCAGGGACCAGCCTGATGATGGTGAGTGCCTTACATCCATGATTACTATTGCATGCTGTGTAACTGGGCGGTCAGCAGGGCATGGCCACCATCCATTGACACCACTGCCATGCACACAACTTGTTACAGTCAGCACTGTCCAGTGGCACTGCATGTCTGGGAGTGCATCAATGGCGGTCTATGCATGCACCGGGTACATGGCTGTGCCACTGCCTTCACACCGCATAGCCAAGTCACTGTACAGCCACGGTGGTGCTGTGTGGGACATGGGCGGTGTGTGTGTGCAGTGGTCCACATGGCTGTGGGTGCCTGGGTAGGCAGGTCTTGTGGACACGGTCACTGTGAGTGGTCGCATACCATCACAGGGGCATGGCACATGGCTGTATGCCATGCACAATGGGTGGGCTGCAGGGGGCTGGACAGTTACACGTATTGACTCTGCTCCCTTATCCTAGGTAGACGGTGACTTCAGGCCATCGAGAGGGGGACTGCAGGAGCTGTTACAGGTGGTGAGGGCATCCCTGGAGCTCCTCCAAAGGATGGACTGACATGGGGTGAGGATGCGGAGGACACATTGGCACCACATGGAGGACGAGCGGGGCAGGTGATAGGCCATCCATGCCCTGAAAACACCTTCCCCCCTGGACACACCCTCACACCCCTTCTTCCCTCTCCTATATGTTCACCCCTGCCCCTTACTCACCCCCATCTGGTATGTGGCCCTTCCCCCATTGTACATAGTTGTAAATAGTTGTTTTGCTTACCTGTTTTTAATACATTTGTTTTATTATGACAACTGTGGTGGTCTCTGATTTGCAGCAGGCTACAGGTGCTCAGCTGCAGTGGTGTGCATGGTGTCAGGGGTGGTGCACGCATGGGCGTGTGTGTGTGTCCGGAAGGGAACCACCTATGGTGTGGGCAGGGGAATCAGTCACTGTCTGTGGTTTGTATGTTGTTCTCTGTGCACTGGATGCCTGTGTGCAGTGGTCCACGGTGCATGCACTTTGTGCATGGCACCCCTGTCAGACCGTCCATGGCCTGTGCAGCTGACACCCTTGCATGTCTGTGATATGCACGGTCTGCTGGCATGTCAGTGGTGGCTGTCCATGCTGAGCAACCACTGTACCCAGCACAATGCCAGGTTGCCTCCCATCACCAGTATGGTGCATGTCTGCCTCCGGTGGCACTGTGGCCTCCACTGTTGTTGTCCCCCCTCCATGCTGTCACTTGTGTCTGTTGCAGGGGGTGTGCTCCAGTGTCTGTCAATTGTGCTCTGGCTGAATGCTGGTGGCATACAGCTTCATGGTGCCTGTGCAGGGTGGCTCCCACACCTGTGCCATGTTGGAGTGCTGGTTGTGTGTACACGGCTGCTGTAGCCACACACCAGTGGCTTGGTTGACCCGCTACTGTGTCCCTGTGTTGGTGTGCCCTTGGGTATGGGTGGGTGTTTGTCCATGCACTGTGTTGCATGCTGTGTGGTGCATGCTTCCATGCAACACTGTGTGTGTCTGTGCTGGCTGTTGTGGCCAGTGCTGGGACGGGATGTGTCCTTAGGAGGGTGTGCAGGGTGCTGTACCACTGGTGGTGGGGTCCGGGGCATGCCCTGTTGCATGTGGGGTACCTTGTGTGCCGATACATGGTCGGTCTCTCAGCTGTACCTCAGGGGGAACATGCAGGGTGGCACTGTGTATGCAGTTGTTGCATCACTGTCTGCTTCCATCCGCTGCAGGGTGCACATGGTGGGGCTGCCTTGCATGGCTATGTGGTGCACAGGGTTACATTGTCACAGTGGGGGTGGTGGCATGCATGGGGTGTCCTGCACTGTTGGACGCTACTCCTGGGAAGGGTGTATGGTGATCGTGGTGCAGGGTGTGCTCTGCATTGGGGGGATGGTGTGGCACGGGGTGGTTGGCCCACCTTGTGTGGCAGTCACAGCTTGCCAGAGGGGTGTACTGGGGCACCATGCCCTGGCTGTGGGTTGGTTGCTGGTATCCATAGGCCAGTGGTTATTCTAGCTCTCCCCCGGTTGTGCAGTGCATAGGGTGTGGGGGATGATGTCTGTTCTGCTGTGTGCTCCTCTGCCCATCTGTGGCATGGGTGGTGGGCCCCTGCATCCTGTCCCTGTGCATCCCTGGTTGTGCTGTTGCATTGCTGCCCTGCTCCACGGGGTGTCCCTGGTTGCCCTATGGTGCATCTGGACTGCTCCACTGAGCATCCCTTGTTGCGCTATGGCGCATCTGACATGCGCAACTGCACATCCCTGGTTGCGCTATGATGCAGGTGACATGATATTCAGTTGTGTGCCACAGGCAGATCTTGGCCTGCGCAGTTTTTGAATATCGCGCTTCTTACGCATGGGTGCAGTAGACTTGTGCTTGCTCCTGCTGTTGCACACTTTTTGGGTGCAGTTTGAATATCCGGGCCAAAATGTTTTTTTCTTTTAGATCTGCGTAAGTACAATTTTTATTTGTGAGAAAATAGATTACTAATGTGCAGCACATTGGTGAATAAATGGAGACCCCATATGAATCACACTGAAAACCAAACAGATGACAAACTTCCATTCTGGAAGGCAACATCAATCAAGTATACAGTACCAGGATTTCTTTGTACTCCCATACTATGTTAATGGACAATTCTGGTTAAATTAATTATCAACAAACAAAATTCAGCCAATGCTGTAATACCCTTTATTACATGCTACTCCCTTTAGGTTCTTTATCTAAAGTGCTGACATTTAATAATTTCAGTGGGTTACACTGTATTTTGTCAGATATTGACTGCCATTGCTAGTATGCCTCCAAAGCAGCATGGTGCGCCTTTTTGTGCAGTGCCATCAGATCTCCATTGTAGCAGGGTTTCAATCAACCTTTTGCATCTGAAAGGGGCCCAGTGCAAAATCACTGAACACATGTGGCCACATTCAGATCCCTGCTAAGTGCTCCACAAAAATCAATCCCTGCTCTATGAGCTTCACAAAGATAGCTGGGTTTGACATTCCCTTTGCACTGTTTCTGTACCCCTTTGATAAATTATTTATTTAAAAAAACACATGCAGGTGCAGACTAAAAAGGAAAACCAGTAAAATATTTCACAAAAACAGTATTTGAGCTTACATCAATAAAATAAACTCTGGAGTCTTCTAAAATCCTTTCACTGGGTAACACACAGCATTTGAGTCCTTAAAATAGCCACAAGGTCATACAACTTAGTCACCAACTATTCTGTCATAGGAACTCTCTGTTATGATTATATTTTGGTGTGCTGTGTGTCACAAATGCACTTAGCAGGTCATGCCCTCTGCTTCCACAGTGCCAACCTCCGAGCACATTAATATGAACAGGTAGCAGACAGGGTAACCCTCCTGCCTGCTTTTGAGTCCAAATCACCTTTAGTCTCAAGTTCTGGGGGGATTCAAACTATGAACCTTATGCTAGCCTACCCAATGTACAGGCTCAGATATGTACCCTCTTCGGAGATTGCGGTACAATCTTTTGCCAGGGGCACCAAGCCAGGCTTCCAGAATGAACCCTTAAAACTCTATGAAAGACTTTAGGTATATTCTTACCTTTTCCCAGTTTAGTAACACCATTAAGCTCTCCAGAACAGCTGTTAACTTTAACCACGTATACATCACATGCAAAAAGAACTTGGAAGACACACCCAGGCAATATCTTTCAAATAAAGATTTTACTAAAAGATGATAAAAATATGAAAAATGTAAACACAGAACAATATATCAAAGAGTTCACAATCACAAAAGAAAAACAAGGAAAACTACAAAACATAAACTCCTACCACAATACAATTAAACTTTTTCTCTCTAATGTATTACCTCTGTCCAGTGCTTAAGTTATATTAGAGAGCCCTATCTCTCTTGAGTCCCAAAATGATATATCATATTCCCCAGTTACAAGGATACATTTCAACTCCATCTCCCCACCCCCTTGGTGAGTCATCTAGCTCCTTTGGTACTTTGCTACTTTGTATATAGGACAAAAGAAGGTGCTTTGCCCATCGTGATTGTCCTCCATATACATGGAACATTAACCCAAAACCCTTCCTTCCAACCATTATCTAGTTTGTTTTTGAATGTTATAATGTGTGGTGAATCAACGATGTTCTGAGGTAATGTATTCCATATTCTAGATGTTCTGATGGTAAAGTAGTTCCATCTTTTATTACTATTGGCTCTCATTACTTCCAGCTATCTATTGTGAAGTCTTGCCACAGTTTTTCTTGTTGAGTATGCAATACCATGTCAGCATTTGTTCCGGGTTTCCAAGAATTTTAAAAAGCTAAAGTAGGTCACCTCTGATTCTTTTTTGCTTAAGAGTATAGAGTCCTGTTTTTTGTTGTCTAGTATTATAATCCAAGTAGGTCAAGTGTGGATTAAGTTTGGTGGCTCTACGTTGGACTTGTTCAATTCTATTAACATCTGTTTTTAAGTAAGGGCTCCAAAAAGGCAAACTAGCTCCTCCTTTTTAGAATTAAAAAAATACATACAATGATTTCCTGTCAGGAGATATATTAAATAATGTGACATCAGCAAAAACTCACTTCCCAAATTATGAGCCTTTGATCAGCCAGTTCCTTTGAAGATTTACAACCCTGCAATCCCTTACCTAGGTGCAAGATAGCCTGACAGGAATCAGCTAAATGATGTCCTGCCCTGTAATAAACTGTATATTTAGCTTTCCAACTTCAGAGCAGCAACAGGTCATAAAAAGGCCATAAAATGCAATTTCTCAAAGAAGTTAATTACATTACAGAGATCTCCTGGTCAATTTAATATATCCTATAGCTTCAGTGAAACCTGGGGGGGAGGGACACCCATAAGCACAGGCTGTCTTATGTGAGACAATCACCTACTATATTTTTATATTACAAACATCATGCAACAATCATAACCAGCTGGCCAAGCGTCACACTTCTCCTCACCTAGACTGAATTTGGGGGCTCTATCCTCTGCATGGGATGAGTTTCCCAAGTCAGTTCACTCCTTATATAGATGCGGCAAGCCATCTGTGTTCTGATTGGTCACTCCAGCCCTATGTAAGATCATCAAGTCACACCCTTGCAAGGCAAGACTCCATCTTAATAGTCTACTATTAGTTTTTCCCATTTGGGTCAGCCAAACCAAGGGGTTGTGGTCTGTTTGTACCTCAAAATGCTGCCCATATAAGTATGGCTCTAACTTCTTTAGGGCCCACACTAAGGCAAGACACTCTTTTTCCACAGTAGAGTAAGCCTGCTCCCTGGGAAGTAACTTTTTACTGAGGTACACTACAAGGTGATCTTTCCCTTGGTTGGATGTCTCACTCAATACTGCCCTAATACTGACATCTGAGGCGTCAGTCTGGACTATAAAGGGTCTGCTATAGTCAGGACTTGCCAATACAGGAGTACTGTAGAGTGCCTCCTTCAGTCTGGTAATGGCTTTTTCACTGGCTGGTTCCCAGGTAATATTCTTAGGCATATTTTTCTTTACTAGGTCAGCTAGGGGAGCAGCCAGGGCACTGTAATTGGGTACAAATGCCCTATAGTACCCTGCTGTCCCTAAAAAACTCCTGACCTGCTTCTATGTTTCTGGTCGGGGCCATGCCTTGATCACCTCTATTTTTACTTGGTTAGGACAGAGCTGTCCCAGGCCTACAACATACCCGAGGTATGCCACTTCAGCCATGGTCACCTGGCACTTCTCAGATTTGACAGTGAGCACGGCCCTCTGTATCCCCCCCATCACTTCCCTAATGTGGGACAGGTGTTCCTTCCAACTGGCACTAAAGATGGCAATGTCATCCAGGTATGCCTTGGCATTTTTTTGTTTGTTTATTCACTTAACTGGTAAGCACACTGGAAAACTAGTTCCTTTAACAGGCACAACCCACATAGCGTTACATACATTCACTACAAAAACATACATATACAATACAAACATAGCAGACATAAAATGTCTTTGTTACAAAAAGAATAATCATATAAAACATTTACAATCAAACTGAGATTCAAAAAACATCAACAAAAATCATCAGCAAACATTTTAGCAGAACATAACTGTCTAATATCACAAGGAATTTCATTCCAAATAAATGGAGCAATATAAGCAAAGGCTCTCTGTCCACTTTCAGTTTTCATAAATGGAATTTTAAAAACCATACCATCTGACCTATGCCTAGAAAAATAGCCATCATTATACGGCCTCAACAAATTACACACTCTATGTGGAACTCCAGAATTAACAATTCTATGTGTAAATTTAGCTACATAATAATAAAAATTTAATGGAACCGGTAGCCAACCCACTTCTTTCAAAATCTCACAATGATTAGATAATTTAGGGTAGTTTAAAGCAAATTTAGCAATCAACTGAAGTAAAGTGGATTTCCTTGAGATCACTGTTGCAGAAGCAGTATGAGTTACGATGGCAGCATAGTTCACAATGGGAACTAAACAATGTTTAGAAATAGCTAACCTAGACTCCGGAATAAGAAATGGATGAATTTTATACAAAGGAGCCATTCTACAATGAATTCTTGAAGTTACCCTCATAAAGTGAGGTTCATAACTTAAATTTGAGTCTAATAATACACCAAGATACTGAAATGTACTTGATCAAACAATAATCCATCAAGAGATTTAACTTCCAAGCAATGTCCCTCAGATCTTAATCTAGCCGAGGTTCCAAAAACCATCACCTTTGTTTTTGATTTATTTAAAACTATTTTACAAGCCATGAGGGATGATTGGAAATTACACATTTCTTCTATTAAGGAATCACCTAAGTCCCCAACAGAAGAGCCCTGCATGTATATTACTGCATTGTCTGCATAAAGAGTTAGAAAAGCATTATTAATTACATTCACTTGCTGATCGAAAAATAAAACAAAAGCGGTCCTAGTATGGAGCCTTGTGGGACCCCACACTTTACCAATACAGATTCAGAAACAACACCTCCATACTTAACCCTTTGAAACCTATTGGTTAGGTAATCCCTTATCCAAACCAAGAATGACTGTCCAGCTCCTAAAAACTCCTATCTAGAGACTAAAAACTGATGATCCACTAAGTCGAATGCCTTGGTCAAGTCCATGAACATGGCACCGGTCAAACACCCTTTGTCCATACCGTCCAGTACCATGTTCGTGAACTCGACCAAGGCAGTCTCAATACTTCTTCCTTTTCGGAAGCCATGTTGATTCTGAGACAGTAATCCCAGAGAATCCACATATTCAGTCAACTGATTATAAACTATTCTTTCCTGGACTTTAGCCAGGGCAGACAGAATTGAAATCGGTCTATAGTTACCAAATTCCTGATGTGAACCAGACTTAAAAATGGGAGTCACCAAGGAATGTTTCCACATGTCAGGTATAATACCTGTCAAAAAAGACAAATTAAAAATAACACTAATTGGGTCTGCTAAAACTGAAGCAGCATCTGCAAATAAACAGGGACATAAACCATCAGAGCCTGCTGAGCTATCCCTTTTAATATGCCGTAACAACCTTTCAACCTCTTTTGGGGTAGTAATCCTTAAGTAAAATTTATGATTAGCTTTAAGACCATCAATATTTCCTTGATGAATCACATCAAACTGGTCACTACAAGAGTTAAGTGGAGCAGTAAATTTTGAATTAAACTCATTAGCTAATTTTATTGGACAAGTTAACAAATCACCATTCAGTTTCATCGGACCTAATTGACAAGCATTAGGTTTTATCAAGGTATTAATTGTTTTCCAAAAAGTTGTAGCATTAGACAAACCTTCATATTGTTTTTGATTAATAAAATCTGTTTTAGCTTTCTTTATCTGGGCCTTACATTGGTTCTGTAATGTCCTATAAATATGATAACTAGAAGCAGAATTTTTACTTTTGTACATTTTCCACGCCTTATCCCGTTGTCTCATGAGTTTAATCAAAGAAGGTGTTAACCACCCATGAATCTTCCCTTGAACCCTTCTTTTAACAAAGGGAGCAAACTGATCCAAAACACGTGTCAACTCAGTAATAAAGAAATCTAAAGCAAAGTTAACATCAGGAATGGAATGTAAATAAGACCAATCTATTTTACCCAACTATAAACAAAATGTATGCACATCAGATTTAGTAAAAGATCTTGAAATCTTTATAATTGGCTTAGGCTTCTTTATCCACCGTGGTTCCATATACAAAATATTGGATGATGGTCACTTAAAGCATCAGAAATCAAACCACATTTTATCACATTAATAGGCTTATTTGATAATATCCAATCCAACAATGTGTGGTTACCAGATTTATTATTATGTCGAGTAGGCAAAGTGACCAATTGTTGCAAACCAGAGTGAAACAAAACAGTATTTAATTTTGAAATACCAGAACCAATCCAATTTAAATTAAAATCCCTTAATACTATAATCTCTCCAAAGGCCCTATTATTTAGTTTATCTACAAATTCCTGAAAACCCAATTTGCTACCATTAGGTGGAAGATAAACACAGCAAATTGTTAATTTCTTAACAAAGCGCAATGTCAACTGAATGGTAATGTGTTCACAATAATCCAAGTTATCATTAAAAATACAAGACTCATTTACCACTAAATTATCCTTGACGTAAATCAAGACCCTTCCCCCCACCAGTAATATGATCTTTTCTGAACAATTTATAAGCAGAAATACATATTTCAGAATCTAAAGCAGTAGAGTTTAACCAAGTTTCACTCAATGCTAAAACATCTGGATCATATAAACTAATCCACGACTCCACCTCATGAAATTTAGACAGTAGACTCAAAACATTAAAGTGCATAATTTTGAGACCTTGAGAAAATTGCATAAAATAGTCACTGTCTGCCATATCATTTACTAAAGGGCCAGGGTTTGTTTCAACATTACCAGATCAAATTAGTAACAGTAAACAATAAGACCAAATCTTTGTACAAATATGCAAAACACATGTTCTTATCTTGTATTTTCAAACACTATACCCCAGGTAATAACTCATATATTTACCTTTTACTCCAAACATCATACTACAATTAAAATCAAACTGCTGAATCTCAAACATGGTTTTCTGTTCATCTTCCTGAATTCTAAAATCATTTTTAGCATGTGATAAAATAAGCCATCAGTGCAAGTAACACAAAATATGTACACTGCACACAATAGTAACCCTCTGTTAATCATAATGACAATATAATATAATACCAAACCTATATGTAATAGAACAAAACACAAATCTGCAGAGTTTTATGGCCCAGTCAGTCCCCGGTCTGACTCTGGTCAGACTCCTCGCCCCACTTTGCCATCCCACTTAGCCGCTGCCGCTGAATGAAAGTGCAGGCTTTTACATAATTGAAGCCGCCCCTCCTCCACTTCCCAAAGCTGCCACCAATGGGAAAAACGTGGAGATCAGAGAAGAGTTCAGTATACCTTCAGGTGTTAGGAATAATGTGGCAAGCGGCTTTAGGAGTGTACTGTTGCCTAGTGACCAAGTTCGATCTCTGCACCGCCGCACTCTGATCAAATTGGACTTGTAGCAGCAGTTGCTTCTAAGCGCAGACTTTAACACAGTTTAAAGTAAATGTTGCAGCACACAAAACAATTCACAGAGCAGCTCACACTGACTTCAAAACGTATAGTAATGGCTCAGTCACACAAATTGGGAGGGAGGGGGGATAGCATAGACAAGGCTAAAAGTTCGTTGTTCACTCACTAGCTGCAGACGTTACTTTCCGGAGTCACACTTCACAGATGGATTAAACAGTCCAGCCACAGAGCCTGCCACACTCCGGTCAGACTCCTCACTCCACTTTGCCATCCCACTTAGCCGCTGCCTCTTTAACGCTGCTGCTGAATGAAAGTGCAGGCTTTTAAATAATTGAAGTCACCCCTCCTCCACTTCCCAAAGCTGCCACCAATGGGAAAAACGTGGAGATCAGAGTAGAGTCCAATATACCTTCAGGTGTTCGGAATAATGCAGCAAGTGGCTTTAGGAGTGTACTGTTGCCTAGTGACCAAGTTCAATCTCTGCACCGCCGCACTCTGATCAAATTGGACTCATAGCAGCCATTGCTTCTAAGTGCAGGCTTTAACACAGTACTCCTCAGCACCATTTAACACCTGGTCCACCAGCCTTTGGAAAGTGGCCAAGGTGTTCTTCATTCTGAAAGGCATTACTTTAAATTCAAATAAGCCTATCAGAGTGATGAAGGCTGACCTCTCCCTAGCTCTGTCAGTTAACTCTACCTGCCAATAGCCCTTTGTTAGGTCAGTAGTCATAAGGTATGCCACCCCTCCCAGCTTGTCCAGGAGTTTGTCCGTCTGGGGCATTGGGTGGGCACCTGACTTCATGACTGCATTCAGTCCACGATAGTCCACACAGAAATGAATAGTACCATCTGGCTTGGGCACAAGGACTATGGGTGAGGCCCAGGGGCTGTGCGATCTCTGGATTACCCCTAAATCCAGCATTTCCTCCACCTCCCTCCTAATGTCCTTTTGGACAGCCTCTGACACGCGATATGCTGTTCGCCGTATGGGCGTCCATGTCCCTGTCTCTACAATGTGCATTGCTAAGTGGGGTTATTCCAGGCTTGGTACTAAACAGTGGGGCAAAGTCTGCTAGAACCTTCCTTACTTCCTGGATCTTGTCCAGGGCCAGCTCAGGTGACAGTTTAACTGCCTCTACAGAAGACTCCCACTTGCTTTCTTTCAGCAAATCCAGAAGGGGGTCTCCATCATCTGTCCCCTCCCCAGGACTACATATTGCAAACACCATGTCAGCTCTATTAGCATATGGCTTCTTCATGTTGACATGGTGCATTCTTTCTGTATGTCTTCTGTCAGGTAACTCTATGATATAGTTCAAGTCATTTACCTTTCTATCTATTTTGTACGGTCCTGCCCACTCAGCCTGCAGCTTGTCTTTCTGGACCAGAATAAGGACCATGACTTCCTAACCCACCGTGTACAAGCGAGCTCTGGCTCTGTGGTCATACCACATGTTTTGTTTCTGTTGGGCAGCTGCGAGGTTGCTCTAGGCTGTCCCCATAAGCTCCTTCAGCCTTTCCCTAAACTTAAGGATGTAATCCACTATGGGAGTTCCCTGGGTGGCATGCTTGCCTTCCCAGTCCTCATGGATAAAGGCTAGGGGGCCCATATACCCGACGTCCATATAAGAGCTTGAAGGGGGGAAAATCCTGTCAACTCTTGTGGAACCTCCCTGTATGCCAACAACAGGTGGGGAAGGTATTTCTCCCAGTCCCTCCCATGCTGTTCAGCAAACGCTTGGAGCATTGACTTCAGGGTACAGTTAAATCTTTCCACAAGCCCATTGGCTTGCAGGTGATAAGATGTTGTGTGCCTCTGCACCACTCCACACTTCTTCCACAAATATTTCATCAGGTCTGACATGAAGGAACCCCCTCGATCAGTGATAACCTCCTGTGGGAACCCAACATGGGAGAAAATCCCATGTAAGGCATCTGCCACTTTGTCTGTCCTCAGTGAGGATAGGGCAACTGCCTCTGGATACTGGGTGGCATAATCCACCACAGTCAGGATGAACCTCTTCCCAGAGGAACTGGGGGATATTTAAAGGTCCCACAATATCCATTCCCATGCTCTGAAATGGCTCCTCCACTATGGGCAATGGAATTAGGGCAGCTTGGGTTTTCTTACCTGCCTTCCATATTTCTTGGCACCGGTGACAAGACCTGCAATACTCCTTCACCTGCTGGGTGAAGTTGGGCCAATAGAAATTCTGAGTCAACCGCTGCATAGTGCGCAGGATTCCTACATGACCAGACAAGGGAACATCGTGTGCAATCTTGAGCAACTTCTCTCGGTACCCCAGGGGAATGACAAGCTGCCTGCCTATCACCCCTCCATCTGTCATCACAGCCTGAGTATACATCAGTCCATTTTCCCAATAAACCTTTATGTTTACCATCACCTCCCTGTTCTCAATCAGAGCCTGCCCAAACCCTCAGCTTTTCTAGACTAGGGTCACTTTTCTAAGCAGCTGCAAACTCCTTACACATTCCCAAGGCATGGGACAGGTCCCCTTTGGTCTCTAAACTAGGATCCCTAGCACTAGCATCAGGGCACTCATGATTACTGCCATCCCTAACCCTCGGACAATGGGTCACCCCTCTTTCTTCAGGGTAACCCTCCATAACTGTGTGTTTAACTGCTACTGGGGAAATTTCTACCCCCTTTTCATTAGTCTATATATCAGGAGACACATGCTGGGGAACCAGCCTCCCAGTGGTTTCCACAATGGCTTCTGTGGGGTCCATGGAACTACAATTTTCCCTTGCTGCTTGGCTACAGGCAACTGCACACACCATCCCCAGTTTGAGATTGTTGCCAAGGATGATGTCAACTGCTAAAGTTTTGGCTACAGACACCTGTTGCACAGTTCCTCCTGTTTCACCCCAGTCTAAGAGAACACTAGCAAGTGGCAATGTTTTCTCCTCAAGAGTGAAGTCTTGTACAGTTACAGATTCATTGGGTATAAGCTGACCA
This sequence comes from Neoceratodus forsteri, assembly GCA_016271365.2. Lineage (NCBI taxonomy): Eukaryota > Metazoa > Chordata > Ceratodontiformes > Ceratodontidae > Neoceratodus > Neoceratodus forsteri. The sequence goes on along the minus strand of CM057451.1, from coordinate 455,520,733 downwards.
GGCTCTACCAAGTTCCATTTTACCTATGTCTGGGATGCCCCTGTGTCCCTTAACCCTTGTGTCTGTATACCATTCACTGTGACTGGGTGCATGTGTTCCCTCATGTTCACAGGCATGCTTCCTGGGACACACAAACAACCCATTTCTTTCCTAGCCCCATGTTGCGTATTGCTCATCCTTTTGAGACACTGTCTGGCAATATGCCCAGTTTCTTTACAAACCCAACATTCGTTTTCTTTTCTCAGAAAAATCTTTTCTTTGAAACCTGGGGCTAACTGGTTTCAGTGGAGGTAGTGAGGGTTTTAGCTGCTCTGAAGGTGTGCTTTTCCCTTTCTGCACTGCCACACCCAGCCCATTCACTCTCAGAGCAGGTCTGCTCTTGGCATAGCGGTCTGAGAGTTCAGCAGCCTCTTGCACTGTTTTGGGATCCTGGTTCTCCAGCCACGTTTTCAGCTCTGCTGGGCATGCCCCAAAAAAAACTATTCTAACAATACAGCATTTTCAATTTTATCTACAGAGTTTGCTTCAATTCCTTCCCACCAACGTTTTAAACATTGACATTGTTTTGTGGCTAGTTCCTCATAGCTCATATCAGGACTTCTCCTGAGCTTATGGAATTTAGCTCTGTATGCTTCTGCAGTTAAATCAACCTTTTTTTAAAGTGTAGCTTTAAGTTTGCTGTAATCATTACTGTCCTCATTGTCCATTTGACCCAATGCATCCTGAGTTTTCCCCGGTAAGTAGTGGGGATAGCTGGAAGCTCCTGAACCCTCTAGGAATATTTGCCTGAATACAAACTTTTTCAAAGGAATTTAAAAAGGCATCCATATCCTCCCCCTATTTAAATTCAGCTATCAATTTGGAATTTAATTTGTAACCCAATCCTGTAGTTCCAGTTAAACCCAAGTCACTTACCTGCTCTGGTGCTGGTGGTTGGAGTTGTAACTTCTTCAGTTCATGTTACCTCTGGCGCTCACGCTCTTCATGGTCCAATTCTCGCCATTATCTCTCCCTCTTCTCCTCTGTGGCTTGCTGTTCTTGCTCCCTCTTCTCCTCTGCAGCTCATTGTTCTCGCTTCTCTTCTCTCTGGAATCCCAACTCCATTCTGCGCAAATCAATCTGCAGCCTGATTGTGTCTGGCTCCAGAATGCTGGTGACCTTCCCCTGCTGCTTTGGCCCTGGGCTTGCACTGGCCCTGCATTCCTCCCCACTGGATCTGTACTGCACTGGCCGCTGACCCCTCCATGTCCAAGGTTTGGTCCTTTCCAGTCACAGTCTGTGACTTGACACTCTGGGCATCAGCAGCCATCAGAGCATCCATAAGGTTCTACTTCATGGCTCTTCCCTCGTGCAGGACTCCTCTCTCCTTGCACAACTCCTTCAGGTAGTCTGTATTGTGCTCACTGTAGATGGAAGCCATCTTCTTCCCTAACTATGGCTACTCTAACTTGCACTTTGAAAAAAAAATAAAGCAGGTAGGAACTTGACTGTAAGTAAAATGATATAGATCTGTTTCCTTTTTTAAAAAATAAATCAATGCCTTATTTTGCAAGTGAGATGTACAGTATTAAGCTGACACACTGAAGAGTTAAAGCTTGTGTTACCAATTTTTTCACACTGCTGCCAACCAGATCTGTAACAAATGCACTCAGCAGGTCAGGCCCTCTGCTCCCGCAGTGACAACCTCTGAGCGCAATAATGTGAACAGGTAGCAGACAGGGTAACCCTCCTGTCTGCGTTTGGGTCCAAATCACCTTTAGTCTCAAGTTCTGGGAGATTCAAACTGTGAATCTTATGCTAACGTACCCAATGTACAGGCTCAGATATGTACCCTCTTCAGGGATTGCGGTACAATCTTTCACAGGGGGCACCAAGCCAGGCTTCCAGAATGAACCCTTAAAACTCTATAAAAGACCTTAGGTATATTCTTAACTTTTCCCAGTTTAGTAACACCATCAAGCTCTCCAGAACAGCTGTCAACTTTAACCACGTGTACATCACATGCAAAAAAAATTTGGAAGACACACCCAGGCAGTATCTTTCAAATACAGATTTTACTAAAAGATGATAAAAATATGAAAAATGTAAACACAGAACAATATATCAAAGAGCTCACAATCACATAAAAGAAAAACAAGGAAAACTACAAAATATGAACTCCTACCACAATACAATTAGACTTTTTCTATCTGATGTATTATCTCTGTCCAGTGCTTAAGTTATAGCAGAGATCCCTGTCTCTCTTGAGTCCCAAAATGATATTTCATATTCCCCAGTTACAAGGATACATTTCAACTCCATCTCCCCACCCCTTGGTGAGTCATCTAGCTTCTCCTTTTTAGAATAAAAAAATACAAACAATGATTTCCTGTCAGGATATATATTAAATAATGTGACATCAGCAAAAACTCATTTCCCAAATTATGAGTCTTTGATCAGCCAGTTTCTTTGAAGATTTACAACCCTGCAATCCCTCACCTAGGTGCAAGATAGCCTGACAGGAATCAGCTAAATGATGTCCTGTCCTGTAATAAACTGTATATTTAGCTTCCTAACTTCAGAGCAGCAACAGGTCATAAAAAGGCCATAAAATGCAATTTCTCAAGGAAGATAATTACATTACAGAGATCTCCTGGTCAATTTAATATATCCTGTAGCTTCAGTGAAACCTGGAAGGGGGGGCACCCATAGGCACAGGCTGTCTTATGTGAGACAATCACCTACTATATTTTTTATATTACAAACATCATACAACAATCATAACCAGCAGGCCAAGCATCACACTGTGTAGTTTTTTAAATATTGTCATTTGAGTTTACTGATAGCATAGCAGTTAGAGAAGTCACTTGCCAGGCCATAGTACTAAGTTCATACCTAGATCCCAGAACATTGCTGTGGGCTAATGGGAGATGGCTAAGTATAGCATAGGCCATTAGCTCTCAGACTATGTCATATTGAGCCTCCCTTAACCTGTGGAAAAGATCTTGAGCCTCCCCTAAACATTAAAATAATCTTGGGCCTCCCATAGAAAAATACCATATTTTGCACAGTACAGCAGGAATAAAGTAAAACTCCTTTGAGTACTTGGTTCTTAGTTTATTGTAACTGTTCCCCTTGTAACCCCCCTCCCCAAGCCAGCCTACTTATGCCACTATTTTGACTCTTGAACCATTGTCAGCCCTTGTTTCAATACCTTCATGGGTCTGACTATGTTCTTTGTTTCCTCTCTATCTGGAATAACCTTCCTACCCACTTGTGCCTCTCCCCCTCTTACCCTGCTCTTAAGCAACTTCCTCAAGGATCCTTTTGCTCCCTCCTGCTCTTGCTCCTAGTATCTTTCTGCTCAACCCTTGTATTTGGGATGTTCTGCCAGCAGTCAACAGTCAATTGTTACCTCTCATTATGTGTTCATTGTTCCTATTTGTTTGCAATATTGTTGATTTTGTATTGCATGACTGTTTTACAGTTATCTTTTGAATTGTATTCACTGCCTACCCTTCCCTGGGTACTCCTAGAATGAGCCTTAGCTCAGTGTGTCTTTCCTGCTTACCAATGTGTAAATAAATACAGAAAGTCACCTTCTGTTATCCTGTTTCAGTGGGCCTCATCCAGTCACACACAATATCTAAAACTCAAAATTTAAATACAGTATTTTTTTAGACTTGCTTGAGCCTTCCCTGGAATAGGTAGTGGCCTCCCCAGGCAGACTGGCCTCGCTATTTGAAAAACCCTGCCATAGGCTGTTCTTCTCTGGGGTGGAAAGAATTACCATCCCTGCTGGATTACTACTGCCTGGGTGATCACAGAAGGTAGTACAGGCATTAGACTCTAGTGGGGAAGGGGGACAAATACATGGTTCATCCGTACTGCCAGCATCCAACATCCCTGAGTCCTCATTTGGGAGGAAGATGACCCACCCACCCCACAGTGATTGAGGATCGCTCTCCCTGGATCCTAGCTGCTAGCATTCAATACAGAAATGAATAAATAAACTCCAGGTATTGTGTATGCCCACGTCCATCCTTTTGAAAATAAACTGAATGGGCTCCTGGCTCAGAACTACAGGTAATCCCATGCCATAAAGTAATGTTGCATTCTCTTCTGCATTTCAGTGAATCATAAGCTTCCTAATGTTAGGCAGCTACTGTATGTCTATAATGGCAATGAAAAGAAAAGTAAACAAGGCCCTGTTATTATTCCAGACTATTGGCCATCTTGCTAGGAAGCTCAGAATTATTTTTAATTAGGTTGTAAAGGAAAACAGGAACAAATTCTAGCTGTTTGTTGAAAGGCCATGGCTTTCCACAATCTACTGACTTCCAAAACCCACATATCTCCATGGGGATCTAGCTGTGTATTAAGATGTAGCCAAGCCCCTGCCTTGTGCTGCGCAAGCCAAGTAATTAGTTCATCCAGAAGGTTGAGGGCAGCTGAGATAATGACTGTGGCAACAACACAGAACTACTTAGCAGAAGTAGAAATCCCTACCAGACAGAATTTTTTAAAACATGGCACCAGACCATCCTCTGCTTTGCCATAGTGTGGATTACATGCACAGAGTTTTGCTATCAGATTTGGTTCATTTTGTGAAGATACTCCAATGTTCTAATTGTTTTCCATCTTAGTACCCCCCTCCCATCACATATATTGTAAATTAGTGCATACTCCCACTAACACTGTGTGTAGCCCTACTTATTATAACTGGAACATGTCACGCAGAACTATCAACTGTTTAAATACAAATCCAGGTTGCTGACATGGTAAGTTGTACCCGTCACATTATACCATTAGGCTGCCAATGCACTTCCTTATTATATTTTAATTGCAAAAAAAACCCTACATTTAAATGTCAGTTAAAGTTGCAGAACAAAACAAGATAAATGTGATATCAGGGTAAAAATTCTCCTGAAGTCTTGGTGCGTGGTGAGGTGGGGTGTCCCAAGGCATTGAACAACTGCTCTGAGAAGCATTTATATTATCCTAGCTGTCTTTAAAGGTGAGGAAATTTACTTCCAACCACACATAACACAGAAGATAATGTATGGGCATCAATGAACAATCACTCTATACCTGCTTCGAATGGTTTCCATCACACCCTTAGTAAACCTTGAGAGCACAGCCTGTCTGTCATAAAACTGGACTTGTGACATCACAGCCATTCCCATAACAACAGGCTGTCACAGAGGATTGTGACTTCAAATGGGGAGTGGGCTGTTGGAAAAGATGAAACAGTAAATAATGAAGATACAGTGTGTTCATGCAAATTTCCACAGTAATAAAGGAACTGGAGAAATTTGAAGAATACACATGAAATACAAGCTGAACTGTGTCTAAATATTGTGTTTTGAAAAGTTTGCCTCAAGGCCTCAGAAATTATTTGTATGTTAGTGTTTCCTTGGGTAAAGTAAAGTTAGTTTATATGGCTATTTAGAAAAGGAAAAGCACTGCAATCTTGTTCCTGGTATTAAAGGAATAGTCTAAAATAGTGCCAATGTGTAGAAAATCAATAATTTATTAAATATATCCACACATGTAAAAAAGATACATGCACAAGCCAGTGAAGCGGCATCCCCAGTAGACCACTGCAAAAAAGCCTGACATCATCTTACTCCTGCCTCGTGAGCTTTCTCAAACATCCGAGGCACTTCACAGTGTACAAGCAGCACATACATAAAAATGCTGTAGGTCTTTAAACCAAATGTATAAACTTATAGGGGCATAGCAGTAACCCTACAGTTAGGGTTGAGTAGGATGCTTAATGTTAAACCCCTAACTCTGCATTTGCTTCATTCCTATTCAGTGAAATTGTACAAAATGTTGCATGCGCAGTTGGGGGGGAGGGGGATAGGGTCTCTTGATCTGGCAAGTTTTATTCCAGGCTGATGTGTACATTCTGAGATCTGGATAGTGCAAAAAGAGGCAAAATTGGGTGGTGGGGGGAGGGTTGATGTTATTTTGCTGTCATCTACAGCCTAGATGGTTTGGAATTTTATTCTCAGATTGTCATGGTAGAAAGGAATTGTCTCAGAGTGGTGCCTTTTGTTGATTTGGTGAGAAAATATTAATCCATTCCAGAGTAATAAGGATTTGCAATGTTTGTTCTGAGCATGCTCAGTAGGGTCTTTCAGACAGATATTTGATGCAAACAATTCCCTGCTCACAAAAGAAACCTTCTTTCATGAGCTGAAAATGTTCTTTTATGATGAAAAAATGATTCTTTAATATGGCAGAATTAAAGTTATAGTACATTTAATAGTAACAATTTTTAAAAGAAATGTTAAAATTCAACAGAATCCCACTTTAAATTACAAACTTATTAAACAACTTTTTAAATAATATATTAGTACAATTAATGTGATAAATCTTAATACTAGTAGTTTAATGCAAAGGTGTGTCAGAAAAGGAGCAACACTAAAGGTGGCAACTTTGATTTAAATGTACTGTCACTTTAAGTAAACTCTTTTTAAAGAGATACTAGCTGCTGATACTGCACTTCCTCCTGATGACACTGTTGTGACAGCTAAACCAGCAGAGGTGATTTTTCACCTGAGCTGTTGGCAGACGGATTAAAATGAAGCCTTATTTGCACATGAGATTGGATGGTGCCAGTATTTTGCTTATTTTTCTGTGATTTTGTTTCAATGCAGGGCACATCCCTTGTGGATTGAGCAGAACTTTGCCTGTGGACTTACTGTTTTTTCTGACCTTGCTCATCAGGATCTCAGTGGGGCCTCCTATAATCCCATGGATGGCTGCCATTATACAACATGTTTTACTGACTTGTGAGTACTAACAGTACCTGGATAGCCTTGTTGCACTTCATAGGTGCGGAAAAATGGAGCAACATAAAACATGCATTGCCAGCTTGACAAGGACTTTCGGAACTGGTTTGCGGTACTTGAATTGCACCACGTGGGTGCAGACAAGCACTTTTGGAATTGACTTGCATTATTTGAATTGCACCACGTAGGTGCAGAGAAACAAAGAAACGAGAAGGGTACACCAGCAGCCAGAAAATAAATTTTGGAACCAGCTTACTTCATCCGGATTGAAAGCTGTAATTTTTGAGAACTGTGTTTCGAATGACTAATAACGAGATAATATTGCAGTACCTAAAAATGGCAACAGTAGCACCGGTACCAGCAAAACCTATAAAATCGCAACTGGACTCCAAGTCAAGATGTGGGATTCCCCTTCAGTTACTAAGGTATGTTTAACACGACCTTACTTAATTTACACTTGGGGAATGCCTCAGGGACTTATTTATTTATTTTATTTATTTAAGTCTTTGGTAACCGGGTAAGTGCACTGATCCAGGGGACCATTTTCAGGCATGACCCGGGCCGCACTGGTGGCAGTTACAGAGATAGTGACAAGTAATACAATGAGTACAAGCCATGCGGACAGACAGAAATCATTGGTGAACAAAGTGGAAATACAGACGTCATTGGTGAACAAAGAAAGTAAGGTAGGAAAGAGAATTAATGAAAGCCTGAAAAAAAATTAGTACATCATGATAAGTAACAATTATTATATAATTATTTACAAAGGATAAGTGCAAATTAATGCATGATGCAAAAAGGAAAAAAAAAAAAAACAGACAAGACAATAGTCAAGTGGGAGAGCCTGAAAAGCAGGTAGTGAGGGATGTGAGAAAGGAGTCCAAAGAAATGAGAGAGGGCAGGGGAGGCTAAAGCAGCCCAAGACAGAAAGGTCAGAAAGGTGGAGAGGGGAGGTTATCCAAGCTAGCAATGGCATGTGGCCTCATCAAGCAGCCAGGATTTGAGATATGTCTTGAAAGTGGCATGAGAGTCCAGAGAGAGAATGTGCATGGGGATTCTGTTTCACAGAGTGGGAGCAGCTACAGATAACACTCTGCTACCCATAGTCAAAGAGACTTTTGGGGTATCTGGGTGGAGGGGGGCTGAGGATGCACACAAACACCTTGAGGGAGTTCTGGTCTTGAGGAAAGACGTATAAGGGGAGGCTTTACTATGCCTGGTGGTGCTGTCCAGGAGGCAGCCAAGCCCATAATTAAATCTGCAGTGTAGTGGGAGCCAACTGAGAGTCTGGTAGAGGTGGCAGTGGCAAGTGGAATAAGGTGCCAGGAGAATTAAATGATATATGTTGTTGTACGTGGAGCAGAGGCGCACACGCATGGCTGAGGATGTGTGTGAGTAAATAGAGGAGCAGTAGGCAATCAAGGGTAGCAGGTTGCCTTGGGCAATGGCTAAACAGGCTTCCCTGGTCAGGAGTAACTTTATTTGATAGGCTGGACCAAGTTTCTGGTTAATAAGGCTGATAACAGAGGAGATATGATCGGAAAAGGAGAAGGACGGGTCCAAGATAACTCCCAGTTATTTAAAAGTTAGTACATTTTCAAGTACAGTGTTGTCTGATGAGACTACTGAGAGGGTGGACCCAGTCTTGGCAAACTTAGATAGGAAAGGTTTAGATCCAAATAGCGTGGATTTAGTTTTTTTAGCATTAACAATTAGGTGATGTGAATGGAACCAGGTGTGCACTGCGGAGTAGTTATTGGATAAAGCCCTGGATATATTCTCAGGAGCCTTGTCACTAGTGAAGAGGACAAGATCATCTGCATAAAACAGGGTATCACAGGTGAAACAGTCAGAAGGGAGAGAGTTTATAAACAGAGAGAAAAAGAGTGGGCCCAGGATAGAGCTCTGGGGTACACCGGTAGCAACTGGGAGGGCGAGGGAAGTAGAAGGTCCTACACATATCAACTGAGATCAATTTGAAAGGTAACTTTGGAACCACTGCATGGTCTCAGTAGAGCAGCCAAGGGTGCAGAGGGAGGAGATCAACAGAGTGTGGTCATAGTATCATAGTATCATAGTAAAAGCCAGCAGAATAGGCCCCATGGTTTATCATGTCTGCTCGGAAGCTAGCCCCCTACCGGAAGCTCGCACCTCCACCCTCCCAGGCCCAGAGGTTGCCCTCCCTGGCCTCAGCTTCCCCCTGTACCTGTCCCAACCCTTCTTGAATCCTTCTACTGTAGTCTGTTCCACCAGACTCCTTGGCAGTGCGTTCCATAGTTCTACCACCCTGTCTGTGAAGAAGTGTCTCCAACGCTTCCCCCAGTACTTCCCCCTTCCAGCTTCCACTTGTGCCCCCTGGTAGATCCCACATTCTTAAGCCTGAACACTTCCCTGGTTCTGCCATTTTTTATCCCTTTACATACTTGAAAGTCTCTATCATGTCCCCTCTGTCCCTCCTCTCCTCCAATGCGTACAGATTGAGTTCATCCAGTCTCTCCTTATAGGTCCTACCCTCCATGCCCTGAATCATCTTGGTCGCCCTCCTCTGGACCCTCTCTAGCAGCGCTATGTCCCTCTTAAGATGGGGTCTCCAGAACTGCACACAGTACTCAAGATGTGGCCTAACCAGGGCACTATACAGAGGGAGGATCACCTCCCTCCTCCTGGAGGTAATCCCCCTGGTTATGCAGCCCAGTATCCTGTTTGCTTTTGCTGCAGCTCTTCAACAATTCTCTGTGTTATTCATTTTGCTGTCCACCACTATCCTCAAGTCCCTCTCGCCTGATGTGAGTTGCAGTGTGGTCCCCCCAGGGTGTATGCATGTCCTGGGTTTCTGACCCCCAGATGCAGCACCTTACAGTTCCCTACATTGAACTTCAACCCCCACCTCCTTGTCCACCCTCCAGGGTATCCAGATCCCCCTGCAGGGCCTCTTTCCCCTCCTGCCCATCTGCCAGTGCTTCCAGTTTTGAGTCATCTGTAAAGAGACTCAACCTACTCCTAACAACCCACCCTATGTCCGAGACATAGGAATTGAAAAGGAGTGGCCCCAGGACCGAACCCTAGTGGACCCCACTGATGACCCTCCTGGGGGAGGAGACAATCCTTCCAACCACCACTCACTGTATTCACCCCATAAGCCAGTTTTCCACCCACCTGAGCAACTGCCCTCCCATCCCCCCAGCTTTGTTAGAAGGCCATTGTGGGGTACCGAATCGAACACCTTACTGAAATCCAGATAGAGGACATCCACTGGCCTATGTCGGTCCAGGGCACCCGTCACCCAGTCATAAAACTCCACCAGGTTAGTCTGGCATGATCTCCCTGGAACAAAACAATACTGCCTGTCATCCAGGTGACCCAACCTTTCCAGTTGCACCCCCAGCCTCTCCTTGATAATGCTCTCCATAACCTTGCCTACCACAGACGTTAGGCTAACGGGCCTATAATCCCCCATCTCCTCTCTGGACCCCCCCTTCCCTTGTGGATAGGCACCACATGAGCCACCTTCCAATCTTGAGGCACCCACCCTGTCATCAGGGAGATGTTGAAGAGTGAGGCCAGTGGAGCTGCCAGCACATCCGCCAGTTCCTTCAGCATCCTTGGTTGCAGACCATCTGGCCCTGGTGCCTTCTCAGTCTTTAGCGACCGGAGGGCCTCTCTCACCCTATCCGCTGTGATTTCACCCTCCCATCCCCCCTCCTCATGCATCCTCTCCTCCCCTTCTAGACACGACCCATCCCCTGCCCTAGTCTCATCCAGTCCTTCAGTCTCCAACTGACCTCCTGGCTTAGTGGGCTCCTCTACCCTCCCATCAGGTTGGAAAGATCCCCCATCTCCTTGGTAAAGACAGAGGCAAAATACTTATTTAGCAGCTCTTCTTGTTCCCCAGATTCCTACGCCCACCCCTCCAGTTCTAATCCTGCTGATTTGTGCCCTCACTTTTCTTTTCTCCCCTATGTATCTATAGAACCCCTCCCCCCCATGGATATCCCTGGCCAGGTTAAGCTCCTTCTTTGCCTTGGCCTCCCTTACCATCCTGGTGACCCTCTTAGCCAGGAAATCATACTCTCCTCTCTCCCTAGCCCCCCTTGAGCGCTTTAAGCATGCATAGGCAGCCTTTTTCTCCCTCACCACCTCCTGCACCTCCCGGGTCCACTAACATGGCTTACTGGCCCTACATTGCTTGTGCCTTACCTTTGCGCAGGCCCTTGAAGTGTCCTGCACCCCCTTCTTAATGGTCTCCCACAAGCTACCAGCATCCATGTCTGGCCTTATCTCATTCAAGCACCCTTTAAGAATCCTTCCCATGCCCTCAAAGTCCACTCCCTGAAACCTATTAGTTCTGTGTTAGTGCAAATTTCCTCTCCCCCTAGGAACATAAGAAACCAGACTGTGGCATGGTCACTGACTGCCAACGAGCTGCTCACCTCCAGACCCCTTATCTGGTCACTATCTGCTAGGACAATGTCCAGGATCTGATCCTGCCTAGTAGACTCCCCCCATATGTTGGACTAGGAAGGCATTCTGGAAGACTTCCATCAACCTCTGCTCCCTGGCCACAGAGGATGTCATAGTGCCCCAGTCTGCCCCCGGCATATTCAGGTTGCCCATGATCACCACTCTGCCCTTTCTGAGGCCACAGTAACCCCTGATGTTCTCAGCCAGATCATCCTCCAGTTCCGCTTCCATTGCGGAGGGTCTGTACACCACCCCTATTTTTAATCTTTTAGCCCCCCATGTTTGTAGGGTTACAAATGCCTCCACATCTTCTGCCTCTCCTTGATTCCACCAACTACTATGTCATTTTTGACCCCCCTTCCCACCCCCCTATCCTTCCTAAACATTGTGTACCCCTCTAAATGTAGGTCCTAATCATGCCTCTGGGTGGCCCATGTCTCAGTAATTGCCACCAAGTCTGCTGCACCCTCAACTAGCATTAGCTGGAGCTCTGGCATTTTATTGCCCATGCTCCTGGCATTGATCAGGACCGTCCTCCACCCTCCCCCCTCTCCAGTTTTCTCAGCCCAGCACAATCCCCCATCTCTCTTCCCCCCTCAGTTCCCCCTGGTCTTTTAACTCTATCCACAGCCCACTTTACATGATCTAGTCCTGAACCCTCAAGCTTCCTCACTGGGGCTTTCAGTCTTTCTATCCTTCCCCCTTTACAAGTTTAAACCCCACCTATCACCAATGAATCCAAAAAGTTTTAATTTAAGGATCTCCCTCCACTTCAGGTTGAGATGCAGCCTATCCCTGGCAAGTAGCCCCTTGTCTTCCCATGTATTACCCCAGTCCCCCATCAGTCCATACCCTTCTGACTTGCACCACTCCCTGAGCCACTGGTTCACCCCCATAAGTTTTTGCTTATTTTCCCTGCTTGCCCTTGGTACTGGTAGTATCTCAGAAAAGGAGATTGAGCATCCTATAGAGTGGCTAACCCTGGCCAATTCCCTGAATCTTGCCTGTATCTCCAGTTCACTGTTCCCTTTTAAATCTTTAGTTCTCAGGTGAACTAGGAAGTCTGGGGATCCTCCGCCTTCCCTTGCCAATGAGTATAACTGGAATTTGGCCTTATGTACAGATAGGCCTGGGATACTTTTAACCTTGACTGGGCTGCCTTTTCCTTCCCCAACCCCCTCTCACTGGATACCTCTAATCATGGAGTCACCCAGCAAGAGCACCTTCACCTCTGCCCCCAAGTTACTAGCCCGTTGGTGCCCTTCCACACTCCTGCTTCTTTCTTCATCCCCCGGCTTGCTCTTTGCACCCCCACAGCCTGGGTGTCTCTATTTTGTGCGTGCCCTTCCAGGCTCCCTCTTCTGCCTATGTCCCCCAGTTTTCTCCTCTTACCCCCTGCAACTTGGGGGTCAGAGGTCTGTATGTGCCCTTCCAGACTCTTTCTCCTGACTATGGCCCCCTGCTTGCTCCTCGCCCCTCCCACAGCCTGGGCATCACTAGTTTGATTGTGCCCTTCCAGGCACCCTCTTCTGTCTCCCTCTCCCAGCTTGCTCCTCGCACTCCTCACAGCCTGAATATCACTAGTTGCCCCCCTTAACTCTTTCCCGGTTGGCCTGTTGCTATTGACTTCTCCACCCAGGCATCCTATTCCTGCTTTCCTTCTCCCCTCCCTCCCCCCTCAGGTTCTGCAGTAACGGACCCTTGTGCCCTAGTGCTCTCTACACCCCCCTCTTCTGGAAATTCCAGTCTTGGAGTTGGCCTACCCAGAGTGCTCCCCTCCTCACCCCCCTCCTTGTCTGCTTTTCCCTTCCTCAACTCTGCCCTGTCCTGGATCCTGGCCTCGTCCACCCTGACTCTGCTCTGTGTGTCCCCTTCTGCCTTACCTCCCTCAGACCCGGGCTCCTGCTCCCCTCCTTGCCCATCTGAGGCCCTGGTCTCATGTTCCCCATGCCCTCCCCTCCTTTGGATCAGGCCCCCCTCCTATCCTCTTCCCCCCCTCCAACATCTGACTAATCCCTCCCCATCATCCTGCACCCCCTGCCTGCCAGCCTCTTCCACCTCATTATCTGGGTACAGCAGGGTGAAGCAATTTGTAAGTGTGTTGCCTGCCCCAAGCTCACCCACTCCTGTTCCCTTCCCCTCCCCCTTCCTTGGCTGTCTCTGGGCCGCCTCCTCCTTTCGGAGTGAAGACCGTACACTGGTATTTTCATGTCTCTACCCCCTGGAGCGACCATGTGGTCCTAGTCCTCTCACTCCTGCCCCTATACCCTGGGGTATGCCATTTTGTCCTCGCCTATCATCATATGGTTTCTTCCCCCTTCCCTCTCCAACCCACCCCCTCCCTTCCTCCAACTACTTCCTGATCCCCTCAACCTCCCACCTGAGGCCTGCCAACTGGTAACACACTGGGCATCCCCCAAACCTCTATGCTTAATTCAATATTATGGCTACCCTGTACCCTGCACACCCAATCACCCTCCCGAAGATACCGGCTCATGTATCATCCAATCCCATCCTCACTGTTAGGTGTGGGAAATCTGGACCCCCCTCAGGAATAAAAGTACCCTCCAATCCTTATACACTCAATCAATCTACCCTTTTCCCAGCAGTAGCCAGCATATGCCTGAGCAATTGATACAAACAGTACCCAAGATGAGGTAGCCAGCACTACCCAAGCGTCACCTTAATAGGATTAGGATGTTGCAAGGCCTTATGGGACTCACCCAATAAATGTAGGGCAGAGTCTTGGGAGGGTGGGTTGCTGGGTGGGTGGGTGGGAGTACACCACAGGCTGGGTCAAAACACAGTCAGCCAAGAAGTCCTCTGGCAGTGACACCTCACACAATCACCAACTTGTCTGCTAGAATCCCTTACTCCTGCCCAAACTAAATGTAAAAGCACAATAAATGGCAGTTAAGACCAGCCCTCAAATAAAATTACAGACACCCAGAAGTACCAGCTAAGAAAAATCTTTCAGATCTACTTACACTCACAGCCACCAGCTAAAGGCTCCTTCTCCCGCTCCAAACTGAAGACTAACTGAGATGGCAGTTACACCTCACATTCAAACAGCACTAATTCCTTGTAATATGATGCCTGCACTTACAGGCCAGACAGCAACTTTTAAACACACAAACACCAACTTGTCTGCTAGAACCCCCTTACTCCTGCCCAAACTAAATGTAAAAGCACCATAAATGGCAGTTAAGACCAACCCTCAAATACAGTTACAAACACCCAGAAATACCAGCTAAGAAAAATCTTTCAGATCTACTTACACTCACAGCCACCAGCTGAAGGCTCCTTCTCCCTTTCCATGGTCAATCAGGTCAAAAGCTTTAGACAGGTCAACAAATATGGCACCCATTGCTCTTACAAGGTCCATGTTCCTAAGAATATGATTGGTAAACAGGTCGAGGGCAGATGTGGTGGAGTGATGTTTATATAAGCCCTGTTGCTGTATGGACAGTAGGTTGTGTGTGTCAATATAGTCAGACAGTTGTCGATGGACAATCCTTTCTAGGAGTTTACTAAGATGGGGAAGCAAGGATATAGGCCAATAGTTATCTGGGGATAGTGGGTCACCAGTCTTAAAAATCGAGACCACCCTGGGATGCATCCAAGTGCTGGGCACTGAGGAGGTAGTCAATGCCAGATTAAAGAGGTAGGTGAGTGGTTTTAAGATGGCAGATGATATAAGTTTAAGCATAGCAGGAAAAAGACCATTGCTGCCCAGGCTGCCTTGGCTAGGCAGGCTCTTCAGCAGTTTGGCAGTGTCCCTGGGGGTAATGGTCCGGAAGTAGAAAGAGGGGAGGGGAGGAGTTTGAGGGGTATGGGTGGGGGGATGATCCTAGAAACCAGTGGCCACCAGGGGTGGCAGCTTGCTAAGGAGGGCAGACAGGCAGGGATTCAGTTAATTTATTTTCAATGGAAGTCTAAAACTTCCAGGAGTCAAAATCTGGAAGACATTCAAATTTTTAGGAAGCCAAAATACTTCCAGGATCCCACGTTTGGAAGTCAATATTCTAGGACAGACAAATTTATGGATCTAAACATAATGAATTAGTGGTAAAATACAATTTCTTTCAGAAAAATCCATAATTTCTGACTTCCATGCCTGCAATTTTGGAAGTCATCTAATTTTTGGTTTTATATCTGGACGTCTATGACTTCCACCTTCTTTATTTTGGAAGTTTTTGCCTTATTTTTGGAAGTCAAATACAGTACTCCCAAAATGGAATTAACTGAAGCCTTCCAGACAGGTCTGTGAATTTTTTTTTGAAGGCCTCAGCCACAGCAACGGGGTTGGCCAGATGTCCAGAGGGAGTGTCAAGGTGAATAACGGGATTATGAATGTGTGGGTTGAGTAAAGAGTGATCTTGCCACATCATCATGAGTGTTTTCTGAGTGGGTGAGGCAGAATTATTTCAAGAGGAACAAACAACTAATGGCACTAATACAGATACAGCGGGAGCAGCTAGTGAAGGGATTACAAATGATCCTATAGACATTCATTTTGCATTTTTACAACTTGAGAGGGCCACTTTGAAGCGCAGGAGACATTACTGGAACAGAGTATCCTTGGAAGCTTACTTGAAAGTTGGGAGGTCACCTGAGGGTTCAGGGTCATGAGAACACTGGGGTATAGCACTGAAAGAGAGGATTTTATGATGGATTAGAATAAAGGTTTATAGCTAGGGACTGGTGGTTTAATACAAGCGGTCATTAATGATGATTATGTGAGGCAACAACCTGAAATTACCACAGAAATTAAACAAAAAGAAGAAGCAGCACTTGTCTTCAAAAATTACCCAGAATTTAAAGAATCTGAAAATAGGCTGAAAGAAATAATATTGAAGGAAGATAAGATTGAACAAAAGAAATTGAAAAATCCAAACAAGACAGGCTGGACTATATTAATGACCAAGTATTTACCTGGAATAAGAATAGTAATAGAAATAATAACAGACCAGAGTCTTGGGGCAGATATTGTACAAAATATCAGGCCCAATCTAGTGACGGCCAACAAACATCATATTCAACCGTCACACCAGATTACACCATGATCCATCCTCAAGAATCGTAGTCATTCTCCTTCCTCTTCCCACCCCTCACCCCACCCACCCCTGGAAATAGTTCCTTTATACCTGGGGTTCTGACATCATTTCCTCAAGAGGGCAAGGTGCATATCACTGTCATATCCTCTCTAGCACACTGCACTGACAACATAAGCATACACATTATATAATATATATATTTATATATAACAAACCAATCACACACAAAAAAAAAAAACTAAACAAGGTAGACAGACATGTGGGGAGTAGTGCAATGTAATGGCTGTGGGGCAGCACTCTTCCAGGAGTCTTTCTGGAGGCTGAGATGCTGCTCTGTTTGCAGACAACTCTCTGCCCTGAGGGAGGAAGTTGCCTGTCTTCAGGCCGCACTGGACAGTAGTAAGGGAACCTCCCCCATCCAGGGAGCACCAGAGCCACCACCACTACCTCAGAGGTTGCGAAGAAAGTACAGCAGTTGGACCACAGTGGGCTCAGGGAGGGTAAGGGTGGTGGAACAGAGGCACACCCAGTCAGTTGTTCCACTCCACAATCCATACACCTTTTGGGGGAGCATAGTTCCCCTATGGATGCACCCTCAGAGGAGACTAAAGAGGTTGCAGACAACTGTCACAAGGGAGGTCCTCAGGAAAGAGGCAGAGGGCACCACAGGGAAAGGAAGCAACTCCTGGTGGGGGACTCAATTATTAGGGGGATAGAACTGGGGGGAGCAGGGAAAACTGAAGTAAGGTGCCTGCCTGGTGCCATGGCTTGGAGGGACAGGAAGCACATCCTTAGGATCATGAGAACAGTTGCACGGGAGTCTGAGCTGGATGTCATTGTCCACCTAGGGACAAATGACTTGGCTCATCATGAGATTAGAGCAGTGCAGAAGGACTTTGTAGAGTTGGGGAGGGGCCTAAGACAAGTAGCACACACAGTATCCTTCACAGAGGTGCTGCCTGTTAGTGGCATGGGTGAGGCGAGGGTACTTTGCATCATGCAGTTTAATGAATGGTTGAAAAATGGGTGTGGAACACAGGGGTTTGGCTTCATTGGGGACTGGGATTCCACCTGGAGGGACACCAGCCTATACTGGCAGGATGGTCTGCATCTGTCCAGGAAGGGAACAAGTCTTTTGGGCAATCGGTTTAAATGCTTCATTGGCAAGCTTTTAAACTAGTCAAGGGGGGAGGCACTGATAAGCAGCAGGAAAATCCCAGTCTCCCCATACAAAACAGGGTAGTAAATGAGAAAAAGACCAAGGTAGAAAGGTCAGTGGGGGATGCTGCTACAGAAGGTAAAGCCATCAAAAAATGGAGAGCAATGAGTACCAATGCCCGTAGTCTGGGTAACAAGCTTCCTGAATTAGTGGCCTTGATGGAGGAGGAACATCTGGATATTGTGGCAGTCACAGAAACATGGTACACAGAACCATGACTGGGACGTAAACATACCAGGATACACTATCTACAGGAGGGACAGGGAGGGTAAAAGAGGAGGAGGAGTAGCTCTCTACATAAGGGAAGGAATCAAAGCAACAGAACAAAAGGGTAAACAGGGAGGAGAAGAAGCACTGTGGGTCAATTTGGAGGCAGGCAATGGCACCACAATCCGCACAGGGGTTGTATACAGACCCCCCTCTCAGGGGGAGGAAATGGACAAGGAAATGATAGAAAGTATACTTAGAATGGCAGATAAAGGGGAGATACTGCTGATGGGTGATCTGAATATGCCAGATGTTAACTGGAGTGCAGTTGCAGCAGCCACTTCTAAGAGTGGGGTTATTCTAGATGCCCTACGGGGGCATGCCTTAGACAACTAGTATTGGAACCCACTCAAGAGGGAGCAATCTTAGACCTGGTTCTCTCAAATGGAGATGGAGAGAGGATCACAGATGTAGAAGTGGGTAGCTATCTTGGAACTAGCGACCATCGAACAGTATGGTTCACAATAAACACAGCAACAGAGCCAAGTCATACAAAGGCAAAAGTACTGGACTTCAGGAGGGCTGACTTTGCCAAAATGGGTGAGTGCCTAAGGAATGCACTAGCAAATGGGCAGGAAGAAGGGGTGGAAGAACAATGGGGAATAATAAAAACTGCCATCACAGAGGTAACAAGCCTTTGTGTGAAGCAAATAAACAAAACAAAACGATGTAAGAAACCACTATGGTTCTCAAAGGAGGTAGCAGTGAAGGTTCAAGAGAAAAGAAAGCATTCAGAAAGTACAAGGAATCACAGAAGGAGCAGGACAGAGAATTGTATCAGTTAAAGCAAAAGGAAGCTGGGAAGGCAGTCAGAACAGCAAAGGCCCGAACTGAGGAAAAGATAGCCAACTCAGTTAAGAAGGGGGATAAAACCTTTTTAGGTACATCAGGGAGCGAAGGAAGACTATGTGAGGATAGTGAGGCTTAATAAAGGGAGAGGTGGGCAGAGGGTGACGGTGAAAAGGCAGAGATACTAAACAAATATTTTGCTCAGTATTTACAAATGAAGAGGGGGAGGTAACTAAAACAAACAATAGAAACACTCTGGATACAGAAGTTGATACCAGCCCATTTACAGAAGAAAGGGCTCTGAAAGAACTCTTAAAACTGAAGGTGGACAAAGCAATGGGGCCTGATGGGATTCATCCCAGAATTCTAAAAGAACTAAGGGTAGAACTAGTGACACCACTGACTACCCTCTTTAACAAATCATGGGAGGATGGGGTGCTACCTGAGGACTGGAGGAGGGCAGATGTGATTCCCCTTCACAAAAGTGGGAGCAGGGCAGAAGCAGGAAACTACAGACCTGTTAGTTTAACCTCAGTGATAGGGAAAATGATGGAATCACTTCTGAAGGAAAGAATTGTCAAGTACCTAGAGGCCAGAGGGGCACAGAACCCAAGGCAGCATGGATTCACAGCGGGAAGGTCATGCCAGACGAATCTAATAGATTTCTTTGACTGGGTGACCAAAGTAGTAGATCAGGGATGGGCTGTGGACATGGCCTACCTAGACTTTAGCAAGGCATTTGACTCAATCCCACACAAAAGATTAATATACAAGTTAGCCAGCCTGGGAGTGAGTCCCAAGATGATAGCCTGGGTAAAGAATTGGCTGGAGAATAGGACACAGAGGGTAATAGTAAATGGAGTCCACTCTGAAGAAAGGAGGGTTGCTAGTGGGGTACTGCAGGGTTCAGTATGAGGACCGGTCCTCTTCAATGTCTTTATAAGTAACATTGCAGAGGGACTGGAAGGAAAAGTATGTCTCTTTGCAGATGACACAAAGATCTACAACAGAGATGATGCACAAGGTGGGGTGGAAAGGATGAGAAGGGACTTGGCAAGGTTAGAGGAATGGTCAAATGTATTGCAGCTTAGATTCAATGCTAAGAAGTGCAAGGTAATGCACCTGGGAAACAAAAACCCAGGGGAAGAGTACACAATGGGGGGTGAGATACTAACAACAACAAAAATGGAAAGGGACCTGGGGGTAGTCATATCAGATGACTTAAAGGTGGGCAAGCAATGTGAGAGGGCAGTAAGGAGAGCTGGGGGGATACTGGGATGCACAGGGAGAGGCATCACCAGTAGAAAACAAGAAGTTGTTATCCCTCTGTAAAGACAGCTGGTGAGACCCCATCTGGAGTACTGTGTGCAGTTCTGGAGACCCAATCTCTGCAAGGACATGGACAAGATGGAAGCTGTCCAGAGGAGGGCAACTAAAATGGTGCAGGGTCTGCACCAGAAGACATATGAAGAGAGACTAAAGGAGCTTAATATGTATAGCCTCAAGGAAAGGAGGGAGAGGGGGGACATGATAGAAACTTTCAAGTACCTCAAGGGAATCAACAAAGTCCAAGAGAGCAGCATCTTTCAAAAAAAGAGGTGTGCAAGAACAAGGGGGCACAATTTGAAGATGGGGGGCAGCTCAGAGGTAATGTAAGGAAGTATTTTTCACAGAGAGGGTTGTGGATGCATGGAACGGCCTTCTGGAGGAGGCTGTGGAGTCAAAAACAGTGGTTGAATTCAAGCATGCATGGGACAGTCATAAGGCAATTCTAGGGGTTGGGGGTAGAAAGAAGTAGGCTGCTGGTTAACTAGGATCTGCAGCTTATCCATTAGGTAGGGAAATGGGCAAACTGGGTGGGCCAAGTGTTCCTTATCTACCATCAAATTCTATGTTTCTATGTTTCTTACTACACCTCAACAAGTGATTCTGACACAGCTGAGGAAGTTTTGTTAGAAGAGGATGGGGTAGACTCAGTTCCACCCCACGATCAGAGAGATCGTTCAGTCCAATTTCAGGAGCTAAACCAGATGGAGCAGAGGAACTTGAGACAGGTCCTGCACCAGGGCAATACAAGAGACGCACCAGGAGGGGCAACAGGAAACATAAATTCAAAACAAACAACCACGATGGGGAGTCAACACCAACTCTGAGTGTATTGTTATGAATATATCTGATACCCCTCTTACTGAAGCTCAAATAAACCTATTACAAAAAGGAATAACTTTTGTACCCACCAGGGACTTGGATCCATTTGAGCTATATGTTGATCTCCACTGATTTACTAGAATCTGAATTTGAGGGCTTTTTTTTCGAGAAGGCAAACATGTATAGGGGCAACACATTTAGTAGTGAACTTACTGAAGTTGATGATTCTGTAAAGCCATCACTCCCTAATAGTAATTTTAATTTCTGTCCACTCTCCACCTTTAATCCACCATATCATGACACTGTTTGTGTCTTAGAACGCACATGTGAGTTAAAAATAGATGAACTGATAAAACAGAAAGAAACACCAACATTTATGAATATTAAAACTGATGAGGCAAAAGCACTGAAGGAACTGGAGGGTAATCTGGATACTGTAATAAAACCAGCAGCTAAAGGTGGAGCGGTGGTTGTCATGTCAACACAGAAATATATCCAGGAAGTGATTAAGCACCTGGACAATGCTGACTTCAATAAGAACTTAAGGGGGAACCCCACCAGTATTTACAAAATGGAAATAGACACTTCTCTTTATGATTCCTGCATCAAGGGATTTATTACTCCTGAGGAACTGAACTTTTGTACTGTACCCCACCCTACTTGAGTGAGCATCTATATTCTCCCTAAGATCCACAAGGATTTGAAAAATCTGCCAGGATGCCAAATTGTAGCTGGGATAGGATCCCTCTTGGAGCCTTTATGTTGATTCACATATTAAAACATATGTCTGAACTTTGAGATCTTTTGTCAGAGACACTACAGATATATTGGGCATCCTGGCAGATGTGGAATCGGAACCTGATTGTTTTTTGGTGTCCATGGATCACCTTTGACAAAGACTCATTGGAGTTGAAACGTTAGATCGTGTTTGTGATTCACCTGGCCCAGGAGGGTCAGTTTGGCTGTTGTATTGGCACAAATAAAAGAAGTAAAAAGTCATCCAAACAGACACTTGTTGGACTCTTCATTGAACTTCTATATGCCCTGGCTAAGTGCCGTGACTGGTGACTGAGTGTATCTTGTATTGTCAGAGAACACCCCAGGTCACCTTAGTGAGGCTCTGTTGCCCCTTCCCTTCCAGGTTGCCTGCCCCCCCTTTTAAATAGAGAGAAATAGCTGACAAGGATGCCGGCCCCCAGTACCAATTCCTTCTACGCCCCTCAAGGTTGTCTCCCCCTCAAAGAAACAGGTGGTACCACCGGGGTACCCACCCATGGTGCTCTCGAACACTAATTCCTAGTGTTGGCTTCTGCCCCAATACAACAAAGAAAACCATCCCTCATTGACCTTGTGTTTTTTTTGCTATATCTTAAAAAAAATAAAGTCCATCAGTGATCTCAGCCCTCACCCACACACACCCTCGCTTACCAGAACATGTCCCACAAGGTAGATCCACTCTGCGATCGAAGACACATCTTGCTACTGGAATGGGCGACTGAAATACGAGAACTTAAGGTAAGTGTAGTTTTTTTTTGGTTAACTTTGTTTATTCACCAGCTAGCCCAGGAAACTGTCTTGGGCATACCATGCACATCACTGCAGCTTCTACCTCCCATCTGAAGCTCCCTCTGTGGGCCCTATGTGAAGAAAGCTACAACAGGTTTTGTTGGCAACATGTGGCGAGACATGCCTCTCTACCTTTGAAGATTATTTCAGTATGAGGCACTGGTTTGGACCTGTACCTTGTACTTCAGACAAGAGGCTACAGGCTGAGGGTGGGGTTTTGGTTGGTATTAGAGTTGACAATCCCAAGGAAGACCCCACCACTGGTTCATCAAGACTCAGGACACCCAAAACTGAATGTTTTTTCCTGTTGCTGTTTGAGGGTGGGGAGTTAGGGATAGAAAGCCTAATGCCACATTTTTTTACTTTTGTTGTGTTAAGTTGAGCCCTAACTGGTGCATTAATGCCTTTTTTTGTAAAGAATATAAAATAATGCATCAAAAGGTGTGAGTGTAATGAGTTTATTTCACACACCCATGGCATAGGATACCTAATAAAATACAAGAGTGAAGAGCAAATGATTTATGTAGGTATTCCTCACAGTAGATGTGGGGAAAAATGAATTACCACACCTCCCTGTGTTTTATTTTTGAAAGTAACTGGTATCATGCAATGTGATAAAATTTTCGGCAGCTGTTAAACAAACCATACATTTTTTTCACTTTTTCAAGCAGAAACCAGCACTCTGTGGTTTTTTGTTTAATTGAAATGGTAGACAGTGAATTTTCCCTAATGAATCCTGACAGCTAAAAGGTGGCCATGGGTAAAGACAGTCAAAGTAATTTACTGAGGTAACAGTTTGTCTGCATAGAGCACAAAACAGGTTCAACAGCTTCTGCAACCAGCATCGGCTGACAGCAGCCAAATGAACACTCTCCATAATACACTCCTTGTTATAACTGGGTATGTATAACAGAGAAGGAGAGCAATGGAGTTATTGGAGTAACCAGTTAGTATTATTTATCTATGGTGCACTGTTGTAGAAATGCCTGTTCAAATAAAATATTTTTAGCACTTTCTAAAGTTTTCTAGCACAAAGGCTGTCAAGTTACATGGTAGTGTATTGCAGTGGACTGGGGTGCTATTGAGAATGTTTGGCCTCCTGGGCATACCTCTCAAGTGTCCCTGATTTTCAGGGATGTCCCTGATTTTGCCTCAAAATTTTACTCTGTCCCTCCTAAAATTTGTGTTTTTGTGGCTAAACAGTGGGGACTTTAAGCACAAAACAATGTCAAGCATTAAAGTTATAGACTTGTTCTTCTTTAGAAAATGCATTTTGCACTAAGCCCCATATTCTACCAGCTTTCTGGGTTGATATCTCTAATTTTGAACATGTGTCCCTGATTTTGGTCCTTTGTCCCTGATTTTTTTAAGCCTTGTCCCTGATTTATGAGGCAGGAGGCTGAGAGGTATGCTCCTGGGGCCAGATATACAAAAGTGCACAGCGGACCGTGCCCTCTGAATATAGGGTGAATTTCCCTCCACACAAATGACAGGTGAGTACGCAGTGCAGTGCTGACTATAGCACCATGGATAGCACAGCCTTTGAATGGCAGCAGGTATTGAGTTGCACGCTGGTAGTTGCTGTGGGTGGCAGAGGGGGCACCAAGGACAGACACACAACACTGCTTTTTCGGTATCAAAACCTAAACTTTAATCATGTCAAAAGGTAGTAGGATGTATAAACAGGACATATAAAAAGGAAGGTAAATGGGGTGAGAAGGAAACATGGAGTGAAAAAAGTCCAGCAGGGATGTGAACAGAACTGGATCACCCATGCTGTAGGCATACTCAAGTTGCAGGCCCTGGAGGTGGTGGTGCTGAAGGTGGTTCTAGCTGTTGGTGCTGGGCCACAGACAGCTCCTGGATGGCCCTGCTGATGTCATCTAGCCACCTGAGGATCAGTTGCTGCTGCCACACCAGCTGGTACCATAGGTCATCCCTCCTCTTGTATGTCTTGGCCTGCTGGTGATAGCTGGCATTCCTTCAGACACCTATGGACAGGAAGACAATGAACTCAGACAGCTTTGCACACAGAATGGGATGTGCAGGTGTTGCCTAATGTATCCAGTCAAGGTGCGCCAGTTCAGCACATGCACCACCATGCAACACAAGGATGCAGGGTATCTGACATCCATAATGGATCGAGCATGACATACCAGGAACAGCACTGTCAGCCCATACATTGGAGGGGTGCACAAACAATGGCCATGCCAAGCAGCACCAGAGCAGGCCTGTCCATGGCATGGACACACACCATCAGTAGATATGGCAGAGGTATGCCTGCGACACATACATCAGCAGCACCACGCTAGAGGCTGATAAGCAGTGTGTGACCTGAGTGGCAGGGACTGGTACCTGCACAACATGTGGCCATTGACCAGGCAGCCAGCACACTGACCAACCATGGTGTACAGGACAGATACCCAGGTTACTCCCAGGATCGCTGCCAGGACAGGCTACAGGTGCACACACACATGTTGCACACAACACAGCTGAACATGGCAGGGAGCACCAGGTAGCACTGTTTACATCAACAAGGGTGCACGTGACTGCAGTGGTAGTGTATGTGGCAGAGCACTTGACACACTGTGCAGCAGTCATCACAACACCAGTGGATGCTGTGCTGCAGCCTGGAGGTGTCTGACATCTCTGTGGGCAGTGGTGCACCCACATAAGAATGAGGCCTGAGTCAGACTGGGCTGCCAGGATACCCAGACATGTCCAGGTGGGCTACTCTCTGGTGGCTACATGGCCACCCTATATACCCAGACACTTTCTGCATTTATCAGCCATACCCTAGCTGACTAAGGCTGAGAGGCCACTATTGGTACCATTACAGTGCTACCACAGCACCATGGTAACACAGTGATGCTGATGCTGCCAAGTCATATGACTGTATCACCCTGGGCTCACCTCCACTGCTTACCCCAGTGGGTCCCAGTTGCCACAATCCAGGTGGGCCCCTGTACCCTTGACAGACCAGGGATATGTCCCCCATCACAGGGTATATGCAGGTCATTTGATTTTTCATCATCTGGAAGACAAACTGTTTGAAATTTCTCTGGACTACATATGATAGAGGACTGTGCTGTTAATTTTTAAGTTGAGTTGTGTGGTTGGTGAGTGTTTGGAGGGTGTGTGTGGGGGTGTGGAAATACTTGGTGAGTGGGTGATTGTAAAGTTTGAAGTTGTGAGGGTTTATTTAAATGTTGGGGTTTTATATGGGGTGGGGTGATTTTGCTTATATTAGAACTGTGTTTGGGACAGAAACCCTAAGGCGCAGCTACTCTGGTGGCTTCCTCCGTGACCTTCAACCCTTTGAACTTCCAGTGCTCCCAGTTGAGGCCTATAGGAAGTATAGGGCCTTGGGGATAGCCAGGAGAGGTAGGGCTGGAGGGAGTTACACGTGGGTGGCTGCTGGAGTGTTGGGGATTTGGGTGGTAAGGGCAAGGAGACGCCCTGGGGTGAAATGGGAACTTGAAAGAGGGTTGCCATGTTTAGTTCCCATACCCAAGGGCTACAACTTGTGGGTAGGCAGATGACATGCCCAGCTACCTCACCTCATCCTACTCGGGTTGTGTTATGCAATGCCAGGTTGATGAGAAACAAGACTGCCATTATGGCCGACCTGATATCCTCAGTCAACCTGGCTTGCATCACAGAAACATGGCAGGATCAAAATGCTGCTCCCATAGAAACATAGAAACGTAGAATCTGACGGCAGATAAGGACTGCCTGGCCCACCCAGTCTGACCATTTCCCTACCTAATGGATAAGCTGCAGATCCTAGTTAACCAGCAGCCTACTTCTTTCTACCCCAACCCCCTAGAATTGCCTTATGGCTGTCCCATGCATGCTTGAATTCAACCACTGTTTTGACTCCACAACCTCCTCCGAAGGCCGTCCATGCATCCACAACCCTCTCTGTGAAAATACTCCTTACATTACCTCTGAGCCGCCCCCATCTTCAAATTGTGCCCCTTGTTCTTGCACACCTCTTTTTGAAAGATGCTACCCTCTTGGACTTTGTTGATTCCTTGAGGTACTTGAACGTTTCTATCATGTCCCCCTCTCCTCCTTTCCTTGAGGCTATACATATTAAGCTCCTTTAGTCTCTCTTCATATGTCTTCAGGTGCAGACCCTGCACCATTTTAGTTGCCCTCCTCTGGACAGCTTCCATCTTGTCTATGTCCTTGCGGAGATTGGGTCTCTAGAACTGCACACAGTACTCCAGATGGGGTCTCACCAGCTGTCTGTAAAGAGGGATAACAACTTCTTGTTTTCTACTGGTGATGCCTCTTGGAGGTGGCAGTTCCAGCCCTAGATGGCAGTTCCAGCCTCTGTGATACACACCCCAAGAGAGGATCACAGGGGCGGGGGGGGGAGTATGGCCATTTGTTTTAAGTCTAGCCTGAACCTCATGATGCTAAATGTAGGTCTTACACGGTCTTTTGAATGTGTGGCCACCTGGGGAGGTGTGAATGTGGGTTTCAGGGTTCTTCTACTCTATCGTCCTCCGTGAGTGGGTGGGGACTTTTTGAGGGTGGTCATATGTATATGATGTGATCTCTGTGTGCAGCACAACCTTAGACATTTGGTGGTGCTGTCTGATGGTGCCCTCATCCGGTGGTGATGGTGCTGCCATTTCTGGGATGAGGCCATCTAGTCCATGGGGTATGTGGGTCCATACCCCTGTCCATCCCTGCCTGTCTGAGCCTATCACAATGGCCAGTTGCATGCATGGATGGCCTTGTGTCAGTAGGCCTAGGGCTGTGGGAGGGTATGCATTGCCAGGACATCCCTGTGGTCAGGGGTGGGGGGTACACCACTGTCCCATTTAGCTGTATGCTGCAGCCTGTACTCCCTGGTCACTTGTATTACAACCTCTTGTCCAGCAGGTAGCATGGAGAATACAGACAGGCTGCGGTCCCACCACATCAGCACTGAGGAGTTGCACATGCTGACACAGGCCTTCCAGGCCAGGCAGGATGGCGTATTTTGTTGCAAAACTACCGATGCTAGTGTACAGCAGTCCTGGGATGAGATTATGGGGGAAGTCAGTGCTGTTGGTGGACAGAACAGGCATGCTGAAGTGGTGAGGAAGTGCTTCAAGGACTTGAAGATGTGCACAGAGGAGTTTGTGGCAATGGAACGCAGGGAGCTGCATGCCATAGGCGGGGGCCACAGGCATCTGCAGCCGCACATTCCCTGGATTCTGCGGAGCAGGCCATTGCTTTCTCTATATGGCATGTGGAGGTGATGGAGTGCCAAGTGGCAGATATGAAAGACAAGTTGGACTGCTGGAGCTCTGAATCCAAGCACGGAGGAAGGAGACTACTGAAGACTACAGGAAGTTCCTGTCCCAGAATAGGAAGGGTGAGAGTTGTAAGGGTACATAGGCAGTAGGAAAGTAAGTGTAAAAATACATAGAGGGAGGAGACAATAAGCATACAAGGCAACAGGAGAGGGGACACAAAATAAGTCAAGAGGGGTGTGGTGCAGTGCAATGGCTGTGGAGCAGCAGTGTTCCGGGAGACATTCTGGAGGCTGTGATGCTGCCCTGTTTGCAGGCACTTCTCTGGTCTGAGGGAGGAGGTTGCCTGTCTCCAGGCTGACCTGGCTAGGATTCGTGAACCCTTTCCTCCCACCCAGGGACCACCAGGGCCACCACTGTTACCTCAGAGGTTGCCAAGAAAGAGGAGCGGTTGGACCAAGGTGGGCTCAGGGAGGGAGAGGGTGGTGGAACAGAGGTGCATCCCTCCAGCCGTAGCTCTCCACAATTCATATGCTGTTCTGGCAAAGAGTGGTTCCTCTATGGAGGCACCTGCAGTGGAGACCAAGGAGGATGCTGGGAACCTCCACAAAGGAGATCCACAGGAGGATGGCATGAGACCCCACAGGGGAAGGAAACAACCCTGGTGGGGGACTCGATCATTAGGGGTGTAGACATGAGGGAGGAAGGGGATAGGGAGGTAAGGTGCCTGCCTGGCACCACAGCTTGAAGGGACAGGAAGCGATTCCTCAGGATCGCTGAAGCAGCTGCTCGAGGAAGGGAGTTGGATGTCATTGTCAACCCAGGGACAAATGACCTGGCTGTAAATGGGATCAGAGCGGTGCAAGAGGAGTTTGTGGAGTTGGGAAGGGGCCTTAGACAAGTAGCATGTACGGTAACCTTCTTGGAGGTACTGCCTGTCTATGGCAAGAATGATGCTAGGGTATTCCGCACCATGGGATTCAATGAATGGTTGAAAAACTGGTGTGGAGCTCAGGGTTTTGGCTTCACTGGGGACTGGGAAGCCACCTGGAGGGATGCAGGCTTATACTGGCACGATGGTCTGCATCTGTCCAGGGGGGATCCAGAATCCTAGGTGACAGGTTTAAATGCTTCATTGGCAAGCATTTAAACTAGCCAAGAGGGAGGCACTAAAAGGAGCAGGAAAATCCCAGCCTCCCCCAAAAGCACAGTAGTTAGAGAAACACCAAGGCAGCAGAGAAGTCAGTAGGAGCAGGACAGGGATAAATGCAGAAAAGGTGTTAAGGACAGGGTGGGGCTAAAGGCATAAGGCCATAAAAAATAAATGGAAGGTGATGAGTACCAATGCCCGTAGTCTGTGCAACAAGCTCCTGAACTAGTGGCCTTAATGGAAGAGGGATGCCTGGATATTGTGACATTCACTGAAACATGGTACACAGAGAACCATGAGTGGGAAGTCAACATACCAGGATACACAGTCTACAGGAGGGACAGGGTGGGTAAAAGAGGAGGGAGGAGTAGCTCTCTTTATAAAGGAAGGGATTAAAGCAACAGAACTAAAGAGTAAACAGGAAGTTGATGAGTCACTATGGGTCACCCTGGAGACAGGAAATGGCACCACAATCCGCATGGGGGTTGTGTACAGACCCCCATCTCAGGGGGAGGAAATGGACAAGGAAATTATAGAAGGCATCCTTAAAATGGCAGAAAAAGGGGAGATATTGTTGATGGGGGACCTGAATATGCCAGATGTTAACTGGAGTACCTTTGCTGCAGGCACATCCAAGAGCAGGGTCATTCTTGATGTCCTACAGGGGGCATGCCTCAGACAGCTAGTGTTGGAACCCACTCGGGAGGGAGCAATCTTAGACCTGATACTCTCAAATAGGGAAGGAGAAAGGATCTCAGATTTAGAAGTGGGTAGCCATCTGGGAACAAGTGACCACCAAACAGTGTGGTTCACAATAAACACAGCCATAGAGTCAAGCCATACAAAAACAAGAGTATTGGACTTTAGGAAGGCTGACTTTGGGAAAATGAGAGTGCCTTAGAAAAGCACTAGCAAATGGGCAAGAAGGAGGGGTGGAGGAACAATGGGGAATAATCACAACAGCCATCGCAGAGGCAACAAGCCTTTGTGTGAAGCAAATCAATAAAACAAAATGAAGGAAAAAACCACTATAGTTCTCAAAAGAGGTGGCAGGGACGGTTAAGGAGAAAAGGATAGCATTCAGGAAATATAAGGAAGTACAGAAGGAGCAGGACAGAGAACGTTATCAGTTAAAGCAGAAGGAGGCAGGGAAGGCAGTCAGAATAGCAAAGGCACAAACTGAGGAAAAGATAGACAACTCTGTTAAGAAGGGGGATAAAACCTAATATAGGTACATTAGGGAGCAAAGAAAGACCAAGGGAGGGATACAGAGACTTAATAAAGGGGAGGGAATGTGGGCAGAGGGTGACAGTGAAAAAAGCAGGGATACTGGATGAATATTTCTGCTCAGTATTCACAACAGATGAGGAGGGGAGGGGAGGTGCCTGAACCAAGCAAGGGAGAAACTCTGAATAGGGGGGTCATTACCAGTCCATTCACAGAAGAAAGGGTTTTGAAAGAACTCTTGAAACTGAGGGTGGATAAAGCAATGGGGCCTGATGGGATTCACCCAAGAATACTAAAAGAACTAAGGGTAGAACTGGTAACACCACTGACTACTCTCTTTAACAAATCATGGGAAGATGGAGTGGTACCTGAGGACTGGAGGAGGGCAAATCTGATTCCACTTCACAAAAGTGGGAGAAAGGCAGAAGCAGGAAACTACAGACCAGTTAGATTGACTTCAGTGGCAGGAAAAATGATGGAATCACTTCTGAAGGAAAGAATTGTTGAGTACCTAGAGGCCAGTGGGGCACAGGACCCAAGGCAGCATGGTTTCACAGCAGGAAGGTCATGTCAGACGAACCTAATAGATTTCTTTGACTGGGTGACCAAAGCAGTAGACCAGGGAGGGCTGTGGATATGGCCTACCTAGATTTTAGCAAGGCATTCGACACAGTCTCACACAAAAGATTAATATACAAGTTAGCCAGCTTTGGAGTGGGTCCCAAGGTGGTAGCCTGGATAAAAAATGGCTGGACAACAGGACGCAAAAGGTAATAGTAAACGGAGTCCACATTGAAGAAAGGAAGGTAACTAGTGGGGTACCACAGGGTTCGGTACTGGGACCGGTCCTCTTTAATATCTTTATAAGTGACATTGGAGAGCACCTGGAAGGAAAGGTATGCCTCTTTGCAGATGACACAAAGATCTGCAAAAGGGTTGATACACAAGGTGGGGTGGAAAGAATGAAAAGGGACATGGCAAGGTTGGAGGAATGGTCAAATACATGGCAGCTCAGATTCAATGCAAAGAAGTGCAAGGTAATGCATCTGGGAAACAAAAACCCAGGGGAAGAGTATACAATGGGGGGTGAGTTAATAACAACAACAGAAATCGAAAGAGACCTCGGGGTAATTATATCATATGACCTAAATGTGGGCAAGCAATGTGAGAAGGCAGTAAGGAAGGCTGGGGGAACAATGGGATGCATAGGGAGAGGCATCAACAGTAGAAAACAGGAAATTGTTATTCCTCTCTATAGACAGTTAGCGAGACCCCATCTGGAGTACTGCGTGCAATTCTGGAGACATTATCTCCACAAAGACATAGACAGAGTGGAGGCTGTTCAGAGGAGGGCAACTAAAATGGTGCAAGGTCTGCACCAGAAGACATATGAGGAGAGACTAAAGCAGGTTAATATGTATACCCTTGAGGAAAGGAGGGAGAGAGGGGACATGATAGAAACTTTCAAGTATCTCAAAGGAATTAACAAGGTACAAGAGGGTAGTATCATTCAGAAGAAGAGGTGTGCAAGAACAAGGGGGCACAATTTGAAGATAGAGGGGAGACGGCTCAGAGGTAATGTTAGAAAATATTTTTTCACAGAGAAAGTTGAGGATGCATGGAACAGCCTTCCTGAGGAGGTTGTGGAGTCAGGAACATTTCAAGAATGCATGGGACAGGCATAAGGCAATTCTAGTGGGGGGCAGGAGGAAGTAAGCTGTTGATTAACTAGAACCTGCAGCTTATCCATCAGGTAGGGAAATGAGCAGACTGGGTGGGCCAGCGGTCCTTATCTGCCGTCAAATTCTATATTTCTTGCCCAGTCTTGTGAGTAAGTGCCAATGCGATGTCCTGTAGGCATTATGTGTCTGTGTGAGTGTCTAGAGGTATGGGTGCACACAGAAGCCAGGGCTAGACAGCACAGTGGGTGTGGGCAACACTACTGTGTCCCTGTCTCCCAGTTAGTGGCCATCTGTGTGCATACCCATGACAGTGCCCTATGTGGTGCTACCCATGTGCTCTCTGTTGCTGGGATGTGTGCACCCAGGGTGGTGGAATGTACCTTGTTCTGGTGGGATGTGTCCACTGGTGCTGAGTGTGTGTGTTCCTTGTTATTGCAGTGTGCTCAACAGTGCTAGATGAGTGTCCACTGATGGTGATGTGTGTGCACACAGGTGCTGGGTGTATTCACACTTGTGTAGGGAGTGAGCACATTGGTGAAGGGCTGTGTTGACATTGGTGTTGTGTTCTGTTCACCATGGTGACAGCATGTGTCTTCCCGGTGTAGGGGTGTCCTGGTACCTGCGGGCCATGGGCTGTGCACTGCACACAATGCATGGGCATGTGGCACCATATGCTGGGTCATTCATGCAGCCTTGGCCTGCACACCACTCTGTCCTGTACAGTTCTATATAACATCCCTTTTGTCTCCCTATGGGCACAGCACATGGGTTCAGACACAGAATGACATTGCAGGACCATCCTAGGGTGTACGGTTCCCACTGTCCACTTGTCTGCACCACATGGAGGACAGCAGTGAGGAGGTCATGGAGAGGATGAGGATGAAACCTACACTGAGAGCTTGTTGCAGGCAGGGTCCACCCCAGACTGGGAGAGGACATCCTCCGCTGCCATCCCTCCTACCACTGAGGCCCAGCTGCTGTCCCCAAGTGGCCCAGTGGTTACAGGGATGCAGTCCACCTCTGTCCATGGCACAGCCACTGCCATGTGACCCCAGGACCCCACCAGCACCATGGCCAGTGTCCTACCAAACTCCTCTGATATCACGGGACCAACAACTACTGCAGCTCCCCATGATGCCTCCATCCAGCAAATCCATGGCCTTACTGCCCCAAGCCCATCACACCAGGCCAGCCACAGTGAACCTGCAACACCCACCACAGGCTGCCACACCTACCACAGTGCAGCTGCAGCCCATACAATGGCCAAGAGTGCATCCTGACCCTGGCCCAATGGACACTTCCCAGCGACAACAGGAGGCAGCTAAGAACAGTCAACTTCTGCAGTCTGCCATGGAGGCACAGAATGCTGCACAGCAGGAGCTGACATGTCTTTGCCTAACACTGCATGAGGACATGCAGCCAGCTGAACAGCAGGTGGAGCTCATGGTGGTCCTACGGGACCTGTGTGATGCTGTGGGGGAGGCTGCAGTCATGATGGCAGGCACTGCGAGGCCAGCCATAGGCCCAGCCTGTCCAATGAGACTAGTGCCACCCCACAATAGACACCTTGGAGTAAGTCGATGCCACGTAGTACTGAGACAGGAATGCCCAGTACAACTGGGACTCCCAGGCCACTGAGGACACCTCAAACACCAGGTTGTGACCTGCCCCTCCCCAGAGGCAGTACTCCATGGGGTTGTGGCTGGGGTGGGGTTACACAGTTGCTACAGACACTCCCCATGTTGTGGTTGAGGTCCACCTCCCCAACATAGAAGGGACTGTGGAGACAGGCTGTACCCGGAGTGGTTGTAGGGGGCAGACATAGGCAGCATGTGGCCACCCTCACAAACAGGGTTTCCCAACCACCCTCACTGTACCTCTGTGACACCGCCAGCTGTCCTCGTGTTATGGCCAAGGTTGCCTGACCCCGGTATGGATGGCTTATAGTACAGTCTCACCCCACCTAACTGGCATGTATTCCTATATAGATCCCTGTTGCCTCCCCCCCCCCACATGGTCTGTGTTTGTGCATACCCCATGTGCTATCCTCATGCCTGATGGGTCTGTTATGCCAATCACCCCCTTCCCCCCACCCTGGATGGCATTTGTCTCTGTTGGCACCCCTTAGGACCACCTGCTATTGTGGACGTATGTTTGTGTGTGCCCTACTTGCATTTGTGTTACGCCTGTCATGTTACTCCCTTGCCTAGCATACTGCAGTGATTGTGTTGTCATTTTCATTGTTGTTGTTGCTGTTGTTTATTCTGTGTGATAATACATTACTTAAGCATCTTACAGTCTTCTTTGTATCTGTACTCACCTGCCACGCCCAGAGATGTCATGTATAATTCAGGATCAGTAGTCTTGGCCCCTCCTGGCTATTCTAGAATCATGCATGTCAAGCTCCTCCAGTATCCACTGGTCCTCTGGCTCTGTATCCAATGCAGAGTGTTCTTCTGTGGCTGTATCCCATGGTTCAGTACTGTGTATTATACAATGGCAAGAAAGAATCTTGCTCCCTGATTGGTCAGACTGGGACTGGAGCTGGGATATTATCCCAGCATAACATCCTGGTTGTAGTCCCAGTACACTTGGGACCGCATAAATTTTTGACAAAAAAATTGCTCTACAACCATCCCTATTAGCAGCTTCATCTGCTTGATATCAGCACTTCCCTGCCCCGCTAACAATTAGTGTCCCTGCCCCACTAACAATCGGCTCTTTGCCCCCCCAAACTTCAAAACTAAAACAAAACCTCCACATTGTTGTCCTGTTCTTTTTTTTTTTCTTTACATGAGGCTTACCCACTGCCTTCCTCGCTGACGCTAACACAATCTCCTTCACAAACAGTTACTGCCTGCAGCAGCATGTCCACAGTGCAGTCGGCAGTCCAGTAAAGAAACTGTGTTGTCCCTGCCTTCCTTTGTACCAATGGATGTAGCAGACGTCTTTAAAAACACAGAATATTTTTTCCCTGCAATGACCGCTGACAGGAACTGACAGCGCTGTAACAAGAAGAAACTGTCAGTGCGTGTGTTAAAGCACTGCGCTCCACATACCTTTCCTCGGCTCTGTTTCCCTTTCCCCCACACACAGTCAGCATAAGTTTTCCAGCGTCTCCTGTTTTCAAAACATACAAACTTGCAACAGTTTAAGTGACAGTGGAGACCATCAGTTTCAGGGATGGGGGGGTGGTGGGCGGGGAACCAAAGAAACTCAGTAAGACCTGGGCACACAAAGTGTGGAGAAGGAGTTGTGAAGCAGCAGCCCCACCTGCAGGACAAAACTGAAAATCTACACTATTTTTTTCCCTATGTATACCTACTCATTAAAAAAAAAACTACTAAAAATATATATATATTTTTTTACTTTTCACACAAATGAGCCATTGTATAATAGGAATAATGCACTCCAGGGTGGGAGTTATGCTGGGATAACATTCCTTCTTGGGTGTTGGACA
Organism: Neoceratodus forsteri; assembly: GCA_016271365.2. NCBI lineage: Eukaryota > Metazoa > Chordata > Ceratodontiformes > Ceratodontidae > Neoceratodus > Neoceratodus forsteri. Next base: position 455,485,670 of record CM057451.1, on the reverse strand, counting down.
CCCTCGGCCACATCCCGGCATAATTACCACCCTATTGTGCATTATTTCTTTAGTATACAACAGGCAAGGAATATAGCACAGGCCTTCTGAGTGGTATATTGCAGGGCACCTCTGGAATGGTCAAGGCACTGGAACTGCATCATGAACATTCCAAACACACACTCAATGATGTTGCATGTGGTAGTGTGTTCCACACTGTACCTGTCCTCTGCACCTGTCCTCTGCAACTGATGTGGGGCAGAAGATAGGTCAGGTGTGAGGAGCCAGAAATGCAGGGCATAGTCACTGTCCCCTGTGAAGGTATAGGGCATAGTTTAGTGTCACATAGCAACATGGTCACATGGACAATAATGATAGACAAGAATCTCTGGTCCATCCAGTCCACTAATAGATCCTAGCAAACCCAGGACCTAAGGTCAATACATGATTCTATCCCATCATCTCCCATATGGGTTTCTGTGAGGGGCCTGTGGTGTATACTCACTGATGAGGTAGCCACTAGGGAGCACAAGATTGAAGTGTGTTACATGAAGGCATCATGGCGACTGCTGGGGTACAGTGCTAGGGCATTGATGATGTGCCCTGTTGCATCACACACCACCTGGCAATTGATGAAGCGGTACCTCTTCCTATTGAGACTGGCCTCCGTTCCATCACCTGTGGGTGCCTGGATGGCAACATGGGTGCAGTCAATGGCAACAAGTACAGATGGTAGGTGCACAACTCGATGGAACTGCTGCATGGTTGCTGTTTGCTCCACTGGCATGCTGAGGATTACAATAAACTCACCAGCATGGTCGAGCAGAGCACCTAGGAACTGGGCCAACAGGTGCTAGGTGACCAACTGCGAGATACCGGTAGTGTCCCCTCCAGTGTCTGGAATGTTCCGGTGGCCAAGAAACTCACTGCACCCATCAACTTGAGTTCAATGGACAGTGCATGACTGCTGGGTGTCTGTCCAGAGCTGGTCATGCAGCAGCTCACAGAACTGCCTGAGCATGGACCTGTTAAGCCTGTACCAGCCCACAAACTGGTCATCACTGAGGACTTTGCATGTGACCTATGGATGGTACTGTCTGTGTGAAGCATAGCACCTCCATGGCCTACCTACGGGCCCAAGGTGGGCATTGGCCCTCTTCTCCTGTACGTGCTGCTCCAGCATGTAGACTATACATGTGTTCCTCCAAGCATCATCTTGCACTGTTGCCTGCAGTGTCTCCACCCTCCTCTGGGGTTTGCATGGGTTTAAGCTGGCCTTTTTGTGGGCTATAATTGTGCAGTGCTAAGTGGTCTGTGCTAACCCTGTTGTGCAGCACTAACATGCAGAATACCATGCTGCAGGGTGGCCTGGTGGCACTGAGGGCTGAGGCGCTGGATGCCTTACCTCATGTCATGCCGGTGATCTGAGTTCAGGAGAGAGCCAGGGTCATCGGTGAGCCAGCGGGGGAGCAGGATTGAGTAGCTGGAATGTAGCTCTCCTCTCCTGTGGAGGAACCCTGTCACCCACCGTAGCTCCACTGCCCTGGGTGGAGGTCCAAGGGAAGCATTAGAAGGCAGATGGCAAGCAGAGGGTGGGTGCCTCAGAACCATGGCATATGTGTGCTTCCACATGCAGATGACTGAGACAGGGGATGGTGGGGACCCAGGGGACAAAAAGTCGATAAAGTATAGATTAGATTAAATAAGAATATCACACTGCACTGGTATGCATGGTCCCACCCCCATCTTTGCATGTTGTATACATTTTCTTTGCGACCACGTGCAAATGGAATTAGCACATACTGTGCACCCATTTGAATGAGATTTTGATGCAATCCCTGCACAAAGCAAGCACGACTTTCTGCTCAGCATAAAGTTTTGAATATCAGGCCCCTGCTGTTTCAAGTTTAGACTGTTTAGACCTTGGAACCACCAATAGCACTCTTTCAGAAGAAAATAAGCATCATGGTAGGATATCAAGGTTGCGATATCATAGTAGATATGGTAGCAATTATCCCACTCCCTGCCCCCATGAGGTTATTTACTTTTTTATTTTGTTTTTGTTGACCAGGAAAAGTGGACTAGGTAATTCCGCCTATTTTCAGCCTCATCCTGGGGGAGTGGAATACTGACGGAAACCAACTGAAACCGAACCAGATTAAACTGTTAGTGGTATTTTTGGTGAATGGGGGAAATCTGGCCAGGACACCAGGGAAATCCCCCTACTGTTGTGTAGGGGGCACTATCCCATAGGTGTTTGCGATGGAGTAGTTCAGTGAGCAGCCAGAAGTGGTTGTGTTTGGATGCATAGCAGGGACCTCTGCGGGTGCTGGAGACACCAATAGAGAAGCCCACGCAGTGGAAATATTGCAGGAGCCATTTGTGCACAGTGAATTAAATACTTTAGAAATCTCAGAAGAAGAAACAGTTCTAGCTAATATAGAACAACAAAAGAAATTCCTGCAAGCACAGCTTCTGCAAGCTGAAAAGGACCTGATTTCTGCTAAAGAAAAATTGCTGTTGGAAAAGAAACAAAAAAGATTAGCTGGAAACTCACTGGAACCAGGACAAGTGTTGCAGAAAGTCTTTGTTCTTGGTGTGACGGAGGAAGTGAACACTATGGAAGGGGACCTACAGGAAACAACACGAGCAGAAGAAGAAGAACACCTAGTGCTGGGAGAAGGATCATGGATGCTGTGCATACTCTTTTTTGGGTGGGGTGGAAAAGAGATGCTATTGGAACATGGATTATTGATGAATTAGCTGAAAATGTGAGTACATCGAAAAACATAATGGATAATGCAGCGGAACTTCAAGCAACCGACTCCACTAGTTGTACGGGAAGCTAGAAGGATATTCAACAAGACCATTCAGGTACTATTTCTTACTCACCCAGAAGTTCACAGGAATTGTTTTTTGATGCACAACAGGAAAATACAGGACATGGAGCTGACTTAGGGAAAGGGGGTCTCGGAAGAGGACAGGTCAGAGCCTGAGCAACCCAAGCAGAAACAAAATAAATCATAAGCAGGGCTTTTTATAAAACCTGTAGAACAGGCCAAACACAGAAATGCAATTAGGTTATGATACATGGGAGGAATGGAGGCACTCCCAGACAGGTACAATGTGGGCAGAATTATTTTAAAACAATCTTTGGGGTTTATCCCTGTAGAGGTATATGCACTTATCCATGCTCCAGGTGAGCACATTTTTGATGTCAGCTTTCATACTCCAGATATTCTGGAAACATTCTGGACCAGGTATACAGGTCTAAAAACAAACCCACTCTGGTCTCATTTTCAGGTTATACCCCTGACCAAACAACCATTCAGGGTTGCAACAGTGCTCTTCAGAAATAAAGGAGTAAATATAGCTGATATTTTATTTTGGATGGAAAAAAGGTATGAAATGCAGGGACTCCCTGACCCCACCCTGGATAGAGAAGGATTCTGGAATGGTGGGTGGTGAATTAAAATAAAATTGTTTCATACTGACAATGAATATACCCATTTGCCAAATTGTTTTTTTCATAGGAAGAGATAAAGGGTTTGTGCTCTACCCTGGACAACTCAGGAAATACCACAAGTGTGGATCTAATCGTCACATTAGTACGAACTGTGAAAAAGTGATATGTTTTCAGTGTGGGGAATTAGATCATTCAGGATACCAATGTAAGAATTCTATTAAGTGCAATGTGATGAAAGGGGACACACATTTATCGACTGTCCGTGGGCGGTGCACAGTAATGAAGATTCTTATTTTGCTATGCTGGACTTCTATATTTACAAAGCAGCCAGAAATGCCATGGAATCAAATGTTCTTAGTCCATCTCTGGGCCCTCCATTTTGCAGAAGAAATGAGGGAGAACTGAGCTCAAGATCAATGCCTCAGACTCAACCCCTGCCCCCCAGGGACACCAGACCTCCTAGATGGTTATCCTCTGAGACTGACAAAACACAACCAAGGGTTATAACTGACTTAACCTCTGCACAGAATTTGAACCAGCCTGTCGAATTAATAATGGCCCCCTTCCCCCCACAAGCCAGTCTGGTTCGTCTGAATTTCAAGAGGTCAGGCAAAAAAAAGACCCGGATAAAACAAAGGAACAATTACATGTACAAGAATCTTTATCACTGTCAAACAAATATGAGGATCTACAACCAACAGGGGAAGAGAATCTAGACCCAGATACAGCATCACGATCCTCTTCCCAGAAGATGCTGTTTCTGAAACAGACAATGGTCAGGAAAAGACACAAATGGGCAAATTTAAGAAAAAGAAAATGGGAGACAGGATAGGTTTGTGAAAGAGCTCAAGAAAGACCTCTGCTCCCACTTAACCTACTTATCTCTCTAAAGCAACAGGTTATGACCTAACTATTGCAAGCCTTGACACTAACAGTATTAGAACTGAAAAAAAAGGTTTGCTACTTTTGGGAACTTTTCAGGTTGTGATTATGACATTGTGTACTTCCAGGATACCAGGCTATACATTCTAGAAGAATTTGATATAGCCACTAGTGCACGGAGTTGGGGTCCGTGCTATTGGTCTGGGGGTGGATGCTTTGTGTTCTGGGGTGGGGATTTTTTTTTTTTTTAATCTTCATTTTCAATAATAGATGTTGTGGATATTGTTCCAGGACTGGCCTTGCTCCTGGATGTTGTAATAGATAGTATAGTTTTCCGACTTATTAACATATACATGCCACAAAGTAAACTAGAAAGGATACAATTACTACAGAAAATACAATCATATCTATTCACTAGAAATAATATTTTGTTTGGCTGTGAGTTTAATATTAAGGGCAATTACAGATAGAGGGCCAAAAACTTCAAAATTGTACTGTGACACAAATTTTTTAAATGAATTGTCACACCTCACTGGGTTACGAGATGCGTTTTTACATGCAGACTCTTCAGCTCCCTTTGCATACTTTCAGGGGCAAAGAAAATAAATAATTGATTATTGGTTTATCTCCCCAAGTTTACAATTCAGTTATCCGATTGTCACGTTAGTGGCTATGTCGGTTTATGGACTTTTGAGTTTCAAGATTTCAAATTTTGGAGACACATCAAAAGGACCTTGTTATTGGAGGTTGAATCTCTCCCTGTTGGAATAGCCAGAGGTACAAGAAGGTTTCCAGGCCATATTGGAAGCTAGGAAATCTGCTTATTTTTTGTATACATCCCCACAGACCTGGTGGGAGGACTAAACGGGACTTCCAAGATTATTTTAAACACATAGGACAGTTATTGGGAAAATTCAAAAGAGATAAATGTCAGAAGTTGAGGAAACAACTCCAATATATTTTAACTTGTTTAAATAAGGGAGAATTCGTTGACCCAGATGAATTTGCAGAAGTGAAAGAGCAATTACTGCAAATTCAGTATGAGAAATGTAAGACTTTGGAAAGAGAACAGAGATTTGGAATGCAGGGGAAAACAGATAGTGTAAATCTTTTTTTTTTTTTCCAATTCAAATTTTATTAACAAATTTTCACATTAAGGGGCAGTTAGTATAAAAAGACAAGAATACAGCATCTTATTATGTTATAACTGCCCTCCCTCCCTCCCTCCCTCCCCTCCCCCACAGCAGTAACATATCAGTATGTCACACAGGGTCAAATCCATTATACAGGAATATACAAGGCTGTTTGCTCTAAAGCACTGCTAAGTCTGAGCAGCTAAAATTAGAGAATGAAGGATCCCATATTTGAGTATAAACAGATAATTTGTTGTGAAGGCTAGCAATTGCCTTTTCCGTACGCAGGTTAGCAAGGACTTCATTCACCCATTCCTGTAATGTCGGAGTAGACTTATCTTTCCAATGACGTAAAATTAAGCTTCTTAACTGATAGAGCTATCATAGAAATATGAAACCTTCTCGCTTTAACCCTAATAGAGGACATGTCCCCGAGGAGACAAACGTCAGGCGTGAAGTGCTCCTGCAAACCCAATATAGGGTCCAGGGTCTCAGGTGACTGAGGTCTCAGGTGACTGAAAGGACTTAACTGCTGTGAGGTTTAAATTACTTGTAGAAAGATCTGGTAAGTAGGGGAGTGGCTTAGCTAGAAGGAAGCTACATTTAAAGACTGCCTTAGAAAGTTTCTAGCAATAGCTTTGGCAGAAGACACCAGGAGAAAGGACTGCTGTGTGACTGAACTTCTGCTGGGACTATATTGCCCCTTCCCACCCAAAGCTAGTTCTATTTTTATAGGCACAGAATTTGACTGACAACAGGAACTTCCTGTTTAGGGGCAGGAAGTGAGTGATCACAGAACCACCAAGGACCCACCATCCTAGAAGGGCAAGAGTAGCTCTCCGCCCCCTCTAGCTGCTGGAGGTCTGCCTCTGAGCAAGTAAGTGGTCTACTGCAAAATATAGGATATTCTTGTCTCAGAACAGGACAATCAGGAGCTTAAAGGGCACACAGGCAGAAAGTAAGGAGAGAGAAAAAAAAACAGAGGAAAGAGTAAGGATTGCAAACAGTTAAGGGGCCAGAAATAAGACATGATTGGAGTGGTGCAGTGCAGTGGCTGTGGAGCAGCAGTCTTCTAGGAGATGTTCTGGAGGATGCGGTGTTGTCCCATCTGCAGGCACCTCTCTGGGCTGAGGGAGGAGGTTGCTCATCTCCAGGCTGAGTTGGCCAGGATTTGTGGGACCTCCTCTTCCATCCAGGGACCACCAGTGCCACTGCCTTTGCCTCAGAGGTTGCCAAGAAAGAGGAGCGGTTGGACCACAGTGGGCTCAGGGAGGGTGAGAGTGGTGGAACAGAGGTGCATCCCACCATTGTACCTCTCCACAATTCCTATGCCATTCTGGCAAAGTGTGGTTCCTCTATGGAGGCACCCACAGTGGAGACCAAGGAGGATGCTGGGAACCTCCACAAAGGAGACCCACAGGAGGGTGGCAGGGGACCCTGCAGGGGAAGGAAACAACTTCTAGTGGGGGACTCCATTGTTAGGAAGGTAGAACTGGGGGAGGAAGGGGAGAGGGAGGTAAGGTGCCTGCCTGCGCCATGGCTTGCAGGGACAGGAAGCGAATCCTCAGGATTGCCGAGCAGCTGCACAGGAGGGAGTTGGATGTCATTGTCCACCTAGGGACAAATGACCTGGCTAAGAAAGGATTAGAGAAGTGCAGGAAGAGTTTGTGAATTGGGGAGGGCCTTAGTCAAGTAGCACACACGGTAACCTTCTCGGAGGTGCTACCCATCTATGGCATAGGAGAGGCTAGGGTATTCCGCACCATGGGATTCAATCAGTGGTTGAAAAACTGGTGTGGAGCTCAGGGATTTGGCTTCATTGGGGACTGGGGTCCACCTGGAGTGATGCAAGCCTATACTGGCATGATGGGCTGCATCTGTCCGGAGGGGAACCAGGATCCTAGGTGATAGGTTTAAATGCTTCATTGGCAAGCTTTAAACTAGCCAAGGGGAGCACTGAAAGGAGCAGGAAAATCCTAGCCCCCAAATAATCACGGTGAGTAAGTCACGGCAAACACCAACATAGAGGTGTCGATAGGGAGAAGGGCAGGGGTAAATGGAGAAAGTGACAAAGGCAAGAAGGACATGGGGCAAAAGGGAGTAAGGCCATCAGGAAATGGAGGGTAATGAGTACCAATGCCCGTAGTCTGGGCAACAAGCTCCTGAGCTAATGGCCTTAATGGGAGAGGATGCCTGGATATCGAAGCAGTCACAGAAACATGGTACACAGAGAACCATGACTGGATGTTAACATACCAGGGTACATAACTCACAGGAGAGACAGGCAGGGAGAAGAGGGAGGAGTAGCTCTCTATGTAAAGGAAGGGATGAAAGCAACTGAACAAAAGAGTAAACAGGGAGGAGAGGAGGCACTATGGGTCACCTTGGAGACTGGAAAGGGCACCACAATCTGCACAGGGGTTGTGTACAGACCCCCATGTCAGGGGGAAGGAATGGACAAGGATATGCTAGAAGGCATTCTTAGAATGGCAGAGAAAGGGGAGATACTGTTGATGGGAGACCTGAATATGCCAGATGTTAACTGGAGCACATTTTCTGCAAGCCACATCCAAGAGCAGGGCCATTCTGATGCCCTACAGGTGGCAGGCATTAGACAGCTAGTTTCAGAACCCACTCATGAGGGAGCAATCTTAGACCGTACTCTCAAACGGGGCAGTGAGAGGATCTCAGATCTAGAAGTGGGTTGCCATCTGGGGACAAGTGACCATCAAACAGTGTGGTTCACGTTAAACTCAGCTACAGAGTCAAGCCATACAAAAGTGAGGGTACTGGACTTTGGGAGGGCTGACTTTGGCAAGATGGAGAGTGCCTCAGAAAAGCACTACCAAACAGGCTAGAAGGAGGTGGAGCAACAATGGGAATTATTAAACTGCCATCACAGAGGCAACAAGCCTTTGTGTGAAGCAAATGAACAAATCAAAACGAAACGAAAGAAAAAGCCACTATGGTTCTCAAAAGATGTGGCTGTGAAAGTCAGGAAGAAAAAGAAAGCATTCAGGAAGTATAAGGAAACACAGAAGGAGCAGGACAGAGCGCTGTACCAGTTAAGGCAGAAGGAAGCAAGGAGGGAAGTCAGAATAGCAAAGGCCCAAACTGAGGAAAAGATAGCCAACTCAGTTAAGAAGGGGGATAAAACCTTTTATAGGTACATCAGCGGTAGAAGCTACAAAGGGAGGATAGTGAGGCTGAATAGGATGAACAGTGGGTGGGCAGAGGGGGGCAGTGAAAAAGCAGGAATACTGAACGAATATTTCTGCTCAGTATTCACAAAAGAGGAGGGGGAAGTGCCTAATCCAATTAACAGAAGCACTCTTGATAGGGGTCGATCCCAGTCCTTTCACAGAAGAAAGGGTTCTGCAAGAACTCCTAAAACTGAAGGTGGACAAAGCAATGGGTCCTGATGGAATTCACCCCAGAATTCTAAAAGAATTAAGGGAGGAACTAGTGAAACCACTGTCTACTCTTTTTAATAAATCATGGGAGGATGGTGTAGTACCCGAGGACTGGAAGAAGGCGGATATGATTCCCCTTCACAAAAGTGGGTCCAAGACAGAGGTAGGAAACTACAGACCTGTCAGTCTGACCTCTGTGGTAGGGAAAGTAATGGAGTCACTTCTGAAGGAAAGAATAGTCGAGTACCTAGAGGTCAGTGGAGCACAGGACCCAAGGCAGCATGGGTTCACAGTGGGAAGGTCATGTCAGACGAATCTAATAGATTTCTTTGACTGGGTGACCAAAGTAGTAGACCAGGGAGGGGCTGTGGACATGGCCCACCTAGACTTCAGTAAGGCATTTGACACAGTCTCACACAAAAGATTAATAGTCAAATTAACCAGCCTGGGAGTGGGACCCAGGGTGGTAGCCTGGGTAAAACATTGGCTGGACAACAGGACACAGAAGGTAATTGTAAATGGAGTCCATTCTGAAGAAAGGGGTTACTAGTGGGGTACGCATGGTTCAGTATTGGGTCCAGTCCTTTTAATGTCTTCATCAGTGACATTGCAGAGGACTGGAAGAAAAGTATGCCTTTTGCAGATGACACAAAAATCTGCAACAGGGTTGATACACAAGGAGGCGTGGAAAGGATGAAAAGGGACTTGGCAAGGTTGGAGGAATGGTCAGAAGTATGGCAGCTAGATTCAATGCAAAAGTGCAAAATAATGCACCTGGGAAACAAGAACCCAGGGAAGAATACACAATGGGTGGGGGGTAGTAACAACAACAAAAAGGAAAGGGACCTGGGGGTAATCATATCAGACTACCTTAAGGTTGTGTAGCAATGTGAAAAGGCAGTAGGGAGGGCTGGGGTATACTGGGATGTATAGGAGAGGCATCACCAGCAGAAAACAGGAAGTTGTTATCCTCTCTACAGACAGTTGGTGAGACCCCATCTGGAGTACTGTGTCCAGTTCTGAGACCCCATCTCCAAGGACATAGACAGGATAGAGGCAGTCCAGAGGAGGGCAACTAAAATGGTGCAGGGTCTGCAAGAGAAGCTGTATGAGGAGAGACTAAAGGAGCTTAATATGTATACCCTTGAGGAAAGAAGGGAGAGGGGGGACATGATAGAAACTTTTAAGTACCTCAGTGGAATCAACAAAGTCCAAGAGGGTAGCATCTTTCAGAAAAAGAGACTTGCAAGAACAAGGGGACACAATTTAAAGATAGAAGGAGGGCGGTTCAGGGGCAATGTGAGGAAGTATTATTTCACAGAAAGGGTAGTGGATGCATGGAACAGCCTTCCTGAGGAAGTTGTGGGGTCTAAAACTGTGGGAGAATTCAAGAATGCATGGGACAGACATAAGGCAATTCTTGTGGGGGGAGTAGGAAGAAATAGGCTGTTGGTTAACTAGGATCTGTGGCCTATCCTGTAGGTAGGGAAATGGGCAGACTAGATGGGCCTAGCGGTCCTTATCTGCCGTCAAAGTCTATGTTTCTATGTTTCTATGTAGGGAGGCTTTAACAGAGTCCCACAAAACGGAGATTTTGGGACAGGACTAGAATATGTGAAGGAGTATTCCCTCCTCCTGAGAACATCTAACACATGTGTTTGAGTCCAACAGACCCCACTTCTCTAACTTAACCGGAGTATAATACATGTTATGCAAGATATGATATTGCATAAGACGCAACCTATCTGGGAGAGAATTTATGGCAGGACCCTCCACAAGGCCTGCCAATTAGGTGAATATTGAGGAAGTAAGGAACCCAGAACCTCGTCGGTCCAAAAGTGTCCCCATATTTTTATGAAACAAAACCTGATATAATTTGGATACAATACCCAAAGACCCAAGTAAGGAAGAAAATTCTGGGATCAGGGCCCCAACCATCTGATTGGGAGGGGTACTACCAATCACTATTGAGAGTAGGTGTCTTATCTGTACTACTTTAAAATGTGAAAATGTCGGGATACTAAATTTCCAAATAAGATTACCTACTGACAGCCATTGCCCCTCCTTATCCACAAAAGAAAGTACTATCCCATTGCCCAATTGGGGCAACCAAGTGCGGGGAATCTGCTGCTTATTCATAGTGAAAGATGGAGAGTTCCAGATGGGATGGCCAGATCTAACTGAGGAGTATATCGCAAGAAAGAGCAAAGTTGCACATATACTTTTAAAGAAGTGGCAACTGTGGGACATTTTTCGGCAACCTGCACCTGGGACATTTTTACATAAAACAAAGTTAGGGGATCCAGGTTCATAGACCAAATTGAGTCCAATTCTATTCTAAGCCATGTCGGCTGCATCTTTTCAGGGCCCAGCCTTACCCATTTCAGACATTTTGCCAAATGGCTAGCCCAACAATATATAGCCAAATGGGGAATCCGCAGGCCCCCTTCGAATTTTGGAGCAGCCAACTTATAGTAAGCCAGCCGGGGGTATTTGTCAGACCAGATAAATCTGGTAAAAATACCATGCAATTTCTTAAACCAGGATAACGGGATAAAAGCATTGAGGAGAGATAAAGGGTAGAAAATTCTTGGGAAAATCTTGATTATGTTAATCCGGCCCCAAAGCGAGATAAGGAGCTTAGACCATCTGTCAAGATCCTGAGTTATAAGTTGAGAAAGGGGCTCCAGATTTTCCCTAAACTATACCATGGGATTGCGAGTCAGTTTAATGCCCAAATATTTTAATGACCTGGGGGATCAACATAAACCTAAGGGGATAATACCAGTCTTGAATATCTTGTGGTTTAAAGGGAAAAAGGAGGATTTGTTAGCATTTAATTTATAGTTGGATAAGGCACTAAATTTAGCAATTTCACCTAGCAAAACCGGGACAGAAGATACTGGGTGAGATAAATACACAAGGAGATCATCTGCATAAGCAGTGACCTTAACCTCATGATGCCCCACCCAGATACCTTGTACTTCTGTATTATTGAGAATATTTTGAATGAGAGGTTCGAGATGCAGGTTAAACAAAAGGGGAGAAAGGGGTCAACCCTGTCTGGTACCTGAGTGTAGCAAAAAGGACTTGGAAAATGCACCATTTCCAGAAATCTTTGCTGTAGGAGCTTTGTATAATGCAACGATCCAGGATATAAAGACAGGTGGAAACTGGTAGGCCTCAAGAACTTGGAACAGAAATTTCCAGTTCACACGATCAAATGTCTTCTCGGCATCCAGGGAGACCAACCCAGCTGGAAATGCAGCATCCCTGGAGACCGAGAAGACATGAGAAAGGGTACGTAAACGGTCAGATGATGAACATCCCTTCATGAATCCAACCTGCGCCATACCTATTAGATCAGGGAGGACTACAGTTAACCTGTTGGCCAATATCTTCGAAAGGATTTTACTATCTTGATTTAAAAGAGATATGGGCCTGTAACTTTGAACTAACTCGGGATCCTTATCTGATTTAGGGAGAAGGACAATCAGGGCTTCGAACAGGTAGGGGTCTGCCTCTGCCCCAGATAAGATGTACTGAAATAGGCAATAGAGTGCTGGCAGTAAGAGATCATGAAAAACTTTGTAAAACAGAGAGGAGAACCCATCCGGTCCTGGGACCTTGTCAGAGGGTAGCCCCCTGATAGCCTCGGAGATTTCCTCTTGGGATATGGGAGAAGCCAGAAAACCCTTGTGTTGTTCTGATAGGGAGGGCAAGTGGGAATCTCTCAAGTACTCCTCAAGAATCCCAGGACAAGGAGGATTCTCCATGTCCCTGTACAGTTTTTCATAATATAAAGCAAACTCCTGCACTATCTCAGTAGGGGATATTCTTAAAGACCCATCTGCCATAGCCCGAATTTGGCGGGATAAATCTTGCGGATTCCTGTTGTTTTAAGCGTAATGCAAGCAGGCGCCCTGCTTTCTCTCCCTGATCCGTGTAACTGGCTCCGGTTCGGATTATAGCTAGTTCTGCCTTTTCCCTTAATAACTCTAGATATCCATCTTTGACCACCATGAGTCTCATTTGGTCCTCATTAGAGAAGCTAACCGAGAGGTTCGCTTCAAGGGACCGAATTTGGGATAATAATGATAATAGCTCTTCCTCCTGTGCCCTTTTCCTTTTGGCTGCTATACTGATAAGAACCCCCCTCATGTATGCTTTAAAGGCCCCCCATAGAATGTCTGGCTTTGCACTGTCTAATGGGTTAGATGAGAAGAAGAACTCAATTTGCTCTCTTATAAGTTTACAATACTTGGTATCCTTCAGGAGCTGCTCATTGAGCTTCCACCTGGTCTCCCTTTTCAGTGAATTAAGGAATGTCAAGTTACATACCACAAAGGAGTGGTCTGAAATAGGGCCTGGTTGGATTGAGGCGGACTTGACCCCGGCAAGAGAACCTGAGAGATAAATATGTAGTCAATGCGAGACTATGAGCCATGCACCATTGAATTGAAAGTGAACTCCTTGGAATCCGGATGCAACACATGCCAGACATCACAGAGCCCGCACTGATCTAACAAATCCTTAAGTGCCCTCTGCCCCGGGGACATTCCCCTAGGCCCACTACCTGACCTATCCAAATTAGAATCTATAACCTGGTTGAAGTCACCCCCCCCAAAATGATCCTGATGGGAAGCATTGGAAGCATAATAGATATCAGCCTTGTAAAAAACCCTGGGTCATCAGTATTGGGTCCATATGTACTACCAAGTAAAAGTGGCACTGACCAAAGAGTGCCTTTGACTAAGACAAATCTGCCCCCCAGATCCTTGATAACCTGCATGGAAATGAAAGGAATGCCTCTCTTAATGATTAGCATGACCCCACAACTTTTAGTGGAGCCCTGAGCATCATAGATCTGACCCACCTGTTGTCTCCTTAATTGTAAAGCTTCAGATTCTAGCAAATGAGATTTCTGCAAAAATGTTATCTGGGAACGCAGTAAACTTAAATGTTTGAGCACCTGATATTGTTAGATTTTTTCCTGATCCCCTTAACATTCCAGGTAGCAAAAGTCACATTATTGGCCATCTAACTAAGATTAACGAGCTTAATAACCTCAGCCCTGTATGAGAATATCGAGAAACATTCGACCAGATTCCCATTGTTACTGCTGTATAGTCCCCCCTCCCCCGTCCCATCCACAATTACCCCTCCCTCCTCCCCCCCTCAACATCTCCCCTACCACTTGATGTAAAACACACCAATTTAATAACACTCGGACCCCTTCTTGCTGTCACAAGCAATGTTCAGCACAGCACTGGGTTCCTTCCTCACTCCCCAGCCTCCTGAGGTAACCCCCCTGTCACAAGCATCATGACAGTCCTCCCATATGATTGGATGGTCTCAAATCCTGAGAAGGAAGAGACAAATGAAAGTACATTAATAATCCCCAATGGCTTACAAGGAGCGTTAGGCCATAAACAAAAGCATATCTCACTTGTGAGATCGTGAAATAGAGAGATAAGGCACCTAGGAAAGTGTGACCAGGTGCCAAGAGACCCCGAGAAGCGAGAAGAAAAGTGGGTCTCCAGTGCCCCACAGAGAGGACTCCTGCCACATAGCAGACCAGACGAGAAATCATACCGAAGGGAAAGGAAACTAGCCCTTTCGAACCGAAGTTCAGTGGCCTGCTTAACAAATAAGACCCCAACACCTTGGAACTGGTGCATTAAGTTAAATTTGGCTTCAGACATCGTTACGACGGCACCGTGTCAGCCAAGTACCCAAAGGGACAAAATCAAGATATGCGACGTCCCCAGCCAAAACAGGGAGCACACTCACCAAGTGGTCATCTCTTTGGTTCCCCTATCATTGCCCTGGCTTTTCTGCATGCTGAGCTCCCTCTTGTGGATACTAAACCACCACACTGCATGTATGTTTAAGAGCGAGGAGTTCGCCAAGCACAGGCCCAAAACTCAGCCATTCTAAATGTGAAATGCTACATTAACAACTCAGGGTATTCCTTCCCTCATTTATAGAAGCCTGCTCTTTTGGCAAAATTAAAATGTGAAGAACCCCTCTTCCCTCTGACTAGCAAAATGAACTTTTCCACAGAACACTGAACAAGATTACATGCACAGTTCAAACAAACTAAAGCTTGAATATCCCAAACGTTTGACCCCTCATCATATAGGTATGTCTGTTGAGATAACTGGAGTTTTCCAGAAGCAAACCATCATTCCAGACATTTTGAAAATAGTTGAATACCAGTTCCATCGTAGCAACACGAGACCCCTTTCACCAGAGAAATAGGCCATGTCGTGGATCCCGGAATAGCAGTGGAACCAGTGAACCAGAGGAGTGGCTATCTCTACAAAGCAGTGTGCAAAAGTTGGAGATTAGCACCCAAGAGGTGGATAGGCAGAAAAGGGGCAAAATTCAGCAGAAGGGCAGACAGCAAGGAGAACCAGGGATAAAGAACAACCAAGGAAGGGGCTGGAGTAGAACAGCAAAACAGTCTAGGAGGTCAAATCATGGAAAGCCATGTGTGCAAATGCCAGGAGCCTTAGCAACAAGATGGAAGATCTGGAGGTTGTCATGGTGCAGTCAGACCTGGACATTGTGGCCATCACTGAAACCTGGTGTAATGATAACCACGATGTAGAGATGGCCATACCTGGCTACAACATATTCAGAAGAGACAGAGCAGGCAGGAAGGGAGGAGGTGGCACTGTATGTGAAAAATGACATAAGGGCCACAGAGATCCAGGAGGAACAAAATGGGAGAGATACTGTGGGTTAAGCTGGAAAGGAAAATGGGGCCAGCCATCCAAACAGGTGTGGTCTATAGACCACCAGCCCAGGAGGAAGAAACAGATGAGGAGCAGATGCTAGCCATCCAAAGGATGGCAGACAAGGGTGAGGTAGTACTGGTTGAGACTTCAGTATTCCAGACGTGACTGGAGCATCCCAGCAGCAGCTTCAACTAGGAGCAGATTTATCCTGGACTCCTTCAGGGTGCCTTCCTCAAGCAACTGGTCATGGAACCAACTCGGCAGAAGGCAATACTGGACCTTGTGCTCACAAACACGGACTGTGTGATGGGGGTAACAGTGGGGGAGCACCTGGGGAACAGTGACCACCAGTCATTGTGGTTTGAAATCACAAAAGAGCAGAACCAAACCACACAAAAACATGTATCCTGGATTTTAGGGGACAGACTTTGGGAAAATGGGAGATACTTGAAAAGAGGCATTAAGAGATGGGGCAGGAATCAGGGGTTGAGGAACAGTGGGCAGTATTTAAAATGGGGATTACAAGAGCACTAGAATTATGCATTAAGCAGGTTAGCAAGAGGAAAAGGAAGAGGAGATCATTATGGTTTTCCAAAGAGGTAACAAAGAAAGTGAAAGCCAAAAATATTGCATTCAGGCAATACAAAAGACACAGGCAGAGGATAGGAGAAGTACCAGGAGAAGCAAAGGGAGGCAGGGAGGTCAGTAAGGAAGCCAAAGCTCAGACAGAAGAACACATTGCAAAATCAGTGGGTAGAGGGACAAAACCTTTTACAGGTACATAAGTGAAAAAGAAAGGCAAAGGAGGGATAGTGAGACTGAAGGGGAGGATGGGGGCCATGTGGAGGATGACAACAGTAAAGCTGACATATTGAACAGGTATTTCTGCTCAGTCTTTACTAAGGAAGAGGAGGTAATGGGTCTGAAGGGAGTACAAGAGGTGAGAATGGTGCAGAAATGGACACAAGTCCCTTTACACGAGAAGGGTCCTGAAGGAACTGGAAGTAATAAGAGTTGATAAAGCAATGGGGCCAGATGGAGTGCACCCAGGGTCCTTAAGAACTAAGAGAGTGGTGGCTGAACCTCTGGCTATCCTGTTTAGCCGATCACTGGAAACAGGAGGTACCCAAAGACTGGAGGATAGCAGATGTAGTCCCTTATACAAAAGCGGGAACAAAGAGGCAGGGAACTACAGACCAGTCAGCCTCACCTCGGTAGTGGGGAAGATCATGGAAGCACTACTGAAAGGAGATTGGTGGAACATCTGGTTGTCAATGGACTACAGGACCCAAGGCAGCATGGTTTCACCAGGGGGAGGTCATGTCAGACCAACCTCGTTGAATTTTTTGACTGGGTGACTAGGGAGGTGGATCAGGGGAGGGCAGTGGACATGGCCTATCTGGACTTCAGCAAGGCCTTTGACACTGTGCCACATAGAAGACTATTACACAAACTGGGGATATGGGTGTGAGCAGGACAGTAGTGTGGTGGGTAGGTAACTGGCTGGGCGGCAGGACACAGAGGGTGGTGGTAAATGGCTGTCACTCCACAGAGGGAAGAGTGATGAGTGGGGTACCACAGGGATCAGTGCTGGGACCAGTCCTATTCAACATCTTCATCTGTGACATTGTGCAGGACCTAGAAGGCAGAATTTCACTGTTCACTGATGACACAAAGCTCTGTAACAGAGTAGACACACCAGAGGGGTGTAGACAGAATGAGAAGGGACCTGCAGAAACTTGAAGAATGGTCAGGAGTTTGGTAGTTGAAATTCAATGCAAAGAAGTGCAAGATAATGCATATGGGGCACAAAAACCCTGGCACAATATATCAGTTGGGGGGTGAGGATATAGCATGCACCAAGCAGGAAAGGGATCTTAGGGTTATCATCTCTGATGACCTCAAGTTAGGGAAACAGTGTGACAAGGCAGCAGGTAAAGCAAATAGGATGCTGGGATGCATGGGTAGGGGCATCACCAGCAGGAAAAGGGAGGTCATAATTCCACTATACAAGACACTAGTGAGGCCCCACCTGGAGTACAGTGTACAGTTCTGGAGACCTTACCTACATAAGGACATAGACAGGGTAGAGAAGGTTCAGAGGAGGGCAACAAAGATGGTACATGGATTGCATCACAAGTCCTATGAGGACAGGTTGAAGGAACTGAACATGTACTCCCTGGAGGAGAGGAGGGAGAGAGGGGATATGATAGAGACATACAAGTATCTTACAGGGAGGAACAGTGTGCAGGAATACACTATTTTTAAGTGAAAAAGATGTTCCAGGACTAGAGGGCATGGGATGAAGTTGGAGGGAGGATGATTCAGAGGAAACGTGAGGAAGAATTTCTTCACAGAATGGGTGATGGACAAGTGGAACACCCTGCCAGAGGAAGTGGTGGGGGCTGAAACAATCACAGGATCTAAGAATGCATGGGATAGACATAAAGGAATTCTGGAGGTCAGGGGTAAGGGGCAACAGACTTCTAGGAAAACATAAACTGAACTTACAAGCTCAAATGGGCAGACTGGGTGGGCCATAGGCCCTTATCTGCTGACACTGTCTATGTATCCATGTAATAAATCAGGCATAGCTAGCTTCAGGCCAGAGAGAGCAGCTTCAGGATCTTCATCGGTGAGCCAAGAACCATCCACAAACACCTGCAGCCTGGCGGCATCCCATCCTGAACTTGAACTCTGCGGCAATAATTTTAGATACAACGGGGTGAAATGCTGCACGCTTCAGCCTTACTGATCCTGGCAAGTCCTGTGCAATTCTCAGCTTGGAATTTTCCCAACGCACCTCTTGTAATGCTCTCACTTTTTCCAGAAAGTGTTGCCTTTCTAAAAAATTCAGGAAGTGGCATATAATGGGACGGGGGGGGCAGCCCCTGGTGGTGGCTTAGG
Source organism: Neoceratodus forsteri (assembly GCA_016271365.2). Classification (NCBI taxonomy): domain Eukaryota; kingdom Metazoa; phylum Chordata; order Ceratodontiformes; family Ceratodontidae; genus Neoceratodus; species Neoceratodus forsteri. Next base: position 455,467,144 of record CM057451.1, on the reverse strand, counting down.
CCATAACGATCTATGCGCTCGCTCTATGGTATATGCAGGGCCGAAGGGAGAGGGACCAGCAACCCATTCCACCAGCTGTTGCATGAAAACCACTGCATTCTGGCTCTCTTCCTCTTCAGGTAGCCCTAAGATGACCACGTTGTTTCTACAGCTGCGGCCCTCAAGATCTTCTAATTTGGCCTCCACCCGGGTAAGCTTCTGCCTGATCGCCACTAATCCAGGGTCCACCTTGTCTAAACGATGCTCCAGGGAGACTATGTGAGCGGTGTTATCCAAGGCCATCACTGAGACCTCATCCAGCTTTTTAGATAGAGCTTTCAGGTCAGTCGCATCTCTTTCACTTCTTCCCGAAAAAGCTTGAACTCTTCCAGGAACCTGTTTAAGGTTAGGGGTTTCTGCTCTGTTGCTTGACTGAGATAATCGGGTCTATCAGGCCCACTTGATGCCCGGGATTTCTTTGGGGCCTTCTCAGGGGTGACTGGAGGCATATGCTTTTGTGGGGCTTTTTTCATATAAGCCTCCATCAGTGCTCAAATCTTGCTCTTCTGAAGGTCTGGAGCATTAGATAACCGGATCCTTGTAGAACAGAGGGTTTTAAATGAATTCGGTGTCAGAAAGTACAGATTATAAAATTGGGAGGCTGGAGCAACGCGGAGGAGCTACTACTCAGCACTCTGCATCACGTGATCCCCCTAGGGTAAATCCTTTTGATAGCTGTGCAACACAGAAAAAGAAAAAGGAAATTAAAAGTATCAATACACCACAAGGGGAACATAGAAAAACAGGGAAAAAAAGGGGATCATGGAGGTAGTAGAATCTTACATCTCAGAGATCTTAAACCCAGATACAACTATTACAAATGACAAGATAGAACAGTGGTTAGAACGTTGTACTCTTTCAAAAGTACCTGAACATTTTTTTTTACTTTTATATCACCCATCACAGATTCGGAATATCAGACGGCTGTCAATCAACTCCAATTGGGTAAGGCCCCAGGGTGTGATGACTCCCTAATGAGCTACATAAAAACATTAGTGCTACCCTAGGTAAAGAAATGGTTCACATGTACAACTCTGGCCTGACACACAGTATATTTCCAGATAGCATGAATATTGTTCTGCTAATACTACTTTTTAAATCAGGGGGTAGGGAGAAATTACAAAACTGGAGACCCATCACATTGTTTAATATTGACTGTAACATTCTTACTAAAATACTAAGCAATAGAATTTCAGTTACCCTAGATCATATTATACACCCCACACAATTCTGTTTGGTACCAGGGAGAACTATTATTGATGCCCTTACTCTTATAAGGGAAGTATTAGAATGAGGGAAAACAGATGAAATAGCAGGTATATGTATAAACTTAGATCAAGCTAAAGCGTTTGATAGTGTTTCTCATTTATATCTATGGAAATGTTTAGAACACTTTGGGTTCCCAAAATCTTTAATTACGTGGCTTCAAGCTTATTATGAGCAGGCAGTGGTAGCTCCATATGTGAACAGATGGGTAGGAAATCAAGGTGTGGTGACAAAGGGAGTTTGACAGGGTTGTCTCTTGAGCCCAGTTTTATATATCCTGACGTTAGAACCTTTAGTGGCAAGCATTCATGAAGTAGACAATATTAGAGGTTCATCTTTGACATCTGGAGATACAGAAATTAAAACTGTGGTTTACGCTGATGATATTTGTCTTTCGCTGGCAGACATCCCATCCTGTGAAGCTACAAAAGCCTTGTCAGTAACGTACATACTGGGAACAGGTGCACAATTCAATCTCACCAAAGTAAGTGTTTTTTTATTGATACTGAAGTTGGTAAGCAAGATGAGATTATGGGTATTACAATTATGCAATAAAAAAGAAACACGGCACCAACACTTCCAAAAGTAAATCTGTATTGTGTTAAATCGATTGAGGCATACACAATGCAATAGCATCATACAAGACCATAACAGCTCAAGAACAAAAGCGATCCGACCCAGGTTTCGCGCCAAAAACGATATTATTACAATTACGCACTAGGGGCCCAACTTTAAGACGTATGGCGCAACTTGCTGGCGAATGTGAGTTGCGACATACACCACTATGCTAGGGACCCTGCACCAGATTCCAGAACAGGCAAGGTCCCAGGCACCTATGCCCTGTGGCTTGTGGCACCTCCAGCGGTGCACCACAGGAAGGGCGCACCTGACCTGGGTGCCACAAGCCACTGACAAGCCCAACAACTGGGGCAGCACCCTAGCCCCAAGCCCCAAAACATGCCTGCAAGCCCCAGTGGGCCATGGGGAGGTTTTGCCAGAAACACACTGGCACTGGGGGGTGGCATCACCGCAGTGCAGTACTGGGAGCTGGCGGTGGACCTCTGTATGACCAGGGGTGCGGGGGACTACTATGCAGTGGGGAGGTTGGGGTGGCATGGCAGTGTATAGTTTGAGGCCATGTGGGGGGGCATCAGCCGGTTGGGCATGACAGAAGCCCCCTACAACAGCACCAAGCTGGTCTAACCCAATAGTGTCACAGGGCCTCCTGGAATGGCATTGAGGGGTTACGGCAGCAGCCCTTTCAGAATTTGGTGCAGCTGCTGCCATAACCCCCCTTTCCACCATGCTGTAGGGGCCTTGGATGGCGTAAGTCCCCCTCGGTGTGGGCCACCTGTGCCATGGCATGGGCCACCTCTTTTAATCCCAGCTGGCAGAACCCATAGTGCAAAGTGCGACTTACACCATATGTGTTGGCGCAAGTTGCACTGTGCCACAGTGGACCTGTCTTAGAATTGGGTCCCAAATGTATAAGATTTTAGGTGTCTATTTTGGAATGGAAGATATGTCAACTTACAATTGGGAAACTTTAATAAAGTAAGCTAGAGAGAAGGTAGCACAATGGAATAGATGAAAGATGTCCCCAAAAAAAAGGGTGTATATGGTTAAAACATTTTTATTGGGAATTTTTCTACATTTAAGTGCTATATACCCATTACCGAAAGCAAACTGCCCTCCTTAGTGTATTTTTCCAGGCTATTTCGAGTAGCCGCCTGAACCTGATTAAAAGGGAGACTTTATATTTGGATATTAAGCATTGAGGTCTAAAAATGGTTAACCCAATTTCTTTCTACTTTTGTATTTTTTTATATTCCAATATTCAACCCATTTTAAGGAAATAAATTATTATTTGGAATACATGGGTAGAAGAGTACATACTACTACTATGGATTGATCAATGGCAATGGGATGGAGCGACTGTAAAACAGAAATTCATCAAAGGTTTACCAGATTACTTTCAGTCTAGCTTTAGTAAATTAAAGTTATGGGGAATTACCATATCACAAGTTACAAATATGAATAGAAAGGAATTGTATGTTTACATTCACAAAATGCATTTTCTTTGAATATCAGCCTTTTTAAGTAGGGCATTACATGAAAAAACACAGACACAGACAATGCTACCTCAACTAAGTACTCCCCCATATATGTGGGACATAGTCTGGCTAAGTGTACATGGTAAATTAAATGTGAAAGGGAATCTCAGACATAAGGGAATGGAAGACAGAGTGTGTCCAAGGTAAAACTTCTGTTCTAATACTATTGAAACCATGGAACACCTATTTGTTGAGTGCCCCTTTATATGTTAATTTTAAACTTTTTTACTTGCTATATGGGTACATTCACCATTACCAATGATAACTAAAGAGATTTTATTTTTGGGACTTTAACCTAGAGTATGGCAAAGGTATGATCAAGAGCAATATTTATTGTATTAGCTTGTATCAAATATCACATTTGGCAGACGAGATGTATATGGGTCACTACTGAAACAGTATGTTACTCCGGAACAACTTTTCTGGAAAATTTATGAATCTATATGGGGTATACAGAAATTGGATAAACAAAATATGTCATTAACAGGTTATAAAAACTCATGAAAACACATGTCATTGCTAGACACAGGTTGAAAGCCTTTACCAATTATGGGTGTTGTGTTTTCAGACTTAATACTATAGCTGGGAGTATGTCACTCTGCTTATTTATTCGAAATTCAAGTTTTTGGTGTCAGGATGTTGTGCGGTGTGGATTATGAGTTTATCAACATGTAGTGGGTAAATACTTTATTGTTTTCTTTACAGTTTTTGGGATATGATTTGTGTGATGAGACACCATTTTGTGTATTATTTCTTTTAAATACAGATACCAAAGTTTCCTCCTTTTTTATGGGGAGGGGGTGTTGGGTGGTCTCATATTTTTTCTTATCTTGTTCCATGTCCATTTGGACAGTAATCTGACAAAGAATATGATTGAAATACTTATTTTTTTTTTCATTTTAAGAATAATGGAAGGGGACAAGTATGAAGTAATACTGTTTATCCTTTTGTTTTGTTTTTGATTCATTCTTCTTTCTTATTTATGTATTCTGTGAATTTTGTTTCAGTTTGAATAGTACGATTACAATACTTTTTTGATTTCTTTGTTCATATATTATCTGATGTGCATTATTACTGCATGTTATTATTTGTTTTGAAGATAGAGATAAAAAAAATTCTCCTACTCTTTTCGAGAAGTGCAATGGGATCTTTAATGTCCAGCTGAACAACCACAGGAGCGGTCAGATGGGATATCTCATCTGAAAGACAGCACCTCATGACTGAAGTATACCCGTCATGGTGCACTACAGAGTCAGTATTGAGATTTAACCAAAGTTCTGGGTGTAGGGGTGGAACCCACAGCCTTCCGATCCTCCGGCCTCAGAGGTAAGTGTTCAACCTGCTGAACCACTGACACATTTTGAAGATGATACTCTGCATTGCTGACTATGGTGACATAGTCTACAGTGCAGATCCCAAATCCTCCCTTGACAGACTGGACCCCCTCTTTCACTCCTTTTGTCATTTTGCCTTGCCCTGTCCCCCTCATACCCATCACTGCTTGCTCTACTCTGCCCTCATCCTTCTCACCATTGATGCCAGGTGTGTTTTCCAGTGCACCTCCTTTATATCCAAATTCTTGTTTGTTCCCCATGCTTCCCACCTTACAGGAGTCCAACAGGGCTTAGTGTTCGGCCCAGTCCTATTTTCAACATTTCTAAATAATTTACCTGCAATTTCCTCATCTACCAAAATACACATGTAAGCAGATGACACCGTACTGTACACCTTGGGTGCTTCTCATGCAGAAGTGGTAGCAAGGCTGCAGCAGGACTTCAATAAGATACAGCACTGGTTCCAGTCCAACTAGCTGTTCCTAAATGCCAAAAAGACTGTCTCCATGACCTTTGGCACCAGGCAGAGACACTCTAAATCCCCCCTCGCCCCATTATCCACACCCTGGATGGTACACGATTAGAGAAGTCGTCTCTTTTAGATATCTTGGAGTTTGGCTAGACCAACACCTGGAGTTTTCTGTACATGTGAATGTCGTCATCAAAAAACTGCACCCAAAACTTGGTGCCCTATACCACAATCATGATTATATTCCACTGCCGACTTGCCGTGCTCTAGTACGAAAATGATCCTCCCCACATTTGACTATGCTGACATAATCTACAGTGCTGCACTCAAATTCTGCCTGGCCAGACTGGACACCCTCTATAACTTATTCTGCCAGTTCGCTCCATCCTGCCCCCCACACACCCATCACTGTGATCTTTACAAAGCCCTCTCCCTCTCATCCCTCAATTCCAGATGCCTCATCCATTCTGCATCCTTTATGGCCAAATTCTGGTTTGGGTCACTACCCCCTTACCTCAGCTCCACTCTATCTGTCCCCCTTCTACCCCTTATCCCCTCTGCAACAATGAAACCCAACACCTAGCCCTCCCCCACAGGTTGACCACTGCCGGATAATCCGCTTTCTCATATTGTTGTCCCAAGCTGTGGGATGCCTTCTCCCACACCATCTGACTCACCACCTTCCCTTCTACCCTGTCCTACCACCTACATAACTTCTCCACCCCTACATGCTCCTGTCCCTAATCCCCCCTAAACTAGGCCCCTTTCTATCCCTCAAGCTAACCTCTAAACCCCTATGCCTCCTGTAACCCTGCATACATCACTCAATAACTCTGACCTCAGCTCCTCTTGATTACCTGCCCCAACCAGCAACTATGTCAACATGGCTTTTCTCCTCACAGGTAGACATTCACCTCTTACTGTACTACTCCCCTATTTCCCTCCTTCTCACTCTCATCCTGCCCAGTTATATTACATTATCATGCTCAGCTATTCCTGGAATCTCCCTGTCCATTACAATGAGTAGCCTTTCTGTACTAATAATTGCTGGTCCCCCACACCATAGCTGCTTCATCTATGCTTGGAGTTGTTCCAAAGCATCTGTGTACCTTCTTGTTAACTGTTTAGTTTGCTATCCTGTTTAGGCTGGCATGTTGGGTAATCCTACCTGACAGTTACTAAGTCATTGTTCTCTCTGACATTACCATTAACATTATTGCAAACTGTAATTCTAATGATGTACAAACTGCTATGTAAATATGATAAGTTGTGAACTGTATCTACTATTCTGTAATTTGATTGCTGTTATCCTGTTACTATTGTAAGTTGCGATCTCCCTTCCTCCCCCCCCCCAGGGCTCATCTGGAAACAAGCAAATTGGTCAATATGCCATCCTGGTGAAATATTTAAATAAACAAATATTGACCTGTCCTTTCTTTGATTCCCCAGTAGTGTAGTGATCCACCCCCCTCCCGATCGTAATAATCATCACTTTACTTCCCCACTCCCAAACTGACCTCCAGATAACTGTCTTTATATATTCTCCACTCACCTCCACTGCCAGCCGCCATCTCAAACAAGTGCAATGAACTGTGTTATCCATTTGACATTATTGATAGTCATTTAAATAATGCAAGTCACTGCACTTGTGTGAGATAGCGACTGGCTGAGTGAAATGTAACTACCTGCTGTTATATTCTAACATTTATTCTGGAATTGTCAACAAACTCACACTGCAACAGGAGTAGAGCAGCTTTCATTTTTGTTCAGGTGCCTCTCTGGTCTCAGCAATGACACTCTCTCTCTCAGCTCTCTTTCTAGCTTACACATATCGGAATGCTGCACTCAAGTGGCAGAGTAATGCAATGCATTACCATTTCACATACATAACACCTGCCACCATCTTAAGGTTGGTGGGTGGGAAGTGAAGATATAAACTGATGATTACAATCATAGAGGGTGGAACACTAATACTATAACAGCTGGAGGACAACAGTCTATCCCTCAGGGACTCTGGTTTTCAACTATGCCATTCAACACTGGTCAATATTTGTATGTATACCAAGAATGGACGAATCATCAAAGAATGTGCCCAGCTCTGGAGTCCTCACCTCAAGAAAGGTTAAAACAGGTAGAGACATTGCAACAAAAAGTGACCAGGATGATTCAAGGCAAGCAGGGCAGATCTTATGGGGATTGGTTTAAAGCACTGAACAAGTACTCATTGGAGACCAGAAAGGAGAGGGGTGATATGATAGAGACCTTAAAATTCCTAAAAGGAATAAGCAAGATTAACTGCCAGGAACTATTTAGCATAGGTATTAGTTCAAGGCTATTGGGGTATGTGTGGAAACTGATAGGGAGGTTCAAGAGGGATGTGAGAAAGGTTTATTTTACAGAAAGGGTGGTGGAACCGTGGAACAGTCTGCCTGCCGAGGTGGTGGGTACAACACCGTGAATGATTTCAAGCACTGCTGGGACAGACTGAAGGGTATAGTGATTACTCAGGGCATTAGAATTAGGGAGGGGAACAGGGAGTGGTTAGTGAGGGCTAGTATCCTATCCTGTATGGATAATAGATCATACTACTGTATGTATACTGCTGCCTTAAAAAGGTAACACAAATACTGAAGCGTTCCCAATGCATTTTTGCTTACCACCTATTCTCTTTCTGGGTATCAGCCTCTTTTGTTATTTTCTATTGCCCCGGTCTGTAAAACCAGCTTGCTGTGTTGCCCCCCCCCCATTGAGCCATTATAGGTTCTCCAACCAGTGACATCATTGGTTAGAATCAGTCTGTGGCCTCTGACAATGATGTAATTTCTGGAGTGGCTGCTGCATTAATGAAAATGGAGCAGCTTCTCAATGTGCTCCATTTGTATTGAAGCAGCAGTCCATACAAGTAGCAGTAACTGCATTGGGAGCATCTGTCTGATTCCAACTTATGAGGTCACTGGTTGGAGCATCTATAATGGACCAATACGGGGCTACTTTCAGAGCTAGTTTAAAAGATGAGGGGAAAGAAAATATATCTATATATCTATATATATATATATATATATATATATATATATATATATATATATATATATATATATATATATATATAGAGAGAGAGAGAGATGTATGGAAAGAATCAGGGAAATCCTAGCCCCCCCCCCAAAGAAAATCAGGGTAGTTAGTGAGGTAAACACCAAGACAGAGAAGTTGATAGGGAGAAGGGCATGGGTAAATGGAGAAAAAGGCAAAGGCAGTAAGGACAGACATGGGGCTAAAATGGGTGAGGCCATCAAAAAATGGAGGGCAATTAGTATCAATGCCCGTAGTCTAGGTAACAAGCTCCCTGACCTGGTGGCCTTGATGGAAGAGAGACGCCTGGATATTGTGGCAGTCACAGGAACGTGGTACACAGAGAACCATGACTGGGATGTCAACATACCAGGGTACACAATCTACAGGAGGGACAGGGAGTGTAGAAGAGGAGGAAGAGTGGTTCTCTACGTAAGGGAAGGGATCAAAGTAATGGAACTAAAGGGTAAACAGGGAGGAGAGGAGGCACTTTGGGTCACTCTGGAGACAGGAAATGGCACCACAATCTGCACGGGGGTTGTATACAGACCACCGTCTCAGGGGGAGGAAATGGACTAGGAAATGATAGAAGTCATCCTTAGGATGGCAGAAAAAGGGGAGCTATTGTTAATGGTGGACCTGAATATGCCATATGTTAAATGGAGCACCTTTTGCTGCAGCCACATCCAAGAGCAGGGTCTTTCTCGATGCCCTACAGGGGGCATGCCTCAGACAGCTAGTGTTGGAATCTACTCGGGAGAGAGCAATCTTAGACCTGGTACTCTCAAATGGGGATGGAGAGAGGATCTCAGATCTAGAAGTGGGTAGCCATCTGGGAACAAGTGACCACCAAACAGTGTGGTTCATGATAAACACAGCCACAGAGTCAAGCCATACAAAAGTGAGGGCACTGGACTTTAGGAGGGCTGACTTTGTCAAAATGGGAGAGTGCCTCAGAAAAGCACTAGCAAACAGGCAAGAAGGAGGGGTGGAGGAACAATGGGGAAACATCAAAACTGCCATCACAGAGGCAACAAGTCTTTGTGTGAAGCAAATAAACAAATCAGAATGAAAAGAAAAACACTCTATAGTTCTCAAAAGAGGTGGCAGGGAAGGTTAGGGAAAAAAAATATAGCATTCAGAAAGTATAAGGAAACACAAAAGGAGCAGGACAGAGAACTGTATTAGTTAAAGCAGAAGGAAGTGGGGAAGACAGTCAGAATAGCAAAGGCCCAAACCAAGGAAAAGATAGACAACTGGGTTAAGAAGGGGGATAAAACCTTTTATAGGTACATTAGGGAGTGAAGAAAGATCAAGGGAGGGATCAGGAGGCTTAATAAAGGGAGGGTGGGTAGGCAGAGAGGGACAGTGAAAAAGCAGGGATACTGAATGAATAATTATGCTCAGTATTCACAAAATAATAGTAATAGTCTTTATTTTTGATGCGCCTTTCAAAGATCAAGGCACAGAACAGATTATAAAATCACATCAAGATAAAACATTAAAATACAAACCAGTAAAATACATCACATCAAACAACATGATGAAATAATAAAATCAAACCAGATCAACCTCTTCCCCCATAAGCCTTAGTCCATAGAAATGATTTTAATGCTTGTTTAAAGCCCCCCACTGCTGCACACTCTCTAATCCAATGTGGTAGAGAATTCCAGAGGGTCGGAGCCATGAATGCAAAAGCCCGGGCACCCGAAGAGTTCAGAACAGCCCTCGGAATCTCTAGCAATCCCTCGCTGGCCGAGCGGAGCGGTCACTCTGGAGATAGGGAACCAGGAGCTCTTTCAAGTAGTCAGGGCCCAAACCACACAGGGCTTTGTAAGTCAGCAGACTGACTTTAAAGGTGATCCGCCACTGAACCGGCAGCCAGTGCAGTCTCTGCAGCACCAGTGTAACATGGGAAGAACGAGAGAGGTCCCAGTTAACAACCGAGCAGCAGAGTTCTGCACCAGCTGCAAGCGGCGGATATCAACCCCAGGAAGCCCAAAGTAAAGGGAATTGCAGTAGTCCAAACTCGAGGTCACAAAGGCGTGGATCAGCGTAGGTAGGTCCCCAGACGGAACAAGGTGCTTGATCCTAGTGATGTTCCTTAGATGGTAAAAGGAGACTTTAATGACGGCCGACACTTGAGCGCGTAGTGTCAGCCAATCATTGTAATCACCCTAGGTTCCGCACCTGTTCAGAAATGGGGAGCTCAACATCCTCCAGGAATAAACCTGAGGGATGGTTTGTCCCCCACCCCCTATCCGCACCAGGATCCACGACCATCACTCCGCCTCTCCCGAACTAACTTCAGCCAGCTGGATTCTCATCTAACCTTGGATTTCACCAAGGCAGTTATTAAACACCGAGAGTGCTCCAGTCTGGTCAGGTGCAAAAGACAGGTAGAGCTAAGTATCATTGGCATAACAATGAAACTCCAGCCCATACCGTCTTACAATGTCTCCGAGGGGAAGCATGTACACCGCAAACAACATGGGGGACAGCACTAAGCCCTGAGGCACCCCACAAGACAGAGAGACAGGATCAGAGGAAAACACCACCGATATCATCCTCTGAGTTCTACCAGTGAGGAAGGAAGTAAACCATCTGAGGACCAAACCTGAAAGCCCACAGATGATTTTCAGGTGCTCAAGCAGAACCCCATGGTCTACAGTGTCAAATGCTGATGACAGATCCAAAAGGACCAAAATGGACCGTTTTTTCTGGTCTCTCGCCATCAAGAGATCATTGAGCACCCAAACCAGTGCAGTCTTAGTGCTGTGCCTCTTTCGAAAACCCAATTGAAGGGGATCATAGATGCTATGGATGGTCAAGTGGTTGTCTAACTGAGTAGCCACTACTTTCTCAATTAACTTCCCAGCAAAGGGAAGGTTTGAGATAGGTCGGTAGTTACCGAGGAAGTCGGGGTCCAAAGAAGCCTTCTTCAACACTGGTGTCACCACTGCCTCCTTCAGGGAGCAAGGATATTCACCAGAGTCTAAGGAGCACCAGACTATCCTCGCCAGAAAAGAAGAGGAGGGGGAGGTACCTAATCCAATCAATAGAAACACTCTGGATAGGGGGTGTCGATACCAGTCCTTTCACAGAAGAAAGTGTTCTGAAAGAACTCCTAAAACTGAAGGTGAACAAAGCAATTTGGCCTGATGGAATTCCCCCCCAGAATTCTAAAAGAACTAAGGGGAGAACTAGTGACACCACTGACTACCCTTTTTAACAAATCATGGGAGGATGGTGTGATACCTAAGGACTGGAGGAGGATGAATGTGATTCCCCTTCACAAAAGTGGGAGCAAAGCAGAGGCAGGAAGCTACAGACCTGTTAGTTTGACCTCAGTGGTAGGGAAAATGATGGAATCACTTCTGAAAGAAAGAATTATTGAGCACCTAAAGGCCAGCGGGGCACAGGACCCATGGCAGCATGGATTCACAGTGGGAAGATCGTGTCAGACGAATCTAATAGATTTCTTTGACTGGGTGACCAAAGTAGTAGACCAGGGAGGGGCTGTGGACATGGTCTACCTAGACTTTAGCAAGGCATTTGACACAGTCCCACAGAAAAGATTAAAAAGCAAATTAGCCAGACTGGGAGTAGGTCCCAGGGTGGTAGCCTGGGTAAAAAAATTGGCTGGACGACAGGATACGGAGGGTAATAGTACATGGAGTCTACACAAAAGAAATATGGGTTACTAGTGGGGTACTGCAGGGTTCAGTACTGGATCTGGTCCTTTTTAATGTCTTTATAAGTGGCATCGCGGATGGAATGGAAGGAAAAGTATGCCTCTTTGCAGACGACACAAAGATCTGCAACAGGGTTGATACACAAGGGGTGTGTGGAAAGGATGAGAAGGGACTTGGCAAAGTTGGGGGAATGGTCAAAAGTATGGCAGCTTAGATTCAATGCAAAGAAATGCAAAGTAATGCACCTGGGAAACAAAAACCCAGGGGAAGAGTACACAATGGGGGGGATTAACAACAACAAAAATGGAAAGGGACCTGGGGGTAGTCATATCAGATGACCTAAACGTAAGCGAGCAATGTGAGAAGGCAGTAAGGAGGACTGGAGGATACTGGGATGCACAGGGAGAGGCATCACCAGCAGAAACAGGAAGTTGTTATCCCTCTGTACAGACAGTTGGTGAGACCCCATCTGGAGTACTGCATGCAGTTCTGGAGACCCCATCTTTGCAAGGACATAGGATGGAGGCAGTCCAGAGAAGGGCAACTAAAATGGTGCAGGGTCTGCAACAGAAGCCATACGGAGAGAGACTAAAGGAGCTTAATATGTATATCCTTGAGGAAAGGAGGGATAGAGGGGACATGATAGAAAATTTCAAGTACCTCAAGGGAATCAACAAAGTCCGAGAGGGTAGCATCATTCAGAAAAATAGATGTGCACGAATAAGGGGACAGAATTTGAAGATAGAGGGGGGATGGCTAAAGGGCAATATGAGGAAGTATTTTTTCATAGGGAGGGTGGTGGATGCATGGAACAGCCTTCCTAAGGAGGTCATGGGGTCAAAAACAGTGGGGGAATTCAAGAATGCATGGGACAGACAAGGCAATTGTGGTGGGGGGTAGGAAAAAGTAGGCTGTTGGTTAACTAAGATCTGCAGCTTATCCAGTAGGTAGGAAAATGGGCAGACTACGTGGGCCAAGTGGTCCTTATATGCCGTCAAAGTCTGTATTTCTATGAGTTAAAAGATTTAACCTGTGGTTCAGTGGGAGCCGCCAGACTCTTCCCCCTTCCCAACTACTTAAATCCCCTGGAATCTATCAGCTCCCTGCCTTGTGTGTTTTCATGTACCATCCGCCTGTGTGCTGCTTGGTTGTGTTGCTGCTTCATTGTTCCTCCTCTCCTGTTGTTTGGTTCCTTGTATTTCTTTGTTGTCTGCTTTTGCTGCCATATTTGGTTCCTCCTCTGTGCTCAGTTATTTAGTTATTTATTTAATAGGCTGTTACACCTTTGAGCTCCAAGCACATTTACAAAGGTTTCTCATCAGCAAACAAAGCTGCCACGGGTACAAAGAGCAGGTCCAAAGGAGCCTTGTCAAAAATATTTCAAAGAAATCCATAGGTATATGAGAGAAAGGTCTTAGTAAACCATATTATTAGATGTTGTTTTAGAATCTAAGCCCATAAGCGTGGGGCAAGCGTTCAGTTATGTCAGATTGCAGTCACACCTAGGGTTCAGGGAGAGTGCCTTTTTTAACCATGTCTTGAATCTGGCTATGCTTGGCGGGATCAGCCAAGATTCTGGAATCTCATTCAGCCATAGGGGTGCTCCGTAGGCATAGAATCATTGAGCCATGCTGGTATGTTGGAAGGGTATAGCTAGGACTTTCCTTGCCATGCTTCTGGTTGTGTGTAGGTTGTTGACAGGGTGCAGACGGAATTGTTTGTGGGGGGTGAGCCAATGAGCGCCTTCATTCCCAGTAGGCAAACCTGGTACTTGATTCTATCCTGCAGTGGGAGCCAGTCTGATTGGGCATATAGGGAACATGTATGTGAGAGTCTATCAGCACCCAGGATGAACCGGCAGGCCTTGTTTAGTACCAATCTGACCCCATTTAGGACCTTGTCAGTGGCTGCACCATACACAACCAGGCTGTTGTCAAGCACTGAAAGTATAGTGCTATACACTACAGCGCACTTAGCCGCAGGTGTGAGGTAATGCCTATGTCTGTAGAGAACACTGAATCTTGTGTGAGCTACCTTTACAATATTGTCCACATGAGGGACAAATGTAAGTGACTCATTCAGGATTAACTCTAGGTTCTTAAAATTGGCAACCTGTTTGAGTGCATCACCGCAGCCATTATGGATGGTGAGGGGAGGGGTTTTCTTCTTTATTTGAGGACCAGTGATGAGCATGGTTTTCCTTTTTTTATAGTTCAGTAACAGCTTATTCTGACAAAACCATTTTTCAACCACATCAAAACTGCATTGGAGACTTCCGGTGATGTCACCAACAGCATGGCAGCCTAACTGCGGAGCTCTAACCTCTCCTTAGCAGAAGAAAACTCTCCACACAGTCTCTAGCGAGTAGATTTGAGCAAATAATACATAAATCACACAGTGGAGCTACCTCGGGGAAGAAAACCCGAACCAAAAACTTAAAACTAAAAAAATAACCATCCTGTTCAGCCAGTGAAGGATCGCCGACGAGCATGGCAGAGGGAGACACAGAATCAGAGATGGAAACCCTGTCTCATTCAAGGTTTGAAACTCTACTTTCAGAAATTAAGCAATTCAGAAATGAAACTAAACAAGAATTCAGCAAGTTACATACAGATCTTAGCAAGGTAGAGGCAAGGGTATGTACAGCAGAAAATCGTATCTCAACTGCAGAAGACAACTTAGTACACATCTCCAGGGCAATTGAAATCCTAGCCCAACAACAAGAGCTCACGCGTGCCAAATGCTTAGATCTGGAGGCCCATTCACACTGGGACAATTTAAGAATTTATGGCCTACCTGAAACAAGTGAAACGGGAGATGTGGCTGTTTTTTGGGGGGATCTCCTGAGCCATATACTTGATCTATCTCGGGCCTTTTCATTTAAAATCGAGAGGGCACACCTAGCTCTTGTGCCTAGGCCTACATCAAACTCTGCCAGGCGCAGATCAATTGTGGTCAAATTTTCCAGCTACCGCGACAAGGAAATAATGCTGTGGACTGTGTAGAGACAGGGGAAAATAGAGTACAATGGTTTGAGATTATTCTTCGATCAGGATTACCCTCCTCCCATTCAACAACGCTTAGCATATGCGCCTCTCCTCCGTAAGCTGAAAGAATTGGGCATTAAATTCCAGACCCCATATCCCTCATGATTGAGACTCCATTGGGATGCAGGCATTGAGATATACCATACATGTGAAGAAGCTCTACAAGCCATGGGGAAAAAAGGGCATGTAGTTGCATTACCAGCCTTTCGAGTAGACCAAACCCCTAAACTCCAGAATACATGGCGCTCTGCAGCACTCCAGAATACCAGACGATCGGGAAAGAATCAGTGAATACTGCTCTGCAGGATATTAAATCTATGTTGCACAAGCTCATCCATCACCAGAGCATGGAGAAGATGGCAGACGAACAGGAGAACGAAACCTGAATGAGAACAGGATCACTTTGGACTTTAAACTAGGTCTAATCCTCTCCCTCAGCTTGTAGGACTGTCCCTGTGGAAACCCCGATCATCTTTATTGTGAACTATCACTAGCACACAAGTTAAAGACTGAATTCTGGGAATATTGTCAACTTTAAACAGTGATAATTACATTATAATTTATTTTATTTATTATTTTTGTTCTGAGAAATGAGCAGAGGGGGGAGAGGGACGTGGAGAGAAGGGCTCCATAACGTCTAGAAGGTTGATCTTGCGTCTGCCCTTAATATTTTTCCGTTTACTGCTGCTGCACAGACTCGAACTTGTTCTGATGGTGGACTGTCTGAACTTATTTGCAGCAATACTGTGGGGGCTTGGTGAAAGAGTTGTGATGTGGACATTTTGACTCGCCTGCTTGTTATTTTTGTTTATCATTTTTGGCCCTGACACGTCAGAGACCATGGCTGAATACCAGTGTTGTGGATTAACATCACCCTCTGTATTTGCAAATAAGCATATGCAGAGCTTTACACTGTTGAGTCACTAGAGGGGGCAGTTTGAGCAGGATACAACTAACAAGTTCGGGTTTTATGGTTTAATTAGTATACAATTCCGGGGGGGAGGATAATGCTCCATTTTTTTCTTTTTTTTAGGAGACGCAGCTACGAGCGATGCAGCCGTGGTTAAAGTTGGCTGGCTTCATAGCAGTGATATTAATCCATCTCTCCTTAGTTTTGTACAAAAGGAGCACTTTCAAAATGCAGTATACAGGAGGCGTGCCACCAGTGACAATAGGCCACGCCACCTGGTCAAGACCCGTTTATTTAATGGTCAGGGAGGAATGAGCCATTAATTTGGCCCCTTCTCCTCCTCCCCAATACTTGTTTGTTCTGGGGAATAGGGAACATGATATGATGTTCCCCTACCTTGGGGGTCACCTTGCACATAGTTTATTACCTTGAATGAGGTATGCTCTGTTAGCGCCCACCCAGGGAAAGTTAGTTTTTATATGTTATAGATGTTGTTGTGGTTTTGTTTGGTTATATTTTTTCACTTGCATTATGAAACATACATGGCGTTGTATTCTGTGGCAACACTGGGAAGAATATAGATTCCTGAACTATAATTGGAGTATGTGGAACAATAAGGGAAAGAGAAGGGCTAAATACCAAAGAAATTTTAGAAGAGAAGTGGGATTAGGCAGGGTTCGAGTATTACAAGATGAATATACTCCCCCAATAGTTTAGATGGCTAAGAAGATGAATATAAAAATTATTTCCCATAATATTAATAGGCTAAATAATCCAGTAAAGAGACATAAAGTCCTGTCAGCCATTAAGAGGCAAAAGCCATCTTTTGTCCTACTGCAGGAAACCCATCTTGCGAGGGCTGAGCACCAGAAACTGGGGAAATTCGGATTTAGTTAAGTAGATTCTGCATCCTATGGGAAAGGGAAGAGAAGGTGAACAGCGATTTTGGTTGCGCGAGGGGTATAGTTCCAATCAATATCAACATATGCAGATCCTGAGGGCCAATTGGCTGTGCTGACTTGTAATCTGGAGGGTTCCCCTATCACCTTGGCATCACTATATCTCCCACCAGGATCCACAAAAGAGGTTGTCTGGTCCCTATTGCAAAAAGTTACTGAACTTCATATAGGGGTGTTAATTCTGGGGGAAGACTGTAACCAAATATGGGAACATTTAGATACTTCCAGAACTGTGACATTTAGGCAAAATCCAGCCAGTAAAGCGATTAGGGAACATTTGAAAAGGGCCTTTTGGGTAGATGCATGGAGAATGCAAAATCCAGGTAAGAGGGAGTATACACACTATTCTTATCCCCATGGCTCCTATGCACGAATTGATTATTTTTTAATATCTGGAGAGCATCAGGGTCAGGTAGTGGAATGTCCGCAGATGCCATCGGCCCTTTCCGATCACTCTTAACTGCTTTTGAAGGTGAACTGGAATATGGCTAGGGGACACACTCTTTGGAAGTTTAATATTTTTTTGTTGAACTTGGAAGAGTTCACAACTATGGCCAAAACACGAATGGCACAAATAATACAGGAAAATGACTCACCAGACATTTCTAGAACCACTTTATGGAACACCATAAAGACAGTCTTTAGAGGGGATTGCATCAAGTATGTGACCCGCTTTAAATGCCAGCAAACCCAGCAGCTGGATAACCTCCAGAAACAGCTGTGGGATTTACAGAGCCAGCATGCCAGTGGAGATACCTCAGTGCAGGCTAATCTGCAGGCAACCAGACAACAGATCCAAAAATTGCTAGAGATTAAGACAGAGCAGGCGTTGCAGCATCTACGTCAGAGGTATTATGAAAATGGGCCTAGGGCAACTCATTTGCCAGCACATCGGCTGAGACAAATAACATCTCAGACTACCATTACCTAAATTCGGGACCATAAAATTGGTCGACTGATTAGATCCCCGGAAAAGATATTAACTAGTTTTCGAGAGTTCTATCGGACCCTCTACACCCTGGAACACACCCGTAATGCCTAGCAAATAGAGACATACCTGGAGAAACTTAAACTTCCAAAGCTGTCACAGGACTTAAGGGATTTCATAGATGCTCCCATTACCTCATCAAAATTAGATACCTCAATTAAAAATTTAAAAACAAACAAGTCTCCAGGACCGGATGGATACACTTCGGAATTTTATAGTTTTTTTAAAAAAGAACTTACACCCTCTTTATTAGAGGAATGTATAACAGCACAATTGAGAGAAACATTTCCGGATACCTGGAATTATGCGGTAATTTCAAGTATACCTAAACCAGGCAGGGACATCACATATTGTAAATCCTTTCGTCCTATATCTGTCCTTAATGTTGACTATAAATTATATGCATCAATACTGGGGAAAAATTGGAGACGGTGATTCCTGATTTAATTGATCGTGACCAGACAGGTTTTGTCCCAGGTAGGCAAACCCAAGACAATTTTAAGAGAACGTTACATATATTACAACATGCTGCCCGGTCAGGGTCTCCCTTTCTGCTTTTAAGCTTGGATGTGGAGAAGGCCTTCAACAGGGTAGCTTGGGAATTTCTAGGTTTGACCCTGAATGGATTTGGCTTCTCGGAATCTTTCACCAAAATTATAAATAATATATATTCCAGTCCAAAGCATATGTGAAAGTAAATGGAAGAATATCACCACCAGTATCTCTAGAATGCGGAGCCAGGCAGGGATGCCCCCTCTCCCCTTTTCTTTTTGCTTTATATCTTGAGCCTCTGGCTGAGGCAATAAGACAATCTGAAACAATACAGGCCTGGGAGTGGGGTGGAGAGGTGCATAAACTAGCCTTATATGCGGATGACCTGCTAATTTACCTCAAAAACCCAGAACAGTCTCTAACATCTCTACGGGCTTGCTTAACAGAGTTTGGCTGCATGTCAGGATGTCAAATAAATAAAGCTAAGACTGAGGTTTTACAACTTCAATATGAACCCTCTGAGAGGATCAGACAGACCTTCCCCTATAGATGGGATTTATCTCATATAAAATACTTAGGGGTCCATTTAAGCTCCCGATCTGACCAACTTGACTCCCTTAATTTTACCCTGATACTAGCTAAAATTAAGCTGGAATTGGATAGATGGGCACCGGTTCCTATCCCCTTAACACAGAGAGTGGAAGCGGTTAAGATGATACTTCTTCCAAAATTTCTATATCTAGGACAAACTATCCCCTTATCTCTTCCAGATTTATATTTTAATTTACTCAACAGGGGAATTTCCCGTTTTTTTATGGGGCAAGCAGAGACCAAGAGTCAGTCTGTCAGCCCATCAGATTCCAATGAAGGAGGGTGGTTTATCCCTACCCAATTTTAAATTACACCATTATGCTGCTCAGCTACACACAGCTTTTCATTGGCTAGACTCTTCATATCAGGGTAAATGGAAAATTTTGGAACTAAAGGAGGAAACCCTTATAAATTTAAACAAAACTCTCCTTGGGCAGATGATAAAGCCATCTTCACACTGGGAAGGAAACCCCTATACAGTATCTACTTTGACCATATGGTTTAAGATTCTCTCAGATAAGGGGGCAAAGGGTTGGAGGCATCTCCTCTGGTCTGTTCCATATATGGATTCATTTACCCCTGCAAGATGGGACTCAGGTTTTAGGAATTGGGAGGGAAAAAACCTGCACTTGATATGGCATTTCCTTGAAGGGAATGAAATAAAATCATTTCAAACATTGGTTACCAAATTTGATATACCCTGGCGAGACAAATTTAGATATTTTCAAGTTAGAAAACTTATCAGATCTATTCAAGCCCAATTAAAAGACAGAATTCCTTCTCCCCCACTAATTGCTAATCTTTTTAGATTGGCTGTGGAGAGGAAACCTCCTACAACTTATATTATCTCTGTTCTTTATAAAGCCCTGCAGTCATGGAAGGGAGACTCCACTCTCTCTGTAAGGATGGCATGGGAAAAAGATCTGGATACTCTGATTTCAGATGAGTTATGGATCCTGACTTTGTCCAAGATAAATTGGGGTTTATCTTTTGTAAACTGGCAGGAATTCTCATGGAAAATCTTCATCAGATTTTTCCAAACTCCAGCTATACAAATTAAATACCAAAGAGAAGCTACCTCGACCTGTTGGAGGAACTGTGGACATACCCCAGCAGCACTGGCCCATATAATGTGGGGTTGCCCAATCCTATCCCCTTTCTTTGGGGAACTACAACAGGCATTATAGGCTATTATAGATGTTGATCTACTCCTAACACCAGGCCTTTATTTTTTTCTGGATTTACTGGGAAGATATAGAGATTCCCTTACAAGTAAGTTTCTGAGGACAGCCTGTTTGGCCGCACAAAAGGCCATAACAAAGAACTGGTTTTCTCAACAGGCCCCTATTCTTTCACTATGGCATGATAACATGATAAATATTTATAGAATGGAAGCTTTAGCAGCCAAGCTTAATAAGAGAACCACTCAATGTGAGATTCTTTGGAGAAGGTGGGTCTTATTTATGGACAAAGAGAAAGCAAATTTTATTCCATGATTGGGCATACAGAGGCTAATGTCTTGAACTCCTTACATAATATTACCCTTTTTGAACTGAGTAGATTACCATCTAGAACTGAGTACCTGACTGTACCACCCTTTGTTGAGGTGGGGAAAGATATGAGTTAATAGAAACTTCATAATGGAACCCAGAGGTTCCCCAAACAGGAAATATGCTTGTAAAATGTAATTCTTTCAGGCAACAGTGTATTTCCTACTGATGATAACTTTCCTATTTTTTATAATACTCATAAATTATTTATTATTTTTTAACCAGCCAAATGGACATCAACTTACGGACTAAGTGATACCTGTATTTATGTTCTCTACCTCTATGTATGTATGTTTTGTCTAGGTGTAATGCAAAAAACATAAATAAATAAAGTTTTAAAAAAAAAACTGCATTGGAGTTCTTGAGTAAGGGACATTTGGACAGGACTGCTGGCATAGATGACCGCATCATCTGCATAAAGAAGGATCTTTGATGGGCAAGCCATGAGGAGGTTGTTAACAAATAGATTGAATAATAGTGAACCCAGTATTGACCCCTGAGGAACACAAATGGAGATGATTCTGGTGTTGGACAGTGAACCATTGATCCTCACACATTAGGAGTGGTAGAAACAATAGCTTCCAAGCCAAAATACTGTGTCTAATGAATGGCCAAGTGTATGGAGTCTGAATAGTAGAAGAGAATGGCTGAAAAGATCGAAAGCTTTTGTCAAGTCAATATACAGTAGTAGCACCGAATTAGTCAAAGGATTTTTAAAAATCCCTATTGAGAATTGTGAAACCTTTAGTTAGGGATTTTGTTTTGTTTGATAGTGTGTTCACTGCTACGCAGAGAGGGTTGTCTCATCTGATAGTGTAGTTGAAAATCTACCAGATGGCACTTAAGTACTGTAATAGGAATTGACCTCTTTCTGTAGGGATAACAAAAAGAATTTTAGAGGATTTTTTCCCCTAAATTTTGTGAAGGATAAATAGAGAATCTCACAAAATTGCTTGACAAATTCAGCGCTACTACTGTATATGGATCCAGCTCAAAGACCTCTGTGCAAGGCTTCATACAAGAAGCTGGTGTACTCTATCAGAGCAGTGATGGTACTATGTAGCTTCCTGAAGCCATACTGTTGGGGGCATTGAATATTATATTTCCTTGGGTGTCCTCTGCCTTTTGCTGCCCCTTGCTTCTCTGTGGCTCGGCCATGGCTCTCTTTCTCTGCTCCCTCTCTCCTGGCCATTTGGCCGCTCTGCCTCCTGGTGTCCCAGCTGTTTCTGTGTTCCTCTGTTTTTTTGTCCCCTCCATTCTGCTTTCCTTGTATTTGGTTCTGCTTTGGTGTTGTCTGCCTTCTTGCTCTGCTGCTTGAGTAACAATTCTTGTCTTTTCCTCATTGCCTTTTTACCTTTTGTAAGTGTATTTATATTGCTGCCTGCATTTTCCTGTTTAATCCTGGCTCTTTTGGTAGGCAGCAGTCTCTTCGGTGTTCTTGGCACCTTTCTATCAGTACTTATTTCACTTTCTGCTGTCCTTGTCCTCTAATCAGGTCTGTCTTGTCCTGTAGCCATCCAAACCTTAAATACTAGCTCCAGTGTGCCAACAGCCTCGCTGTTCCCTGGATCTCCTATGACACACTCTGTTGGGTTCTAGTTCAGAGCCTTTCACTGTTTTTCAGGAAAGCTTTGCAAAGTCAGTCACAGGGCTCCAGGATAAGCATCATATCAGTAGTGCAATGGCCTTGAGAAGCACAATCATGTGGATGTGTCTAGCCTCAGCCTGTACATAGAAATTGGTCCCATATGTGAGCATCACTCAGGATACTGGGAGTCATCTGTCCTTAGCATTTACCTCCTTGTGACAGGCTTTTACTGAGAGTCAGATTCCATGCGAGTCTTCTAGTTCATTTATTTATTTTCCAGCTGCCATGTCTCTACCGAAGGATGGAATCACTGGTCCATCAGACCTAGAAGATTCTAAAACTCCTCAAACTATCTGCAAGAAGATCACACCCAAATCCAGGTAGAATGTTAAAGGATGAACAGTTCCCAAACTTGTGGCTGCCCTTCACAGACAAATTCCCCTTTTCTGCTACTGCCAAAAAGCAGCATCTGTTTAACATTTATGTAGCTGCTATTTCTACTAATCCTGTTCATGTCACCACCTCTGTTGCATCTCAGATTCCTGATCAACTTCCTGCTTTATCTCAATTTTCAGAACTATGTGATTTTCTGCTTTAGATCAGTTCCTCCATTTCAAACCTAGATGCCAAAGTAGTTGCCTGAGATCCAGACCACCCAGAAGAAAAAGCAAAAAATGCAACCTGCACCTGCTCTCCTACATGCTCCAGGAGCCCCTTCAGCTTCACTGCCATTCATTACTGCACCACTGGCATCTTCATTTTGCACCATAACTCCGTCATCAGTTCCATCTACAAGTTCTCATATCTCCATACCAACTACATCCATCTAAAGTACTACTCCCACTTCTCTGATTCAATTACTGACTACTGATTGTCCTACCCATCTGGTTCCAGATCATGTCAGGAAGGACATTATTGAAGGGAATTATATCAGTCTTGTAGCCCTTCTGATATTATCTAATGAAACTGGAAAACAGAATTGTTTCCTGCGGTGACGTATGTGTACTACTAAAAACTAAAGATCTGCGGCTCCTAAAGAAATTAACAGTAGCAGAATCCATTGCTGTTTTTTCCATTTGTCATGAAATTGTTGGTGAGGCATTACCCACCAGGCATGAAGAACAGGACTCCTACCATTATTTTATTGTTGATGTAGCTATTCGATATGATGGTACTCATTTCCATGATTATCACAAATCCTTTTTGGCTATGGTGGCGACTTACTTATTGAAGTTCAATTCATGCATTTCTTGGGCATCTCTTGACAGGGAGTCATTTTACAGACATTTTGCTGGGCAACAGGGGTTGGTATGCACAAGCTGCAGCTCCCTTTCTCATTTGGCTGCCCTGCGTCCTTTAACTGGCACTCATAATCAGCCACCTGCTAGTTCCATTTTAATTTGCTCATCCACTTCACAACTCTATGTGCCAAAACATCTCAGGGATAAATGGGATAATCAAATAGTCTTTTCTGCTAGGAGAACAGAATGAATAATTTCAAAGAAACCACCTGCTTTGCAGCATCTTGTACTCTTCCGTGTTTGTAGTCACTGTGGGGAAGAACACTCAAAACTGGTTTGTCACCGAAAATCAAATTCCACCCCTACTCCAGGTTACAAATGTCAGTCTGCCCATTCCTCAGCACCAGTTAACATTTCCCATTTGCAGAAGTTTTTATCAACCCATCTAACTCAGTCTCTTGTGCAGTTCCCTGTTTCAGGCCTTTCCAACAGATTTCATGAAAGACTTTATGCAGTTCCTACCACATCTGTCCAGTGCTCCAATATCAAATCTGCTACAGCTGAACCTCAAGCCATGAACACCTTACTGGCCAAAGAATTGTTTAAAGGGTTTATCATTGGTCCCTTTGCAGCTCCCCATTTAAATCTTCCCAAAGAAGTCCTATAAGTATAGCCACCTGAAAGTATTCAGGGAAGAAACATCTGATAATTGACCTGTCGCTCATTTCACAACCAGTCTAAGTATTAATACCCTCATTCCTTCTGAAGATTATTCAATTTCCTATGCATGAATTGATGATACTCTTAAATTCATTAAACTCACTGGACAGGGGGCTTGGTTAACTAAAGCAGATATCACAGATGCCCTCAAACTGTTGCCTATTAATGCTTCCCTGTGGCACATTTATGGAATCTTTTACAGAAACCAGTACTATTTTGCTGTACTCCTAACTTTTGGATGTAAAAGTAGTCCAAGTCTCTTTGGTACTTTCTCCACTTCATTGTGTTGGATTCTACTTAATGTCTTTCAATGTCCATTTGTTTTGCATCTTTTGATTTTCTTCTTGTCAGTACCCTAGTGTCTCTTCCAGTCTCAAGTGTCACCTGCCTTCAGTGCTTATTCTCTACACTTAACAGTCCTCTGGCTGATGACAAAGCAGAAGGACCAGTTCATACACTACAGTTCCTAGGTATCAAATTAGATACCTTAAAGATGCAAGCCTGTCTTCCTCAGGAGACATGACATAGAATTTCAAACCTAGTTTCACTCTTTTCTTTAAAACAATCCTATACAAAACAAGAACCCCTTTCTCCATTGGGCTATCTCATGTTTGCTATGGGAATTATTCCACCAGGTCAGAGTTTCACATCCTGCCTACTCACTCTAGCTCATTCCGTTATACATTTGGACCATCTTATAATCATCACTGCTGTCATCTGTTCAGACCTGGCAATGTGGTTCCATTTTAAATCAGAATGGAATGGAATATCCATGTATTATAAGGATCCATCCCCCCTCAAATCATCTCTAAGTCTTTACAGATGTGACTACTTCATTTGGCTTTGCTGCCTTCCATGGAACATTTTGGTTTGCCTGTGCATGGCCTCCAGAAATTGACTACCTTCACCATGTCTACTCAGCTTCATTTTGTTCAAAATCTACCCTATTGTTGCAGCTGCACTCACTTGGGGATACACATGGAACAATCAAGCCATAACAATATACACAGACAACCAAGCAACTGTAGTCATTATAAATATAGCATGTTCTTCCTCTCATTCTGTAATGAAGTTCCTGAGATGATTAATGTGGGTCTCCCTATTGTACCACTTTACTATTTATTATGTATATTTTCCTGGTTCTTCTGATTTCCTAGCTGATTGTCTTCATTGGTTCCATTTTCAGCAGTTCAGAGCTGCCTTCCTGTGAGCTCATACTTGGTATTAGAACAGTAGAAGACATTATGTCCATATAAACTGTTCCCCACATCAGTGGGCACACATTAGTCTATTTTCCATTATATACTCATCAATTATCCCTTTAAACTGTATCAATGTTTGACTATTTATTATATCAGCTGACAGTTTATTCTATAATCTTCCTGTTCTATTTATAAAGGAATAATATGCGTCCTTTTCTTTTTAACCGTTGTTAACTTAATCTGATTAATACATCTTCTTAATCCATCTGGCTTTTCTTGTATCTCTAAATTCAATTCACTTTTTAATTCTTTATCATTTATTATTTTAAATAACATCATTACATCTCCTCTCTCTCTCCTTTTTTTCTAAACTCCACAAATCAGTTCTTCTCAGTCTTTCCTCATATTTATATTTCCCCAAAGTTCCAATCATCTTTGTATATCTTCTTTGTACTCCTTCCATCCTTTTTATTTCCATCTTCATGTACGGGTTCCACAATTGTGACCCATAATCCAAGTATGGCCTAATGTAAGACCTATACACTGGTACCATACATGCTACAGATTTATTAATAAAGCTTCTTTTTATATTCATCCCTATATTATTAACGTTCTGCATAGCCACTGTTCGATGTTTAACAAAATTTAATCTATTATCGATCACTATTCCACAATCTTTTTCTTCATCTACTTCTTTAATTTCCTTATCATTTAATAAATACCTATTTTTCTTTTTATCTCTTTTTCCCAAATACATTACCCCTGATTTTTCTATTTTAAACTTCATCTCATTTTGTTCTGCCCACATCTCAATTTTTTTTAAATCTTCATTTAGTCTTTCCTGTTGTTCTGATGTTTCTACTTGTCCTCCCAACTTAATATCATCAGCAAATTTCACTATTTGATTTGTAATTCCATGATGTAAGTCACTAATGTATAAAGAAAACAGAATATGCCCCAACACGGATCCCTGTGGGACTCCACTCTCCACTCTAGTCAATTCTGACATTTCACCTGTTAGTCTTACGAGCTGTGTTCTATTGCTCAACTAATTTTTAATCCATAATATGATTTGACTATCCAATCCCATAGTTATTATTTTTTTATCAATTTATCATGAGGTACCTTGTCAAAAGCTTTCTTAAAGTCCAAAAATATTATATCTATGGGTAAATTATTGTTTAAAATTGTTTTAATATTCTCATAGAAGCATAAGTGATTAGTGCTACACGCTCTGTTCTTTTTAAACCCATGCTGCTTCTCATCCTTATATTGTAATATTTCAATACCTTTTTCTAATTTTGTTATTAATATACTCTCAGCAATTTTTCTGAGGATTGCAGTCAGACTTACTGGCCTATAATTTGACACCTCTGACCCCTTGCCTTTCTTAAACAATGGTACCACATAGGCTTTCTTCCAGTCTTCTGGTACATCCCCTGTCTTATAAGATCTATTAAACATACACATCAAGATTTCTGATATCCATGGTTACTCCTCTTTAATATATCAGGGATATAATCAATCCAGTCCTGCTGATTTATGTATTTTAATCTTATTTATTAGTTTTATTAGCTGATTGGGAGATGACTCCTCCACTAACATTTTGGGAGCTACCAATGACATAACTTAATTCTTCCATGATGCCTCTCTTACTATTTGGAATTCCTTAGCTTCATAAACTCAATCTGCATATAAAATAGCTTGGAAGAAATTTTTGATCTTCTGCATTTTACAAAACATAAACCTCTTCCTCTGTTCTGTCTCTCATTTTGGCATTTGCATCATACTGTTTTCAAACCTTTCATTTATCAGCCACAGCAATCAAACAATGTCTCTGGAATTCAATTCACCTTGATGTCTTACTGTCTTGATGTACCAATATCATATCTCTCACATCCAGCAGGCAAAGCCTTCCTGCAAAGTATAAAGAAAGAGACTCTTGCAGACCCCTCATCAAGAAAACCCATTGACTTCAACCTGTATACTCAGCTAATGGTTCTCCTAAGTAATGGCTTCTTCGAGTTTGTTGGTGACCTTCATTTTCAAGCTGCTATGACTCTGATCTTCTTTGGATTCTTGTGACCTGGAGAATTTACATTGTCATCCAGAGTTTTTGATCTATCCATCCATCTTACTGATAACTGTTTACAGAAACTCTCTACAGATCATTTCATCCTTACTCTACTAAGATTCAAAACTGTCAGAAGCCACAGAAAAGTCCATGTCTCATATTTTGCTACAAACTCAACCAGGTATCCTATTCAAATATTTAATTTGCTGCAATCCTCAGACAGACATTCTGACTAAGTTTATCCTGTTCTGTATACTGAGTTCCACTCTATCGTGATTATGTCCTGGTTCATCCTCCATCTGAAAACACTTCTTTCTCACCTGGGTCTTGATGCTTCTTCCTTGTCTGGCTATTCTTTTAGAATAGGAAGAACCACCTCAGCATCTCAAAAGAACATTCCAGCTCACATTATTAATATCATGGGTCACTGGAAATCTTCCTGCTTTGAAACATATCAGAGAACCAGATTCCAAAATCTGCCAAACTTAACAGCTAGTCTCATAATCCTAAACCTGGAGGGAGGGCTAACCTTATAACCTTGGTTCCCCAGTGGTTTTCTTCACATGGTGGTTTTTCCTCTTCCCCATGCTATTGGAACTATTCTGTTAGTTGGGTGAGGCATGTTCTATAACATCTCACTTTATACTTTTGTCTCTTTAGCTATAACTTTTCCTTTAACCTCATGACTGTTCTCCTGGCATCTCTACTGAGAGTGGAAAACCAGAGAAAGAGACAAGCCAAAGTATCACAACAGTTGCATAATCACAGCACACGTTGGTAGCCTTCCACTAAATTAAAAGGTTTACCTTGCGATTCAATGGGGGCTGCCATTCTTCTCCACCCTTCCAGACTACTTAAAACCACCACAGTCTATCAGTTCACTGGCTAGTGTGTATTTATGGGCCACCTCCCTCCCCTCCGCCTTGTCTGGTGCTGTGCTTCTGGTATGGCTCTTTGGGTATGGCTTTTCCTTTAGTCTCAAGACTATTCTTCTGGCACCTCTATTGAGGGTGGAAAACCAGTGAAGGTGACACACCAAAGTATAACAACAGTTGCACAATCACAACACAAACTGGTGGCCTTCCTTTGAACTATATGGACTGGCAATACTGTAATATTTCTTTACCCATGTTAAGTTGATCTTCCACCACACAGGCAACCAAAGCACATGTCAGAACACAGGTTTTACATATTTTGACAGGCTAATTGAAAGCCTCGATTCTGCATTTTTGACAATCATGGTCAATTTAGTTCACATAGGGTATGCCACAGTAGTGAAAGCATGATGTGACAGATATGTGAACTGGAACAAATATCAAGGTACCATTCACAAAAAAATGATAAAACAATGGCTGGAGATAGATCATTCTGATTGGCTGACAGCATTCCAAAAGTGCTATGGCTATAACTTTAAACCCCAATGTCAAATAGCACCGAAGGAATTTTAGTTATAAAAACCATCATTTTTAAAAAATATATATAAAAAACAGTTTCATTTAATAATAGTATAAAGACACTACAGGATTTGGGTTACCTTTGTTAATATAATCCCTGGGGCATAAAGTACCCTGCTTCACCTCATACCTGATGACCCCATTGGGTTAGATTAACAAAAGGTGACCTGACCCTGGATGATGCCTATAGTACCCTGATATTTACATATGAACATATGAAAGCAAGACTTTGGTCCATCAAGTTCTAGTCATCAAAAATTCTGAATATACACATTTATTCACTTTTCATAAAAGTATTTAGCTAGTCTTAATTTAAAAATTGGGTCCACTTTAGCTGCTAGCACATTAGATAAAAGTATTTTTAAGAAACCCACTCTTTCTGTGACATATTTTCAAATATTCCTACTATTCTCCACTTAATTGGCCAATTATGTCTCTCCTCTTTAGATATATTTAAAACTGTTGTCTGCTCAAATAGAATTATTTCTTTCACCAGTTTGAAGGCTCATATATGGGCCTTTCTGTAGTCATCAGGAACAAACACTCTCGTAATTGACTTACTGAATATTAATGCAAGTGATATTGCTAACTCATGAGCCAGTTGTCTTAAATGTTTAGCTGAACCCTATCTGATCCAAGAGCCTCATTAACAATAATGACCTTTAGAGAATTTTCTACCGCTTCCTTTGTTATAGAAACACAGAAAATAGACAATGTCAGCAGAAAAAGACCATCGATCCTTCTAGTCTGCCCAGTTTTACCCTATTCTACCCCATGACCTATTGTCTAGATGTGATTTTCACCCTTGCCTCCCCACCCTCCTCACACCTTGCCTTACTGCTCCCCTAGTAACTATTAAGCCCTTTACTCTGTCCCAGCATGCTTGAACCAATTAATGGTGTTTGCATCCACAACCACTGCTGGTAGGCTGTTCCAGGGCTCTACCACTCCCTCCATAAAGTAAAACATTCTCGCATTGTTCCTGAATTCTCCTCACCCCCCACCAGCTTATATTCATGTCCCTTGCTTTTGACCAACCATTCCTGTTAAATAGTTCCTCACAGTTTACTTCTTGACCAGCCTGACATTGACCCAGTTTGGGAGGTGCCTGGGTCACTGGTGCGGGGTCTTCAAAGGTTGTCACTCATCCTGCCAATCAGGATGATTTCCTGACTTTCTTACCTTCTCTGAAGGAGCATGAATGCAATAATGTCTAGGGTGATATCACATGTGCTTCTGCATGCTGCATACCTGATGTCCGCCGCTCCTCACCCGTTTGTTGTGGCTGCTGACGTCCTGCCCCCAGCCACTGCTAGTGGCCAGGCATGCACCAGTCATCATGCCACCCCCTCTTCCTGGAGGAGGACAGCAGTACTCTGTATGCCTGATCCTTCTTCCCCCAGTCGACCCTCCAATACCCCAAGTTTACTCCTGAACCTGGGTCACTGGTGCTGTAAGCAGTAGTGCTACTGCTGTGCTGGCAAGCTGGCCACTGCTTGAACAACTTTGAAATAAATTTATTATACTGTAAATACACAATTTAATTATAGTTTTCCCCATAATTGTCATCCTTATTTATTTTTTACTAAGGACATTTACATGAAAACAGAATCTCCGTTATATCTATTCTGGCTGCTTGCCTACAACCTGACATCCTAGTTCTGTTTGTTACATCAGTCTGCTGCTGGTGACATAATAATGATGACATAAAGGGAGGATTTTGATGTCAGGTGTAGCCAAGCAGTCAGAGCAGAAACATTTTGGTACATTTCGGTTGGGGGGTCCAGATGCACTGGGACCCACTGGCCCAGAGGGTGAAGAAGCCTAGGGGGACCATATGTGGTCCCATGAGGAGGAAAAGAGGAGGTAAGCAGGGAAAGGGAAGTGCAGGAGCACCCATAGTGGTACCAATAAGGAATCACTTCCACCCACAATGTATGGCAGGGGTGGGAGGGATCTAGATGGGACACAGATAAATGGGGCAGCTGGTTATTACAGCATGTTCAGGAGGGGCTCCTGTGGGACAGTAGGGGAATAGGGGATGATGAACAGATGACAAGAGGAGAAAGGGGCACCACTGGACTAGTAGAGAGGAGACAGGTGGAGAGTCAGGGAAGACTGAGTTTGACTGGAGAAGGGGAGGCAGAGGGAGCAGATGAGAGGTGGTGGGGACATTAAGCAGACAGCAGTTGAGGGGAAGGAGGGAGGGAAGGAGGGAGGGGGCAGTAGCAGTAAAGGGGGCAGTAGGACAGGTTGATCAGGAAAGGGTAGCTTCAGTAGGGGAAGGGTGGGGAAGGGACGTGGTAGAGTCATGGTACTAGGGGGATTCCAGTGAAGGGGAATAGATGGGATGGGGAAGCAGCCAGGTAGGAGAGTGGTGTGCCTCCTGGGAATGACAGCAGGATGCATAGGCCCAGAGGTAAGCCCACTCACAAGTGGGATAGAAGGGAAGCCACCTGTGGTAGTTCACCTAGGGACAAATGACCTAGCTGGTTGTGATGTGGAGACAGCGAAGGAGAGGTTCACAGTGGTACAAGTTTGTAGGTGGGAGGCTAGGTCAGTAGCCTTCTGAGAAGTGGTGTCGCTGCCTAGAGGCTAGATGCACAGCTAGGAAACATAGGATAAAAGAGTTTAATGGCTGACTGAGGGAATGGTGTAGGGAGGAGGGATTTGGATACTGAGGGAAGTGGGGGGAGACCTGGAAGGCTAAAACCCTCTATGCACCTCACAGGGTGCACCTAAGGAGGAGGGGAATCAAGCTTTTCAGGGAAAGGATTGTGGAATATATAAGCAAGAGCCTATATTTAAACTGAATTGGGGGAATCAGCAAGGGCTGCAGCACATACCTGTTCCTGGAGGTGCGGGTGGACAGGTCACCATGCTCAAAGTGGAAAACGTGGAATGATCAGAGTGGGGAGAGAGTAGGGTGAATAGAAGGTGGCTTGGGGTGGGGCTTTTTGGAGGTGTGGACAATCAATTGGCCCAACAGATAAAAAGCATGGGGAGGGTCAGTGAATGGGGAGGACCATTAGAAGAAGAGGGAGGGGGTAGGCAGCCAAACAGGAGTGGAAGGAGAAACTTGGTCAAAAAAGGAAGGGAGGGAATCAAGAGTGGTGGAGGGTAGTTTTCCTCAATGCTAGAAGTCTCAGAAACAAAATGGATGACCTACAGCCCATGATGGCAGAGGGAAAGGTGGATCTGGCAGTGGTCACCAAGATCTGGGTTACCCCTAGCCATGACTGGGACCTCTCCATTCTAGGGTTTTCCCTCTGTAGACAGATCAAGAAGTAAAGGATAAGAAAGAGGAAAACAGAAGTGCTTTGGGTACAGATCCAAACACCAGCAGGAAGGAAACTGAAGCTGGGTGTAGTGTGTAGACTACCTAACCATTATGAGGACAAGGAAAGGGAGTTGGGTACCACAGTCAGGATGATGGCTGAAAAGGGAGAACGAGTAGTATTGGGTGACTTCAGTTTGTTAAGGTGGCTTGAACTGTCCTGTCTGCCACCTGTGCCAGGAACCAATTTATTCTGGAAACAGTCTAGGATGGGTTCCTGGCTCAGGGAGTGACTAAGGCTGATACAAGAGGGAGCCATCCTGGACCTGGTATTAACTAATAAGGATCACATCCAGGACATCATGGTGGAGGAGTCCTTGGGCAGCAGTGATTATTGAACTGTGAGATTTAGAGTTGGCATGGGGAAGGAAGCATCAATCATGAAGACATACATGCTAGACTTCAGGAAGGCTGACTATATTAAGATGGGTGAGACACTGAAGGGGCACCTAGCTAGCCTTAAGGATGGCATGACTGTGGATCAAATGTGGATCATGAGCAGGGAAGGGACAGTGGTAGCTGCTAGCATCTGTCCTAAGCAGAAGTGGAAGAACTTAAAAGCCTGGAGACCAAATTGGTTCAGTAGAAAAGAGAACCATGCAGTGAGGGATAAGGAGGACACAATCATAAATGAGTAAGACTACAGTCCAATAATCCATAAAAATCTTGAATAGTCTTTATTCTTCTTATAGATTAGCACCATGCATAATCAACCGGCTACAGTTTCGTAGTTTCACACCACTTCTTCAGGCCAGATTTATAATACAGTGCTGATTCTAAACATAAACAAATAATCAAATCAAAATTTTATATTGATATTCTTTTTTCTCTTAAACTTAGTTAATACACAGTTTTGAAGATACCACACTATCACTGTACAAGAGAATCCTGCTCTTAATAATACTCCGGTTACTATAAAAAAAAAAACTTGAATCTTTGCCAATTAAATAATTGTTTTTTAATTTATTAATTATCATTTATATTTACTTTAAACCATATTTCTCATTATTCTAAGAACACTTCTATTCAGTATATAAACTGCATATGTGTTTATGATAATTCTTTTTCACTGTTAGATTCACATTGTGCTCTCAAAGTTCAACCTCAGTTTGCTGCGTTAATTATAAAAAACAGACTATGTTATAATTCAATTCCTTATTTATACAATCTTTGTTTATATGCTAATGTGTAATTTGGTACTTACTGTCCCGTCATTTAATTCAGATGTGTGTTGGTTGGGTAATGATTTACCAGCTTTTCCCAAAATATTCATCTAAATCTCAATTATATTGAAAGCCCCTGTAATTAAATACAAAACATTTTTTATGGAACTAAATTCTGATTTTAATTTCTGTTTCTATTATAAAATGAAACTCATTTGCGATATTTTTACCTTTTTATATGCTTAAACAAGCTGGTCTTCTATAATTCACTCATAAGTGCTCTATTGAGTCATTATTACTCTCTCTAAGAATGAACAAAGCAGCTTCTTTTAATTATAAACAGAATATTTTGTGTTATTATCTTGTGTATGTCAGTATAGGTCCCTTTGTTAATATTAACCATTGTATTTTGCTTGTTTTAGTTTGTTTAACAGTTATGCTTTATCCTCTAATTACCCAGTAGCATTTTCAATAGTAAAGTTAAAGGTTTTACCTGCTTATTTTATTACTTCATTTCTCCCGTTCTGCAATGGTTGTAAGCTACAATGAAATGAAATATATAAATGCACTATGAATCGATATGTTAAAACGATCATATCTTGTTTCTTTATCTATAGGATATCTTGAAATAGTGGTAGTTTCAGTTAGAATCAAGTTTCACAAAATTCCTACCTGGCTAAAATGCCATTCTGTGACCATCTTCTACAAAGAAAGGAGCGGTCTGAGCCTTTGATTATGTGTGGTTTAAAAAGCCTGCGAAATTGGCGGGGGGAACAAACGTCACCTCTGACATCACACCTAGTACTAGAATAGGTGTTACCCAGATGTTGTAGAAAGATGAAACAGCTAGTATCCACCCTATAGCTAAGTGGCTAAAGATGTTAGAACTCACTTGGTGGCATGGTGGTCGGCAGTTAGCCCCCCGCCCATGGCTATTTGCCGAATGTGTATAGTGTTAATAAAATATATTAGTGTCAATCCATTTCTGAGTAGGTTCGTCTTGTAAATTATGTCTGTCTGAGAGTGGAGGTTGGGGAATTCTATTCAAGTTTAGTTTGAAATGGGGTGAAATGTGTACTGCTTACTATTATTATCAGCATTGAGTATTATAAAAGGAAATAAATGAAGAGTTACAGGTTAAAGTTATAATTAGTACCCTCTTAGTAATGTGAACTGAATTTTCACTTCGGTGAGAATATAAAGTAAAATTAAATCTTTTTTATTTCATTGGCTATGGTTTTGTATCCCGATAATACAGAAGTACTATAAATTATTTTTACTGAGACTTAACTGACAAATGAATCTCCTTCTGCTATGATATGGCTATATTGATGCCTAATTGTTGTAGGAAGGGAAAATTGCCAGTATCCATCCTATAGCCAAATGGCTAAAGATGCTGAAACTGACTTGCTGGTAGGGTGGTTAGCGGTTTGCCCATAGCCCATGGTTATTTGCCTAATAGTGAACAGCTTTAAAAAAATGTTTCAAAATTAAAGCATTTTTCAAAATTGTTCCTATCTAAGAGATGAATTTAAATCGAATTTAGTGAAAATAATTTGTATTTTTGTTAATTCTATATATGATAAATTTCAACCAAATTGGATGTTCGAAACCCTTCTCCAACCCATTGTGTTTTAACTATCAACAACATATTGCTGTTAACATTTGATACTTAGGTTATTTAGACAATTGTTGTGCAAATCTATTTCCATGGATTTCTGTTTGTAAAATTTATACAATGTTCCAAACATGGTTTCTACTACTCATGAATATATCCATCACCAAAACAAGTTTCAATTACATGATTCATTCATCTCGAACCTCGGGTTTGCACTGTCCATTGTGTAGATCCAATATACTTCTCTTCTTAATAACAGGTCGTCTCACGATATATTTCATCCTGATGGTTCATTGATCATTTCAAGTCCCCAGATTCTCAGGGATGCTGGTGAATGTCCTTCTCTATTAAAGTGTTTAGCCACTGATGATCTCTCATGTCTCGACTGGATGTTACTTTTATGTTCACTTATTTGCACCCTTATTTCCCTTATAGTCTTGCCCACATATAACTTGTTGCAGGGACATTGCAATAAGTAAATTACACGATGTGATTAAAATGTAATGTGTTGATGAATATTACATTTCTTGTTAGTGTAAGGATGTTCAAAAAATACTTTTTTTGTTGTATTGTTACAATGACAGCATTGTCCACAAGGATAACTTCCTTCTTTCAAGGGTCCTAATAATAACTGTTTTCCTTGTTTTGGTGTAGTATCCTTTTTATGTGTTCTGTATATACTAATTTATCACGGAGTGTTGAATTTCTCTTAGATGTTACCAATGGTTTTTCTTCAAATCTAATATTGGAGCCCTCACCTGACTGTAGAATACACCAATTGTCTAATAATGTACCCTTTATTTTATTACTTAAATGGCTATATGGAGTGGAACATTTTGTAACAATACAACAAAAAAAGTATTTTTGAACATCCTTACACTAACAAGTAATGTAATATTCATCAACAAATTACATGTACATCACATCATGTAATTTACTTATTGCAATGTCCCTGCGACAAACTATATGTAGGCAAGACTATAAGGGAAATAAGGGTGCAAATAAGTGAACATAAAAGTGACAACCGGTTGAGAGATGAGAGATCATCAGTGGCTAAACACTTTAATAGAGAAGGACATTCAGCAGCATCCCTGAGATTTTGGGGACTTGAAGTGATCAATGAACCATCAGGATGAAATATATCATGGGATGACCTGTTATTAAGAAGAGAAGTATATTGGATCTATGCAATGGACAGTACAAACCCCAGGTTCGGGATGAATGAATCATGTAATTGGAACTTGTTTTGGTGATGGATATATACATGAGTAGTAGAAACCATGTTTGGAACATTGTATAATTTTTACAAACAGAAATCCATGAAAAGAGATTTGTACAACAATTGTCTAAATAACCTAAGCATCAAATGTTAACAGCAATATGTTGTTGATAGTTAAAACACAATGGGTTGGAGATGGGTTTCGAGCATCCAGTTTGGTTGAAATTTATCATATATAGAATTAACATAAATACAAGTTATTTTCACTAAATTCAATTTAAATTCTTCTCTTAGATAGGAATAATTTTGAAAAATGCTTTAATTTTGAAACATTTTGTTAAAGCTGTTCACTATTCGGCAAATAACAGTGGGTGGGGGACGAACCACCGACCACCCCACCAGCAAGGCAGTTTCGGCATCTTTAGCCATTTGTCTATAGGATGGATACTGGCAATTTTCCCTTCCTACAACAATTAGGCATCAATATAGCCATATCATAGCAGAAGGAGATTCATTTGCCAGTTAAGTCTCAGTAAAAATCATTTATAATATTTCTGTATTATCAGGATACAAAACTATAGCCAATGGAATAAAAAAGATTTCATTTTACTTTATATTCTCACCGAAGTGAAAATTCAGTTCACATTACTAAGAGGGTACTAATTATAACTTTAACCTGCAACTCTTCATTTATTTCCTTTTATAATACTCAATGCTGATAATAATAGTAAGCAGTACACATTTCACCCCATTTGAAACTAAACTTGAATAGAATTCCCCAACCTCCACTCTCAGACAGGCATAATTTACAAGACAAACCTACTCAGAAATGGATTGACACTAACATATTTTATTAATACTATACTCATTCGCCAAATAGCCGGCAGGGGGGGGTGAACTGCCGACCACCACACCACCAAGTGAGTTTTAACATCTTTAGCCACTTGGCTTCAGGGTTGATATTGGCTGTTTCACCTTTCTACAACATCTAGGCAACACCTATTTTAGTACTAGGTGTGATGTCAGAGGTGACGTTTGTTCCCCCTGCCAATTTTGTATTTTTTTTAAACTGCGCATAATCAAAGGCTCAGACCGCTCCTTTCTTTGTAGAAGACGGTCACAGAATGGCATTTTGGCCAGGTAGGAATTTTGTGAAACTTGATTCTAACTGAAACTACCACTATTTCAAGATGTCCTATACATAAAGAAACAAGATATGATCGTTTTAACATATCGATTCATAGTGCATTTATATATTTCATTTCATTGTAGCTTACAACCATTGCAGAACGGGAGAAATGAAGTAATAAAATAAGCAGGTAAAATCTTTAACTTTACTATTGAAAATGCTACTGGGTAATTAGAGGATAAAGCATAACTGTTAAACAAACTAAAACAAGCAAAATACAATGGTTAATATTAACAAAGGGACCTATACTGACATACACAAGATAATAACATAAAATATTCTGTTTATAATTAAAAGAAACTGCTTTGTTCATTCTTAGAGAGAGTAATAATGATTCAATGGAACACTTATGAGTGAATTATAGAAGACCAGCTTGTTTAAGCTTATAAAAAGGTAAAATTATCGCAAATGAGTTTCATTTTATAATAGAAACTGAATTAAAATCAGAATTTAGTTCCATAAAAAATGTTTTACATTTAATTACAGGGGCTTTCAATATAATTAAGATTTAGATGAATATTTTGGGAAAAGCTGGTAAATCATTACCCAACCAACACACATCTGAATTAAATGACGGGACAGTAAGTACCAAATTACACATTAGTATATAAACAAAAATTGTATAAATAAGGAATTGAATTATAACATAGTCTGTTTTTATAATCAACACAGCAAATTGAGGTTGAACTTTGAAAGCACAATGTGAATCTAACAGTGAAAAAGAATTATCATAAACAGGTATGCAGTTTATATACTGAATAGAAGTGTAGTTAGAATAATGAGAAATATGGTTTAAAGTAAAAATAAATGATAATCAATAAATTAAAAAACACTTATTTAATTGGTAAAGATTTAATTTTCTTTTTTGATAGTAACCGGAGTATTATTAAGAGCAGCATTCTCTTGTACAGTGATAGTGTGGTATCTTCAAAACTGTGTATTAACTAAGTTTAAGAGAAAGAAGAATATGAATAAAAAATGTTGATTTGATTATTTGTTTATGTTTAGAATCAGCACTGTATTATCAATCTGGCCTGAAGAAGTGGTGTGAAACTATGAAACTGTAGCCGGTTGATTATGCATGGTGCTAATCTATAAGAAGAATAAAGACTATTCAAGATTTTTATGGATTATTGGACTGTAGTCTTACTCATTTATGATTGTGCTTAACATTTTTGCCAATGTAATATGGTCCAGACGTACAGATTGCAAAACAGGGCAACCTATACCAACTGATATTAGGGATAAGGAGGACACATACAGGAAGTCCCAGAAGGACAAGGATGAGGGAGTCTATTTGAAGAAAGTTAGGGAGGCTGGAAGGATAGTCAGGCAGGCCAAGGCAAGCAAGAAGCTACTAACTGTAAGAAGGGATTAAGGAAGGGGAGAAAGCCTTCATTGAGTATATACAGAAAGGAAGGCACAGTGAAGCTAAAAAAAGAAGGAGGAGTAGGTGGAAGGCAGTAAATAGGAAGTAGAGGTGTTGAATGAATATCTCTGTTCTGTCTTTACTAAAGAAAAATATGAACCACTGCCATAAGGGAGGAGGGGGTCAAGAAAGGGCTCATGTCCCTAAAGGTAAACAAGTCCCTAGGCCTGGATGACATGCACTCAAGTGTGTTGACGGAACTGATGGCAGAGCTGGCAGTTCCACTGGTGGATCTGTTCACCAGCTCTTTAGATAATGGAGTGGTACTGCAGGAGTGGAGAACTGCATTTTTGGTACTGCTGCACAAGAGTGGGCCCAGGGATGACCCTTGAAACTGCTGGCTGGTCAGCCTAATTGACAGAAACCATTCTGAAGGAAAGACTAGTTAAATTTGTGATGCCAATGGGCTACAGGATGAGAGAAAGCATGCGTTCATATCAGGGAGGTTCTGTCAAATCAACCTAATCAACTTCTATCACAGGATAATGAAGGCAGTTGACAAGGGTCAGGCGGTTAATATTCTATACTGGGATTTCAGCAAGACCTTCGATTTGGTGCTCCACAAGACATTGAGCAAGAAGTTGGAGTACCAAGGGGCAGGGAGCAAATTAACCAGGAGAGTGGTAAATTAGCTCAGTGGTAGGACCCGGGGAGGGGCTCTCAGGTACAATGGAAGTTACAAGTGGTGTCCCACAGGGGTACTGCTTAACCCAATGCTGTTCAGTGTGTTCATTATCGACATTGGGGATAGAATT
This sequence comes from Neoceratodus forsteri, assembly GCA_016271365.2. Classification (NCBI taxonomy): domain Eukaryota; kingdom Metazoa; phylum Chordata; order Ceratodontiformes; family Ceratodontidae; genus Neoceratodus; species Neoceratodus forsteri. The sequence continues at coordinate 455,427,632 of CM057451.1, read as the reverse complement.
AAAAGCAAGATCTGTCTATTTGCAGATGACACCAAGCTCTGTGAGAGAGTGGTTACAGACAAAAGGGTGCATGACCTAAAGGAATTTCTTGCAAAGCTGTAGCAGTGTTCAGGTATCTGGAAGCGGGGGTTCACTGTAAAGAAGTGCAAGGTCATGTTCATGTAAAGGAAGAACCAAGGGCTGAGTACAGTCTTGGGGGAGGTCAAGGTCACCGAATTAGAGGACAAAAGGGACTTGGGGATAATCATCACTAGTGATCTTAAACTGGCTACACAGTGTTGGAAGGCAGCAGTCAAGGCAAAAAGAATGCTAGGCTGCATTACTAGAGGGTTCACAAGCAGAAGGGAGGAGGTTATAATGATGCTGTACAAATCCTTGGTGCAATCGCACTTGGGGTATGGTGTGCAGTACTGGAGCCCCTACCTAAAAAAGGATATCAACCAACTCAAGGCAGTTTAGAGGAGGGTGACAAAGATGGTTCAGGGACAGCAGAGCAGGGCATTTGAGGACAGACTGAGAGACCTCATCATGTACTCCCTAGAGTGGTGGGAGAGAGGGAAAATGATTCAAACACTCAAGTTCCAGAAGGGTATAAACAAGGTGGATATCAGGGAACTTTTATGTCTCAGTGAAAACATAACCAGAAGGGGGCACTTTATAAACTGGCAGGGGGGGGCCAGGTTCAAGAAAGAGATCGGGAGACATTTTTTTTACAGAGGGGGTGGTGTCGGGGGGAATAAGGTCTTAGCTGAGATTTTCACTCAAAAGATGGTGTGAGGCAGTTCATGAGAGGGTGGGAGAGGGTGAAATATAGGGTGTGAGTTGGCAGGGTGGGGTGGGGTCCACTGTAATCTCTTAATCAGGGGCATCACAATCAAGCACACTCACTAGACTGTAAGGCCTTCTTCTGCTGGTTATTTTGTGTGCTCGTATGGTACAGTTTGGTGTTCACCAGATAGTTTTTTCCCCACCATAAAACATACTCTGTGCAAGCACAACTGGCAGACATTCAGGCCCAGATATTCAAAAGGGTTGCGCCATGCGCAACAGGGATGCGCCAGCGCAAGTCCGAAAATGCACCATTTTGCTATATTCAGCGGGAGGCAGATGTGCCCCAAATCATCTTGCGCAAGAGCATAATGGTAATTAATGCATGCGCAACTGAAGGGAGAGGAACGATGCATAAATGGCACAGTGCGATATTCAACAACATGCGCCATGCACAATTGGGGAGCAATTAGAAGTTGCGTGATAGCGGAAATGATCCAAAATAAAAAGGAACAAGAGAGAGGCGCAAGAATGCTACAGGGAAGCCACATGTTGGTGAACTGCAGGCAGCCACACAGGCACACAGAAACTGGGAGCAGGACAGGGCAGGAGCAGAACAGAGCACCTGGAACCACCGGGAACAGGGAAGGTGTGGGGAGTCTGTGCCACAGTGCAGGACAAAAGGGGGAAGTGCCACACAGCACTGAGGGCACAGATAGTGGGCAGTACGGCCACTACAGGGAGGTGTTCCCGTTGCAGGAGGAGTAGCAGCAAGGACAGCGGGGGAACAGTAAAACAGCTGCCGGGGGGGTTGCACAAGCCAGGGACATGGCCAGTGCCACCATCCAGATGGAGGCAGTTATGAGGGGGGTGAGAAGGCAGGCAGCGGGGGGGGGGGCCGTGGAAGGGCCCGTCAGTGGTATGCCCCCAACAGGCAGTACCGAGCCTGCACCAGCTTCAAGCTGTACACTGATACTGAGATTGTGGGCCGGTACCACCTGAACCGGGCAATCCTGAGGCAGCTCTGTGAGCTGTGCAGTGATGTGATGCACGAACCCACACAACGGAGCCATGCTCTGTCAGCGGAGACCAAAGTGACAGCTGTCATGTGCCTGCTCGCCACGGGTACCTTCCAGAGACCAACAGGGGACACGACAGGCATAACCCAGTCGGCCGCATCATGCCTCCTCACCCAATTACTCAGCAGACTGCTGCCACATGCTGCGGAGTACATCTATTTCCCCAGCACACTGGCGGAGTGCACAGCAAACATACAGGAGTTCCACAGGGTAGCACATATGCCTGGCATGCTCGGGGGAATAGACTGCACCCATGTGGCCATCCGCACACCACTTGGCCTCGAAGGGACTGCATACATGAATCGGAAGGGGTATGCAAGCATCTACTGCCAGGTGGTGTGCGATGCCAGGGGGTGCATAATCAATGTCTGTGCCACGCACCCTGGGGGAGCACATGATGCCTTCATCTGGCACCAGTCCGCACTGTGCCACAGGTTCGAGAGTGGGGACATCCCCACTGTCCACCTAGTGGGTGAGTATGCTAATCACACAGAAAGACATGGAGCTTGGGAGGGGCATAGTCAGAGGTGACATGGGTACTGGCCTAGATGGCCCATGGCAGGGTGATGCTGATCACCAAACTAATGTCCACCCTCTACACACAGGTGACAGTGGATACCCACTCCATCCCTGACTGCTCACATCATACCGGCGGCCTGTGACCCCATCACAGCAACGCTACAATGAGGCACATGCCACCACACGCAATGTCATTGAGCGGGTGTTCGGGATGCTGAAGGCACATTTCCGTTGCCTGGACATGTCTGGCGGTGCCCTACAGTACAGTCCCTCAAAGGCCTGTGGGCTATTCCTGGTCTGTTGCATCCTGCACAACATGGCCAACGACTGTGGGATAGCCGTACAGGTCGAAGAGGGGGACAGCGATGGGGACGATGAGGACTCTGGTGAAGATGGTGATGGGCAGCCCCCCTTGGTCGAAGGGACCCCCGACTGATCCAGATGGCACAGCTGCACCGGGACACCATCACAGAGGAGCACTTCAACCAACCCAGGTAGTCATGGGGCCATGTGCAACCACCAGTGGCAGGGCACAACCCACAAACTCGCATGGACAAACCCCAGGGGTGCATGTCGTTAGGAATTGGCCGAGCATGGAACCGCACACGCCGTCAGGGATGGGCAAGGTCTAACATGGCACGTGGTCACACACACACACACACACACACACACACACACCACAAAACATGCACAAAGGGTAGGAGGCACGCCGACCCCATCCGCCACCCCTAGCCACACACACGTCCACAGACCACCATGCCCAATGCCTGTCATTGTGCGTGTGTCAGACACTGGGCACCATTACACAGTGGTGAACAGCGCAACGCAGGCATCATCATGCACATGCCACAGTGGACAGCAGCCGGGAGGGTGTGCAGATGGAATGTGTGTGTGTGTGTGTGTGCATGGCCGGGTACCCAACCCGTGCATTGCACATTGAACAACACAATGCACACAGGGCAGCATCAGAAAGTAGCCATGGTGGGAGACAGATCAGTCATGCGCCACAGTGCCACGGCCGCCACAGATGCGTGGGCGGCCCCGCCGAGACCTGCCAGCAGTGACAGACTGACCAATGGCTGCATGGGGTGGCACCGACGGTCCCCAGAGGTCCGCTGCGTGAACACGACCGTGCTCGCGCAGGGGTCTGCAGCACACCACACATGCCTGCGCCAGGCGTGCTCAGGATACCCACAGCTGAACCCAGTGTCAACAAGGAGGGTGTCACACTACACCGGGAATGGGGGGTGGACATTGCACTGTGCGGTGTCTGTGACGCATGGGCAAATAACTGTGTGCCCACTGTGGCCATGGCAGCTGTGATTGTCTGTGTCAGCCTGTCAATGGCAGCGGTCACATCCTCCCACATCCGGTCCATCCCTGCCAGGAGCATAGCGGTGTCCCTGCTGCACCGCTCCTCTGCCTGGCGCAGAGCCACACTGAGTGCATCCACTGCCGTCACAAGCCGCAACTGCTGATCGACTGATTCTTGGAGTATGTGGGTGTGCTCTTCTAAGAGGTCATCTGCCTGATCGGCATGCTGTCCCTCATGGTGTTCATGGCCCTGATGGGTAGCACCCCTTGAGGGTGGGTGCTGCACACCAGGGCCAGGCCTGGGCATGTTCACAGGTGGTGCACTGATGCCACCCCCCGACACTGCACCCCCATGGCCATTGGCTGACTGCTGACACTGTCCCTCTGGCTGCCGCTCCCCAGGGTTCAACGGTGCTGCCGCAGCGGCCGCAACAGTCCTAATGTCCTGGACACACACCAGTGCTGTCCCACTGGTGCAGACAGGTACAGGCTGGGACTGTGATGTCACGCAGGCCTCCACGGCGGAACCACCCATGGCCATGCCCGTGATGTCACCTGCTGTGTGGCCATCCTGCGGCCCACACGTATCACTGTCCATGAAGTGAGCTCCATCATCATCAGTGACGGATCCGGCACCAGCCCGAGTCTCAGCATGCTGGCATCCATGGACTCTGGCACGCTGGGACACGGGCAGGACCTCCTCCGCCCCTGCTCCACCAACATCAGTCCGGACAGCCAGGTGGGCCCACTGTCGCCCTGACCCTCGGACACCTGTGGAGGTGGATGGGCCCTCCTCTATCTCCACGGTATCGCTCTCAGTGGACAAGCCCACCACCACTGACCCATGTAGATGCTCAGGAGCTGTAAGGGAACACAGTAGCATTAATGTATCTGCTCTACCCTGTCTTCCCCCCCATTGACAGACCAGGACCTACCATGCAGTGACAGGCTACCACCCGTCTGGAATCCACCACCTGGAACACCCTCGATGGCACAACGCCACTTGCTGCCAGCAACCCACTCTTCTCGTGGGGTCAGGCGTTGCGCGGCCGGCTGTCTCTCGATCGCGGCCATTATCTGCTGCCTGATGGCAGCCACCTTGTCACTAATCCTCTGCCTGTCTGTGCCCATCTTCTTTTGCACTTCTGCATGGACCACTGGTGGCTTCCATGAAGGTTGATGGCACGCGCCACCTCTTCCCATGCAGCAGCACAGGCCTGTGGTGTTCCCCGCCATCTACTGAGCAGCAGCTCCTGGTCGAGGTAGGCCTCAAACAGAGCATCTGTTTCTGCCTTTGTGAAGTTAGGCCTCCTCTTCCTCCCACGTCTCTGTTCCTCTTCCTCCACCTCATGATCGCTCTTTCTTCATCCTGTGGGAATGACAGGTTTTACCTGTGACTGTGCAGTCCCATGCATGTCCCACACACCACAGTCCACACTCCCAAACAGCATGCACCACAATAGACTACAATAACAGAATATGGCCACTGCACCCCAATGTCGCATTTTTATAGCGCAACGCATGCAAATGAGGTGAGGCGCAATTATAAGTGGATGCAAATGCAGTATCTGCGCCATTGAATGGCTGATTAGCGATTTATATGCGGCTGAATATCGTGCTGCGCTGCACTTGCGGTGTGTTGAGCGATGCTCAGGCAAGGGCGCATTTCTGTGACATCGCAGTGGACACCAACGCACATGCCCAGGGTGATGACGCCGACGCCTGCCATGCTGCTGACGTGCTGTGCGCGGGAGGCAATGCAGGGCACAGCCACCATTGTGCCAGCAGCGCTACTGCGCTGTTCACATGTATGGTGCTCTGGCATTGGGGCACCGTGGGTGCCAGTGGGGCCTGATGTGGTAGAGCCATTACAGGAAGTGGCACACAGGTGCCCTACCGCGCTACACGCGGTGAGTACCAATCACGCTGGCGGTCCGTGCACAAGAGACCCCTGATCCTGTGCTGACCTTTGCCCCCTAGGCGTCATGCATCCGCATGGGTGCACCTCTATTGCGCTGTTTGGTGACAGCGCGCTGGGGAATGACAGTGCAGTACCATGCAGTATCCGCATGTGTCGAACGTACGCTACAGAGCGCCATTTTGATACCAAAACTGTACAGGATGGCAAGGAGAAGGGCACCCATCTGGAGCCAACTTGAACTGGCCAATCTGGTCCAGCTGGTGGAGCCCCATGCTGCTGCCCTATTTGGGGAGGCACCCCTGGACAGGGCCAGGAGTGCAGTGTGGGAGGAGGTGGCGGTGGCCCTGGAGGAGGCCACAGGCATGGAGCGGATGGTGGAGCAGTGCAGGCACCGCTATGGTGACCTGCAGCAGTGGGACCCAGACAGGCTTGCCCACCTGTGGCCAAATGCCAGGAGGAGCACGGTGCCATGGCCAGGTAGGTGCCCCATCCATACACTGTTAACGTCCATACGCCATACGGGTATCACGGTGGCATGTGTCCAGCACATGGGGGGCTGTCCAGTGTTGGCCATGGTGGTGGTGTGGGGTGGGGAGGATGGGTATGGCTGTGTGGGATTGCACACACAGGGCGGGGGACTTGCTACGGATTGTACTGATGTTCCTCTCCATGTTTGCTCCCTAGGCCCAGAGGAGTGCCGGCGGGAGAGGGAGGGGAGGCTGCACCAAGATGAACAGCAGGCCGGGAGGGCTGCTGGACAAGACAGGCACAGGGACCAGCCTGATGATGGTGAGTGCCTTTCATCCATGTTTACTATTACATGCTGTGTAACAGGGTGGGCAGCGGGGCATGGCCACCATCCATTGACACCACTGCCATGCACGCAACTTGGTACAGTCAGCACTGTCCAGTGGCACTGCATGTCTGGGAGTGCGTTAATGGTGGTCCATTAGTGCACCGGGTACATGGCTGTGCCACTGCCTTCGCACCGCATAGCCATGTCACTGAACAGCCACGGTGGTGCTGTGCAGGACTTGGCAGGTGGGTGTGTGCAGTGGTCCGCATGGCTGTGTGCGTCTAGGTGGGCAGGTCTTGTGGACGCAATCACAGTGGGTGGTCACACACCATCACAGAGGCATGTCCCATGGCCGTATGCCATGCACAGTGGGTGGGCTGCATGGGGCTGTGCATTCACACCTATTGACTCTGTTCCCTTGTCCTAGGTGGACGGCAGCTGCAGGAGATCACGGTGGTGCTATGGGAGATTCTCCAGGTAGCCAGGGCAGCACTGGAGATGCTTGAATGCATGGACAGGCTTGGTGTCCGAAGGCAACATGGTGGGAGGAGAAGCCGGAGCAGGGAGCGGGGCTCCCGCTGAGCTTGGAAATGCCCCTGATTTCCCCTACCTCCCTGGACACACCCTCACACCCCTCCTTCCCTCTACTGTTTGTTCACCCCTGCCCCTTACCCACCCCACCTTGTTTGTGTCCCTCCCCCCAAACCTTTATAAATACTTGTACATAGTTTTGTTTGCTGTTTTTAAATACATTTCCTTTGATATGCCTACTGTGGTGGTCTCTGATCTGCAGCAGACTATAGGTGCTCAGCTGCAGTGGTGTGCATGGCATCAGGGGTGGTGCAGTCATGTGCGTGTGTGTGTGTGTCCGTGGGGAAGTGAGTATGGTGTGGGAGTGGCTATCAGTCACTGTCTGTGGTGTGTGTGTTGTTCCCTGTGCACTGGATGACTGTGTGCAGTGGTCGACGGTGCATGCTCTGTGTCCATGGCGCACCTGTCAGACCGTCCATGGCCTGTGCAGCTGACACCCTTGCACGTCTGTGACATGCACGGTCTGCTGGCATGTCAGTGGTGGCTGTTCATGCAGGACAGCCACTGTACCCGGCACAATGCCTGGTTGCCTCCTGTCACTGGTGTGGTGCATGTCTGCCTCGGGTGACACTGTGGCCTCCGCTGTTGTTGTCCCACCTCCATGCTGTCACTTGTGTGTGTCACAGGGGATGTGCACCACTGTCTGTCACTTGTGCTCCGGGCAAATGCTGGTGGCGTACAGCTCCACAGTGCCTGCGCAGGGTGGCTGGCACTCCTGTGCCATGGAGGGGTGCTGGCTGTGTGTACACAGTTTCCATGGCCACATGCTGGGGGCTTGGTTGCCCCGCTACTGTGTCCCTGTGTTGGTGTGCCCTTGGGTATGGGTGGGTGTTTGTCCATGCACTGTGTTGCATCCTGTGTGGTGCATGCTTCCATGCACCACTGTGGGTGTCTGCTGATGGCTGTTGTGGCCAGTGCTGGGTCAGGGTGTGTCCTTGGGAGGGTGTGCAGGGTGCTGTACCACTGGTGGTGGGGTCTGGGGCATGCCCTGTCACGTGTGGGGTACCTCGTGTGCCGGCTCATGGTCGGTCTCTCAGCTGTACCGGGGACATGCATGGTGGCACTGTGTATGCAGTCATTGCATCGCTGTGTGCTGCCACCCACTGATGGGTGCTCGTGGTGGGGCTGCCTTGCATGGTTCTGTGGTGCACAGGGTTGCATTGTCACAGTGGGGTTGGTGGCATGCATGGGGTATCCTGCACTGGTGGACACTGCTCCTGGGCAGGGTGTCTGAGGTCATGGTGCAGGGTATGCTCTGCATTGGTGGGATGGTGTGGCACAGGGTGGTTAGGCCTTCGCGTGGCGCGGCCACAGCTTGCCAGGGGTGTCGCACAGGGCACCATGCCCCGCTGTGGTTTGGTTGCTGGTATCCATGGGCCGGTGGTTATTCTGGCTCTCCACGGTTGTGCAGTGCATGGGGTGTGGGGGCAATGTCTGTTCTGCTGTGTGTCCTCTGCCTATCTGTGGCATGGGTGGTGGGCCCTGCATCCTGTCCCGCGCATCCCTGGTTGTGCTGTTGCACTGCTGCCCTGCTCCATGGGGCATCCTGGTTGCGCTATGGGCATCTGGACTGCTCCACTGAGGCATCCCTGGTTGTGCTATGGGCGCATCTGAACTAGCAACTGCACATCCCTAGCTCTTGTATGGTGCAGGTGGCACAATATTTAGGCCGCAAAGCCGCAGGCGCACCTTGGACCTGTGCAGTTTTGAATATCGCGCTTCTTGAGTATGGGCGCAGTGGACTTGCGCTTGCTCCTGCTGTTGCGCACTTTTGGGGCGCAGTTTGAATATCTGGGCCTCAGAGCATAAAGTAAATCTTAATTTTCTTATTGTATAGGTTTATTCAATACAATCACACAAATGTACATATTACATTAACTTACTAGATAGATAGAAGACAGGCAGAGACAGATGGATAGATAAATAGAACCTTTTGTAGCCTCAAAGTGCTTTACATCATAAAATCAAAAACATACAGTATATAAAAAATACATTAAAAAACAGTAAGTAAATAATACAGAATATAATATAATACACAGGCTTTTGCTACAATAACATGCTGACTAGTACTAAGTAATTATCTTGAAAAAGCTTACGTAAGGAGCTACACCAGGGATCTTCAGAGGGTGGGGGAGCAGGGGATAATTCCCGGAGTTGAGCACCAAGAGGGGCCCATGCCTCCCAGCATACTGTATGCAGGGAAGGGGCTGTGAGCTGGTAGGGGCCTCAGAGTCTGAACTTTCCCCGGGGCCTGGAATTCCTCTCAAGGGGCCTAAGCTGCATCTTTAGTCTTACTTTCTGATTCTTTGTACTACAAGGACCTCATTGGAATTGAGTTTGTCTCAAATAAGCTTCCTATATAGTTTTGATGAATAAACTATTTTACTACTACAACTTAGAAGCAGTGCATAGATAGGGTGTCACAAATTTCTCTAGAGAGTGAATTCTACAACCCAAGAGCCACTACAGAAAAGGAACAGTCCCCAGCAGATTTCAGTGTTTATATGGGGACGCACTGCAGATACAGAAAATGGAACCTTCAATCAGCAGATCTGATTTTCAGTAACCTTTTGTACGAAACTGGTTTTAAACATGCCCAGTGCCAATTCCCCAAATAAGTTATTTGAACAAGCCTGGATCATGCAGGACAGTATCAGGGTGGGACAGTGTTCATATGCAGAGTCGTACTTTTCCTAGAGATCTAGCTCACACAGTCCTAGGTAACTTAGAAGCAGACAGAGCCATCACACCCACTGTTTCTGAGGGGCACATGCCCCCACAAATTTCATTCCTAGTGCTGCATTTGATGCAGGGGAAGGTCTGTAAAAGTTTAAATGTATGCCCTCCTTTGATTAATTTTTAATTGTGTTCATGACATCCTTAGTCAAGCAGAGCATTTCTGTACCCACTTATTTTAACTTCTGTGGCTGCTGGCTCAATTAAATCTGTTTTTGGACAGTTTGCTGTACTCCCATTTCTTCCCCACCTCTCACACTGCCTACACCATTCCAAGCAAACCCAGCAAGAGCATCGGAGCCCTTCTATAGGGAAAGAGTTGGAAATTCCAGCAGGAGCTGCGAGGCACTGCAGTGTTATGCAAGCACTCTAGCTTCCCCCTCCCCCAGCCAAAACGCAGTGAGAGAGAGAGAGAGACAGAGAGAGAGAGAGAGATGTGTTCAGACACCCATATATACACTCACACTCTTACAACCCTTCAAATATAGCAGAGCTAACAGGCTGTGATTAAAATTCTTCTCACAGTTATGTTGTTCCAAGAATATCAAGTGATAATTACACTTCCCTATCAATGAGACAGCTCCTTTTGGGAACAAGGGAGACACATATTCCACGCAGAGTATTCTAACATCTTTTGTGTATTCTGTGGGTCCCTTATTAAAACAGGAAGTTCACCATGCACTCACCATTTCACCAACTGTTGTACAGTAGCTAGCCCGCATTGTCTGTTGTTGTCAAATGTCTGGCTACAGACTTATTTTGGCTCTGGTTTTATGTACTTGTCTTTCCTATGATTAATGTTGTGTATCAATGTTTTTTTTTTAAAGGTATTTCTGCCTTGGTCCTTGTTGGCACTCCTTACTCTTCATCCACTGCCCCCCCCAGCGCCGTCCCCCAAGGATCAGACTCCTTCCCTTAAGTCCCCATGACTTACCCTTCATGGCAGGGTGGTGGGGAGCATCTTGATCCACCCAACATGGATCTGACTAAGGAGTGCCATCTCAGGGGTGGCGCCTGTGAGGGACAGGTTCAAGTAGCTGACCAGGACCTTTTTCCGTTTTCTCTGCTTGTGGAGGTGGGGCATGCAATGACGCCGGCGGAGAGAGCACACACGCATCTGCACATGCTCCTCCTGGTGTCTGCCCCAACTCCTCCCCATTCTGCAGTATTGGCGCACTGTCCCCTGGCTGCCACCAGGAGGCAACAGAGGGCTGACAATTGGTGACCTTCCTTCTGGAGAAGGAGAGCAGTCCATCGGATGCTCAATCCTTCTCCTAACCTGCTGTCCCCCGGTGGCCCGTGCTCACTCCCGAACAAGGGTCACCAACGTAGCATGAGGTAAGGCGTCCAGCACCTCAGCCCTCAGCACCACTGGGCCAGTGTGTATCATGTTTTGTGATGTATTTCCTGAATTGTACACATTTGAAAAAGGGCTCTTGAGCTCAAAGGTCTTCCAAACACAAACAAATAACAATAAGTAACTAACTAACTAACAAACTAACTAACTAACTAACTAGGTGTGTGCAAATGGGAGGGAAGGAGAGACTGGGACATGTATTGGAAAAAGCACTCACTTGCAAAACTAACAATATGCCATTGAATCCTTGCCAAGTATGAAATCAGTTTGACATTCTCGGCTTATTTCTTAGTAAGTTGCAGTTGGCAACACAAAACCATCACACACACAGTTTCACAGATTTCCTCATCTCCAGCAGATGTGTTTCAAGATGATCGGTAGCAGATAAGTAGGAAAGCTGATGTACTGTATATTGTGGGCACTTCACAAACCAATTAAACCTGGGAGAGTGAAAAACAAGCATTTGTCAATGCCGAATGTTGTCTTGCTGGCATTGGCATTGGTACAGTTGGAAACCCTAACACCCTGGATGTTTGTTGATATTTTCCCTCCAAATTTTCAACATGGGCTTTTTGTGACCCCACCTCATGAACAGTGGCAGTATCAGTTTGTTAACTGAAAGGCGATTTTGCAGAGCGACTGCACTATTTGGCGCCACAAGTGTGAAAATACTTTTTGGGCAGGATCTGAAAAATGACAGCTCTAGTGTTCATGAGGAGGTGTAAAAAAATGGCAATGTTGAAAATCTGGAGTGAAAATATGAAAAATTGGTGAAGTCACAAGCATGCATAGAAAGTGTGCAACACATGCCTTAACGTAATTATTTGTGGTATTTTTTTAACCAAATTTTCAACACAGGCATTTTTGGACCTCTGCTCATGAACAGTGTCACTGTGATTTTGCTAATGCATCCCAAACATTGATTTCCTGCAGCGACCGTGCCATTGTGCGCCACATGTGCGAAAACGCATTTTGGGCAGGGTGTGAAAAATGACAGCTATACTATTCATAAAGAGGTGTGAAAAAATGGCAATGTTCTGGAGTGAAAATACGAAAAATTGGTGAAGTCACAAGCGTGTGTAGAAACTGCACAATGCACACCCGCAACGCAATTACTTTTTGACATTTTTTCACCAAATTTGCAAGATATGCTTTTTGGGACACCACCTCATGAACAGTGGCACTGTTGTTTCGTTAATCGGTTCTGAAAGGTGATACCGCGCAGTGACCACAAAATGATCTTGGGATGGGATAATGAGACAACAGTGCATGTGTTGATGAGGTGGGGTCCCAAGAACCCCCTGCTGAAAATTTGGAGCCAAAATTCAGAAAAATGGCTGAGATATCCACCTAAGTTGCCCCCCCCCCATTTATGCCATTATACAGTTTACTGGCATTTCTTCAGTTTGCGGTCAGCTTTGAAGAGTGCAGACGTGTTCCAACTCCACTGAAGACTACAGAGCCAGACTCTGAAGGTAAGTATGGGGTGAGAGGAGGTGTGGGGAATTGGGGTGTTCAGAGGGTGGATGCGGGTTGGGGGAGGGGAGGTGCTGCTGACACTGGAAAAACAAATTGACCCCGCGGGAGCATTTTCTTTATTTACAGGGGAATTATAACAAATGTTGGGCACATTGAGGTGGGCACCCAGTGTGCCCCATGATTTTCGGGGGGGCCTAAGGCTGATGTTGGCAACACTGGAGTGGGCTCCCAGTGTGCCACACAATGGGGTTTGGGGCAGGGCCCGGGGGCAGGAACATGCCAATGCGGTCAGTTTAGTGTTAGCGGCAGCACACTGGTGTGGGCTCCCAGTGTGCCACATAATGTGGGGGGGTGGGCTGGATATGCCAACACAGAGATTGCACCCCTGATGTCGGCTTCCTTTGTGATTTTGATGCTGCAGCTTCATCACCATGTTTATTGAAATGTTTTGCCAGGAAAGGCACATCGGGAGGCATGGCATTGTTTCACTGCATGATGAGCTTGTCTCTGATTGCAGCGGCACTTTTCTTGCAAGTTGTGTCCACTTTACATAATGTGTGTGTCAGGGCTAGCATGCTGGCTAATTGGTGAACTGGTGAATTAGGGATGCACCTAGTAAAGCACTTTAGTAAAGCATGCCCTGCATTCACTAAGACTGACACACCTCTGAAATGAGCTACTAGCACAAGATGTTGTGTGCACCCAAGCCAACATAAAAATTATCAACAAACTACAGCCCCTCCTATAGTATGATGACAGACTATCTGAAATATTCTGTGAATCACCAGTCCTAGCATATAAACACCCACCCTAAGTAGAACTGTGGTGAGCAATCTTCTCCAATCCATCTTTTATTGTTTGATCAGCTACTTCGTCCTGCCTGTCTATAGCCGAAAAAGTTTTTTTCTGATGCTGAATGTGAAGAGTTTGCTCTAGTCTTCTCGGACAGAGTGTCCAGTATCTGACAGGGCATTTCTCCAGTCAGCAATGTCATAGCTGGCAATGGTTGCCTGAAGTGTTCTGAGAGTACTCCGCCCAGTTGGGGGGAGTTTAGACCAGTGGAGGTAAGTGAGGTCATTGGGGTGGTGACCAATCTGAAGCACACCTTTTGCGAACTGGATCTGGTGCTGACACGTTTCTTGATGAGATGCACCAACACTGTTGGCCCAGTGTTTGCTCTGATTGTCCGGTGCTCCTTATCTGAGGGGGTTTTCCCTGATGCCTTGAAGGAGGCATCGGTGAGACCACTCTTAAAGAAACCATCTTTGAACCCAGAGATCAGGGCAAATTCCTGACCTATCTCTAATCTTCCCTTTCTGGCGAAGGTAGTGGAGAAGGTAGTGGTGCTTCAGTTGGAGGAGCACTTCGTGACCCACGAGTTATACGAACCTTTCCAGTCAGAATTTTGGGTGAGGCATAGCACAGAAACCGTGCTTGTTCAGGTGCTGAATGATGTCCTTAGGGCGAGAGATCGAAGAGATAAGACAATTCTTGTTCTCCTGCATCTCTCCTCAGCCGTTGACACTGTGGACCATTGTGTGTTGCTTGACCGCCTTAGGGATCTCTGTGGACTCACTGGCACTGTCATCTGCTGGTTTGAGTCCTTTTTAACTAATAGAAGGCAACAGGTTGTGATGGAGGATTTTTCCTCCACCCCTAGCCTCCTATCTTGCAGAGTCCCTCAGGGATTGGTATTAGCCCCAGTGTTGTTAGCAATGTACATGTTACCCCTGGGAGGACTAATTAGGAAGTATGGCTTGGGTTTTCATTGCTATGCTGATGATACCCAGCTATATCTTTCCTTTTCCCCAGGAACATCCAACGCGGTAGATGTGCTAAAGAACTACCTTGCAGAGGTTAACGACTGGATGGCCTCCAGCTGGTTGTGACTAAACCCCGATGAGACGGAGGTATTGGTGGTGGAGTCGAACAGAGTGCATGATAGGATAGCCGATGGCCTCTGAATCAGAGACTGGACTTGTTCTAGGATCTGCTTCATTGAACACCTCCTCTAGGGTGTGAAACCTTGGTGTCATTCTGGATAGGAGTTTGACTATGGAAGCGGAGAGATCCTCCACTGTCCGCTCCTGTTTTTTCCTTCTTAGAAATGTCACCGGGATAAAGCCCCTTGTTCTACCTCTGGACCACCCCACTTTAATGCATGCCTTAGTTACTGTACATCAAGGCTTGACTACTGTATTGCGCTGTACCTCGGGGTCGCAGGAGGATCTCTCCACAGACTGCAGCTAGTGCAGAACCCAGCTGCCCGGTTATTAACTGGGCAGCCAAAATTCTGCCATATTACACCGGTGTTGCGTGAGCTGCACTGGCTGCCGGTCAGGTGGAGGATCCTCTTTAAGGTGGGTCTTCTCACCTATAAGACCCTACATGGTCAGGGTCCTGGTTATCTGTCTGACCTTCTTGTACCTGCTATCTCTGTCTGCCCCCTCCGTTCCTCTCGTGGAGACCCCCTTGCGATTCCAAGGATGAGGTTGAAATCTGCTGGCAACAGGGCTTTTAGTGTCACTGCTCCCGTCCTTTGGAATTCGCTGCCCTTTGAGGTTAAGGGGGCCTCTACTTTAGAGGTATTCAAGGCCCGCCTTAAGGCCCTCCTGTTTGCTCAGGCATTTCTGGACTGAATGGTTAATTTATTGATCTGATTAGATTATTAATTTTTATATGTTGTATTATTATGCTGGGTTGTTAATTATGTTGTATTTAATGATCCTATTTCTGAAGATGTTTTGACCATTTGTACAGTGCCCAGAGCCTCCAGGATTGGGCGTTTTTAAATAAATTTTGCCTTGCCTTACCTAAATATTAGAGTCAAGCATACATAAAGTTATAAAAACTGACAGAATACTAATTGCACAATCTCCATGGAAGACCAGAGAGCAGGTTACACTGCAGTGCATGTCTACCACATTAGAGCTAGTAGTGAACAATAAAGCTCCCACTACACAGGAAGATCCTCCTGGATCAAGGAAATGCAATGCACCCATGTGTAAGACATGCATAATGATGTGGCTGTTCTACATTGCCCACACACCGAGGTGGAATACAGAATAAAAGGAGCATTTACATGCAGTACCTGCAATGGGATCTAGCAAATTAGATGCTGTATATGCCTGCATGCATGGTATGTAGGCAAAACAGGGCAAACATTCAGAAAATGAAGCTATAAATGTACAGCTGGCTACCCAGAAAACAGACATAATAACATAGCCAACATCAGCAGAAAAAGAGCATCGGTCAATCCAGTCTGCCCAGTTCTACCTTACCCTATCCCGTGACCTACTGCCTAGACATGGGTTTTTCTCAAGCCTCCCCCTCAGTCACTACCTTACTGTTACCCACTTGAGTAACTTAACTATTAACCACCATCCTAAGTGTAACCGAGTCCATACTCTCGGCCATGGATCATAGTCAAATCACAGCTGCCATGTTCATAGACCTGGCAAAAGCGTTTGACTCAGTATCACATCAGCTGCTACTCCGCAAACTCCGTGCTTTTGGCATTGGCCCACCAGCAATCGCATGGCTCGACTCGTATCTTCACAATAGGCAACAATCAGTCCATTAGGCGACACTCTCTCCTCTCCTCTCCATATCGTATCTGGTGTTCCCCAAGGATCTATTCTGGGCCCCATCCTTTTCTCTCTCTTTATAAATGACCTTCCTTCCATCAACTTCTCTTCCAACATTCATCTATACGTAGATGACACGGTCGTTTTTGCCTCGGGCACCTCCCATGACAGTGTCCTCCCCATTCTTCAAAATGACTTTAACAGAGTCCAATCCTGGCTCCTCGAGAACCGACTCACTCTAAATGCAAAAAAAATGGTCTCCATGGTTTTCAGCACCAGGCAGAAGCTGGCTACCCTCCCTGTCCCCTCTGCACTCTCCACCTTGGACGGCTCACCTCTGGAGCGAGTCTCTGCCTTCAAATACCTGTGTGTATGGCTGGACAGTCAGCTCAATTTCTCCACTCATGTTGAGGCAATCTGCATTAAACTCTGACCAAAGCATGCAATCCTCTACCGCCAAAAATCCTGCCTACTGCTCCCCACCTGCTGCGAGCTTGTACACAAAACTATCTTACCAGTTATAGACTATGCAGACGTAGTCTATGATATGGCCCGTTCATCCTCCCTCTCCAGACTTGATATCCTGTTCAACTCCTTCTGCCAATTTGCCACTGCCTCCCCCCCCACCGCTCACCACTGCTTGTTTTATGCCCCACTCTCTCTCACCCTGCTCTCTCACTGGCGTACCATCCACTGCACCTCCTTCTTAGCAAAATTCTGGTTTGGCTTCCTCCCCCATACCTCAAATCCCAGCTCAACCCAACCTCCTCCCCAATCTACTCTCTTCACCACGGGGACCCTCGCACCTTCCACCTCCCCTGCCCTCGCTCTCTTTCCAGCCAACTTGCCTTCTTTTACCACCTCCCCCTTCTCTGGAATTCTCTGCCCTCCAACCTTCACCTGACCCCTTCTAGTACAGCCTTTACCAAGCTTCTCAGGCTCCTACCCTACTTGCTTTGTCCTGCTTGCTCTAACAGTCCCAGTGCACCCCATAGGCACCACTTGGCCTCTTCTAACGCACCATTAAATGCCACCACTAGGTAGACCTATCTTCATCTCTCTCACTGACCAAATGGTACATCCTCAAAATCTGTATTGCTCTATTCAATAATGATTGTGTTAACTGCCTGTGTTTCCTGTTTCTCTTGTTACTCCCTGTACAAACTGTACCCTGGTCTCACCTGGAAATGAGCCTCGGCTCAGTGTGCCTTTCCGGTCATCAAAATTTTAAATAAATAAAAAATAAATAAAACTATTAAGCCCTTTACTCTGTCCAAGCCATGCCTGAACCCATTATTGATTTTTGCACCCACCACCTCTGTTAATAGGCTGTTCCATGGCTAAACCACTCTCTCCATAAAGTAAAACTTTTTCACATCCCTCCTAAATGCCCCCCCCCCCCGACTCCAATAGATTAAAGGTTTTTGCCAGGAGACAATTTTCTGAGGGATCTCAAAGTGACAGCACTCAAATAGAGCATCAGGGACCATCGAGAAAGGTTACTCAGGTAGATTAAGAGCCCAAACTCCAAGACAGGTTTGCAAGCGCCACAGTGCCAGGCCAGTACACTGGAAAAGAGGCAGTCATCCCCAAATGTGAAAACACTTAGTAGCAAGTTCTATGCACTCTGTAGTAACTTTGCAAACTGCATCTCTACGTATGAGCATGGCAGGCAGCTACAGCTTGCTGTTACACATATAATTTCTTTATTTTTTTACTAGTAAAGTGTTTATCTTAGAATTCATCACATGTGTGGTCTAATTATATCAGTTTGCTGAGATACAGTTCACAGCATTAGTGAAGACTGCATGGAACTTACTGCTGAGATCAGCGGACTAGTAGGGTACTGGAATGTAAATACACAACTGGTTATACACAGTTACTCACCAATGTCCTATACCCCCCAGTTGCAAGAAACAGTGACCCCTACACAGGTGGAGCTATTGAAAGCAGTTCTACAGCTGGTCACTGCATTGCAAGTTGGGACTTCTGTTATGCCAAGGGAACAGCTTAGGGCAGACATTCAGTCAAACAGATAGAAGCAGGGCTCAGTAGGAAGGGGATGCACTTGGCAACAGGAAATATGTCACTTGATAAAAGCTTTTTGGTACCATTGGCCCACCAGGGAAGACTGGCACGGGATAGGAACACTACAGGGATAGAGAGGTTGGGGGATGCCCATGGCAATAGTTCACTGAATGCAGGGACACCATACAGCTGTTGCTATTTCATGGTTAGCCCCTTACAACTGCCATAATCCCCATCTTGGTTGTTGCACACCCAGTATGTGACCACAAATATCTGGATTACTCATTTACATAATGAGGCTGTGTGGCACAGTTGCAAGGGGAATCCACACCCTGCAGACAGTTCCAGCCTTTAGGGTATTGCACTTTTTAGGGGTGGTTTGACAGGGAGACTGTGTACACCCCTGATGACCATCACACCCAGCTGCAACTTTGTACTACATCAGGACTGACAGTTATAAGACTCTTTGGAACTTATAGCAAAACATAAAATAAGCTTTTTCTCACACTAAAAAAACCCAGACTGACTTTTAAATAAATATCCCTTCTAGCAACTTTGCTCAAACTACTCTATACCATACTGTTTCTACAGAAGACACTGTTTTACTTGTAGGAAACAGAACTTTCTGAGCCTACATTAGTGTGGACTTGTTTGATTATCCCGATTACTTCATTAATTACATAATCCGTGTCTGTCAGGGCTAGATATTGTTGCATAGAAACACAGAAAATGTCAGCAGAAAAAAAAGTCTCAGCAGCCTATGCACTCTGCCCTTCCCTACCTATCTAACAGTGGGAACTCTGTCAGACCCCATGTTCTCTCCTGTCCCCCATTATACCCACCAGTACTTTTCCCATTTGCCTGTCCCATGCCCTCTTCAATCCTCTGATCATCTCTGCATGAATTACTTCATTTGAAAGTTTTTTCCATTTAGCTACCACCCTTTCAGTAAAAAAAAGTACTTTCTGACATCTTTTTGACACCCCCCCCCCCACCAGCTAATTTCATGGAGTTACCTCTGGTAGAAGTATACCTGAGAACAAGTCACTAATGTCTATTATTCCATGGATGAACTTAAATGTCTCAATTATGCCCCTTGTTTCCTCCTACCCTCAAGGGTAAACATGTTCAGAGCCTCCAGGCATTTCTCACAAGCTCTCCCCTACTGCCCCTGGATCATCACTGTAGCCCTCCTCTATACCTCTTACAGTTTGTCCCTATCTTCCTTTAAGTGCAGATTCCAAATTTGTACACAGTATTCCAAGTGAGGTAAAACTGGTGAGCTGTACATGAGAATTGTTAGGTCCCCCCTCCTTCTGCTAGTGAGCCCCCTACCTATGCATCCCAGCATTCAGCTTGTCTTTCTCATTGTTTTATTGCACTGTGTTGGTGCCTTCAAAGTATCCAAGATCATTACCCTGAGATCCTTTTTTTTCCACAGAGCTGTCCATCCTGCACCCCATTCTGTATTCTGATTGTATGTTTTGGGTCCCTACCTGCATGTGCATAACTTTTAAATTCCTTGCATTAGATGACTACTGCCACATTTTATTCTACCCCCCAAGCTTCTCTAGATCCATCTCCAGATTCCTTCACTTGAAGTCTACTCTACTGCAGATCTTGGCACCCTCTATAAAGAGGCACATCTTTCCTTGGACTCCCTCCACTACATCACAGATGTATACATTGAAGAGAACCAGTCCCAAACCAAGACCAATCCCTGGGACACCCAGCATGTGACTTTCTAAGTCCATGATGCCTTTTGCTTCAGTACTATTATCTTAGTCCTTCCACTGAGCCACTTTTTACACACCTAGTTATCTTTCCACAGTCTTCAAATCACTCAGTTTCTTCACCATTTTCCATGAGGGATGGAGATGAAGACTTTACTAAAATTCAGATATAGTACATCTACAGACTGACAGCTGTCCACTGCTCTTGTCACTCAACTGAAAGACTACTAACCATGTTGTCTAGGTTTATGTTATACCCATCTTCAAAGGCAAATGTATGTGGCCTCCTCTTGACAGACATTTCTGATATAACAATTTCTTTTTTTTTTATATTCTTTTGGTAACCAGGTAAGGCCCACTAGGCACAAGCGCTTGTTTTCAGGGGCATCCCAAAGGCACTGAGGTGGTTAAGTGACTTGCTGAGAGTCACACAATACTCAAGTAGAGGCTGCAGGAATCAAAGCCAGGTCTGCTGGATGTACCAAGCTCATTCACAGCTCATTACTCACTCTAACATCTTGGCTATACTGCCAGCCCAGATTTTTATTTCGTTTTTGTTGACCAGGAAAAGAGGACTAGACAATTCTGCCTATTTTCAGCCTTGTCCCGGGGCAGGGGGATACAGATGGTTGCCAGCTGACATTAAACCAGATTAAGCTGTTGATGGTATTTTTAAAGAATGGGGGAAATTTGGCCAGGACACAGGGGAAATTCCCCTACTCTTTTCAAGAAGTGCCATGGGATCTTTAACATCCACCTGAATTACCACCAGAACAGGCAGATGGGACCTCATTTTAACGTCTCATCCAAAAGATGGCACCTCAGGTGCATCACCCCCCCCACACACACACACACTGCACTACAGTGTCAGTGTTGGGATTTAACCCAAGTGCCTGGTGTGGGGATTGAACCCACAGACTTCTGATCTTCCAGCCTTTTTTGTTTTGATTTTGGTAAAGCAGGCTTTGATCATTAGACCTCATGCATATAAGCTCTGAGACACTGGCTACTTTTCATTATACCTGAAGAAAGCATCTGTTTTGGTGCCTAAACCATATGGAAATAATTTGAGTGCTTCCCCCATGGTATTGAGGGGCAGCAGGCAGCACCCACCATGACTCCCCCGAAGTACAGTACTTAAACAGCTCATGCTTAAGCTTCCCTTGGATGCTTAGGCTTTTTGTTATCACCATCCTTCCCTCCTCCTCCTCCAGCAGCACTTCCCTCTCCATGCCAGCAACTACTCAGTCCTTATTCAGTCCAAACCATTTTTACATAAGGAGCACAATGACCTTTTGAACATTTATGTTCTGGTTAGTCTAATAAAAGATATTATTGGACAACGACTGTTCGTCCTATATCTGGCATTATAGATCCACTTAGCGCTCCAGACCAATTGGAGCACTCCTTTCCTCTGCGTGTGAGACACTTTTTCTGTGAAGAGTGTCTCACACATAGCTGCCCTGGGAACGGGCATGCTCAGGTAAGGTTTATTAAAAAATTATTGATCGAGCTCAATCAATAATATAGTAATACCACCATGGAGACCACTCTTACGGGTGTAAGATTGGTCTCACCTACATTCTCAGGGTATCAGAGCCACTCACTTTTTGTTTGCAGTTCTCACACCTTAAGAATGCATGTGAGACCACTCTTACAACTGTAAGAATGGTCTTGGCTGTGGTATTAATATACATTTATGTCCCTGAAGATGAGGGATTTGACACAAAACTTAATGTTCAGCGTTGGTGTTACTGTCTAGTGCTTTGGGAAATGCTTTTCAGTACATGTGTTACAACAGATTCTTGAGCTGATAGAACCATTTTTATGTTTGCTTGCACTCATGTGCAAGAAACATAGTGCCACCATCCAAGTTTTCCAGAGATGTGTCAGGCTCTTCCAATTCAGTCAGTGTGTTTTCAGGCATGGTCGCAGTGCTCCAATCACTGCTCCAGCTGTCTATGACAGCAGTTGAAAATGCAGTGGCATACAGTTGAAAGGGAGAGTTCCGCTTCAGTGAGCAGAGTTCCCCCCTCAACACACACGCACGCATATTGCGTGCTCACGCGCTCCACCCCACGCACATACTGTGTAGCCGATGGGGGTGCCCAATGCCCCGTCAGCTCCACGCAGCCCCTCAAAAAAAAAGCTTTTAGGTGCCACGCTGGGGCCCACCCCAGCATGGCACACATCCGTATGGCCAATGGGGTGCCAATCTCGACGGCTCCAGTCCCCCAAACACCTTTACAGCTGCCACGCTGGGAGCCCACCCCAGCGTGGCACAAGTTCATATGGCCAACAGGGGTGCCCAATCCTCCGGCGGCTCCAGCCCCCAAACAGTCTTCTAGCTGCCACACTGGGATCCCACCCAGCGTGGCAAACGCCCCCCGTCTCTTTCTTAAAAAATAAAAAACCTGTAAAAAGAACGTTCCTCGGCCATCTCCCAACCCACCCGGCCCACCCACTGTGCACCCTGCCTCCCCACACCCCCATACTTACTTCTCTGAGTCCAGCGGCAATCTTCGTGGACCGGGAACACGTCTGCACTCTTCAAAGCCCACCACAAACTGAGGAAATGCCGGTAAGCTGTATAATGTAATAGATAGGGTTTTTCAACTTTGCTGCATATCTCGGCATTTTTGGAATTTACATCAAATTTTCAACATGGGGTTTTGGGACCCTCTCATGAATGCTGTCACTGTCATGGCGGTAATCGGGCCCAAAGGTGATTTTGCAGTCACTGCGTAGAAACACCTTTCAGGACCAATTAATGAAACAACACTGCCAGTGTTCATAAGGTGGGCTCTCAAAAGCCTATGTTGAAAATTTGGTGGAAAATTCCTAAAATGACTGTTTTATGTATGCTAGTAGTTCCTACGCACGCTCATAAGTTCGTGAATTTTCAATATTTTCACTCCAGATTTTCAACATTGCTATTTTACCACACCTCCTTATGAGCAGTATAGCTGTCATTTTTCACATCTCACCCAAAACGTGTTTCTGCCAATGTAGCGCACAATGGCGCAGTCGGTGTGCGAAATCAATGCACGGGACACATTAAGAAAATCACAGTGCCACTGTTCATGAGCAGAGGTCTTAATATGGCTATGCTGAAAATTTGGTGAAAAAAATCCTAAAAATGACTGTTTTACAAGCGTGCGTTGCAGAGTTCCTATGCACGCTCGTAAGTTCGCGAATTTTCAATATTTTCACTCCAGATTTTCAACATTGCCATTTTACCACACCTCCTTATGAACAGTATAGCTGTCATTTTTCACATCTCGCCCACAACGTGTTTCCACCCATGTAGCGCACAATAGCGCAGTCGGTGTGCAAAATCAATGTATGGGACACATCAGAAAATCACAGTGACACTGGTCATGAGCAGAGGTGTTAAAATGGTTATGTTGAAAATTTGGTGAAAAAATTCCCAAAAATGACTGTTTTAGGAGCACATGTTGCTGCAGTTCCTCATGCGCGCTGGCAAATTTGCAAATTTGTAATATTTGCACACCAGATTTTCAACAGTGCCATTTTACCGCACTTCTTCACGAGCAGTACAGCTACCATTTTTCACATCTCGCCCAAAATGTGTTTCTGCACATGTAGCGCACAATGGTACAGTCGGTGTGTGAAAACAATGTTTGGGACAGATTAAGAAAATCACAGTGACACTGGTCATGAGCAGAGGTCTTAAAATGGCTATGTTGAAAATTTAGTGACAAAACTCCATAAAATGTGTTACGAGTGAGCATTGCGCAGTTTCCACGCACCCTCATAAGTTCATGAATTTGTAATATTTTCAGTCCAGATTTTCACCAGTGGCATTTTTCCACACCTCCTTATGAACAGTACAGCTTTCATTTTCCACAACATGGCCAAAATATGTTTTCACACTTTCAGCACGGAAATGCGTGGTCACTGTGGGAAATCATTGTTCGGGACAGATAAAGAAAATCACACTGACACTGTTCATGACCGTATGTCCCAAAATGCCTGTGTTAACAATCTGCTGTAAAAAAATCTCCAAACTAGTTACATTACGGTGTGCGTTGACAGTTTCTACGCACGCCGTGACTTCTCTCACTAGTTTTTAATATTACAGCAGATTTCAACATTGCCATTTTTACACCTCCCATGAACAGTACCGCTGTCATTTTCACATCCTGTTCGAATGTGTTTTGCACCTGTGGTGCCAAATGTCAGTAGTCACTGTGCAAAAGCAGTTTTCAGCTAACAAACTGATATTGCCACTGTTCATGAGGTGGGGTCACAAAAAACCATGTTGAAAATTTGGAGTGAAAATACCAGCAGATATTACAGGCGTTAGGGTTTCAGGCCATAGCGCCCCACCCTGTGAGAATGACAGGCATCAGGGGTGTGACTTGGGATTCTTGCCTGTAATGCTCATACCATTCCACCCCACCCACACCCTGCAGCCAGTGAGAGGCATCAAGGTGTGCCTCAGACTCTTCGCCCCAAACTTCACCCCATTCTCCTATACCACACCCATCTCATCATATTTCCTGATGGAATGGGGTGCGCATAAGGGCCAAAGACCCCAAGGCACACTGTGACACTTGTCAGTGTCTGCAGGGTAGGGTGTGGTGAAATGGTGTGGTCGTTATGCCTGACGACCCAAAGGCACACCCCAATGCCTGTCACTCTCTGCAGGGTGGTGGTGGGTTTGGCTTCAATTCAGTACTTCACTGCCATTCCTATTATGCAGCTCTCTAACTCCTACACTACCAATGCCAATGCCAGCAAGCAAACATGCGGCATTGACAAATGCTTGTTAAAGATGTGTCCCTGATTATGGACATTTGTCACAGATGGTCTTATCCTTTAACTGTGGTGCAGGGGATTGAGAGGTATAATCACAACATTCTCAGACTACAAATCTATCAGTAGCATACTGGCTAATTGCATTTCTGATGGGCTCACTTGGTAAATCACTTTTAACAACCCCAAGAGCCATCAGTGATAGGCTTAAGAAAAAGAACAAGGCTCAGAATATGAAGTGGTTGCTGAAACTTGGAATAATAAATCGAGGGAGTCCCATTGTTGAGTCATCAGAATCTCTGCCCTCTAAACTGGAACAGGACCCACACATAAAGACAGATAAGGAGCATTCGGTTAGAAAATGAGTTAGTTGTGTGCAGAGTAAACCGTTGAGTTAATAGGAAGCTGGATAAAATTACCAAAGTAAATGAAGCATTAATGAGTGGTGTTTGGAGAGAGCAGAGGCCTGTGATGGCTGACAGAATGAGAAAGGGAGCGAGAGAGATTGTCATGTCAAGGGGATGGGGTGATCAGATAAAGTAAAAAGAAAAAGAGAGGGGATGCAAAACAAACAGCTGAGCTACAACTCTCCACACAGCACAATTTTATTGCACTCATCATCCCATCAACCGTTTGCATTCAAGCCTCATCAGCTGCAATCTACAAGCCAGCATTTAGCAAATATCCCTGCTAGACACCCCACCCCCATGTACAATGCGCAGGCAAAAATCATGGGCAGATGTTAACCTTGCGCTAACCATGCTTCCCCCCTCACCCATCATCAACATAGTGATTAGTGTCCTTGATGGAGGAGCAACATCTGGATATCGTGGCAGTCACAGAAACATGGTACACACAGAACCATGACTGGGATGTAAACATACCAGGATACACTATCTACAGGAAGGACAGGGAGGGTAAAAGAGGAGGAGGAGTAGCGCTCTACATAAGGGAAGGAATCAAAGCAACAGAACAAAAGGGTAAACAGGGAGGAGATGAAGCACTGTGGGTCAGTTTGAAGGCAGGCAATGGCACCACAGTCTTCACAGGGGGTGTATACAGACCCCCTCTCAGGGGGAGGAAATGGACAAGGAAATGATAGAAAGTATACTTAGAATGGCATAAAAAGGGGAGATATTGCTGATGGGGGATCTGAATATGCCAGATGTTAACTGGAGTGCAGTTGCAGCAGCCACTTCTAAGAGTGGGGTTATTCTAGTTGCCCTACAGGGGGGCATGCCTTAGACAACTAGTATTAGGACCCACTAGAGAGGGAGGGAGCAATCTTAGACCTGGTTCTCTCAAATGGAAATGGAGAGAGGATCATAGATGTAGAAGTGGGTAGCCATCTGGGAACTAGCGACCATCGAACAGTATGGTTCACAATAAACACAGCAATAGAGTCAAGCCATACAAAGGCAAAAGTACTGGACTTCAGGAGGACTGACTTTGCCAAAATGGGTGAGTGCCTAAGGAATGCACTAGCAAATGGGCAGGAAGGAGGGGTGGAAGAACAATGGGGAATAATAAAAAACTGTGATCACAGGGGTAACAAGCCTTTGTGTGAAGCAAATAAACAAAACAAAATGATGTAAGAAACCACTATGGTTCTCAAAGGAGGTGGCAGTGAAGGTTCAAGAGAAAAAGAAAGCATTCAGAAAGTACAAGGAATCACAGAAGGAGCAGGACAGAGAATTGTATCAGTTAAAGCAAAAGGAAGCTGGGAAGGCAGTCAGAACAGCAAAGGCCTGAACCGAGGAAAAGATAGCCAACTCAGTTAAGAATGGGGATAAAACCTTTTTTAGGTACATCAGGGAGCGAAGGAAGACCAAGGGAGGGATAGTGAGGCTTAATAAAGGGGGTGGGCAGAGAGTGACGGTGAAAAGGCAGAGATACTAAACAAATATTTTTGCTCAGTATTTACAAATGAAGAGGGGGAGGTACCTAAAACAAACAATAGAAACACTCTGGATACAGAAGTTGATACCAGCCCATTTACAGAAGAAAGGATTCTGAAAGAACTCTTAAAACGGAAGGTGGACAAAGCAATGGGGCCTGATGGGATTCATCCAAGAATTCTAAAAGAACTAAGGGTAGAACTAGTGACACCACTGACTACCCTCTTTAACAAATAATGGGAGGATGGGGTGATACCTGAGGACTGGAGGAGGGCAGATGTGATTCCCCTTCACAAAAGTGGGAACAGGGCAGAAGCAGGAAACTACAGACCTGTTAGTTTAACCTCAGTGATAGGGAAAATGATGGAATCACTTCTGAGGGAAAGAATTGTCGAGTACCTAGAGGCCAGAGGGGCACAGGACCCAAGGCAGTATGGATTCACAGCGGAAGGTCATGCCAGATGAATCTAATAGATTTCTTTGACTGGGTGACCAAAGTAGTAGATCAGGGAGGGGCTGTGAACATGGCCTACCTAGACTTTAGGAAGGCGATTGACTCAGTCCCACACAAAAGATTAATATACAAGTTAGCCAGCCTGGGGGTGGGTCCCAAGATGATAGCCTGGGTAAAGAACTGGCTGGAGAATAGGACACAGAGAGTAATAGTAAATGGAATCCACTCTGAAGAAAGGGGGGTTACTAGTGGGGTACTGCAGGGTCCAGTATTAGGACCGGTCCTCTTCAATGTCTTTATAAGCGACATTGCAGAGGGACTGGAAGGAAAAGTATGTCTCTTTGCAGATGACACAAAGATCTGCAACAGAGTTGATGCACAAGGTGGGGTGGAAAGGATGAGAAGGGACTTGGCAAGGTTAGAGGAATGGTCAAATGTATGGCAGCTTAGATTCAATGCTAAGAAGTGCAATGTAATTCACCTGGGAAACAAAACCCAGGGAAGAGTACACAATGGGGGTGAGATACTAACAACAACAAAAATGGAAAGGGACCTGGGGTAGTTATATCAGATGACTAAAGGTGGGCAAGCAATGTGAGAGGCAGTAAGAAGGGCTGGGGGATACTGGGATGCATAGGAGAGGCATCACCAGTAGAAAACAGGAAGTTGTTATCCTCTGTACAGACAGCTGGTGAGACCCCATCTGAGTACTGTGTGCAGTTCTGGAGACCCAATCTCCGCAAGGACATAGACAAGATGGAAGCTGTCCAGAGGAGGGAACTAAAATGGTAGGGTCTGCACCAGAAGACATATGAAGAGAGACTCAGCAGCTTAATATGTATAGCCTCAAGGAAAGGAGGGAGAGGGGGACATGATAGAAACTTTCAAGTACCTCAATGGAATCAACAAAGTCCAAGAGGGTAGCATCTTTCAAAAAAAGAGGTGTGCAAGAAAAAGGGGGCACAATTTGAAGATAGAGGGGGACGGCTCAGAGGTAATGTAAGGAAGTATTTTTTCACAGAGAGGGTTGTGGATGCATGGAATGGCCTTTCGGAGGAGGTTGTGGAGTCAAAAACAGTGGTTGAATTCAAGCATGCATCGGACAGTCATAAGGCAATTCTAGGGGGTGGGTGGAGAAAGAAGTAGGCAGCTGGTTAACTAGAATCTGCAGCTTATCCATTAGGTAGGAAAATGGGCAGACTGGGTGGGCCAAGCAGTCCTTATCTGCCGTCAAATTCTATGTTTCTATGTTTCTATAGCAGGAAGAAAAAAAGCAAGCGCTGAGATCAAAAATATACAACAGACGAAAACTATTGCAACCAATAAACTGACAATGACTGAGACCCCCGGTTTTCAAGGCTTATCCTGTTCAATGTGTATCCCCCCCCCACCACGCGGTATACCAACAAGGCTGGGAGTCGGGACCCAGTGTGACCACCGACACAATCACGGTGACATGGGTGGGGAGAGTGAGGGAAAAAACAAACACAACTGTTTGAAATTCTAGTAGGGCAAACCAGCAAGATACCTGACACTGGAAAATGCAGAAAGAAAACAAGCTCGGCAAGACCATATACCACAAATCCAAAGGAGACAGGGCAAGGGGAGGTGAGGAAATTGGCAGACAGGATCATAGGAGGGAGACCCAAAGCACAGACTAGATTGACTCATTGGGGTGGCATTCGATCGGTTCCTTAAATTCTCAAAGGCAGCACAGCAAGCACTGGGGGCACTAGAGAGAAATATTTGACTTTGAGTGGTGGGGCTTCTCACACATAACCCCATTGGCTCAGGTAAGAAGAGGAGAGGAGCCCATTTGGCAGTAGTACAGTATGGTGGTGACAGTTGTACAGGTATCTTTACAGTATATAGGATGATCACTAGGCATCTAAGGAGTGCAGGAGGCACACCAAAAGCTGCACAGGTAAATATCACCAGTCATATAAACTGTTGTTTACAAGGAGAACTCTGTAAAATGACAATCACCCCATCCCACAAAAAATAAAATAAAAAAAATATTAGCAGTCACAAAATCAACTCGTAGGTAGCTCTGCCTTCTCACAGTCCTGATGAAATGGGGACAGAGAGATGCTGAGGCAGATTGGAAACGCTAGCAAAGTTTCAAGCTGAGCGAGCGTGTGTGCCACTTACTTTCATGTTGAGTATGCAGTTGGCAATGGAGTCTCATGGGCAGTTCTTTGAGGCTGCTCAGACCAGCACTAGGAGGAATGCTTGCAGGAATAGGTTCCAAGTAATCACCATCATAGGCAGAAAGTGGTGCCGGACTCGCTGGGTGGATGAGGGGAAATGGTGCTGGTGGTCTAGAAATGAGGGAGAGGAGGTGGGGTGGGGAGGGGGCTCTCGCTTCTAATTTGTTCTTGGTCAGTGTGAGATAGGATAGGGGCCCTTAGCTGTCCTGGTTGGTAGCCAAGCCTCAAAGCACTGTTAAGGGGCTCCACAGGCTGTGATTCCTCATTGCCATGCTGCTACTCACAGAGCCACTACCAACAGAGTCAGAGACCGTGAGAGGGGGTGATGAAGAACCACTGATGCATGCGATGGGCCACGGGCTGACTCCTTCCAAACTGCTGCATTCACTGCACACACTGGCTGACTCCGAGCAACTGCAAGTGTCTTCTCATGCCTGCTCATTCCCTGGTTTCCTCCTCCTCCTCCTCCTCGTCCTGCTGTTTCTGCTACTGTGGGTCTGAGAGTTGGGGGTTGTGTGTCAAAGTTTGAGTTCCTGCTGCTGCCTCTGGATGGAGGCACCAAACTCACTGTGGGCTATGACTGGCCAGTCAGACACATCTACCTAACCCTAAACTTTTCAGTTCCTTAGTTCCTTACCCCCCACCCCCCACACACACGCACACTCCAGTTTGATTATCTGTTTTAGCAATGTCTCTCTCTCTCTCTCTCTCTTCAACTCAGGGGTGCTGAAGAGACACATTTATTGTGGACAGAGAAAAATAAGAATAGCAAATTTGTGGAGCGAGGCACATATAAGTGTTTACTGCATGCAAAATAGCATTTGATATTAATTTAGAAACTAGGCATTGTGAGAGGTGGACAGCAGGAGCCACTGCCATGTTTATTGAAATGTTTCACCAGGACAGGCACATCGGGAGGCGTGTCATTGTGCTGCTGCATGATAAGCTCATCTCTGATTGCAGCGGCACTTTTCTTACAAGTTGTGTCCACTTTACATAATGCGTGTGTCAGTGCTAGCATGCTGGCTAATTGATGAATGAGGGATGCACCTACTAAAGCATGCCCTGCATTAGTTAACACTGATACACCTGTTAAATGTGCTACTAGCACAAGATGTTGCTTGCGCGTGTGCACAAACCAACATAAAAAACAGGTTGAATTTCACAAATTCTGCATTTTTGCCAATAGCTCATGGAATGTTGCCTGTAGTTTCCAGAGAAATGAATTGTTAAATGGCACTGTCTAAAGTTAGGCTACACAGCAGGGGTGTTTGGTAAAAATAGGCAAATCTCAGCTGTGGATTAATGAACTTCCAGAATCCCTTGTTAGCCTCCCTAAAATTAGTCAATTCAAGGTTGGACTGATGAATGCCCTTGCACCCTCAGTTGCCTGTGCATGCCACTGACCTTCGCCACCTAACTTCAGTCAACCTCACCATCATTAGACAATGCTCAATGAGTTGCCATCTGCACTGCTCTATCCCTCTCTCTACCCTACATCTCTTGTACTCTGACAATGCCACATGATGTGCTGCTTGACCTGCCTCTATCTGCCACGCATGTACTGTGCTGCATGTACTTGCTTTTTTGTAACTTTATTGGACTCTCATGTTTGACGAGGAACCTTTATAAATGAATCCTTTGGGCTCAAAGTTTTGTATTCGAACTGCATAAATAAATGCTAAATTCCATGCAGCTTGACACTGGGCAAAACTAACATTTGTTTTGTTGATATTTTCTGATGAGCATTTTACAACATTTGCAGCAAATACTGCTCATGTCAGGGAAC
Organism: Neoceratodus forsteri; assembly: GCA_016271365.2. Taxonomy (NCBI): domain Eukaryota; kingdom Metazoa; phylum Chordata; order Ceratodontiformes; family Ceratodontidae; genus Neoceratodus; species Neoceratodus forsteri. The sequence continues at coordinate 455,396,591 of CM057451.1, read as the reverse complement.
TGAGCAGAGTACAGTAGAGCCTCTGTTACAAGACTGTCCCCAAAGTCCGCTAAACCATCATCCCTGCTCGAGGAAGGGGCAGCTACAGTGACCATAAACTGTCCATTGTGAGACAGTGGAAACAAAAAAAAAGGGGTAAGAAGAGGGAGAAAAAGAATAATAAACAAGCGCTGCAGCTGTGGCATGCTGATATTGGCATGGAACATGTCTACTATTTTTGCATCTTGTGGTCACTTGCCAAAAAGTCATCTGACTACTGCAACTTGTGACAGTTCTGCAATATTACCCACTGGGAGGCAGGCATAATAATGCTATGCTCAGTGTCACTGCTAGAATAACTTATACCCTCCCCCTTTCTAAAACTGGGCATCACTGTACTACTGATAATCAGTTCTAGAGCTCAGAAAGTTAGCCCTACAGACTTTCACAGGCAAAATGATCCCAGGCCATCCGAAGTGATCCGAGGCCAACAAGGCAGATTCTATTAGGAACAGCTGGTGGGCATGAACATGTACTTACTACTGGAGGCCAGACACAAGATGGAAGGGGACATGCTAGATACATATATGTTTCTAAGATCAAGACTCCAGCGACTCCACTGGCCAAAGCCCAAAGAGCCCAGTGCAGAAGTAAACAGAGGAAGGTACAGCTTTCATTAGGCAGCAGCTTGTTGAATTATTCAACCCCTGTAAAGACCTCTAATCGCTTCATGCCACTCAGCGAGCTTCTCCCTGGGGCTCTGGCTCTACCACAGAGGAGCTTTTCCCATGATGATCTTATCATTCCAATGCTAGAAGGGCTGGACGGGGACTGGGCCCCATTTACCAAGACTGGGCAATGGATGTAGGAAGCCCATGGTCAGAACAAGATGCTGCCACCCCATTGGAGACCCTTACTGCTGGTTGAGCCACTGAGCCAGCTTCTGCAGTTCTCAGTTAAGGGGTTGTGGCTAGTCCCCCCCCCCCGAGGTGCTCCATCCCTTGTGTGAAAGGCTCTATATTTGTTGATTATGGTGCCTCCACCTGTTTTACTCCTGTGGGAGGTGGATAGTCTGTTTTTAGGGGGTTCTGAGGTGCCAAGACTGCAGGCCGTGTCCACCTCCCTCCCAAAGATAGCCACAATGCCCTCAACACAATCTACTGCACGTCGAGGCTCTCCTGGTGCAGTTGTGGGACTTTAAAAGTTGAAAGTTAACAGTTTAATTATGGGCTTTGTTCTTTAGCCTGGGATATGTATAAGGTAATGGTTATTAAGGTTCTCTCATGGTTATGGTTCATATGTTGGTTTTAATGTGCAATATTATAATGGGGTAATGTAATTCAGTTGCCACGAGGTTAATACTCGACGCATGGTTGCGGGGAAATGTCTGCCCATGCAACTAGGCGGTGAGCCCTTTATAAATACATTTAATTTAGCCTGTTCAGCTTGGTGCCTCTTCTGAGGCAGCAGAGAATAGGGAATTAAGTTGTGGCAAGGAATATTACAGTTCCCTGGCCAAATTACCACACAGCCTGTCACCTTGTACCAGTAAGGTTATCCCTTATGCCTGGATAGCTCCTGACCATACACATTACGGGGTCGAAAAGGTAAGGCTGTGAGGCACACTGGTACAGGTGGAATGGGGAATGCTTGCACACTATCCCTTATCTTAATATGCTGCGAAAAATGACAAGTGATAGGGTTTAACGATCACTTACTAATGGTCTGAAAGGCTAGATGGGAGGGCAACCCCTCTTTATGATAAAACATAGGCTTTGGCCAGGGAGTGTGAGTTAGCCCCTCAGTCAGTAGGAAAGGTACATGGCCTGACAATACCCTGGAGAGGGGGAAATGCACTAAGGGAATGGCATTAGGCCCTAATGAGGCCTGGGCCAATACAAAACTTCATCAGCCCTAGCATAGGAGCTGTCTGAGCATAGGGAGCTACAGAAAATTCCCAGGCATTATACTGCTGATGGTTAGACATACCTAGGCTGTGCTGGCGTTCCCAGCCCGGCGAGGGCAGTGGCTGCATATCCATGTCTGCCCTAGTTAACAGCACCACCCAGAGTAGTTCATCATGAAGAAGGGCTGGGGTAGCCTAACTGAGTGTGTGTGTGCTGCAGGCTTTGCTCCTCTGGGGAAGGCCTTGGGAACTCCATAGGGCTCAAGTTGGACTCGCTGCAAGGGGTACAACACTTAAAGGATAGTGGGGCAAGTAGACCCAGTGCATATGGGTGGCTGGTGCCCCATGTGGCTTGGAACTACTTCTCCTCAGCAGTATACGTTTGGTTGACTGGGGCAACCGAGCCAACCCCCTGGAGGTGTAGCACTTGACCGTTGAGAGGTGGGCCTCCATCCATACCTTCCTGGTCAGTGATGGTCCTACACTTTCCACTATTTTAACACCTCGGCAAGCAAAAGAGCACTAGGTCTTATAACTAGGCCCACTCCCTACTTGTTTAAGGTTACAGTGTCATTGTTTACAGCAGTCCAGGAGGGCAACTGCTCTGGTATCCACCACCAGACTTGGTGGGCAAATGCATGGATATGGGATACCTGGCATCCCTGGAAAGGTACATGATGTTTTTGATGATGAATAAAATAAAATTAGTGACTTCAGGTTTCACCTGTGGATTAGCACTGCAGAGAATGTTTGACTCTCAACTGGAGAAGAGAGTACCTATCAGAAGGGGATTTAGGAAAGAGGTTTTGCTACTGAGGCACTCAAGATGGTAGTATTCACAGAATTAATTTGTTTGCACATAAAATGGAGACACCTTAACTATGGTTGACCCTAATAATATAACCACCACTTCTTGGAATGTGAGCGGGATAAACTCCCCAGTGAAATGGAAAATGGTCCTATCCCGTCTTAAGAAGTTAGGCACCCAGGTTGCCTTCCCCCAGGAGACTAAACTAAGTTCCAAGGAAGCGGCTAAGCTGGAAGCAGCTCAGAGACTGGGTGGGTAAAGAGGTTCATAGTGTAGCAGGTTCAGCCAGAAGGGGTGTCTCCATTCTGCTGCATAAGAAGCTACAAAGGCAACCTATAGAGTTTCACACAGGAGGTGAAGGAAGGTGGATCGTACTGAAGGTCTCCACCCCTACAGGCCCTTTGATACTGGTTAACGTGTACGGCCCAAGTGAAGACTCTCCAGAATTTTTCAATACCATTTCCCACAAAATCATGGATGTCTCTTTTGATAATCCAGACCTCCTAGTAGGAGGGGATTTCAACCTGGTGCTATACCACCTATTGGACAGATCCAACACTAGATCAGAACCTCACCAGAGATCCCTTCAGGCCTTGTGTGAACTTATCACTTTACACCAGCTGTCGGACATGTGGAGGGTACTATACCCCATGGTTAAGGATTATGCCTTCTTTTCTGCTCCGAGAGCTATGGCCAGTAGGTTAGGCTTTTGGCTTACATCCCCTAACCTGACATCTGCTACCACAGGGGTTCATATCTCACCTATATACAACTCCGATCACGCCCGGTGTCCCTTACTTTCCTTACCTCCCCATAAACCTCCAAGTCACTAATGTGGCGACTAGACCCTCTTCTAATGCACGACAAAGAATTTGTCCTATGGTTGCAGAAGGAGACTGAATGCCTCTTTATTGACAACCCTGCTGGATTGGCCTCAGCTGCCAATATATGGGAAGCTTTTAAGGCCACCGTAAGATGATGTTAACCCCTAAGGTATTTCACTAACAATCCCACATTCCTATTGTATTGCCTAACACGTGGGCCAAGAAGTTAAACAGCTTACTCAGTAAATTCCTGTGGGGCGCATCCAGGCCTAGGTACAGCAAGGCTAAATTGCGAGCCCAGAAGCTGTGAGGGGGATGGAACCTGCCAGACTTCACCCAATACTCCACAGCTTTCATAGTGGCCAAATCCTTGAACGGGTTAAGTCTCTCACCTTCCATGCCCCCCAGCTTGTATAACAATAGAGAGAGAGATCTGCTGAGGGGACCCCTCCTTACTGCTATCCTGCCCTTCCCCTTTACCAAAAACCTGCATCAATGGCACACTCTGTATAACTGTCTCTTGGCCTGGCAAAAACTAGGGCTTCAGACCAAGCATGTCTTAACCTGGGCAGGTACACCCCTATTTGACTTAATCCTAACCTCTGTATCGAAAATAAACCAATCAGATGGCTCAACTGGCAATCTAAGCATATAGAGCATAGAAACATAGAAACATAGAATTTGACGGCAGATAAGGACCGCTTGGCCCACCCAGTCTGCTCATTTCCCTGCCTACTGGATAAGCTGCAGATCCTAGTTAACCAGCAGCCTACTTCTTCCTACCCCCATCCCCTAGAATTGCCTTATGACTGTCCCATGCATGCTTGAATTCCACCACTATTTTTGACTCCACGACCTCCTCCGGAAGGCCGTTCCATGCATCCACAACCCTCTCTGTGAAAAAAAATACTCCTTAAATTACCTCTGAGCTGCCTCATCTTCAAATTGTGCCCTTGTTCTTGCACACCTCTTTTTTGAAATATGCTACCCTCTTGGACTTTGTTGATTCCTTGAGGTACTTGAAAGTTTCTATCATGTCCCCCTCTCCTCCTTTCCTCGAGGCTATACATATTAAGCTCCTTTAGTCTCTTCATATGTCTTCCGGTGCAGACCCTGCACCATTTTAGTTGCCCTCCTCTGGACAGCTTCCATCCTGTCTATGTCTTTGTGAAGACTGGGTCTCCAGAACTGCACGCAGTACTCCAGATGGGGTCTGACCAGCTGTCTGCACAGAGGGATAATAACTTCCTGTTTTCTACTGGTGATGCCTCCCTATGCATCCCAATATCCCCCAGCCCTCATTGCTGCCCCTCTCACATTGCTTGCCCACCTTCAGGTCATCTGATATGACTACCCCAGGTCCCTTTCCATTTTGTTGTTGTTAGTATCTCATCCCCATTGTGTACTCTTCCCTGGGTTTTGTTTCCCAGGTGCATTACCTTGCACTTCTTAGCATTGAATCTAAGCTGCCACATTTGACCATTCCTCTAACCTTGCCAAGTCCTTTTCATCCTTTCCACCCCACCTTGTGCATCAACTCTGTTGCAGATCTTTGCGTCATCTGCAAAGAGACATACTTTTCCTTCCAGTCCCTCTGCAATGTCACTTATAAAGACATTGAAGAGGACTGGTCCTAATACTGAACCCTGCAGTACCCCACTAGTAACCCCCCTTTCTTCAGAGTGGACTCCATTTACTATTACTCTCTGTGTCCTATTTTCCAGCCAATTTTTTACCCAGGCTGTCATCTTGGGACCCACTCCCAGGCTAGCTAACTTGTATATTAATCTTTTGTGTGGGACTGTGTCAAATGCCTTGCTAAAGTCTAGGTAGGCCATGTCCACAGCCCCTCCCTGATCTTCTACTTTGGTCACCCAGTCAAAGAAATCTATCAAATTTGTCTGGCATGACCTTCCTGCTGTGAATCCATGCTGCCTTGGGTCCTGGCCCTCTGGCCTCCTAGATACTCAACAATTCTTTCCTTCAGAAGTGATTCCATCATTTTCCCTACCACTGAGGTTAAACTAACAGGTCTGTAGTTTCCTGCTTCTGCCTTGCTCCCACTTTTGTGAAGGGAATCATATCTCCCTCCTCCAGTCCTCGGGTACCACCCCATCCTCCCATGATTTGTTAAACAGGGTAGTCAGTGGTGTCACTAATTCTACCCTTAGTTCTTTTAGAATTCTGGGATGAATCCCATCAGGCCCCATTGCTTTGTCCACCTTCAGTTTTAAGAGTTCTTTCAGAACCCTTTCTTCTGTAAATGGGCTGGTATCAACTTCTGTATCCAGTGTGTTTCTACTGTTTGTTCTAGGTACCCCCTTCCTTTGTAAATACTGAGCAAAAATATTTGTTTAGTATCTCTGCCTTTTCACAGTCTCCCTCTGCCCACCCTCCCCCCTTTATTAAGCCTCACTTATCCTTCTTTGGTCTTCCTTCGCTCCCTGATGTACCTATAAAAGGTTTTATCCCCCTTCTTAACTAGTTGGCTATCTTTTCCTCGGTTTGGGTTGCTGTTCTGACTGCCTTCCCAGCTTCCTTTGCTTTAACTGATACAGTTCTCTGTCCTGCTCCTTCTGTGATTCCTTGTACTTCCTGAAAGCTTTCTTTTCTCTTGAACCTTCACTGCCACTTCCTTTGAGAACCATAGTGGTTTCTTACATCGCTTAGTTTTGTTTGCTTCACACAAAGGCTTGTTGCCTCTGTGATGGCAGTTTTATTATTCCCCATTGTTCTTCCACCCTCCTTCCTGCCCATTTGCTAGTGCATTCCTTAGGCACTTACCCATTTTGCAAAGTCAGCCCTCCTAAAGTCCAGTACCTTTGCCTTTGTATGGCTTGACTCTATTGCTGTGTTTATTGTGAACCATACTGTTCGATGGTCGCTAGTTCCCAGATGGCTACCAATTTACATCTGTGATCTCTCTTCATCTCCATTTGAGAGAACCAGGTCTAAGATTGCTCCTCTTGAGTGGGCTCCAATACTAGTTGTTCAAGGCATGCCCCTGTAGGGCATCTAGAATAACCCCACTCTTCGAAGTGGCTGCGGCAACTGCACTCCAGTTAACATCTGGCATATTCAGATCACCCATCAGCAATATCTCCCCTTTTTTTGCCATACTAAGTATACTTTCTATCATTTCCTTGTCCATTTCCTCCCCCTGAGAAGGGGGTCTGTATACAACCCCTGTGCGGATTGTGGTGCCATTGCCGGTCTCCAAATTTACCCACAGTGCTTCTTCTCCTCCCTGTTTTCTCTTTTGTTCTGTTACTTTGATTCCTTCCCTTATGTAAAGAGCTACTCCTCTTCCTCTTTTACCCTCTCTGTCTCTCCTGTAGATAGTGTATCCTGGTATGTTTACATCCCAGTCATGGTTTTGTGCGAGCCATGTTTCTGTGACTGCCACGATATCCAGATGTTCCTCCTCCATCAAGGCCACTAATTCAGGAAGCTTGTTACTCAGACTACGTGCATTGGTACTCATTGCTTTCCATTTTTTAATGGCTTTACTTTCTGTTGCAGCATCCCCCACTGACCTTTCTACCTTAGTCTTTTTCCCATTTAGTACCCTGTTTTGTAGGGAGAGGCTGGGATTTTCCTGCTGCTTATCAGTGCCTCCCCCCTTGACTAGTTTAAAAGCTTGCCAATGAAGCATTTAAACCGATTGCTCAAAAGACTTGTTCCCTTCCTGGACAGATGCAGACCATCCTGCCAGTATAGGCTGGTGTCCCTCCAGGTGGAACCCCAGTCCCCAATGAAGCCAAACCCCTGTGCTCCAAACCATTTTTTCAACCACTCATTAAACTGCATGGTGCAAAGTACCCTTGCCTCACTCATGCCATTTACAGGCAGCACCTCTGAGAAGGATACTGTGTGTGCTACTTGTCTTAGGCCCCTTCCCAGTTCTACAAAGTCCTTCTGCACTGCTCTAATCTCATGTTGAGCCAAGTCATTTGTCCCTAGGTGGACAATGACATCCAGCTCAGACTCCGCAGCTGTTCTCGTGATCCTGAGGATGCGCTCCTGTCCCTACAAGTCATGGCACCAGGCAGACACTTTACTCAGTTTCCCTGCTCCCCAGTTCTATCCCCTAATAATTGAGTCCCCACCAGGAGCTGCTTCCTTTCCTTGTGGCATCCTCTGCCTCCTTCCTGTGGGCCTCCCTTGTGACAGGTGTCCTCAGCCTCCTTAATCTCCTCTGTGGGTGCATCCATAGGGGAGCTGTGCTCCCCCAGAATGGTGTCTGGATTGTGGAGTGGAACAACTGACTGGATGTGCCTCTGTTCCATCCTCCTCACCCTCCCTGAGCCCACTGTGGTCCAACTGCTGTGCTTTCTTTGCAACCTCTGAGGTAGTGGTGGTGGCTCTGGTGCTCCCTGGATGGGGGTCCCTTCCTACCATCCAGTCTGGCCTGGGGGAAGGTTCTCTTACTGCTGTCCAGTGTGGCCTGAAGAGGGGCAACTTCCTCCCTCAGGGCAGAGAGTTGTCTGCAAATAGAGCAGCATCTCAGCCTCCAGAAAGACTCCCGGAAGACTGCTGCCCCACAGCCATTACATTGCACTACTCCCCACATGACTACTCCCCACAGGCAATGTGGTGATCTTGCTATTCCTGGGGGCCCATCTATGGACTCATTTCAAGGGCTTAGTGCCAGATACAGCTTACCACATACAGACTTTTGGAGATGTCTTCAAATCAGAAACCTGATCACCTCCTGGGTCAAACAAAAATGTACATGTGTGGTGTGTCTGCAGTATAAGAAAAGTATATGCATCCCACTACCTGTGGAGCCTTGTCTTCAGCATCCAGAAGGGAGGGCGGGCACCATTCAAAAGTTTATAAGAGATTCTGCCCCCAACCCCTCCCTCCCGGCCATAATCAAATGGGCAAAAAGAGTGAGTTCCCCTATTACAGAACAACTATGGCAACAAGACTGGATGAGAATACACCAAGCCTGCTGTGACCGGAGAAGCTTACTCATCCCAAACAAAATTATGCACCTCTGGTACCGCATCCCCTCCCAGCTCAAAGTGATGGGCCTGCTCACAGCTGACATGTGCTGGAGGTGCAGTGCCCCTGGCGCAGATCTATTTTATATACTTTGAGAATGTCCACTTCTGACCCCACTATGGGCCTCAGTAATTAACCACTGCTCCCAAATTTTTGGGATACCCCTTCCTTCAAACCCAGAGCTCTGGATTCTGTGCCTGTTGTCTCGCACCCATGTTCTACTCAAATTCCAATTGCTATGGATGATACAGGCCTCTGTGGAAGTGAAAAGGCTGATCCTGAAGTGGTGGAGAACGTCAACGGTCCCAACAGTTATGGAATGGCATAAGGCCACGGAAGGGGATGCCAACTTGACTAGAATGTCCTGCTATAAATCTAGTAATCCTTCCAAATTTAAATTGGTATGGGCCCCCTGCCTCTCTTTCATCAATTCCAAACATGCTGGGAAACACACTATGTACACAAAATCTACTCCAACCCCCCCAAAGTTCTTTGAAGAGATGGTGGAATCTGAATGCTTATGTTTGTTTACTCTCTCTCCTGACAGGTATCTTGAGTGCTAACCAGTGGACAGCCACTTAGTACCCCCTCTCACCCCCACCGCCTTCTGCACTATAGATGAAGAAATGTAACCTCTTCTGCAGACCCTACTAACCCCTTAAGAGCAAATGTACATATGTTCCAATGCATCCAGGTCCAAGGGAAAATCGGGTAAGTCACCCCAATGTGGTATCCATTAATACCCTGTAGATCATAGTTCTCATGTATCCACAGTTTTGTTTTCATTTCGATGTAGTTATACATGTTCCAATCACTCTGATAATGTTGATGAAGTATGTGGATTTATAGTGGTGATGCTGTAAACCACTTTGATATACATGTTGTATACGGTTCCAATATTGTAATAACTCTGAAATCACTCAATAAAAAGATTAACAGCAAAAAAAAGTCTGGCTCAGTTCCAGGAATATAAAGGGGAAGGGCTGCTCCTGTGTAACAACATAACCCCCACAACTGACTTAATAAAGTATAAGAATGTAACAATAAAACATATAATGAAGAAACATATCCCAAGAATCCTGCCAGATATGTTCAAGCCCACATCAAAGGTGGTGGGTTCCCCCATTTGAAGGTTTTCTATTTCCAACATTGCTCATGTTTATCTCTCCGTGGTGGGACCTATTGGGCTGGCATCCCCTCCAAGTACCAGATTCAGATTCTAGTGTTGATGGTGTAGGGCATTTGAGTACCTGGCAACATGTTATCTGGCTCCATATTTTTATTTTCTGTGCTTCTCCTTTCTGCCTCAGAGATGCAGCATACAGACAAGTCTCACGCACACACATAGGGGGTCACTGGAATTTATGTGCACTTCCAGTTTTGAACTTGGAGCTCGTTCTTCTATTTAAACTGTGATCAGTCTAAGCAAATACTGTACATCTATTCATAATTAGTGGATTTAGCATTTGATCACAATGTCCACCAATAAGAGTGATAGGACTTTTTATAGGGAATATATTTAATCAATACCCTTATTAGGTGTGGCAAAATGCCAATGTTGAAAATCTGGAGTGAAACTACTGTATTACAAATTTGCGCACTTCCGAGCATATGTGGAAACTGTGCAACACACGCTTGTAACACAGTCATTTAGTAGACTTTTGTCACCAGATTTGCAACACAGGCATTTTAGGTCCTCTGCTCATGAACAGTGTCACTATAAGTTTCTTAATGTGTCCCAAACACTGATTTCCCACAGTGACCGCACTATTATGCACCGGTAGTGCAAAAACACATTTTGGCCAGGAAGTGAAAAATGACAGCTTTACTGTTCATAAGGAGGTATGGAAAAATGCCAATGTTGAAAATCTGAAGTGAAAATATTACAAATTCGCGAAGGTACGAGCATGCGTGGAAACTGCACAACGCACGCTCATAAAACAGTCATTTTTTTTTTATTTTTCCTCCAAATTTGCAACATAGGCTTTTTGAAAGCCCACCTCATGAACACTGGCATTGTCGTTTCATTAATCAGTCCCAAAAGGTGATTCCCCACAGTGACCAAGAAATCACCTTTCAGGACCGAATAACACCATGACAGTGGTTGAATTCATGAGGAGGGGTCCCAATAACCCCATGTTGAAAATTTGGTGTGAACATTCTCAAAAATGCCTGAGATATGCACCAAAATTGAAAAAACCCTATTTATGCCATTATACAACTTACCGGCATTTCTTCAGTTCGCGGTCGGCTTTGAAGAGTGCAGACTTGTTCCCGGTCCACCAAAGATTGTTGCGCTGGACTCCAGAGATAGGTATGGAGTGAGGGGAGGTGTGGGAGGAAGGCTGCACAGAGGGTGGAGTGGGTTGGGGAAGGGCCACCCAACTCAAGAGGGACCATTTTCTGTTTCTAAGGTTTAAAAAAAAAACATTGCGGGACAGTTTTTTCAGGAACATTGCTTACACTGGTTGAGCTCCCAGCATGCCATTTGAGTGCTTGGGGGCTGTAGCTGACGGGGATTGGCACCTCATCGGCATGTACCGAGGGAGAGCCGTGGGGATTGGGCATCCCCTCGGCACACAACAAATTGGGGGGGGGACATTATGCCGATGGGGAGTGGGCTCCCCCATCAGCAAAGTGAACTGGGAAGACTATCACAGGAAGGCTAGTGAGGCAGAAAAGGTGGTCTAGCAAGCAAAAGTGTAGAAAGGACTGAAGCTATCTGAAGAGAGTGAGAAAGGAGAAAAAATCATTTTTTAAGTACATTAGTGAGAGAAGAGATAAAAGGATGGAATAGTTTCACTCAGGAAGGGGGAGGTGTGGGTGGAAGTGAATGCTTAAAAGGCAGAGGTACTGAATGAGTACTTCCACTCGATCTTCACAAAAGAGAGGAATGGACCAGTGCCACAATGAGGAAGGAGAGGAGGAGGTGGTGGGGGGCAGTGATGGAATAATAAAGGTGGATAGGATAAAGAAGGGTTTGTTAGCCCTGCAAGTGGACAAATCAGCAGGTTCTGATGGCATCCATCCAAGAGTAGTGATAGAGCTAGCAGAGAAACTTGCAGGCCCCCTGACTGGCCTGTTCAATAGTTTGCTTGAGTCAGGGTGGTACCTCAGGACTGGAGAACAGCATGTGCAGTACCACTCCATAAGAATGGAACCAGGGATGACCCATGCAAGCTCATGGATGCCATACTTAAGGCAAGGTTGGCAGGATACCTGGAAGAGAATGGCCTACAGGATGAACAGCAACATGGATTTATGGCTGGGAGCTCATGCCAGACAAATCAGATCGATGCCTTTGACAGGATCTCTGAAACAGTAGATGAGGACCAATCACTGCATATCTGGTACTTGAACTTCAGTAAGGCCTTTGATTCTGTGCCCATAAGAAATGGATCAAAAGCAGAAGTATCTGTGGGTAGGAGAGAGAGTAACTGGGTGGGTAGCTAGCTCACTGAAAGGCAGGACCTAGGTCGTGGTAGAGGGGGTAGCTCTCAGATGCTAGGGATGTCACCAGTGGAGTCACACAGGGTTTGATGCTTGGTCCAGTTCTTTTTAATATCTTCATCAATGACACTGGAGGGGGCATAAAATGCAAGATTTGCTTATTTGTGGATGATGCCAAGCTCTGTGGGAGGGTGGATACAACAGAGGTGATACAGGACATAACAGAAAATCTGGCAAAGCTTTAGAGGTGGTCCAGAATTTGGTAACTTGGCTTTAATGCAAAAACATGTAAGGTTATGTACATAGAAGCAAGGAACCCAAAAATGGTGTAGAGCCTGGGAGGTATTCTGATAACCAAATCTGAGAAGGAAAAAGACCTGGAGGTGTTGATCACTAGTGACCTGAAGCACTCTACACAATGCAGGAATGCAGCAGCAAATGCCAATAGAATGTTGGGCTGCATTGCAAGAGGGACCGGCATCAGGCAAGAGGAGGTAATATTGTTATTGCTATTGTACAAGTTGTTGGTGTAGCCGCACCTGGATTACCGTTTGCAGTACTTGCATCCTTACCTAAAGAAGAACAGAAACTTGCTGGAGGTAGTCCAAAGAAGAGCAACAAAAGGTAGTTAAAAGTCTGCAGTGCAGGATAATGCTGGGCTGCACTGCAAGAGGGACCAACAACAGGCAGGAGGAGGTAATATTGCTATTGTACAAGTTGTGGGGCAATTCCACAATGCATGGGACAGACATAAGGCAATCCTAGTGGGAGGTAGAAGGAAGTAGGCTGTTGGTTAACTTAACTACTCTCAATCCCAAGTCTCCACTCTCCTATTGACTATTTACATTATGAGCTGATCAACAGGAAAAAAACAGTAATGCAATTTCCGCCTTCTGAAATGCGGATGTTTTGTTCCGCCTGATAATAAAGTTCCAAGTTTTACATAGGGATACTGTTGTTGGTGCAGCCGCGCCTGGAGTACCATTTGCAGTACTGGCATCCCTACCTAAAGAAGAACAGAAACCTACTGGAGGTAGGTTGTAGAAGGGCAACAAAAGGTGGTTAAATGTCTGCAGTGCAGGACATATGAGGAGAGCCTGGTGGCACTGAACAAGCATGCGGGGGTTATGATTGAGACCTTCAGGTATCTGAAAGGTATAAACAGGGTGGAAAAGAGTGACTCTTCAGGCTCAGTGGCAATAAAAACACAAGGGGCATTGTCATAATGGAGAGGGTGGTGGATGCATGGAATGGCCTTCCTGAGGCTGTTGTGGGGTAAAAAACAATGGGGCAGCTTATCCAATAGGAAGGGAAATGGGCAGACTCAGACTATGTGGTGGTGGGCCAAGCGGTCCTTATCTGCTGTCAAAGTCTGTGTTTCTGTGTTTCTATGTTTTTTGCAGACGATCGAGGGTGGTGGATAGTAGAAATGTGTGTTATGTTGCATTGGTAAAATATCTGCAAATTTTCATAGGAGTGGAATGGACTAACGATTGGTAATAAATATTCATTTCCTTTACTGTACAGTGTGTTAAATGAAATCACTTGGGGTGGTCCAGAAGAGAGCGACTCAGATGTTGCATGTATTGCAACCTTAAACATATGAGAAGAATCAGGTACCCCAATATGTCCTCGCTGCCATCGCTGGAGGAGACGAGGGATCGGGGCCAGGGGGACAGTATGGAAACATTCAAGGACCTTAAGTGTATAGACCTTAAGTGTATAAGTTTTTTTTAACACCCAACTTCTCCATTAGCTCCTTATATTGTTTTGCCACTAAAGGGAGCCTGATTAAGTTCGAGCAATTTGCTCCCAATACCTCACTTGTCACATTTTACTGCTCTCTAGTAGCTGTTTTCACTTGGTGATTTATATTAAAGGAGCCCTCTGCTGTCTCTTTCCTCTCTACCTCACTCCTTTCTCTAGTCAAAAATGTCCCCTCCTCCCCTCCTAGCGCTCCTCATGGGAATACTTTGCCTTCCTATCCTCTTTGAGCTTTACTGCTTGAACACATCAACAGCTTCTGCCAATACTTATACTCAGTTTGACTTCTACTACTCCAACATGCTTGCTACTGCCACTCCACTACCTCTACCCCCCTCTGCTCTCATCAGCAAGCCGTATTAGCCTCAATAGTCAGATACCTTCGCTTCATCTGAAGCCGCCACCCTGCATCTCTATCAGGGCGTACCTCATCACCCTGCTATGGTTACTAACCCTATCTCTTATACTATCCTGTGACATTGAGATCAACCCTGGTCCATCTCTGCGTCCCGTCATAACCTTGCCCCCCCCCCGGCCACCACTCTCCCTAAAACCGATGGACTAACTTTCGCCCACCTGAATGTTAGGAGCCTTATGGCCAACCTCCCTGACCTCCAGGCTTGGATCTATACTAACGTCCTGGACGTCCTCGCCATCACAGAAACCTGGCCTAAGCCACAGTGCCTGACTCTCAGTGCCACTTTCCTGGATACAACATGCTTCGTATTGACCGTCCTGGCACTAAAAGGGGAGGTGGCCTTGCCCTCTACTTCAAAACTCACCTAAACATTACTCTTCTGCAGGACCCCCTCCTAACAAACTGTGAAATCCTACACTCCCTACTGCTTCTTGGGGGTGTAAAGAAACTCCACATTTTTTGTACTTATATCCCCCCAAAAAATGCTACACAAGGCATCACTGAACTCTTAGGGTTTCTGCCTACAGTTACAGGTAAGAATTACATTATCTGCCTTGGTGATTTTAACCTTGACTGGTACGAGAAAAACTCAGCTAACCTATCCTCCTTAGCTAGCAAGGCAAATCTATCCCAGCTCATACATGAACCCACAATGGTCTCACGTGGGGGCAACTGTGCCACCCTTCTTGACTGGATACTTACTAACAGGACGGAATATGTTGCCTCAGCCGGTGTGCTACCTGACACAATTAGTGACCACTATCCCATCTACTGTGTCTGGAACACTGTCATTCCTCCCCTCCCTGCTAAAACTGCAACCTTTCCTAATCTCTCCCGCCTAAGTCATGTAGACTTCTTAACTGACCTTAACCAGGTTGACTGGTCCCTCTCTACCAAACAGAGGACATTAACATAGCCACAGAATATTTCAACTCCGTCCTCCTCTCTTCAAAACCTTCACATCCGGTCACCACCGTGGGATGGCAGGGAAAGTAACCAAGTGGCTAACACGCCCCCTGCTTCAACTTCTCAAATCTAGGGACAAACTTTGGTCCAGGTGGAAGATCTCCCACCTCCGTGCAGACTTTGAAGACTATCATGCATTACGTAACAACTGCAAAAGACAAATTCGTATTGCCAAAGCACCTACTATAGGAACCTACTAACAACATCCTCTACAAATCCGCGCAGGTACTGGTCCAAAATTAAGGCCATTCTCGGCAACAACAAGCAACAGAATCCAGCTGACATGAACATTCAAGGTGTTCACTGCACCAACCATGACACCATTGCCAACGCCTTCAATGCCCTTTTTTCTTCTCCACCAGTCGCTACTCTAACTAGCCCACAACCTGACTGTCCCTCTTCTCCTCCTGCCCATCCCACCTCCTCCCTTTCGCTCTGGCTCCAACCACATACATTGAAGTTCGCAAACTACTTAACTCCCTTCCGGCACACGGGGTCAAGGGCCTGAGGGCATCCATCCTTGCATACTTAAGCAGTATGCACCTTGGCTGACCAGACCTATCACCTGGCTTTTTAACCTCTCGATTCGTACGTTTACTGTCCCATCCACCTGGAAAACTGCCAGAACCATCCCTATACACAAAAAGGGCGATGTCAAACTCATGTCCAACTACCGCCCTATATCTCTTCTGCCCACTCTCAGTAAGCTGCTTGAAAAATAGTCCACCGCCAGCTTGCTGCTCACCTTGACATGTTTAATCTTCAAACCCCGTGCCAACATGGTTTCCGCCCAGTCACAGTACCACCTCTGCACTTACACAACTTACAAATGACATCAGAAATAATATGGACCGTGGCCTACTCACTGGGGCCGTCTTTATCGACCTGTCTAAAGCCTTTGACATGGTACACCATCCTCTCATGCTAAAGAAGCTCCAATCCATTGGAGCATCTGACCAAGCCCTCTCCTGGTTCCATAGCTATCTTGACAATCGGACTCAGGCGGTAGCATTTCACAAGGCCCTTTCCTCCCCCCTAAACATCTCCTGTGGAGTTCCACAGGGATCCACTCTTGGACCTCTACTCTTCTCCCTCTTCCTAAATGATATTCCCACCATGTCCGGCACAGCTGCACTCTTATGTACTCAGATGACCTTGTTCTTTACTCTGGGTCAAAATCGGTTGCTGCCATCAACTCCACTCTCACTAATGACTTCCAATTCCTGCAGACCTGGCTCTCTAGCAACCACCAAGTCCTGAACCTAGAAAAAACCTGTGCTATGCTATTCGGATCCTCTAAGAAACTGTCTGCCCCTGCGAACAGGCTCTGGGTTCAATGCCTTGATGGCTTCCTCATCTCAAACACTGAGTCCTTCAAGTACCTTGGAGTCACTTTGGATCCCACACTTGACCTGTCTCAACATGTCAATATAGTGTGCCGTGCCGTCAATGCTAAAATTGGCGGAGCTTATCTCATGCGCCACTCCCTCACTCCTTCTGCTAGACTTTCTGTTGCGAGAGGTATTCTCTTACCCCAGCTCCAATATGCTCTGCCCCTTCTCTTTGCTGCAAACTCTGCTACACTCCACAAATGGGACACTGTCTACAACAACATCTGTAGATTCGCCTTAACTGCCCCACGTCTTACACATCGTCTCCTTTACGCTGGCTTAAATTGGCTGTCACCTAAGGATATTCGAGCCTACTCCCTGGGCTGCTTTATCGACTCCTGTCTAGACCTCCCTGCCCTGTCTATCTTGCCAACCTCCTGACTCCTGCCTCACACACCCGCACCCTCAGGTCTTCCTCTGTCCCCATGCTCTCCACTAGACCTTGCATGCAAAAATGGGTGAATAGGCATTTGCCCATTTTGCTCCCAAATTCTGGAACTCACTCCCCTATGAGTGAAAACTTCAGCCTCCCATCGAGAATTCAAAACTCACTGTTCACCCACCTCCTAGCCTCTGGCCAATGCAAATGCTCTTAATTTGCTTTGTCCCACTGCAGGCTGTCGGGTCTGACCCTGAGTACTATACTACAATGTTCTCCATGCACACGCTTGTCTAGGTGGCTATGAACCTTGATGTCTTTACTGTCCTCGGCTGTCTTATGGTTACCCTAATTGCTTTATTTTACATCCTTATTATGATCTATGCCTAAAATGTACCCTTATGTAACTATTACTGTGCTACCCAATGTATATCTTGTTTTGCTCCTGTACACCTATATTATGTCTGTGCATTTCTGCATATTGTAACCAATGTCCTGTGCTCTCCCGGATCGTGCCTGAAAATAGGCAGGTCTGTTGCCTAGCGCACTTACCCGGTTACCAAAAGCTAATAAATAAATAAAAAAATAAATAAACAAGGTGCAGGAGGGAGACTTCTTCCAGTACAGGAGGAGTGCAAGAATGAGCGGTCATGACATGAACTGAAAGGTGGCAGGTATAAGAGGGAATGTGCGGAAGGTTTTCTTTACAGAAAGGGTGGCAGATGTATAGAATGAGCTGCCACATGAGGTGGTGGAACTGGATTGAGGACTGTGCTTGGTGCTTGGATTTAAACATGCATTGAACTGGCATAGGGGGACCATAGAGGTTACACAGAGGGAGGGTCAGAAGCCGTAATGAAGTACAAGGTTCATGGGCAGACTGTGTGAGCGGGGCTGTCCTTATGTGCCGAGTCTGCAGGCAATGTCTATGTTTCCATGGTTATATGCAAGAAAGAAATGCCGGCCCAAGACCCACAGCTTGTCAAGTTACAACACAAGCTTGTCAATTTACAGCACAGAGCACAGGTAGGAAGACTTGATCAGGTGCTGACTCACTTGGGTGGTGGGACACGCGACACACACACACACACACACACACACTGCACTCACTATAAGGGCAGATACTGTACTTGTAGAGCACATTTTGTTGAAGCTGCATGTTTCTTTCTGTACTGCAGACAACACTGAGACATTGACAGCAGCCCAACCAGCAGAGGGACAGATGAGGGCCGAGTCAGCCACCAAACAGGCAAAGCCAATGAGCAAGTGCACAGAAAACCGTGTGTGAAGGCTTATGAAGGCTCTTGCCAAATTGGCAGGCAGGGACGATCCACCCTCAGAGTGAGCAGGGAGCAGCAGTGTGCCACAGGACAGGCCAGCTCAACAGCAGCAGCAGACCGAGCTGTGGACAACCTCCATGGCATCCATGGCATTAACACCCACCCAGTCACAAATAGTACTGGAGGGCAGAATGGAGAGGAAGACCACCCTGATTGGAAATGCCATGCCGCTCTGTGTAATGGCCTGAAAAGGGTTGAAGCCAGATTGAAAAGGGTGGAGGCCAGATTGGAAAGGTTGAAGAAGATGGACAAAAAAATCCTGCACCAGCTTAAGTCAATAAGGAGGAGGGGGCACAGCCAAGTCAGGAGGCATAAGGCATCTGCCCTGAGAAAATGCCAGCGCTATCTGAGGGGCAGCATGGTGTACAGCCACTGCCAGCCAGACACTATTTTGCCATCTATGCTGGATTGAACATTTTGAAAATAGTTTTTGCTAAAATAAGTCAATTTAAGTAAAATTTTTCTAACATTTAGAATGACCGACTGATTTGTTCTTGTTTTTTTGGGGTGGGGGAGTCTGCATGTTTGACTGGTTTGTATAGTTTGGATGTTCATATTTCTTCCATAAGTTCTGTGTTTGATGGTTGGTTTTCAAATTATTCATTTTCTATATAAACCATTTGTTGTTGAAACCACACTTCCTTGTCATCTGTGTTTCAAGGTTCAAGTACTACTTTTGGTGGGTGTGGGTGTGGGCCAGGAGGGTGGGGCCTGAGAAACTGGCAAACACTTAACATTTGAGGACAAGAACAATGTCCAACTAAATTTTTCTGGTATTTCTTGTTTTATGTGTGTGTGTGTGGGGGGGAGGGCAGAATAGCTGCAAACTGGGAAACTGGTAAACACTTAACATTTGATGATGAGAACAATGTCCACTTCCATTTTTTGGTTTTTCTTATTTTATGTGGGGGAGGGCAGAACAGTGGCAGACTGGAAACTGGGAAACACTTAACATTTGAGGACAAGAACAATCTCCACTTCAATTTTGTTTGTTTTTTCTTATTTTATGTGTTTGTGGGGGCAGAACAGCAGCAAACTGGGAAAATTGAATGTAATGCAGTTTCATAAGAAGAGAACTGCTGATGTCACTGTGAATTATCAGCATAAATCATGATGTAGTAATCCTTTGCTTCAACATCACCAACTTTTTTAGCAACACAGCAGGTTCGGATTTGGGCATTGCTCACTGAATCCGGGTGCAAGGCTCTTTACTATTTAGGTAATATAATTGAAGACACAAGGTGTTAGGATACCTTGAAAC
Organism: Neoceratodus forsteri; assembly: GCA_016271365.2. Classification (NCBI taxonomy): domain Eukaryota; kingdom Metazoa; phylum Chordata; order Ceratodontiformes; family Ceratodontidae; genus Neoceratodus; species Neoceratodus forsteri. The sequence goes on along the minus strand of CM057451.1, from coordinate 455,377,095 downwards.
ACAATTTATGCACACAGCACACGTTATGAGACTATGTCTCCTACTCAGGAGAACAGAAACCCCTCCACTGTGTCTTCATCAGATAGCACTGACACACTCTCCTCATCCTCTGATGAGTCCTGCTGCTCAGAGCCTTCTTCAGCAGGATCCTGTAATGCTGCTGTTGTTGACACACCATACTGCTTGGGTAAGAAATGGGAGTTCATTTTAGCAAATGTTAGATACTCAGCATTCTGATCAGACAGGCAGCTTTGGCGGTCAGTTGAAATGGCACCTGCAGCGCTGAAAACCCTTTCCGAACTTACGCTGGCACAGGAGCAGGTGAGGTACTGCATGCAATAGCTGTCAGGACAAGCCAGATTTCCAGTTTCTATGCCAATAGTCCAGCAACTCATCATCAATTGTTGGCTACTGTAGGTCATCCATATATGACTGCACCATATGGCATGCAGACAGCTGGAGTTCTGTATCTCCCTCCTGAGGGTGCCAGGTAGACACACTGTCGCATGATAGGCCTATATCCTTTATTTGGGTTCCTACTGTATGTGCTGTAATATACTTTCTAGTAAGATGCTGTCTCTTTAAAAGGCTTTTAGGAGTAAATACAAAATAGCCAGAATTTCTATAATGGCTAGTGTAGGTCTGGTACCTCTCCAGATAAGGGAGACAGGCTTAGGACCCAGGAAGACATAAACCATCATTCAAAACTGAGCATGTAAATTCCAATGACAGGAAAAAGGTAATGTAATGACCTAGGGGTCAGCAGTAAGCCAAATGCATGGACCAGATGTTACTGGGGTTGACATGAAACCTGACATGGAACCACCGTGACACCTGCAGATAAAGTAAACTGTTGTACCCCACTATCTGTACTTGTGTACCACCCAAGAGGAAAGAAAATAGGTGGATGCGCCTAAAGATAACCAACTTGTATTTATCAGACACACATTTTGAACTCAGGGCAGTCGAACAGTTTTTAGTTTGGAGTCAGGTAGCCTGACCAAGCTGGTATATACTTTTACACCAGAAAGTATATGTGTAGGCCTGGAAAAATCTCTGAAACCAGAACTGAGAGTGTGGAAAGTAGACTTTTCACATACTGAACAGAAAATTCTGATTTTAAGTCAGACTTTTGGAAACCAAGACTTTTCAACAAGGAAGCAACTGGAAACTTTTAAAAGGACTTTTCAGAGAACTAACTTGGATGATCACAACTTGCTACAAACTCTGTTGCTGAAATGAACTTTCACCCATAAAGACATTTAATCTTTCTGAACTCTAACATCAAAATAAGGTATAGTTTAGAACAACAGTATCTAGTGTTTTCTGTAAACCATCCAGTTTTATTTTTGGTATTGTCTGCAGTTCAAAGCTCTTTCAAATTGTAGAATTTACTGTATTGCTTTTATTAAGTAAACTTTTATGATTTTCTATCAACTCTGCCTGGGGTCTGATTGTGTGATCTAACATTTTAACAGAAGGGTTTTGCAAAGAATGTGTGCCTTGATAACAAAGATAGTGACTACTTTGCTATCCTACAAAACTACTTAGGCAAGAGGTAGCCAGTGGCAGTGGTGTAATTTAAACACTGAATGTAGTGCAGAATCAAGGGAAGTCGAAACTACAGTTTCCACCCTCTCACGGGGAAAAGGAAGGTTAACATAGAAACATAGACTTTGATGGCAGATAAGGACCACTTGGCCCACCTAGTCTGCCCATTTCCCTACCTACAGCATAAGCTGCAGATCCTAGTTAACCAACAGCCTGTTTCTTCCTATCCCCCACAAGAATTGCCTTATGTCTGTCCCATGCATTCCTGAATTCTTTCACAGTTTTAGACCCCACAACCTCCTCAGGAAGACTGTTACATGCGTCCATCACCCTCTCTGTGAAAAAATACTTCCTCACATTGCCCCTGAGCCATACCCCCTCTATCTTCAAATTGTGTCCCCTTGTTCTTGCACATCTCTTTTTCTGAAAGACGCTACCATCTTGGACTTTGTTGATTCCACTGAGGTACTTAAAAGTTTCTATCATGTCCCCCCCCCTTCTTTCCTCAAGGGTATGCATATTAAGCTCCTTTAGTCTCTCCTTGTATGGCTTCTCTTGCAGACTCTGCATCATTTTAGTTGTTCTCCTCTGGACTGCCTCCATCTTGTCTATGTCCTTGTGGAGATGGGGTCTCCAGAACAGGACACAGTACTCCAGATGGGGTCTCACCAACCGTCTGTACAGAGGGATAACAACTTCCTGAACCCTACAACTGCTCATGAGTTCTGTTAAAAAGGGGGTTTCTCTCTGCAAACAGGAGGTCCTACCATGCCTTGGGGCTGGGGCTCATGACACACACCTATGTCCTTCAGCATGGACCATAGGGAGTTTGTGCCACCAGTGCTACCACGTGATGATGAAGGTGATGGTGCAGACACTATACTGGTGGTGGACAAGGATACAGGGCAAGGGACCATTTTTGCTTGCGCTTTCTGTACTGTGGAGGATTTTTCCTTTTCAGACTGTGTCATCCAGTTTTGAACCTTGTCCCACAGGATGGAGACATAGTGATCAAGATTAGCCTTCCGCCTGTAATAAGTGCCATCATGTCGTGCTTGTACCTGGGGTCAGGCAGGGTTGCCAGGATGTATGCCTCAGAGTTATTAATGTGAATGACCCTGGGATCATCATCACACAGCTGCATGATGTGGTTTGCCAGCTCTACTCCAACAGAGTCTGCAGCCACTTCAAACTGCCCTCTTACATTGACCAGTGCCTGGCGTAGTACCACCAGCAATGGTATCACCTGGCTCAAACATGCATTTTCAGCACTCACAACCTGTGTCGCCTGTTCGAGAGGATGGAGTACTTGGATAACACTGTCCATCAAAAACCACTGGAATGGACTCAGCGACATGGCTTCCTGTGCTTCACAATCATGCATGTTTATTATGTACTCATTCAGTGTCTTGTACTATTCATACAACCTCTCAAGCATATATAGTGTTGAATTCCATCAGATTGGCACATCAAGCCTCAAGCGGTGCTGTGGTACATAATTTGGCCTTCTGTAGAGCCCTGAGCTCTGCTCTAGCCAGTGCAGAGTGACTGAAATGTCTGCAGATTTTGTGGCTGGCAGACAATATGGCACTCACTGCTTCGTGATCCAGAAAGGACTTCACAATGAGATTCAACACATGAGCAAAGTAGGGGACATGATAAAAGTAGCTATCGGAGATTGTTTTGATAGCATTCTGGGAATTGTCACTGGCAATATACACAGTTTTGAAATCATGTGGTTTTAGCCAATGTGTAATGGCCTCATTGATGCATGCAATAATTCTGCCAGATGTGTGTGACCCATGCATACTCTGCATGCTCAACGTGGCATGCTGTCAACCAACGGTAAGACTGCTGCTGACCGTAGTCAAGGGACAGGTAGATGAGGGACAGGGATGCAAGGCATATACCTGAGGGAAATAGGCCCAGTGTGCAGTTATGCACATATAACTAACACCCAATGATGGGGCACTCATCCAGATGTCGGTGGTGAGGTGAATGCTGGCTACAGCAGAGTGGGATAGAGCATGGGACACCATGCAGGCTAGGTCATTATACATTGCTGGAAGAGCCTTAGTGCTGAAATAATTTTGACTGAGAACTTTATATTTAGGTGCGGCCTTCTCCATAAGTTCAATGAAACCTGGATTCTCAACAAATGAGAATGGCAGAAGGTCTTTTGCCAACATCTTGGCAACAGCTGTGTTCAGCTCTTTAGTCACTGGATGTTTGCAATGATACTGGGTGTGCTTAGTTAATGCTGATTTAATATCTGGCTGCTTAACCCTAATAGTGTGCTGAACTTTGGGATATGTTTTGGCCTTGCCAGGTATGCTCTTGTGGCTTTGGCTGTCTTGTCCACAAACAGGGACATGCTTGAAAAAGCTGTCTAGCCGTGCTCCGGTGGACGGATCACCTTGACTTGTATCTACATGTGTGGGGGTGGAACACAGCAAGGGGTCTAATGTTTCCACATCCTCATCACCAGGCTGCAGACCCTCTTGTTCAGAGTGTGCCAAACTATCAGAACTGGGCATGGATGCCAACTGCTTATGCTGTGCCCATTTAATGGGGTGATTACTTTTCATATTACTGTGCATACCAGTCATTCCATAGTGTGTATCTGGCTTACTCCTGCTAATTTTGGAAGGACACATGTTGCACACAGCCATGTTGTCAGACTCATCGATGACAAAGAAATCCCACACAAGTTAATATCCACCGACACAATGGATTTTCATGGGAGGGTCAGATGGGGACAGGGGTGCAAGGGTGGGCAATATTATTTTCTTAGGGAGCTCCTGCATCTGCTGCTGATCCCCATGTCCTGTGTTTGGCAATTGCTGACCCTTTCCCCTGACAGGTTGCTGTTTGTGGACTGACAATGTTAAAGGGAGTGCTGCCACTTTACCACTGACAGTTGTGGTTGCCGATTGTGGAAGGTGTGGCTGCCAAGTAGGGTCCAATACTGGGTCATCACCATGCTCACCCTCAACACCCTCATCAGACATATCCTCACTGTTTACTGAAATGTCAGGCTTTGACAGTAAGGGCTGACTGTACCCTACCTCCTTTTCCTCATTGGCCTTCTCTGCCGCATGAACAGTAGCACTAACAAGATGTTCACTGAGACAGGTTCTTGCTCCTCTGAGAACTTTTGAAGCTTTATGTGCTGTCTTCTCAATCTCTATTCCACCCACAGTAAGTAGTCCGGCACCACCCTTACTGTCATCATCACTGATAATACGTGCCATTGGAATCAAACTCTCTTCGCTATCGGTCCCTAGCAGCTCCTGACTTAACTCCTGGGTGTCCTGTGACTGGGACTGTTCAGTATGTTTCTGCTCCTCCTGAGACACTAGGGACTCACACAGTAGTAGTGCAGTGACATCCATGGCAGTCTTCTTACCCTCTTTTGTATGCTGTGCAACAGCTGCGCCTGAAGTAGCAGCACTGCACTGCACCCCAAAGAAGCTGGAACCTTTGATTCCAGCTGTGGCTGACACGGGCGCAGTATGTGGCATGGCACCTGGCATTGCACTACCATCAGAACTTGCAGTTCCAGAAAAGTGCTGCTCCTACTAACACCTTCCCCAGCACCCTGTACACCTCCTTGTGACCCTCTTGTGAGTGACTGAGTACTACCAGTAGCACTTTTCCCACGTCCTCCACACTTCCCCTTGCCTTTGCCTGACATGTTGTACTTTTTCATGCTTCACTAAAGCCTTAAACACCACCAAATATTAAAAAACAATGAAGCTAAACTAAAGACTGGGAATGCAGAACAACACACACAGAGTACAATAAGTTACATACGATATAATCACAAAGATCAACAAAAGTGCTGAAATATCTTTGCCCCAGCACTCCAGGTACTGACACCAGCGATAAATTTCTTCTCCTGAGCAAAAAGAAACTGCTAGATTGTCAGTCACAAAGCCTGTTCTGTGAAGCAGAACAGACAGAGCTCTTCCCTCTTCAGTAATCTCTTCAGAAGTGAGGAGCTACACAGTGAGAAATGTGTGGTACCAGCTGATGCCTCCCTGTGCACCTCATGTGTGACTGCAGAGCTGCAAAGCATGTGATCAGAGCTACATGCGGTGTAATTTGACCTTTCAGATGAATTTCTGTGGTGAAACGTGGAATGTTTGATATACCATGGAATTTAAAAGTACGCAATTCTTGGTTCTGCGGAATTCAAAAGAAAGAAACGCAGAATAACAAAAGGAAAAGAGGAAAAAAAGAAGCAATTAAAAAATAAAAAAACAAGGTTCATTACTGACCCCATACTTAGGGTGCTCGACAGCTTGGATAGTTACATTCACTATGTGTACTTCAAATTGACAATAGCACCTCTAGAAAAACAAATATAATCATACATTGCTGGCGGGAAAAAAACGCAGAATCACGTAGAAAAATGCGGAAAATTTACTGAAACGGCGAAATACATTACAAGACACTTTTTTCTGCACTTAATAACAAAAAGTCTGCAGTTTATAATGAAATAATGCAATACTAGGTGGAAATCTGTGATAATTTGGTGAAATTTCGGAATTCCGCCATAGGTGGAAGAGCGGAAAATTCCACAAAAATTTCAACATTTCGCAGAACTTCCGTGTCGGTGGAAATCCACACTTTGGCCCACCTCTAGTACTCCAGGTGGGGACTCTCTAGTGTTTTATACAATGGCATCACCACCTCCCACCTTCTGCTAGTGATACCTCTACCTATGCACACTAGCATGCTACTGGCCCTCCCTGCAGCATTTGTACTCTGCTTTTACACTTTTAAGTAATCTAAAATAATAACCCCCAGGTCTCTGTCTTCCTTGGTGATTGTCAGCAAACCCCCCCCCCCATCCTGTAGCTCTCCACAGGGTTCCTTTGTCCCAGGTGAATTATTTTGCACTTCTTTGAGTTAAACCTCAATTGCCACACTTCAGACCATTTTTCAAGCTTCTCCGGGTCCCTCCTCATTTTTTTCCACCAAGTCTGCAGTATCCACCCTGTTACAGATCTTGGTGTCATCTGCAAACAGGCAGACCTTTCCCTCCAGCCCTTCTGCAATGTCACTAATGAAGACACTTAACAGGACTGGCCCAGGGACTGATCCCTGAAGTATCCCACTGGTCACCCCCTTCTCCCTGGATTGGATCTCATTTACCATCACCCTCTGCCTCCTGTCCGTTAGCCAGTTTCTGATCCAGTTTATCACCTTGTGCTCCATGCACAGATTACCTATCTGGTTAACCAACCTTCTATGTGGGATGTAGTCGAAGGCCTTGCTGAAACTGAGGTATGTGACATCCACTGCCTCCCCGATTTACTTCCTTCATCACCCAGTCAAAGAAAATCTATCAGATTTGTCTGACATTACCCTCCTGCTGTAAATCCATGTTGCCTCGGATCTTGGGCACTGTTGGATTCCAGGTCTGCCACTATTCTTTCTTTAAGCAGTGCCTCCATGATCTTACCCACTACTGAGGTGAGGCTGACCAGTCTATAGTTCACTGCCTCGTCCCTAATACTGCTTTGGTGTAGAGGGACTACATGTGCCCTCCTCCAGTCCTCTGGAACCACTTCTGTGTTGAGCAACTCTGTGAACATGGCTGCCAAAGGTGCTGCTAGCTCCCTTTGCAGCTCCCTTAATATCCTCGGGCGTATGCCATCTGTCCCCATTGCTTTGTCCACATTCAGTTTTGTGAGCTCCTCCAGGACTTTCTGTCTTGTGAATGGACTGGTGTCCACCTCTCCCTTCCCCTTGCATCTGTTGCCCAGCTGTAATCCCTGACCAGTGAATACTGAACAGAAGTATTTTTTCAGTATTTGTGCCTTTCGTAGGTCCCCCTCCTTACACTCTCCTTAGTCCCCTTTGAGCCTTACAACCCCCCATCCCGGCTTTTCTTCTTTCGTTGATGTACCTATAGAATGTCTTGTCCCCTTTCTTCACCATCTGTGCTAATCCTTCCTCATTTAACATTTTTGTCCAGGAAAGGCGCATTGAGCGATAGCTCATTTCCAGCTGAGATCTGGGAGTAAAGGGAGGTAAGTGACTTGTTCCGAGTTACACAGAATGCAAGTGGCAGTTGTGAGATTCAAACCAAAGTCTGTTGGGTCATCAGGTTTACAGCTTGGTGCTCTAACACTGGAGATAAACTGCCTTTCATATTTCATACAGGGCTTCACTGACTCCAGACCTTTTCCTCCAAAGGGGATTCCAAGCAACTCAGAAATAATGTGCCTCACTGCTCACATAATTTACATTCCCTGCACCTCATGCATTAGTAACACTAACTCACTAGCAGCATACCTCTCAGCCTCTCAACATTAAAATGTATAGCTCTGACCTTCAAAATTCAGAGCAAATGGCCAGAATGTCTAGCACTTTTTTATTTTAAATAATAATATGTCTAAAAATAGTGGGCCCCATACGTTTCGTGTTAAGGAATGTTTCTATCATGTTAGTTCAATTGTTTAGTAGTTTGTGTGTCCATAAACAGCTCCAAAATTATGAGGAATGTCAGCAAATGATACTGCAGCAAGGGTACATTTGAGTTTAAAATTCATAACACTATGTGAAATTCATAGAAGCTGAGAGGTATGCTGAGCAGATATGTTTACTGCTCAGTGAGCTACTGAGTACATTAACATTGACAGGGCTGGCTTCTGGAGTTTGGAAGCTACCAGGAACATTTATAAGGCTGCTTAGTGAAGCTAAAAGCAGTCTTCTTGTTAGCAGACTGGTGAGTGTGGCCAAATCAAGAAAAGTCAAATTACCCTATTTTGCTCCTTCAGAGGGATAGTGAGTCAGCAAAAGGGTGACCTTTTTGCAGCTGTAATGCAAAGCTATATAAAGTGTAAGGATCTATAGCATTGCACATTTGCAGAACAGGGAGTTAAGGAACTATTTGCAGAAAAAACCTTTGGGATCTATATTTTTTTCTACACTATGACTAATGCAATCCTGTATTAGTCATGACTCTCTTTTTTGATTGTCCTGATAACTTAATCACCTAAATTGCCCTTGTATGTTGCATCTTATATGTTTTTTTCCCTACAAAATGATTATTTCACTGTACTGCACATGGCCTGTTCTATGCAACATTCTGTGGCAAACATTGGTGACTTGATTCACATAACATCCTACTAACACAAAAACACATTTATTCATCTGTTGCAAACTCAAGTGATTGACCTTCTAGTATACAAAATAAAAGTTCTATTGTGCTTTGCTCTCATGATTTATTTCCGTTGGTACTGTAAATACCCTCAATGGCATTCAGGGGTTAGCAACTGTTTTTAAGCCACAAGAACAGAATGTTAGTTTTTTACATACTGGGTGGGATATTCAGACTGTGCCAAAAAGATGCACAATAGCGGGAGCAGGCGCAAGAGCAATGCACCACTGCGCAACATGCACAATATTCAAACCAAGCGCAGGCCAAGGTGCACCTGCACAACACAGCTGAATATCATGCCACATGCACCATGGTGCAACCAGGGATGCGCAGTGGAGCAGGGCCCATGCGCAGTAGCACATCCAGTGATGCGCGGGGACAAGGACAGGAAGCAGAGGTGCACTAGCCATGGAAGCCATGGGCGGAGGAGCATGCAGCAGGCCAGACAGACCAACCCCCCCAAGGCCCCCCATGAACTGCACAACCAGAGGTGAACTGGATGGACCACCAGCCCATGAACCCCAGCACTGATTCAACAGCAGAGGCATGGTGCCCCAGCACACTCCCCTGGCAAACGGTGACCGCAACACAAGGAGGGCTGGACCCTCCAGTGCCACCGCACCCCACCAATGCTGATCATCCCCTGTACAGCAATCCCAAGACACCCGACCCAGAAGCATCACCAAACCGTGCATGGCACCGAAGGCATGCCACCACCACCACCATGACAATGCAACCCTGTGCCCCATGGCGCCATGCATGACAGCCCCACTGTGATCCCCTCACAGCAGGCGACACCAGCCACTGACTAACAGCAGCATACACAATGCCCCCTGCATGGCCCCCACCGTGGCACAGCAGAGAGGTCGACCCAGCATCAGTACCCGAGGGACCCCTCATGTGACAAGACCTGCCCTGGACACCACCACCAGCAGGACAGCACCCCGCACACCCACCCATGCACACACCCTGTCCCAGCACTGGCCCCACCAGACAGCACAGCCACCCACTGTGGTGCATTGAGGCATGCGCTACACAGGATGCAACACAGGGCATGAAGAAATCCTCCACCCTGTCCCAAGGATACCCTGTCACAGAGCCACACAAAGTGGGCAACAGATGCCTCTGTTGCATGTCCAATGATGCCGTGTTCCCACGGCCTGTACACCACCATGGCACTGGTGAGCTAGCTACATGGTGCATGTACCATGAACCTCTCCGCTGCCAGCATGTGGCTGGAGCACATGTGACAGACAGCAGACCACAGACACCAGCAACAGCATGGAGGGGAGACAACAACAGCACTGCCCACAGTGTCACCTGAGGCAGATGTGCAATAGACCTGGAGACAGGATGCCAGCTGCTATGGCACCGTGCCCAGAGGGTGGCTGGCATGGACAGCCACCAGTGTCATGCCAGCAGACATGCATGCATTGGGGGGGGTCGGCATGACCGTGCGTACCACAGACATGCAAGGGGCTCAGACTCACGAGCCAGGCACAGACAGACAGAGGCGACTGGGACACAGCGCATGCACCTGGGACCACTGCACACAGGCATCCAGTGCACAGGGCACAACACACATAGCAGAGACAGGAACCATGGCCCCCACCCACACCAGTGGAGGGGCCCTGCCAGACACTCACATGACCAGGCCTGTACCACCCCCTGACACCATGCACATCACTGCAGCAAGGCACCAGACGCCCACTGCAAATCAGAGACCACCACAGTTGTTGTATGAAACATGTATATAATTAAAATGGTAACAATATAAACAACAACTATTTACATAACTATTTACAAAGTGGGGGGATACAAGGCTACCAACTCAGGTGGGGATGGGCATGTGGCAAGGGGGAACATCAAGGAGTGGGACAAAGGGGTGTGAGGGACAGTTCGGGGGGAAGGAACAGCACGGGCACCGCAGGCCCTACTGGCAGCCCCTCTCTTCCCTGCGGTCTCTGTGGCGCCACCTGTGCTGCCAGCAGTTGCTGAGCTCCATTTCCTGAAGCAGCTCCAGAGTTTCCCGGGTCACCTGAAAGATTTCTTGTATGTGACACTCCAGGGTCATCCAGCGTTGTCCACCTAGGACAAGGGAGTAGAGTCAGTACGTGTGACTGGCCAGACCCCTGCAGCCCACCCAATGTGCATGGCATACAGCTGTGGGCCTCACCCCTGTGATGGCATGTGACCACCCACAGTGGGCGCGCCCACAAGACCTGCCTACCCAGGCACCCATAGCCATGCAAACCACTGCACACCCCCACCGCCCATGCACTGCACAGCACCAACGTGGCCGTACAGTGTCATGGCTATGCAGTGTGATGGCAGTGGCACAGCCAGGTGCTCAGTGCACACACAGCCCACCTGCGACACCCACCTACACATGCAGTGCCACAGGACAGTGCGGAGCACACCGTGTGGCATGCATGACAGTGGCGCCATGTGCGGGGGGCCATGCACCGCCACCACCCCTGCAACCCACCATGCACAGATGTAAGGGGAAACACAGTACTCACCTGCATCCTGGTCAGCAGGGCACTGCTGACTCATGGCACCAACACTGTGCCCCAGCTGCAAGACCACACCACCCGCTCTGGCCTGCCGTCCCTGCTCACGGGCCAACCGGGCCCTACAGTGATCCTCCCGGCCTAGGGTGCAAACATGGAGAGGGTAACATCAGTACAGGTCAGTAACATAGCCCTCCCCTTGCTGTGTGTGTGTGCCCGCACAGCCCAGCCATGATGCGGTGGCGCAGGGTGTACATGAGGCACCCCCAACACTGGCAACACAGGTAGGCCCCCACGGCATGGCCTGTTGGCCACAGCAATACCTGGACAGACAGATACTACCAGTGATGTGTTGGAGCACCTACCTGGCTGTGGCATGGTGCCATACCGGGCACGTGCCTGCATTCTCCCTAGGCAGTCGGGGTCCCGCCACTGGAGGTCACCATATCGGTGGTAACACTGCTCTGCTGTCCTGCTGCACCCTGTGGCCTCCTCCAGGCCCTTTGCCACCTCCTGCCACCTCCTGCCACACTGCAGTCTGTGCCTCAGGAGGGGTACCTGCCCAAAGAGGGCACCAGCATGGGGATCTACCAAGGCCACCAGGTTTGCCAGCTCAACTGCCGTCCAGACGGGTGCTCTGGTGCGCGGCATGGTGCAGTAGCAATCAGCAACAAAATGGTGCCCTGTAGCGCACGTGCCCCACATGCAGAGGCAGCACAGTACTGCACTGACAGTCGCTATCACGCTGTCACCGGACTGTCCAATAGTAGTGCAGCCATGCATACGCATGGCACCTAGGGGGCAGAGGTCGGCCACAGGGTCAAGGGTCTGTCCGCGCATGGAGTGCCGCAATGCTATTGGGAAGCCCTGCATGTAGCGTGGTAGGGTGCATGTGTGTGATGCCTTGTAGTGGCCTATCACGCTGTGGTGCCATGGCACCCATGGCGTACCATGGCATGAGCGCCCCCTGAGCATACAGTGCACTTGCGCCACAGGCACAGTGGTGGCTGTGCCCTGTACTGCCTCCCATGCACAGCACGTCTGCAGCACCGCTAGCATCAGTGTCAGCACCCTGGGCATGCGTGTTACGGTGCTGATTGTGCACGTCACAGTGGTGCTCCATAGCCTGAGCATGCTCAACACCATTGCACAAGGTGCAACAGTGCGATATTCAGCCAGGATATGCAAATCAGCTCATTAGTCATTCCAGATGCGCCTGCTCTCATTTGCAAGCGTTGCGCTATAAATATGCGAACTGAGACTGTATAGGCTATGGATAGGTATTGCAGTCCTTTGAGGTAGGTTGCATGCTGTTGGAATGTGGGGACAGTGGTCTGGGAGGGCTGTATGGGACTTCACAATCCAAGGTAACACCTGTCTATCCCCCAGGCACGAGCATGACCGAGCGAGAGGAAGAGGAGGAGGAGCAGGGAAGGGTGTGAAGGAGGAGGATCAACTTTACCTGGGCTGAATCTGATGCCCTGTTTGAGGCATACCTCGACAGGGAACCGCTGCTTAGCAGACAGTGGGGAATGCCACAGGCTTGTGCTGCGGCATGGGGTGAGGTGGAAAATGCCCATAACCAGCAGGGCAGCCACCAACGGTCCGTACAGGAGTGCAAAAAGAAGGTTGGTATGGACAGGAGGTGGATTAAGGACTATGTGGCCACCATCAGGGTGGCACGTGCTGCCACTGGTGGGGGCTAGCAGGACGTACCCCGCCTGATGCCACGGGAGGAGCGGGTGGCCAGCAGCATGTGGCGGAGTGCCATCGAGGGTGTTCCTGGCGGTGGCTTCCAGACGGGTGGCAGCCCGTCACTACATGGTAGGATCAGTGCTGTCAGTGTGTGGGTAGTAGGAGGGCATGCCACAGGGCCAGGCGGAGCCACTAATGGTACTGTGTTCCTTTACAGCTCCTGAGCATCTACGTGGGGCAGCAGTGGTGGGTGTGTCTACCAAGGGGATGGCCCTGGACACAGAGGAATGCCCATCCACCTCCACAGGTGTCCAAGGGACCATCCAACTGCATACCTGCACGTCTGTTCGGACTGATGCCGGTGATGCGGGTGCGGACATGACTCTGCCTGTGTCCCAGTGTGACACCGCCCTCAGTGTCCAGTGTGCTGGGACATGGATCAGAGCCAGATCCAGCACTGATGATGACGTGACACACGTCCCAGACAGTGATGCATGTGGGACACAGGATGGTCCCACAGAAGGCAACCGCCCGGGCGGTTCCGCGGGTGATCTCTTGCCCAGAGATCCTTCCTCTACCGAGCCTCCACCTGGTTCAACTCCCTCCCTAGCTGCATCTCCAACTTGCCAAAAATTGGCTCCTTCAAAACAGCCCTTCGGAACCATATCTTTAATACCCGCTGTTGTAGGTGCAACTAACCCCCTGTTGTAACCTGTGGTTCCCGCAGCCTTGCCCCCTGGCTCGACAATGTCCACTGGACAGCCTCTCCCTCCCCCAGACCCAGTCCTTCCCTACTAGGTCCAAACAGGGATGTAACCCACTGTCTTCTCTGAGGACCTACTATATTCATGAGTGTAACTCACAATTGTAACATTATGTAACCTAAGTAACATACAAACTACTACATTATGTAACCTAAGTGTATCTATGTTAAATGTTCCTTTTACTGCACTTGTAATGTTATCCCCTGTTTTAATCTGCACTGTAATAACTGTCTTGATGTCTGTCCCCCTGACGAGGTGCCCTTGTAAATGAGTCTCTGACTCAAAGGTTGTAAACCCGATTTGTAATTAATAAATAAATAAATGGACACCTCAGGTGCATTGTGAGGCCGCCAAGTGTCTCATGCACCCAAGAAGTGATGATATCCAATGATACACCACACCCTGGAGTGTATTATTGTGATTATAAAATGGCCCTAAAGTGTTAATAAATGGCTGTTGTTGACAATCAGTTTTGGACCATGACGATATTGTGAGATATTGTCATGGGTCAAAGTCTGCTTCAGCCAATCAGCTTCCAGGATTTCTCCTCTTCATTTTATAATATTTATTTATTTATGGTATAGGAATTACAACCCTTTGAGTCAGAGACTCATTTGCAAAGGCTCCACGTCTTACATCAAATAGATTGGAACACAGTATAACATGGAATACACAATACAGACTACAGCTCTAATACAGAAAAATGACAGTACCTACAGAGGTGAAAGAAAGTACATAACACACACATGGAACATCAGCAATTGTGAAATTATGTTGCATATACAGGAGCCAATAATGCAGTAAAAACTCATTTTTTTTTTTAGCAAAGTTTCATCTGCAGTCACAGTGGGAGTTGGACATAATGTGGTTCAGTAGCTCAGGTTTAAAAGGCCCAAGCCTGGGGATTGATAAGATAGAGTCAGGGATTGAGTTCATCCAAAGTGGGGCCCTACAGCAAAAGGACCTTTGGCCAGCCGTGGTCTTCACAAAGGGGACATGGAATGTAGTGGTGTCGGAGTGTCTAGTGGTGCGAACCGGCAGGCTCTTTTGGAGGAGCAGGAGACAGCCAGGGGGGCTAGGCCCAACTGGATTTTTTTGGCTAGTAAGCAGGTCTGGTAAACAAGTCGCCCCTAGAAGTTTAGCCATGATGACCGTAGGTAGAGGTCACAGGTATGCGTGAGTCGATCACAGCCTGTGGCCAATCTGCAGGCTTTGTTTAGGGCACGTTTAATGCTGGTCAGTGCCATGTCAGAGGTGGCCCCATAGATGATTATGCCGCAGTCTACCAGGGAAAGTATGGAGCTGGAGATAGCCAACCGTAGTGCAAGTTGACGCGATATGCTCACGATAGGTAAGGGCGGAGTCTAGGGTAGCCCCTAGATATTTAAAATTGGAAACAGGTTCCAGCATGGTGCCCATCGCATTATGTATAGATAATTTTGTTGTGCTGTGCTTATGTTGTGGGTGGGCGAATAGCATGACTTTCGTCTTTTTTGTGTTGAGTACAAGCTTGTGTGAGGAAAACCAGGCTTCAATTTGTGTGAAAGAGCCCTGCAAGGATTTTTGGAGCTGTGTGGGGTCTGGGTGCTGACTGAAAATCACAGCATCATCTGCATAAAGGAGAACACGCCCAGAGGAGGCCAGAGGTAATGAGTTCAAGTAAAGTGAGAAAAGGAGTGGACCAAGGATGAACCCTTGTGGGACGCCCGATCGGACGGGAAGGTTAGCGGAGAGAGTGCTTCTTATCTTCACCTGTTGAGTGCGGCCAGAGAGATAACTGGAGAACCAGCTAGTAGTTTCTTTGGATATGACAACAGAGAGGAGGAAGTTTATGAGCATGGTGTGATTGACAGCATCAAATGCCTTGGCGAGATCTATATAGACTGATCCAGCCAGGTCTCCATGGTCAAGAGCGTCATGAACAAAGGATGTGAATTCTAGTAGGGCAGTGGTGGTGCTGTGACCTTTCCTGAAACCGTGTTGTTGTTGGCATATTAGGTGGTGCGAATCTAGATAGTAAGTTGATCGGCCACTATTTTCTCCAGCGCTTTTGAGAGGGGAGGGAGTATGGAAATGGGCCTGTAGTTATTACTTGAGATATGGGCACCATTTTTATGAACTGGCGTAATCATCGCCTGTTTCCATAAAGACAGGAACTGTACTAGGCACAGGGACATGTTGAGTATTTTAGTGAGGGGTATTAGGACAGCATCAAGGGTTAAGGATAACAGTTTTGCATCTAGTGAGTCACCACTATGCCTAGTCTTTCCTAGGAACATGGCAATATATGAGCGGGCATCACTAGCGGAGATAGTTTTGAGATGAAAGGGTGAAGCACTGGGGGGTGGCGGGAATTGTCCCGCATCTGTACTGAAGAAATCAGGAGGGAGAATAGAGCTTAGGTCTGAGAATGATATATTGAAAGCATCTGCTATTTTGCTGGGGTCTTGGGTGGGGATACCATCTAGGATAAGCATGGTAGGGGAAGGGGAGGGAGACTTTCCACTAAGTTCCTTTATATTTTCCCAGAACCTCTTTCCATCACCCCAAGTGGCAGTGAGTTTTGTTTGATAGTAAGCAGCCTTTGCCTGCCAAATTGCCCAGGTGCAGGTGTTTCGGGCAGCACGATATAGTTGTCGGTCAGTGGATCGACCTGACTGAAGGACTCGGTGCCACAGGTCATCACGCGCCTTCATTTGATCGAGCAAAGACCGATTAACCCAGGGGGAGGATTTTGATTTTATAATCTGTTTGATGTGGGGGGTGAAGATATCACAGGGGATTGGAAGGAACTTATGAAGAAGGACAGAGCAGCATCAACTGACGCTTGGTGATCAAGTGGGGACCAGTCGAAGTTACGAAGTAGGTTTCTGAGATGTTTTAAAGCCCCTTTCTTGAGTTGGCGATACATGGAGATCCTAGGTGGGGGTGGTTTCCAGCTATTTGTCCAGAGACAAGTTACAGGGGGTGATCACTGATGGAGTCCGATAGGACCTGGACATCCAGTATGTGCTGAGGATGGTTTGTGAGTATGAGGTCAAGGAGGGAGCTGTGGCCCATGTTTTTGTTTACTGTAGTGGGGGTAAGGACCATTTGGGACAGATTTTGGGCAGCAGCTGCATACCTGATGGAGGATGTCTGGGGAATAAGCCAGTTTGTGTTAAAATCACCTAGGGCTATGACTTCCGTATTTTTTGGGAGCTGGTTGATTATGTTTAGGATGGATGTGAATGCATCCCTTTGGTTTTGAGGGGGTATGTATACTGACATTATATAAAGGGATTTACTTGAGTTTCCAATTTCAACCCTGACAGTGAGGGACTGTACGCCTTCTGTAGGGCTTATGGTAGCAGTGTTTATTCCTTGCAGGTGCTCTCGAAGATACAGTGCACTACCCCCACCCCGCCTATTTAGCCTATCTGACCTGAACAATGTGTATCCAGGTATGCATACAGCCAAGTCAGGGATATGTTGTGACAGCCATGTTTCAGTAATGGCTACTACATCAGGGCGGTGGAGGCAGACCCAGGCTTGAAGTGAGGCAAGTTTCTTTTGGAGACTACAAATATTAATGGCAGCCAGTCGCAGTCCTTTTTGTTTTGCTGGTTGTCGTGGGGTATGGTCAGTGGGGCCAGGATTTGGGTGAATGTTGCCCACAGCAGCAGGAGGATGACTGCTGTCCTGGTTAAGGTGGTTTTGTGGATCTTTTTGGGGGTGTGCCGAGATGAGACTGCATGATGGAGCAGTTTATTGGAAATATAGGAGCACGTGAAGCGCAGTATTTCCTGCCCATAAAGTAATGGGGTACTCATGGTTTCAGGGGGGAGGTGACATGGCAAAAGAGGAGGGTAGGGGAGATAAGACATGGTAACTGATGAGGGAGTTTTTATAGGGCTGCATATCACAGGAGGCGATTTTGGGGCAGAGGGAGGGGTAGCGCTAGGACTAGTATAAAGAAGGCAGGAGGGTGGTGGGCTTGGGGAGAGGGTTAAAACAAGGAGATGAAGCCATGGAGTTGCTATGTGGACAAAAGAGGGCGATATGGCATTTTTTCTAGACATATTTTGGGAGGGATTTAGTAGTTAACTTAATGATTTTTTCCGTTGCTGAATGTTGGGGGTGCAGAGTGTAGTAGGGGAGACTGGATTTAAATGAGGTGTAAGGCAATTTTATATATATATATTTTTTTTGACTCACACCGTAATAATCCGTGCAGCAGTTAAGGAGCCGAGAGAGAAAAAAGATCAGCTGTGGAAGCAGTAGCAGCCTCTAGCAGCAGGTCCTGATAAACTGCTAATGGAGAACTTGCCTGATTGATTTTAACTCTTCACCAATCACCAGAGGTCTCTACAGGTATATAAGAAGAACACAACCAAGGGTGGTGGTGGGGTGGCGGGGCTCGTATGACTTTAGAGAGCGCTCGGCGCTGCAGTGCTGCTTGGCCGCTGTTTCATCCCCACGTTACCTGCTTGCACGGGTCCTTTAAAACGAACGCGAGTCCCTTATTTGAAGCTCAGGGGAGGGTGTTTCTTTCCCTCATGACCACCAGCACCCACAAGGGGATCCTCGCTGTATTCTGCCGAAGAGAGAGGAAAAAGCAGAGGTAAATATAGGTGAGCTACCGGGGGGGGGTGGAGTTTACTACAGGACTGCAGGGCTAGGGCTGTTTGAACTGGACTAAGTGATCTGCGTGGGACACAATGAGAAAATGGCGACGAAGCAGGTTTCCCAGTGCTTACTAGCAAATTAAAACAGTTGTCTACTGATACAGTTTCCCAGTGCTTACTAGCAAATTAAAACGGTTTTCTACTGATACAGGTAATAATAAGCATAAGGCACAGTGGTTATTGCTGCACGAGGGTAATTTCAGCTATTAAAAACTGGCTATATTGCTGCAGGAGGTTAATTTCAGCTACCAACAGTTTTGGACTACACAGAAATATACAGTGTATAAACAGTCACTTAAATAAAACCACGTCATAAATAGTAACTATCTAAAACAATTTCATATCTCCAGATCATTTAAAGAGCTCCTGACACAGCTGAGACAACTTTGAAAAAATATAATATTCAGACATAACTGTAGCTTATATTTTGTATTTTATTCTGTAATTCCAACCCTTATTTCCTTATTCTAGTGGTATTTGTATCAATACTGTATCTCTGCGCTTTGATCTCTGGCTGCCTGCCTACACCTAACATCATAATTATGTTTATGACATCAGAATGTGTTGCTGTGGAGATAATTATGATGTCATAAACAGGAGATTGTGATGTCATGTGTAGAAAAGCAGCTGGAGTAGACAGAGTCTAGGGAACAGGGATCTTATTTTCATGCATGTTTTCAGTAATAAAGAAAATGGGGAATTAATTACTGAAAATATATGAAGTACTAAAGAATATGGGATGGAGCTGAATACAAATCTTACTTTTTTCAGTTTTGCTAATGCTGTCAGTGACTCTTTAAATACAAACTCAAGCCACTTGTAAAGTGCCCTAACCATTCACTATGCAATAAATTCATTGGCAGCATGTTCCAAGTTTAACAAATTTAAAACTAAAAGATCTTTGTTTCAAGGAGGTTTTACAATTTGGCATCTTCAACTGTAGATTTTTTTTTTGTATGTCTTGTGTTATACATGTTGAAACATTTAGATAACAGTTCACACAATACACTAGTACACTTGCCATTAAAAATGTTCAGGTCCAAATACCATCCAAATAGACAATTCTACACAGATTAATTAGTCTGAAGACGAGGTGACCAAAACTGGGGAGGTTCTGAGTCTGGTTTTGGTTTTGTCAGATCAAGGCTGATTTTGGTTCTGGTTTTAGTTCTGGATTCAAGCCAGTCTCCCGTCCTCATTACACCATTTTTAACCCTTAGGCTGCTGACAGAATTAGAATGCATAGTAATTCTGGATTGATATATCAGTCCACGGCACAGTAAGGGTTAAGAATATTGTCCCTTCTCTAACTGTGACCAAACAATTCCCTTTATGATGCAAGATCCCCATGTCAAAGGTATCCCATTACTCTTCCATAGCCTATGCGACTTTCCGTCAGTCTCCCTACCCTCCCACCTGTCATGTTTAATAATAGCCCCCTCCAAACTCCCACCCATAAAGGAAAAAAAGTACCAGTTTTACAGCAACCTTCATACACACTCATATTTCTCAACTGTCCACAATTTTCAGTTACTGTACAACCCTAATATTTCCTCAAAAAAAGTCCTTAGTCATTCCAACATTTGGCATTTCTGTCACTAAAGAGTAGGGATTTGAAGCATAAAATGATGGCAAACATTACAGTAACATTGTAGTTAGTCTTCTGAAAATACCTTTCTCTCTAGCCACACACAAAAGCAGGTACCAGGAACTAATATTACCATTTTGAGGTTGTGTCCTCAATTTTGCTAACTGGCCCCTGATTTTTGTAAGCCTTGTCTGTGCTTTGGAAGGTAGTACACACTATATCCCAAAGTGCTTTACAAAGCAATGAGTATGATGCTGTTAGTGCACAGGCTGTTGAGTAGAATACTATTTAGACTGATACAGTGCACTTTATACAGACTCTATCCTAAAATGCTTTACAATCTTAGAGAAGGAGAGAACGAGAATGTTGTTGCTATTAAGTGTACAAGATTCAAACATTAGTTAGATTACAGAGAGAGTATTATTGTATCAATAAGATTTTATTAAATTTTCAAAACATAACACAGTCATCATATCTTGTCATATACTTCCATACATTCAAACAGTAAACATAGAGTAAAAGTCTATAAAACTAAATAACACATACAATACATTTAATTATAATATCACTCCAAAGTCTATGGCTAAACAACTTAGAAATACTTGCTGTTGACATACCTAGCAGATACATATTCTTATACAATGGGTAAGAGAAATACTGTTCTGTGATTGGTGGAATCCATTCACATGACCATGCTGTTATCCCAGCACAACAACACAGGTCAGATATGCTTATCTTTCTGAACCTCATTACTTGGTCCTAAAATTAAGAAATAAAAAATCAGGGAAGCAATTTTATAATTGCAGTAAGGCATTCCAGGGTGTGTGTAATTGAGGGATAATGGCACTTCTCAGTTGTGTAAAGCCCTTGGCTTTACCTTTGGCTGTACTTCTCAAGGTTTGCCATTACCCCACAATAACACAAACCCTGTCATGCCATATTGCTTAAATACAACATTTTAACATGCTGCGAGAGATACAGTACCTCTTCTAGAAAATAATTGCATTTCCCCTGCTAGATTTAGGCAAAAGGACAGGCATAAAGACAGTAGAAGAAAGAAGATTAGTAGCCTTAGAATAAGGAAGAAATTCATCGAAGAGATGATTGGGGAAGATGACTGGTTTCCATCAATCTGAATTATTTTAATCAAGAGTGTATTCCTGGAGCCAAGCATAGATATAACACCACTCTGCCCTGTATTCATTATTTATTAATCTTGTAGGGTTTCCAGATTACCTATGTGCATGTTGGTCCAGAAGAAATTAATTTGTAAACAGTCTCCCATTAGGCCAAAATGATGATGCTCTGTCCTATCATCAACTAAGCTTAGCCAACCTTTCAGATCTTAAAAATCTCAAAATATGCATGGCCCAGTGGTGCTGAGGGCTGAGGCACTGGATGCCTTACTTTGCACAATGCTGGTGACCCGTGTTCGGGAATGAGCTCGGGCTGCTGGGGGTCAGCAGGGGCAGAGAAGGATTGAGCATCCGATGGACTGCTCTCCTTTTCCAGGAAGGGGGGTCTCAGAGGTCGGCACCTATCTGCTCCCTAGCAGAGGCTGGGGGACAGGGCACCATGCTATAGAAGGGGGAGGAGTCGGGGAAGACGCTTGGAGGGAGCGTGTGCAGATGTGTGCACACTGCACACTGTAGGCGTCATTGCATGCCTTGATTCCTGAGAGAAAATCCAGGAAACCAACTTGCCATGGCAGAATGGTGGAGGGCACCTCACAGGCTCCACTCCTGGCCAGCCACAGCACTGGCCCTCTGAATCTGGTCATCGGTGGGGGTTGGGGAACTCTGCTGGACCTGCTGGGGGGGGTAAGCCCTGGGAACAGGCCAGTGCCAGATTGTGGATGCCGGGGGACAGAGCTGGGGGTCCCTCCAGAGATAAGCTTACAAGTAGTAAATAGATATAACTAAAAAAAAAAATCTCAAAACATTCCCACTTCCATTGATTTATGGTGAGGGAACTGTTTTGTAACCAGATTTTGGGAGTCACATTTTTAACAGCTGCTGATATAAGGGAGATTGTATATTGCTGTTCTTTAGTTAAGCCTTCCTTATCTTCAAAATGTCCTGCTACAGAGAGGATAAGCAAAGGGCAGTCCCTGTCGGTCTCACTCCACTTATGTGAGTTGCTCAGGGTCACATGGTAAGTGGCAGTGCTGGCATTCAACTTTGGGTCTCTGGCTTCACAGTTCTTTTCAAACTTTCAGACCAAACTGCCTTTACTGGGCAACCATCTTCACCGATCTACATTTACTGGGCACCCCCACAGACCAACAAAGATGTAGAGTTGGCCTCTTGCCAGACCCCCCCAACACACTTTCAAACACCCTTCCCCTTCTGCCATCCTGTCTGTCTAACTTTTGGGGTAAGAGCTCCTGAAGCATTGCCACGCTCACACCCCCTCAGTCAGCAATAGTTGATTAGAGGAGGGCCTAATGGGCAGCAAGCTCAGTCATCCTTTACTTTGTTTCTGGCCTAGCTCAGTCACACCCTTTCCCTTGCAGTGCACCATTGTTAGTAGTTAAGATGCATGCTGAGGAGTTCCGCACTGTATTTATGTATTTGAGTTTGTTAACCAGGTAGGCTCACTAAGGCTAGAAGTCTCTTTTTCAGGACAACCCAGAATTAATTACATACAGCAGTTATAGGTTACATAGTACATATAGCAGCTAGAGGCCATTGAATACACTGGAATTCACGTGTGGTAAGTAACTTTGCAAGGTCATAAAAGTCCACAAATACATTACATTGCATTAATTTTAACAATGCAGTGTTAGGGGAGCAACAGCAGTAAAATATGTTAGGCCAAGTACAGTCAAGTTAAACAGTTGTTGAACTAAGAGAAGGTCTCAGTGGAAACATGCACACTGGTAGCTTACAAAAACTGGTTCTTGCGAGAGGATTTAAATGCCTTGAAATTGGAGCAGGTCTGTACATCATTTGGGAAGTTGTTCCATAGTCTAGGAGTAAGCGATGCATAGGATCTCCTGCCAGAGGCTGAGAAGGTACTAGGGACTGTTAGGAGTATCTGGGAGGAAGACCAAAGGTTCCTTCTGCTGGGTTTTAACTCCAGGTTAGAGGCTAAACTGGGGGATGGGAGTGCAAAATTGTATGTGCCAGGCAGAGAACAAGGTAGTGGAGTCTCCCTTCGAGATGGGAACAGTTTAAAATGGAGAGAACTTTACAGTTGTGTTCCCCTTTACTGGCACCGGCTGCAAAGTGAGCAACATGGTGGTACAGGACCTTGAGTTTAGAGAGCTTGGTGTCTTTCAAAGAGGATAGGACCAGGGCACTATAGCACAGGACAGGGAGAAAAACACTGTTGGCTGTGGATAACCTAGCTTAGACAGAGAGGTAGGAGTTGAGCTGATAGAGTTATTGGTTGAGCAACCTGGTCAACATGCAGTTTGAATTAAAGTTCTTGGTCCAGTAAAACTCCCAAATATTTCACTGAAACAACAGTCTCCATGGTGTCACCTTTGAGTGTGCATATTTTCAGAAGTTCATTCTGATCTTGTCCAAGCTTATGAGGGCTGAAGAGGACAGATTTTGTTTTCTTAGCATTTAGAAGGAGTTTGTTGACCAATAGCCACAGGGTCCGAGTGACACCTGTATAGCACGTCATCATCCACATACAGCAGAGACTTGGAGCCACTGCAGTGTGTAGGAAGCTCATTCATAAACAGGAGAACAGTAAAGGTCCCAGGATTGACTCCTGAGAGACCCTGTCTGTGACCCCCCCCCCACTAGACTAGTTACTTCCAGCCCAATAAATAGTTACTAAACCAGGTACAAGACATTTAATCTAGGCCCATCCCCTTTAGTTTAAGCAGTAACAGTTTGTGACTCACCAAGTCAAACGCCTTAGTCAAGTTGGTGAAGACCGCACCAGTAGCTTCATAGCTTACTGGGCATTGAGAAGGTCTGTTGTGAGCTGAACTAGGGACGTATTCGCACAATGGTTCTTCCTGAAGCCATGTTGGGTGACAGAAGAGAACGCTCTTCAACGTAAGGTTGAAGATGTTTATAGACCAGTCTTTCCAGGGTCTTAGCCAGGGTACACAGAATGGAGATGGGCAAGTATTGCTTAATAAAACCTTCACACCTCTTTTGTGAACAGGTACAACATGAACAACTTTCCGGATGCTGGAGAGGTCATTGTTCAGAAGGGACAAGTTGAAAATGGTCATAACGGGGACAGTGAGGATATGGGTACCTAGTTTAATCAGCCTGGGTTCAAGCTTGTCATGGCCAGCAGAATCTGTGGGCTTTATCTTGAGTATCTTGGATAACACCTCCTGATGTGAGAATGATTTGAAATGGAATTTGGGGTGGTTTGACAGAGAGGTGGCAGGAGGAGCCATCATGGGATTCCTTAAACTGCTCAAGATTTGTAAAGAATCTATTGAAGCCATTTGCCACGAGGACAGGGTCACTAGTAGTTTTGCCCTCATAGATGATATGTTGGGGAAGACTTCCTTTACCTTTGAGAAGATGATTTCTTTGTGCCCAGAACTGTCTGGGGTTTTGCAAGCTGGTGGACTACAATTTATTTACATACTGTAAGTCACCGTAGCAATCTTTAGGCTGTTCTTTCACAGATTTCTTAGTGCCCAGTAGCTGAGCCAGTCATTATGCAAATCAGTGGCCCTCAATGCATATCGTACCTTGTCCTTCTGTTTTATGAGCTTATGAAGGTGCATAAGCCACTCTGAGCAAAAGTCCTTGACTCATTTTTGAATCGAGGGAGCATGTCTATTAAAGTCACTTAGAAAGCTGTGAATCAAGAAGTCCAGGGCCTTAATATCATATCAAAACTTCCAATTTCATACTAATTGATAGTTGATACACTAGGAGGTATGGAAAGGATGAGAAGGGACTTGGCAAGGATAGAGGAATGGTCAGAAGTATGGCAGTTTGGATTCAATGCAAAGAAGTGCAAAGTAATGCACTTGGGAAACAAAAACCCAGGGGAAGATTACACAATGGGGGGAGGTAGTAACAACAACAAAAATGGAAAGGGACCTGGGGATAGTCATATCAAATGACCTTAAGGTTGGCAAGCAATGTGAGAAAGTGGTTGGGAGGGCTGGGGGGATACTGGGATGTATAGGGAGAGGTATCACCAGCAGAAAACAGGAAGTTGCTATCCCCCTGTACAGACAGTTGGTGAGATCCCATCTGGAGTACTGCATCCAGTTCTGGAGACCCCATCTCTGCAAGGACAGAGACAGGATGGAGGCAGTTCAGAGGAGGCCAACTAAAATGGTGCAGGGTCTGCAAGAGAAGCCATATGAGGAGAGGCTAAAGGAGCTTAATATGTATACCCTTGAGGAAAGGAGGGAGAGGGGGGACATGATAGAAATGTTTAAGTACCTCAGTGGAATCAACAAAGTCCAAGAGGGTAGCATCTTTCAGAAAAAGAGATGTGCAAGAACAAGGGGACACAATTTGAAGATAGAGGGAGACGGCTCTGGGGCAATGTGAGGAAGTATTTTTTCACAGCGAGGGTGGTGGACACATGGAACAGCCTTCCTGAGGAGGTTGTGGGGTCTAAAACTGTGCGAGAATTCAAGAATGCATGGGACAGACATGAGGCAATTTTTGTGGGGGGTAGGAAGAAATAGGCTGTTGGTTAAATAAGATCTGCAGCTTATCCTCTAGGTAGGGAAATGGGCAGACTAGGTGGGCCAAGCGGTCCTTATCTGCCATCAAAGTCTATGTTTCTGTGTTTCTATGTTTAGTTAGAGCCACAAGGAAAGCATTCTCGTGAAGTTGAGGGAAATCCCTAACAGTTAAAATCTTCAGTGGGGGTGTGTGTGTGTAAAGGCATTGTTCCACATGCAATAGACTTGGGAAGGATCACGTAGTAGTAGTAGTAGTAGCAAAACTTTTGCTTTTTGACAGGATAAGGAACTTCAGGTCAAATATGAGGTGTCTCATTTTCAAATTGTCCTGTTGTGGTTACACAGCATACAAAGTGTAATAATACAAAAGTTACAAAAGTAAAAAAATACTGATTGCAAACATATAAAGGCACACACTAACACCTAGGACAAACATAATTGAAACATCAAAATTAATATTTAGGTACTGATTTGTGAAAACCATTGGAATTTTACAGCTCATAATTGCAACTATCCTTAAAGTGATTTTCTGACGTTTGCCATAACAAATGGGGATAGTAACCTTTAGGAGTTGTGAATCAGTATCCTATCATTCAAACAGCCAAAAAGTACTGTTTTCCATGTAAAAAATGCTTCTATTTTTGTGCTTTGCTTCATTTACATAACCCACCCTTTTTTTCTCAGTGCTGCAACCGCCAACTGTCACATCACACCAGGGAAACTAAGTTATTAAAGGGATACTGTCAGTTTTCGGTTTTAGATAGAAAAATCAGCTATGTACTGTACCCACAATGCCGCACTATGTAAATTATTATACAGGGTATTATATTTCTGTGCTCACTGCAGAAATAGGAGACTACATCTCTCAGTATGGATGTCTTGTAGCTAGATACTGTATGCACAATACCTTGTTTTGCAAATAAATATACAAGAGCTTACACTGTTGACACCACTGCAGTAATGTGAGACTACATATCACAGTAAGGAAATTGGAAAACAGCATCTTATTTTACCCACAATGCTTTGCTATGTACATTTACATATTAGGTGCTCATCACTACCAATGTACGAGACTGTACTTCTGCATAAGGCACATTTAAGTCAACATTATAAATTACCCAGAATTCCTTGTTGCTGCATGTAAGACATTGACAGCTTTCTGGTATGACATCACTCTGTGGGTGTGGCCACACAGAGAAACTGGAAGGCAGCCAGAAACAAAACGCTGATAAAACATAACCATGAAATGACTATGACAGATTTTTTTACAAAACAAATTGCAGCTTCAACATCTGAAGCATGGGCAGCAATGGCATACTATGTGAAAATGGCATCTGCAAAACATCAGAAAATCCCTTTAAGTTTGGCTGTCAGCGCATATACATACAAAATAAATTTAGCACTATTCCTAGTCTTGGATATAACCTCATTCCAAAACTTGAATGTATTATACTGTATGGTCATTTTTACCATATTTGTTATGAACAACATCCCTTAGGGAGTAATGATGTTCTTGTCCAGTGTAATTGAATCTCAAATTTCCCTTAAACAAATCATGTTTTATTCTATATACTAGTATTAACCACTGTTTCATTCATCTTAATTCAAGGGTGTCTCACTTTAACTGTTGCAGCTTTACACAGTGATGAGTAGTGAAATGGCATCCCAGGACAAATCGAGCCTGTCGGTTATAGGAGACATTTAATTTATCTAAATTCTGCTGATTTGTATATTTATAAATCATGTTTAAGTGTTTGAGAACAGGCAAAATTACTTGAGCAGCATTTGTATTTCACATCTTGTATGATAATAAAGATGTAGATCTTCATAAAGCCCCTATCCTAGAACTCACTTTTCTAGTTACATTATTAATGTGAGTGTCAAAAGACAGTGAATTATCCAAGGTTATACCCAAACACTACAATGGTCATTTGCAATGCAATTTATGTCCTTCTGATGCCAGAATGTTTATTTACTAATCATCTTTATGTTTAGTATACTTGGAACAGAGGAGGGAGA
This sequence comes from Neoceratodus forsteri, assembly GCA_016271365.2. Lineage (NCBI taxonomy): Eukaryota > Metazoa > Chordata > Ceratodontiformes > Ceratodontidae > Neoceratodus > Neoceratodus forsteri. Next base: position 455,349,483 of record CM057451.1, on the reverse strand, counting down.
AGGGGAAATGATAGAGACCTTTAAATACCTCACGGAGTAAATAAGGTACAAAAGGGGAGTATTTTTCAGAAGAAATGTGCTCAAGAACAAGAGGACATAATATGAAACTGGAGGGGGGATAAATTCAGGAGAGATGTGAGGAAGTATTTCTTCAGAGAGAGAGTGGTAGATTCCTGGAATAGCCTTCCAGTAGAGGTGGTGGGGGCAAAGACAGTAATGGAGTTCAAGAATGCATGGGATAGACATAAGGGTATCATATTGGACAGGAAGGAAGAGAGAGAGAGAAACAGAGAGAGAGAGAGAGAGAGAGAGAGTCTGTGGTGATAGTGTAGGTAGGGAGAAATGGGCAGACTGGATGGGTCAAGTGATCTTTATCTGCCATCAAATTCTATGTTTCTATGCTGTGAAAGGACATCAATCAAATTATTTTGGTATTCAGAACTAGTTTAGATTCATCAAACCAGTTCTGAAGAATTGTAAAATTGGCTTGAAGTCTGGTTTCCAGTTCCAGATAACTTTTTTGCTGTTGTCAAAATTACAGTATCGTCTGCAAACAATTTAATAGCTGTGTTTTTCATAAGTTGTGTCAAATCTTTGACATAAATAAGTAACAGGGGTTCTACAATTGAACTGACCTATGTGGTACCCCCTTTCCAAATCACCCATTTTTTAGAAATGTCCGTCCACAGCATCACGCTGCTTCTTCTTATTCAGGTGGGAGGAGAACCAGCTGACAGGATCAGCTGCCAGGCTCATTTTCCTCAGCCTAGCTATTAGGATGTCATGATTTACCATGTCAAGGCCTTAGACAGGTCATTGAACACTGTACCCATGGACTTCCCCCCCATCCAGTACCACCAACTCCATGAAGTCCACAATCGTGGTGCATGTCAAGTCCTAAAGCCTGACTGGCAAACAGCTGACTTTGAATATTTCTTTAAGTACTCATACAGATGGATAAACACCATGGGCCAGATTCACAAAACTTTGCCTGGCACAAATCCAGTTTGCCAGGGCGCAAACCCAGCGTGCCCGGATTGCCCACCTGATATTAGTTTCCATAGTGTAGCGGTCCCTCCTCCCTCCCTGGTCATAGATCGCAGTCCCTAAACATAACATATCCCATTCCCCGGTAGTCTAGTGGCCCCACTCCCCCAGTAATCATCCACCACCCCACTCCCCACCCCCAGCGTGACTGTCGGTCAGCGAGCAGCACAGCCCTCCTCTTACCTCCATGGCTGCCCGCTGACTGACTATGAATGAGCTCACTGATTCATAGCTCAGTCGGCAGGCAGCCATGGAGGTGAGAGGAAGGTTGTGCTGCTCGCCGACCAAGAGTCGTGCTGGAGGGGGAGTGCAGTGGTGGGTGATTCCTTGGGGGGGGGTGGGGCCACTAGACTACCAGAGAATGGGATGTGTTATGTTTGGAGATGGCGATCGGTGACCAAGGAGGGGGAAGGGACCACTACACTATGGAAAATATGTATAAACATTTTGGGTGGATGATCGGGGACTGCAGTGGGACACTGCACTAAGGAAAATATATATATAAACATGTCAGGTGGGCAGTTGGGGACTGGGGTGGGACACTACACTATGGAAAATATATATAAAAATGTCAGGTGGGCGATTGGGGATTGGGGTGGGACACTACACTATGGAAAAGAGTTACTCTACATATCAGGTGGGTGATCGGGGGGAGGGATACTACACTATGGAAACTTAACATTTGCTTATCGGGTCGGCAGTCAGGGAGGGTGGAAGGACCCTGGACTACTGGGGTACATTGCTTTCATTGGGGATGGCCATCGAGGACTGGGGGGGCACTACACTGGGGGACTGCAGCTCTGTGGGACATGGGCTGGTGGGGGAAGGGGCTCTGCTACCCCAGATGTGGTCCATGCAAATGGGCCTATAGTGGGCATGCAAATGGCCACTAGCACCTTGCATGCCCAATAGACACATTTGCGTGGCTCCTTTCATGAATGGGGACTTATCACCTGGTGCTATTGTTGGCGGCCCATTCTCCTGGCTGGCTATGTGGGGCAGTGCTACTGAGATTCCTAGAGCTTTTCCTGTGCTAGCGCTGCCCCCACCTGCACATATTCACAGTCAGATAGCACAGTCCCATTTTACAAGAAGACAATCGGACAGAGATTTGTGGTCTATAGGGACATTACCTTTTTTAATTGTATTCCCCATTGTAAGCAACTGTAGAACAGTTAGCTCATTTAAGTATAAGCTTGTGCAAAGACTCAATACTCTTTCAGACTATAATTGTTTTCATTAAGAATTTATTGTTATATGTATGTCTGTATTAATGTTAAAATGTTTGGTTTTTATTTACAATATGTCCTGTTTAATCATTTGTTTTAATGTATTACTTCTCTCTTGTGAAAAAGGGCAATTTGCTCATCTTACTAACAAGTACAAAAATTAAAAAATGAAATGAAAATGAAATATGCATTCTTTCATTCTTACCAACTTTTGTAATGACTCACTCGCCCATGGGAATGATGTGTCTTTTTCTAATGCATTTTACTTCCATTGAGGCATGTCTGTTACACATATGGTATTGGTGAAATCCCTAACAGCCGTATATGTGAGTGGGGTTAAACTTAATCTATCCCTCCTAGTTTCTGCTGAAAACTAAAGTTGAAACTGTATTGAATGATTTGCAAAGCATCTCTTATTTATTTTCTGATTATCAGAATGTTTTATTTTACCCCATTGAATAGTAAACTCCACTGGGCAGTGGTCTTCCAGGTTGGGGACCGTAACAGATCTGGATTCAAAGCTGAGTAATTAAATACGAGTATTAATTCAAGTGTATTGCCTTGACTATAAATTGATCCTTTCTTAACTGGCACTTATATCGGCTGTTTTAAACTCAAAATCTGAAAACTCATTTCAAGCTTTTGTCTCCTTGGGTTTCCCCAAGCAGCACTGAAGTCCTGTATTAAAATAACTTCTTTATCTAATGCATTCATTGATATTTTTGAGCTAGTAGATCAAAGTTTTGTACTGGAACTTTAGGTGGGGAATATATTACTTCAGTCGACTGCCTCAGGACTCTAATTGCAACCAGCACTTATTCGATCCCAGCAATTTTGCAGAAGAATCAACCAGTGTGTAGTCCAGACTTGCATTAATAGATAACAATACCCTTCCCCCACATTTCCCCTCTATCTTTCCTAAAGTTAACAAAGGTTTCTAATTGGATCTGATCATCATTTATTTTATTGTTTTTTGTCAGCCAGGTTTCAGTCAGCCCAGTTATTTCAAACTGGTTCTGATGAGCCCAGAGACAAAAACATCCATTTTCCTTCTTACTCTCCCAGTGTTATTGTGACCTACTTGTATTCCTGATTTAGTCTCTTCAGTAGAACCAGGATTTCTTTCCAGATCCCCACATGGTCAAATAGTTATCTGGATGCGGGTGATCTTTAAGGGCCTAAAGCAATTTTTTTGTGATATTTGGTATTGGCAAATCTCCCATCAAGTCTAGACCAGAACATTGCTTCCAGATATTGGTAAATGAATTCTGTCTTGAGTTTATTTGTATTTTGAAATTCTGAGGCCAGTAAAGAATCCCATAAACTAAAGGTGTTATGTTTGTCTATCTCTGCTATTCAGCAGCTACCTCTTTATTTCTACTCCTCTACTGACATGATTCAATTGAATTCCAATTGTCAACAACAGTCCCAAGCAGCCAATGATTCTGAATGACCCCATGGTTGCAAAGGCATAACCTATCAACAACTATAAAGTGTAATTTTATTCCTATCTTAGTTTCACTAATTCTGAATAAGAACAAGAATACATGCACACAACTTATAACTAAATAATTCAATTAGACGGCAATGTGACATAAACTAAAACAATTAAAAATTCTCCAAACTGCTAATAAATGAAACTTTTTGACTAACTAATATAAGCTAGGTAACCACATATGGGTCCTAACACGACCTAAGTTGCCATCACTATTCTAACAAGCATTTTTCAATGCCGAATGTTTGCTTGCTGGTACTGGCATTGGTAGTGCAGGAGTTAGAGAGATGCATAACAGGAATGGCAGTGAAGTATTGAAGTAACACCAACCCCCACCCCACCCTACAGAGACTGACAGGCACTGGGGGTGTGCCTTTGGGTCATCAGTCATAACACTCACACCATTCCACCTCACCTCACCCCTCCCTGCAGACACTGACAGGTGTTGCAGTGTGCCTTGAGGTCTTTGGCCCTTACACTCACCCCATTCCATAAGGAAATAAGCTGAGATGGGTGCAGTATAGGAGAATGGGGTGAATGTTAGGGCCAAAGTCCCCAAGGCACACCTCGCTGTCTGTCACTGGTTGCAGGATAGGGTTGGGGGTGGAATGGTGTGAGTATTATGGCCGATGACCCCAAGTCACACCCTCAATGCCTATCAGTCTGTACAGGGTGAGTATTATGGTTGGAAAGTTGGAAACTCTAATGCCCCAGGGGTTTGTTGGTATTTTTGCTCCAAATTTTCAACATGGCCTTTTTGGGACCTCACCTCATGAACAGTGGCAGTATCATTTTGTTACTCAGTCCCAAAGGTGATTTCACACAGTGAGTGTGCCATTCAGTGCCACAGGTGCAAAAAATACATTTTGGGCAGGATGTGAAAAATGACAGCTATACTGTTCATGAAGAGGTGTGAAGAAATGAGAATGTTGAAAATCTGGAGTGAAAATATGAGAAAGTGGCAAAGTTCTGAGTGTGTGTAGAAACTGTGCAACACACGCTTTTAACTCAATCACTTTTTGGAATGCTTTCACCAGATTTTCAACATGACCTTTTTGGGACCTCCCCTCATGGACAGTGGCACTGTAATTTTGTTAATCTGTCCCGAAAGTTGATTTTGCTCAGCAACCACGCCATTCTGCACCACAGGTGCAAAAACATATTTCAGGAAGAAAGCGAAAAATGACAACTGTACTGTTCATAAGGGGGTGTGAAAAAATGGCAATGTTGGAAATTTGGAGTGCAAATATTAAACATTGATGAAGTTATGAGTATGTGTAGAAACTGTACAATGGACACTTGTAACGCAGTCATTTTTTGGAGTTTTTTCACCAAATTTGCAACAAGGGCTTTTTGGGACCCCACCTCATGAACAGAGCTACTGTCATTTGATTAATTGGTCGTGAAAGCTGATTTCTTTCTGGACTGAGAAATGAAATGATAGTGCCAGTATTCATGAGGTGGGGTCCCAAGAACCCCATGTTGAAACTTTTGGGCCAAAACTCCAAACATTGGCTGAGATATCAGCCTAAGTTGAAAACCCCCATTGACTGCCATTATAAGCGTTACTGTAATTTCTTCTCTTCCTGGTTGGTCTCTGAAGAGTGCAGACGTGTTTCCAGTCCACAGAAGATTGGTGCTCCTGACCTCCGGAGATAAGTATGGATGAGGGGGGCTGCGGGGAGGTGGGGTGTGCAGAGGGAGGGTGCGGGATCGGGGAGGGGGCCGGCGGGAACAACAAGGGGCTGTTTTCTTTTTTTTCAGGTCCCTTTTTACAGGTGAAATATTAACAAAATAGATATCAGCATACTAGGGTGTGCTCCCAGTGTGCCAGAGTACTGGAAGTGTGGGGGATCAATGCCGACCTGGGAATTGGGCACCCCAAGGTTGGCTGAGAACATAGGAGCGTGGGGGGAGGTGGCACATCTGACACCAGGAGTGGGCATCCTGGTGTTGGAAACATCAAATAAATATTTTTTGGCACACTGGGGTGGCTCCCAGTGTGCCACATTAATAGGGGAAGGGGGGGATACATGCTGACATGGGGATTGAGCTCCCCAATGTCAGTAGGGGATGGAGAATGGAGTATGTGGGGCAGGCAGCAGCAGTGGGAGGGAGCTAACATTTAAATTTGTTGTCCTGCTATGTGACTGGTTGGGAGTGAGGGGGGACTGCCACTGCAATGATGAAACTGCCCCTGACTGCCGCAGCAGATTTCTTTCAAGTGCATCGCTCACTCTGAAACTGCCGTCATTGGCAGTTTCAGCATTAACTGTGGCTGAGGGGCGTGCGCATTAAAGCGTCTGCTGCACTGGCCACAACACTGCCACACCTCTGTAATGCTCTACTACAGTATCTCAATTTATTTCTTGTGCAGTGTGTGCGCAAGCAAGCATAAAAACTACTAATATAAATTAGCTACAATAGAACGAATAAAGATATACTCCAAAGGGTTAATTTAAATTAATACTATTAGGCCTTATTACTTGTGTTTATGATTATTAGATAAAACCTAACAACACATTAATGAAATAGCTCTACTGTATCACCAGTAACTTTTTTACATTTCCTAACTTCATATGTTTATAAAACCCTTCACTTTAAGCTTAGTTTTAACATGAACCAAATGCAATAATTAAAAGAATGAATAGTGCATCAGCAAGTATTCCAGATCCTAATGCAATCACTTCTGCTCACTAGGATCCAGTCCAGGATGGAGTGGTTTCCTGTTTTAGCATTAAAATGGGTGGGTTCATTAATGACTTGATTGACCTGCAGGTCTTACAGGGAGTTCTTAAAGCTACAAGGGCTGACACTGACCCAACTGAGGTTAAAATCACTAAGGATTATCAACTCTCCAAGGCTGTGGGTTTCCAAGTAGCCAATAAAATCATCCAAAACAGGTCTGTCCAAGGGGGGGGGGTGTATGGACACTGTGCATGTATACAGGTTTTGTGTCACCTAGCAAGAGCTTCACCAGTAGGCTTTCACAAGGGGACTCATAGCCATTGTGGGGGGGGGAGGGGGTTTGTCTGGTTCGAAAGAACCCTCCTTTTTTAAACTCCCCCCTTTTTTTCATTATTTGTAAAATGTTTTCATCATTTCTGTTTATTTTGTGACTGTCACAGAGTGCTAATGCACACATGGTGAACCCAAGCACTTTCCTTCTGCATGAGCCCTCTCCCCCCCATCTGCTGCCAATCAGCTCCCACAGTACCAGTAAGATGACTGGAGCTGCTTTGTGAGTCTTTCTCTGCACCCTCCCCCTATGACTAGCTGGCCAATTGGAGCTCACATCAGCATCGTGAATGTGACCGGAATACAGCAAGGCTGTTGCCCACAATTCACACTATCAGCTAGCACTAGAGGAAGATGGAGCATGCCAGCAGGCTCAGAGACAATGTCTCCAGGAGAGCAAAAAAGAAGTAGAGGACCTCAACTTAAAATATTATCAGTCACCGGCAGGTAAATTTTGCTGGTCACTATTGCCGAAGATGTGTCACTTAATAACTGTATATCAGAATGGAAGCTGTCCAGAGGAGGTCAACTAAAATGGTGCAGGGTCTGCACCGGAAGACATATGAAGAGAGACTTAAGGAGCTTAATATGTATAGCCTCGAGGAAAGGAGGGAGAGTGGGGACATGATAGAAACTTTCAAGTACCTCAAGGGAATCAACAAAGTCCAAGAGGGTAGCATCTTTCAAAAAAAGAGGTGTGCAAGAACAAGGGGGCACAATTTGAAGATAGAGGGCTCAGAGGTAATTTAAGGAAGTATTTTTTCACAGAGAGGGTTGTGGATGCATGGAACGGCCTTCCAGAGGAGGTTGTGGAGTCAAAAACAGTGGTGGAATTCAAGCATGCATGGGACAGTCATAAGGCCATTCTAGGGGGTGGGGGTAGGAAGAAGTAGGCTGCTGGTTAACTAGGATCTGCAGCTTATCCATTAGGTAGAAAATTGGTCAGACTGGGTGGGCCAATCGATCCTTATCTGCCATCAAATTCTATGTTTCTATGTAAGGAATAGGCTGTGCAGTTAGGAAAGGGAGCTTTTCAGGTGGACGGACTGAAAATTTAAAAATAAATTATTTAAAACCCCCTCTATTCAAAAGGCAAAGTTGTCATGTTTTATATGCCTGTTTTAACATTTCATAAGTTAAGCAAAAGAGGTACCACAGTGGTAAGGCAATGCAAGTGTTTTAAAGGGTCTGGCAGGGATGTACACTGCCACCTCACTAATTGTGCTGTTCAGTGAGGTCTTCATTGTGGTCCCATTTTCACTGACATTCAGTTCCAATTTTGTCTGTGTCATCCGTGCCAGATGCCATTAAATCAAATAAATTGTGATAAGTGTTTTCTCCAGATGACCACATGTGTCAGTAGAATGACATTTGTTGCTACAGTTCAGTGTTATGAACATACCCACTGTACTCTTGGAAGCATGGTGGGGGTGGGTTGGGGGTAGACATTTAGGAGATGGTAACTTTGAACTGGGAATCCTCACCACTGTCAAATTACCTTTCCCCTCACTCCCTTTGTCATGCCTACCACATTGAAGAATGGAGTGGGGGCAACAAATGTAGTACCCAATATTGAACTAAGAATTATGTTACAGATTTTTTCCCAAGTAGGGTGCCTGGTATAGAAACATAGACAATGATGGCAGAAAAAGACCAGAGGTCCATCCAGTCTGCTCAAGTTCCCTATAATCCCTGGAACCTAACATTTCTCCAGGGTACTAACCCTCCCCATCCTCTCTCTATTCTCCTCCTCCTTGGTCCTGTCACCCCCGGTAACCACTATTCCCTTCATTATGTCCCAGCTGTGCTTGAATCCTCTGACTATTTTTGCACCCACCAATTCAGCTGACAAACTGTTCCAAAGTTCCACCACCTTTTCGTAGAGTAGTACTTCCTCACATCTTTCCTGAACCTACCTCCTGTTAATTTCCATTCGTGTCCATGTGACCGCAAATTGGTACTCAGGCTAAATAGTGTCACAAACTCGCTCAGCCAGTCAGCTCTCTACTCCCAAAGTGCCAACCTCTGAGCGTATGATTTGTGTACAGTGAACAGACAAGGTAACCCTCTTGTCTGTTTTGTGGGTTCAAGTCACCTTAGTCTCAAGCTCTTGAGGGATTCAAACTGACAACCTCTTGTTAGCATACCCAATTATCGGGCTCAGATAATTCTGTCTTCGGGGGGCCAGATATCTTTGCCTACAGGCACCCAACCAGGTCTTTCAATGAACCCTTAGAACTCCATGCAAGACTTTAGAGAACTCTAACCATTTCCCAGTTTGGTATACAATAAGCCCATACACAGTGTTACTTATAACCTTTAAAAGCTCCACTTAAAATAAAAAGAAATGTCAAGGCACTCCATGCAGTTTCATTTGTAAAAAAATATCTTTACTTTAAAAATATCAAAACAGAACAATAATTACAGAACAAATATATATCCCAACACATACAGCCTTAAAACAATCAGGTAAAAATGTACAGTTCCTACAATTTATAACTTCAGACTGGTATAATCTAATGTTTACTTTCTTTCAGTGCTTTGAGGGTCTCTCTCATCTCTCAGTCAGAAAAATATTGTCTTATGTCTCTGCCAGGTTCTTTCAACACTTAAACACACTTCTGAGCCGGCCTTCTCATGAGGTCACTAACTCCGTCTTGGTGTATCAAACTCTATATTTTACAATACAGGGTCTCCAAATAAAATATTTAAAAAAACATATGAGATGACCTCACTGACTTTCCTCTCCACAGGTTAACTTGTCAGAACTGTTTTTTACTCTGCTACACATACATCTCAAAAGCTTTTTTGATCTAAGTCACTGTATTCAAAGCAAAAGTGTATTTGCTTCTATAATCCCGTCTGGACCTTGGAATCTACATCCCAGGTCTTTCTGACGTAATTCAAGGGGTTCCCTGGGAACAGTATATTGGTCCTTCCAAATCCATCTCAGTCCTTCCTGGCTCAGACATCAAACCTCTTCAATGCCCATTCTGGCCTCTTTCCGACGCCCCTCCCCACAAGTCCTTCCTGGTAACCATGCAAGTCAAAGGATCTCCCTGAGGGCATTATGAATGGCTAATCTTATTTCCTGGGATGAAAGCAAATTGACAAGATAATTGCACCCCAGATCTCTGCAGTTTAAAATACCTCCTGGCCTTTGAACTTATCCCCAGGGGGTCTTGATGTGTCAGTTCCAGTAAAACAGTAACTTCCTTGAGCTGACCTTCCCATCACATATTTTATATGTAATAAAAAAATATTAACACAGCACTCGAGCACTCAGAGCTTGCTGTCTATGTCACAAATAGTACCCCACAGTTCACTTTGTTAATTCCTTTCAGGAACTTGAATGTCTCTATCATATCGTCCCTCTCCCTTCTGGTCTCCAATGAGTGCATATTTAGTGACTTGCTCTGCTGTCCCTGAATCATTTTAGTTACTCTGTGCTGCACTGTCTCCAATCTATCCTTATCCTTTCTGAGGTGAGGACTCCAGAACTGGGCACAGTACTCTAGGTGAAGCCTCACCAGGGATCTGTAGAGGGGAAGTATTACCTCCTTTCTTCTGCTATCAATACCCCTCCTGATACATCACAGCATCCTGCTAGCCTTGCTATAGGCCATGTTGCACTGACTCAATTGCTTAAATGGTATATTGAGTTGGGGATGGTGGGGATTACAGCAAGGGTTAGAGGGAGCTCAGATATGAGTTATTTAGACTTAAAGTAAGCCACAAAAGTGCATCACAAAGCATACTGTAGTCCATGGTTTCTGGGAGCCTTTCAGCCCCAGACCCCTGCCCAAGAAGCAAGCCAGCACTGCAGTAAGTTAGTAGTGTACAATTCCCAGCCAAAACCAGTTACAGACTCTGCACTGAGGTTCAGTGCATTAGCATTTGTGTGCTCTCTCTGTATATATATATATATATATATACATACACACACACACACACACACACACACACACGCACACAATCTGAGCCACCCAGATAGTAATAATTGTCCTTGGAGCAGGAGGTGGAGGGGAGCTCATAGATGAGTTATTTTGCTTTAGAATAAGCCACAAAAGTGCACCACATAGCATACTGTAGCCCATGGTTTCTGGGGCCTATCAGCCCCAGACCCCTGCCATAGAAGCGAGCCAGCACTGCAGTAAGTTAGTAGTGTACAATACCCAGCTAAAACCGGCTGCAGACTCTGCATTGAGGTTGGTGCAATATTATATATATATATATATATATATATAAAATAGATAACCCACTCTTAGGTGTGGTGGCTCTGATATATACCGCCTTGGTGTGCGTTTATGCATGCGAGGGCGGCATGCTGAGTCGTCACAACCACCCAAGGTGTGCGAATATCAGAGCGCGACCGCACATCCTAGAGTGGATTATCTATCTTATAAAATGGTAAAATTGTTTTTAAGGGGGGGTAAAAGTGCAGGTGTGTGGTCACTCTCTGATGTATGCACGGTCATGTGATGTGTTTTATACAATCAGAACACTGGATTTGGATATGGATGTCTTCTCTATTTTATAAATATATATATATATATATATATATATATATATATTTAATATATGGATCATGAAAATAATATAGTACAAAAGCATACAAAAAATTCCCCATAATAGTATCACTCCCAAAGTGATAATACTACACTTCAGGAGTGATAATACCATCGTTCAGGTGCCGTAATACTATCGTTGGGTACCTGAACGATTAGTAATATCACAAATCACAACAAGCGCATGCGCTAGTCCAGCTCCAACGTCTTTTAAAGCGTGCCTTCCAATTGGCCACTTTTCCTGTTAGGCGGGCAGAACAGTTCCGAAAAACATGGCGCCACTGTCTCATGCATCGAGAGTTTCCCAACCGTGAACATTTCACAGCTTTTTTTAAAAAATACCTGAAAAATACAGATATCAAGCTGACCCTGAGTTCCCAAGACATGGAAAAGGTAGGCTTTCCTTCACTAAAACAAAAAAAGAAAAAACGAGCAGTGAGACAGTGTGGTGCGTGGCCAGAGCGGAGATACTTGTTCGGGCTGCAGCTGCCGACTGCCTCAGAGAAACGAAAATCGCATCCATATATTAAAAAAAATAAAAAATATGTTACTGTGCATTACAATGTAGTAAGAAATCCATCCTGAGGTTCTGGGGACATGGAGACCTCTCGGAGCTTCGCTCTCGAGGTTCCCAATGTCCCCAGAACCTCTCGATGGAATTACTACATTGTAAGCACAGAAACTATCTATTATTCTATTTTTATATATATATATATATATATATATATATATATAGATATATACACACACACACACACACACACACACACACACATACAATCTGAGCCACTCAGATAGTAATAATTGTCCTTAGAGCAGAAGATGGAGGGGAGCTCACATATGAGTTATTTTGGTTTAAAATAAGCCACAAAATGAGCCACAGAGCATCTAGTACCCCAAAGCTTCTGGGGGCCTGGCAGCCCCCAGACTTCTTACCTACACACCAGTAGATACAGCTGCAGATATTAAAGCTCATAATATAATATATCTGAGACAATGCCTTAGGTACATTACATTAATAGTATTTTGCTGACCTCCAGTACTGAATACATATATATTCACCCTGCAGCCAGCCAGATAATAATTTTGTTCAGAGTAAGGGGTGTAGGAGATCTCAAATATAACTTCTTTAGCTTCAAAATATGCCACAAAATGCACCACAGAGCATCTAGGACCCTATGGCTTCTGGGGTACTGGCAGCCCTAAGACCCACAGCTTTTTTTAAAAGGTCACAGACTGCATAAAAAGAAACCCCCCTTGTGAAAATCTTGACAACGGAGGAACCCCGTTACCTGCAGGGTGTCTATCACATACAGGAGGACACTCCCCCTTTCTTACTGAGCAGATCCTTTCTGAAGGTAGAATGCCCTGAGATGGCTACTTCTTGGGGGAGGAAGTCAGGTTTTAGCCAGGGCTAGGGCTTCAGGATGACAGAGGGACAGCCACTGTACATGCATTTTTATAGACAGTAATAAGCAATAGTAGTCATAAAGTGGACCTAAAAAACCCCCAATGCTGATTGGCTGAAATCTAGTTTCAGCCGTGTCCTTATCAGCATGTGTTGTGCCAACTGGCACTACCCTTCATTCCCCAGCCCAACAACAGCACAGAATCAATGAGTTGTGTCAGCTCAAAATAGAAACAAAGCCTGGCACAGCTCACACACGACTTTCTATCGCTCTGACCCAGCTCCCGTCTCAGTGCCAGCTGCAGTCCCCCCCTCAAGAAATATCTCTCGCTGTTGCCACCTTTTAAAACTCCTTACCATCATACTGTTACTATCACTTGCCACTCATTTAAAATACTGAAATTATCACCTTTTTTCTCATTCTCTTAAAGTCGCCTATCATCCAGTGAGCGCTGAGCACATGCCGCCATGACGCCGTTTTAAATGATACCCAGAAAAAAAAAACGCTTCACCATCTTTACCATCACCTTTTGTCTACTCGATTACAAGCAAACATTCATAGTAAACCATCTGATCGAAAGTTATTTTACCATTTCCCACAATGCTATAAAATGCAAGCTCCTCGCTATGTCGGCCCCCAAGAGACGCACTCGCTACCGGAAAACCCCATGTTACGCAGAAAATGACAGCATGCTCTCAATCTTTCCACAGCAAGTACAAAAATAGTATAATTAAATAAAATAGCCTGTGTTCGTGATTGTACTGTCTGTGTGTAGATGTCGGTGGGGAAGGGGGTGGGGAACGGAGCAGCTCCACTGCCCTCACAAACAATTTGGGCCACTTGCTTCCTCGTCCCACAAACAGTCTTTGCAAAGCAGAAGCTTCCCAAACATAAATAAAACAATAACCATAAATTGTGTTTCACAGTTGAACATAAACTGTGTTTGTAGCAATCATAGCCACACAACATGACCAATATGTATAAAGCCCTCTAGTGCAAATGCTTAACAGTACTTTTACAAGGGGACTATTTTTTTACTATTTATTGTATTAAAACCTTTATTTTTTACACATTTCTAACTTTTTTTATTCTTTTTTTCTTTTATAATTAGTTGGAGGCATTTATAGCCTGTAAGACACTTGCTCCAAGGTGTGGGTTATCTCTAGTAGAGCATGCCCAGGTGCATAAGGCACTCGGTGCAAGCACCTCATGCCTAACAATGCACCTGGGCATGCTCTTATCAGGAGATAACCCACACCTCGTCATGTCTTATTGCTTGCTTAATCTATAAGATATATGAGCTCCTATTGCTTATTACTGCAGTGTCTACAAGAACACATATGTATGGTGCAGACCTTTTGAGCACTCCACTCAACAACTGGCATAGTGGCATGCTGCTGAGGAAAGGGGGGATGACTGATCTAGCCCTGAAAAATATAAAGAACTGGTGAGCTTGCTGCCCTGATCAGCCCACCAATCAACTATTGATGATTGCTGGTGGTGGGCAAAGTTCCTTCAGGGTCTTTTGCCCCAAGAGGTACAGGCAGGTGGGCAGATGGAGGAGAGTTAAAAGAAATGCTTTTTTTCAGAATCAAACAAGTTGATAAGGGAAGTAGTGTGGTGGTGTTAGATATGAACGCTTAAATCAGTGAAGTCAAAAAACAACTATCAAATAAGAAATTCAGTAGGCCCCTCTCATATGACCCCACATCAACAAAAAAAAAAACAGATTGATCAATATCTGTTTGAAACACTGACACAAGGAAACATTAACCAGGATATCTTTGACTTTTTTAACACTGATCATGCCATGCGTCTTACCATATGCCTGCTTCCAAAAGTCCACAAAAGCCTAGAGTCCCCACCTGGATGCTCCATAATGTGGGGGATCAAACCTTTGACTGAACCACTGTCCCAATATGTCAACTATTACATTCAACCTTTATGTGAGCAGTTTACACTCATACGTTAGGAACTCCATGGAAGCACTGGCCATCTACAGTAGTTCCTGTGTGTATATATTGTTTATTAATTGCAGTCACTAATGTTCAAGCCTTGCAGTTTCAGAGTCCAGGTTTCTGGTGACTGAACAGAAGCATGGCTAATAATGACACAACTGTTGTAGAAAATAGAACTACCTTGCTTTTAACAGTGTCTTCAACTTCACTTAGCAGTTTCCCAACTCCTGTTTTGAGATGACTGAGAACCTTCAGCAACAATTCATGTATTTTCAGTGCTTTCTGCACTTATTTTGGGAGATTCTGTTGCATCCAGGCAAGCTGGCCATTCTTGCCAAGTGGCAGTCACCCTCAGCAATTTGGTCACCCTGGGCTGTTCAAAGTATCAGTTATGCTTCAGTGTTTATTAGCATGTCTGTTCGTAACATTTTTCACCTTGTTTGATTTCTTGTTTGAACATAATTTTATGAAATGGTTAAATGTAATGTATCACTTTAAGACCACACTTCAAATAGCTACTTACAGCAGAGAGTCCCATCTCTTGACAAAGCCGGTGTGCACGAAACATTGAGACATCTGTTGCCATCTCTGTGCCACTGTTCCTGTTTCACTATGCAGTGGTTCTAACACTTGGATAAAGGACTTTAGCACCTTACCTTTAGGCTTTCGAGCAGTCCTTTCAGCAGGGGTGAGTAGCATCTGTTTTCCTATTGTTTACCTCCTTACTCAATCCAGAGAGGTGCATAGTTATGGGGAAAAACCTCAGTCTCAAGAATGTCTCCCTGAAGAATGCTGCACTGCACCACTCTCATTTCTAGTTGTTTGTTCTTCCTCCTGCTCCTTACTGTACCCTCCTTACTGCACTGCTTTTGCACTATTGAACAGTTAAAAGTTAAATAAAAACACTTCAAAATAGGAACTTTTCAATTTTATTGGTTCAGAAGATACCTTTGAGCCCACGCTCTTTTACAAAGGTTCCACATCAGGAACAAGACAAGGTACAAAGTAGTAATCAAGAGAAGATCATACAAAAACACCCCCATTTAGCATATGCACAAAGACATTGTGGGATACAAGATAAAGTGGTGGGTACCATTTGTACAGTTATAGAAGCAGAGAATAGTGCAGCCCCTAGGAGCCTTGTCATCAGGTGTGGGGAAGGGGGAATGATCAGGGAGGTAGTAGAGCAATAGGTCGGTGTTAAGGGCAGGCTGTGGGGGGCCTTGTCCTAACAAAGTGCAGCCAGGTGGCGCGAGATGAGGGGAGACAAGTGCTGCATCAGTTATGGAATGGCAGAGGATAGATACACCCAAGATTAGTTGCAGGATGATGCAAAGGACGACGGCCCAGATATTCAGAGCTTTGCTAGGTGTGCAAACTGCGCGAGTTTAGAGCAGGATCAGCGTGGGTATGCCATATTCAAAAGGCCAAATAGTGCATGCAAACTGCATTAGCGCCAGGCAAACCATAATTATATGCAAGGGGCAAAGTGAACATGAATACAAGCGCCATGAGATATTCAGTGACTAGCGCCACGCTAAGGTGTTTAGCATGACTTAGCGCAACCCTTAACGTGGTACAAATTACCACCCAGGAAAAGCTGGTCTTAACCCTGGGCAAACAGCTTTGCATGACATTGTTGCTTTGCGTGGTCTTTGTGTGGCTTTTGCATGGCTTGCGTGACCCTAACATATGAATATAACACTTAGAAAATGCCAGACATGGAGGGCACATGCTGCTCACTGATGGTGCCACCATGATGCTAACAGCTGCCACCAGTCCCAGCCAAGCATATTCAGTAAGGGGTGATCTGGCCCACAGGGGACATCATGGTAGTGTGGCCATACAGCACACACCTGCAGACCATACGGCTGTGGTGACCAACAGATGCCATCATATATATGCAGCACTGTGGGCATGGTGGCCATTGAGGGGAGGGTGTACGGGTGGCCAGACCTCACCACAGCCCAGGTGTGGCCACAAGGCTGGGACACGTCACGCAGTGCACATGGGCCAGTAGTGGGAATACCTCACCACCTGTGTGCCTGTCAAATCTTATATGCCCCCCCCAGCCACATAATGCACAACTGTACAGATGCCACAGCACACACAGCTGGCCATGTATATGTCACTGTGAGCATCCATGCCACAGGTGCAGCATCTGTGGATCACACAGCAACGTAACAGTACTGTCTACTGTCAGTAATCACCAGCAAGCTGGGCCTGTCACTGTGTACAGTGCAGTGGTCATCACTGCCCTACATATCATAGGCATTGCTGTGTCCTTCACACTACCAGCCTTCTTGCTACTGTAATGTCTGCTGTGCACTGTAGCATGACCTACAGTGTGACAGTTGCACTCAGCACTACCACCACCACCACCTGTGCCTATGCTGTGTTGTTCCCTGGGGTACGATATGTTAAGCTAAGCTGTACTGTTCACATGTAGCCTGCAGCTAACATCATGCATTGCCTGACTGACCTACAGGTAGAGCTGTGGGACCCTGCAGTAATGCTCGGCAAATTGCATGCAAATCAGGGTATAATAAGATGCTAATGTGGCTGTTTGCCCAGAGACTACCTAAGTAGGCTCACGTGCATGTCACTTTTGAATATGGCAAAGTTTAGCACTGGGCAAATGTGTTTGCACCGGGCAAACAGCTTATCTCAGTGTGTTAGCACCACGCAAATGGTTTGGGGATTATTATACTGTTTTCCCACTGCACTTTCCCATAGGCTGCTCCCTGTAGCTGTACTGGGTCCACGCATTTGCTGGCACACACTTTGGCCACATACGTCACCTCTACCTACCTTCACATCGCTGTGAACTGTATTGCTGTTGTGGTCTGCACTTCTTGGTTGCTATATTCAGAGCTGTCTTATTACAGGGCTACGTTTGCCCTGCACTCCCAGCCCAGTTTGCCTGGCCTCATTCCCATGCTATATTCAGAGGCTGTTTGCCCTGGGCTATTCCTTTTGAATATAGCTTGCTTTGTGCTCCAGGCTAACTTTGCCTGCTGTGCAGTGCTAATTTAGCCCCGGAGCAAAGTTTTGAATACCTGGCCCAAAGCCTTTTTTCTACAAGAGCATCATTTCTTATCCTAATTTTGGAAGTATCTTTGCCTCTTTCTTAGTGATGACTAGAATATGGCACTTAAATGTAATACTAGGATGCTTACATCAGAATGTCTGCTTTATCTATCTAGTGATTATATATTACATTTTATACAGGATAGCTGTCCCACTTGCAGAGCACCTCCCTGCACCATATGCACATCTTAGTTATAACAGTGGTTCCTTCTGGTATGTTTCTATGAGGTAATCAAAGAAGACAGGGTCCTCAAGAGACATATGGCCTTCAAAGTGTGTAAATCTCCTGGGATAGATGGTATGCACCTGAAGGTGCTGAGAGAGCTGGCAGCAGTGCTGGCAGCCCCAGTGGAAGACCTGTTCAATAGCTCCTAGAGACAGGTGTGGTGCCACAAGTGTGGTGAACTATGGTTGTGGTGCCACTGCATAAGAATGGGACACAGGAGAAGCTGGGTCTATGAGTGGGACAAAGGAGAAGCTGGGGAACTACAGACCAGTTATCTTGACATCACTAGTTGGCAAGATGATGGAAATCATTCTCAAAGAAAGGTTTGCTGAGTACATTGAGGCAACAGACAACAAGCAGCATCTATTTATGGCAAGAAGGTCATGCAAACTTGAACTTGATCAACTTCTTTGACTGGGAAACAAAGGCGGTGGATAGCAACCAAATAATGAACATACTGTACCTGGATTTCAGTAGGACAATTCAGTCCCCAATAAGAGACTGATCAAGAAGTTTGACAACCTGGGGGAGAGAAACAAAATGACTAGGTGGATGGCAAACTGGTTGGGTGTTTAACCCATGGGGTTGTTGTCAGGGGAAGAGGGTACTCAAGGATGAGGGAGGTTATCAGCAGGGTTCCACAGCGCTCAGTGCTTGGACCAGTACTGTTCAATGTGTTCAGAAATGACACTGAGGACAGCATTAAAGGCAAAATCTGCCTCTTTATGGCTGTCACTAAGCTCTGTGCAAGGTTGGACACAGATGCTAGGGTCAGGAACATGAAGGAGGACCTCATAAATCTGTAAAGATGGTTCAGAATCTAGTACCTAGGATTCAATGCAAAGAAGTACAAGGTCATGCACATAGGATGTTAGATTCCTAGGGCCAAATATAAACTTTGGGAAGTGACTGTAATGGTGTCCAAGGAGGAGAAAGACTTTGGGTTTGCACTCACAGGCAATCTGAAACCCTCTGTGCAATGCAGCAAGGCAGTGGCAAGGGTTAATTGGATGTGTGGTTGCATAAGCAGAGAGTACACCAGCAGAAGGGAAGAGGTTATACTGCTGTTGCACAGATCCGTGGTGAGATCACACCAGGAGTACTGCATGCAGTACTGGAGCCCTTACCACAAAGAGGACATTAACCTGCTCGAGGCAGAGCAGTGAAGGGCCACAAAAATAGGGTCAGCATGGGCTGAAGAACCTAAATATGTACTTGCTAGATGACAGAATGGAATGTGGGGACCTCAAGGGTATTAACAAGGTCAACCCAGTAAACGTTTCAAGATCAGCAAGACCATGAGGGGGCACAGTTACAAATGAGTGGAGGTGGGTTCCTGAAGGAGACCAGGAGACACTTCTTCACAGAAAACATGGTGGCAGTGTAATGGGCTACCAGGGATGGTAGTAAACCAGAAAACTGCTGGTGGCTTCAAGAGGGTGTGTGTGATCAAGTAAGGGGAGGTAAGGAGTGTCTGGGGAGGGGGGAAGGGAACGACATGTCAGGAAGGATACATGGGATCCGCACTGGACAGACTTGGTAGACCATAAGGCCTTCTTCTGCTGACTAATTTGCATGTTTGTAATTTACATGTCTTCAGTTTTTTTATTTCAAGGGATAAAAGAAACTGAGTGATGCCTTCATTTTCTGTGGTGTCGCTGGCATTAAAGTAGTATGGCTACTAGACATGGGCTACCTGATGGGTAGCTGGGTCGGGTAGTGTGGGTATCACCTATTTTTGGCCGGGTAGGGTAATTTGGGTAATGTACTATCCTACCCATCACAACAGTGTAATTCTCGGGTCGGGCAGTTTGAGATGGGTAATTACTAGTGCTCCTCATCTCTCTCTCCCAGCTGGTAAAGAGTTAAACAGTTTTTAGTCATAAAAGAGAGACACATTTAAATACTGCAGTGCTAGGTGTTTACTGTTTGCAGGGAGCGCATTGTAAGTTGCAAGGAAAAGGGCATCCTAAAACTTACGAATGTTCTTGAAACATGAGCTCCCTGCAAACAGTAAACACCAACCATTGCAACCTTTATTTTGTCTTTCTTAATTGAAGAGGAACTTTCATGATGGTCCAAAAAGTTACAGTTTGTAGTCATTATATGCAGTACTAGACCTGAAAAGGTGTGTGCATTTATTTTTGGCCATGGTTTACTCTGCCTTCCATAATTTGGATTTGTTTTTGAGCCCTGCTGCACTTGCCATTGCTGTTCAGCTGCGGGGCTGCTAGCTCCTGATGACATCACTATAGGGTGGAGGAGTGACTCGCATTGTGCAGTACCATGCAGTTACAGCAGTGTTGCAAGGAAAACCTACCAGTACTCAATGTACATACTATGTTTCCCCCTTCCCCAAGACACAGTGCAATGCTTTATGCCAAAATCCAAATGCCTTGTCAGTATGTTTATTTTTTTGTGAAATTGACTCTGCCCTACAGTGATGTCAGCAGTACAACCTTGGGTCCACAGCAACACCAGGCTTGCTATAGAAGCTCTGGTACACTCTGTAGTTTTTAGCAGCTCAGAATGCAAAAAATAACTGCAGCGGACAGTAATGAAATGCAATTACAGAATCAATGCAAAAAGGGGGTAATTTCTGCATGAAAGTCAAAAGGACTGATGAAGGTCCTCTTATAAACTATTAACACTTTACCAGTTGAAACAGGGATGAGGAACATTATTAATCCGTATTTTATTTAGATTTTATTACATTTTCAACATATAACAATACATCAACAACAAACATATACATCATGCGTATTTAGAGTGTCTTTTTGCATTCAGTTTGGAGGGGTATTAATAATGTTGTACTACAAGCCTGCAGCAACATCATTAGTGGTCAGCCATAATTCATTAATAGAATCACACTGAGCCTCTACATTTTTCCAGTCTCTATATGTTCAGAGGCCCTTGCTGAAGCCAGAAGAAGATCCACTGTGTGACCCTGTCCCTAGAAAGTCTTTCATGGCTGTATAAGGCATTAGTCTTAGGGCCACTTTGTACCGACATTAAAAAATTTGGAGGCTGACTTCATGGTGCAGAGCAATGGGGGATCGCTTGGCGTGCTGGCAACCTGGGTTTATGCTCTGAGCCCGGATGTCAGGAGCAGAGACCAGCAGGTAGGGAGTTAAAGAGTCCTATGGACGCTCCTTCCCGGGGGGGGGGGTGGCAGTGGTGCTCTGCTTTACTAGCGGCTCCTGGAGGTGGTTAACAGAGGCATTCTAGGTGACGTGGACCACCACACATTGCCGTACATCCCTGCCCCCAGAACTCTGCTGTGGCTGCACGAATGTGGGAGTCAGGCGGGACCAGAAAAGCGGAAATCACCTGCCCGACTGCCGGATGTCGGCCACCTCATTCCCCATGAGTCATGCAACCATTCACAGCCTCCCCTGATCCTCCTAGCTCCCACTCCTCGATCAAGGTAACAGGAACTATTCCCTTTTCTCTGTGCCCTCCTGGGGAGGAGGTCTCCTGGAAGGGTTACCCTGGGGCTACCAAGGATGCGGACCGACACAAAGACAGTGTGGATGGCAATGGGAATGGCTCAGTGGGGCTAGGAGGGGGTTAACACTGCGTGGCCTGAAGGAGTGTCTGGCTGGATGGGTAGGGAGAAGTAGAAAAAAGATGAAACAAAACAAGTTTGGCATAGCCAGCTCAACTCTTCTCAGAATTTAATTTTTGGTAGACACATGTTAATCAAATGGTATGGCCTGGGACTGTGGTCAGGGCATTACACTGTTCCTCTTCAGGATTTCTTTACCCTTGTCCAGCAGCCTCATGTCATCTCCAGTATGGTCTCGCTCCTTTTTGGTAAACTGAATCCCACTATCTCTGGCCACTCTCACGACTGGTCTAGTCTCTTTCTGGACCACAATTATTCCTCGGATAAGATTTGACAAGGAGTCTATTCATATACGGATAATGATAGATTGAGGTTGATGCAGTTCCATATATTGCATAATACATACTATACGCCCATAAAAATGTGTGGTATGGGTTGACTCCAAGACCCGCCTGTTATAGGTGTGGCCAAGAACCAGGCTCACTATTTCATGTATTGTGGGACTGCCCTAAAGTTGCCCCTCTTTGGCGCCTCATACAGGATAAAGCTGACCCCCTGTTAGGTCTCCAGGGCTTATTCACACCACAAATATGCATAATAGGGGATTACTCCCTATACTGGTGAGGCACAAGCGTCTCCACATTGCTCTCATATCTTTAACAACTAAAAAACTGGTTCTTCAGCACATGAAAGACCAAGAAGTGATCCCCCATGTAGAATGGGTAAATTAACTCTTTCAGAATCTTAGGCTTGAAAAGGCAATTGCCAGCCTTTAGGGAAAGCAATCTTTGTATCAAGCTAGATGGAAAAAGCTGCACACCTTGTGGTCCCTCAATACTCCCTAGCAGAATGGCCTCTCAGCAATACATGTCCCCTCTAGTAGTTTGTAAGTCACCGACGGTCCCAAATTGTTACCTAGCTCAAGTTGCTTTCTATTATATCAGCCCCGGTGTAGGGGGGTTCTTGGGACCCCTTCCTAGTGGTTGTTTTCTTCCTCTACTTTTTAGAATACTAACCATCTGAGGCAAGTTAACCCCACTGGAATTTGGCTCTGGGGTGGAGGGTGGGGTGGTGGGGTTGGGGGCAGGGGTTGGGGGCATGGGTATTGGGAGTTAGGTGGGAAGGGGTGTAATGGGGGGGAATGTGTGTTTGAAATGTTACCACTTGCATTATGTGCTCTGTATTACATATTCTTTATGTGTGTTTTCCATTGGCACATGTACTGCATTTCTCATTGTTATTTGTTCTTGAATAAAATATATTAAATTAAAAAAAAAAAAGAATTTAATTTTTGGAAGCTGCAGCAGGCTCACTCGGAGCAGCTGCACCTCTTGTAATTGCATTTCTCACCCAATGGCTCAATAGGCAAATTACTTATTTAACCATTAAATGGCTCTGTTTCACTAACTACTGCAGACAGTCTGGCTGGTAATGTCACATTAATAAAGAAAAATTGGGCATATCACAGTGGCCATATAGAAGTATGCTTTATACAGCCGTAATACTCAAGACTGTATTTTGGAAACAGTAGCAGGCTTGCTTAGAGCAGCTGTGCCTGTTTTATCTGACTCAAGACAGATCCTTTTGAGCAGTTTTCTCTGTTTAGGGCATTCAAAAACAAAGTCTTTCACATTTTGTTATAGTCAGGGTAGGGTAATAGGGTAGTAGAACAATCTGGGCAGTAACTACCCTACCCAACTACCCATTTTGCATAAGAGTATTTTTAGGGTCATTTGGAGGTACCTGTGGGTATTGTTTAAGGTAGAGTATTTTACTACCCGTCCATGCCTAATGGCTACTCTCTTGTGCATATAATCCTGTTTTCACAACCACCAGTGAAGATAAAAATGACAAGGTAAGTGATATATTTGAATCTAAATATAATAAAAAAATGGACATAAAGATTTTACAGTATTACCATTTATTGGTTTGTAAACACTATTTAGACATTAAAAATAATTCTCCTGCATGTGTATTTTTTCTATTATGCGAACTGCATACATGGGATTATATGCCTTTATTTCCCTTCTTCTTTCACTACTGAATTCAAAGGCTTCTTCACCTCCTGTGCCTCTTCCCTTCTCTCCTCCTTATCCCCAACCCTCCCCCTTCCCAGTTACCCCCTCCAGCCCTCCCCGTCTCCCCTTTCTCTTTCTTCCTTGTCACACAGCTGTCACTGTCAAGGCCCTCCTGACTCTAAAGTCCCTTAAGGGCAGGAGTCTGGATGGGCTGGACCCTAAACTCCTTCACCTCTCCACCCCTGCCATCTGTTTTCCTCTCACTTCTTTCAACCTCTCCTTCTCCTTCACCTCTGTCCCTGTTTCTTGGAAGCATGCAACAGTCACTCC
Organism: Neoceratodus forsteri; assembly: GCA_016271365.2. Taxonomy (NCBI): domain Eukaryota; kingdom Metazoa; phylum Chordata; order Ceratodontiformes; family Ceratodontidae; genus Neoceratodus; species Neoceratodus forsteri. The sequence goes on along the minus strand of CM057451.1, from coordinate 455,325,527 downwards.
CCTCCCTAAAGGTGGTAACTCCTCCGCTCCAGGAAACTACCATCCTATCTCCCTATCCTGGTCCTATCTACCTACTTCATACCCTTGCTTAACTCCAAGAACACGTTGTGCTTTCTCAACTTTCATCTTTTCTTGACTCATCCTCATTACTCACCCCTTTCCAGTCTGTCTTTTGCAAATTCCACTCCACCTCCTCCTCTTTTCTCAGGCTGACTGACTCCATTCTTTCTGGTATGGATCAGGGCCTGTTCACCTCTGCTATTTTTGTCGACCTGGCCAAAGCCTTTGACACAATATCCAACCCCCTTCTCCTTGCTAAGCTCTCTGCAGCGTGGCTTTCCACCCAAGCTACTGACTGGTTCCATTCATACCTCATAGGCAGAACTCAATCTGTTAAAATTGGCAACTCCCTGCGCCCCCCCCCCATCAGCACTGGCATCCCCCAGACCCAATTCTTTTCTTGGTTTTCATAAATAGCCTCCCCTTTGCCTGTATGTCTGTGTCCATCCATATGTATGTAGATGATACTGTCTTATTTGTCTCTGGCTACTGCCCCACTGATCTGATAACCAGACTTCAGCTGGACATTGACAATGCCCAGCTCTGGTTCTGCTCCCTTAATGCAAAGGAGATGGTCTTCATGACCTCTGGAACCAGGCAAAACCTCTTAAGACTTCCAGACCTCCCCTCCTTCCACACCCTGGACAGGTCCACCCTTGAAGATGTCTCCTCCTTCAAGTACCACGGGGTGTGGCTTGACTGGCACCTTGACTTCTCTGTTCACGTGGACGCTATCCACAAAAAGCTGCACCCAAACCTAGGTGCCTTGTACCATAATCATGGATGCATCCCTTTGCTGGTTCGCAGAGGCATTCTACAGAGAATGATTCTCCCCATTTTTGGCTATGGAGACACTATTTATGGCGATGCTCTAAAATCCACCCTGGCCAGACTGGATTCTCTCTATCACTTCTTCTATTGGTTTGGTCTTGACTGTCCACCCAGGTCTCACTACTGCTCCCTATACACCTCACTCTCTCTCCCCTCCCTTGAAGCCAGACGTCATGCACACTGATCCTCCTTTATTGCCACGTACTGGCTTAGTTCTGTCTCCTCTTACCTCCCCTCTCGACTCTCACCCCCTCCTCCTTACTCTTACTCCCTCTACAGCTCTGGGTATCACTCCCTTGCACTCCCATCTAGGTCTTCTTCATCTGGCCAGGCTGCTTTCTCCTTCCACCTCCTTAAACTCTGGAATTCCTTCCCCATTTCCATCCATTCTGCCACTTCTCTTCACTCCCTCTCCTCTCTTCTCTGTGACTTCACCACTCCCTCCTGCAACTGCACCTGAGACTCCACCACTGCTCCACTACACTTCTACTCCCCCTCCAATCTACCTCCTCCTTTTGTCTCCTTCCATACTTCCATAAACTCTACCACTGCTTCCTTATTCCTGGATAGTTCCTGGAATACTTTTCCTGCACTTTCCAGCCTCAACTGTTTTAAGTGTCCTATTGCTGACTGCATCTTACTGCATATATTGCTGAGTTGGCTGGCCCTACTCCTTTTTGCTTATACTGTAACTATTCTGTACATACTGTAAATACCGATCCATATATGCTCTGTTTATTGTACTTACTGACCTGTAATGCTCTGTTATTGTCTCCCTTTTCCCCTTCCCCCAGGACGCATCTGGAAATTAGCTGTTATTCAGCTCAGTATGTCTTTCCAGGTGAAACTTTTGAAAATAAATAAATATGCACACATAATAATGACTGTGTGTACTGTAAATGTGTTTCTTTACTAGATTGTTGTTCTATGAAAACACTTGCAAGTAAATGTTGAATAATGTAAAAATAATTATTTGGTTTAGATAACCACTGTATTTCCCAAGAAGCAGAGGTGTGGGCCTCAAAATGTTAGTCCCTGAAGGGACATTAATAGAAACAAATAAAAGGATCTATTTTTTTTAAATATTAGGAGTTGAGCAGTCTTCTCATTTAGTTTTCTGCTGCTAGGACACACTGTCTAGTATTACCTATAGAAGCATATGCACAAATTGCTCATAGACAATGACAGCAGAAAAAGACCAAAAGTCCATCCTGTCTGCTCAGCTTTCCTATTTAGCCCAGGGGCCTACTCTTCCTTCAGGATCCTAGCCCTCCCCACCCCCTACAATGTGACTATGATCCAGAAATTCACCAAAAGGGACTAGCTATAAGACTATATGTGTTGCTTATGCCTTGCTTGCTTATTGCAGTGATTGTATGGTCTCTTAGTCTTATTTTGTTTCAGTTTTTCTTGTGAAGCATTTAGTACTGTACACATGAACAATGTACATAACCATGCTGATTGCTGAGGCTCTTATTGTCTTCATCCATAAGATACAGCATAGGTGTTCCTACACATCATTCTTTGACTTGAAGGATACAAAGTGACAGAATGCCTGTGGTCTCCAATCTGATTCAGCGTTGGCCTTAGGAAGCTTAGAAGTCTTACTAAATTTTCTACAGATACTTTGCAATATGGACTACCATCCATCAAAGCGTGAACAGAGGCCACCAAATCCAATTCTTAATTTTTATCTCCTGTTGGGGGAGAGTGATCAGGCACTTATCCAGCCAATCTACAAGTCCTCTTCCACTAGAAATAACCAAACACTATACTGCAGACATCATCTCTGTCCCCTTTGTAAACTCTGTCAGGCTTACCCCCCACCAGCACCACTCCTGTGGTGAGGACCAGCCAGACCCGTACTTCAGCCATCCTGTACTCAGATCTAGCAAGAGAGTGATAGGGCTCCCTTTCTTTGCTAGATAGGTTTGGTGGCTGTTGATGGACAAGAGGGAACAAAGCAGAAATCCCTGCATGAGCCACTTCTGTGATTTTCCCCTGCAGTTTTCTCCACCTACCTCCTTTAATCCCTTCCATACTCCTCCCCAGGGCAGAGCTCAGTACTCAGTCCACTCAGAGTAACTGTTACTCAGCCCACAGATTGCCTTATCAGTATTGCTCCCCCAAGCAAACTAGGAGACAGTGCTGCAGGGGGAACTTTCCAACCACCCTTCTAGAGGAAGACAGCATCCTCCTCTTCCTCCTGCTGGCCTGCTGTGTTATTCCAGGTTAATAGCATAAACCCATACTTCTGGTATGGCAAATATCTCCACTTGCTTGTCCTTTATCAAGTTATCCCCAAATGCAAATTGTCATAAAGCTAAACTTCCTTCAAACCCAGAAATTTAGGCTAACAAAACCAAGAAACACACATGCTCTGATCAAATGTAGATTCTGGACATCAAGGTGTATTATAAAACAATGCAGGGAAACTGAACATTCTGATTGATTGACTACATTTGAAAATAGTTAAAGTAACAGCAGTGAAAACCTTCATGCACAATAAAACCATTCCGGCCTAGATTTTCATTCGTCTGGGCACAGCATGTGCAGCAGCTGTATCTTTGTAAATGCACCAGAATGTTTGCTTGCAACTTCCCCAAATTGTGATGTATCTATGACACACTGCAAAATTTACATCTGAAAAAGAATTCATGCTTCACATATTTCATTGGAAAAAGAGTTCAAGGTGCGTCACAGGACTCCCAGTGGGTGCCAGTACAAGAAGGGAGCTCACCCTTCTCAACAGCATGCGCAAAAGTAGGAAGTAAGGGACTCCAGAAACATCAGACAAGCATTTGTCAATGCCGGATGTTTGCTTGCTGGCATTGGCAGTGGTAGTGTAGAAGTTACAGAGCTGCGTAATAGGAATAGCAGTGAAGTATTGAACTGAAGCCAACCCCACCACCACCCTGCAGAGAATTTATTATTTTATTTATTTAGCTTTTGTTGACTGGGTAAGTGCACTAGACAAATCCTGCCTATTTTCAGGCACGACCCGGGGGAGGGGGATACAGATGAATGCCAACTGACCTTGAACCAGAATAAGCTGTTAGTGGTATTTTTAGTGAATGAGGGAAATTTTGGCCAGGACACCAGGGAAATTCCCCTACTCTTTTCGATAAGTGCCATGGGATCTTTAACATCCACCTGAACTACCACCAATACAGGCAGATGGGACCTCGGTTTAACGTCTCATCCGAAAGACGGATGACAGGCATTGGGGTGTGCCTTTGGGTCGTCAGGCATAACGGCCAAGCCATTTCACCACACCCCACCCTGCAGACACTGACAAGTGTCACGGAGTTCCTTGGGGTCTTTGGCCCTTATGCGCACCCCATTCCATTAGGAAATATGGTGAGATGGGTGCGATATAGAATAATGGGTGAACATTGGGGCGAAGAGTCCAAGGCATACCTCGTTGCCTCTCACTGGCTGCAGGGTGTGGAATGGTATGAGCATTACAGGCAAGAATCCCAAGTCACACCCCTGATGCCTGTCATTCTCTACAGGGTTGGGCGTTATGGTTGGAAACCCTAATACCTCAGGCATTCATTGGTATTTTCACTCCAAATGTTCAACACGGTTTTTTTGTGATCCCACCTCATGAACAGGGGGAATATCTGTTTGTTAGCTGAAAGCTGCTTATGCACAGCGACTACGGCATTTAGCACCACAGGTACAAAAACATTCCGAACGGGATGTAAAAAATGACAGCTGTACTGTTCATGGGGAGGTGTAAAAAATGGCAATGTTGCAAATCTGAAGTAAAAATATTAAAAACTGGTGAAGTCACGAGCGAACATAGAAACTGTGCAACGCACACCCGTAATATAATTAGGTTGGGGATTTTTTACAGCAGATTGTCAACCCAGGCATTTTGGTGCCTCCGATCATGAACAGTGTCACTGTGGTTTTCTTTATCTGTCCCGAACAATGATTTCCCACAGCGACCACGCATCTCTGCGCTGAAAGTGTGAAAACACACTCCGGCCATGTTGTGAAAAATGACAGCTGTACTGTAAATAAGTGTGGAAAAATGCCACTGGTGAAAATCTGGACTTAAAATATTACAAAGTCATGAACTACAGGTGCGTGGAAACTGCGCAATGCTCACTCATTAACACAGTCATTTATAGACTTTTGTCACCAAATTTTCAACATAGCCATTTTAAGACCTCTGCTCATGAACAGTGTAACTGTGATTTTCTTAATCTGTCCCAAACATTGCTTTCGCACACCAACAGCACCATTGTTGCGCTGTGTCTGAAAACACATTTTGGGTGGCATATGAAAAATGGCAGCTGTGCTGTTCATAGGGAAGTGTAATAAAATGGCAATACTGAAAATCTGGAGTGAAAATATTAAATTTGCAAACTTATGAGTATGCATAGGAGCTGCACAACACACGCTCGTAAAACAGTCATTTTTAGGATTTTTTCACCAAATTTTCAACATAGCAATTTTAAGACCTCTGCTCATGAACAGTGTCACTGTGATTTTCTTAATGTGTCCCATACACTGATTTCGCACATCGACTGCGCCATTGCGTGCTACCTGGGCAGAAACACATTTTGGGCAAGTTGTGAAAAATGACAGCTGCTTTACTCATAAGAAGGTGTGGTAAAATGGCAATGTTGAAAATCTGGAGTGAAAATATTGAAAATTTGCGAACTTACGAGCGTGCGTAGGAACTGTACAACGCACGCTCATAAAATAGACATTTTTTGGAATTTTTCCACCAAATTTTCAACATAGCCATTTTAAGACCTGTGCTCATGAACAGTGTCACTGTGATTTTCTTAATTTGTCCCGTACATTGATTTCACACACCGACTGCGCCATTGTCGCTACATGGTGACTGCGTTTTGGTGAGATGTGAAAATGACAGCTGTACTACTCATAAGAAGGTGTGTAAAATGGCAATGTTGAAAATGTGGAGTGAAAATATTGAAAATTAGCGAACTTCTGACGAGGCAGGAACTGTGCAACGCGTCAGAAACAGTCATTTTTAGGAATTTTTTCACCAAATTTTCATCATAGCCATTCTAAGACCTCTGCTCATGAACAGTGTCACTGTGATTTTCTTAATTTGTCCCATACATTGATTTCGCTCACCGGCTATGTCATTGTGTGCTACATGGGCGGAAACACATTTTGGGTGAGATGTGAAAAATGACAGCTGTACTACTCATAAGAAGGTGGGGTAAAATGGCAATGTTGAAAATCTGGAGTGAAAATATTGAAAATTCACGAACTTATGAGCGTGCGTAGGAACTGCGCAACGCACGCTCGTAAAACAGTCGTTTTTTGGAATTTTTCCACCAAATTTTCAAAATAGGCTTCTTGAGAGCCCACCTTATGAACGCTGGCAGTGTCGTTTCATTAATCAGTTCTGAAAGGTGATTTCGCACAGTGACTGCGAAATCACCCTTCGGGCCTGAATAACGCCATGACAGTGACAGCATTCGTGAGAAGGGGTCCCAAAAACCCCATGTTGAAAATTTGGTGCAAAAATTCCAAAAAATGCCTGAGATATGCAACAAAGTTGAAAAAACCCTTTCTAGCCCATTATACAGCTTACCGGCATTTCCTCAGTTCGCGGTCGGCTTTGAAGAGTGCAGACGTGTTCCCGGTCCACCGAAGATCATTGCGCCTGACTCCGGAGGTAAGTATGGGGTGAGGGGTGTGGGGAGGCAGGGTGCGCAGTGGGTGGATGCAGGTTGTGCGGGGGGGCAGGGAGAAGCGCGTGGGACCGTTTTTGCTTTACAGGTAAAAAAAAAAGAAAGACGATGCGGGACATTTGCCACGCTGGGGTGAACTTCCAGCGTGGCAGAAGGATGGCTGGGGGGGCGTGGAGATGACAGGGGATTGGGCACCCCCATCGGGCATGGCATTTGTTGCCACGCTGGGGTGGGCTCCCAGCGTGGCACCTTGTACCGGGGAGAGGAAGCTGACGGGGATTGGGCACCCCGTCGGCGATAGTATGGTGGGGGAGAGACAGTGAAGCCGACGGGGGATTGGGCACCCCCGTCAGCTATACCGTCAACTTGCCACGCTGGGGTGGGCTCCCAGCGTGGCATTTGGATGGCTTTGGGGGAGAGCACAGCACAGCCGATGGGGGATTGGGCACCCCCGTTGGCTATACGTGTGTGTGAGAGGGGAGGGCAGCACGCAGTATGCGTGCATTTCTGTGTGTGTGTGGGGGGGGCTGCGCATGAGCAGGCAATATCTTATCGCTGCTCACTGAAGCGCAGCTCCCCCTTTCAACTGTATGCCACTGCATTTTGGAGCTTGTCATAGACAGCTCCAGCATGCATTGGCTTACAGGGGCCGTGCCTGCCAACACACTGACTGAATTGGAAGAGGGGGTGACACACCTCCGAAATCTCGGATGATGGCACTATGTTTCTTGCACATGCGTGCAAGCAAACATAAAAATGAAACTGTAGTTCAAACATGAACTTTACAGTTACTTGCATAACACATCTAACTGCCTGTTTCTTTTGTAACTTATTGCACAAATGTAGTTATGTTTGCGTAACTTAATATTTGTACTGTTGTTTTCTTGTTCCCAGATACAGCTGAAAATGGAACCTGATCACTCAGTCCACTTTTCTTGGTAAAACAAACAAACACACAAAACCAGTGACTGATGAGTATTGCTATATATGTTACTCATTAAACCCTTCAGGTGTGGGCAAGAAATGCCTTGTTTTAATGTAAACCATTAGGCATTTTATACATAAGGCCTTTCCCTTTTAACAAACAAACATCTTCATTTGCTTTGTTATTTTATCTTAAAGGCAACCTTCATTTCCAATACAAATTTAATAAATAAATGTTTACATTTGTTTTGTTAATTTATTTTAGAACCTGGGTTACTTTCCATTGAAAACTCTACTTTTTTGTACTCTAAGATCCAGGCTCTTAAGAAATAAGGTGTACAGGAACCCTGTTCCAAGAGAGAAATACATGTTTTATACCAACCTTTTGTAAAGTAACAGGAGTGTGTGTGTGTGTGTGTGTGTGTGTGTTGTGTGTGTTAGCTAATTAATTCAGTGGCTATCAATGCCTCCTTCAATTAGGAGCAGCACAACTTTAATCTGGACCAACTGCATCTTTATGCTAATATGGTGAACAATACAAAACGATGTGGGTTGGGGGTGGGGCACTAGCTATTGCCCAATGTCTATAGCCTGTTTTCCAGAGACTAAACATGAGTAATTTATACAATCATAATATGCCCCCAACTAAAAGAAATTACCCAAGTCAAACATTACAAACAAGCAATGATATACCAGAACAATAATTTCTGTAAATAGGCATCCTCAACTGAACTGCCCCATCAATACTGCTGTATTCAACCAATTATCTCTTACAACAGGGAAATGTTTGTTACTGAAGTTGTGTTACAAGCAGTCCGTCCTTAACCAGCAGCAATTTCGTTGAAGGGGGTGGGGCGGACATGCATGCCAGCATAGCTTGTATATGGTGAAGGAAAAGAACACAAGTGTGATAAACTGACTAGGAGGACCATTTTCATCAGACAGAAGAAAACAGCAAATAAAGGAAAGCAGATTGGTTTGCCATTCCATTATAGTTTCAGTCAGATCTCTCAGCTTTTACTCTGCCTTGCCTTGCAAATTCTTTCATTTCTGAGAAAATACTAATAACGCAACTCCATAATATTTTGATGTAAGAAATGCATCCCTGTGTATTTTAATTGACAGGATGGTTAGTCTAGCAGATATCAACACTGTCTTGAGGCTTCACATTCTAGTACAGTGAACTTCTGTTGCATCATGACATCCAATTTCTTGTGTCCCCGATTGTTTATTTTGATGATGCTTTCAAATGGAGTGGCGGAAATAAAAAAAATAAAGTGAACGTGCGTTCCTGTAAATTCTGTACTGCAATCAATCATCTCCTAACTTTAATCAAATACCAACCTTTGCACAATGGATCTCAACAACTCTGCCAGCTTGGAATACATAATACAGAGGCAGTGTTCAGTGCAACACACAAAAGTTCTGTTTACAGTCACCCCCAAAATCACAACTGGGGGGGGTCAAATCAATGCATGGACTGGTTCTGTGTAGAGACACACACACTTGCAAAATGTGTGTGTTGCGGAGAGTTGATCTCTGAAAAGGAAGTGGAAGAAATCGACTGGCAGCCTTCTTAGGCCAAATTAAGATCCCTTCTCTCCCAAAGGGGACTAAATTAAAAATTATGACTTATTGTTTTACCCTGAAGACCCTGCAGAGGTGTAGCAAGTCAATGTAATTCTTACACAAAAAAAAAAAAAGCTCTGTAGACCATTTTACAAATTCACTTTAAAGCTTGGAAGGTACTGTATGACGCCCGTGATGCCTCTACACACAGACACAGACACACACACACACACACTACAGTAGTCCCTTCTATTAATAACAACAGTCTATGAATAGTTAAGTGTCTCCTGGCCTGATAAAAAAAGACAGCTAATGCCCCAGATACCCAATGACATGCTGCTGAAACACATGAAAACCACATTTCCAAATATGCTTTTTATGAGATGAGGATTTCATGTGGCCCACACAGAGTCTAGTAAATAGTGGTTGACAAAAAAGGACTGTATTTCCATATATGTATTTTAACAAAATAAACTATGCAGATTGTGTATGTGTGTGTGTGTGGGGGGGCTCTGGGTATCGGGTATGGCATACCTTTCAGCTCAGCCAGTTCTCAGCCGAGCCCCTGCAATATAGACTAGCGCTTTACTGTAAGCTCTCCCGGTGCAGAAATAATCATTGTAATAACAATAAAAAAATTAGAGAAGCAGTCCACAGATCGTCTGCAACGTGATCAAAACGGTTCCCTCCGCAGACCCGCAGTGCACCCCCTTCACGAAATTAATTCCTGCCCTTTTCTCAACTGTAAAACTACGTTGCATTTTATGAAGCAAGCATCTAGCCCTCCTTCCCATGCACCAACCGAGACAAAACAAACCCAAATACTAGCGAGCAAAGCGGCAGGGGGCAGAAACCCACGAAGATGTGTAAGTTACCTGAGTCAGGCAGAGAGGAGAATACATCATTGTCTGTAGGAAACTGACAGATCGCAGAGCAGAAATTTACAAAATACAGGGGGAAAAAGTTACTGAGTCATTTTGTAGATTGCAAGAAGACTCTTTTCCCAGGAGTTCAATCCATGAGCTCTCGACTCAAAATAAAAACCGCAGACGCAGAAAGAGAGCCTGACTATCTGATATAGTGTATAAAAAAAACAACAAGGCAAGCTATAAACTAGGGATGTGGGAAGTCTGGAAAATCTGCTCCATTTGGGAAATGGGCAGAGAAAGAAAGAATGAGAAAATGAAAAAAAAAAGAGGGAAAAATGATATGACGTTACGAATAAAGCCCATGCCCAAAATCTATCGCATCCTACTTAAAGATGCAGTATCCCTTCTTTGGCTTATGAGCTGCACCCAACACCATAACAATTAGCCTTGAGGGGTATGATTAGTGCAGTCATGTACAACTTCTTTTATTTTTTTAATTCATTTGCATGTTCTATGAGTTTTCTTTTCGTCCCGATTATAAGAGGCATCCTGTCTCTAAGAGTTTCGGTCCTATGATTAATATAACAGCCAGCTCTATAAAAACTGCTGATGGAAGCCGGCCAAAGGACAATCAGAGCACCAAGCACCGTACTTTGCATTATTTTGGAAGGGAGTGCAGATCGTCAGTTCAAATATTGTAACTTCAAGTTTTATAGTTTATGTTCTAATCATTTAAAAAAATATATTCAAACGAATTATAGTAAACATTTAGCTATAGTGTCCATATCTACAATGCAGCTCGTTGAAAAGGTGCTCCAAAAATCGATTTAAAACGGAATCCTATGTTGTTATCGAGGGCTACTAAATACTATACAATTATATATATATCTGTACAGTGCAGTAGCACATTTATCCCCACTAGTAAGTGATATAACAAATAAAAGAGTGAAGCCAGTTAGTTAATGAAGTTCCTAGAACTCCTGGAGATATATGTCTTCATTCTACCACAACCCATTATGTCGTTGAGATTACAGTATGCTTGACTTTTTTTATTGGTGTTGTACCTTGTTTAGCTTAAAACTAATTTAATTTTAATTCTATACTCTTCACCTGATCCACTGTTGGGAGTGTTCCGTCTCCAGATTTTAAACAGAAACAAGAAGTTGTAAGTGAAATAATATGTTCTACGTGAAAGCATATATAATAACTGGTGACCCCCAATATCAACCTGTTTTTGAGACTTGTAAAAAGTTATATCAACCTGCGACTTGATATGGCTTTTACTGTCTCATGCCAGGTTGTGTGTACCATGCTAAGGTACTTACTGACTCAGAAAATTGAACCGTTCAGTATTTTTTTTTTAACTTTAAACAGTGAAGAAGCCATTGAACTTTCACCTTGTTGTTATAACAAGCATCATGCCATGGAGCCCATACAGAGGTCGAATCAGCAATGCAGGAAGCACATAATGCTAAAACTCTGAGCTGTATTTACTTGGCACCAGTTAATATAAAAAATAACACACATGTAGGTGTGTGATCTGCATTTCTTTTACACATCCTCGGTGTGTAAAGGGGGACTGCATATCACACACCTATGCATGCATTATTCTCTATGTTATTTAGTTTTTTTTTAATTATTATTTAGTTGTTTAACCAGGAGTAGGACACTAAGCTGAAAGCTTGTTTACAGGAGTGACCTGGGAGCACAGGGAAATTAAATGACTTGCTTAGGGTCACACAGTATGCAAGTGGAAGCTGTGGGATTCAAACCCAGGTCTGATCTGCTGGATGTCACCAGATTTGCAGCTTAGAGCTTTAAACCACTGCGCTATACTGCCTTCCATATACTGCCTACGTATCCCCAAATAGCATCCTATATGTAAGTATATATGTGTGTGTGTGTGTGTGTTTGTGTGCTTGTGCGTGTGTGTGTATATATATATATATATATATATACACACACACACACGTTTATGTGTGTGTGTGTGTGTGTGAATAACTTAAGAGGTGATAATTCAATTGTGCAATGTAATGTTTTGGTTTCGGGACAGCAATAGAACTGAAACCTCAATCATGCAACAAGTTGGACAACCGGTATCCCTGCACACAGACACATAAATATTAAACTCAACTTGTCTATACTTTTCCAAGGTGTAAGAAGTAAGTACTTCAGTTATCAAGTGATCTCTACACACTTATATACTGTACTTCTGAAGTGTACTGAAAGTTACAAAATGACACCTACTATTTTCCCACAGGATTTATATTCAGAACCAATATATCTGATACATCAAATATTTACCAAGGAGACACACAAAACTGAAACAACTTCTTGTTTTTGGTTTTACAGTCAAATCACAAACGAAATAGTACAGTGCAATAATATATATGCAAATACCAAAAAAACACAAGCTATTTCGCTTTAGAACTCTGATAAAAATAAATCTGAGGGTATTGAAAGGTTTCTAAAAAAAGGTTTAATTTAAGAAGTTGTAAAGGAAATCCCTTATGGGTTAATAATGAAAGTGAAAATTCCAGCAGGCAAGTCGCAAGTCGAGTCTCCTGCATGGCATCCTCAACCCTTCTGTCTTAAAAAAAAAATGAAACCTGCTTATTTACTGATTTCTTAATAGTTAATGACAACTTGGACAGGGTACAACAGAACTGTAAATCACTTTTAATTGTGTTTAAATTAATTAAACAGGTGACTACCTATATGCCCCCCATTAAACTCCATTAAGTTTTGCTCATTTGGCAATGTTTAAAAAATGATTACATTTTAGAATCAAACAGGAAACCAATTATTCAAAATATGTCATTGATTCAGAAGAGGGCATGTTTACTTTTAGATTATCCAAAGGTATATAGGCTGTTGCTGACTACATATTAGGCATGCACTGGCTGATGTTTTGTACTAAAAACTATTCAAATTGAACAGCTTTTAATAATGAAAGTTATGGATATAAAAAACACATTGGTATGTCCTTACATTTTCTATAGGCTGTGGCTACATAAGGGCCACATGGGGTTTGCCACCATCTCCCTAACCCATGAAACAGAGTGCATTGCGATCGTTCAAATATTTTTTTTTTTTATAAATGCATTCACGTGTGGAACTGTTGATTTTATAACTAAAGACTATATAAATGGGTATAATGTCAACAAGTTGCAGCTGCATTGGCATATGTGATCTTATATAAACGCCAACATAAACAGTGAATGAAAGTTGCAGAAAATTACCGTAAAAAATCTCTCAGGGTCGAAACAAACAGACAGGTTGGGTGGCGAGTTTATAAAGCATGGCACTCAGTTTATAAGCATAATCTTATATTTAAAGGCATGCTTCACTCATGTATGCAGCACAGTACTGGTGAGAGACTAATGGCAGCCAAGGGGGCATAACTGGCAACAGCTGGACTTGACACATTATTTGTCGAACATAACATATTTGGGGCAAGGGCATACACTGGTGGTATTTCACATGTAGAATGCTCTCGCCATGTCGATTTTTTTGGGGGGGTATCAAATACCTCCTCCATCAAGGTCCCTGCATTGTCCAGTTCTGCCTCATAACTTTTTGTTATTTGGGAGCAGCAATAGCAAAGGACTGTCAGATAGATAGATAGATAGATAATAGGTGGTTAGGGATATATATATATATATATATATATATATAAGAGACAAAGAACCTCTGTGCGTAAACACTGAGGCAAGGGTTACCCCAAAGGGCATAAAGTTGGACCAGCATAACATTCTGTGGTGATTTGCATATGCAGCCCATGATGCTTTGCATTGTGGGGGCATGTGTGATTTTGTATTTTATATATATATATACACACTATATATTGCATACTGTGTAACCCTGAGCAAGTCACTTAACTTCCTCATGCTCCCAGGTTGCACCTGCAAACAAGCTTTCAGCTTAGTGTGTCTTACCTGGTAAAATAATTGGTAAAAAAAAAAATATATATATATATACACGTTAGGAGCAGTTAACTTTTGTATTTGGGGTGGGGGCACGTTATTGAACTGATCTGTTTAGAGAGTAGTGTATAAATTGGTTAAGCTCAACAGGGACCGATTGTCATTTAACTTTTGCCTTTATTTATTGGTTAGAATAAAATAAGGAATGAAAGAGTGTGTGGGTGTGGGATACACATCACTATGCCATGTTGCATTTAATTGGAGAATGATAAATTATAGAACAGATCTGTTGTGGGGGTTACATATAGCTATGTTCTAGAGAAGCATTTAATAATGAAGGAGGGCATACAGTTACTGAAATGGCCTGTTGGGGGGGTCGCTAACTTTTGGCTGTATCCTAAAGGGACAGTAAATTAACGTTTGTATTTAAATCTGGGGTGGGATGGTTTGTTAAGCTATAGGGCTTTTCTATTAGGATGGGTATGGCCAAGTCCTATAAGGACAGTTACAGTAAATTACTAACATTTGCATTTTATATTTGAGGGCTGCCTGATGGGGTTGATCTGTTTTTTTCCGTATATTACTGCCTGTGCACCATAGGGACAGTTACAGTAATTCACTTTTGCATTTAATTGTGGGGTAATACTTACAGGATTGATCTGTTTTGCCTGGCGGGGGGGCGGGTCCTATGAGGGCACTTTATTAACTTGGAATTTAATTCCATTGAAGAGGGTAATACCTTACAGGTCTGTTTTGAAGTGGTAAATAACTTGTAGTGGTGTCCTGGATCGGTTACTTAATGTTTGCGAGGAAGTGGAGGGCCTAATGTTCACTAAAAAAAAAATACCACCAACAGCTTAATCTGGTTCAAGGTCAGTTGGCATTCATCTGTATCCCCGTCCCCCGGTCGTGCCTGAAAATAAGCAGGATTTGTCTAGTGCACTTACCCGGTCAACAAAACTAATTAAATAAATATTTGTTAGTTTAGTAGTGTACATATATGAGCATGCATTTCTAGTGTATTTTGTTCTTTGTTCAGTGTTAATATGAAGTAAAAGTAAATCAGTGGACTTTGCATCTTAGGCTTCAATGAAAAGGGGTTGTCTCAACTCACCATTCGGTCGCAAAAGATGGGTCTGTTTTTGACTGATACAGTATATGGCTATTTTGAACAACAGAAAGGGGTTTTACTTTATTGTCACCAATACTTTCTGTGAACCTTTATAGTTCTATAATTTTTCCCAGTGCAGGTAATGTGTATTTCACTTTGTATTTCAATGTTCTTGCTAGGACTTTCTGTAGAGGCTTTTATAAGTGGCGCAACAAGCCACCGAAGCCCAAAAGAAGGGATGGTTTAAAAAATGAATGCGCTGGATGGTATATTGGTAGTTCCGCCCACCCCCTGAAAAAAGATTAATTTGTTGTTGGCTAAAACTATCTGCCCTCACGTCACAGCACAGAAGCGTTTCTTCTGTCTCATTATGTCTTGTGTGCCTCTACCCTTTTTAGCTTCTATAATTTATACCATAACCTGTGTATTGTGGCGCTTACTCATGACTGCTTTGTTGCAGGGAATGGCAAAATATGCCACCTAATTGCAGCCTTTGTATACCTCTAGAGCATCCATAAGAAGCGCGTCCTCTTTTACTGCTTAGCTTTGTTCAAGTCACAGAGGGATTGCAGATGTGCAGTGTGCCCAGTATTCTGCCCACAATATTGCAGCGTTACAAAACAATAAAACTATAGACAGGCCCCCTTTCAAACAAGATCAAGCAAAAAGTACTGAGGTAGTGCCATGAGATGGTGTGATTTTGTTTGAAAAGGAGCAATGGAAAATCGGGGTGCTTTGTCTAAGTGAGTTTAGATGAGAGATGAGATGAATGAGGAGGATGCACATTTCTAGCAACGCAGGGACAGAGACATGTTAATGTTTCAAGATGTGCTGCCCTCCTAGGCAGTCATTTGGCACTGAATTTCACACAAGTCATGTTGTATATTCTCAGGTATAAATATGGAAAAGCTACACATGTTCCTATGGTGCGAATCGCCTACCTATATTCTACACCTCCCGTGTTATTTATCAGTGCATGGCGTCAAGGAGCAATGTATCATGCATGTAACAGGTGCTAGATAACTATATCGGCACCCAAAATCATACTGAGAAGAAATGCAGGAGAGTGTGACAGGGTGAGAGAGAGAGACAGAGATAGTTAGTTCCTGTGTCCTCCTTTTCTCAGTGGGTCCTACCGCTTTGCTACCGTTTGAAAGGCCACGCTGTGTCGCAAGCTCTGATTACACCCAGCATGCGTCTCCCTTTTGGCCAGATTGTATGTTATTCCTGTTTCAATAGAAAGAGGTTAATTTCCTTGACAAAGGCGGAGGGGCATGACATTGGGATAGCTATTGTACCAAGACAGACAGCCCACTTATGGCACCCCCCCTCAGTTATACAGTGTGTGTGGGGGGGGAGCACCAGCACCGCAGTTTGTGTGCACGCCTGTGTAGAAACATAGAAACATAGAAGTTGATGGCAGATAAGGACCGCAAGGCCCATCCAGTCTGCCCATTTCTTTTTCTACCTTATAAATGTGCCAATCGGCCTTGCTCTGTCAGTGGCCTATCTATTCATACTCATTTGTATTGCTCCCTTATGCCTATCCCATGCCTGTTTGAAGCCCTGCACTGTATTCATAGCCACCACTTCTTGAGGTAAGCCATTCCATGCATCCACCACCCTTTCTGTGAAAAAAGAATTTCCTCACATTCCCCCTTAATCAGCCCCCCTCTAATCTCATGCTGTGTCCTCTTGTCCTGCTATTTTTCTTATATTTAAACATGTTAGACTCTTGCACCTTGTTAATGCCCTTAAGGTGTTTGAATGCCTCGATCATATCACCTCTGTCCCTCCTTTGCTCAAGGATATACATATTGAGCTCTGTTAATCTGTCCTCATATGTCTTCTGATGCAGTCCCTGCACCATTTTGGTTGCCCTTCTCTGGACTGCCTGTGTTTGTAGGGGGAGCGCGCATGAGCAAGCGATATCTTATCACTGCTCAATGAAGCGTAGCTCCCCCTTTCAACTGTATGCCACTGCATTTTCGACTGCTGTCATAGACAGCTCCAGCAGCCATTGGAGAACTGCAGCCACGCCTGCAAACACACTGACTGAATTGGAAGAGGGCTGCCACACCTCCAAAAACTCAGATGATAGCACTATGTTTCTTGCACATGCGTGCAAGCAAACATAAAAATGACAAACTCCAGCAGATGTACTCCAAAGAGTAGTTTTCTTCCAAGTCAGTGAACAGCATAAGGCTGACATGGAGCGTGTCTTGCTCCCAGCGCTTCGGCCTGACAATAGGGCCCTGACAACTTGGAATAAGACTACACTTTGGATTACACCTGCTGGAATTTGTCATTTTCTGATGTTTCCGGAGTGCCTTACTTCCTACTTTATCACATATTTCATGCATGCCTTATTTTCGGTGCACTACTCGCTGCACTTGCAACAAGACAATAGACCACATTTTCTGTGATTTATCAGTCTCATCCCAAATACTGAAAGTGCGGTCAAATTGTGCTGAACCTGGCTAACATTCCAGCCCTAAGAATTTAAGTTATAAAAACATTCACAAAAATATTTTAGATTACTAATAGCCCTACAGTATTCCAGGGGTTGGGTTAACTTTGTTATTTTAATCCCAAGGGCATAAAGCATTTAATTGCACTGTGTGCATCATGATGGCCCTGGAGTTAGATTAATTAATATTTCGGTCAGTTTATCCTTGCCTCCACTGTGAATCTCCTACTACAGTTTTTAAACTATTACATATAAAAAATAGGGCCAAACATTGATGTGATCTTTGTGAAATTGAATTGTAAAAGTCTTTTTTTTTAAATCAAGCCTAATTTGTAGAAACACAAACACAGCACTGACATTATGAAACCTAAACCACTGCAGAAAATTGTCACAATTTTCCTGATGAGGTGTAGAGTTCAGTATATTAATTTGCTACATTGCATAATATTTGTTAATCCTGTTTTGACAGCTTGGCATGCAGGGTAACTCATATTTATAATTAGAGCTACCTATGTTTCTGGGTATGTCTAGGTATGTAAAAAGCAC
Organism: Neoceratodus forsteri; assembly: GCA_016271365.2. Lineage (NCBI taxonomy): Eukaryota > Metazoa > Chordata > Ceratodontiformes > Ceratodontidae > Neoceratodus > Neoceratodus forsteri. Next base: position 455,307,534 of record CM057451.1, on the reverse strand, counting down.
AAGAAAATAATTTAAAACAATTAGCTAGAACTGCTCAAGAAGGATATATGTCTAGTTATGTTCAAGAAAGATAATGTAAAGTTAAATAGGACATAAAAAGAAGCATTTTATTATCCTTCTGTTGCTCATTCCTGGAGTACTTGCTTTGTACTTTTTTCAAAGGTTTACTTCTGCATGAGGAATTCTAGTCTGCAGGTGTGAAACTTGACGCCAACTGCTCTTCTTGATCTGACATAAACATCAATAGAGTTCATTTTTATAAACCCTCTTTGTTCTGTGTTTCTTAGGTATGTACATGGTTAGTTCATGAATATTTTGGTGAGGGAGTTATGATAGTCGTGGCAAAAGAAATCATGGTTGAACTAGATCATATGTGTCTCTTATTTTTTTTTTTTACATTTCTATTGCTTGCAGCCAGCTTGGTGGCAAGATTTGTTTTAAGGATTCATTCCTGCATGTTGAGTTTTTGTAGCCCCCTGTTTCATACCAGGTCTCATCTTTCTTTATATGTTGCCATAGCAATTTCTTCTGCAATGCAGTGGGACCCCTGTTGGTTACATTAAATAAATTCTCCCATGTTTTTTTTTTCGCTGAGAACAAGCTGATCTAGTCTTTTAAGGTCTGCTGCTGGAACTTAATCTGTTTCAGTTAAAGGATAGAAATGTGTGAAGAAAACCCTGTTAAAAATAAATACCCCATGAGCCTGATTACACATAAGAGGAGATGAATCAAGAAACAGGACAGTGGGTGGAATTTAAACAGGGTGCAAATCTACTAATTATCTCGTAGCCATAACTCGGTAACCTCTCTGTTTCTGTTCTTATGCTGTTAGCTGAGTTTTCACAACCACTGGTTTTGCTGAATGTTAGAACAAAACTGTTTCTTTTAACTGCACTGAGGTCAAAATTTGGGGTTCATTTTCAGATATTGGCTCCCTCAGAAACTAACTAAAAACATGTCAAATTGTATATTAAGCTCTACAAATTACATGCTGCACCTTGGACCTCTCATGCTGTGACTCAGAATGCTGCAAGTTGCTGTAAACTATACTGAATGAAGCAGAATAGCAACAAGGGAGAGTAATGAGATGCTAGAAGAGCACCTTTTATACAGGCTGAGAGAAGATGTCACGTTGACAGAGAGATCAGTCAATTATATCTGGAAGGGTCCACAGTGGAGGTCCTCACGTTTTGCACAGTCCTGTTGTGTTAACATTTTAAAGCAATGAAATGCACTGGGCACAGGCAACAATACTGTTGTTTAACTTTAAAGGAAGTATGGTGACGTGTGCGTAGGAAGGCATGGCAATTTGCACAATAGCTGTCCATAACTCGGACAACCACCTTCAAGATTATATAACAGTAAAGATTCTGTAAAAACATATAAATCCTAACATAATCATTGGTGCCTAGCTACAACTATTACAATCCAGTAATGTCTTTGAAACACAACCTCCATATATTTTGAATGGAAGGCATTTCTGTTTACATACAGTAGATTGACACGAGTTGTGCAACAGGTGTCTTGATAGCTTCAATGGTATAATCTATTGAATACAGAGCCCTAGGAATGCCAGGGAAGTGAAAAGTTAAAACCTTGTATAATCATCTTTAAGAAATCATATATTTATTTATTTATTTATTTATTGAATTTTGTTAACTGGGTGAGCCCATTGAGAATAAAAGTCCCCTTTTCAGGGGCAACCCGGAATTAATCACATACGGTACATGGTAAAGCAGTACAGGATAAATCTAGAGGTACATCATGATAACACATTATGGGATACAATGAGCAGGTATTATTGACAGCAGACGACAGTTAATAACATGAAGGAGTGCAGGATACATTTAGAGGTACATCATGGTAAAACATTATAGGATACAATACGAACATACAAACATATAAAACTTGCCAGCAGATAACGGCCTAGTGGTTTAACAAGTCTGCTCGAATGGGCAACTACCACCACTTATTCTGCAGCTGCCCTTCCCTCCTACTCTTCCTCTTCTTTGATCCCCAGCCTTGCCTGGTTCCAACCCCCCTTTGAAGCAGTCCACTCTTCTATTGGATACCACTTCTACTGGTAATCCATTCCACCCAGCTACCACCCTCTCTGTAAAAAAATGTCTCCTCATCTCCCTCCTGAAACTTCCTCCCTCCAGTCTCATATCATGGCCCTGGGTGTCCCTCCCCTCCCTTACTTTGAACAGCCCCTCTGTACCTGTCTTGTTTATTCCTTTCATGTACTTAAAGGTTTCAATCATATCCCCCATCCCTTCTCTCCTCGAGCAAGTACATGTTCAACTCCTTCAGCCTCCTCTCATATGGTAAGTCCCCCAGTCCCTTGAACATCTTTGTCACCCTGTGCTGCACCCCCTCCAGTAACTTAATGCCCCCTCTTCAGATACAGGTGCCAGTACTGCATGCAGTACTTCTGGTGCAGTCTAACTAATGATCTATACAGTGGCAGAATCACCTCCCCCCTCCTCGAGGATATACCCTTGCAATGCAGCCAAGCATTTTGTTGGACTTTGCAGCTTCCTTCCTACATTGTACCGAGTTGTTCATTGACCCCCTAATGAGCACCCCCAGATCCTTCTCCTCCTCTGTCTCAGCTAGCTGCACCACCCCCAGCTGGTAACTCCTCCTAGGATTTCTCACCCCCAAATGCAGCACCTTTAACTTTTTGGGGTTTCCAACGTTGCCAGGTCACCCTGAAACCCCTGCCATCCCCCTAGGTTGTCCACCACCGCTCCCATCTTGGTGTCATCAGCAAACAAACTGATCTTGCTCTTTATACCCAATGATATGTCTGCAATGAATATCCCAAACAACACTGGTCCCAGACACAGAAACATAGAATTTAATGGCAGATAAGGACCGCTTGGCCCACCTAGTCTGCCCATTTCTCTACTTAATGGATAAGCTGCAGATCCTACTTAACCAACAGCCTATTTCTTCCTACCCCCCACAAGAATTTTCTTATGTCTGTCCAATGCATTCTTGAATTCCCCCACTATTTTTGACTCTATGACCTCCTCAGGAAGGCTGTTCCATGCATCTACAACCCTCTCTATGAAGAAATACTTCCTCACATTACCTCTGAGCCATCCCCCTTCTATCTTCAAATGATGCCCTTTTGTTCTTGCACATCTCTTTTTCTGAAAGATGCTACCCTCTTGGACTTTGTTGATTCCCTTGAGGTATTTGAAAATTTCTATCCTGTCCCCCCTCTATCTCCTTTCCTCGAGTCTATACATCTTAAGCTCCTTTACTCTTTCTTCATATGTCTTCTGGTGCAGACCCAGCACCATTTTGGTTGCCCTCCTCTGGACAGCCTCCACCCTGTCTATGTCTTTGTGGAGATGGGGTCTCCAGAACTGTACACAGTACTCCAGATGTGGTCTTACCAACTGTCTGTACCACCACTGATTCCTATGGAACACCGCTCATCACTACCTGGGGGGTTGAGAGCTTCCCACCCACCACCACCCTCTACTGCCTTCCCTCAGCCAGTTCACTACCCATCTCACCAGCTTTGCACCCACCCCTGTGCCTTCTAACTTACTTCCAGCCTCCTGTGCTGCACTGAGTTGAATGTCTTACTGAAGTTCAGGTATAGGACATCCACTGCATCACCCCATCCAATTGACTAGTTACCCAGTCATAGAACTCCACCAGGTTGGTTTGACAGGATCTGTCACTTATGATGCCATGCTATCTGCTGTCCTGTAGTCCATTGGCCTCCAGGAGGGCCACCAGCCTCTCCTTCAGGATAGTCTCCATCAGCTTATCCACGATGGCTGTAAGGCTCATGGGGCTGTAGTTCCCCGGTCCATCCTTGGGGCTGCTCTTGTGGAGGGGCACCACATGAGTCATCCTCTAATCCTGAAGTACACATCCTGAGTGTAGTGAGGCATTAAATAGGTCTGCCAAAGGTTCCACCGGGACCTCTGCCAGCTCCTTCAGTACCCTGGGGTGGATGCCATCTGGGCCTGGTGCTTTGTCCACCCTCAGTGGCCTCAAACCCTCCAGAACCCTGCCCTCCATGATTTCCCCATCCATCATCCCTTCCCCTGTTTCTGCCCTCCCTCACCCCTTGAGTATCACACCCCTCTTCTCCTTAGTAAATACTGAGCAGAAGTAATCGTTTAGTGCTTCTGCCTTATCATCCCCTGCTTCCACCCAACCCCTCCTTCCTAATCCTTACTATATGGTCCTTACAGTTCCCTTTCTCCCTGATATACCTGAAGAAGTCCTTCTCCTCCTTCTTGATGCCTTGCACCAGCCTGAGCTCCGTAGACACCTTGGCTGCCCTTACTACCCTTGTCACCTCCTTCGATTCCTTCAGGTGCTCCTCCCTCCTCCCTGTTTTTTTGTACCTCCTAAAGGCAGCTCATTTCCTCCTTACCTTTTCCATCACCTCCTTGCTCACCCAGCTAGGTTTCTTTGCCCTAGCCTTCTTGCTCTTGACCTTGCTGCAGTTTCTGGTTGCATCCACTATTCCCAGCTTTATGAGCTCCCACCTCTGGTTAGTGTGCATACTAGGTTGAATTCTGGCCAGGTACCCTTTTACCACTTCCCCCATCCTCCCGAAGTCAGCCCTCCTAAAGTCCAGCACCCTTGTGCCAGATTCCACTCCTTCCTTACCCATATCCAACGTGAACCATACTGAATGGTGGTCACTCTCCACCAGTGGTTCTTCCACCCTAAGTTCCCTCACAAACTTCCCATTTGCAAGCATGAGATCAAGGGTATTCCCTAACCTGGTTGGTTCGCTGGCCATTTGCATCAGGAAGCTGTCCTGGAAGGCATCCTGTAGTACCTGCTCCCTTCTATTCCTGGTTGTTGGGGTACTTCATTCCACTCCTGGCATGTTGAAGTCCCCCACAATCACCACACTACCCTTCTCACAGGTCCTCCTGATCTGTCCCTCTAGTTCCCTGTCTAACGGTTCTAAGAGGGCAGCCTGTACACCACTCCCATCCTGAGAGTCCTATTCTTGGAATCCTGGATTTGCATTCATAGTGACACCATACTACCCTCCTCCCCTTCCTCCCATACACACTTTAGGCCTTCCCTCACATATAGTGCCACCCCCCCCCTTTCCCAATCACTCTATCCCTACGAAATTTCCTGTACCCTGGTATCGACAGGTCCCAGTCATTGTACTGGGTGGCCCATGTTTCGGTGATGGCTGCAATGTCCACCTCTGTATCACTAGTACTTGCCCTTTGTCCTTTGTCACTGTTATGGGGGGTAATCTCATATGGCTTCCCAACCTGTGGTATCTGCATGTCCCTTGCCCACGTGCCACCTCCCACTCCTAGTTTAAATTCCCAACTTCCTCTATGTACTCCTCCATCCTCTGTTTCAACACTTTCTTTCCCTCCTTACTCAAGTATAATCTATCCTTGGCACAGAGATTCCTGTTCTACCGGGTCCCTTCCCCCCACCCCCACCAGCCCATACCCTTTAGCATGACACCACGTTCTTAGCCATTCGTTAAAATCCTTTATTTTCAGCTTTCTTGCTGTACTTGCCCTGGGTGCTGGAAGTATCTCTGAGAAAGTTACTGATCTTCCTGCCCCCTCACATAATTGTCCTAGTTCCTCAAACCTCCTCTGGACTATATCTACTGTCCTGTCAGCGAGGTCATTTGTCCTCAAATGTATAATTAAATGAGGCTTCTCCCTACCCCTTCTAGCATATTTTAGAACAGATTGTCCCACCTTTTCTGCTGTCATTCCTGGCATGGCCTCTACCTGAATGCGACTATGCCTCTCCCCTTTGCTACCCCACCTGACTCATAGAAACATAGACATAGAAACATAGACTTTGACGTCAGATAAGGACCACTTGGCCCACCCAGTCTGCCCATTTCCCTACCTATTGGATAAGCTGCAGATTATAGTTAACCAACAGCCTACTTCCTGTAACTCCCCACTATAATTGCCTTATGTCTGTCCCATGCATGTTTGAATTCCCCCACTGTTTTAGACCCCACAACCTCTCCAGGAAGGCGGTTCCATGTGTCCACCTCTCCCTCCGTGAAAAAGAATTTCCTCACATGACTCCTCTTAGTATTGAGTCCCCCAGTACTATGATTCCACCCCTCTTACTAACTGATTGCTTCCCTTCCTCCCCACCTCTCTCTCTCCTGGATCCTCCTCCTCTTCCTCTTCCTCCTGCACTGTAGTTCCCTTTTCTCCTCCCTCCTGTTGGCCCAGATAGCCTTCCCTCTTCATCTCCCCTCCTCCCTCTCTCCAGTGTTAGGCTATAACCTCATCCAGTCTGTCTAGCCTGTTTTAGCTCCTCCTGCAGACCTTCAATCTCCTTTTTAAGTTTCTCTATTTGGTTGCACACTAAATGCCCCCCAAGCCTCCACACAATTTTTAGAAAGATTGGTGCACCACAGTTGTTGCAGCCTACCACCCTACACATTGCTCTCATTGCCTACCAGTGATCCCCCCACCCTTCCAGATGAAGGATACAAAAATGCTCCCCCAGGTCTCCCCTCTCCTGCTCTATCATTGGAAACCATTCTTCTCCTTTTCTCAATTTCCTTTACCCCCTTTGTCATACACTTTAGACAGACTGAGCTGCCTTTTAAGTTCCTATCCCTCCTGTCCACACCCAAGAAGAAACTGTAAGTAACTATTGCACAGCCTTCTTCTAACTCCTACCCCTCCTTCCACAATGCAAACACCAGTGCAAACAGGTAAAAATGAAAGCTCCTTGTGTCACAGTTACTTTCTTTCCACGGAGATAGCAGTCACTTCTTCACTCGCTGCTATTCCTTTCCTGGACATCTGCTTCTGCTATGACAGGTGCACGTGCTTTGCTGTTTTGGGGAAGTGATGCCAGAACCCCCGTTACAAAGTAAATTATGTACCTGGGGTAGGTTGGGTGAGGAGCAGGGAGGGTGGGACCAGACCGTGCCTTCCAGAAACAGTCAGGTAGCTGAGGCCTCTGTCCAGAAAATTAGCACTGTTCCCCCACTGTGCACTAAACTCTGCAGCTAGTGAAGACAGCAAAAAACAACCACAGCTCCACTAAAAGCACAAAAAATAGGTTTGCTATCTGAAGAAACAGGTCTCCAATTCAAACAGTCTCACCAACACACCAAAATAGGCTTGAAATTAGAAGATATAGGTTTCCAATTCAAAGAAACAGCACCACCAGAATAGCCACAATAAAAGCATACCAAAATAGGTTTGAAATCATAAGAAACAGGCTTCCAATTTAAAGAAATGACAGCCCCACTTAAAGCATGTCAAAATAGGTTTCAAAGTTTTAACAGCTCCCAAACAGTTCCCTGCTAGCCCCTTTTAAGAAGTAAGAAAAACGCAGCCTGTTACCAAGTGAAACAAGACAAATCAGCCCACTTACAGTACACCAAAATAGGTTTCAAAATTCCAACAGCCCCAAAACAATGTCCTGCTAGCCCCCTAGAAGTAGTAAGAAAATAAATTGACCTGCTACCAAATGAAATCAACAAGAAGCAATTTAAAAGCAGCAAGGAGCAGCTACTGCACTGAAATGGATCTGATCCCTTCCCCTTCTAGTTTCTTGTTGACCGCAGACAACAGTGAAGAACGTAGGGTCATCAAGATTTAAAAGGGTACATCTGGAGGCGTGCAACATGCCTTGGGGTTCAAAAGCATAGCTCAGCATGGACAATTACTTGAGTAATAATAGCTAAGTGGAGTGCAGTGTTACAGAACAGGTGTGTATTGTTCAATGATTGCAGGTGCAGATACATCATTCCAGAAGGGCAGCTTTGAAACCTTTTTTAAAGCAACTTAGGGAGGAACAGTTAAGAAGAGAGGCTGGGAGGGCATTCCATTGGGAGGGGGCAGAGCTGGTGAAGGATTTCCTAGCTGCACTAGACCTTGTACTCAGAGAAACAAGCAGGGTGCTGGAGGAGGAACAGAGCATCCTCTTGAGCATTTTATAGCAAAAATATTACTGAGGCTGAGTGGAGTAGCACCTTTGACGAGCTTGAATACCAGGCAGAGGTGGGGATAGCTGAATCTCCCTTCAAATGAAGGCCAATTCAAGGATCGAAGGACATCACAGTGGTGCTTCCTTGAGGGGGACACCAACAGCAAACTGACTAATTCTATTGTAGAGAACAGTTAGCCTGTTTAAGTCTGTATGCCTTAGGGATTGCAGAATTGGAGCACTATGTGGTAGGACTGGGAGCAATGTGCAGCTAGCAGTGGCAAGCAGGGAATCCTTAGTAAGACAGCTCTTCAGGTGGTACAATAGTCCAATTTTCTGGTGTAGCGACTTGGAGATATGGTCAACATGGAGATTGAATGTGACATCCTGGTCAAGATGCACACCAAGATATTTTACAGAGGTTACCACCTCAACTGGGTCACCTGTGGAGGTAGCAATTGGAAGCAGGTGCTGTCTGGAAGTGCCAAGATGCTTGGGGTCAAGCAGTACAGCTTTTGTTTTCTTGGCATTTAAAACTAGCTTGTTAGTGGTAAACCAGGAGGCCAAGGATAGTGGACTGCTTCCCCTCTCACTGTCCATTCTGGGGAACAGGTATGGCTAAACACAAGCAAGTGGCACTGTCCAATTAAACCAAGTGTCATAAACATGCTTTGTATAACACTGTCAGTATTAACATACCTTAAAATTTTAGTTTTAATTATTTGCTCTGTGTATCCTCCATTTTGTGGTGAATTTGAGTTCTTAGCCCATTCACTGACCTGGAAGTGATGCCACCTGTGCCATTTACTCTTACGTGCCATAGGAAGCAGCCCTTTCAGTGCACAGTGCAGTGTTCTGCTCTACCTGCATTGTTCCCTACAAATAACTTTTTTTTTATTTCCATTCTTTTCCCTCCCTGACTGCTACTCCGAACCGTACTCTGCCACATCTGTGCTGCAAACCGTATTCCATTGTACTGAGTAATGCAACAATCCCAGTCAGTGTTCAAGTCCAACGTGGAAACCATGCCAAACATTTTTCTTATTTACTCATGGATGGTGGAAGGGTCCTGTGCAAAGTTTCGGAGCATTTACAGTTTCTGACCCAGGTGCCATGGTGGACAGTAAACAGTATGGTAAACGGGACTAGCATGGTGGACAGTATTCCCATTTGTGCTATGGCTTTCACCATCATGTAGTCCAAGAACCACTTTTGACAGTGAATTTCTGAGGGGGGCTATACCCCCCACCCTCCTCCCATAAGATAAATATAATTACCTCCACCAGTCGCAAAACTTCCAAGAAAAAATTTATAAAGGAATTAGTATGGAGGTGGAAGATGTGGGAATCAAACCCCGGTCAGCTAGACATGCCTGGCACATTTGCAGCTCATTGCTCTAACCTCTAGGTTACACTGCCAGGTCCTCTATGACATGCTGCACTCATCAGTCTTATAGTTTCCCATGCTTATGTTTTAAGAAACACAGCACTGACTGTATTCCCATCTGCCACGGTATTCTCATCTGCCATACTGTTTCCATCAGGCATGACACCTGGGTCAGAAACAGTAAGTGAGCCACCAGACCTCCCAAACCATGACAATGTAATCGACTCCCAGCTCCCCCCCTTGCAAATGGTTATTTCTCTGTACCGGGGAGCCATTTACTATCACAACCCCCTCCCACCACACCTGTGAGCCTCCACTGCTGCCCTCCCCAGCCCCAAAATGAAAACATACTGTAACTGATGTCAGTGGTTAGTGCCACAGGGTCAGGATTGGAGCAGATGGTCCCCCAGTGGAGCAGCTCACTCGTGTTCATTCCCAAAGGACTGAATGAAAGGAAGACAGTCTCTAGTAGTAACACTAGATTGGCTGAAAAGCATCTAATCATATGTTACTGTGTCAGGCTGACATCTTTTCATTCAGACCTTTGGAAATGAGGATGAGCATGCTGCTCCAACGCAGGGCCATATCTTCTCTTTCAGTACCTGACCTTGGCACAAATGTGAACAGTGGCCACCCGCAGCATTGATTAGAAGCCAAATCCTGCAGCAGGAACAAAGTGCACGAGATGTGCGTGCGTATGCGAGTGAGTCCAAGGAAACATGAAGGAGTCCAACTCTTTCCCCTACAATGTCGGGTGATGCCGGGACAAACTCAGAGAAAAAGTGGTAAAGGACAGGGATTGTTTTAGGTAATGGTAGTGACAGGCTGCTGCCTGTGTGACAGATACCAGGTTAGAGATGTCTATAAGGGTATTGAGGTAGGAGCCAACTGGTTTGCCATGGGTGGGGGTTATCTGGTTTCGGTTACTAAAGGAAAAATAAGAAAGTTTTTAATGAGGGGAGGGAAGTGGGGACTAGTGAGTGTACTGGGTGGGTCAAACTGAAATGTTTTTTATTTGTTGAAAAAAGGGGGAAGGATGCCAGTCAACTGGAGCAGGCTTGCTAAAGTGAAGAATCCCCCCCCATCAGTCCAGACGAGAGGTGTGCACTTGTAAAAAAAGTTTTTTTCTTTTTCCCCTCAACAGCAGTGGGCACGCGCCAGAGCAGACTCGGAGACACAGTGGAACTTGATGTGTCAGATGGTGCGTCGTTAGTTGAGTCATGTGGTAAGTATTTGAAGTGCACATGTACAGCAGGGGAAATCAGGCATGCACCGTGTGAGGTGGAAGGAATCGGAGAGACACAGGTCATCTCAGTCCAGATGTGTTTCTCAGCTGAAGAGGAAAAAAATTTAGTTTTTGCTGAATTAAGGCAAATTTCAAGTTATTGAAAGGGAAAGGAGACAGGGTAGGTAGGTGAATGAAGCACAAGTTAAAGAAACTTAAATCTCTAATCTTTTTGTGGTGTGTGGTTTTGTGTGCACTGCTAGATGAGCTGTTGCTGCTGGACGGAATCAGGCATGGGCAGCTGGGCGCCGTCTGTTCGAGAGAACTGAGGTGCAGTGGAAATTGGAATCAAAATGGAGAGAGTGTGGAGACACACACTGTACAGTCCCTTCCACATTTCTAAACTTTCTAGGCCTGAAGCAAAGGCAAAGCAGTTCTCCGTCCAAGTATTTATCTGTATAATCCCTTTCCTGGTCCCAAGCACACACCTTGAGAGAGACAGGGGTACAGGCCAGCAAGCCTGGTATCCCTAAATAGGAGGGGGAGTGACGGCAAGTGCTCTGTTTCTGCTACTACCGTTGCCTTAGTAATTTTTTCTCATTCAGTCCAGTGATTGATTCAGAGAGAAAATGCTACAGGATCAGTTGCTAGGATATGTTCCTTCAGGCAAAAGATACCATTAGGGCACGGTAAATAATTATTACTAAGGGTATTTTCTTCAGTATTATAATCTATTTTAAAAAATATGTTTTGTCAATAGCCAGACAGACAGACAGAATGATGAAAAACAAACTCCAATTAGCTTAGTCACTATGGTTAACAAGTGTTCTGAGAATTTTGGTCCCTGACGATATGAAATGAGGTCTAGAGATGCAAATTATGATGACTTTCTTGAGTAATACCAAGGGCTTAAGCTGCATTTTGGTTCTCTGTGCATCTGTTCCCTCATCAGGAGACACTTACATGGGCCCCCAGAGTTTGAGTGCCCTGCCCCCCCCAAAGACATGATCTGGCTCTGATTACCGCCACCTGTCCCATCACTCGATCTCCCCTTGCGAGCCGCCTGCTGCCTCCACAGGCTGAAGCTGGCAGCGTGTCTCCATCTGCAGGAGCAGCAAACAAGAAAAGACCACTGCTCTTCTGCCGGCCACTCAGTGACTCGCTCCCCATAGTTACCTGCTTGTACAGCTCGTTTGTTCCCCCTGGCATTTTTCACTTGGTTGCTGGTTCACCTGCTGTCCCGCCTGTCAGCCTGATAATCTCAAAAGTAGGAAAAACGGCATTGGTAAAAGAACATCATTAAATCTGAGCATAATTTTTTTTATACAAATGATGCTCACATTCTGAGTGCTTGCAGCATGTCACTGACTGCTCCCTCATCAGTGCACTGCTGCTGTTCTCTTCCTGAGGTCATGTTGAAACACATGTCCTCTGGTTCTGACTCCTGTAATAAGCTTCTGAGTTTTGAAACTTCACACCAAACAGAGATTTAAAACCAAACCACAGATCATGTTTTAGCTCTACAGACTGCTCACACAATCACTCCCTAACCTGCTTTATCCCCCTAACAGTCATGTTTAACAAATATGATAAACCTTCTCATAAATAAAAATAAAAGTTTCACACGAGAAAAGACACACAGGTCTTTTAAAATGGTTGTAACTAGACTACAAATCAGTAAATATTAATACACAGACAGGAAATATAGTGACTGTTGCTGGCGTCAAACAGGTAGAGGAACAGTATTTTATTTTTCTCATTTATTTTTAAAATGTTATTGTTACTTTTTTATTTAAGTAAAAACTCATTTTATATAAGCAGTAAGCCACTCTGCGATCTTGGGTTGCGCATGGTTTATTTTATTTATTTTGTTTTTATTTACCGGGTAAGTGCAACTAAGCAAAGTCATTGCCTATTTTCAGGCACAACCCGGGAGAGTACAAACAGCAAGGAGATATATACATTTTTGGGAGACAACAGTTACATGTACACAGTATTCCATATATCAGGTAGAATCCACAGTTTGAGTATTCAGACAGTACAGACATGGAATACAGATAGCAGTTCATCAATGGTTAGCAAAAACAGGCATTCACAGTTGATCAGGTCAGGTAAGCTGAGCTTACACATATAGCGAAAGAAGCAGGTAATTGGCAGTGCCCTTAACTTGTAGGCATGGAGAATATGACCTGGTTATATAGGATTGTTCGGGATGGAGCTGCATGCACATACATCTGTGCTCATGAAGTGCTTGTGAAGATTGTTCTTAAATACCTGGTGAGAAAAGGCAAGACTAACTGACTCAGGGATAGAGTTCCATACCATGGGTTTACTGCACACCCAAGGGTTGAAGGCACTCTGCCTGCGGTGTCATGCCTCGCAACACCCCAGGGCTTGCAGCAAACCCTGCACAACTCACACCCTGACATGACTTGTTGCTTAAATATACAGTCCCAGAGTTGAAAAAAGGTGCTTAATAAATACAGACCTAGCTGTCAGAAAAATGAGTGGCTAGGAACATGATGCTATGTTTATCTTTGATTGATAGTGGGATGACAGGGCTTTGGCCTATACTTAATGCCTTTGCACTGACATATACCTGTTGAGGTAATGCTACTCAACTGAGTGCAGGAATTAGATGCATAATGCACATGATGGGGTACATATTTTCGGGGCTAGGCAGCCCACTTCATGCTGTTGAAGTGGATTTGGTACATCTCTGCCTCACAATGTTCCCAGACTCTGACTGTGCAGCCTAGGTTGAACCATGACATTGGGCATGGTGCTAAATTCAGCAAATAATAGCAATAACTCAGAGCAGGTTGTAGCTAAAATTGGCATGCACTGTGGGAAACATAAGCTGGTTTAAAACCTGTGTTCAGATATTGTATCTGACCACAAGGTATGCCAGAAAAAAATATAAGTAATAAAGAAAATAAACAAGTTATAGCAAAGACAACATTGTGGCGCATATGTGTTTGAGTTGGCATATCTCAGAATGTGTAAGTTCTCAAGATACTGTGAATAAATGTTGTTGTTACCATATATGATATATTGATTTAGTTTTTGTTGACCAGGGAAGGAGCACTAGACAATTCTGCCTATTTTCAGTTGGGGGGGATACAGATGAATGTCAACTGACATTGAACCAGATTAAGATGTGGTAGTTTTAGTGAATGGGGGATTTTGGGCCAGGACACTGGGGAAATTCCTTTACTCTGCTGTAGGGGGAACCCTTGGTCATCTTTTCCAAGATGGCTGCTCTGGAAGAGCCTGTGGACAGGATGGATGTCGAAGAGGCAGGGGAGAAGGCCTCCTCCCCTGATCTCTCAACCCAAGAGGCCGTTGATCTAGCTATGGCTGCTGCAGAATTCTCGAAGGATGATACTGCTACTGATGGCTTCTTCTCCTCAGAAGATATCAAAGAAGAAGCTCTATCTGCTGAACAGAGTAAGGTATGTGTACAAAAACCTTCTGGCTTTATAGAAAAAACTATGGCATTGGAGACGTGTTTGGCTCATGTACAAAGTTTACAGGCTGAAAAGTTAAAACATCTTCTAAAAGCTAAAGAATTAGAGGCTGAACTTACATTTCTTAATACCCAGACTGCTGTCAATTCCCCCGAACAGTCTGTCAAAAACCGAATGAGTCAGCCTACAGCTGATGTTCCATCATCAAAGCCTGCTGACGGACCTCCAGTTACTGAAAATGTTTCGCTGAGTGTCAAGATTGTTGCGGCTGGCAGTGAAAATGGCATGCCTTCCATGTGCCAAAAGCTGCCTTGCTCAGCTCCTACTGTAAAAACAAAGGAAATGAAACTGACTAAACAGAGATTGCGACCAGGCAGACACGCCCATGATGTATGGAACACCGTGGCTGCCTCTGCTACTCGGTCTACTACTGTTCACATACCTGAAGAAGTTTTCTCCTTTCCAAATAAACAGACCCACCCTGGCTGGAGTAAACAGGCTCAGGGCTCTTCATTGGACATATCACAACAAACTGCACTGCGGAATACTACTGTCGGGGAAGGGAACTGGTCTCCTGGTGCCTTAGAAGATGCAGGCTGGATTCAGGGGCCTTCTGAACATTGGTCTTCGGATCCTCAGGATCCCTCCTTTCAACAAATGACTGCTGACATTCCGACTGCTGTGGCCACCAACATTGGACCTGAAATTAGCTCCAACGTACCCTGGGGTAATAATTTTGATGATCTTGCTGGCACTGTTGTTGATCCTGATTTATCTACACAGGTTACTGATAAGGTTACATCTAAAATGACTGTTAATATTACACCTGAGGTAAATGCCCCCCCCCCCCCGATAACGTTCTCCTTGTTAGTATTCTGGTTGAGGAAAAAACCCTAATGGTAGGCCCCCCTGCTGACCTACAACAGGATGAGCAGGGAGAACAAGATTATACCCCATGTTTAAACTCTCAGATTTGTTTTCAAACAAGGGTGTGCCAGCCCCTATACATAATGCTGCCCAGCTACTTTATATAGGAGGTTTAGAATCTCCACTGTTAGACTTCATGTAGCAAGAGTATTATTAAAAGGCTCCGTGACATTTTTTTCATTGGAACTTTTTGCCCTCATAAGCCTGGGAAAGGGCAACTTTGATATCAGTTTTAAAAATGTTTCCAGCCTAGACAGTTTTTAGGCGCACTACCAGGCAGTGAAAAATAACCCTGTTTGGATTCCCTTTCATGCAATCCCCTTGACTAAACCTCTGATTAAAAATGTCACTGTAATGTTTAAAAATGAAGGGGTGAATGTGGAGGACATCATCTTTTGGCTATGACAAAGATGCAAAGTCCTGGGGAGATCCACCCCAACCTTAGACAGTGAGCAGATCTGGGACGGGGGCTGGAGGGTGAGAATTAAATTGTACTCAACTAATTCTGGGCCAGTTCACCTCTCTAGCTCGTTCTTTTGGGGTAAGGACTGAAGTTCCATTTTTTATGTAGGGCAACCACACTCTTGTTTTAAATGTGGATCCCATTTGCACCTTAGCTCAGCATGTGACACCTCATGCTGTAGCCATTGCTTGGAATTTGGCCATGTAGCCTCTGCTTGTCTAAACCTTTTTAAATGCAATCTCTGTGAGCGCACAGGTCATGCGTATGGGCGTTGTCCATGGACCTCGCATAACTGGGAGGACTGTCCCTCTCATGAAGGACCTCAACAATGGGCTAGGAGGGTGGCAGAGCAGAATCTAAGGGCAGCGCAGGAATCTTTAAGGGCACAGAATCCCCCACCTGTACAAATACCTGAAGACTCAAGAAACCCTAATCCCCAGCTTATGAAAACAGCTCCTATGACCCCTGTTCAACCCACCCCTGTTATGGCTGAAGAGCCTACTCCTCCCTCCTTCAAGCTCAGGATGAGAATACTGATAGTTCTGAGATGCCCCCCACACCCCCACAGAGAAAGAAAGACGTTTTAAACTGGCCACCCAAAAGAAGAGAACTAGATTAGGCAAAACAGTACCTAAAAGAGCTGATGAGGTAGGGTCACAACAAGCTATAGAGGCTCACTCCTGGAAAACAGGAAATAAATACGCTGCACTGAATACTGAAGGGACAGAAAGGGAATCTGATGAAGACGGGACTGACACCTCCTCCATTGCTTCTACCACAGACACAGAGGAGGGTGGGGGGGAGGACTCCATAGCCAAGAGGACAAGGCAGAGACAGACTTCTAGAACACCTTAGGTATCATGTCTGGTTCACTTACTGCAGGATTTCTTTTCCCTTTACTTATACATAGCCTTACCATTTCCAATCTCAACATCAACAGTATAAAAAGTGTTTATATGCAAGTGGGGGCTCTCTATGCATTACAACAGGATAATAATGACATATTCTGTACACAAGATACCCATCTCAAAACTCAATTTGAGTTCCAGTAGGCATCTAAAGCACGGCATTTAGGACCTTCTTTCTGGTCCATTGGGACTGACACTTATGATGGTGTCGGTATATTATTAATGAACCCTCTCCTTATAGTGTCTCGCTTGGTGTATATACACCCTGGTAGAGCTCTTCATTTAGATATCTCTTTTTGCTCAGAACAGTTTTGCCTTATAGCCACCTATGCCCCCCCAGATAAAGGCACAAAGGGTTGCTCTATTTAAAGAAATCCAGCCTTTCCTCTATACTTCCCATTTAATAGTTTGGTTAGGTGATTTTAATTGTGGCCTAAAGCAATCAGACAGGGGTATGCAAACTAGCAAGCTATTTTGTGACTCCACTGCTCTGAAACAGGTATAAGGCACTGCAGAATTGGTTGATGCATATTGGAAAATGCATCCCTCAGAAGAATACACCTACTTTAGAGATATTCTTAAAACAAAAATAGATTTTATATTTGTTTCTTCAGTCCTAAGTTTCTTATATATCAGTACCTTGCCATGTGAATTGTCATACCATATGGCAATCATGGTAAAAGTTTCATGGGATTTAGCTCCATGCTGTAAAAAATAAAATGGAGGCTGAATAAATCACCATTGAATGATCCCAAGATACAGACTCTATGGAGGAAGCAATGGAGGGCAAGGCTTTCTGTGTTGGAGCTTTATGAGAATATCTTTGAATGGTGGGAGGACACAAAACATCTTGGCAGGTTTTCTTTCAAACAGGGCTAATTATATAGCAAATAGAAATTACATACACTACCTATAGTTGAGACACCAATTATTTATTTAGTTAGTTTTGGTAATCGGGTAAGCCCATTGGGCCCCGAAGGTCCCTTTTTCAGGGGTGACCTGGAGTTATAACGGTTAATTTCACAAGCAGAGCTGATACATTATGATTTTGGCCCCCAGATTAATAACATCAAAAAAACAAATGATGGATTTACAATACAATTGTGCCAAATCCCTTGATCAGGAACTCAGATTTGGCATACAGGTACAGAAAGGTTCCCTAGACCCATATAAAGAGTGCATATCCAAATCTGACAGTAGGATTATCTCAGAGTTGCAGACACATACAGGTCAAATGGTTACTTCACCACAGCAGATACTCCAGGTTGTTGAAAGCCACGTAGAGGGCCTGTTTAGGGAAGACTCTCAGAACCTAGATGCCAAGGATTATTTACAATCTCTAGGTTTACCCCAAATTTCAGAAGAAGATACAAAAGACTTGATCTGGGAGATTTCTATTGAACAGGTGGTTCATGCCATCACTCAGCTGACTTCTGGAACAGCCCCATAGTCAGATGGGCTGGGGTCTGGTCTGTACAAAATGTTCTGTACTGAGATAGCCCCTGCCTTAGTCATTCTTTTTTAATTTAAATTTAATTTTAACCCCAGGATCCCCCCCCCCCGCCTGGGACTGTATCCAGCTTGGTAACTATTGTAGACTTAGTGTTAAAGGTAACAATAAGCACAAACAGATTTCAGACAGATATTGTCCCAGGACCTCTTGTGTTCAAATCCTTGAGACACAACAACACTTGTTCCTGGAATGTCCCTATACTATAGGATTTTTGCCCTTTTTAGCTGATAAATGGAAGGAGCCAGGCTTTTCTTGTCTGACTTACTCAGTTATGGTATATGGGCCCCTTTGGTGGACCCTGGGGCAAATACCACATGGACACCGTATATGTTATGCTTGCAATCATCCGCTATTTTATTTGGCAGGCCTGATGTATGTGGGTACTCCAGCAAAGATCGGTGTCTCACTTGGAAATTTTCTCAAACATACAGAAGTCTGTACAGAAAATATTTCAGTTAGATAAAAACCAGTTTTCTTCAGAAAAAGTGAGACATTTATGGATCAACTGTGATGAATGTTTGGGTTAAATAAACTCCTGCACTATGTTTTAGGGTTTAGGTGACGGATAAATTAACTTTCTTGTTTCTTCTTTTTTGTATTTGAATTATTACATATTTGTATTCATATGTGTATTGTTTGCACTCTCTTGTAATTTTACCTTATGATGTTTCATTCAGACTGTATTTCTATTATTATTTGTGTATGATTGTAATGAAGTCTACCTTTTCAATAAAAATGCCCCTACTCTTTTCAAGAAGTGCCATGGGATCTTTAACATCCACCTGAACTACCTGACCTCAGATTATCGTTTCATCCAAAAGACCGCATCTCAGAAGTGCAGCATCCCCCTCATGTTGCACTACAATGTCAGTATTAGAATTTACCCCAAGTACCTGGTGTGGGGATAGAACCCACAAACTTCTGATCTTCTGCCCTCAGAAACAAGTATGCAACCTGCTGAGCCACTGACACTCTTTGACTGTCAAAGATCTGTAACAGCAATATGCCTTCTTTTTTTTTTAACTATCCCACAAAATGTTGCTGGATCTCTTCAGTATTTATATGGCTGATACAGTGACTTTGAGTTGTTATGAGGACATCTGACATGTATACCCTCAAATTAGCCAATTTGCTATTCCTTTGTTAGAAAAATTCCTTCTCAAGAGACTTTAAAGTCATCACCGGGAAAATCTGCTTTAAATATAATACCACCATCTCCCTGAAAACAAAATAATACACAGTCTTGCATTACATAGAATTTGACAGCAGGTAAGGACCACTTGGCCCACCTAGTCTGCCTGATTTTCCCTACCCACTGTATCACCACAGACTCTATTTGAGCTCCAGCTTATCCCCCCCCCCGTCTTATCAATAAGGTTGTCTTATACCTATCCCATGTTTTCATGAACCACGTTATAGTTTTGCCCCCACCACCTCTACTAGGAGACTGTTCCAGGCATCCACCACCCTCTCTGTTAAAAAGTACTTCCTCACATCTCCCCTAAGTCTACCCCTCTCCAGCTTCATAGCATGACCCCTTATCCTTGAGCATCTTTTTTCCGAATGATGCTTCCCTCTTGAACCTTACGTATACCTGTGAGGCATTTGAACGTTTCTATCATACCCCCCTCTCTCTCTCCATTCCTCCAGTGTATACATATTAATGTCCTTCAATCTTTCCTCATAGGGCTTTTGATACAGACCCTGCATCATTTTGATTGCCCCTCCTGTGGACTACCTCCACTCTTTCTGTGTCCTTGCGGATATGAGGTCTCCAGAACTGGACACAGTACTCTAGGTGAGGACTCACCAGTGATCTATGCAGGGATAATACCACCTCCCTCTTTCTGCTGGTGATCCCCCTCCCTATGCACCCCAGCACCACACTAGCTCTCCCGAGTGCCTAATTCCACTGTCTAGCCACCTTTTGTTCATCAGATATGATAACTCCCAAGTCTCTTTCCTATTCGGTGATTGTCAATACCTCTCCTCCCATTTTGTACTCTTCCCTTGGGTTTCTGTGTCCCAAGTGCATGATTTTGCACTTTTTTGCATTGAAGCCCAGTTTCCATACCTTTGACCACTCCTCCAACATTTTCAGATCCATCTCTTTTTTTCTACCTCCTCTGGAGTGTCTACCCTGTTATAGATTTTAGTGTCATCCACAAACAGGCAGACCTTTGCCTCCAGCTCCTCTGCAATGTCACTAATAAAGATATTAAAGAGGACTGGTCTCAGTACAAATCCCTGAGGTACCCCACTGGTCACCCTCCCTTCCTCGGAGTGAACTCCATTTACTACCACCCTCTGTCTCCTATCCCTTAGCCAGTTTCTTACCCAGTTTACCAATGTTGGTCACACTCCTAAACTATCCAATTTGCTTACTAATCTCCTATGTGGGATGGTGGCAAAGGCCTTCATGTAATCCAGGAAGGCCACATCCACCACTCCTCCCTGATCCAATTCCCTGGTCACCCAGTCAAAGAAATCTATTAGATTCAGTTGACTAGACCCCCCCCCCATACGAATCCATGCTGTCTTGTGTCCTGTAAGCAACTGGATTCAAGATATTCCACTATCCTTTCCTTCAGTAGTGATTCCAATGGTGTGATTTTTAATGCGACATGCCACCAAGCCCCTTTAATCGCTTCATTCACTTAGAATTCCCGACAGCATTTCCTGTCCTTTAAGGTTCAATGCCCCTGGTTCTCTAACCATCCCCAAGACCAAATCCAATTTAGATGAACTGTCTTTCTCCTACTCTGCCCCAAAACTGTAGAATTAATAATAATTTAGACATATTACTGGACTTTTCAGCCCCAAAACTCGTATTGCCATTGCCTATGGCATTTTACTACCCAAATTGACCTGTAGGATGGCAGTGCACTTCTCTGCCTCTAAGACTGTCTTCCAGAAGTGGGACATGGCCTATATTAATATATGCAGATTTGCCCTGACCACCAACAGGTATTACACACCATTGCACCCTTTACTCTAAACATGGCTGGCCTCCCCCACCTACCTTATGTAAACTCATTTTGGGTGGTGTGATTTTAATGTGGTGTGCAAAAAAGCCCCTTCATTCACCTCTAATTCCTGACAGCATTTCCTATCCTTTCAGGTCCAGTGCCCCTAGTTCTCTAACCATCCGCAAGACCAAATCCAAATTAGATGAATTGTCCTTCTCCTACTCTACACCGAAACTGTGGAAAATTACCCTGTTATTATATCTTGTATTTTTGTTCCTTCGTGTATCTCTATACATACAAATATGCAATTGGGTATATCACTCTGTATCCTGTATAACGTTTCTGTTTACATCCTGTTTTGTATTTCTTCCGGGTAAGGTTGTGCCTGAAAAATAGGCAAATGTCTTGTCTAGTATACCTACATAGTTAATAAAAGCTAAATAAATAAATAAAACGGCAAGCCTTAACTGCACCCTGTGGTCCTGCAATTTACATCTTGTACATTTTTCAAGCTTTTAAGAATCTGGTCCAATGAATGAACTTCAAACAGACAGCACTGAGGCCCAGAAATTGCCCATTAAATCAACCTGCCAGTTGCAATTAGTAACCTTCCTGCTTTGTGACTCCACCCCATACCTGGCTCATTTCCCATGGTATACAACTTTAAAAGAAATTGCACTGAACCTGTAAGTCATTTTAACACACAGAAGTTGATTTTTAAGAACTAGTTTAAATTCTCTTACTGTTCCATCTCTACAGGTGGTTTTGTTATCCTTGTGGGTGTTTCTGATTGTACACAGATAGTGCCATTTTATTTATTATTAATTTATTTATTTGAAAGAGTTTCACCAGGAAAGACATGATGAGCTGTAAACAACTCATTTCCAGATGCACCCTGGGGGGAAGGGGACACAGGAGGGAGCAGAGAAACATAACATTCTAGAATGAAAATAGAATACATTGTGTTACATTACAGTACATTGAATCCAATTGATGAGAGGCATGTAAGAATGATGCCATGACATACGATAAGACTAAATTAACAGTACAGCTGTGGATCAAGTACAGTGGTGTTACAAGAGACAATCACATAAAATTCTCACAGAGAGCAGGATAAGCATTACCAAATACACCTTACAGAACAACAATTATCATATACACAATCAGAACAAACTTAGTAACAAGATAAGCCATTTACCAGAGAAACAGGATACACACATAGGAGAAGTGCAAGGATATGTAATGCATGACTGAAACCTTGTTTGCTAAGTGCTAGATTTTCCATATAAAATGGATTTAGGCCATCACGTGGATGTGGTAAGGGGGTTAGGCAGAGGAACGAGGAGGAACAAAAGGGATGGTAGAGAGGTCTGCTAAAGGCCTACTCCCCTTCAGGATGCTAAGAACCCTGCAAGGGGACAGGGAATTGGCAGTCTGGAAGGGAGAGATTAAGAATGGCTGGGATTAGTATGGGGGAGGATAGATCAAGGGGTGGTGGTGGTGTACAGATTATAGGCAGTTGCAATAGTGAACTGTGTGTTTGTGGAGGAGGAGCAGCCAAAGGCCTACTCCCCTTTGAGATGCTAAGAACCCCAAAAGGGGACAGGGAATGGGCATTCTGGAGGAAGAGATTAAGACTGGCTGGGTTTAGTAAGGGGGGAGGGTAGAGCAAGTGGGGGGGTACAGATTAAGTGCAGTTGCAAGAGTGGGCTGTGTGTTTGTGGAAGAGGACCGATAGGGGGCGGCTTTACAGTTTTTTGAATTGTATGATGTAGTATATGTCCCTTGCTCAGCTCTTTCATTGTTGGAACAATGCAGCTGTGCTGTGCTGCAGAACTCTGTGGTTGGAGTGGGACATGAACTACATCATATAGTCCTAAAATGGTACTTAGCATCAGAGTGTAATCATAAACAACCACTGAGGTTACTGATAGGAAAGTATAGATGGAACAGTAACAGAATTTGAACCAGTTTTTAAAAATGGCTTCTACTGGGAAAAATACCTTCAAGTTCAGTGCAGTTCTCCTTTAAATTTAATTTTGTTATGTTTCCCTTTCAACAGTTATGGCTTGGTGATAGGTATATTGGACTGTGATGGTGAGAACTCACCAGGAAAGTTGGTACTGGGGACCTCACCTGGAAAATGAAAGGGGTGTGGCCCAGAGGTTACCCTCACATCAGCATTACACTTCTGTTTGGTACAACTATATATATTGCCTGCTGTGTCCAGAAAACCCTATCTGTAGACAATAGATGAGATATGAATGGATGTTAAAATTGTGTGTGTGTGTGTGTGCGTGTGCCCAACAGAGGGGAATCAACCTGAAAATGTCCAGGAATCCAGGTGAGTCAGCCAAACATTAAAGTTCTAGCCAGCTGTCAGCATAGCAGTAGCGCTACCATTCGTGACATCAGTGATCCAGGTTCGCAAGTGAGGCTGAGTCATCAAGGGCTGGCTGGGGAGATGAGGATCGAGCATCCTAGAGCATGTTTTCCTCCTCCAGGGAGGGAGGCCCATGTGCTCTGCTATAGTACTGCCTCTTGGAATACCACAGGTAGCAGTGCAAGTGCAGCCACAGTGAGTGGGTGGGTGCCTCCTGACTGGAAATGTTAGCATGCTTGTGTGCCAATGTCTGCTGCAGTCCTAGTGCACAAGGCATCCTGGGGGGGGGGACAAGAAAATCTCCCCACCTGCAGAATGAAGCCTTCTCTTCTCGTAGGCCCTGCACCCACTCACTGGGCTCCTGACCTGCTCCCGAGCTAAACTTCTACCAGACTTGAAGAACCTGAGGGACTCTGCCTGGGGGTGTGGGTGGGACTGTGAGGCACTGCAGGGTCGGAAGGCAGATCCCAGGGACAGCAGAGTGATGGGGCTGGGAGAGAGTAGGTTGACAAGGCAGGCTGAGTATCAAGGAGGCATAAAGTACAGTAAATGAAAAAAAAAGACCCTCCCCAGTACACCCATGTTAACACTATTTATCAGATCAGCACAGAAGCATCAACTATATAGTTACCATTTAAACATTAACTGTGGCGACTGAATAGGGGGCTGTTTTTGTTCAAGGCTTTCACAGTTAAGTGCTGGCTTGTACCATAAGACGAGCCATAAAGGCAGTGCCAGCTCTTCCTGACTGCTGACAGCAGATTATTTACCCTCTCCGATCCCTGTTGTGAAGCTGACCTGGTGTGCACCTGGTAATTGAAGATAACAGATTCACCGTTAGAAATGTACGTGTTGACACCGACAGTGGCACACTGACATTTCTGTCATTTGGTCTGTGCAGTGAGACACCTGAAGCAACCAAAGAGCTGCAGACGGTTCAGTACTGTTAGAACACAGCATGTGGTACTCTCTGCACTTAAAAAGATGACACCCTATATACAGTAAGTAGTCATTTAACAAATGCACATTGTCATATTAGAGGAAAACTTCAGTGAATCCCTGTATGGCACAGCTTGCCAGCTTTCAACACATACTTTAAATCTAAGGATACAATGTAAATTTTGCAGAAACTAATTATTATTTTTAAGATTAACCATGATTTTCCGTCCGGTCCCCCACCCACGGCTTGCTTCTAACTGCATCTTGGTTGCACACCTTAGGCATGTGTGGCATAGTGTTCCCTGAGGCAGATACAAAGTCTTGCTTTTAAGCTGGCTGCAGAGGTTGCTGTTTATAAAATGGCCTCTAAATTTTTGTACCTGCATTGGTCAAGAGCATCCCATGAGCATGTATTATTTTCTCAAAACTGCACATCTAATACAAAACTTTGATTAATTTAAAATTGTGCTGGTGCACATTTTATAAATTGGATTACACAACACAGGGTATGTGGTCGTGGAAAATACTCGTACTACTACCTGGTGTGGTTAAATGCACTTGGCTGCCTCTTGTGCCTAGCACCAAGGCATGCTTTCCAGTATGACAGCACACCCTGTCATGTTTTATTCCTTATACCATGCATGCTAGACAAACTTTCCCTAATCCCACTGAGTGAACACGCGTGTCTGCCCTCTATGGTGGCCTACGAAGAAAATCACAATATTGTTCCTAAACACTGGGCTCCTGAACTGAAACACTACACACTGCTTCCAAATCATCAGTTCAGATGTATTAGTTTTTTCCTAGGTAGCAAAGATTATTATGTTTAGTGTGCGTGCATTGGCTATGGTGAGGCCTGCATAGTGACATGTCAAACAAAATGCGGCGCCGGTTGAAAAATGTTCTTGTCAGTTTATTCCCACCCTCACAAACGCATACAGATTTACAGATTTATGATACTTTGTGCTGGGTCTGAGGTTTTTGAGTGTGTGTGTGTGCGTGTGTATGTGTGTGATTACAGAAACCATGCAAATTGGGAAGTATTGGCCTTCTTGCATCATCTATGAATCCCATAGCACATATAGTTGTTCTTTATTAGCATTTTAATTATAACACCTCTTTCACTTGCTCACTACAACATTGAAAACAGGAACACAAATGCATCTGCTCTCAGGCAGCTGACACAACAGTAACTGTTCATCTGAGATTCACTTTGCGGTGAAATGAAATTTTCAGCAGTTGGGTAGCAGTTTTTCAGAAAAGTTTGACCCTGGACTCTCAGATGTTGTCTGCAATTGGGGGCTGCTTTTACTATTGTCAGATTCCACCCTTTATTAAAGCTGAAAGTGTGTTTTATAGGGAGACTAATGTTACGTTTTCATGTGCATGGCCTAACTATGGTATGGTCTGCACAGTGACATAGTCCATGGCATATCTCAGTACCATTAGTACTTTGATTAACTACGGGTAGTGCCTGGACTGAAAAATAGCATGGATGTTGCAGTATAGATATTACATTAGTAGAAAAGAAAAGCCTTTCCAGCCTGGTGAGCATAGATACAGAGATACTGTACATAACATTTGATGGCAGAAGGAGACCAAAGGTCCAGGCAGTCTGCCCTTATTAATATTACCTCACCTCACTGCCTCTTCCCATCACTTCCCCAAAATCTGGAACTTCCTTCCCCTTCCCATCTGATATGTCACATCCCACTGTACCCTCACCTCTCTCCTTTGTAGCTTCACCTTCTCCTCCTGCACCTGTTTCCTTTCCTCTAGCCACTCTCTCCCTCCAGACATACACTAATTTCCCCCTCGCATTGCACTTGTACCCTTACTTGCTGTTTTCTGCTTGTTTGGATAGCTTAGATTGATACTATCACATACCTTGTATATCATTACTATGTAAATTGTTGATTGATACCATGTTATTTTTGCTCTGCCCCCCCCCCAGGACTCATCTGGAAATGAGTAACACCACTCAGTATGCTTTTCCTGGTGAAACCTTTAAATAAATAAACAAATAAATAAATAAATGTATGTAGTACTGGTCATGCACTGCATCTAAACGTGCTTTACAAGCAATTTATTTACACAAGATAGCAGAGCTGAAAGGCTACATCTCATTTCCAGTGATGTCCTGCTTCTGTATAGGACTATTTGACTCCTGTTTGTACCGTACTGTATCTACTGTTTCTCCCATGGAAGCTGCCTTACCTCAGCTGAAGATTGACTTTCCACCTCAGCAAATGCTTCTCAGTTCTTACCGGCCACCATGCCTGATACATTTGCAGCCTTGGCCACTACCCAGCAGGCCACTTGTTGCTGCCTGCAATACAGTGTGGTGATCAAGGCTCATTTGAGGTCAATGACTGGTCATTGGGGTGTGGTCAGTCCAGCATCATGCCACTGCACCTTTCCTTGATTTGTTTTCTCCTTTGTGAGTCCCCCATCACCACCACATACACATACATGCCTCCATACACAAGATACCCATTCCAAACCAGGCTTTCAGTGGGAAGGTAAGATGTGTGGTCACAAACAACATCCACTGTCACTCCTCATCTATTCCAAGCAAGTGGTTTGTCAGGAGGGCATGAAAAACCCTTCCCCAGAGTATAAGAAAGCTGCCTCTGTAGTGTTCCCCCCATGCCAGCTGCTCAGTGGAAGCTGTCAAGCTCAAGGCGTGACAAACCCAGGTTTCCTATGCGGTAATGGGATATGCTACCTCCTCAGCCACTGGGAAAGCAGCTGTAATAGTTTGTATTTATATAATTCTTATAAGTACTAGTTAACCACTCAACTGTAGAAAAGCAAAGCTTCTCCACCCTGGTGAGCATAGACACAAAGATACTGTACATAGAATTTGATGGCAGAAAGAGACCAAAGGTCCATGTAGAACACAGAACACCAGCGCTCACTGCAAGCTGCCGGGGGGGGGGTGCAAACAGGGTTGCCAGCCACCTGAAGCACATAACAAGCAGTTGCACACCCCAAATTAGGATGCAGGCTCACCTTTAAGTCGAAGCCCAGGGGTACTGGTCGTTTTTCTGTCCTTGTATGCTATGCACTGGATTTACTTACTAATTTTTGTGTGAATTAAAAGCCTTTTTGCATCATAAAGATGAGCCTGCATCCTAATTTGGGGTGTTCGACTGCTTTTGTTATGTGCCAAAGGCCGATGTAGTCTGCCCTTACTAATATTACCTCACCTCATTGACCTATTGTCCTAGTGGGGGGGTGATCCGTTTTTATGTTGGCTTGCAAGCACACGCAAGCAACATCCTGTGCTAGTAGCACATTTCAGAGGTGTGCCAGTGTTGGTGAATGTGGGGCATGCTTTAATAGGTGCGTCCCTCATTCCCCAATAAGCCAGCATGCTAGCGCTGACACAAGCATTATGTAAAGTGGACACAACTTGTAAGAAAAGTGCCACTGCAATCAGAGACAAGCTCATCATGCAGTGGCACAGATGACACACCTCCCGATGTGCCTTTCCAGGTGAAACATTTCAATAAACATGGCTGTGGAGCCACCGCCACATAATCACCAAAGGAAGCCAACATAGGGGGTGCAATCCCCTTGTTGGCATGTCTGCCCTCCCACATTGTGTGGCACACTGGGAGACCACTCCAGTGTGCTGCTGCTTACAGTAAGCTGACCACATCGGCATGTTCCGGGCCCTGCCCCACCCTCATTGTGTGTTCAATAAACATGGTGGCAGAGCGGCCACCACATGATCCCTGAAGGAAGCTGACATCAGGGGTGCAATCCTCATGTTGGCAAGTCCATCCCCCACTCCCACATTGTGTGGCACTCTGGGAGCCCACCCCAGTGTGCTGCCACTTACAGTAAGCCAACCACATTGGCATGTTCTGGGCCCTGCCCCACCCTCATTGTGTGGCACACTGAGAGCCCACCCTAGTGTTGCCAGTATCAGGCCTCCCCTGAAAGTCATGGGGCACACTGGGAGCCTACTCCAGTGTGCCCAGCATTTGTTTTCACCTATAAAGAAAAAACATCCCGCAGTGCAGTGTCCATTTTCTTTGTACCTGAAAAAAAGCGATCCATTGTCTGCAGCACCCTCCAACCCATGCCCACCCTCTGGGTACCCACCTACCCACCCCCTCACCCTATATTTACCTCCAGAGGTCTGACACTGTGATCTTCGGTTGAGCAGGAACATGTCTGGACTCTTCAAAGCCGACCGCGAACTGAAGAAATGCCGGTAAGCTGTATAATGGCATAAATGGAGGAGGGTTCAACTTAGGAGGATATCTCAGCCATTTTTTTGAATTTTGGCTCCAAATTTTTAACATGGGGTTCTTGGGACTGCACCTCATGGACACATGCACTGTCATCTTGTTATTCCATCCATCCCGAAAGGTCATTTTGCGGTCACTGCGCAGAATCACCTTTCGGGACCTATTAATGAAACAATAGTGCCACAGTTCATGAGGTGGGGTCCCACAAAACCTATCTTGAAAATTTGGTGAAAAAATTCCAAAAAATGACTGTGTTATGAGTGTGCGTTGTGCAGTTTCCATGCACGTTCATAATTTCGACAATTTTTTAATATTTTCACTCCAGATTTTCAACATTGCCATTTTTACACACCTTCTTATGAACAGTACAGCTGTCATTTTTTACATCCTACCTGAAATATATTTTCGCACATATGGGGTACAATGGTGCGGTCACTGTGGGAAATCAACATTCAGGACAGATTGACAAAATCACAGGCACACTGTTCATGAGAGGAGGTCCCAAAATGCCTATGTTGAAAATCTGGTTAAAAATATCCCCCAAATAATTGCATTATTGGCTTGCATTGCGCAGTTTCTAAGCACGCCAGTGGCTTCACCAATTTTTCATATTTTCACTCTGGATTTTCAACATCGCCATTTTTTACACCTTCTCATGAACAGTACAGCTGTCATTTTTAACATCCTGCCTGAAATGTGTTTTCGCACCTGTGGTGCCAAGTGGAGCAGTTGCTGTGCAGAATCACCTTCCGGCTAATAAACTGATAGTGCCACAGTTCATGAGGTGGAGTCCCAAAAAGCCCTTGATGAAAATTTGGTAGTGAAAATACCAACAAATACCCAGGGCATTAGGGTTTCCAACCATAATGCCCCACCCTTTAGAGACTGACAGGCATCAGGGGTGTGACTTGGGATTGTTTGCTGTAATGCTCATGACATTCCACCTCCACCTGCACCCTGCAGCCAGTGACAGGTATTAAGGTGTGCCTTGGACTCTTTGGCCCCAAAGTTCACCCCATTCTCCTATACTGCACCCATCTCAGCGTATTTCCTTATGGAATGGGGTGAGTGTAAGGCTCGAAGACCCCAAGGCACACTGCTATACTTATCGGTGTCTGTAGGGTAGTGTGAGGTGAAATGGCATGAACATTATAGCCGACGACCCAAAGGTACATCCCAATGCCTATCAATCTCGGCAGGGAGGGGGTGGGGTTGGCGTCAGTTCAATACTTCACTGCCATTCCTATTATGCATCTCTTACAAAGAAACATAGAAACATAGAATTTGATGGCAGATAAAGACTGCTTGGTCCACCTAGTCTGCCCATTTCCATACCTAATGGATAAGCTACAGATCCTAGTTAACCAACAGCCTCCTTACTCCTAACTCCACTAGAATTGCCTTATGTCTGTTCAGCGTTCTTGAATTCCACCACTGTTTTTGACTCCATGACCTCCTCAGGAAGGCGGTTCCATGCATCCACAACCCTCTCTGTGAAAAAATACTTCCTCACATTACCTCTGAGCCCTCCCCCCTCTATCTTCAAGTTGTGCACCCTTGTTCTTGCACATCTCTTTTTCTGAAAGATGCTACCCTCCTGGACTTTGTTGATTCCCTTGAGGTACTTGAAAGTTTCTATCATGTCCTCCCTCTCCTTCCCTTCCTCAAGGGTATACATATTAAGCTCCTTTAGTCTCTCTTTGTATGTCTTCTGGTGCAGACCCTGCACTATTTTGCTTGCCCTCCACTGGACAGCCTCCACCCTGTCTATGTCTTTGCGGAGATGCGGTCTCCAGAACTGCATGCACTACTCCAGATGGGATCTCACCAACTCTCTGTTCAGAGGGATAACAACTTCCTGTTTTCTACTGGTGATGCCTCTCCCAATGCATCCCAGTATCGCCCAGCCCTCCTTACTGCCTTCTCACATTGCTTGCCCACCTTCAGGTCATCTGATATAACTACCCCAAGGTCCCTTTCCATTTTTGTTGTTGTCAGTACAGTATCTCACCCCCATTATGTACTCATCCCCTGGGTTTTTGTTTCCCAGGTGCATTACTTTGCACTCCTTTCTGAATCTAAGCTGCCATACATTTGACCATTCCTCCAACCTTGACAAGTCCCTTCTCATCCTTTCCACCCCACCTTGTGTATCAACCCTGTTGCAGATCTTTGTGTCATCTGCAGAGACATATTTTTCCTTCCAGTCCCTCAGCAATGTCATGTATAAAGACATTAAAAAGGACCGGACCGAGTACTGAATGCTTCGGTACCCCGCTAGCACCCCCCCTTTCTTCACTGTGGACTCTGTTTACTATTACCCTCTGCATCCTGTTGTCCAGCCAATGTTTTACCCAGGCTACCACACTGGGACCCACTCCCAGGCTGGCTAATTTGTTTATTAATATTTTGTGTGGGACTGTGTCAAATGCCTTGCTAAAGTCTAGGTATGCCATGTCCACAGCCCCTCCCTGGTCTACTACTTTGGTCACCCAGTCAAAGAAATCGATTAGAATCATCTGACATGATTGACCTTCCCACCATGAATCCATGCTGCCTTGGGTCCTATGCCCCACTAGCCTCTAGGTACTCAATAATTCTTTCCTTCAGAAGTGATTCCATCATTGTCCCTACCACTGAGGTCAAACTGACAGGTCTGTAGTTTCCTGCCTCTGTCTTGCTCCCACTTTTGTGAAGAGGAATCACATCTGCCCTCCTCCAGTCCTCAGGTACCACACCATTCTCCCACGATTTGTTAAAAAGGGTAGTTAATGGTGTTACTAGTTCTCCCCTTAGTTCTTTTAGAATTTTGGGGTGAATCCCATCAGGCCCCATTGCTTTGTCCACCTTCAGTTTTAGGAGTTCTTTCAGAATCCTTTCTCCTGTGAATGGACTGATATCGACCCCCCGGTTCAGAGTGCTTCTATTCATAGGATTAGGTATCTCCCCTTCCTCTTCTTTTGTGAATACTGAGCAGAAGTATTCGTTCAGTTTCCATGCTTTTTCACTGTCCCTCTCTGCCCACCCATTCTCCTCTTTATTCAGCCTCAGTATCCCTCTCTTTGTCTTTCTTCACTCCCTGATGTACCTATAAAAGATTTTATCCCCCTTCTTAACCGAGTTGGCTATCTTTTCCTCAGTTTGGGCCTTTGCTATTCTGACTGACTTCCCCGCTTCCTTCTGCTTTAACTGGTAAAGTTCTCTGTCCTGCTTCTTCTGTGTTTCCTTATACTTCCTGAATGCTATCTTTTTCTCCCTAACCTTCACCACCACCTCTTTTGAGAACCATAGTGATTTTTTCTTTCATTTTGATTTGTTTTATTTGCTTCACACAAAGGCGTGTTGCCTCTGTGATGGCAGTTTTGATATTTCCCCATTGTTGCTCTACTCCTCCTTCTTGTCTGTTTGCTAGTGCTTTTCTGAGGCACTCTCCCATTTTGACAAAATCAGCCCTCCTGAAGTCCAGTACCTTCACTTTTGTATGGCTTGACTCTACAGCTGAGTTTATTGTGAACCACACTGTTTGGTGGTCACTTGTTCCCAGATGGCTACCCACTTCCAAATCTGAGATCCTCTCTCCATCCCCATTTGAGAGTACCAGGTCTAAGATTGCTCCCTCCCGAGTGGGTTCAAACAAAAGCTGTCTGAGGCATGCCCCCTGTAGGGCATCGAGAATGGCCCTGTTCTTGGATGTGGCTGCAGCAAAGGTGCTCCAGTTAATATCTGGCATATTCAGGTCCCCCATCAGTAATAGCTCCCCTTTCTCTGCCATCCTAAGGGTGCCTTCTATCATGTCCTTGTCCATTTCCTCCCCCTGAGATGGGGGTCTGTATACAACCCCTGTGCAGATTGTGGTGCCATTTCCAGTCTCCAGGGTGACCCACAGTGCCTCCTGTCCTTCCTGATTTCCCTTTAGTTCCATTGCTTTGATCCTTCCCCTTACATAGAGAACTACTTCTCCTCGTCCTCCTCCTCCTCTTCAACTCTCCTTGTCCCTCCTGTAGACTGTGTACCCTGGTATGTTGACATCCCAGTCATGGTTCTCTGTGTACTATGTTTCTGTGACTGCCACGATAGCCAGGCATCCCTCTTCCATCAAGGTCACCAGTTCAGGGAGCTTGTTACCTAGACTACAGGAATTGGTACTCATTACCCTCCAGTTTTTGATGGCCTCACCCCTTTTTACACCATCCCTGTCCTTACTGCCTTTGTCTTTTTCTCCATTTACCCCTGCCCTTCTCCCTATCGACTAACTATCCTGATTTTTTGGGGGGGGGCTAGGATTTCCCTTCTCCTTTTCAGTGCCTTCCCCCCTTGGCTAGTTTAAATGCTTGCCAATGAAGCATTTAAACCTATCACCCAGGATCCTGGTTCCCCTCCTTGACAGATGAGGACCATCGTGCCAGTATAGGCTGGCATCCCTCTAGGCAGACCCCCAGTCCCCAATGATGCCAAAACCCTGAGCTCTGCACCAGTTTACCAACCACTGATTGAATCCCATAATGTGGAGCACCCTAGCCTCACTCACACCATAGACAGGCAACACCTCCGAGAAGGTTACCGTGCGTGCTACTTGCCTAAGGCCCCTCCCCAACTCCACAAACTCCTCCTGCACTGATTGGATCCCTTTCCCAGCCAGATAATTTGTCCCTAGGTAGACAATGACATCCAGCTCCCTCCCCTGCACAGCAGCTCCTGTGATCCTGAGGATTCGCTCCCTGTCCCTCCAAGCCATGGCGCCAGGCAGACACCTTACCTTCCCTCTCAGACTGACTTTGATTTGAGTCAGACTGACTTTAATTTGTCTGTTGGAGGCTGAGAACCCCTTGCTACACTGCAAAGAACAAGCTATAACTCTGTTTAGGACCTGGAAACCTGGTAAGGCATAATATTGTTGGGGACTTCTTAAGAAGGGGAGCTACTCTTTCTACAGAAAGTTTCATATTTTTTTCTTATTGACATTAAGCAGAGAATTGCAGGATTCCATTAAAAGTGTAGTAATTTTATAACCAGAGGGCGAGAGATACAACTGGAATTGTTTAATTCCTGGGGTTTAGACCTAGGATTTGGAAGGATATTTTTGCAACATTTTAAAAGTGTCCTGCTGGCTGAGAAGTTAAGTTTTAACCCCTGGTTTCATTGAAAGGTTTTGTGTACTGGAATCAGACATAGCAGAGTGCCTACATTGAAAGGCCTGCTTACATCACAGGTGTCACTAGTCAATCAGTTGGTTCTGGGTGGGGTTTCATCACTGTGCTGTCTTAGGCAACCTTCACAGTTAGAAGCCAGTCAGACTGACTTTGATTTGTCTGTTAGAGGCTGAGAACCTTGCTACACTGCAAAGAACAAACTATAACTCCATTTAGGAGCTGGAAACCTGGTAGGGCATAATATTGTTGGTGACTTGTTAAGAAGGGGAGCTACGCTTTCTACAGAAAGTTTCCTTTTTTTTTCTCCTTATTGGCATTAAGCAGAGAATTGCAGGATTCCATTAAAGGTGTAGTAATTTTATAACCAGAGGGTGTGAGATACAACTGGAGTTGCTTGATTCTTGGGGTTGAGACCTAGGATTTGGAAGGATATTTTTGCAACATTTTAAAGTGTCCTGCTGGCTGAGGAGTGAGTTCATTTTTATCCCTGGACTCAGTAGAGTGGTTTGTGTAGGAGCAGTGGTCTAGTTGAATTATTATAAAGGGCAATACTCACCAGGGTGGTGGAGCAGTTGTGTATTTGATTGTTTCTAACAGTCACCAGTGGCTGTGGACTATCCTCACCCTTCCCCACACCCCACACCCCACACCCTCAGGCATGGCATTTCCTTTATAGCTATATTCTGACATCATTTCCTCAACAGGTCTGGGGGCAGAACTGTCATATTCTTAATAACCCAGCACAGCGCATAAAGGGTAGGTACACATCACAAATAATAAAAAAGAAAATATATATATATTACATGTTGAATATTATAAGGGAGAGAGACATGTGGGGAGTGGTGCAATGCACTGGCTGTGGGGCAGCACTTTTCCGGGAGACATTCTGAAAACTGTGTTGCCATCCTATTTGCAGGAAACTGTCAGCTCTGAGGGAGGAGGTTGCCCACCTCCAGGCTGAACTAGCAAGGACTAAGGAGACCTCCCCCACTCAAAGAGCACCACTGCCACAACCACTGCCTCAGAGGTTGCCAAGTATGAAGAGCAGTTGGACCACAGTGGATTCTGGGAGGGTGCAGGTGGTGGAACAGAGGTGAAGCCCCCTAGCTGTACCGCTACACAAATCATATGCCATTCTGGCAGAGCAAGGTTCTTCAATGATGGCGCCCTCAGTAGAGACCAAGAAGAATGCTGAGGACATCCACAAGGGAGATCCACAAAAGGGTGGCAAGGGGCACCACAGGGGAAGCAAACAGCTTCTGATAGGGGATTCAATTGTTAGGGGGGTAAAACTGGGGAAGGGAGAGGAGAAGGAAGTAAGGTGCCTGCCTTGTGCCATGGCTTGGAGGAACAGGGAGCGAATCCTCAGGATTGCAGAAGCAGAATCACATGAGAGGGAACTAGATATCATTGTCCACCTTGGGACAAATGACCTAGCTAGGCATTGGATCAGTGCAGTGCAGAATTAATTTGTGGAGTTGGGGAGGGGCCTCAGATAGGTAGCAAGCACGGTAACCTTCTCAGAGGTGCTGCCAGTCCATGGCAGGGGTGAGGTTAGGGTACTGCACACCATGCAGTTTAATGAAT
Organism: Neoceratodus forsteri; assembly: GCA_016271365.2. NCBI lineage: Eukaryota > Metazoa > Chordata > Ceratodontiformes > Ceratodontidae > Neoceratodus > Neoceratodus forsteri. The sequence goes on along the minus strand of CM057451.1, from coordinate 455,272,402 downwards.
GGTTGCAAAACTGGTGCAGAGCACAGGGCTTTGGCTTCATTGGGGACTGGGGGTCCACCTGGAGACATAAAGGTCTATACTGGCATGATTGTCTGCATCTGTCCAGGAAGGGAACCAAGCTCCTAGGTGACAGGTTTAAATGCTTCCTTGGCAAGCTTTTAAACTAGCCAAGGGGGGAAATGCTGATAAGAGACAGGAAATTTCAAGCCTCTCCCCACAAAACATGGCAGGTAGTAAGGTAAACACTGAGGTACAGAGCTCAACACAGGGCAGAACAGGGGTAAATGGAAAAATAGACAAGGGCAATAAGAGCAGGGATGGGGGAAAAAGGATAAAGCCAACATTAAATGGAGGGCAATGAATACCAATGCCCGTAGTCTGGGAAACAAGCTTCCTGAGCTAGTAGCCCTGATGGAAGATGAACAATTGGATATTGTGGCAGTCACGGAAACATGGTACACAGAGAACCATGACTGGGATGTCAACATACCAGGGTACACAATCCACAGAAGGGACAGAGAAGGTAAAAGAGGAGGTGGAGTAATTCTGTACATAAGGGACGGGATCAAAGCTACAGAACTAAAAAGTAAAGAGGGAGGACAAGAGGCACTCTGGGTCACCTTGGAGACAGGGAATGGCATCACAATCCGCTGGCGTTGTATACAGACCCCCATCTCAAGGGAGGAAATGGACAAGAAAATGATAGAGGACATTCTCAAATGGCTGAAAAAGGGAGATACTGTTGATGGGGACCTGAATATGCAGATGTTAACTGGATGACATGTACTGCAGCCACATCCAAGAGCAGGGTCATTCTCGATGCCCTGCAGAAGCAGGCCTTAGACAGCTAGTGTTGGAACCCACTCAGGAAGAGCAATACTAGACCTGGTACTCTCAAATGGAGAGGATCACAAATTTAGAAGTCAGTAGACATCTGGGAACAAGTGACCACTGCACAGTGTGCTCACAATGAGCACAACCATGGAGATAAGCCATACAAAAACAAGGATACTGGACTTTAGAAGGGCTGACTTTGGCAAAATGGGTGAATACCTGAAGAATGTACTAGCAAATGGCCAAAAGGAGGTGGAAGAACAATGGAGAAAAATCAAAACTGCCATCATAGAGGCAACAAGCCTTTTGTGAAACAAATAAAGAAAACATAGCGAGTAAAAACACTATGGTTCTCAAAAGAGGTGGCAGGAAGGTTAAGGAGAAAAAGGCTGCATTCAAAAGTATAAGGAATCACAGAAGGAGCATGACAGGAACTTTATCAATTAAAGCAGAAAAGAAGTGGGAAGGCAGTCAGAATAGCAAAGGCCCAAACTGAGGAAAAAGATAGCCAACTCAGTTAAGAAGGGGGATAAAACCTTTTATAGGTACATTAGGGAGCATAGAAAGGTTAAGGGAGGGATAGTGAAGATTAATAAAGGAGAGGGGAGGTGGGCAGAGGGAGACAATGAAAAGGCAGAGATACTGAATGAATACTTTTGCTCAGTATTCACAAAAGAAGAAGAGAAGGAGTTACCTAAGCCAGACAATAGAAGCACTCTGGGTAGGTGGGTTGACACCAGTCCATTCACAGAAGAAATAGTCCTGAAAGAACTCTTAAAACTCAAGGTGGACAAAGCAATGGGGCCTGATGGGATTCACCCCAGAATCCTAAAAGAACTAAGGGAGGACCTAGTGATACCACTGACCATGCTTTTTAACAAATCATGGCAGGATGGGGTGGTACCTGAGGACTGGAGGAAGGCAGATGTGATTCCCTTTCACAAAAGTGGGAGCAAGGCAGAAGCAGGAAACTACAGACCTGTAAGTTTGACCTCAGTGGTAGGGAAAATGATGGAATCACTTCTGAAAGAAAGAATTGTTGAGTACCTAGAGGCCAGCGGGGCACAGGACCCAAAGCAGCATGGATTTACAGCAAGAAGGTCATGTCAGACAAATCTAATTGATTTCTTTGACTGGGTGACCAAAGTAATAGACCAGGGAGGGGCTGTGGATATGGCCTGCCTAGACTTTAGCAAGACATTTGACACAGTCCCACACAAAAGATTAATAATCAAGTTAGCCAGCCTGGGAGTGGGTCCCAGAGTGGTAGCCTGGGTAGCAAACTGGCTGCACAACAGGATACAGAAGGTAATAGTGAATGGAACACATTCTGAAGTAAGGGGGGTTACTAGTGGAGTACCTCAGGGCTCAGTACTGGGTCCAGTCCTCTTTAACATCTTCATAGGTGACATTGCAGATGGTCTGGAGGGAAAGGTATGCCTCTTTGCAGATGACACAAAGATCTGTAACAGAGTTGATACAGAAGAGGGGGTAGAAAGGATGTAAAGGGACTTGGCAAGGTTGGAGGAATGGTCAGACATATGGCAACTTAGATTCAATGCAAAGAAGTGCACCTGGGAAACAAAATTCCACGAGAAGAGTACACAATAGCAGGGGAGGTACTAACAACAACAAAAATGGAAAGGGACATGGGGAAGTCATATCAGATGACCTAAAGGTGGGTAAGCAATGTGAAAGTCAGTAAGGAGAGCCAGGGGACACTGGGATGCATAGGAAGGGCATCACAAGTAGAAAAAAGGAAGTGGTTATCCCTCTATACAGACAGTTGGTGAGACCCATCTGGAGTACTGTGTGCAGTTTTGGAGACCTCATCTACCAAGGACATAGACAGGATGGAAGCAGTCCAGAGGAGGCAACTAAAATGGTGCAGGGTCTGCAGCAGAAACCATATGAAGAGACTGAGAGAGCTTAATATATATACCCTTGATGAAAGGAGGGACGGGGGGACATGATAGAAATGTTCAAGTACCTCAAGGGAATCAACAAAGTCCAGGAAGGTAGCATCTTTCAGAAAAGAGATGTGTAAGAACAAGGGGCACAATTTAAAGATAGAGGGCAGCTCAGAGTGTGTGGAAATCTTTTTCATGGAGAGAGTGGTGGATACATGGAACCGCCTTCCTGGGGAGGTCGTTGGGTCTAAAACAGTGTGGGAATTCAAACATGCATGGGACAGACATAAGGCAATTATAGTGGGGGGTTGCAGGAAGTAGGCTGTTGGTTAACTAGAATCTGCAGCTTATCCAGTAGGTAGGGAAATGGGCAGACTGGGTGGGCCAAGTGGTCCTTATCTGCCGTCAAAGTCTATGTTTCTCTCCTCTCCTTCCCCCAGTTCTACCCTCCTAACAATGAAGTCTCCCACCAGGAGTTGTTTCCTTGCCTTGTGGGGTCCCATGCCACCTCCAGTGGGTCTCCTTTGTGTACGTTCCCATCATCCTCCTTGGTCTCCACTGTGGGTGCCTCCATAGAGGAACCACACTCTGCCAGAACGGCATATGAATTGTGGAGAGGTACAACTGGAGGGATGCACCTCTGTTCAACCATCCTCACCCTCCCTGAGCCCACTGTGGTCCAACTGCTCCTCTTTCTTGGCAACCTCTGAGGCAGAGGCGGTGGCTCTGGTGGTCCCTGGGTGGGAAAGGAGGTCCCCCAAATCCTGGCTAACTCAGCCTGGAGATGAGCAGCATCCTCCCTCAGCCCAGAGAGGTGCCTGCAGATGGGACAACGCATCCTCTAGAATGTCTCCCGGAAGATTGCTGCTCCACAGCCGCTGCACTGCACCACTCCCATCATGTCTTATTTGTGGTCCCTTAACTGTTGTTTTGTATACTTACTCTTTCCTCTATTTATTTTATTTTATTTTTTTATAAAGTTTTTTCTCCCTACTTTCCTACTGCCTCCGTGCCCTTAAAGCTCCTGATCTTCCTGTTCTGGGACAGTAAGTTCCTATATTCCTCAGTAGTCTCCTTCTTACTTGTTCAGAGTTAGACCTCCAGCAGCTAGGGGGGATGGAGAGCTACTCTTTTCCTTCTAGCATGGTGAGTCTTTTGTGCCTCTGTGATCACTCCCTTCCTGCTCCCAAACAGGAAGTTCCTGTTGTCAGTCAAATCCTGTGCCTATAAAAGTAGAACCGGCTAAGGGTGAGGGGTGGAGCGGAGGGATGGAGGGCATTATAGTCCCAGTAAAGTTCTAACAGCAGCTCCTCCCTCTTGCTGTTCTCTGCCACAAGCTAAGTCAGTTTTTAAATGCAAACACCTGGCTTCCTTCTCTCTAAGCCAGTCCCCCTAATTCACAGTTTCTTTTTCACCTAGCTAACTGCACGGATAACAATTCCTTCACCCAACTCAGAAACACACTCTGTTTTGTTTGTTTTTACCCTACATTGAAGTTCCCAGTAGTAGAGTTCTAGTTCTTTAGTCCAATAGAGTAGTAAAGTTCTAACAGCAGCTCCTTCCTCTTGCTGTTCTCCTTACTCCTGCACTACCAATGCCAATGCAAGCAAGACAATGTTCAGCATTCACAAATGCTTGTTTTTTTCTGCCATAACATCATACAATCCCCTAATACCCAGCTTTTAGCAAATTTGTCCTTTGCCATGTCCCAGCCATGCTTAAACCCATTTTTAGTTGCTTTCCTCAGACTTCTGAAGGTAGGCTATTCCAATGATCCACCACTCTCTCTGTAAAGTAGTACTTCCACAAGTTTCTGTTCAATTTACCACCAGCCTCAAATCATTACCTCTAGTGACTACATTCATATTCCTCATAAATATATCCCCGCTGTTTACCTTATTCAAGCCCCTAAGAAGCTTGTATCTTTCAGTCATATCCCCCTCCCACATCTGATCTCTAAAGAAAGCATATTCAGGTCCTCTAACCCCTCCTTATAGGATCTACCCTGTTGCCCCTGTATCATCTTGGTGACCATACGCTTCACAGATTCCACTCTATCGGTCTCTCTCCTCAAAGAAGGGTTCCAGAACTGGACGCAATACTCCCAGATGTGGTATCACAAGGGATCTGTAAAGTGGCAGAATTACCTAATTTCTGTTATCAAACCTTCTCCCTATGCGACCTAGTATCCTTGAAGCCCTACTGTTTGTCTTGTTACACTGACTTGTTTGTTTAAGTGAGTCACTAATTATGACACCTAAACCTCTTTCTCCTCTGATATATTAATAAGAATAGAATAGAATAAGGGGTGCTAGCTGCACATTCGAGCAGACTTGATAGACCTCTAGGCCTTTATCTGCTGACAAATTTCGTATGTTCGTATGTTCGTATTCAGTTTAACTCTTCTTATCCATACGCTGTGTGAGGATTATGTCTACCTAAGTAAATAACTTTATGCTTCTTCGCTTTAAACTTCAACTGCCATACTTTAGTCCATTTTTCTTGTATTTTTAGGTCTTTCTGGAGATCCTACACCCCCTCCTCATGACTGTTTCACAATTTGTCCCAGTCATTTTGCTCCATGACAACTCACCCCGGACTGTTAGCTCTGGCATCAATTGGCTTTCATGCCAATTCATCCCTAGACAATTTGCACCCTGTGTAAATAATATAAAATAAACTCCCGGTTGGTGCACGTTGCCTGCCAGATGAAATACTGTACTCAAGGGCTGTAGAAGTGGAAGTTGTACTGTTATTGTTGTTGGAATACAGTATAGTACATAGTGGGAGTGAACTGTCTGGTGACTAATTGACGTTGGAGCTGATTGACACCAGAACTAATAGAACTGAGGTGAGTTGTCGCAGCAGGAAATGATGAGGACCAGTTGACGTGTTCCCCTCCTCAGGATCTACCTTTCCACATAGCTTTGTATCACCTGCAAACAGACTCAAGTTTCTTTTGTATACCCACTGAACCCCCAGTGTCAGTAATGTACATACTAAATGGGATAGATCCCAGGACTGATCCCAGAAGTACTCAGCTTGAGACCTCTCTATCCTCTGATTTAGCCCCATTTACAACTACGTTTCTACTGTTTTCTTTCTTTTAATGAGTTACCAGGCCACCTAACTAAACCCTGATCAACTCCCACATCTTCAATCTTCTTCAGCAGCCTCCTGCAGAGAAATGAATTGAAGACTTTAATATAGTCAAAATAAAGCAGACCTGCCGTCTTCCCTTGTCCATTGCTCTGGTGACTCAATCAAAGTAAATTATCAGATTGGTCTGACATGAGCTCCTTAACACAAAGCCATGTTGATTTTCATCCTGGAGTCCACGTTCATCCAGATAGGCCACCAAGTTTTTCTTCAGTGTGGTCTCCATCAGCTTACCTACTATGGAGGTGTGACTGACAGGCCTATAGTTGCCCAGTTCCTCCCTGAAACCCCCTTTATGAAGTGGCACAACATCAACAAACCTCCAGTCCACTGGTACCACTCCTGGTTGTAATGAGTTATTAAATATAGTGGTTAAGCATACTGCCAGTACTGTGGCCAATCCCCTAAGCACCCTGGGATGCAGACCATCATGGCCTTGTCTACTTTGAGAATCTCTTGTTCTTTTTTACCCTGTGTCACAAACCCACTCAGCAGGTCAGCCCTCTACTCCCAAAGTGCCAACCTCCGAGCGCAGTCTTGTGAACAGTTAACAGAAACAGGGTAAACCTCCTGTCTGTTTTGTGTGTTCAAATCAACCTTTGGTCCCTGGTGGGGGACTCCATTGTTAGGAAGGTAGAACTGGGGGAGGAAGGGGAGAGGGAGGTAAGGTGTCTGCCTGGTGCCATGGCTTGGAGGGACAGGGAGCGAATCCTCAGGATTGCCAGAGCAGCTACACAGGGGAGGGAGCTGTATGTCATTGTCCACCTAGGGACAAATGACCTGGCTAAGAAAGGGATCAGAGCAGTTCAAGAAGAGTTTGTGGAATTGGGGAGGGGCCTTAGACAAGTAGCAAGCACGGTAACCTTCTCGGAGGTGCTGCCTGTCTATGGCATACGAGAGGCTAGGGTGCTCCACACCATGGGATTCAATCAGTGGTTGAAAAACTGGTGCAGAGCTCAGGGATTTGGCTTCATTGGGGACTAGGGGTCCAGCTGGAGTGATGCAAGCCTATACTGGCATGATGGGCTGCATCTGTCCAGGAGGGGAACCAGGATCCTAGGTGATAGGTTTAAATGCTTCATTGGCAAGTATTTAAACTAGCCAAGTGGGGAGGCTGGGAAATCCTAGCCCCCCAAAAAAGTCATGGTAGTAAGTGCAGTAAACACCAACATATAGATGTCGATAGGGAGAAGGGCAGGGGTAAATGGAGAAAGTGACAAAGGCAAGAAGGACAGGGATGGGGCAAAAAGGAGTAAGGCCTTCAGGAAATGGAGGTTGATGAGTATCAATGCCTGTAGCCTGGGCAACAAGCTCCCTGAACTGGTGGTCTTAATGGAAGAGGGATGCCTGGATATCGTAGCAGTCACAAAGGGTCTCCACAAAGGAGACCCACAGGAGGGTGGCAGGGGACCCTGCAGGGGAAGGAAACAACTCCTGGTGGGGGACTCCATTCTTAGGAAGGTAGAACTGGGGGAGAAAGGGGAGAGGGAGGTGAGGTGCCTGCCTGGCGCCATGGCTTGGAGGGACAGGGAGCGAATCCTCAGGATTGCTGGAGCAGCTGCACAGGAGAGGGAGCTGGATGTCATTGTCCACCTAGGGACAAATGACCTGGCTAAGAGAGGGATTAGAGAAGTGCAGGAAGAGTTTATGGACTTGGGGAGGGGCCTTAGTCAAGTAGCACGCATGGTAACCTTCTCGGAGGTGCTGCCCATCTATGGCATAGGAGAGGCTAGGGTGTTCTGCACCATGGGATTCAATCAGTGGTTGAAAAACTGGTGTGAAGCTCAGGGATTTGGCTTCATTGGGGACTGGGGGTCCACCTGGAGTGATGCAAGCCTATATTGGCATGATGGGCTACATCTGTCCGGGAGGGGAACCAGGATCCTAGGTGATAGGTTTAAATGCTTCATTGGCAAGCTTTTAAACTAGCCAAGGGGGGAGGCACTGGAAAGGAGCAGGGAAATCCTAGCCCCCCCCCAAATAATCATGGTAATAAGTGCAGCAAACACCAACATAGAGGTGTCGATAGGGAGAAGGGCAAGGGTAAACGGAGAAAGTGACAAAGGCTAGAAGGACAGGGATGGGGCAAAAGGGAGTAAGGCCATCAGGAAATGGAGGGTAATGAGTACCAATGCCTGTAGTCTGGGCAACAAGCTCCCTGAGCTGGTGGCCTTGATGGGAGAGGAATGCCTGGATATCGTAGCAGTCACAGAAACATGGTACACAGAGAACCATGACTGGGATGTTAACATACCAGGGTACATAACCTACAGAAGAGACAGGCAGGGGAGAAGAGGGGGAGGAGTAGCTCTCTATGTAAAGGAAGGGATAAAAGCAGCAGAACAAAAGAGCAAACAGGGAGGAGAGGAGGCACTGTGGGTCACCTTGGAGACTGGAAAGGGCACCACAATCCGCACAGGGGTTGTGTACAGATCACCATGTCAGGGGGAGAGAATGGACAAGGATATGATAGAAGGCATTCTTAGAATGGCATAGAAAGGGGAGATACTGTCGATGGGAGACCTGAATATGCCAGATGTTAACTGGAGCACATTTGCTGCAGCCACATCCAAGAGCAGAGCCATTCTTGATGCCCTACAGGTGGCAGGCATTAGACAGCTAGTTTCAGAACCCACTCGTGAGGAGCAATCTTAGACCTCGTGCTCTCAAATGGGGGCAGTGAGAGGATCTCAGATCTAGAAGTGGGTTGCCATTTGGGGACAAGTGACCATCAAACAGTGTGGTTCACATTAAACTCAGCTACAGAGTCAAGCCATACAAAGTGAGGGTACTGGACTTTAGGAGGGCTGACTTTGTAAAGATGGGAGAGTGCCTCAGAAAAGCACTAGCAAACAGGCTAGAAGGAGGTGTGGAGCAACAATGGGGAATCATCAAACTGCCATCACAGAGGCAACAAGCCTTTGTGTGAAGCAAATAAACAAATCAAAATGAAAGAAAAAGCCACTATGGTTCTCAAAGAGGTGGCTGTGAAAGTCAGGAAGAAAAGATAGCATTCCGGAGTATAAGGAAACACAGAAGAAGCAGGACAGAGAGCTGTACCAGTTAAGGCAGAAGGAAGCAGGGAGGGAAGTCAGAATAGCAAAGGCCCAAACTGAGGAAAAAGATAGCCAACTCAGTTAAGAAGGGGATAAAACCTTTTATAGGTACATCAGCGGTAGAAAGACAAAGGGAGGGATAGTGAGGCTGAATAGAATGAATGGTGGGTGGACAGAGGGGACAGTGAAAAGCAGGGATAATGAATATTTCTGCTCAGTATTCACAAAAGAGGAGGGAAGTGCCTAATCCAATTAACAGAAGCACTCTTGATAGGGGGTCGATCCCAGTCCTTTCACAGAAGAAAGGGTTCTGCAAGAACTCCTAAAACTGAAGGTGGACAAAGCAATGGGTCCTGATGGAATTCACCCAGAATTCTAAAAGAATTAAGGAGGAACTAGTGAAACCACTGCTACTCTTTTAATAAATCATGGGAGGATGGTGTGGTACCCGAGGACTGGAGGAAGGCGGATGTGATTCCCTTCACAAAGTGGGACCAAGACAGAGGCAGGAAACTACAGACCTGTCAGTCTGACCTCTGTGGTAGGGAAAGTGATGGAGTCACTTCTGAAGGAAAGAATAGTTGAGTACCTAGAGGCCAGTGGAGCACAGGACCTAAGGCAGCATGGGTTCAGAGCGGGAAGGTCATGTCAGATGAATCTAATAGATTTCTTTGACTGGGTGACCAAAGCAGTAGACCAGGGAGGGGCCGTGGACATGGCCTACCTAGACTTTAGCAAGGCATTTGACACAGTACCACACAAAAGATTAATAGTCAAATTAACCAGCCTGGGAGTGGGTCCCAGGGTGGTAGCCTGGGTAAAACATTGGCTGGACAACAGGACACAGAAGGTAATTGTAAATGGAGTCCACTCTGAAGAAAGAGGGGTTACTAGTGGGGTACCGCAGGGTTCAGTATTATGTCCAGTCCTTTTTAATGTCTTCATCAGTGACATTGCAGAGGGACTGGAAGGAAAAATATGCCTTTTTGCAGATGACACAAAGATCTGCAACAGGTTTGATACACAAGGAGGCGTGGAAAGGATGAAAAGGGACTTGGCAAGGTTGGAGGAATGGTCAGAAGTATGGCAGCTAGGATTCAATGCAAAGAACTGCAAAATAATGCACCTGGAAACAAGAACCCAGGGAAGAATACAAAATGTGTGGGAGGTAGTAACAACAACAAAAAAGGAAAGGGACCTGGGGGTAATCATATCAGATGACCTTAAAGTTAGCAAGCAATGTGAGAAGGCAGTAGGGAGGGCTGGGGATATACTGGGATGTATAGGGAGAGGCATCAGCAGCAGAAAACAGGAAGTTGTTATCCCTCTGTACAGACAGTTGGTGAGACCCCATCTGGAGTACTGTGTCCAGTTCTGGAGACCTCATCTCCGCAAGGACATAGACAGGATAGAGGTAGTCCAGAGGAGGGCAACTAAAATGGTGCAGGGTCTGCAAGAGAAGCCGTATGAGGAGAGACTAAAGGAGCTTAATATGTATACCCTTGAGGAAAGAAGGGAGGGGGACATGATAGAAACGTTTAAGTACCTCAGTGGAATCAACAAAGTCCAAGAGGGTAGCATCTTTCAGAAAAAGAGACTTGCAAGAACAAGGGGACACAATTTAAAGATAGAAGGAGGGCAGTTCAGGGCAATGTGCGGAAGTATTATTTCACGAGAGGGTAGTGGATGCATGGAACAGCCTTCCTGAGGAGGTTGTGGGGTCTAAAACTGTGGGAGATTTCAAGAATGCATGGGACAGACATAAGGCAATTCTTGTGGGGGGTAGGAAGAAATAGGCTGCTGGTTAACTAGGATCTGCAGCCTATCCTGTAGGTAGGGAAATGGGCAGACTGGATGGGCCTGGCGGTCCTTGTCTGCCATCAAAGTCTATGTTTCTATGTCACAGAAACATGGTACACAGAGAACGATGACTGGGATGTTAACATACCAGGGTATGTAACCTACAGGAGAGACAGGGAGGGGAGAAGAGGGGAGGTAGCTCTCTATGTAAAGGAAGGATAAAAGCAACTGAACAAAAGAGTAAACAGGGAGGAGAGGAGGCACTGTGGGTCACCTTGGAGACTGGAAGTGGCACCACAATCCGCACAGAGTTTGTATACAGACCCCCAGGTCAGGGGGAGGGAATGGACAAGGATATGATAGAAGGCATTCTTAGGATGGCAGAGAAAGGGGAGATACTGTTGATGGGAGACCTGAATATGCTAGATGTTAACTGGAGCACACTTGCTGCAGCCACATCCAAGAGCAGGGCCATTCTCGATGCCCTACAGGTGGCATGCCTCAGACAGCTAGTTTCAGAACCCACTCGTGAGGGAGCAATCTTAGGCCTCATACTCTCAAATGGGGACAGTGAGAGGATCTCAGATCTAGAAGTGGGTTGCCATCTGGGAACAAGTGACCATCAAACAGTGTAGTTCACATTAAACTCAGCTACAGAGTCAAGCCATACAAAAGTGAGGGTACTGGACTTCAGGAGGGCTGACTTTGGCAAGATGGGAGAGTGCCTCAGAAAAGCACTAGCAAACAGGATAGAAGGAGGGGTGGAGCAACAATAGGGAATCATCAAATCTGCCATCACAGAATCAACAAGCCTTTGTGTGAAGCAAATAAACAAATCAAAATGAAAGAAAAAGCCACTATGGTTCTCAAAAGAAGTGGCAGGGAAAGTCAGGGAGAAAAAGATAGTATTCAGGAAGTATAAGGAAACACAGAAGGAGCAGGACAGAGAGCTGTACCAGTTAAGGCAGAAGGAAGCAGGGAGGGAAGTCAGAATAGCAAAGGCTCAAACTGAGGAAAGGATAGCCAACTTGGTTAAGAAGGGTGATAAAAGGGGTCACGTGATGGCTGCTTAGCTGAAGGTCGCATCCTCTCCTCGCTCCCCGACAGAACTTGCAATATTGCCTTTCTACCGTTAATTCCAACTCGCAATTTTGAAAGCGCTGCAGAAAAGAAGCTTTTGGAAGGTGACAGGAGGAAGAAACGAATGGATTCAGAAATGCAGAAGGTTCCTCCATGGCACACGCCCCCACCTTCCCCCAAGAAGGATAAGGCCACGAAGAGGCCTAAAGCGCAGTCGGCTATAGCTGCATCTTCCGCCGTGGCTCCCACGGCATTGTCCGAATACAAATTCATGGAGATCATGCTGCCCCTGGAGGAATCCATAGCGTCAATCTCCAATGATGTGCAGCAAATCAGGGCTAAGCTAAATTCACTTTCTACTCAAGTTGGGGATATAGACGTCCGGCTGATATCTGTGGAGAAGTGGAGGGACAAGTCTGAGCTGGACTCCTCCACATTAAGGCAGAAGATGCGGAAGCTAGAAGATAAGTTAGAAGATCTTGAAGGGTGCAGTCGGCGCAATAATTTGATCATCTTCGGGTTGTCAGAGAAGCAACAGGGTACTAATCCTGCCCTGTTTGTGCAAAAATTTTGTGAGAAAATAGCGGGTCCCTCCCTGAATAATGGAGTATATGTTGTTGAAGGAGCACGCCGCTCCCTGCGCCCCCCCATTACCAGGTGCACCACCTAGACCGTTGGTCTTCAAGCTACTGAACTATTTGGACAAGGTATATTTCTTAAATAAAGTCAAGAAAGCACAAGAGATTCAATGGGAGGGGAGCAAACTAAGGGTGTCCCAGGACCTGCCCACTCAGTCCGGCTTAAAAGGCAGAGTTTTCATCCTCTAGTATCCCGTTTGATTGCTGCTGGAGTGCCCTTCCGGATGAAATACCCTGCAACTCTGCAAGTCAAATCCAAGGATAAATGGGTGGTGTGTGAGTCACTTAAGCAAGCCACGGAAGAGCTGCACATACTTTTTCCAGATCTCTTTAAGTGAGCAGTCATCTGAGGGATGGAAGGACTGATCTGTGCTACTTGGCACAAGAGAGTTAACACCAGCTGATTTCTGATGTGGCATCCTGCTATTTAGTGACTGTGAAGAGTGATGTTTCAGAATAGCCGATAGACAGTAATTCCTGGATAGGGAAGGGGAGGAGACTTGGCGGTCTGAAGAGTTAAGCGTCTTTATAGTAATGAACACTTACGAGGCCAAACCAGATTGGTCAATAGTGCACTGAAACTGGGAACTTTACTCTGCACAGCTAGAACATGTGTTGTGTTGTTGTCGCCTTTTTCTTAAAGTTAAATGCTTATTTTGCTTTATTGCCCCGATGCCCTGTGTCTGTTGGAAAAAGGCATGCATTAAAATCCCTGTACAGGGCATGAAGGGCAGAAAGGGAATTGTTTATGAGTGATGTATTGTGGATCAGGGGAGGGAGGAGGGGAGTTACTGGGGGTTGGGCTGTGAGACTGATAATCGCATGCCGCGCTGTATATTGGGAGATCGGTTTTGCTAGAACCGGGGGCAGTTAATGGGCATGCATGGTATTGGGGGGGGTTTGTTTGTTACTTTTTTTCAGGGGGGATGGCAATCTCTTCATTACTACTGTATTGCAAAAGCGGTAGGGGGTTGGGGGAATTAAGGAAACGCTGCACATCAAGTTCGTAGGGACGTATTCTGTATTAAGTTATCTAAACCCTGGATTTCCTCAGTTTTCCACTGTTTTATCAAAGTTTATGGGTGGACCTTATAAATTAGTGAGTTGGACTATAAAAGGGGTGCAGAGCAAACAGAAGAGAAGTATGGTTATTAATCATCTAGCCCAAATTAAGAATGGACATTGCCTGTCTTCAGGAGACACACTTGCCCAGAGATAACATTTATTTTTTTAAGCGAAGGTGGGTGGGGCAAGTGTATGGTTCGGGTAAGTCCACTAAACAGGCTGGCACTATTATTTTGATAGCTAAACACGTGCCATTTAGTAAATCACAAGAGTGGTCTGATCCAGAGGGGCGTTATAGTATTATACAGGGCACGTTGGCCTTAGTCCCAGTGTTAATAGGGTCAATTTATGGACCAAACATAGACTCGCCCTCTTTCTTTACCCAGTTGCTGACAAGATTGGTATGTAACCCGCCTATACTAACTTTTCTGGGTGGGGATTGGAATCTAGTCCCGAGAGCGGACATAGACTGCTCAGATAGTAGAAAATGCGGGCTTTCGCCAGCACAGCGTGCCTTTAGGGAGCTCCTAACGGGAGCTGGGGTAATAGATGTGTGGCAAACGTTGCATCCAGATGAAAAACAATTCACGTATTTCTCCCCACTGCATGGTACTTATTCTAGAATAGATTTCTGGCTAGTAAGCTCTTTTTTCCTGCCTAGCATTATTGATGCACCCATTTACTCGAGGGTACTTTCTGATCACTCTCTGGTTGGTATATCTTTTATTTTAGGGCCTACGACAAGGAGGTCCTCCTTGAGGTGTCTCAATACGCAATTGCTTAATAATCCCGAAATTCTAACATCCACACAGGCTTTTATTAAGGGATTCATGGACATAAATCTGGGGACGGTGGCTAGGATTGACACAGTGTGGGCTGCCCTCAAATGTGCCATCAGGGGTAATTTTATACGAATAGCATCCACACGAGCTCAGGAAAATAAATTGAAACTGGATTCTATATTAGAAGGAATACAACAGTTGGAATTTAATATTAGTAAGTTATCGCCACCAGAGGATTGGGTCAGGTTACATCGCCTCCAAGCGTCCTATTATGATATGATGGCGCAGAAGGCAGAATTGACCATTCATAACACCAAACTGAGATACCTGGAGTCAGGGGAACGGGCAGGGAAGCTTCTGGCAAGTAGACTAAGGCAAGCTGAAATGGCTAAAGCCATTTTGAGTTTGAGATCTCCACAAGATGGCTGTATTATCTCCCATCCCCAAGAGATAGTATCTATCTTTGGGAATTTTTATAAAGATCTCTATTCAGCTGATGATCCTCTGCAAGTAACTGATAGCGAAATTGAGGATTAACTCCATTTAGCTAATTTCCCCCTTATGCCGCCAGCAATGGTAGATCAGCTGGGTGCTTTAGTTACATTAACTGAAGTAGACACTGCCATTGCTCAGCTTCCCTTAGACAAGGCTCCCAGTCCAGATGGCCTGTCCAATAACTTGTACAAGGCCTGTCTCCCACTACTCTCCCCATTGTTGAGGGATGTGTATAACTTGTGGTTCCATAAAGGAATAAAGGATCCCAGTTTTCTAGAGGCAATCATTACAGTTATCCCTAAACCTAATAAGGATCCATTGTGCCCTGGGAGTTATAGGCCAATTTCATTGCTAAATTCGGATGTTAAAATTCTGGCAAAGATCCTTGCTAATCGACATGCCCCTATGTTAAGTAGTATTATTAGTAACGAACAAGTGGGTTTCCTGGTGGGGTGTGTAGCCGGAGACCATATGCGCAAACTCATGCACCTGATGCAGAGGGCCAAAGAATCAGGCATCTCATCAGTGCTTGTTTCCCTTGACACTGAAAAAGCATTCAACAGGGTTTCCTGGTGCTTTTTGTTTGCCACTCTTAAGCAGTTTGGTATGCCTGCCTCTTTCCTCACCTGGGTTAAAATTCTATATACTGCTCCAACAGCGAGGGTATGGTGCAACGGACACCTGTCTCAGGCTTTTCCTCTGGAGAAGAGCACTCAACAGGGTTGCCCCTTATCTTCTCTTTTGTTTAATTGTTACCTGGAACCATTAACTCGGATGCTTGTTTCCAACACAGCTTTAAAAGGAATTCAGTTATACGGGGAGAGATTTGTTCTATCGGCATATGCAGATGATATACTGCTGCACCTGGAGGAACCAGAAACCTCATTACCAGCCCTTTTGGAGGAAATAAACAGCTTTGCTAAAGTCTCAGCTTATAAGCTTAACTTATCCAAGACTAAGGTGTTCCCATTGAACTGCAGAGTTACTAAAACCAATATTCTATAATCGGGCCTTTCCTGGGAGTATCGAACCCTAACCTATTTAGGGATAATGATTTCCCGAGGAATCTCTTCCATGTTCAAGGATAATTTGGCTGTGCTAGTACAGACCGTGCAGGCAGACTTGAATAGGTGGGGTGAGCTTTCTATGACGTTATTGGGATGCAGTAACATACTGAAAATGAATGTTTTGCCGAGGCTTTTATACCCGTTAGGAATGATGGGTCTTTATATTCCCAGGAAATGGTTTACGAACTTGCAGAGAATGTTTAGCAACTTTCTCTGGAAGAATAAACCTCCCAAGCGTGCGTTTCATAAATTAACTGCTCCTAAGTTGCAGAGGGGACTAGCTCTTCCTTCTCTGTTCACTTACTATGGGGCACAACACCTTAGTAAAATGGCCCTTTGGTGTCAGACGGACTTACTCGTCGATATTGGCAGGTATTGTCCGGTATGGTTAAATATTGAAGGTAAGACGGCGAGGACTGTTAACTGCTCCCTGGCCACTCTCGTACATGTTAAATTCTCCAAGCTTGATAAATCACTCAGATCTACTCCTATAGCTTGGTCTCTCAAAGCATTGCATCAAATTCTACAGTATTACTCGATAAAGTGGCATGGGTCTCCCCATCAACCTTTAGTTTATAATCCACAAGTTTTAATTGATAGGCGCCTCATTCCACCCTTTTTTCTTCCACAGCTCAAACACTGCACATTGGCTAATTTGTTACAAAATAATAGGGTAGCTCCCTTTCAAATTCTGCAGGTGCATTTTCACCTAAGTTCTAAAGACTTTTTTAAGTATTTGCAAATCAAAAGTGCACTAGCATAATTTAATAATAAGGAAGGTTGGTCTGATCATACGACTGAGGGGCTGCAACAAGTTTCACAGAGCACAGAGACGGCCCACGCAGTCTCAAAGATTTACAAGCAGCTCCAAGTGATAGACCATAATCTTCCCACTGGAATTTGCTATTATTGGGTGCACAAGCTTTCTTTGTCGACTGAGGTGGAGTTCTGGAAGAAAATTTGGTGCAACGAATTATTAATATATTAAACAAGATAGATTGCGCCTCGTGCAATTTCAGATTATGCATGATATGTATCTTACACCACTTAAATTGTATAACGCGGGTCTTGCAGTTTCCCCTGCCTGTTTCAGATGTAAGAGAACTCAGGGCTTTCTCCAGCATATGCTATGGGAATGTCCTAATACGCAGGTTTTCTGGAGATCTATCAGCGAAAGTTGGATCCAATACTAAGGTTGGATAATTTATTTACTTCCGAAGCCTGTATGTTAGCGATATTTCCTCCGGGAACCCCAGTGATACGGCAGGCTCATATCACAATAATTGCGGCCATAGCTAAATTAGTAATGCTAAGGCACTGGAAGGAGGATATTCTTCCTGTAGTCTTAGAGTGGTATCGGGGAGATGCTGCTTGCCATCCAAGTAGAAAAGCATATTGCCACAGTAAGACAGAGAGTACAATATTACCAGACTATCTGGGAGCCCCTTATGACTTTACTTTCCTTATGGAATTTAGAATTGCTTGTTATAATTATTCCATTACGCGGCCGTAAAATATGGGAACAAAGTAGTTTTTATCTTTATGTGATACGGCACTAAATTTCTTTCGTGGTTTACCCCCGTTCCCTTTCTTTTTTTTTCTTCTTCCTCCCTATGGATTGGTCTTTTCTTTATGAAGGTTCTCTTTAGTTGTGCTGAGGGGAGTTTGCGGGGGTATAGAAGGGATGGTGGGGAAGGGGTTGTGTTTGAGAGAGGAATGGTTTTAGGTTGAATCATTTAATGAAGGAGACTGTTAAAACACTGGATAGACTATGTTTGATATTCTCTACTGTATCCCTGTACTGTGGTTACCATGTTGTATATGAAGGAAAACAGTAAAGTATACTAAATAAAAAAAAAAGATGGGTGATAAAACGTTTTATAGGTACATCAGGCAGCATAGAAAGACAAAGGGAGGGATAGTGAGGCTGAATAGAATGAACAGTGGGCGGGCAGAGGGGGATAATGAAAAAGCAGGGATACTGAATGAATATTTCTGCTCAGTATTCACAAAAGAGGAGGGGGAGGTGCCTAATCCAATTAACAGAAGCACTCTGGATAGGGGGTTGATCCCAGTCCTTTCACAGAAGAAAGGGTTCTGAAAGAACTCCTAAAACTGAAAGGTGGACAAAGCAATAGGGCCTGATGGAATTCACCCCAGAATTCTAAAAATTAAGGGAGAACTAGTGAAACCACTGACTACCCTTTTAACAAATCATGGGAGGATGGTGTGGTACCGAGGACTGGAGGAAGGTGGATGTGATTCCCCTTCACAAAAGTGGGACTAAGACAGAGGCAGGAAACTACAGACCTGTCAGTTTGACCTCTGTGGTAGGGAAAGTGATGGAATCACTTCTGAAGGAAAGAATTGTTGAGTACCTAGAGGCCAGTGGGGCACAGGACTCAAGGCAGCATGGGTTCACAGCAGGAAGGTCATGTCAGATGAATCTAATTGATTTCTTTGAGTGGGTGACCAAAGTAGTAGACCAGGGAGGGGCTGTGGACATGGCCTACCTAGACTTTAGCATGGCATTTGACACAGTCCCACACAAAAGATTAATAGTGAAATTAACTAGCCTGGGAGTGGGTCCCAGGGTGGTAGCCTGGGTAAAACATTGGCTGAACAACAGGACACAGAAGGTAATTGTAAATGGAGTCCACTCTGAAGAAAGAGGGGTTACTAGTGGGGTACCACAGGGTTCAGTACTGGGTCCAGTCCTTTTTAATGTCTTTATAAGTGACATTGCAGAGGGACTGGAAGGAAAAGTATGACTCTTTGCAGATGACACAAAGATCTGCAACAGGGTTGATGCACAAGGAGGCGTGGAAAGGATGAGAAGGAACTTGACAAGGTTGGAGGAATGGTCAGAAGTATGGCAGCTAGGATTCAATGCAAAGAACTGCAAAATAATGCACCTCGGAAACAAGAACCCAGGGGAAGATTACACAATGTGGGGGAGGTAGTAGCAAAAACAAAAAAGGAAAGGGACCTGGGGGTAATCATATCAGATGACCTTAAGGTTAGCAAGCAATGTGAGAAGGCAGTAGGGAGAGCTGGGGGTATCCTGGGATGCATAGGGAGAGGCATCAGCAGCAGAAAACAGAAAGTAGTAATCCCTCTTTACAGACAGTTGGTGAGACCCCATCTGGAGTACTGCATCCAGTTCTGGGTACCCCATCTCCACAAGGACATAGACAGAATAGAGGCAGTCCAGAGGAGGGCAACTGGAATGGTGCAGGGTCTGCAAGAGAAGCCATATGAGGAGACACTAAAAGAGCTTAATATGTATACCCTTGAGGAAAGAAGGGAGAGGGGGGACATGATAAAAATGTTTAAGTACCTCAGTGGAATCAACAAAGTCCAAGAGGTAGCATCTTTCAGAAAAGAGACATGCAAGAACAAGGGACATAATTTAAAGATGGGGGCAGTTCAGGGGCAATGTGAGGAAGTATTTTTTCACAGAGAGGCGGTGGATGCATGGAACAGCCTTTCTGAGGAGGTTATGGGGTCTAAAACTGTGGGAGAATTCAAGAATACATGGGACAGACATAAGGCAATTCTTGCGGGGGGTAGGAAGAAATAGGCTGTTGGTTAGCTAGGATCTGCGGCCTATCCTGTAGGTAGGGAAATGGGCAGACTAGGTGGGCCAAGCAGTCTTTATCTGCCGTCAAAGTCTATGTTTCCATGTTTCTATGTTAAGTCTTGGAGGGATTCAAACTGTGAACCTCTTGTTAGCGTACCCAATGTACAGGCTCAGATAATTCTGCTCTTCGGGGAGGGCAGATATCTTTTGCCTATGGGCACCTAACCAGGTATACAAAATGAACCCTTAAAACTCTGTTAAAGACCTCAGAATAAATTCTTACCTTTTCCCAGTTTGGTAAAACCAGTAAGCTTTGTGCAGTGTCAGCTTTAACCATGTATGCTTCCCTTGTCAAGAAAAACAAATTCAAAGGCACACCAAGTAGTCCCTAACGTAGAGGTTTACTTCAAAATAGATAAAAATGTAAAGTGTAAATACAGAACCATATATCACAAAACATACAATTCACTTAAACAAAACAGGTTTAAAAGTGCAGACAAAATCTCCTACCCCCAGTACTCTTAGAATTGTCTTTTCTAAGGTATTCTTATCTCACAGTGCTGCAGATGTTTCTTTTTCAGAGTCCAAACATTTGTGTGTAAATGGAAAACAGAATACTGTTTAAAAACTGGCTTTGCCAGCCTCTTTGCATGAGGTCACCTAGCTCCTCCCTGTCAGAATATAAAAAAAATATATATATATGCAAAACAGGACGTCTTATCAAAGGTAAATTAACATTCTGTGACCTCAGCAAAACTCATTTTTTTTCAAATGACTTTCTTTGATCTATGAGCAGCTTCCCCTTTCCAGGACATCAAATGACTTGTTATGTCTGTCTGCCAGATCTCACGGAGGTGCAACATGATTTTGTATCACCATGTGAATTTTACTGTGTTTCCTCTGAACGTTATAAAAGTTTATGATCTATCTTGGCAGTTGGCAAGCTGCAATTAGTCACATAAAAAAGGAGATCCTAACTTTTAAGTCTCTTCTAGCCTGTAATTATCTCTTGGCCTTCCAGGTAACACCTATTAGCTAAAACCTGGGAGGGGGTGTTGTCATTCCACAGACTGTCAGCATCTCTCATGAGAGACATTCAATAGCACATTTTTATATTACAAAAAGCATAGGTTAATCAGAACCAGCTGTCCAAGTGTCACACCCTGTCTACTGAAATATGCACTCAATCCATATTTTGACCCCACCTTATGCCAGCCTTTATGCCACTCTCTGCCAGAGGACCATTATTCTCCACCGTAAATAATGAACAACATAAATACAGTGAAAAGTAACGCCTTCTGCACATCCTACTCTATTACCTTCCCCTCTCAACTAAGCCTAACTATTCACCTCCTTGTTTTCTTTTTATCAGTCATTTATCTAAAAAAATCCTTTTCTCCACCCTTTACTTTCTCTTCAATCCACAGTGCAGTATCAGCTTTTTCCTTCCTAACTTCCACCTCGGCCTCTACGAGTTTACACTGATACTCCTGCCAGGTCTCCTCCCCTTTTGCCCTTTTGTACTAAAGGAAGGCCATTCTCATTGCCCTCACTGCTTCCCTCACTCTCTTTGAAAACCATACCTTTTTTTGTAATGTAAGTTTTTATTACATTTTTTAAACTTTTCACAGAAATACATAGAAACATCAAAGAAACCAGTGAATAAAACACACAAGTGATTATAAAAAGGCTACACGGCCACGTGATGGCAGCCTGAGGACAGCAAACTCCGGAGTTCCGCCACTTCGTTTTCATTCGAGTTTTACTAAAGTGTTTTACTGGCCGGAGCTACGAATTAGAGTGGGCGTGGATGGTGTTAGCGAGCAGAATCCACAGCCCGATCTCTAATATGGAGGCATACGTGAAAAAGGCGTGGCCGAAGCACTCGCCTCCCCAAACTCCAGAAAAAGAGAAGGCCACAAAGCAGCAGGCCGCCAGCTTATCGAACTTGCCTACCACAGATGCTCCACTCTCCGAATCGAGATTTCTTGAAATAATGCAACCTCTTCAGGCATCTATGGCGTCTATTGCCGAAGATATGCAAGAAATCAAGAGATCGGTTGACACTTTGACTCGGAGGATGGGAGATGCAGAAGCTAAGATCATCTCGGAAAACAAACAATCAGGGAATGACACAGAATTGGTCCTTGTGAAGCGGAGAATAAAAAAATTAGAGGAAAAACTAGAGGATTTAGAGGGACGCAGCAGAAGAAACAATCTTGTAGTTATTGGGATCCCTGAAAAGGAGGAGGGGAATGCCCCAATCGCTTTTCTTCAGAAGTTTTGCTGCAAAGTCATGAGTTCTCCCGAAGTGAAATATATAATGAGAGGGCTCATCGAGCCTTGCGCCTACCACCTCATGAGGGCCAGCCTCCCAGATCACTAATATGAGGTTCTTAAATTATCTGGACAAACAGCATGTACTGGCCAAGGCAAGGGAGATGAAGGAGCTGTTATGGGAGGGTCAGCAGATCTGAATTATTCAGGACCTGCCCCACTCGGTGAAGGTGAGGCGTCAAAATTACACCCGATCGTTGCTAAACTT
Organism: Neoceratodus forsteri; assembly: GCA_016271365.2. NCBI lineage: Eukaryota > Metazoa > Chordata > Ceratodontiformes > Ceratodontidae > Neoceratodus > Neoceratodus forsteri. Next base: position 455,250,388 of record CM057451.1, on the reverse strand, counting down.
ATTGCAGCATCTAAGACATATAAAGTTAGATGTCCTGCCATACTAATGGTAAATCATGAAGGGAGATGGTTAACGTTTGACTCCCATTCGCAGGCTCTACAGGAATTGCAGCGTCTCTGCCCGGAGCTCTTCAAGTGAGGACACATTTCATTCACCTCTGTATTGATAGGCTTCATTTCTGGAAATGTCTGGGTATTAGTCCAGATCCAGAGGCTCTCAAGCGGAATATGTGCAAACACCCTGGTTTGGTCCATACAAATTTTTTATATACAACTTTCTGGGTCAACTTGGTGACATCAAAATATACCCCAGGTGCTAGACTACAGTGATGCAGATGAATCTTTTTATTTATTTAATATTGGTTAACCCTTTTATTCTTCTTTCCTTTCTTACTTTATTTCCTCTTTTTAAGATAGTTTATTGGCCTTCTATTGTGGAGTGTATGACTGCATTCAGCTTCATTGACACCTTTGAGGACTGGTTTGACTTTGGGGAAGGGCCCCTCGTGCATAATTATCCACGCAGATACAGAGCTGCTGCTTAAAGATCACGGCTATGTATGGAACTGGTGGCGGGTCCTATATCAATACCGGGATGCGGATATATCATTGATGGCAGAGGATCAGAGGAGGACTGCTATTCTTATTTGGACCTGGCCGAATGGTCTTTCCGTTGCGTGCAGACGCAGGAGGGTCGGACTCTTCCGCAAGATGTGCAGAGGATGCGCTCTCCCTTTACCCTCTTTTCTCCCCTTTTTTTTTTATTTTTATGCAAGCATAGAATCTGTGGGCATGTGATTATCAATTGATCTTGTTATGGATTTATAATAGTCCGCCCGGAGAGGGTTTCCTTTAATTTGATTATTATTTACTTAGGCGATAGACAGTTTTAGACTGCTGGGGCTATTTCTGACTTAGTGAGACTAACGTTTTTTTTTTTGTTACTCTAGTGGGTGGGGAGGGCTCCGGAGGGTAGTGCTGGGTATGTTGGGCTGGCCAGAAGCAAATCATGTGGCGTGTTTTGCTTAGGAGAGCAGTTTTCTGGAACTGGGGATGCGTAATATGGGGTGGGGGGGCACTAAGGCGTATCTTATTGGGTTAGGGTGGGCTGGGCTTCTTAGAATTGTAGAATGTTTGGGATGTTGGGGGATAATCAAGTTCTGAGCTAAATGGGATGTATGTATATATCTGGCTTCAGGGAGCTTGCAACAGTTTTAGCGGTTTCCTTACCGTAGTATTTCAAGATGCTTTCCGCATAGGTCTCTCCAACAACGTAGTTAGCTACAATGAGCCATATGTATAAGCTTATTAGCTGGAATACTAAAGGAGCCAAGGATAGGGTCAAGAGACAAGTGGTTCTAAGACACCTTCACCATTTGGGGGCACAAATTGTCTTCCTCCAGGAGTCGCATCTAAAAAGAAGTGACATTCACTACTTTAGAAGAGCGTGGGTGGCCCAGGTCTTTGGGGCTGGGGCCTCGACCAAAAGAGCAGGGGTTGCCATACTTATTGCTAGAGGTGTCCCTTTCAAACTAATGAGCAGTGTTGGGATCCTGAAGGTCGCTATATATTTGTGCACGCCTACTAGCATCACAGCCAATTTTATTAGGCTCTATTTATGGCCCTAACAGTGATTCCCCTTCTTTTTCATGAACCTTTTCGTCAGGTAGTGTCTGATACCTATAAACTTATGGTTATTAGAGCGATTGGAATTTGGTGCTCCAAAATGATTTAGACAGGTCATATATAATGGGCGGGGTCTGTCCCTGAGCAAGGGCCCTGAAAGATTTCATCGATAAAGGCGGCTTTAGTTGATGTCTGGAGCATATTTAACTGGGATCGACAATATTCCTTTTATTCACCAGTACATAATTCCCATTCAAGAATTGACTACATTTTGGTCAGCTCATTGGTGGTGCCTGACATGATGCAGGTGGACATCTCCGCCAGAGTAATATCGGACCATGCCCCGGTGAGTGTGACATATAGGCCATCCCTACAGATTAGACGTTCACCACAATGGAGGCTAAATTGCCAAATTTTAAAAGAGGAGCCCTCTTTGATGGTCCTAAGGGACTTTATTAAGCACTTTTTAGAGGAAAATCAGGATTCAATAGACCAAAGAGACCTGATCTGGGCCGCCTTAAAGTGTTCCTTAAGGGGAGAGTTAATTAAGATCGCTTCCAGGAAGAAACGTGTCCGGAGGGACAAACTAGACTCTTTACTAACCTCGATTAAACAAACTGAGTGTGGCTTATCCGGCGTTCACCCGATTCGGATGTGGTTAGGTTGCATCAATTGCAGGCACAGTACTCGGGATTAGTCTTACAACAAGCAGAGTTAGCACTTTCCCGGGCGAGGCTCCAATACTTGGATATAGGGGAGAAAGCTGGGAAGCTCCTTGCTATGCGATTACGGCAGCTGGACTCTGCTCATCATATTGCGGGTGTCCGTATTGGTCAGGGGGATCAGGTTTGCACAGATTCGGGGGAAATGTCTAAGGCCTTTGGGGCATATTTTCAGAAACTATATACGGAAGATCTTGAATCCAAGCCCTCAGTGACAGAGATTACTGCATATCTGAATTCAATTACTCTCCCAAAACTAACTGAAGTTGATTCCGAGGGCTTACGTGCCCCAATATCGGTCTTAGAGATATACTAAGCCATTCAACAGATGCCCCCTGACAAGTCCCCTGGACCTGATGGGTTCCCCAGCAATTTCTATAACGCGCTTCTCTCAAACATATCCCCAATTTTATTAGATGTCTTTAAATATTGGTTTAATTATGGTATCTCTGTACAAATTACCTCGAGGCAACAATTTCTTTAATCTTAAAACCGGGAAAGGATCCCTCCAGTATGGATAGCTACCGCCCTATATCTCTCCTAAATACAGATATTAAAATCCTGGCGAAAGTTCTTGCTAACAGATTGTCCAAAGTTATGGATAGGTTGGTTAGCAGGGAACAAGTGGGTTTTATGAAGGGGAGGTTACCCCAAGATCATCTAAGGAAATTGCTACACCTCATTGCAGAGGCTAAGGAATCTAAAAGCCCAGCAGTACTCCTCTCTCTCGATGCCGAAAAGGCCTTTGACCGGGTGTCCTGGGATTTTCTGTTTGCTACCCTGTCGGCTTTCGGCTTACCCGAGGAGTTTTTAAGATGGGTTAGAATTTTGTATTCCTTTCCCTCTGCTAGAGTCAAATGTAATGAGTATTGTCACGGTCATTAAGTTAGAGCGAGGTACCAGGCAAGGTTGCCCCCTGTCCCCATTGTTGTTTAATTTGTATTTAGAGCCATTTCTGTGTAGATTAGCGGAATCCACTTATTAAAGATATACAGGTAGGGAATCAATTACATACATTCAGCCTATGCTGATGATGTGTTATTACACATTGAGAATCAGGGGTCTCCATACCAGCAATCCTGGAGGAAATAGACTGTTTCTCCAAGGTATCCTTTTATCAGTTGAATCGTTCTAAGACCAAAATTTTTCCCTTAAATCATAATGTTAGAAAAGCAGATTTGCAGGCTTTGGGACTTGGCTGGGAAGCCAAATCTTTAACATACTTGGGCATTGGTATTAGCACAAGTCTCTCTTCGATGATTAAAGACAACTTAGGTACTCTAGTTCAAAATATCTCGGGAGACTTGGATAGATGGCGTCTGATCTCCTTGTCTCTGTGGGGTAGGCTGAGCCTCCTAAAAATGAATGTTCTCCCTAGGTTACTATACCCCCTGGGGATGCTTGGGCCTATCTCTCAAGAAATGGTTTACAAATTTGCAGAGGATATTTAATTCCTTTTGTGGCAAGGAAAGGAACTCGTAGATCCTATTTTAACTTGACAGCCCCAAAACTCAAGGGTGGGCTAGCTGCCCCTCTTTATTTCTGTATTATGCAGCACAACATGTCTGTAAGTTGAGCTTGTGGAACAACGAGCACAGGCATTTGGGCTATTGCCTTATGCTTGACATAGAAGCGCGATCTGGCGAAGAAGATGAAGAGCTCTCTACGGGCCCTTTTATTTGTCCCCCCGTCCGTTATCCCTAGGTTGTTAATGAACAATCCTATGGGATGGTCACTTAAAGCTTATTACCAATTGCAACATTATCTTGGAGTTAAGTGGTGGCTCTCGGACACCCAGCCCATTTTTGAAAATCTGCAAATTAAGGTGGGAGGTACTGTAGTACCCTCTGCCTTTTGGCCGCAGATAAGTCATTTTTCTGTAGCGGATTTTTGGGAACAGGGTAGCCCATGCTCTTTTGACCACCTAAAGAGACTCTATGGATTTGCCGACTGTTACTTTTTTAAGTGGTTACAGCTTAGTAAAGCCTTAGCTCAGGTGTTTTCCTCGGCCTCCTCACCCGGTTATGGGCTGAAAAATATTGACTCCCTATTAAGGGTAGCTGTCCAATCACATGCAGTTTCTAAAGTTTATAAGCTGCTTCAGGAATGGGATCACAGGCTCCCTTCAGGTGTTTGTTATTATTGGGTAAGAGAGTTGAATTTCCGGGACACTCCGGATCTCTGGAAGAAACTCTGGAACACTATGTACATGTATATCAAACAAGATAGACTTAGGATGGTTCACTTCAATATCATGCATCACCTCTATCTGCGCCCACTTATTTATACAGGCGTGGGGCATACAGTTCACCCTTTGTTGGAATTGCAAAGGAGGAAGGCACTTTGTATCACATGCTATGGTCATGCCCGGATCCGGGCTCTTTGGAGTGCCATTAGCAGACTCTTGGACCCTATCCTTGGTTCAATTGCATGGACACCCCTGAGATCTGTTTATTATATTTCTTCCCTCGGCCACTTCCAGGGCTTGGAAGCTCAGTATCACTTGCCTCAGCTGTTATGAAGCTGTTAATTCTAAGACATTGGTCGTCTGACAATTCTCCATCCCTATTAGAGTGGCATCGGGAATGTACCCTAGCGTTGCAGCTGGAGAAACATATTGCTTATATGCGGGGCAAGCAAAAATGCTATACATCCCTTTGGGGCCCCCTAGATTCCTTCCTTATGGTTTGGAAGCCGAGAACCTAATTGTTCTATGAACAGATTGATTAAGTTTCTGCTCCCTCTTCCTCGTAACCTTGGGGGTGGGGGGTGGGGGAGGGTAGTAGTTTAGAACATGTTTTATAAATATCATCAGAAAGTGCGTTGTATGTAATATGGAATCTAATGGTTTTGACTTTGCGCTTTCAGTCTAACACTTCATTATCTGCTTAATTGATTGTGTTGTGTGTAAAAATAATAAAAATGTTAATTACAAAAAAAAAAGGCTACACATCAGCACTTCTAAGGAGCAATTCACAGTCAGTAATATTTCAATATTTTCTAGTCCCCCCTACAGACTGAAATACATCAGTGGTTACATGGGTGAGAGAAGGTGGAAGACCAAGGGAAAAGGAAGGAAAGAGAGAGCCACATTACAGTGTTAATATATAACAGCTGTAAGAAGTGGATTCTATCAGTCACAGTTCAGATATTATGGTAAAAGAAATTCCATAACCTCCACTCATAGAGCCATCTAGGAGGCACTGTATCTTAAATTAAAAAAAAGGTGGAGTAGAGCTGTGAATGCATTTTGTGAACCTTATCTAACTCTCCTCTCCTGCCACCACTGTATGGCTGGCTATACTGTTCCCTCACATCAACCTACCTGCTTCCTGATTCAGTTTACCTTTTCTTTTCATGTTACTCTCCATTACGTAAGATCAGGACCCACCAGAGATATTCAAACATAAAGTAGTCAGCGGGGATGGTGCAGTGGGGCCACACCAAATACCTTTCCCATGTGTTCACAGAGTTATCTAGTGAACCTCTGGTCACTGCCTGCAGCCTCTCATAGCATGCAGTTTTCCCTAACTCCATTAGTCATATAGATAGCTGTGATGACCCAGTTTTCCTCCAGTGTCTGAGGATGATCTATTTAGCTGTGATAAGAGCCCCTGTCAACTAGCGTTCACAGCCCTTGTCCACCCAGACCTGGGTGTTCAGGACCGGTCCTCCCCTATGGGCAGTCCTACCATGACCAGTGTGGGTGTGTCAGCTTACAGTCAGTAAGTTCCCAGTACATTTGCTGGATCGAGTTCCAAAAATCTTTAATTGCTGGGCTAGCCCACTGTAAGTGTATGATGTTGCCTCCTGATCTTTGATATCACCAGCAGTTGTCTGTGTCCAGCAGACCGCACTTATGTAATTGGGCTGGGGTTCTGTGCCATCTTTGGAGGATCTTCTGCTGAGTGAAACAATTCTTACAGTCTTTCATTCCTTTAGACAGGATTCATCAATAACTTTCCCATTGTTTTGGTGTGATGATCTTTTGCAACTCCTACCCTCATTGCTGCTGAAGCCTGTGGGTGGGCTGTGGAGCCCTGCACAGAAGAATCTATTAGATGTGCCCACTCATTTCCCTACAGTAAAACCATATCTTTTTTTGGTGTTTGTTCCTTTTTGTGACCTTTTTTGCACTTGCCTATATCACTTCAATAATTGCACCTACATTGTTCCTCCACCCCTTCTATCTGGTTTATAACTGTCAACTTTTTCACCAACTAATATCCTTTTTTTCCCAAAATCTGCGGTCTTGAAGTCAGTGACCAGTGTTTTTGAGGAAAGGCCCATATTCCTTCATATTAGTTCCACCCATACAGTATTATGATCATTGGACCCAAGATGTTCCCACCATCACTCCACACACTGTATCTAAGATGATGAGAACAAAATCCAGTATGGTAACACACCTTGTAGGATCTTTGACCATCTGCACCAATAGACAGTCCTGTACAGTATCCAGAAGTTCCTAACTCCTGTTGCTCTTAGCTGCTAGAATATACTAATCTATGTCTGGTAGCTTTAGGTCCTCAATTAACACCATATCCCCCTTTGCTGCTGCTCCCTTTATGATTTTTTTCTATCAATTCTCTGCCCCCTTCCCCATCCCGCCCCAGTGGTCTGTAAACCACATGCAATCTTACTTTCTTCCCAACAGATGTCATCAGCTGCAGCCAGATAGATTCCACTATTACTCCCCTTCCTGTTTATTTTGTTGTGTGCAAGAGCAAGCAACATCTTATGGTAGAGTACTGCGATATTGCTCACTTGTGAGTGGGTGTTTTTGTATTCTGCACAACTACCTGCATTTCATTTAAGGTTAGCATCCCTGTGGAGAGGGGAACATTTTCGGGCTGTTGCCATGGAGACTAGATCAACCAGACATCCTGGCTGAGTGGACTTGTGGGACTGTGGAGGCTTACCTTGCTCCACAGTCACTCACTGTAAGAGGAAAATATTCTGTGCTAGTTTTAGTGAAACTGGAGCAAGGGAAATGCTCCTTATCATTTTAGAAAACCACCACACTAGGTGGCATTAACTTTTATTGATTTAAGCACAGTTTTGGGACCTTCTCGTGAGAGGAGGACAGGAAGTGACAGGGATACTTCCTGCTCACCTAGCATAAAAACAGTGCCCCACTTGAGCAGCTGCAGATCCCTGCTATATTGCTTACTTGTGAGTGGGCATTTTTGTATTCTGCACAACTACCTGTATTTCATTTAAGGTTTGCACCCCTTTGGAGAGAGGGGAAAGTTTTTGGGCCATTGCCACGGAGACTAGTTCAACCAGACATCCTGGTTGAATGGAATTGTGGGACTGTGGAGGTTTACCTTGCTCCACAGTCACTCGCTGTAAGGGTCAAATATTCTGTGCTAGTTTTAGTGAAACTGGAGCAAGGGAGATGCTCCTTATCATTTTAGAAGACCACTGCATGAGGTGGCATTAACTTCTATTGATTTAAGCACAGTTTTTGGACCTATTGGTGAGCAGAGGACTGGAAGTGACACAGGAATATTTCCTGCCCACCCAACATAAAAACAGTGCCGCATACAAGCGGGGTGTCAAGCGGCGATGTGCGTGGAGATGCACACAGAGACACATGTGTCTTGTGCATGTCAGCTGTGTCTGTTGGGAAGCTGGGGAACTGGGCCCACTTATCACTACCAACAAACCATAAAAAGTGAGTATTACATAAGTGAGGTCTGTTTCACCGGGCTATACTGGGACCACACTAGTTCAAAATGAAGGGACCACTAAATACGTGTTTTCAATGTCTGATGTTCTGTATGAGTGAACAGATACCTGGGTTTACCTGTGATACATGCCTTTTAGTAGCTACCTTATAGGAAGAAATCACTATACTACTGAATAAAGGAGAGGTAAACTCAGACCTTGAGAGTCTCGAAAACTTCATTGATCTCGAGGTAGATCAGTTGGAATCAAACACCTTACCTCCCTACCTAGAAACTACAAACACCACACACATAACTGAACCCTTAACAGTAGAGGATGATATTTGCTGGGCAACGGTAACTTGAAGCAGAAATAAGTGTAGAGGGGGGCAAATCTATTACAGTGCCCCTGTTCCCTTACAAAACATAGAAACATAGAAACATAGACTTTGACGGCAGATAAGGACCGCTAGGCCCATCTAGTCTGCCCATTTCCCTACCTACAGGATAGGTCGTAGATCCTAGTTAACCAACAGCCTATATCTTCCTGCCCCCCACAAGAATTGCCTTATGTCTGTCCCATGCATTCTTGAATTCTCACACAGTTTTAGACCCCACAACTTCCTCAGGAAGGCTGTTCCATGCATCCACTACCCTCTCTGTGAAAGAATACTTCCTCGCATTGCCCCTGAACCGCCCTCCTTCTATCTTTAAATTGTGTCCCCTTGTTCTTGCAAGTCTCTTTTTCTGAAAGATGCTACCCTCTTGGACTTTGTTGATTCCCTTGAGGTACTTGAAAGTTTCTATCATGTCCCCCCTCTCCCTTCTTTCCTCAAGGGTATACATATTAAGCTCCTTTAGTCTCTCCTCATACGGCTTCTCTTGCAGACCCTGCACCATTTTAGTTGCCCTCCTCTGGACTGCCTCTATTCTGTCTATGTCCTTGCGAGATGGGGTCTCCAGAACTGGACACAGTATTCCAGATGGGGTCTCACCAACTGTCTGTACAGAGGGATAACAACTTCCTGTTTTCTGCTGCTGATGCCTCTCCCTATACATCCCAGTATACCCCCGGCCATCCCTACTGCCTTCTCACATTGCTTGCTAACCTTAAGGTCATCTGATATGATTACCCCCAGGTCCCTTTCCTGTTTTGTTGTTGTTACTACCTCCCCACCCATTGTGTGTTCTTCCCCTAGGTTCTTGTTTCCCAGGTGCATTATTTTGCACTTTTTTGCATTGAATCCTAGCTGCCATACATCTGACCATTCCTCCAACCTTGCCAAGTCCCTTTTCATCCTTTCCACGCCTCCTTGTGTATCAACTCTGTTGCAGATCTTTGTGTCATCTGCAAAAAGGCATACTTTTCCTTCCAGTCCCTCTGCAATGTCACTGATGAAGACATTAAAAAGGACTGGACCCGATACTGAACCCTGCAGTACCCCACTGGTAACCGCCCTTTCTTCAAGTGGACTCCATTTACAATTACCTTCTGTGTCCTGTTGTCCAGCCAATGTTTTCCAGGCTACCACCCTGTGACCCACTCCCAGGCTGGTTAATTTGACTAATAATCTTTTGTGTGGAACTGTGTCAAATGCCTTGCTAAAGTCTAAATGAAGCCATGTCCACAGCCCCTCCCTGGTCTACTACTTTGGTCACCCAGTCAAAGAAATCTATTAGATTCATCTGACATGACCTTCCGCTGTGAACCCATGCTGCCTTGGATCCTGTGCTCCACTGACCTCTAGGTACTCAACTATTCTTTCCTTCAAGTGACTCCATCACTTTCCCTACCACAGAGGTCAGAATGACAGGTCTGTAGTTTCCTGTCTCTGTCTTGGTCCCACTTTTGTGAAGGGGAATCACATCCGCCGTCCTCCAGTCCTCGGGTACCACACCATCCTCCCATGATTTATTAAAAAGAGTAGCCAGTGGTTTCACTAGTTCCTTCCTTAATTCTTTTAGAATTCTGGGGTGAATTCCATCAGGACCCATTGCTTTGTCCACCTTCAGTTTTAGGAGTTCTTGCAGAACCCTTTCTTCTGTGAAAGGACTGGGATCGACCCCCCTATCAAGAGTGCTTCTGTTAATTGAATTAGGCACTCCCCTCCTCTTTTGTGAATACTGAGCAGAAATATTTGTTCAGTATTCCTGCTTTCAGTCCCCTCTGCCCACCCACCGTTCATTCTATTCAGCCTCACTATCCCTCCTTGTCTTTCTACGCTCGCTGATGTATCTATAAAGGTTTTATCCCCTTCTTAACTGAGGTTGGCTATCTTTTCCTCAGTTTGGGCCTTTGCTATTCTGACTTCCTCCTGCTTCTTTCTGCCTTAACTGGTACAGCTCTCTGTCCTGCTCCTTCTGTGTTTCCTTATACTTCCGAATGCTATCTTTTCTTCCTGACTTTCACAGCCACCTCTCTGAGAACCATAGTGGCTTTTCTTTCATTTTGATTTGTTTATTTGCTTCACACAAAGGCTTGTTGCCTCTGTGATGGCAGTTTGATAATTCCCCATTGTTGCTCCACACCTCCTTCTAGCCTGTTTGCTAGTGCTTTTCTGAGGCACTCTCCCATCTTGCCAAAGTCAGCCTCCTAAAGTCCAGTACCCTCACTTTTGTAGGCTTGACTCTGTAGCTGAGTTTAACGTGAACCACACTGTTTGATGGTCACTTGTCCCCAGATGGCAACCCACTTCTAGATCTGAGATCCTCTCCTGCCCCGTTTGATATGAAGTCTAAGATTGCTCCCTCACAAGTGGGTTCCGAAACTAGCTGTCTAATGCCTGCCACCTGTAGGGCATCAAGAATGGCCCGCTCTTGGATGTGGCTGCAGCAAATGTGCTCCAGTTAACATCTGGCATATTCAGGTCTCCCATCAACAGTATCTCCCTTTCTCTGCCATTCTAAGAATGCCTTCCATCATATCCTTGTCCATTCCTTCCCTGACATGGGGGCTGTACATAACCCTGTGTGGATTGTGGTGCCCTTCCAGTCTCAGGTGACCCACAGTGCCTCCTCTCCTCCCTGTTTACTCTTTTGTTCAGTTGCTTTTATCCTTCCTTTACATGGAGCTACTCCTCCCCTTCTCCCCTGTCTGTCTCTCCTGTAAGTTATGTACCCTGGTATGTTAACATCCCAGTCATGGTTCTCTGTGTACCATGTTTCTGTGACTCATCGATATCCAGGCATCCCTCTTCCATTAAGGCCACCAGCTCAGGGAGCTTGTTGCCCAGACTACGGGCATTGGTACTCATTACCCTCCATTTCCTGATGACCTTACCCTCTTTTGCCCCATCCCTGTCCTTCTTGCCTTTGTCACTTTCTCCATTTACCCCTGCCCTTCTCCCTATCGACACCTCCATGTTGGTGTTTGCCACATTTACTACCGTGATTGTTTGGGGGGAGGCTAGGATTTTCCTGCTTCTTTCCAGTGCCTCCCCCCTTGTCTAGTTTAAAAGCTTGCCAATGAAGCATTTAAACCTATCACCTAGGATCCTGGTTCCCCTCCCGGACAGATGCAGCCCGTCATGCCAATATGAAGCTTGCATCACTCCAGGTGGACCCCCAGTCCCCATTGAAGCCAAATCCCTGAGCTCCACACCAGTTTTTCAACCACTGATTGAATTCCATGGTATGGAACACCCTAGCCTCTCCTATGCCATAGATGGGTAGCACCTCCGAGAAGGTTACCGTGTGTGCTACTTGACTAAGGCCCCATCCCAATTCCACAAACTCTTCCTGCACTTCTCTAATCCCTTTCTTAGCCAGGTCATTTGTCCCTAGGTGGACAATGACATCCAGCTCCCTCCCCTGTGCAGCTGCTCCAGCAATCCTGAGGATTCGCTCCCTGTCCTTCCAAGCCATGGCACCAGGCAGGCACCTTACCTCCCTCTCCCCTTCCTTGCCCAGTTATACCTTCCTAACAATGGAGTCCCCCACCAGGAGTTGTTTCCTTCCCCTGCAGGGTCCCCTGCCACCCTCCTGTGGGTCTCCTTTGTGGAGGTTCCCAGCATCCTCCTTGGTCTCCACTGGGGTGCCTCCATAGAGGAACCACACTTTGCCAGAATGGCATAGGAATTGTGGAGAGGTACAACTGGAGGGATGTGCCTCTGTTCCACCACCCTCACCCTCCCTGAGCCCACTGTGGTCCAACCGCTCCTCTTTCTTGGCAACCTCTGAGGCAACGGCAGTGGCACTGGTGGTCCCTGGATGGAAGAGGAGGTCCCACAAATCCTGGCCAACTTAGCCTGGAGATGAGCAACCTCATCCCTCAGCCCAGAGAGGTTCCTACAGATGGGACAACACCGCATCCTCCAGAACATCTCCCGGAAGACTGCTGCTCCACAGCCACTACACTGCACCACTCCAATCATGTCTTATTTCTGGCCCCTTAACTGTTTGCAATCCTTACTCTTTCCTCTGTTTTTTTTCTCTCTCCTTACTTTCTGCCTGTGTGCCCTTTAAGCTCCTGATTGTCCTGTTCTGAGACAAGAATATCCTATATTTCTCAGTAGACCACTTACTTGTTCAGAGGCAGACCTCCAGCAGCTAGAGGGCGGAGAGCTACTCTTGCCCTTCTAGGATTGTTGGTCCTTGGTGGTTCTGTGATCACTCACTTCCTGCCCCTAAACAGAAAGTTCCTGTTGTCAGTCAAATCCTGTGCCTATAAAAATAGAACTAGCTTTGGGTGGGGGTGGAGGGAGGAAGGAGGGCAATATAGGCCCAGCAGGAAGTTCAGTCACACAGCAGTCCTTTCTCCTGGTGTCTTCTGCCAAGCTATTAGCAGAATCTTTCTAAGGCAGTCTTTAAATGTAGCTTCCTTCTAGCTAAGCCACTCCCCCTACTTACCAGATCTTTCTACAAGTAATTTAAACCTCACAGCAGTTAAGTCCTTTCAGTCACCTCAGATTTACACCTAGATGACTTTTCAGTTACCCATTCAGTTCAGTAAGCCCAAACACACACTTTTTTTGTTTTGTATGTTAGTTTTTTTACCCTAAATTAAAGGTCCAAATACAAAAGTTCTTCTACTTTAGTCCCAGCAGAGAAGTTCAGTCACACAGCAGTCCTTTCTCCTGGTGTCTTCTGCCAAGTATGTTACTGCTAAGTATAAATTACTTAGCTCACAAGATCCTCTGGACATAATTATGAGGCAACTATCCCTCAGGAATGTTCTATGCTAACTGATGATATAATCCCTAAAGTCATCACTAAGGCTAAGACAGCAGAGAGAAAGGCATCATCAGCACCCAGACACTTACAAACAGATACTACCTATCCACCAACCAATTTTGTGACCAACCTAGTTTCTGAATCTCCAAACAAACCTAGGCAGATATTTGTATTAGGGGAGTCTATCACTAAGCACATAGACAGAATAATTTGCAACCAACATAAGGTAAATCGTACCAGTTCTAGCTTTACGGGGGCAAAGATTGTTGATATCACTTTAATGGTGCATAACATTTTAAAAGATGCTGGGCATAACCCATTAGTGGTCATTCATGCATGAACCAACGATATTGATAGAACTCCAAATGAACAATTGAAACATGACTATGTGGCACTAAACAACCTGCTAATAGACAAGGGGTGCACAGTTAGTTTTTCAGAGATCCTACCTGTGCCTAGAGCCAGCAATCACAAAACACAGAAAATAAAACTATTTAATGAATGGTTAAGAAAATCGTGCTTGAAACAAAATATCCCTTGCATCACCCACTGGGAAGAATTGTCTGACAAACCCTCCCTGTTCTGCTGGGATGGGTTGCACCTTAACTAGAGAGGCAGCACCATGTTTGGAAGATGTATTTTATCACACACCGAGAGCCGTTCAAACTGCTGAATAAGGGGGAGAATTGAAAAGTCCCCAATACTCTAGTACTAAACACGTTAAATAGTAACTCCACTTTTTGTAAAATCCTCTTGCTTAAAGCAAGATCTTTAAGTACAGCTAAACTGGCAGAATTAACAGCAAGATGTATTGACCTTGGAATAGATATAATAGCTGTAACAGAAACATGGTGGGACCCGTACTCTTCCTGGATAAAGGAAATACCTGGGTACAAACTCTACCACAAGGATAGACCAGAAAGGGCAGGTGGTGGGGTCTGCATATATGTAAACCAACAGATTCCCTCCTATGAAATCCAACTTGAATCAGCTATTGAAACTATATGTGTAAATATTCAACTTGAGGGACAACCCCAAATCACTCTGGGAAACTGCTATCGCCCCCCCCCCCAGTGCTGATCTTAACTACACTGCCCAACTCTTGCATGACATCTTGCATTTAGCAGACAAAGGAGATGTCATCATTCTGGGGGATTTTAATATGCCCAACATCAATTGGCAAACACTGGTGAGTTCCAATCAACATGATAAATTAATGATTAATCAGCTTAATCTGGTTCAAGGTCAGTTGGCATTCATCTGTATCCCCTTCCCCCGGGTCATGCCTGAAAATAGGCAGGATTTGTCTAGTGCACTTATCCGGTCAACAGAAACTAAATAAATAAGTTATCACCACCCTCACTGACTTAGAACCTGACCAACTTATTACTCAGCCAACTAGAGGGAATAACATCCTTGACCTCCTTATTACCAATATAGAAGGGAAAATATCAAGCCTAAAAATATTGGCCCCACTTGGAAACAGCGACCACAATATAATTCTGTTTAATGTATTGTATAGACTAAAGCCACTCATGAACTAGTCAACCCTTAAAAACTATGATAGGACAGACTTTAACAAAATTAGAGCATCCCTAGCCAAAATAAATTGTAATACTACCCTTCAGAGCCTTGCAGTTTAGGAAGCTTGGACCCTAATCAAATCCACCATACAAAATTAGAAAAAAACATATGTCCCAAACAAAAAAGATATAATGAAAAGGGTAAGATTCCTGCATGGATGAATAAACCCGTAATGGCACAAATCCATAGAAAACAAAAACCATTTCGGAAACTCAGATCCAGTAAAACAATAAATAAGGCAGGAATCAATGTTATCAACAAAACCTCAGTATCCACCTTAACAAAAACTGATCAAAAAATCTAAAGGTAACCTAGAATTTAGACTAGCACATTCAAAAAATAATCATAAACTACTGTTTTCTTACTTAAATAACAAAAAAAATATAACTCTAAAGTTATTGGTCCCATAATCAGCAATAAAACACCCTTATGACTGAAATGGATATAGCAAACCATTTCAATGACTACTTTTGTTCAGTATTCTCAGAAACAGACTCTCAGAAGTTGGTTTATTAAGCAAAAGACAGACCTAGTCTAAAATATAGTATTACACCAGATGAGGTAGGTTCTGCCTTGAAAACTCTGAAGAAAGATACAAGCCCAGGATCGGATGACATCAGTGCAAGATTCCTGATAGAAACAGTGGAGATAGTGTATCCCTTATCAGTTATTTTTAATAAATCACTCAATGATAATAAAATTCCATCTTATTGGCTGCAAGCCACAATTACACCTATATTTAAAAAAAGGTAACAGATCATATGCCCAAAATTATCGCCCTATCAGTTTAACTTCAATCATCTACAAAACAATGGAAAGAATCATTAAATCTTACTTAGACTAGGAAGCTGAATTGTTAAACATCATTGATCAGACATAGCATGGTTTTAGGCAAGGTTATTCCTGTACATCAAATCTGATTACTTTTTGCAATCAAAAAACCTAGAAACTACATTCATATAAGCAAGAAACTACAATCATATAAGCTAGAAACTAGATATCAACATCCCTATGGATGTTGTCCTCCTGGATTTTAGTTGGGCCTTTGACAAAGTCCCACATGGCAAACTGGTCAACAAGCTTTTATTACTTGGGTTTTCCGAATATTTAGTAAAATTGATTAATACTTGGCTCTTAAATAGGACTCAGAGAGTCAAAATCAATGACTTTCTGTTTAATTTAGGGTCAGTCACTAGTGGAGCGTCCCAGGGATCAGTATGGGGTCCCACTTTGTTCAATATTTTCATAAGTGACATGCAGATTAATTCAGATAACATCTTATCAAAAATTTGCAGATGACACTAAATTGGATGGAAGGGTAGATAGTCCTGAACATGTAGCAGCCCTAATCCTGGATCTAAATTCTATTGAACTTTGGGCAGAAACAAACTCAATGCAGTTCAACATCAACAACTGTGTAGTTCTGCACTTTGGAAAGAATAACCCCCCAAAAAGTTATCATCTCAATAAAACTTCCCTTAAAAAATCAGAAAGAGAAAGAAACCTGGGAGTTCTGGTTAATAACAAACTCTCCTCATCAGATCACTGTGCAAAAGTTACCCACATGGCCAATGGATTATTTAAAATAATTAATTGCACCTTTTTTACTAGAACAGAACAATGCATAATACCGATTTATCAGGCCTATGTAAGACCATATATGGATTATGGATCCCCTCTTTGGAATCCATATTTAAAAAGTGACATCTCAAGTCTGGAAAGAGTGCAGAGGAGCGCAACCAAAATGGTCCCTCGTCTTGCATCACTTGATTATTTGCAGAGACTTCAGAAAACAGGACTCCACCCATTACACCAATGAAGAACCAGGGGAGACATTCTATACTTGTATAAAATACTTAAATCCCCTAAACACATGCTCCAACATGGTCTTACATTTACAAATAGATGTATAGTACCAAGGCGTCATAACAGGCAAATTATGATTATGAAAGCAAAAACAAATAAAAGGGATAACCCCTTCACAATAAGATCTGAAAAACTTTGGAACTGTCTTCCTCAAGAATTAGTAGACTCTGACAATATAAACCAGTTCAAGAATGCCCTTTATATTTGGCTTCAGGGGAACCTTCCTCAAATGTAATGACCCACAAGATAGGGGACAATCCCGATGGGCCTCAGCCTACTTTTGTCCACATCAATCTCTAGTAAACCTGGTAGAAAACCTAGTAAACCTACTAGGAGAAATGCAGAGGTGTGTCAGTGTTGGTGAATGCAGTACACACTTTAGTAGGTGCATCCCACATTCCCCAATTAGCTAACGTGCTAGCGGTAACAGAAGTGTTAAAGCAAAGTGCCACCAACTTGAGAGAAATGTGCTGCTGCAATCAGAGACAAGTTCATCATACTATGGCACAGATGACATGCCTCCCATACGTGCCTTTCCTGGTAAAACATTTCAATAAACATGGTGGTGGCTTCTGCCATCTGCCACACAATCCCAAAAGAAAGCCAACATCAGTGGTGCAATCCCTGTATTGGAATGTCCACCCCCCACATTATGTGTGGCACACTGGGAGCCCACCCCAGTGTGTGTCTGCTCACAGAAAGCCGACTGTATTGGCATGTTGCTCCCCCCACCCTACCCTCATTGTGTGTCACACTGGGAGCCCACCCCAGTGTGGTCAACATACCACTCCGAAAGTCATGGGGCACACTGGGAGCCCAGCCCAGCATGTCCATTTGTTACATTTCACCTGTAAAGAAAGAAAACCTTCCCACAGTGCAGTGTCCATTTTTTTTTCTGTACCTGAAAAAAGAAAACAGTCCATTGTCCACAGCACCACCCCAACCCGCACCCACCCTCTGCGCATCACACCTCCCCACACCGCCCTCACCCAATACTTACCTCCAGAGGTCCAGCGCTGTGATCTTTGGTGGAGTGGGAACATGTCTGGACTCTTCAAAGCCGAACTGCAAAATGAAGAAATGCCAGTAAGCAGTATAATGGCATCAATGAGGGTGTTTCAACTTAAATGGATATCTCAGCCATTTTTCTGAATTTTGGCTCCAAAATTTCAACATGGGGTTCTTAGGACCCCACCTCATGAACACATGCACTGTCATCTTGTTATGCCATCCTGAAAGGTGATTTTGTGGTCACGGCGCGGAATCACCTTTTGGGATCAAGTAATGAAATGACAGTGCCACTGTTCATGAGGTGGAGTCTCAAAAAGCCTATGTTGCAAATCTGGTGTAAAAATTTCAGCAAATTACTGCGTTACAAGCATGCATCGAGCAGTTTCTATGCACGCTCTTAACTTTGACAATTTCTAATATTTTCACTCCAGATTTTCAACATTGCCATTTTTTCACACCTCCTTATGAATAGTACAGCTGTCATTTTTCACATCCTGCACATTTGGTGCACAATGGCATGGTTGCTGTGGGAAATAACTTTTGGGACAGATTAACAAAATCATAGTGCCACTGTTCATGAGTGGAGGTCCCAATATGCCTATGTTGAAAATTTGGTTAAAAAAATCCCCCAAATAAATTTGTTACAGGTGTACATTGCACAGCTTCTACGCATGCTCATGACTTCACCAATTTTTCATATTTTCACTCCAGATATTCAGCATTGCCATTTTTTAAAATCTTCTCATGATCAGTACAGATGTCATTTTCCACAACTTGCCCAAAATGTGTTTTTGCACCTGTGGCTCCAAATGGCACAGTTGCTGTGCAGAATCACCTTTCGGCTAATAAACTGATAGTGCCACTGTTCATGAGGTGAGGTCACAAAAAGCCTATGTTGAAAATTTGTAGTGAAAATACCAACTAACACCCAGGGTGTTAGGGGTTCCAACCATAACGTACCACTTTGTAGAGACTGACAAGCGTCAGGGGTGTGACTTGGGATTGTCGGCTGTAATGCTCACGCCATTCCACCCCACCCCCACCCTGCAGCCAGTGACAGGCATCGAGGTATGCCTTGGACTCTTCAGCTCCAAAGTTCACCCCATTCTCCTATACTGCACCCATCTCAGCGTATTTCCTTATGGAATGGGGGTGAGCATAAGGCCCAAAGACCCCAAGACACACAGTGATACTTATCGGTGTCTGCAGGGTAGTGTGAGGTGAAATGGCGTGAGCTCTATGGCCAATGACCCAAAGGCACACCTCAATGCCTGTCAGTCTATGCAGGATGGGGGTGGGGTTGGCGTTAGTTCAGTACTTCACTGCCTTTCCTATTATGCATCTCTCTAACTCCTGCACTACCAATGCCAATGCCAGCAAGCCAACATTCGGCATTGACAAATGCTTTTTTATAGATATATCTTCCATCATGTCTATATCCCTATTCTATATGACTAACCCTCCCCTTCTCCCTGTGCCCCTATCTGCCCCAAGTAAGGAACATCCTGGGATGACTAAGTCCCTGCCATTCTTGCCACCAGTCAACATCTCTGTGTTGGTGACTAAATCTAACTTTGACACTGCCGTCAATGCTTGTAGCACACTACTCTTGCTATTTAAACTTCAGGTGGTAAGACAAATCATTCCAAACCTCCCCAATATTTCCTCCCCTC
Source organism: Neoceratodus forsteri (assembly GCA_016271365.2). Lineage (NCBI taxonomy): Eukaryota > Metazoa > Chordata > Ceratodontiformes > Ceratodontidae > Neoceratodus > Neoceratodus forsteri. Next base: position 455,231,063 of record CM057451.1, on the reverse strand, counting down.
CTAACTGCTCTCTTCTTTTTTCTTTTTACTACCTATCTAGCCATCATAGCATCCTGTCTTTAAATTCACTGTTAGTATCCAATCCCACACTCCCACTAATAAGAGCTTCCCCTGCTTCTTTTCTGTAAATGGGGTAGCCTCTACTGTAGCCAACCTGTATCTACCACCTACAAGGGTTCCTCCAGCTTCAGCTACCCCAATATTCCATTTCAAGACTGTTCATGTAGACTTCTAGTTTCTGTCTCAGTGCACTAACACCCTCTCTAGTGAGATGAAGATTATCTCTCTCTTAAAAAGACTTCCATCGCAGAATCCTCCCCAGACCCCACAAATCCATAACCTTCCTCTCTATACCAGTCTCTCAATGAGGAATTAAATGTCTCTATTTCATCCTGCCATACTCTTCTTTCACCTCTGTTCCATATAGTCAACACTTGAAAGAAAGCCAGTGTGGCCACTTTCCCCATTAGTACCTTTCCCAACTTCCAAAATTAGACTTTGTATCATCCAGGCTTTGATCTGTCAAGTCATTAGCTCCCTAGTGAGCCAAGGCATGTGGCACCTCCCTAATAATGCCATGTAATTTCTTCATCCTGGCCTCATCCCTTGAAGCAAGTGCACCAGGTAAACACCTGATTTCCCATAATGATGACCTATCCATACTTGCCACATTCTCCACATCGCTTACTTTTGAATCCCGTGATATGATGACTCATGGGAGGCAGTATAGCATAGAAGCCAGAAGGTGAAGGAAGGAAACATATTCAATTCAGTGCTTCAGAGTAACTGGTAACTGGTATTTTTCTTTTAAACTTAGATTGTAGGCTTGTAGTGACACTATACTTTCTTTCTGTGTTGTCTTTACTTATAATTGTTTTTGGGCTGTTGAAAATTTAAAAAATAGTGGTGGTGTAATTCTGTGCTGTCTTTAATTGCTGCAAATTTTATCTTGGCTTGTCTGACTGTCCTGTAGCTGGGTGAAGTGTTAATTGTCTGGCCTCTGACCTCAGCTACGTGATAACTGAAGGTGGGGCTTAGTCACAGTTAAAGCAGCAAACAGAAGTTCATCTTCTCAGAAGAAGCCAGAAGGTGAAGGAAGGAAACATATTCAATTCAGTGCTTCAGAGTAACTGGTAACTGGTATTTTTCTTTTAAACTTAGATTGTAGGCTTGTAGTGACACTATACTTTCTTTCTGTGTTGTCTTTACTTATAATTGTTTTTGGGCTGTTGAAAATTTAAAAATAGTGGTGGTGTAATTCTGTGCTGTCTTTAATTGCTGCAATTTTGCCCCCTCACCCCCTTCCCCAACTCTTAATTATATGCCCTGATAAATCTGATTGACAGGAGCTAAACACAGGGTATAGTAAGAGGTGTGAGTAGGAGGGGCATAAGGGGAGAAGACCACCCTCAGCACGACAAGTGTTTTGACTCATTTATTTATTTATTGGTTTCTTTTCCTTAAAAATATATATCTGAGGATCAGTTACAGGATTTTTAATACTGTAAATAAATAAAAAAGAACTAAGAGAGCTTCAGTAGCAGATAAGTAGTGGAATTGCAGTATAATGTGAGTGGTGCAATGTAGTGGCTGTGGGGCAGCCATATTCAGGCAGACCTTCTGGACACTGAGGTGCTGCCCTATCTGCATGCATCTCTCGGGACTGAGGGATGAGGTAGCCAGACTCAGAGCGGAAGTAAACTGGGTCAGGTACCATCACCCTGTCCAGGAACCACCCAGTCCAATGCAGCTGCCTCAAAGGATGCCGAGAACGAGGAGCACTTGGATGACAGTGGGCTTAGGGAGGGTTAGAGCAGTCAGGCAGAGGCACATCCCAGATCCTATTCCTCTCAAGAACTCATATGCCGCACTGGCAAATGAGGACAACCAAATAGAGGTACCCAGGGAAGTGGAAGGAAAGGATGTGGAGGTTAGGCAAGGAGGTGACCTCAGTGGGGAAAGCAGTGGACCCCAGAGGAGGAGGAAGTGAATCCTGGTGGGGGACTCCATCATAAGAGGGATCCAGCTAGGAACACAGGAGGGGGAGGACAGGGAGGTGAGGTGCCTACCAGGTGCCACGGCATGGAGGGATGGAAGGAAGATACTGGGGATCACTGGGAAGGCAAGACAGGAGGGTGAGCTGGATGTCATTATCCACCTAGGTACTAATGACTTGGCAAATGGGGAGCCAAAGGAAGTTCAGGAAGAGTTTAGGAAACTGGGAGGGTCTCAAGCAAGTAGCTACTTCTGTCACTTTCTCAGAAGTACTACCTGTGAGAGGCAAGGGAGAGCATAGGAGTGCATGCACAGGAACTTTAACTCGTGGTTGAAGAACTGGTGCTGTGAGGAAGGGTTTGATTCATTGGTGACTGGGGACCCATCTGGAGGGATGGAGGTTTGTTCAAGCCTGACGGCCTGCATCCATCCTGGAGGAATCAAGCACTCAATGATAAGTTTAAATGCTACATTGACAAGCATTTAAACTAGCAAAGGGGGGTGGCAGGCCAGCAAGGATGGTACCTACTTGCTCACCCCCCACAGCTAGTAATGGAACCAGTGAACCAGAGGAGTGGCTATCTCTGCAAAGCAGTGTGCAAAAGTTGGAGATTAGTGTCCAAAAGGTGGATAAGCAGAAAAGGGGCAAAATTCAGCAGAAGGGCAGACAGCAAGGAGAACCAGGGATAAATGACAACCAAGGAAGGGGCTGGAGTAGAACAGTGAAGCAGTCTAGGGAGGTCAAATCATGGAAAGCCATGTGTGCAAATGCCAGGAGCCTTAGCAACAAGATGGAAGATCTGGAGGCTGTCATGGTACAGTCAGACCTGGACATTGTGGCCATCACTGAAACCTGGTGTAATGATAACCATGACTGGGAGATGGCCATACCTGGCTACAACATATTCAGAAGAGACAGAGCAGGCAGGAAGGAGGAGGTGGCACTGTATGTGAAAAATGACATAAGGGCCACACAGATCCAGAAGGAACAAAATGGGGAGAGATACTGTGGGTTAAGCTGGAAAGGAAAATGGGGTCAGCTATCCGCACAGGTGTGGTCTATAGACCACCAGCCCAGGAGGAAGAAACAGATAGGAGTTGATGCTAGCCATCCAAAGGATGGCTGACAAGGGTGAGGTAGTACTGGTTGGAGACTTCAATATACCAGATGTGGACTGGAGCATCCCAGCAGCAGCATCAACTAAGAGCAGATTTATCCTGGACTCCTTCAGGGTGCCTTCCTCAAGCAACTGGTCATGGAACCAACCTCGGCAGAAGGCAATACTGGACCTTGTGCTCACAAACAGGGACAGTGTGATGGGGGTAACAGTGGGGAGCACCTGGGTAACAGTGACCACCAGTCATTGTGGTTTGAAATCACAGAAAGAGCAGAACCAAACCACACAAAACACGTATCCTGGATTTTAGGGGGCAGACTTTGGGAAAATGGGGAGATGCTTGAAAGAGGCATTAAGGGAATGGGACAGGAATCAGGGATTGAGGAACAGTGGGCAGTATTTAAAATGGGGATTATAAGAACAACAGAATTATGCATTAAGCAGGTTAGCAAGAGGAAAAGAAAGAGGAGATCATTATGGTTTTCCAAAGAGGTAGCAAAGAAAGTGAAAGCCAAAAAGACTGCATTCAGGCAATACAAAAAGACACAGGCAGAAGGGGGATAGGGAGAAGTACCAGGAGAAACAAAGGGAGGCAGGGAAGTCAGTAAGGGAAGCCAAAGCTCAGACAGAAGAACACATTGCAAAATCAGTGGTTAAAGGGGACAAAACCTTTTACAGGTACATAAGTGAAAAAAGAAGGACAAAGGGAGGGATAGTTAAACTGAAGGGGGAGGATGGGAGCAGCGTGGAGGATGACAACAGTAAAGCTGACATATTGAACAGGTATTTCTGCTCAGTCTTTACTAAGGAAGAGGGGGGTAATGGGTCTGAAGGGAGTACAAGGGGTGAGAATGGTGCAGAAATGGACACAAGTCCCTTTACACGAAAGGGTCCTGAAGGAACTGGAAGTAATAAGAGTTGACAAAGCAATGGGGCCAGATGGGGTGCACCCCAGGGTCCTTAAGAACTAAGAGAGGTGGGTGGCTGAACCTCTGGCTATCCTGTTCAGCCAATCACTGGAAACAGGGAGGTACCCAAAGACTGGAGGACAGCAGATGTAGTCCCCTTATACAAAAGTGGGAACAAGAGGAAGCAGGGAACTACAGACCAGTCAGCCTCACCTCGGTAGTGGGGAAGATCATGGAAGCACTACTGAAGGAGAGATTGGTGGAACATCTGGTTGTCAATGGACTACAGGACCCAAGGCAGCATTGTTTCACCAGGGGGAGGTCATGTCAGACCAACCTCATTGAATTTTTTGACTGGGTGACTAGGGAGGTGGATCAGGGGAGGGCAGTGGACATGGCCTATCTGGACTTCAGCAAGGCCTTTGACACTGTGCCACATAGAAGACTATTACAGAAACTGGGGAATATGGGTGTGGGCAGGACAGTAGTGTGGTGGGTAGGTAACTGGCTGGGTGGCAGGACACAGAGTGTGGTGGTAAATGGCTGTCACTCCACAGAGGGAAGAGTGACCAGTGGGGTACCACAGGGATCAGTGCTGGGACCGGTCCTATTCAACATCTTCATCAGTGACATTGCACAGGATATAGAAGGCAGAATTTCACTGTTCGCTGATGACACAAAGCTCTGTAACAGAGTAGACACACCAGAGGGTGTAGACAGAATGAGAAGGGACCTGCAGAAACTTGAAGAATGGTCAAGGGTTTGGCAGTTGAATTTCAATGCAAAGAAGTGCAAGATAATGCATATGGGGCACAAAAACCCTGGCACAATATATCAGTTGGGGGGTGAGGATATAGCATGCACCAAGCAGGAAAGGGATCTTGGGGTTATCATCTCTGATGACCTCAAGGTAGGGAAACAGTGTGACAAGGCAGCAGGTAAAGCAAATAGGATGCTGGGATGTATAGGCGGGGCATCACCAGCAGGAAAAGGGAGGTCATAATTCGCTATACAAGACACTAGTGAGGCCCCACCTGGAGTACAGTGTACAGTTCTGGAGACCATACCTATGTAAGGACATAGACAGGGTAGAGAAGGTTCAGAGGAGGGCAACAAAGATGGTGCATGGGTTGCATCACAAATCCTATGAAGACAGGTTGAAGGAACTGAACATGTACTCCCTGGAGGAGAGGAGGGAGAGGGGATATGATAGAGACATACAAGTATCTTACAGGGAGGAACAGGGGTGCAGGAAAACACTATTTTTAAGTGAAAAGATGTTTCAGGACTAGAGGGCATGGGATGAAGTTGGAGGGAGGACGATTCAGGGAAACATGAGAAAGAATTTCTTCACAGAACGGGTGGTGGACAAGTGGAACACCCTGCCAGAGGAAGTGGTGGGGGCTGAAACAATCACGGGATTTAAGAATGCATGGGATAGACATAAAGGAATTCTAGAGGTCAGGGGTAAGGGGAAATAGACTTCTAGGAAAACAAACTGAACTTACAAGCTCAAATGGGCAGACTAGGTGGGCCATAGGCCCTTATCTGCCGACACTGTCTATGTATCTATGTATGTATCTATGGTTAAGGGCACTGAGTTGCAAACCTGGAGAGCTGGGTTTGAATCCCATCATCCCCCAGTTGCTTACCATGTCACCTTGAGCAAGTCACTTAACTTCCTTGTGCTCCTAGGTCACACCTGGAAACAAGCTCTGACTTAGTGTGCCTGTCTTGGTTAAACAGTGTTCCTTCCCCACTTAGTCCTTTCTTTATTTCCCTCATCCCTGATTGCTACATTTCTAACACCCTGATCCTGTAACTGAATTTCCCTAATTGATAAATCAATGTCAGTTCCTGATTTTTTCCTCCCCCCTTAGAATCCAATGACTGCATCTCATCTAGGGGTAAAAAATGGTTAGCTGTTACTATTGTTGGAATCTTTCTTATACATGTTATCCCATTTTCTACTCCCCTCCTTCTCCCTCTATCCTTTCCCACTACCTTCTAATCACCCTGAGAAATTTGCAGAGTACACTTTCAGAATTCCAACTAAGCTGCCTGCGCAGTTCTAGTATTTCCTTATGTGCTGAACATAACTATAGTTCAAGCTGGTGTCCTTTCTCCTGCTCCTGTTTCTGGTAGCTCTAGACCCCTTAATTAGAGCACTGACTAATACCTCAGCTGTAGCGAGTATTTCTGTGGGGAAAACTTCCTATTTAGTTAATGCATATGCAGACAATATGCTTCTTACTATCTCTGACCCACAGTCCTCCCTCTCACCGGTTTTGTCAATACTGCAGGAGTTTGCAAGAATATCTGGGCTTGCTGTAAATCAGAAAAAATATGTACTATCCCCTCTAAATAAGAAATGTAGTAGACAATGTCTAGCTGGTACAAACATTTCCTGGGCACCGCAGGGCTTCCCTTATTTGGGCATTAACATCACGGCAGCCTGGAAGGACCTAGAAATGTCCAATTTATCTCCCCTCCTAGCAACTTTAACAGCTGAGGTCCAACGTTGGATGAAGTTGCGTCTAACTCTGAAGGGAAAGGTGGAGGTGATCAGAATGTTTATTTTTTCCAGAGTTTCTTACCTACTAAACAATCTCCCAATCCATCTCTCCCAGAAACCATTTCAAGCCTTAGATAGATTAGTGGCACTTCTTTTCTGGGAAGGTGGTCTTCCTAGATGGGGGAGAATGAAATTACGGGCTCTTTGGACCAAGGGAGGGCTCGGCCTCCCTTGGTTCGTGGGATATCATTTGGCCTTTAACATGGCCCAGGCTCTGACGTGGTTTGCCCCTCGTTCCACCCCTCCTCCTCAGTGGGAGGTACTGGAAGGCATGCTGTCAGAAAAGACTCCTCTTTACTTGATGTTATCTTGCAGGAAACCTGCTAATCCCCAACTCACACCAATTATGACAAACACATGTGCATTGTGGCGCCATGCAATGATCATAACTGGTGTTCCAAGCACCAATTACCCTCCCTCCTTGTGCTATGCCCAATTTGGAATAATCCTCTTGTAAAGGTGGACCACAAGTCACTTCACTGGGCTTCATGGGCCTCTAGGTGCATACAGACAGTAGCCGACCTTCTCATACCAGACACGCATATGTTGATGTCCTTTGAGCAGCTCAAAACTAAATACAAATTGCCAACTCAGAATTTTTGGAAATTTCTCCAATTACGCAGCACTCTGATCCCTCTACTTAAAAGTTGGCCATCCCAACCCCTTGGAGATGTCTGAGTAACCTCTCTCTACCCAGTAGAGGTGGGGGCCTTGTAGGCACTATCTATCGAACTCTTAGGGACTCCCAACCGGATGTCACCTTAACTAGTATAGCTGCATGGGAACAGGATTTTTCTCACACTCTTATCCCCACAACAGTGGTTGGAATGTCTTAGACTGGCCCACATGGCCTATGTAGACTCAAAGAGCCACTTGATTCAATTAGAAATTCTCCTCAGATGGTATCAAACTCCCTCAGTCCCCTACAGGTGAAAGATAATCCCACAAGACAATTGCTGGAGATGCCGTTCCTCTCCGGCCCACCTATATCATATACTGTGGCTGTGCCCAACAATTCATACCTTCTGGACATTAGTCTTGAAGGACTGTTACGCTATAGTGGGTAGCTCATTATCTCTTCAACATTACTCCCTATTGCTAGGGGACAGTTTCTCAGTAAATGCACTTACTCCTTCTAGTAAAGCCTGGGTACTGGTCGCTATCATGGAAGCAAAGAGAGCTATTCTGGTGAGATGGAGTCAACCTCTGCCCTCCACATATTCTCAATGGCGAGCAGCCATGGTCAGGCTGGTCACCTTTGAGAGGCTTATGGCAGCAGCTAGAGGCAAACTTGCTGACTACTACTCAAAATGGGATGCCTACTTGCACTCCTACATTTGCAGAGTGTCTCCTCCACCAATACAAAACCCTCCTATTACTTCTTAGCAAAGTTGATTTTAGGGTGGTATGCCAAATATAAAGTATCCCCCTCCATGGTGTGCACTGCCTGTTATGCTCTTTCTCCCGTCTCTTATCTATAGCCCTTTCTCTCTATATTTTCCGTCTTCTTTTTCCTCCTTAATCCTGACCCTATGAATAGTTTAAGCATTACGTTGTAGGATTACTGGGTATAAACTAATCAGGAGAACCTAGCTGGTATAATTTTATTATATAAATGAGAGTCCTGTGATGTAAAGTAATGCTTTACTGGATTTTATGTCTCAGCAAATGCTCATGTCCATTTAAAGACAGCTGCCGTTAGTCTGTCTCACATGTAGCTTAGGCCTTCTTTAAGGCCAGTTGAGATTTGGATTCTGACAAATAGTGATATAGTCAAGAGCTATGTGGTAATTAGGATGTATCCTGTAAGTTGGCAGTATTGTTAGTCATCCTGCGGCTGTTTGTCAGTGACTGAGGCTTATTGTGAATACGCTTCTATGTATTATGTGAACAAAATTAAAATTGGAAAATTTCAATAAAATATTACATGGTAAAAAAAAAACTATAGTTCAAGCTGCTCGAATCTTCTAGAAATTGGGCAGTGACCTAACCTCCATAACACAACACAGGGGTAGAATCACTCCAAAATCTTTACAATCAATTTATCTTCCGCTCCTATTAAACTTCACTCTGTCCCCTATCTTCACTTCAAGGCTTCCCCATTAAATAATCAGTCACTCACTTACTGCTGCAAAGTGGACTTACATTCTGTGGCAGGACCTCGTACTTTCTGCAGTAGAACAACTACTGATTCTGCGGCCATTCTGCGGCAGATAAATTGTGATTAAACAGCATACCCTCAAGGGGATTAATTGACTGCCTTTGGGCAACCACTCTACTACACTGATAGTGGAACAGCAGGTCATTTACCAGTATGTCTTCTTCTTATCACAAATATTAAACTGCAATAACCCAAACCTGGCTCAGCCATGGGCATCAGTGTTCTCTTTTAATGACTTTTTCCCTCCCACCCCAAATTTGAAGGCTCATCTGTTCTTCTGGAAATTGGTGGCCTTTGCTGTTCTCCTAGGCTATAATCAGAAGAAGACATGCACCCTCAGCTAAAACTACACAGAAGGCAAAACCTGCTTGGATTTCTTCTGGTTTATATTTACAGTTAGCAGATATAAAGATAGACTTCAACTTGAAAGCCATTTTATTTTCTTTTATGATTTTGATCAACGTTCTTTTAGGCTATTATTTTTTAAACTAGGACTACCCCAACTGCCTTGCAACAAACATGCTGTATACAGTGCGCAAATCTGTGTGTTGGGGGGGGGGATTGACTTCCTATAATAGTGAAGGAGGGTGTAACTTGCAGTTTCTGTAGGATTTGTTGACTCCTGATTTTTCATTTGCGGGACACACTAAAAAATGAAAGCAAGTCGTTCTTATTAAGCTGACGTAACCTTGGTTAACATTTTCTCTCCTCCCAGCAACTCAGGGGAGTGGTAGTGTTCTTCAGTCAGTGACCCTCATTTCACTTATGTATGGCAACAATCAGTACAACTCTACATTCCAATTGTTTTCCTTACCTGCTTGCTCCAGTTCTAGTATACCCTGGTCCTTAACTCTGCTGCAGCTGGGCAACTAGACCTTTCTTAAGAATTGAGCTTGATGCCACCATTTAGGCTGCAGATTCAAATCTGCCAAGAAGTTACTGTCACACTTGCAGGTACAGAACTGTGGCCCACAAATCAAAACTGTGATTGATGTCCACCAGTGGGGACCGAGTCTTCTGCTCAGTCTGCTGCCAGCTACATGTTCTGCAATCAGCTCCTCCTTGGATCCCTGCCACCACACCAAGATCAATGCCACCTCCATGGGCACCACTGAATCTTCTCACTTCTTGACTACAGCTGCATTCCAGTTCTTCCTTCCAAATTCATCTTCCAGGGATTCATCGTGCACTGTGTGTAGCCTCACAATGAAAAATTAACATGGCTGAGCTAGCCACACCTACACCTACACCTACACAGAGGTAAATCATAACTGCTGTGGACCTATTCAAGCTCTGCTACTCTTGCTGCAGTCCCCCCACAATACTGGCTGGACAGAGTTATGTAACAAAAGCCAGCATGAGTTAAGATGCCATGCGGCCACTATCTTTTCAACTTTGTAGTGGGTGACATCAGTTAGTTGCCCCTTCTAATGAGTATGTATGTATACCATGGCATACTTAACATATCAGTAGCTATGTCTTGCCTTGTGTGATTACATAGCACAGCTAGCATTTCTGCGGCAGTGTGACTGGTTTTCCTGATTTCTGTGACCAGCACTGATTTCTGCTGTCAGCCCTGATTTCTGTGGCCATTGCTGCAGCCACAGAATCAGAGTAAACATGGACCTTGCTTATTTATAATAAAGTTTGCTGTGATCAGAGCACCTTTTAAATAGACTCAGGGTCCCATAGAGCAACATGTCTAGGGACAACACCATTGTGGAGCATGGAAATATCATAGACTGGGAGACAGAGAATGAAGATAAGAGCAAATTTGAGTAGATAATCTTTGCAGAGACTAGAAGGACTGTTCAGGTCTTTTTCACTAATAAGAAATGTATTTATTTATATAAACATTGGTAATCAGGAGTGGCACACTGAGGCTTGTTTCTAGGTGTGGCCATGGGAAAGGGGAAGGGGGGAAGGGGAGAAGCAAAAGTAAAACAAAATACAACCAGTTAGGTGATGTCCTTACACTGATGATGACATAAAAAGCATATGTTGAGTGTAGTACAGACAAAAATGGCAAAACATTGCATATGGATGACAAATACATTTAGCATACAAATCATATGTACAAATTGGGCAAACTCAAAAAGTGCCTAGTGCTAGAGTGAAGGGAGGCTGAGATGGTGCTGAAAGAAGGAGTCAAAACAGGTTGATAAACAATAATGAAGCTGCCGAAACTATGAGATTAGAGGGAAGGGAGGGAGAGGAAAGGGGTGGCCAAAAGCCAGTTCTGTGTAAGGAAGGGTTCAGGAAGAAGTCTGGCAGGAGCAGGGGGGCTTGGGAGGAGTTTTAACTGACATCTAATGGAGGGAAGGGAGGGGGAGAGAGATGGATGGAGGAGGGTAGTTGGTTCCAGAGGAAGGGGAGACTATGAGAAAGCAGATTTCCCAGACAATGAGTGTGGGTGTTGAAGGGAAAAGGTGTGCAGATCCATTGAGTGCAGGGAGTAGCAGGAGGGGGCATTGGGGTGAGGATGGGACAGATATGAGGGGTGTGACCAAAGCCAGTATTTAGCAATGAAGAAAGCACAGTGAGACTGGCAAAGAGAGGGGAAGAGGGAGGGAGGATGGATAAGGAGAAATAAAAGGAACAGTAGTGGGTATGAGAGGGTAAGTAGGTAGCTAAGCAGCAGAAGGCATTGCAGAGGGTGCCCAGAGAAGTAACATTGTGCTCCAATTGCTAAGCATTGGTTGCTGCTGCACCACTAATTACCTTTTGAACTGTTATTTTTCTGTTTGTCAGTTTTCTAAGTTCTATATGTTTTACAGGCAAATGCGGAAGATCTGCTGGACACTGCCATACAGAGGGCTGATAAAGAAACTGATCAGCATGGGTGTGGGATCCAAAGTGGTGAGCTGGGTTAGAAACTGGTTAACAAAGAGGAGACAGAGGGTAGTGGTAAATGTCACTCTCTTGAATGATGGAGGAATGACCACCAGGGTGCCGCAGGGTTCAGTCACGGACTGGTCCTCTTCAGTGTCTTCATAAGTAAAATGGCTAAGGAACTGAAAGGAAAGGTATGCCTTTTACAGATGGTACCAAAATCTGCAATAGGGTGGACACTCAGGAGGCAGTGGAGTGAATGAGTATGGATCTGGGGAAACTAGAGGAGTGGTCTAAAGCATGGCAGTTGGGGTTCAATGCCAAAAAAAGTAAAATCATGAACCTAGAGCATAGGTACCCAGACACTGAGACTAAGATGGGGGAGAGTACTGAAAGTCACTAAAGAGTCACTAAACAGGAAAGGTGCCTTGGGGTGTTTCATATCTGATGACTTCAAGGTGGCAGGACAGTGTAACAAAGCAGTGGGTGGGACAAGTGGGGTGATGGGGTGCGTAGAGAGGGGTATCTTCAGCAGGAGGAGGGAGGTAGTGTTGCCACTGTATCACTTGCTGGTGAGACCTCACCTGGAGTATTGTGTCCAGTTTTGGAGGCCACACCTCAGAAAGTATATAGGCAGGGTAGAGGCACTCCAGAGGAGGTCAACCAAAATGGTGCTGGGGTTGCACGAGAAGTGCTATGAAGAGAGACTGAGGGATCTCAACATGTACACCCTGGAAGAGAGAAGAGCAAGAGATGACATGACAGAGACCTACAAGCCCCTCACAGGGGTAAACAGGGCACAGTAGGGAAGTCTCTTTCTCTTTGAGAAGGATCACCAGGACTGGGGGCATGCAATGAAGCTGAGGGGGAGTTTAAGAGAAATGTGTGGAAATTTTTCTTCACTGAATGGATGGTAGACACCTGAAACAGACTGCCAGCAGAAGAGGTAGAGGCAAAAACAATGGTGGGCCTCAAGCATGCATGGACTAGACAAAGGGGTGCATTAGAAAACAGGCAGGAAAGATGGAGGGTCCCCAGAGATCAGTTAGAGTCTGTGGAGACAGATTAGGCAGGGAGCATCTGGGCAGATGGGATAGGCCAAATGGTCATTTTCTGCCAAAAAATTCTATGTTTCTGTGTTTCTATGTAAGTGTACCATGAGACAGAGTATAGCCTTTACCAAGTGCCAAGATCCTAGAAGGTCTGGCTCAAAGTCAGGATTGCAGAACACCTTTGAATGTGTGGCTGCCCGAGGGGGTGCGGGTGTGGACTTCAGTGTCCTCCTGCTCTATCGTCCCCCAGGTAGTAATGGGGATTTTTTGCGAGAGGTCAAGGAGCTCATAGAGGGCCTGGTGTTGGAGTCCCCCAGGTGGTTGATCCTAGGGGACTTCAATGCCTGGGTCGACTGGGGGCTGTCAAAATTTGGGATAGACCTTCTTGGGAACATGGGGCCACTGAGCCTGACACAAAATTTAATGACAGCGATGCACTTGAGTGGCCACACATTGGACCTGTTTCTTTTGTCTTCTGAATCAGATATTATGGACCTTAGTGTAGATCTGGCAATTTGGTCGGATTACAGCACCGCGGGGTTCATGTTTAGGGCCCCCCCAGATGGTCCTGCCACTATGGAGATGGTCCAGTACCGGTCGTTAAGGGGAGTATCCTCAGAGGAACTTTTGGCGGTGCTGGACCTATCGGGTGTTGGGGCAGCTTGAGCAATTGGGTTGGAGGAGGCAGTAGCGGCCTGTAATGGGACAGTTGGTGTGTCCTTTGACTCAATCGCACCCTTGTGTGTCTGACCCCTGTGTACTTATCGAGATCTCTCTGGTATGATAAGAATCTCTGAGCTTTAAAGACTAGGGGTCAGAGGTTAGAGAGGTGTTGGAGATCTGGTCTGGTGGAGGACAAACTGGCCCTGAGGTCACATTATATGGACTATCAGGGGGAAATCTCCCATAAAAAGGCAGAGTTTTTGGCTAGGGAGAGTGCTACAGTGAGAAACAGATCAGCTCAACTCTTCCACACAGTGGACAGGCTTTTACATCCAGCCTGTCTGAGTGCTGGAGGGGCAGGTTCTAGCATAAGGTGCGAGGAGCTGGCTCTGATTTTTGATGCCAAGATGTCCTCCATCAGGGCTGAGGTCTCATCAAACACCTCTCAAAAGGGTTGCAGGGTCTGGCCTGAGTTGCGTCAGGGCACTCTTCCTGTATGGGATGAGTTTGAGCTGATTGGGGTTGGGGAGGTGGTAAAGATAATCTCTAAACTGCAGCTGACACATTGTGATTTAGATCCATGCCCAACTCGCCTTTTGGTTGAATGTGTTGACCTGATTGGTCCTGTGGTTGCTGAGGTAGTCTGGAGTTCATTAAGGAGTGGGATCTTTCCTTTAGCCTTGAAAGAGGCTTTGGTTAGACCTGTCCTGAAAAAACATCTTTGTACCCGTACTGCCTCAGCAACTACAGACCTGTTTCGAACCTCCCATTTTTAGGGAAAGGTACTGGCCATTCAGCTGGAGAGGCATCTTGCTGCTTCCCTTGCCTATGAGCCTTTCCAATCTGGATTCCGTGCAGGGCATAGTACAGAGACAGCCCTGGTGAAGGTGCTTAATGACCTCCTGGTGGTGAGGGATAGAAGGGACCGTACCATCTTGGTCCTCCTAGACCTCTCTGTGGCATCTGACACCGTGGACCATGAGGTGTTACTTGACCGCCTGCTGTTCTGGTGTGGGCTGTCTGGAAATGTCATCAACTGGTTCATATCATACCTGACAGACAGAGTGCAGAGGGTGACCATGGGAATTTTTTCATCAAATCCAAACCTTCTGTGCTGTGGTGTTCCTCAGGGTTCGGTCTTGTCGCTTCTATTGATCACGGTGTATAAGTTAGGCTGAGGCACTTAGAAGATAGAGCATTTGTGGCAGCCATGCCTACCCTGTGGAACTCCCTGCCTGGTTATCTAAGGGAGGCCCCCTCGGTAGAAGCCTTCAAGAAGGGCCTCAAAACATATTTATTTTATCAAGCCTTTAATTTAAAGTGATTTAAAGTGGACTGCGCTTTATGTAAGAGAGAGAAGTTTATGTTTCCAGCTGTATTTTACTGTTGTTTTAAATCTGTTTCTCTGTATGTTTTAAATGTTTTTGAACAATTTGTATGTTCTTATTGTGCAGCACCCAGAGTCCATGTAGATGGGTGCTCTATCTATCTATCTATCTATCTATCTATCTATCTATCTATCTATCTATCTATCTATCTATCTATCTATCTATCTATCTATCTATCTGTCTACCTGTCTACCTGTCTATCTATCTTTCTATCTGTCTATCTGTCTGTCTATCTACCTCAAAAAGTAAATTGTGCTTGAGGCACATCCCTGACTGATCAGTCTAGTATATTGAAAGCCAGGAAGATTCTTATTGAAAAGAAAAACTATTAATAAAAAGATGGTCTTTGCTAACATTCTAGAGTGCCTTTATCAGTATTAAGTATGACACTGAGTTGAACTGCTAATCCCTTGATAACAGCTTATTATCAGCAACCTTCCCTCCTCCTCATCATGAAGAGACAGTTTTGTAATGCTGTAATCAGAAAAGCAGCAATTAATCTTCTTTCCTTTTTGTAGCTGTTCAAAACTTTGAGCAAGGTCAGTGCTAATGGAATGGGGATGCTATTGATGTAGCAGAGTTGCATTGGGAGGCATAGTTTGGAGAGTACTTTGGTGGGAAATGTAAACATTTTTTTTTAATAAGTAACTGACCAAATGTTTCAGATTGGGTGGGAAGACAGCCAGCTAACCTATGTCTATGAGTACTAAAAAGCAGAGTACAGTGTCACCATAGGAGCGTATGACTGCAGATAAAACCAAAGATTTAGATTAACTGCATGGTAAACTAGCAAATAGAGTTAGAATTAACATTCCAATGACAGTTCCTTAATTCAGAAAAAAGATGCATGGTTGAACGTCAATTTTAACATTATTTTCTGTTCACAGCATGCATTTAATGCAACTCTTTTTTTGTATCTGTGAGTGCTCTGAATAAATGTCTTCCTATAAAAAGAAATTGGCTCGCATACTGGCATTCATTACCATACTTTTATAAATGGCCCAAATCTCTGCACATTTTTAATTTCTCTCAGTGTTACATATTTATAACAGTATCATTAGCCACAGTCAGGGCTAGGTCTTTACTTCTAGGCTGTGGGAATGCAAATCTAGAAGTTTTTTTTTCATAGTGGGCAAATTCTACTGCATATCTTTGTGTTTTTGATGAAAACTAAAATAAACTGTACAGAAATGGCCACCAAAACATATTTAGCAATTTTTGTTCTATTAATAACTTTCTATTTTATAGTTTTATTTATTGCAGGAGGGGCAGAATCCAGAAAAACACTCAATTCATGCAAAAAAAAAACCCAACACATGCATTATATAGAACAGGCAATCTGGGATACGGGTTGTGAGGGCCCCCTGGAAAGATGCCCAGCCCTCCCCTGCAGCTCACAACCACGGACCCCCCCCTTCCTAAAACGCCCAGATGCTGGGATATGGGTTGTGAGGGCCCTCTGGAAAGACACCCAGCCCTCCCCTGCAGCTCGCAGCCACGGACCCCCCCCTCTCGAAGCACCCAGGTACGCAGACTTACTGAAGTGAAACGGAAACAGAGCGCAGTTCTGGCACCATTTTCAAACCAACTACTGCCTTAAACAAGCCAACTCAGTGCTTCCAGTGCCTGTGTGCTTTTATTTTTGTTGGCACAGGAGTGCTGATAGTTTTTTTCCTTGTAATTTTTCCAGTTGTGCTCCACAGTAAATGTACCTTAGTGAGGGTGCTTTAAGACTCAGTGCGTTTATTTACCCTGCTTATTCTCTGAGTTGTCCTGAAGCCTTAATCATTATAGTACTACAAAACCGAGTTTCACATTATTTGCTCTCTATATCTGCCTGCTAGTTTTACATTGTGAGCTGTTAGAAAATGAAGCCTTACAGTATTTAACTGCTAATTCCTAGTTTACTCCTGTATGCTCTCAAGTCTGCCTCTAGTACTCCTGCCTAATATTTTCTGCCCGACCACTCCACTTGGTGGGGAAGGCACTGTGAGCCACGCATGCAGTGAGTTGTTCAAAGGAGTCAGAATCTCAAAGGCTAATTTGACTGTTTTCTAAACGTTACCCTGCATTTGTTTTGAAGAGTCCCTTAAGGAAACAACTGTAAAGCTGTACTCCAAGCACATTACCTGCTTTGTTTGTAAGGGGAGAAATGCTCAATTTGCTCAATTCTGGCCACAAGTAGCTCTCGATTCCAAGCAGGCCATGCACATTGCTGCTCCCCTAGACCCTCACTCACCAAATTTCAACCATCCCGTCCAGCAGCAGTAGCTTTTCTGTTAGGTAGGCTTGTTTTCGGCGACCAGAGAAACAGCACAGCTACTTGCCCAAAAATAATAAAAACACCATCAACAGAGCGGAAAGGGGCTCTATGAGCTACCAGTTGATGCTCACGCCATAACTTAGGATCGCAGAGGCCATTACCCATGTGGTCACCTGGGCCCCCAGCACCCCAGCCACTTGCCCAATTCATTCACAAATAAAAAAAAAATCCTTGTAGACAAAAGATCACTTTACAGTGCGGGCAATCCCTGAACCAATTGGACGATTCACTTACCTCCCAGTGTACAGATACTGCTCCCACTGTGCAGCATATAAAAACCACTCTCTTCTCTCTGCAGACGCTGGTATATGGGTCATGAGGGCCCCCTGGAAAGACACCCAGCCCTCCCCTGCAGCTCGCAATCACGTACCCCCCCCCAAAGCACCCAGGTATGCAGACTTACTGAAGTGAAACGGAAGCAGAGCATGGTTCTGGCACCATTTTCAAACCAACTACTGCCTTAAACAAGCCAACTCAGTGCTTCCAGTGCCTGTGTGCTTCTGCCCGCTGGCACTGTGTGCCGGCTCCCCACCACCCCCACCACCGCCCTTGGTGAGCTCCTCCTTTTATAGGCTGAAGTCACATGACTCTGTAAAACCTATCAGCCTATTTTTCCATTTGCAGCTTATCAGCTGTCACCACCAGAGGTCACCAAACCTATTATCTCAGCCAAATAAACTAACCTGGCCAGGATGCTGCTTCACACATCCTTCCTTCTCCTTTCACTGGCATCTCTAACCACCCTGCCTCCCGCTGACCTCCCAAACAGCGAACCCCCACCATCCCTGCCCCCTCGACTAACCCCCCAGCCATACTACGCTACCTCTTCACACACGCCTACCCATGACTTGGTTCACAACCATTATGGTATATCAGTGCCACTATCTTACCTCCTTCAGTTCATCCGGGGCTCTCGGTTTTACACACCACAGCTCATCGTCACCCCCCAATTTCCTCTACTACTCGCAACCCTACCTCCTGCACAAACTATCCCAGGACAAAAATAAAGCATCTCTTCGCCCTGCTCCTGCTTCTTTCAGGGGACATTGAGGCTAACCCAGGCCCTAACATAACGTACACCCACACCCCTTTCTCTCTCTCCCCAAAGGCCTATGTATCCTGCACCTTAACACCTGCAGCCTGTTATCTAAAATCTCTCTACTAGAACCAATTGCCCTAACTCGGCTTCCTGACATCCTGGTCATCTCTGAAACCTGGTTAAAACCACATCATACCGATGCCGAAGTCTCCATACCAGGGTACACAATCATCAGGCATGAACAGCCAGGCAAAAAGAGAGGTGGTGGCATGGCAATGTACATCTCCAACAGTTGTCAGTTCACTATATGGATATCCCCTCTCTCCCAGCCAGCATCGACTCATTACTCATTAAACTGTCACTCCCATGTACCACCCCTGTTTACGTGGCAGGATTGTACTGCCCCCCCCCCCTGCACACCCACTGATGACATCCTTTCCCATTTAATCACATTACAGTCCCTAGCTGTAGGTGGCGAGCTCCACGCCACCGGTGATTTTAACTCCAACTGGTTAGGTACCGAAAAAGCCCACCTGAAGACTAAAATAAAGGCCCTGAACCTCACTCAACTCATAACAGAGCCCACCAGACTCAATCACAAGATACAAAACCACTCATTACTGGACTGGGCTCTCACCTTGCACCCACATAGGATTCTAAGCGCAGGCCTGCTTCCCAAATCCTTAAGTCATCATCCCATGATTTTCCTGATCAGGAAGGTGCATAGCCCCACTGCCCCCCCAAGATGCTGCGCACCAGGTCCTATAACTCCTTCGACATAGCATCTCTCCTGGTGGACCTGGGACATGTAAACTGGTCCTGCATCACCGAGGCATCCTCCATTCACACAGCCTTTGATGCGTTCAAAACCAGATTCCTAAAAGTTTGGGACAAACATGCTCCCCTGCGAACAAAAGAATTAGAGGGGCACATCTCCCTTGGATCACGGCAGACATAATCAGAAAATGCCACTCCAGGGACCACGCCTGGAAAGCTTATAAGAAATTGGGCACTCAGGCCTCCCTCACTACCTACAGATCCCTTCATAATGCATGCACAAACATCATCCGCCAATACAAAAAGAGTTATTTCCTATCAGCCTTCAGTAAAAACTTTAACCACCCGACGGATTTCTGGAAATCACTCAAATCCCTGCTCCCCCCCACTCAACCCCCACCCCGACACTATTAGCTCAGGGCACCCTCATCTCCGACCCCATCTGCGTAGCTGAAGCCTTTAACACCCATTTTTCCAGCTGTGCAGACAAGCTCCTATTCTCCCTCCCATACACACCGCCCCTCCACCGCTCCCCTCACATGGCCCCCCAGTCCTGCCATTCTCATTCCATCCAGTATCCCAAGCAGAAGTCCTACACTCCCTACGGGCCCTGAACCCTAACAAAGGGAAATGTCCTACGTCCATGGACGCCAAGATGCTTTTTCTGTCAGCCCCTGCCATAGCCGCCCCTCTTGCCGCCCTCTTCAACCTCTCTTTCTCACTGGGCAAGTTACCAACAGCATGGAAAATGGCCACCATCATACCCCTGCCAAAAGGTGGTGACCCCTCCTCCCCAGGCAAATATAGTCCCATCTCCCTACTCCCTATCCTGGCCAAACTACAGGAGCAACTTGTCCTGTCTCAACTGACTCCATACCTGGATGCCTCCTCCTTCACACCTTACCAATCCAGCTTCCGCAAATCCCACTCAACCATCACCTCCCTATTACGAGTCACTGGTGACATTCTCACCAGTATCGACAAAGGACACATCACCTCAGCCATCTTTATTGACCTAACAAAGGCCTTCGACACATCTCTCATTCCCTACTCCTCTCCACACTTACTGACGCAGGGCTCTCCAACCCAGCCAGTGAGTGGTTCCATGATTACCTAGTGGGCAGGAAACAAGCAGTCAGACTCACTTCGCACACCTCCAACCCCCTACCAGTCACTTCTGATGTCCCCCAAGGATCAGTCCTAGGACCACTATCTTCTCCATTTTTCTAAATGACCTCCCTTCTGCATGCTCTCATTCCTCCATCCAAATGTATGTGGATGACACAGTCTTGTATGCCTCAGGTCCCTCAACATGCAGCATGGCATCTCTCCTACAGGAGGACTTCTCTGCCATCCAGAACTGGTTTAGGACAAACCAGTTATTTCTAAACCCTAAAAAAAATGTATCGCTAATGTTTGGCTCCCAACAAAGACTCTCCCACCAAACCCCCTGCCCCCCTTTCAAAACCCTGGATGGGACACCGCTGGAGCAATGCACTAGCTACAGATATCTAGGCGTCTGGCTAGACCAGCACCTAGATTTCACCTCTCACATCAACTCTCTACATAACAGGCTGCTCCCCAAACTGGGTGCACTATACTGAAACAAAAACTGGCTCTCCACACAAATGAGGCATGCCATTGTCCAAAAAATGATACTTCCCGTACTCGACTATGGCAACATAGTATACACTATCGCACCCGCATCCGTCCTGGCCAGCCTAGACACCCTGTTCCACTCCTTCTGTCATTTCATCCTCGACTGCCCACAATCCACACACCACTGCACCTTATACAGCTCCCTAACCCTGCCGTCCCTCCATGACCGTAAATTAATTAACTGCGCTAGGTTCACTGCCAAATATTTTTCCCTCTCCCTCCCTCCCTCACTACCTGGCTTCTACCCTCTCCCAACAACCTCCACCTGCGTACTCCCTCAGAAGTACGGACCCTAGACTACTCCATGTCCCATTTATGCACACAACCAAAGGCCAGGCTGCTTTTAACTACAGAATCCCACAGATTTGGAACGCCTTACCTGCCCCCATAAGACACACGCAAAATCCCTATCATCGCAACCTGCTACTCAAGGCACATTTCTCCTCCAGCTGCTCCTGTTAATCTAACAGTTTACTACAATGTTGTTGAAGTCTAGTTGCATTTGCAATTGTAATTCTATCCCTGTCTGTAAACTTCCTGCCATATGTTTGCCAGGAGTAAGCTCTCTGTATTCTAATACTGTACTGTATATGTAAAAACTCTATATTATGTATTGGGTCTCAGCCTCCAGGTCGCATCTGGAATCGAGCATGTTGTTCAGTATGCCTTCCTGGTAAATCTCATAAATAAATAAATAAATAAATAATAGCTGTAGTTTCAAAAGTTTCCAAGCTGGAACAAATCATGTTTATTTATATTATATATATATTATTTATTTGAAATTTGATAACTGGTAAAGGCACACTGAGCCAAGGCTCTTTTCCAGGTGTGAACCGGGTGAGAGGGAACAAAAAGGTACGCAGTAACAATGAAAGTAGCAAAATACAATGCTGGAGTAATATGACACACAAATTATGTGAACAAGTAATAACACATGATAGGCAAGGCCACTGTTTTTCGTTTTTAACCGGAAAATCCGGTAAAATTCCGGAATTAGGGCTGCCTGAAAACCGGTAAAAACGAAGATTTCATGGAATCTGGCATTTTCTATCAGATCAGTAAATCTATAAAAAAGTGTGTTTTTCTTTTAATTCCTTCCTGTACTATTTTCATTTTGCTTTATTTAATGCTCTGTATATTAAGCCTTCTTTAATTCTGATTATTTATGCACATACTAAAAAATGATAACAGAATCCCGGTAAAATCCGGAAATTAGAGTAACAATCACCAGTGAAATTCCGGAATCTTAAGTCTTGAAAATGGAATTTAATTGTTTTAATCACCGTAAATCAGTGGCCTTGATGATAGGGGATGGGTTGTGAGGCACCTACCCCTAGAAGTGCATTTATCAAAGCATAACCCACAGCCTGGAGTGTATTATTGCGCTTATAAAATAAGTATATGTTAAAAAATAAACAAGAGACACACTTTTTTTATGTTTTTCACTTTCAATTCTAATCAAATTATTCTTCCACTGGAAAAAATTAGTTCCAGCCTTTTTGGACTGTGTTTTGAACTTGGAGTGAACTGGGGTGGGTACAATAACTAAACAAGAGTGTACCCTGAGATGAACTAACTGTTGCAGCTTTTTAAATTAGTAGCTTGTAGTATAGTTGTGCAAATTCATTACTTTTTTTTATTTTTCCCAGGGTAGAAAGTGATGAAGTTCACTGATGCTCTTGGGAACAAAGTTTGTTAGGTTGAATGGCTTGGTGTAGGTTGAGGTTTCATTGGGTGGAATATTTAAGTCAGACTGTGGTACCGTGGAGGTGGGTTGCGAAGGTGGAGAGAGGATGTTGCGTGATGTACTCGGTTCTTTGTTTGGTTACTGTCCAGATGAAATTGCACTCAATTTTCTTTTGTCTGATAAGGTGGTGCTCCAGTAGCTTTTCAGGCTTGCTTCACACTTGTGTCCAGTCATGAACATAATCTCACGGCTTTCTAGTCCAGCCTGGGAGAGGAGTTGCACTGCTGTGGAGCTCAGTGAGTGGTTGGTGAATCTTTGGGATGGGATAGACCAGCCTCCTTACTAAGTCGGGGCATCATTGAAGATAAATAGTTTATCTCCTTGGGCTCTTTACTGTGCCACAATAGGACTGTATCTAGGTAGTGTTGGCATAGTCTTTTGGAGTGACAGTATAGAACAGTAGCATCCTGAGGCAGTTTGGAGATATGCTTCTCAGTGGTTTTAACTTGGCAGTTAGGATCTCCAGGGATTTCATACATTGCACCTCTGAGCTCCTGTTTCTTTAAATCTAGTTCTTTATGGTTCTTTGTTTGCTCATTGTACTGCAGTGTGATGAATCT
The DNA here is from genome assembly GCA_016271365.2 of Neoceratodus forsteri. Lineage (NCBI taxonomy): Eukaryota > Metazoa > Chordata > Ceratodontiformes > Ceratodontidae > Neoceratodus > Neoceratodus forsteri. The sequence goes on along the minus strand of CM057451.1, from coordinate 455,208,266 downwards.
CCTTCCTGTGTCATCAGTTTTTATGATGAAGGAGTCAGGTGTCAGATCTCTTAGTCCCTCCCTGCCCCGTCTGGCGAAGTTCAATTGAATGTTTACACAGAAATGTCTCACTATGCCTGGGGTGATCAGGGGAGAAAGTGCTTCTGATGTTCTGAGCTTGTGAAGGCCGGGAGCTTACAGAGGTGGGTGGTGACCTGCTTTGCCCTTTTTGTCTTTTCCGTATTGGTTTAGTATAACAACAAACACTTTGTTGATTGATGAGAATGCAGGGTCTGTTATTATGTTTAGCTTTCAGGCTATTGCCGGGGGGTTCAGGTGCCTGTTCAGATTGGCTTGTAGTGCACTATAACTGGCTATTGAGTAGTGCTCTGAGTCCGTGGTATGGACTTCCACATAAAACACCCTTAGAGTAGCATTTAAAGTGTCAGGATCGAATGTTTTGAGGTCAATCAATTTTTGCTTTTCTGTGCACCAGTCCATGAATACTGAGACTCCCCACAAAATTTTTTTTTTCATCTTTGCTGTGCTCTATGTTGTCGAGTTCAGCTGAGGTGGGTGTAATGTGTTGGGTACTCACTGTGTTCCATTTTCTTTTTTTTTGTGGCTGTAGTTTCCATCTTTTGTGTTTCTGTGGCAGCTATGTCTTCCTTGTTTAGTAGTTTTTGTATGTGCAGGTAGTCAGGCAGGTTAAAATGCACCTGTAAGCTGTCTGACATTTTTTTATCGGGTTTCAATTTCCCGATACCGAGATATAAAGATGATACTTTTGGACATTTAAACAGAGGGTGGCATACTGATCTATTTTTTTTTTATGGTACTTGCCATTTTTGGGGACTTGTTTTTTGTGTGGTATATGGAAATAAATGTATGGCTGGCAAGGGGTGCCAGCCAGACAAATTTGTCAACTGTCTCTACCCATTTTTTTTTTTTTAATTTAAGTTTATTGAGTTTATATATAAGTGAAAAAAGAGAGAAAAAAACAAAACAAGGTACAAATACAGACGTTGGGGGATTATCTAAACATAGAGTACACAAGACCAGAATAAAGCACATATAGATGTAAACAATCGCAATGATATAAACAGGAACAGTAACAAAAAGAAAAACAAAATGCAAAAATGAAATACAAAATATAACCCCAAAAGGAAAAAACAAAACAAGACACCCCCACCCCTGCCCCAAACCCCACCCCCATCGCCAGAGATTTCATTGGTGAAAGAGATGTCGGGTCAAAAGGAGGAGATCTGTAATGGGGACCTGATACGCTAGATGTATTAGTGCAACATCAGTAACTTAGGATATTACCAGTGTCAGGGTTACCCTACATAGAGCACGTTTAATTTACCCCATTTCCAATTAAAAGACTCCAGATTATGTCTAGAACTAGCTATAAGTTTCTCAGTACTGAGACAGAGGGACATCTCCTTTAGCCATTCCTGATAGGTAATAATATCCTGATCCAACCAATGCCTAAGGACTAGCTTTTTAATAACTATTGAGATGAGAGCCATGTGATATCTGCGTTCTTTGACCAAAATGCTCGAGTAGATGCCCAAGATACAAATTTCTAAGGTAAATAGATCTTTAAGCCCTAAAAGTGGGTCTAAACTGTCTCTAACAGTGCTCCATAAAGGTGCCAGTTTATCGCATTCCCAAAGGATATGCAGCAAATTCCCTTAAGCGGCTCCACATCTCGAGCAAATACTTGACTTAAGCTTGCCAAATTGGACCAGCTTAACTGGAGTATAGTAAAGATTATTTAAAATGTAGTATTGGGTCAATCTATGATTATCTTGGGATCAGTAACGATACATATCTTTCCAAATTAAATCCCATGCAGGAGGGGAAATCAAATTAGAGAGTGACCAGATTTTGGAACCCTCCAGGGAGACAGGGAAAAGGTCATCAAGCAGTTTGTTATATATGTTGAATATACCCCCACGCATGCCGACCGCCTCCTGAATTTTCTCAAGGAAAGGCCTTATTTTAGAGGGGAAGTGAGCTGGCCCAAGGATTTTGAGGATGAGGTGTCTCAATTGGTAGACTTTAAAAATATACCTCTGGGGAATGTTGAGGGACACTAAGATTTCATCCAACTTAAGAAGTGTGCCTTGCTCATACAGAGATTCCACGGGTAAGTTGTGCAACTGTGGGAGCCAATCAGAGGTTAACCAGCTACCTCCAATTTTGATATTAGGATTTAAGACGAGAGGTTGAGCCGAATCCTTGGACGGGGACAAATTGAAAAAATTTCAACACTGAGAAAGAACTCTAATAGAAAGGCCAATAGGAGAGTCTTGAATGGCTGGGGGGTAACGTGGAGAACGGGTGCCCAAAAACACAAGGGGGGGGCTCAAATTGACTTGGTCCAATAACTTTAATTCAAGCTGTAGCCATACGGGTAGAGGTGTGGTAGACTGAGTGGTGGACCACTTGCCTATTCTAGCCAGATGACTACCCAATAATATAGCAAGAGATTGGGTAGATGGAGGCCACCCTTGTCTCTAGGTGCAGTGAGTTTAAGAAAGGCTCTACGAGGTTGTTTCCCCTTCCAAACAAAGTTGGATAGCATCGAGTTTACCTGGCTGAAGAACTGCCTGGGTAACCATATATTAAGGTGGCTCAGGGGGTAAAATAACCGGGGGAGGATGTTCATTTTGATAACATTGATTCGCCCCCAAGTGGTTAGTGGCAACTTTTGCCATCGGTCCAAGTCTCTCTGGATTCTCGTTACAGCGTTATCTAAATTGAGCTCCTTGACCATTCCCACCTCCCTGGCCACATGTATACCCAAATATTTAAATGAGACTGGAGACCATTTCATTCCGAAACGTGTAAAATCCGATTTAAAGGTGAGAGAATTTACCGGAAAAATAACCGATTTGGAGACATTCAACCTGTAATTAGAAACCTGGCCAAAACGGTCAATAATTTGTAATACATGTCCTAAAGATGTATCGGGTTTGGTAAGGTATAACAGGATATTGTCAGCAAAGACCGATACAGTCAGGGGAAATTGAGCAATGGTACAACCCCTGATTTGTGACAAACCTTTAATACTAACAAGCAGCAGTTCCAAATACAGGTTGAAGAGGTAGGGGGAAAGAGGAAACCCTTGACGAGTGCCAGCGCATAAAGGAAAACTGGAAGAAAAGATCCCGTTGCAGTAGACTTTAGCTGAGGGGGACTTGTATATTGCCTTAATCATATGGATAAAGGAATCAGGGAAGCCCATTCTCTTCAAAGTGGCCCACAAAAAGTCCCAATTCACTCGATCAAAAGCTTTTTCTGCATCAAGAGCGACTAGGACCATGGGATCTAACAAGGTGTGGGCTGCTTGAAAGACATGGGCTAAGGTTCTGAAGTGATCAGCGGATGATCTACCCTGAATGAAACCAGCCTGTTCCGGGCTCAACAAGTGCTGCCAAACCTTTTTAATTCTGAACAATAAAATTTTAGATAGGATTTTGATATCATAATTTAAGAGCGATATTGTATGGTAGCTGGCAGGATCAGCTAAGGGGTTTATCAGGTTTGGGGATTAAAATTATTGTCACTTCTAAGAGAGAGGGATCTATCACGTCCGCAGAAAACAGATATTCATATAGCTTAAGCAATAGAGGGGATAGCTCTTTACAAAAAACCTTGTAGAAGATTGGGGGGTAACCGTCCAGCCCGGGGACTTTCCCTAGTGGCAAATCATTGATCGCCTCTTCTACCTCACCTAGAGTGATGGGAGCAGACAATATGTCACAATGATAAGTCTGGAGGGAAGGGAGCTTGATACCATCTAAGAAATGCTCTATCATCTGGGCTTGAGACGGTGTGGAGCGCCTACTGTAAATGGCCTTATAAAAGGATTCAAAGATTTGAGCAATCTCCCTAGGTAGCATTTTGGTGGTGCCGTCCTGAGATTTGAGTGCTGGAATTATACGGGAACTCTCTATTTCTTTCAATCTCAGAGCTAGCATCCGACCCGACTTTTCACCCTGATCAATATATCTAGTCCTGGTCTTGAACAATGCATATTCAGCTCTATCACGAGTCAAATCGTTGTACTCATTTCTGAGTTTAATAAGAGCCGTTAAATTAGCTGGGGAGTTGAATGAGAGAAGGTTGTCTTCAGCTGCCCTCAGCAGGCTAGATAGCGAATTGATTTTGGACTCCCTTGCCCTTTTCCTAGTGGCCGCAATCTTAATGAGTTCCCCTCTGATAAAACATTTGAAGGAACACCACAGTAAATCCTCTCGGTGTACAGATCCCTGGTTCAGGTCAAAGTACGAAAGAATCATGTCCCTGATTTGGGAAACTGTGTGCTCATCCTTCAGGATTTGCACATTAAGTTTCCACAACATGTCTCTTTGTCCCTGAATACCCAGGGAAATCTTGACTCAAACCAGGGAGTGATCCAAAATGACTATAGGCTCGATACCAACTTGATGGGTACAACTCATTAAAGAAGAACTAATTAAAATATAGTCAATTCTTGACAAAGGCTGGTGCACCTGGGAGTAAAAGGAATAGAGTCGTTTGTCAGGGTTAAGGAGACGGCAGGGGTCACACAGACCCAGCAGATTAGTGAAATCAGAGAGGGCATGTTGTGCAGGGGACATCGGCTTAATTGGTCTATAAGTTTTGTCTAACTCGCTGGAAGGAGCCACATTCCAGTCGCCCCCTAGGATGAGAAGGGAAGGCAGAAATCTGCTCAGGATATCTGCCAGGGCCATTAAAAAGGACGGATCACCTCCAACTGGAGCGTATATCGCCCTTAGAACCACACTACTGTTATCAAGCTGGCCCTTGACCAATATGTATCTACCCTCGTGGTCAGTAACACTGTCCTCTGCTACGAATCTGACGTGATGTTTGATTAATATTGCTACCCCCTTGCTAGCTTGTGAGCCGGAGGCAGTGAAAATTTGGGTAAACCCTAGCCTTCATAATTTCTTGTCCTCTGAGGCAGCCAAGTGGGTTTCCTGCAAGAAAACTATATCTACGTTAAGAAGGGAACAATTCAGAAAGATCTGTTGTCTCTTGAGAGAGTCATTAATGCCTCTGACATTCCAACTTGCAATTTTAAGCATTCTCGAGGCTATGGTAGCTAACACAGGAGTAAACCAGACACTTCAAACCCATCATTACAGATGATAATAAAGGGAATACTCCAAGTTTGCCCGATAATGGTAATAATAGCCATAGGGATTGAAACTCTCTGAGGCACCCTCCCTCCCCTAACCCCCAAAAGAATAACCCGCAAAAAGTGACCAAGTCACCCACAAACTTAAATGAAGTGAGCACTGAGAACCCCCAAACCTGGGAGACGAAACCAAGGGATGACTGGACTAAAAATTAAGACAAACCCCCCAACCCCGCCTCCCCGAGTAACAAAACCTACGAAAACCCCTGAAGTCACCCAGAAACTATTTACAACCTGTCCCTTCAACACCAGGGAAGCATGAAAACACCAAATAAGTAACCAGTGAAGGGATCGTTCCCCAGGACTAGCAGGCCCATGACGAACTGTCAGAAATCCCGGAATGGTATCCCCATTAACAAAAAGCAACATGGGGCAGAATAGCAAAAAGAAACAGGGTACTGCTGTCCCACCCCAATTCAGGATGCAGGCTGAATCACAAGGCTCTCCATTCCCAGCCACCCCCCCAGCCTAAGGTAAATGCCAGACAAAATCCTTACATTTTACCCCACAGTCAGTGCACTGATCACCCAAATACGGGAACATAAAGGCTCACAGCTCCAGAAAGCTAAGCATAACCATCATGGCATGAAAAAACTCACTGTGGTGAGAAAGGGGTACCCCAGCTGATCGCTGCGTCATTCGCTCGATTCCGAGTGTGACAGCGCCAGGAGCAAAATTTAAAGCAAAGGAGCAGAGCTCAAACCCATGAGTTAGCCATCACCTAACCCAAAAAGGGGAAGGGGAAGGGAAACTGGTAGGGACCCAGCCAGTCCGTCGGCGAAAACAATCCGCCTGAAAACCACAAACGGAACTAAGGATCCTAACCCCCCCAGGCCATGAGGCAGAGGCCTCAGATGGAGAAAGCCCAGGCCTTAGCCCCGACCAGACAAATGAAACTGCTCCAACCCCCTCAGAAGGCCAGTCAGCCCCCAACCCAACTCACCAGAAAAGAACACAAATGCAAGCATAACATCAAGCCAGAATCATTCAGCCGAGGTAAGCAAGAATAACACTAGTATTTATACAGAGCAGTCAGACAGATTTAAAAAGGTCAGAAAGTCTCTGGGAGAGTTCACTTTTGTCTTGGTCTGGATTCTCGAAGGTAAGCCAGACGTTATCGAGATGAACTTGCAGCCTAGCCGGATAATTCATGCGGAACTTGAACCCTGCAGCAATCAGCTTAGTCACAATCAGATGAAATTCTCGTCTCCTCAGTCGGGTTTCAAATGGTAGGTCTTGGGATATTCTCAAGGTGTGACTCTCCCACAAGACCGCCTGTAGACTCTTAATTTTAGACAGGATGTGTTGCCTTTCAAGATAACTAAACAGCTTGATAAGTATGGGTCTAGGAGTAGAGCCTGGCGGAGGTTTAGGCTTCAGGGATCTGTGGGCACGCTCAATGTGGTAGGAGGGATAGATGGGCGAGGGGCCAACAATCTTGGTTAACAGTTTTTGCACAAAAGACAGGATATCAGGCCCTTCCTCCCTCTCCGGTAGACCCAGCACTAAGATGTTGTTCCTCCTACTGCGTCCTTCGAGGTTCTCCATCTTTAGTTTTATTTTGGCAATTTGTTGCCTGAGTGTGATGATCTTGGGTTCGCACTTGCCCTTCCAGGATTCCAGGGAACTAATATGAGCCTCTGAGTCACCCACTCGAGTAGTGAGAGAAGCTAGATCGCTGCTCATGGATTTAAGCTCAGTAGAAATCTCCTGCCGGGTTTCACGGAATGGTATCAGCTCCTGAAGGAACTGATCCTCTGTTAGCGGGCTGGAGGAGACATTCGAGGAGCCAGATTTAGCACCTGAACCCATAGGCAGGGTTCTTGACTTTTTGGCCGCTTTTTCAGGGTGATGATGGCGTGTGCCTGGCCCGGCGCTCATCTCGGCCTCCATAATCTCCACCACACCTTAGCGTTAACTCGTTAAGAAATCGCTCAAACGCCAAAATGAAGTGATGGTGGGCTGTAGAGAACTGCGATTACCGAGGAGCACTCAAAAAATAATATCCCGAAGTCGGTAGATAATGGAATCGGCTGGTTGAGAGGGGAGAGCTGTGGAATTAAGCTGCCATTAAGAGTGCTGCCCCACGTGACCTCCCCTCTACCCATTTTATAATTACAGTTAATCAAGTGGTATAATATACATGAAGAATTATAAATTTACTGTAGCCTTAGGAGAATAGGGATCAGCAAAAAAAAGAAGAGTAAAGGGACAAATACCGAAAGAAGTATGAGGAGGTTAAGGGCAAGAAGAGCAGGATGGAGACAAAATGTTACAACGAGGGGATTTAAAAGGTAGATAGGAGAGACAGAGGAAGATAGGAAGAGTATTCCAAATTGATGGGTGATAGAAAGAGAATGCAGGTCATCCAGCAGTAGCACATAACCTAGAAACAGAGAAAGTGAGAATCAGAGAAGTGGAGGGAGTAGTTAGAAGAAGGTACCTGTAAATAGGATAGGAGACAGCTAAGATAGAGAGGAAGAGAGGAAAGCCAGTATTTAGAAAGAAAGGAATCATAATCAAGAAGACGGCAGTAGTCCAAGGAAGGCAGGGAGAGGGAATTATAGACGAGACAGGGGTGAGATGAGTGACAGAAGGGGAGTTTGAGGCAAAATGGCAAAAATAATTAAAGAAAGGATCTAACTTTGGCAGGTAGGATTTGAAAACTACTCCGTAGACACCATTTGTGTAGTCAAACACATGCAAAATCATTTTTAGAATAATTTCCCTGTGGACTGGGAGTGGAAGGCAATCTTTTTTATGACATGGGTAAAAATAATGCTGACTTCTACCTTGGAACCCTTCTTCAAGCCATCCATTAGCAGCCACAAATACATGGGGTACAGATGGCGGAGGAGCCTAAAGTGATAACCTTTCTCGGATATCATGTTCACCCTTACACAACCACAGGAGTTGATTCATCACTTGCTTTCTTTGATAAGAGTATGGAACATTATCAGAATACAATATAAACTTGTCAAAATCCGTACTCACACCCTCACAAAATTAGGTCTCAGCTCTACCGAACCTCCCTTAGGACGTGATAGCAGCACAAAGTGATGTTAACTTGCTTGGGATCAAATTGTCTTGGAGCCTCTCAACCAGGAGGAAGTTTAATCTGGAACCTCTGTGCTCTAACATTGAAAAGGATATACAAACATAGGAACATGCCAGCAGATTAGGCCTTGAGGTCTATTGTGTCTGCTCGTGATGCAGCTCACAGTTTAATAATTGCTGCTACCCCCCCTTTCATCCCTCCCCTGATTTCCATTGAGTCCCCCTGAGCTCTATCTGCCCTACCTGTACCCTGCCCATGTACTGTATCTATCCCATCCCATCTTAAAATCTCCCATTAATTCCCTTTATACCAACTCCTCAGGTAGCACATTCCAAGGCATCACCACTCTTTCCATGAAGTAATGCTTTCTCAGGTCTCTTCTATACTTCCCACCAGCCAGTTTCTGGCTGTGACCTCTTGTGGTCCCTTCCTCCTTCACTCTGAACACCCCTCTGTGCTTACTTTAATAATACTTTTCAAGTATTTAATGGTCTCAATCATGTCCCCTCTGTCCTTTCTGTCTTCCAAGGAGTACATGTTTAGCTCCCCAAGTCTCTCCACAAAGGGCTTATCCCCCATTTCGTGGATCATCTTAAACACCCTCCTTTGGACCCTCTCCAGGAGCATAATGTCCTTCTTTAAGTAAGAGGACCAAAACTGTACACAGTACTCCAAGTGCGGCCTCACCAAGGATTTGTACAGTGGCAGAATTACCTCCGCCTCCCTTCTCAAAGTGATCTCCCTAGTAATCCACCTGAGCCTTCTGTTTGCCTTAGCCACTGCTTTCCTGCATTGTTCTGACTGATTCATTTTACTAGTGATCACTACTCCTAGATCATTGTCTTCCTCCAAGACTATTAACTGTACCCCACCCAATTTGTAGATGTACCCTGGATTCCTAGCTCCCACGCGAAGTAGACTGTACTTCCTAACTTTAAACCCAGCTGCCATGTGACTGACAACTGTTCTAGTCTTTCTAAGTCTTCCTGGAGTGTCCTTGATGTATGGTGTGCTGGAACCATCTGTACCTTTCACACTGGGGCAAAGCCTATGCATATAAAATTATGTTGTCCACCAAGATTCAATATGTCTTGGATAATATGTATGTTCCCTTTGACTCTAAGCTAATATCAACATGCCACAGAGATATATTGACTTCCTCCTGTGGCTCTAATACCAGAAGACTTAGCCAAAAAAAATAGAATTAATGTCAGAACTAGCTAGAAGCCGATTCTATCTCCCCTGACTTCTACCTCAAGAGATTGGCCAAAACTATCCATCAGATCTCAGCCACAACAGTGCCGGGAGGCCCACAACACAGAAAATAGGTAAAATGTGAGGAAAGTGTCTTAAAGCACAACATAGTCACAGCAGTATGCTTTGATAATGTCCCAAAGGAAACAACAACTCACCCTTTTGTCAAAAACTCAGTGGCTGCATGGCGACATGCAACCAAACTCTTTGGTTGGTTACCATGAAAATCTCCTGCTCTACCACTATTTCATACTAGGATGCTGTGTATTGGAGAGCGGGTAATACACTGGCCTGATTGGGCCAACCAGGGATTGGTGCCCTTAAGTACTTGATGGACAAGATAAGTGGAACACTGAAATCCTTCCAGTAGTTAAGGGAACAATACCAATTATTTTATTTATTTAGTTTTTTTTAACCGGGTAGGTGCACTAGCCAAGAAATGATTATTTTCAGGCATGACCCGGGAGAGTACAACTAAAGAACAGTAGAACAATAGAAAACATGGGTACAGTAAATGAAAAATAAGGGAAAACAGTACATCAGAGAGCAAGGATACAATAAGTATTATCCCATCAACACCACTGGAAATATCTCCAGATCAGACATGCACTTGCCCCTCTCTTGAACCCACAATACAGACTCCCCATGAACCAGATGTTGGATTCCATATTCTACCCCCCCCCCCACAGAAAAATAAAGCTGAACACATTTATAAATAGGTAATCAAGCTGTGTCCATACCCTTCTGATAATACCAGACTCAGTTGGGGAAAGGAACTGGACATTAACCTCACCCCTCAAGACTGGAGACAGTGCAAGAGGAATCTAGTCTCAGGAGTTAAGGACTCCAAAATCAGATGCACCCAACAAAATATCCTAACAAAATGGCATAGAACCCCAGAAAAGCTGCACAAATGGGGCCTTATGGGTAATGACAAATGTTGAAGGTGCAGAAAACATTTTGGGACTATCATGCACGTGCTGTGGGTGTGCCCAAAGTTGTAAAGATACTGGACCAAAATACAAAAGATTGGTTGTATGGTCACCTACTCAGATCTTATCTTTATTCCACAACTAGTAATGCTAGGTATTGACTGGGAGCAAAATCCCTGTGACATTCTGTCACAATATAGGGGTAGAGATCACTGTCTGGATACAGCTCCTATCACAGCAAACAGAGTCATACTGCAACATTGGAGGGAACAGACGGTCTCATACATACAAAAGTGGCTGATGGAACTGGGCAAAACAGCAAGTTATGAAAGTGTACAAGCTGCCTCTGAGGTGAAATAGAGACCAACATCCAGGGGTGTAGCCAGGGATTTCAGGTCTGCACACCAAGTGGACTCATTGCTATCCCCCTTGTTAGGGTGAGCTACCCCAGGTGTAGCCAGACAATATACAAAGGTACACCAGGGACATGTTTGTTGCCTCATTTGGCACAATAAATAAACTTTTCTATCTCATGACAGTGGTTGTTGCCATGCATGAGTAAATACAAATGCCATGCATGGTTCCCTAAGACACCCACATAGCAGCCCAGAGCCTGTAAAGTTGCATCGTCCTTGTGATGCAAAGAGAGCATTAGTAACAGGTCCTTCTAGTTTTGACTCCTATGAATAAAATTACAGAAAGGTTCAGTATTTTCTTTGTTGGTTTTCATGGAAAAAGGAAGTAGTTCAGAGCCTATTTGCTACCCCCCTTAAATAAAATTGCACACCATGGAGTGCTTGGAGTATGCCTGCCTACACCCATGCCAACATCCACACCTGGGAATGGCATCTGTCCTCTGCCTTTTGTAAAGTTCTTGCAAGACACTACATGCAAGATAACTACTTAATTAGCCCCAACTCCTAATTCAGGAAGCTTATCCAGCCCCACCCAGTCTATAATAGGGCATGGCAATAGCCAATCAATATGCCATACCTCTGCGGAAGTCGAGACCATTAAGTTACAGGATTATCAGTTATGGTTACTGATTCCTGTTCACAGCTATTAGGACACTGTAGAACTGTATGTGTGTAAGAATTCTCAACTCTTTCTTTTAGATTGTACTTCCAAGGGGTTTACCCTAGCCAGGGCTCCATTTTTTTTGAAGCCATGGATGCATTGTTTTCTCTTTCAAGTGAAATGTAATAAATGTGTTATATTAATTGTATTGTAAAAGTCTGAAAATTTAATAAAACATGATTAAAAAAAGATCATTGGCTCTTGATTGGCCAAGAGGTATTTCACTTTCAGCCTCGTCATTATCCCAGCACAACATCCTAGTTTCAAGTAGCTTAACAAAATATGTTTCAAAAATACATCAGATTTATTTGTTTAAAAATATGTTTTAAAAAATACCTCCAATTTACTTGTCATAATCCCAACAAAGTACTCCATGACAAAGCCTGCAATAGGTGAAACGCCAGTCACTTCTTGGATTCACATATAAATGTGTGCAGATTCTGCTCCACAATAAATTGGAAGTCTGGCACTAATTGATGACTGGACCTCAGTTTATTTTAAATAGAGGGTGAGTTTTGTGACTTATTTGCTGCACACTCCATGCAGTATGTTATGGTGGGTTAACAACCCTTTTCAGGTGGTGGAAGCACTCAGCTTCACCTCATGCTTCAATCCTCCAGAGGTAGGCTATTAATCCACCTTAGAATATGGGCTAAATAAAACAAACACTCCCATTGGCTGAAACAGTTCACAAGCGGGCCGTTATTTTTCAACAACGCCCACTCCAAAACAAATTGTACCTAGTAACATAAGCACGCACCTGTTGCCACTATGCTCACGTTATCCCCACGTTCACGCTAGCGTACATATTCGCACTGTTGCTGCACGAACAAACGCCGTACCACGCCAGTTAAATCACTGCAACAACATTTAATTTTAATTTACTAAGTAAGCGCGGTCAGGGCTACAGTAATGGGGGGAAAAGTGGAGATGTTGTCGCCATTTCAAAGCTATGAAACTGAAATCATTCAGTTTCCTAGAACACACTGTCTGGGGGTACTGTATTCGGCTAATGAGCTCTGCAGCAAAACAACGAGGTACTTACTTATTCTTTTACAATATCAACGTTGCTGTTCTGTGGCCAATTTCTGTCTATCTCCATGATCAGTGTCTCGCAACCATAACCACATCAACCCACATATCCGAAAACATAACAAACAACACGGAAAAAGTAAAAGTAACACTTCACTTCCTAACAGTATTGAAAACTCACACACCAACCTAATGAAAGAAAATGATATCACAAACAGCAGCACCCTCTAGTGGCACCAAAGTGACTATTTTACAGAACCCAACATTTCTGTTTATTTGTTTACAATATTTGTCTTTTTCTATAAAATAAAAAAAAAAAATAATTTAAACTCATATTCTAAGTGTAATAATACCCTCCAGGGTGGGCGTTATAGGATATAACAGACCTGCAAGGGGCTATAAGGCCCTCCGCCTGTGGCATTGGGCCTCATTACGCCCCTGGGTGGTCTGTTATATCCCAATAACGCCCACCCTGTCGGGTATTATTACTTACATAGCACACCCCTCATTCCTTGTTTTTTAATTACAGTAGAGGACTCAGAATCTAGGGCACAGTTTCTTAAGAATGGCATTGATATGTACAGAGATGTCAATGTTACGATCGTGCCATATACCTAGGTACTTTAAGGAGGGGACATTGTCCAAAGGGGAGCCATTAAGAGTGGAGAAAGAGGGGTAGGAGGGACATCTGGCAAGTTTACGCCTGGTAGCAAAGGATATCGAGACTGTCTTTTAAGCATTAATAATAAGTGGTTTAAGCAGAATCAACAATGAACATTATCAAAACCCCATTGAAGCAAAGGTTTAAGCTCAGAAATGGAGTGATCTGTAGCTTAGAGGACTGTGTCATCTGCATACATGTGTATATTGGTGCTGACACAGATAGAGGGAAGTCATTTAGAAAGAGGGAGAAAAGAATGAGACAAAGACACAGATAGAAGAGAGGTCATATAGAAAGGGAGAGAAAAGAATGGGACAAAGAACTGAACCTTAGGGGATACCAGTCTGGATGGGGAGAGGGGGAGACACTGAGTCACCAACCTGAACTGATTGGTAATGGTCAGAACGACAGGAATGGAACCAATTCAATGAATGGACACAGAGGCCCACAAGCAACAATTTGTCCAACAGGAGGGTGTGGTCAGTGGAATCAAAAGCCTTAGTGAAGTCAATAAAGATGTTTGAGATGATGAGGCCCTGATCCATTCCTGTGTAGATGGAATCAATGACTCTGAGAAGGAGGAAACAGCAGAGTTGTGTTTTCTGAAGTTGTTTTCTGAAGCCAGACTAGTACTGAGAGAGGTAACCAGAAGAATTTAAGGAAGGAAGAGTGCTGGAAGAAAGCAAAGCATTTCTGTATCTTTGCGAGGGTAGGAAGAAGGGAGATGGGATGATAGTTATCTGGAGAGGCCAGGTCACCACCCTTGTGTAAAGGGAGGATTTTGGACTCCTTTCAAAGCTGCTCAAGTGCACTAACAAAAAAGGAGAGATTAAGGAAAGCTAAGATAGCATCTACAATGGCAGGTGCAGAGAGAGTGAGCAGTTGTGGATCTAACCCATCAGGACTATAAGTTTTAGGTTTAAATTCAATAAGGCAGAGAGACTTTGAGAAGGAGTGACTGGAGAGAGGAAGAAATCACAAGAAGGGATATCAGAAGAGATTTAAGGAGAGATGGAGCAGAGAGGAAAAGAAGAGGAAGGGGGAAGGATGGAAGCAACACAAGAAGTGAAAACTCTTTAAACACAGCAGCAATAGTACCATGGTCAGAGATACAAGAATTACCAGATATTAGGCTAGGCATGGACGATTCGGAAAGAGGATCAAAGAGGGAGTGGATAACCTTCCAACATTTACACAGGGAGTTATTAGTCTGGAGGTTTGTAGAAAATAAAGAGATTTAGCTTCTCTAATAGCTCTCTAATAGATTTGGTGCAAGTATTACACTGCTGTTTGTAATGACTCAGATTAGAGGAGGAGCCAAATGCTTTGTGCAAGAGCCAAGCAGAATCATGAGCCTTATAAAGGTCAATGATTTAATCCGTGATCCAAGGTAAATGAAAACCACAAACCTGAGAGCAATGAAAGGGAGCGTGATTGTCCCAGAAACCAGCAAATCTGGAATGAAAAAAACAGACAAACTCATTAATGAGCCACAGGGAAAAATAGGGGTTTGGGGCCGGGGGGGTTAAACAGATGGAGCAATTCAGGTGGAGAAGGTTCTAAAGGACCTTAGGGCCCCTAGGGCGGACAAAGCTCCTGTACCATATAGTGTACACCTGAGAGTCCTGTGGGAGTTGGTGGAAGTCCTGGCTAGCCCCCTAACAGATCTCTTTTACACCTCACTTGAGACAGGGTGCATGCCTCAGGACTGGAGAATGGCACATGTGGTGCCTCTCCACAAGAGTGGATGCAGGGAGGAACCAAGTAACTACAGACCAGTCAGCCTTACCTCCATTGTAGGTAGTGATGGGCGAAAGTGGCTCCAATTCACTCAACGGAGTGATTCGCAGAGTGAAGGCGAATTCATGGAGTACTCCGCAATGCGAAGCGGAGTATTTCACATTATTAATGAGTAACGCGAAGTCCATTGAAAACAATGACTTCACATTACTCTGCCTTCCCAAACCACTACTCCACCAATTCTTAAGGTGAAGTACATTGAAAACAATGTACTTCGCCTTGTTTTTAAGCTCCAAAGGCAAACTTTGCAGTGTTTCATGTGATTTCAGGTCACATGGGCTCTAGATTGTTCTGCACTGCCTCAGTTTGGGGTAGTGTGTGTAGGAAGCTGTAGGAGACAATCTGCTCTGAGAGTTCACTGCAATTCAAACCTTCTAAAAGCTGTTAAAAAAGCCTTTCTGAGTCATTTTTTTTGCCGAAACTTTAGTTAATCAATTATAGGAAACCCTCCTGTGTGCTCATATCATCGAGCATTTATTGTTTGTGTATGGATTTTGAATGTTAATGTACAACATTCAGTCTGTGTACTGAGAGACAGTGGAAGTGTGCTTTGGGGTAGGGGTGTATCTGTGGTGTAGGTAGATTAACTTGGAGAAAAAGACAGTGCTTTCTGTTTTGGTGATTTTTTTTGTATAACTGTGTTAATGTCCACACAGTAATATTTTCAATATTTCTTGCCATTTTTTTGCGGATTGTGGTGCAGCAGTGCATAATTTTAGTTTGTTTAAAATATGTGGTTATATTACTGAAGTTTTCAATTTGCATACATTAATTAGTTCTGTGTGTGAGTATGTGTGTGATGCGTGTCATCAAATCAGACACCTTTTATTGTGCCACATAATAATTTCAGCACTGTGAAGCTGCTATCCACCGCAGCTGTGTGATTTTTGTATTTCTTTGTGGTATCTTTACTGGCACTAGTACTAGTGACTGTTGCCGCAGTGCATAATTTTAGTCTGTTTAAAATATGTGGTTATATTACTGAAGTTTTCAATTTGCTATGCATTACTTGGTGTGTGTGTGAGCATGTGTGTGACGTGTGTCATCAAATCAGACACCTTTTATTGTGTCACATAATAATTTCAGCAATGTGAAGCTGCTATCCACTGCAGCTGTGTGATTTTTGTACTTCTTTGTGGTATCTTTACCGGTACTAGTAGTAGTGACTGTTACTGCAGCAGTGCATTACACTGCCCCCCCACAGCCCGCCCCAACAGGCAAAGGTATTCTTTTCCAGATTTGAATTTCTGATGGTGAGCACTGGTTAGGTGTTGTGCCTTTGTGCCTGCATCTCTTCAGTGCACAGTGCAATCTTAATCTGTCTCTGCATTTGCATCTCTTTAGGGCCCAATCTCCCTCTGTAACTTAAGTCACAGTTGTTTCTTTGACTTCCCTTCAGAGTACTGGACAGGTGTGGTGTTTAATTCTGCATGAACATTGTACTCATTAATATGCATTTTTAAGTCAGGACCATCGTCATGAGTCACTCATGATACAAATCAACGTTCTCCATCATCACGGTCACAAATGCAGTCACAAATCACGATTCACGGTCCACGATCATTCACATTACGAATCAAAACATTCATTTTTTTTCTAGTTACTTGGATGTATTGTAAGCCTGTTTTGTAGTATCTCTTCAGACTTCACCATCCACCATTGTACTCATTGATACATGTTTTTAAGTCTGGGAGTTTTAAGCTACAGCTCAGTGGGGAAGTACAACCGTAGGCGGTAGGCATTCACGTTTCTTCATCATCACAGTCACAAATGCAGTCACAAATCACGATTCACGATCACGTCATGAATCACAACATTAATTTTTTTTAATAGTTACTTAGATGTATTGTAAGCCTGTTTTGTAGTATCTCTCCATGCTTCACCACCCCACCATTGTACTCATTAATGTTTGTTTTTAAGTCAGGGAGTTGGACAGTGTCTGCAGTACATACACAGACTGGAAAGAAGACTGAATGCACACATGCAGTTTAGTACAGTATACTTGCACTGCTCAGAATACAAAGTGTTACGATTACGGAAGACAACAAAAAAAGGGCATAATTACATAAAAGGGTTGGGGATGGTGGAAGAATACATTTTATAACACAGCAAGGAAGGTGTGGCGGGGCACATGGTGTGAGGAAAAAAAAATAATGTGGGATTCCTTGGTGATCCAACAGCAGTCCCAGCATGGACATAATTTGCAGCTGATGTTCCTCTATGTGATCCAGCCACTGCTCCACAGTACTCACCCTCTCATTGTTATCCTCAACAGCACTCCAAAGAACTGCCAAGTCAGCCTGTGTTACGTGCAGTTCTCTGGGGTCCACACATTCTACAGGCTGACCTGCTGGTGGCGGTGGGGGGGGTGGGGGTGCTGGTGGAGCAGCAGGTGCTGCTGTGGCCCTCCTCTTCTTAGTGATGCCACAATACACAGTTGCACCCTCTGTGACAGAATGGCCAGCAGGTGCAGGCATGGTCTGTTTTGTGGCAGCCTGCCACTCCAACTGCTGGTGATTGAGTATATGGGTGCACTAGCCCTCAGTCCCCAGGTGAGTCCCCCAGGGGCCACTGCGCACCTCCACCTCACATAGGTGGCACTTGACCACACTGCTGTCCCTCCACACCGTAAAAAAAATGCCAAACAACAGAGGTGCGGGAAGGACCAGGTACAGCCAGGGGATGGCCAGATGAACTGGCAGCCGGCTGGTCACAGTGTTGAACAGGGATGGGATCCACGCCTGGACCTGGGGGAATAGGCACATCCTGCTCCAGAGAACCTGGACTTGGTGGTGGTTCATCTGCCTCAGAGACAGGACAGGAGGCGGTGCTAGTCCTGCTTCCGGGGGAGGACACTCACAAGTATCGAGCGGTCCAACAGGAATGGGTGCCCATGCCCTCCACACATGTGCACGGTACAATGCTTACCACTACCATGCTCTCCCAGAGCTGCTCCCACCCCAGACATTCCCTCACCCTGGTCCATCTCTCCTACTGAGCTCCCTCAGTCTGAGCAATTACTACACACACTGTCACACAACACATACACTGTCACACAGACAAACAACTAACTACTTATAAAGGTAAGAAAAATTAAATTTACAGAAAGAACAAATTAAGCAAAAAAGAGTACAGAAAAGACAAAAAAATGTAGCTTTTAAAAAAGCTGTTGGGTCTAAATCAAAGTTTAAATCTCCTCCTTGCTCTGATCTCAAAGTATCAGCAGTCACAAAACACACTACTCTCTCTCCGTCTGCACAGGAGAAAGTAAACATGTCTGCTTGTATGACTCACTTTCTTCCCACCTAGTTAAAGAGCATGTGACTTACAGTACTACAAGCCATGTGATGTGTTGGGGGGGCTGCCAAATCTGAAACACCAAGTGGATCACTTAGAATCATAATGAGGAACATGAAGTCCATTAAAAACAATGACTTTGCCTTACTTCTCATTGCCATTCCTCCTTAAAGCGAAGTGGTAATGACAAGGTGGAGTGAGCACTTTAAACACTTACTCTGTGTGTAATGGATTAGGAGCAAAGTGCCACTTGGCTTATACTCATTGGAATTTAAATTCACTGCATTTCTGATTGTAGGCAAATTAATGGAGACAATGCTAAAGGAGGGACTAGAGGACTTTCTGGAGGTTAATGGTCTCCAGGGTGATAGGCAACCTGCATTTGTCTCAGGGAGATCCTGCTTGGCCAGCCTGATATACTTTTTTGATTGGGTCACAAAGGCTGTAGACAGGGGCCAGGTGGTTGATGTCCTGTATCTGGACTTCAGTAAGCCCTCGACTCTGGGCCATGTAGGAGACTACTCAATAAGCTGCAGGCTCTGGGAGTTGGGGTAAAGCTGGCAACGTGGGTCAAGAGCTGGCTACAAGATAGAAACCAGAGAGTGGTAGTGGGGGGAATTATTGAAGCCAAGGCCTGTAACCAGTGGGGTCCCACAGGGCTCAGTACTTGACCCACTGTTGTTTAATATCTTTATTAGTGACACAGTGGATGGGATCAAAGGTAAAATCTGCCTGTTTGCAGATGACAGTAATTTCTATGGGAGAGTGGATGCAGAGGAGGAGAGGCAGGAGCTCAGGAGGACCTGGCTAGGCTCGAAAAGTGGTCAGGTATCTGGCAGCTGGGGTATAACGCCGAGGAATGCAAGGTCATGCACCTGGGAGCTAAGAACCCAGGGACCCATTTACTGGCTGGGAGGGGTACAGGTGTCCATGTCTGAGGAGGAAAAAGACCTAGGGGTAATCATTATAAGGGACATAAAGCACTCTGAGCAGTGCTGTAAAGCAGCCAAAGCCAACAGAATGCCAGGATGCATAGCCAGAGGAATCACCGCCATGAAAAGTAAGGACATTCTGCCACCTTACAGGTCATTGGTGAGACTGCACTTGGAGCACTGTGTGTAGTTCTGGTGCTCATATCTGAAAAATAACATCAATTTACTGGAGGGTTGATGAAGGAGAGCAACGAAGATGATGCTGGCCCCACGGGACAGACCCTATGAGGATCGGCTACAGATGCTCAACATGTATTCCCTTCAGGACAGAAGAGAGAGGGGGGACATGATCAAAACCTTTAAGTACC
Organism: Neoceratodus forsteri; assembly: GCA_016271365.2. NCBI lineage: Eukaryota > Metazoa > Chordata > Ceratodontiformes > Ceratodontidae > Neoceratodus > Neoceratodus forsteri. The sequence goes on along the minus strand of CM057451.1, from coordinate 455,188,658 downwards.
TTAAAGGTATAAATAAGGTTAGTATAGATGGCATCTTAAATCTAAGGAGGAATTGATCCACTAGGGGGCACAGTCTTTAATTAGTGGGAGGAAGATTCAAAAAGGAAATGAGAAGGCACTTCTTCACAGAAAGAGTGGTGTGCAAGTGGAATGAACTGTCGGAGGAGGTAGTATCATCAAAAACAGTGGACAACTTTAAAAGGGATTGGGACAGAGTGAAAGGGAGAGTCTTAATGAGTGAGAAGGTGAGTAGGGCAATGAGATGGGGAAGGAGGAAGACTCTATGTGGAAAGGGAAGGGGGGGCAGCTCCCGTAATTTCATTTGAGAGCTGCACACGTGAGTAGACTAGATAGACTGAAATGGCCTGTTTCTGTGGCCATTTTTGTATGTTTGTATGTTCATTTATAATCTTTGTGAACAGAGAGAAAGGAGACCAAACAATATTGGCACAATCAGCAAGAAGAGAAGCCAGGTGTTGCTCTAGACCAAATGAACTTCAGGTGAACTGTAGGACGGGACATTTTCGAGACACAGTAAGTCATCTGGTGATCGCTGAAGGACTCAGGCAGAATGCCAGCAGAGACATAACAATGAGGATGGGAAGAGAGAATCCAGTTTAATAACGAGTGATTGGAGGTCCGATGATTGAGGTGAGTGGGCTCAGAGATGAGTGGAGTAAAATTTAAAGCCTCAATTTTAAGAACTGTAAAAGAGAGGGAGTGACAGCAAATTCAGGTTAAAGTCACCAAGCAACTAAAGCTCACCAGAAAAGGCATGGTGGAGAATAAAGGATATAATAGAGTCAGGTACAGATTTAGGACAAAGCATGAATGCCACCTATTGTATAAAAATAGGTAATGAGAAGGTAAGAGCAACTTGAAAGAGGAGTACCTCATGACAGGAGGGGACGGCAGATTTAGTAATTACCTCACAAGTGAGACTAAGTTTAGAAGAGACAGCACCTCATTCACATTTGCCACAGTCTTGTCTGTGAATTGAACAATCCTGAACAGCAACAATGTTGTCATTTACCATAGAGGAGGGCCAGGACTCAGCACTGACAAGTGTTATCAGGTTAGTGCTAAAGGACTCATACCCTGACCTGATGAAGTTTTGGGAGAAGACTACAGGAGTTTAGATAAATACTCAAGCCTTTAGGGAGAGAAGAAAGTGGGAAGATGAGAGCTGGGCCAGGATTTATCTCAACACCTCCAGAAAAAATAATCATGAAAGTAAACAGAAGAAGCAGGAGAAAATGTCTATTACATCTGTAGAGTGAGAACAGGAAGATGATAGTAGGCTAGAGTGAATTAAAGGAGAAGTAAAAATAGAGGGGAGAAAGTGGAAGGAAGACTGAAAAAAAGAAGGCAGGAGGGAAAAGGGATGAAGGGAAGTACTCAAGACAACTGTGAAGTTACGTGTTACCATAGAAATGTAGAAACCTAAAATCTGTTGGCAGAAAAGGAACATTTGGCCACCCAGTCTGCCCAGATGTTCCCTGCTTAATCTGTCTCCACATAGCCTAACTGGTCTCCAGTGACCCTTCCTGCTTATTTACTAATATTCCCCTATGAATATCCCAAACATGCTTGAAACTCCCCACTGTTTTGCCCCCATCACTTCGAATGGCACTCTGATCCATGTGTCTTCCACCCTTCCATGAAGTAGTACTTCCTCACATTCCTGTTTAAACTCATCCCTCCACCTTCATTGCATGCCTCTCCACCCTGTCTATGTCCTGTCTGAGGTGTGGCCTCCAAAACTGGACACATTACTCTAGGTGGACTCTCACCAGTGAGTGATGCAGTGACAACACCACCTCCCTCCTCCTGCTTACTCCTCCCTATGTACCCCAGAATCCCACTAGCCTCACCCACTGCTTTGTCACATTTCTCTGCCACATTGAGATCATCAGGTATGATAACCCCTTTCCTGCTAAGTGACTGTCAGTACCTCACCTCCCATGCTATGCTTCACTCCTGGACTCCTATATCCTAGGTGCATGATTTTGCACTTTTTGGCATTGGACTCCAGGTGCCATGCTCTTGACCACTCCTTAAACTTCCCAAGATTCTATGCATTCACTCTACCCCCTCCTCAGTGTCCACTCTATTACAGATTTTGGTATCATCTTCAAAATGGCATACCAGCAAAAGGTGGGGCCAAAAAAGTTTCCATGATAATGTAAAGAACAGGACACACAGGTCTACTGGACAAATGTTTGGGCAGGAAAGCTGAATGAATAAAGATATTACCAAAGTGAGATCAAACATTTTGAGTAGTAAGAGTTATGGTAAACTCTGAGAGAGGGAGAAACACAGAAGCAGTATGAGTGGGAGGAAGGAATATTAGGATAGAGATGAGTTAGAAAACAAGAGAGATAGGATCCATAAAATGTACATTAATACGTAGATACACAATAATCAGAAAAAGTAATTAGGTGAAATAAAAATTATATGGAACAACAGCTCCATCACTGACGTCTAGCAGTAAAGTTAGAGGATTGGAGGATAGACTTCACTGGATAGGAATGCAGTAAAATATGCATCAAAAGGGGTATAATATATCAGTAGTAGGCTAACAATGCTGAAAAATATCTGGAGGTGTCAGCGTGGTGGTGCTGAGGGTTGAGGTGCTGGACACCACACCTCATGCCACACTGGCAATCCTGGTTCGGGAACAGACTTGGATCATTCAGGGGTTGGCCAAGGTGAAGAAGGATTGAGCGTCCAATGACAGCTCTCCTTCCTCGGGGGTTGGAGTCAAAGTAGCACACTGTAGACTGACACCCAACGGAGGCTGAGGGTCAGCACAGGTGCACTGCTCAGAATGGGATGGACCCACGCACAGAGTATAAGACTGCCTATGCGGAGGCATGGGCAGTCACCCTGCCCATTGCATGTGCATGGGTCTGTGGAGAAAACTGGAGGAAAAACACCTTGCAGCGGTAGGATGGTGACTGACCCCCCCCCACAGGCTCTGCACTGGTGGCTGGGCAGCCGTTCCAAGCCATGGACAGATAAGGCAAGATCCTAGAGGAGCCACATGAAGGGGGGGGGGGTTGGTAGGATGGGGGCCACCACGGGGAGATCAGGGAATGAAATGTAAAAAAAAAAAGATATCTGGAGAAGGGACACCAAGAGAGGGTCAAGCAATTAGGTAGGAGTAATACTGGATAAATCATGACCAGCCCTGGACTATTGACTTGTTACCATTATTGAAGGGAGGGGCCTATTGCATTATTCATGTAAGTATTAGAGGATGCCTGTTTTGTACATGGGGCAGGTGACTCATTGTTAATAGTTTATTATGAAACTGTCCCCAGTTTTATGGAACATCCTGCAGGACACCTTTCAAAATGAGACTTGTTCTCCTAAGCCCAGTCACCTGACTGGGCTGGGAGGGTATGGTTGGTCGAAGCCATTCCAGGTCCTCTGTCCTTTTTTACTGTCCTTTGTTATCTGCAGGACCCGCACCAGCTTAAGTGAACTGGCAGGAGCCACCAATCGTATCTCCACAGGGCTGTGAGACAACCATCTGAACTTTTCCTGTGCCCACCATGTGGCCAGAACCAATTAGTTCTGTGTGTATCGCACCACGAGCTCCTGCCAGTCATCAAAATACTGTATGTGAGACTTCAGGAGGCTGTTTCTGATCCCTTTCCATTCCCATCATGTCCTTCCTTTGGAAAGGGGACTAGAACCAAAAACAATACTCCAGATGTGGCACTACCTATTTTCTGTACAAAGGGTAGCATGACTTCAACTGTACTAAAATTTCAGAAACCTAGATAGCTTTATGAGATGTGACAGCTCATTTCCATGGAGCTCCCAGGACAGCTGCAGGTAATGGCACATTATAAAATGGTTAGAAAAGTTGAAAGCCAATTAGTGGATATTCAGTTTCACTCATGATGTTACCTCAGCACAACCTCACAGGTAAAACCAGTGCCCACAAAACAGCCTATTTACAACTGTAAACACATAAATGGATCCGATTTATAATCACAATAAGGCTGGCACTTCAGATGTGTGTCATGCTGGGATAATGTCAATTCTTGGGTTTGTGGGCACTCTGCCTATGGCCTCCTGCCTCACAACTCTTCCAAAATGTTATGTGATCTCAGCACAACACATACCTTGGCATGCCCTATGCCTTAATTGTTTCATAGGAAAACACACATACTGATACAACATAACATGATGAGTTACACATAGTGCAGAAAGTGGTTACAAAGTACGTCGTGCTATGGTCACAGCAAATTACCTCTGAGCCGCCTTCCCTCTATCTTCAAATTGTGCCCTCTTGTTATTGCACACCTCTTTTTTTGACAGATGCTACCCTCTTGGACTTTGTTGATTCCCTTGAGGTACTTGAAAGTTTCTATCATGTCCCCCTCTCCCTCCTTTCCTTGAGGCTATACATATTAAGCTCCTTAAGTCTCTCTTCATATGTCTTCCGGTGCAGACCCTGCACCATTTTAGTTGCCCTCCTCTGGACAGCTTCCATCCTGTCTATGTCTTTGCGGAGATTGGGTCTCCAGAACTGCACACAGTACTCCAGATGGGGTCTCACCAGCTGTCTGTACAGAGGGATAATAACTTCCTGTTTTCTACTGGTGATGCCTCTCCCTATGCATCCCAGTATCCCCCCAGCCCTCCTTGCTGCCCTCTTACATTGCTTGCCCATCTTTAGGTCATCTGATATGACTACCCCCAGGTCCCTTTCCATTTTTGTTGTTGTTAGTATCTCACCCCCCATTATGTACTCTTCCCCTGGGTTTTTGTTTCCCAGGTGCATTACCTTGCACTTCTTAGCATTGAATATAAGCTGCCATACATTTGACCATTCCTCTAACCTTGTCAAGTCCCTTCTCATCCTTTCCACCCCACCTTGTGCATCAACTCTGTTGCAGATCTTAGTGTCATCTGCAAAGAGGCATACTTTTCCTTCTAGTCCTTCTGCAATGTCGCTTATAAAGACATTGAAGAGGACCGGTCCTAATACTGAACCCTGCGGTACCCCACTAGTAACCCTCCTTTCTTCTGAGCGGACTCCATTTACTATTACTCTGTGTCCTATTCTCCAGCCAATTCTTTTACCCAGGCTGTCATCTTGGGACCCACACCCAGGCTGGCTAACTTGTATATTAATCTTTGTGTGGGACTGTGTCAAATGCCTTGCTAAAGTCTAGGTAGGCCATGTCCACAGCCCCTCCCTGATCTACTACTTTGGTCACCCAGTCAAAGAAATCTATCAGATTGTCTGGCATGACCTTCCGCTGTGAATCCATGCTGCCCTGGGGTCCTGTGCCCTCTGGCCTCTAGATACTGACAATTCTTTCCTTTAGAAGTGATTCCATCATTTTCCCTATCACTGAGGTTAAACTAACAGGTCTATAGTTTCCTGCTCTGCCTTGCTCCCACTTTTGTGAAGGGAATCACATCTGCCCTCCTCCAGTCCTTGGGTACCACCCCATCCTCCCATGATTTGTTAAAAGGGTAGTCAGTGGTGTCACTAGTTCTACCTTGAGTTCTTTAGAATTCTGGGATGAATCCCATCAGGCCCCATTGCTTTGTCCACCTTCAGTTTTAAGAGTTCTTTCAGAACCCTTTCTTCTGTAAATGGGCGGTATCAACTTCTGTATCCAGCTGTTACTACTGTTTGTTTATGTACTCCCCTCTTCCTTTGTAAATACTGAGCAAAATATTTGTTTAGTATCTCTGCCTTTTCACAGTCTCCTCTGCCCACCCTCCCTCCCTTTATTAAGCCTCACTATCCCTCCCTTGGTCTTCCTTGGCTCCCTGATGTACCTATAAAAGGTTTTATCCCCTTCTTAACTAGGTTGGCTATCTTTTCCTCGGTTTGGGCCTTTGCTGTTCTGACTGCCTTCCCAGCCTCCTTTTGCTTTAACTGATACAGTTCTCTGTCCTGCTCCTTCTGCGAAATATGCCATTTATCTTGGCATGTGAAGGCATGTGAAGGGGCAGGACAGTAAGTCGCACATGGCAGAGCCACCACTGAGTTATGCAAGTCCTGCCCCCACACATATAATGAAAAATGGCTTATTCTGAGTTTGGTTGTTGTGTGCCCAATTTATATAATGTATTTTAAAGTGTAAGGGCCTGATATTCAAATTTGCACAAAGCAGAACCCCAAAATTTGTGCTGCACCTTGTGATTGCCCGGGTGCCCAAAGATGTTATATTCAGTTGAACAGTGCATTGGTGCTACTCGACTAAATATAGGGCCATGTTGGTGCAGCGCTAAGCCACTTAGCACTGCCCTGACAGGGCTCCCGATGTATGCTACCAGAATGGATAGCATGGGAGCACTATCTGCAATATTCAAAGGGACCAATGCAAGTGGCCCATTGGGCATGCAAGGTGCTAAGGGGCCATTTGCATGCCCATTATGGGCTGATTTGCATGGGTATTGAGGCATGGCCATGCGGAGCTGCCCCCCCCAATTGATTGGTCCTACTGTGGTGTAGATATCCCTGGTGCTAGTGTTCCCCATTCCTCCGATCACCAGCCTGTATGTCACAAGCACAATCCCTGGTACTAGTGGCCCCCTCTTCAATCGTCAGTCTGTATTAAAAGTTGTAACACTCCCTGGGGTCCAGTGGTTCCCCCCAGGCACTGATCCATGGTACCACTTTTCACAGCTCCCCACTCCCTGGCAACAAGAGGCCCCCCCACTGTGGCACCAAGAACCCCCTCATCACCTTACCAGTATCCCTGGTGCTGTGGGTGCATACAGCGACCAGTGCAGCCCTCTGCACACCTCCTTGGATGGCCACTGTATGGCCAAGCATGGAGCATGCCCCTTATTTTTAAGACAGGGCACATCACCCTGTCCTATAAATAAAGGCTGCGTTTGATGCCTGGCCATATGGCAGCCAGCCAAGGAGGTGTGCAGAGGGCTGTTCCAGTCACCATATGCACCTACGGCACTGAGGATAATTGCAAGGTGATGGGGTGGTGAGTGCTTGGTGCCATGGTGTGGGGGCCACTAGATACTAGGGAGTGGGGAGTTGTGACAGGCAGTACTGTGGATCTTTGCCTGGATGGTGAACCACTATACCCCAGAGAGTGTTGCAACTTTTGCTATGGGCTGGCGATCAGAGGGAAGGAGGGGGGGACCACTAGCAATAGGGATTGTACTTGTGACAAGCTGGCAGTTATAGGGGGAGACCACTAGCACCAGGGGGTGTATTTGCACAGAAGAGGCTTGTAATCAGAGGGGCAGTGCCAAGGATCAGAGAGGGTGGGTGTGCTCCCCCAGCGGCCAACTGGCTAGGTGGCTGCATTACCTTCACCAGCTACAAGAGTTGCCCTGATTAAGTTGGGGTTTTGCACAAAAGGACTGTGCTAAAACATTTTGCACAGCTCAAAGCCGCTGAATACATTGTAGCGCAGCTATTCATGGCCACGCCCTTCCCCCTGCCCGCCCACATATGTTATGTTTTGCACAGGCACTATCCCTCTTTGCCCATTCAACTGCTCCTTTTGAATATGGGGATCTGGTGCAAACCCTGGTTTGCACTGCAAAAGATCCATTTGTGCCCAGGCAAACTTGTGAATATCAGGCCCTAAAACTTTTAAATTAGAGTGCTTTACGGAGGTGAAGTGACATGGTGATTTAATGCCATCGACCTATGGGGGACTGTTGGTGCTGCATCAGCAGACTGCGAGTGGAGCTATCGGAGAGAGTAGGACTGCATAGTCATTTGGCAGTGAGAGTGCCTGGCAGCTCATGATATTGCAGTTTTTTTAAACGGTGTTGTCCTGGGAAGTTGTCTCTTTGGATTGAGAACAGAGCTGACTATATTTCTTTTCAGTCATCTTTGCTGAAATGGTTTGGTGAGAGCAGTACCCATTTATGTAAAGTGAACAACTGGAAATTGAGCATCTGTGACATTTACTTAAAGTGGGTCTGGTGAGAGCAGTACCAGTTCCTGTAAAATGGACTTTGTTTGTCAGCCTGCTTAAGAGGATTGATTTTCCTTTGTGAGAAAAGATAGATGGAAATTGAGATCTGCAGCTTACATTTGGCACTGCAGTTTTGGTTTTTTTTACTTTCCCCCAGAGGGTGGCTCGAAGTTATACCCCCCCAATTCCTTGGCTGGGTGCTGGCATACCAGGATCCCCAGCACTCACTTCTGGGTCCCAGCGTACTGGGATCCCAGTGTCTCAGTGCTTGACGCCAAGGATATATGCAAGTTTTTCCCCCTTAGTCCTGACCCCAGAGGGTGCCGGCATGAAGAACATAAATCCAGGCTGGCAACATGCTGATGCATGCTGCAGCCAAGTGCCTAAGTGCTTCCCCTCCTGACTCCATGAGTCTGAGACTGCTGCCTTTGTTTCTACCAGTGGCAGTACTTGTTAGGGCATTATAGCAACCCTATTTCCTCCCTTCATGGAGGAAGAGAGCATCCTTCTCCCCCTCACCCAGGCTCCAACAACTTAGGATCATTCTTAAACCCGGTTCGTCGGTGTCAGGAGCAGTAGCACTACCTCAGTGCTGATGGGTCAGCCATTTGGCACTAAGTTTAATGGACTTCTAGCAGACTGTGGCACTTATATTTTGTCCTAGTATTTTATGTTGTGGGTGGGAAGGGTGGTTGGGGGGTTTTGGTTAGAGACTAGCTATTTATTTGTTAGAAGCATTAGGGAATATTCATGGTGGGTTGTTACAGTATTAGATATTGTTTACTGTGTTAGTTAGGGAGTGGTCTCAAAATAGTGTGTGTGCATGGGTTATTTATTCTAAGTGTTGGTTTGTGGTGTATGGTCTTAATTAAGTAGTCCCAGAATGTGCTGCCTCCTACAGACCTGCCTCCCCTTCCGTGACCCCCCTCATTGACTGCTGTGTATCGGTGGTGTATGGAAGTGGGGATTAGAAGGAGAAGAAAGTGGATGAGGTGGGACAAGTTGTGGGGTAATGGTAAAGTGACGACTGGTGTTGTGAGGATCATGAGATGCCCTGGGAGAAGAAGGAGCTGGAGAGAGGCCAGAAGTGCATAGTCCCTTTTCTCAGGGAACTCACCAGACTGTGTGGGCAGGCAGCTGAGAGGCTAGCTTTCTCCTTTTATCCACTTTGGGTGGTATTATGCAATACCAGGTTGATGAGAAATAAATCTGCTATTATAGAGTACCTTGCATCACAGAGACCTGGCTTGGAGATGATTTTGGTCCAGTTCTGGAGTTGTCAGTCCCAATGAGGTTCTCAGTGGTTCACTGCCCAAAGAGGAATTGTGTGGGGGGGGGGTAGCCATCTGTTTTACATCTGAGATGAACTTGGCAGTGCACCCAGTAGGGAATGCCTCATCATTTGAATGTGTGGCTGTGCATGGGGTCCACGTGCAGGCTGCAGCATTCTCCCCGTGCACCATCCTCCGGGGCGCAAGAGGGAGTTCCTGCAGGAAATTGCAGCTTTCATCACCAACAGGGTGTTGGAGTTTCCAAGATGGCTTATTATGGGTGACTTTAACACCTGGGTCAATGACGAAAGCTCACACTTTACTCAGGATTTCCTCCAGAGTATGAAATCTCTGGGCCTTGCACAAGTGATTACTTCTGGAATCCAACATGGCCACAATTTGGACCTGGTACTCTTAGTGGATCTTGAGATTAATAATCTCAAAATTGATCTGGTCATTTATTCAAATCACTGTACTATCATGTTTAGTTTCAGGGCCCCCCCTTGTAGTCCATCCCCTGTGGTGTTTGTCCAGTTCCACCCTTTGAGAGGGCTTTGCCCAGAGGGACCACTGGTAGTGCTAGACACCTCAGAAGTGTTGAAGGCATGCACCACGAGGCCAGAGGCAGCAGTGGCAGCCTATAATACACCCATTGCTGAGGCCTTTGACCTCCTAGTGCTGGCCTGTGTACGCCCACTAGTGTCACACCTTGTCTCGCCATGGTTTGATGGTGAGCTGAGGGCATTGAAAACCAAGGTGCGAAGGTTGGAGCATTGTTGAAGAAAGTCCAGGGCGCAGGAAGAGAAACTGATTCTGATGTCTCATTATGAAGAGTATCAGAAAACAATCACTCGTAAGAAGGTGAATTTTCTGTCTAGGAAGATTACTGCTGGGAGAAACCAATTAACATACTAACATACTATTTGCCAGCAGATTAGGCCTTACGGTCTATCGAGTCTGCTCGAACCTAGATCCTTAGTTGGGTGCCGAGACCCTCCCATCCCTTGTGCTCCAGAAACTCCTATCATCCATCCCCACCCCCCTGGGACAGGCCATCATCTGATACATCCACTTTCTGTGTCTGTCCCACCTCTCTTGAAGCCCTCCACTGTGGATCTCCAACCAGCTCACCAGGCAGTGCATTCCAAGGGTCCACACCCTCTCAGTGAAAAACCTCCTCCTCTTTTCCCCTCATCCTTCCTCCTTCCAACTTCCAACCATGCCCTCTGGTGATACCTCCCTGCTTTAGTCTAAAGATCCCTCCATGTTTACCCTATTTATTCCCTTGAGGTACTTGAAGACCTCAATCATGTCCCCCTGCCTCCTCTCCTCCAATGAAAACAGGCAGAGCTCCTCAAGTCTGTCCTCATAAGTCAAATCCTAGCCCTCGTATCATCTTTGTTGCCTCCTCTGTACCCTCTCCAGGAGCTGTATGTCCCTCTTCAAGTGTGGTCTCCAGTACTGTATACAGTACTCAAGGTGTGGTCTAACCAGTCCATTGTACAGCAGCAGAATCACTTCCTTGCTCCTAGAGGTGATCCCCCTTACGATGCATCCCAACATCCTGTTTGCCTTGCTAGCTGCTCTTCTGCACTGCTCAGAGTTATTCATACATGTATCCACCATGACCCCTAGGTCTTTTTCCCCTATTGAGGCCTCCAGCGCCTCCCCTCCCAGGGTGTACCTGTGTTTAGGGTTTCCCCGACCAAGATGCAACACCTTGCATTTGGTGATATTGAAATTTAATTTCCATGTGTGAGCCCAGCTTTCCAGGGTGTTCAGGTCCCCTTGCAGGGCCAACCTCCCCTCTTCTCCCTCAACTACTGCTCCCATCTTGGAGTCATCCAAGAATAGACTCATTTCACACCCTATACCCTCCCTGATGTCCGATATGTATGCATTAAACAGGATCGGACCCAGGACCGAGCCCTGTGATACCCCACTACCTACCTCTCTAGGGTTCGAGAGCTCCCCACAGACCACTACTCTCTGAGTGCGTCCAGCTAGCCAGTTTTCAATCCATCTGACCATCAAAGGGCCTACTCCTAACCCCATCAGTTTCTCCACCAGACCATTGTGGGGGACAGAGTCAAACGCCTTGCTGAAGTCCAAGAATAATACATCCACAGGCTTACCCCTGTCCAGTTCTGATGTTACCCATTCATAGAACTCCACAAGGTTGGTTTGACATGATCCACCTGGCACAAACCCATGTTGCCGACTATCCAGACTTCCCACCTCCTCCAAGTACACCCCCAATCGTTCCTTTAGTATACTCTCCATTAATTTTCCCACCACCGAGGTCAAACTGATGGGTCTATAGTTCTCTGGTACTTCCCTCGACCCCCCTTTATGGATTGGTACCACATGTGCCTCTCGCCAATCCCTAGGTACCCTCCCTGTCTCAAGTGACCTGCTGAAAAGCTCCGCCAGGGGTGCAGCCAGTATGTCCGCCAATTCCCATAGCACTCTCGGATGAATGCCATCCGGCCCAGGAGATTTGTCTTTCTTTAGGGCCTTGAGGGCTAACCACACCCTTTTGGCGGAGATAGCATCATCAGTCCCCTCCACCTTACTGGTCTTTTTATCCTTATCCAGATGTGACACCCCTGGGGTACCTTTCCCTCCCTCTTGCTCCATTTCTGTTGCTCCCCTGATCCCACTCCCTGCCACTTCTATCCCCTTCGTGCCTTGCTTTGAAGATATCCCATCCCCCTCCCTAGTGAACACAGAGGCAAAGTACTCGTTAAATACCTCTGCCTGGTCCCTCGCCTCTTCCACCCACCCTCCTTCTGATCTCAATCTGCTGAGGTGGCTCTTAATTTTTCTCCACTCCCCAATGTACCGGAAGAACCCCTTTTCCCCTCCATGTATCCCCTGTGCCAGCCGCTGCTCTTTACTGGACTTTGCTCCCCTCACCATACGGGTGACTTTTCTAGATGCAAGCTGGTACATTTCCTTATCCCTATCCCCTCTTGTTGTTTTGTATTTTTTGTAGGCCTCCTTCTTTTCTCTGACTGCTACCTGTACCTCACTGGACCACCAGCATGGTTTATGTGACCTTGCTCCCTTACGTTTCAACTTAGCGCAGATCCTGACTGCCTCATGAAGTCCCCGTTTTATGACCTCCCATCTCCTTTTCACATTTGTCGTTGAGGTAATCCCCTTCAAGTGATCCTTGAGAATATTTCCCATGCCCATAAAGTCTGCCCCCCTGAAGTCCACTGCCAGCTTCCTAGATCTCACCCCCACTCCCCGCATGCTTATTTGAAACCAGACAGTATTGTGGTCACTCCCAGTCAGGGGGTCCTGTACAACCATGTCCCTTACCAGATCCCCATCTGCCAGAACCACATCCAGGACATGGCCCTCCCTTGTGGGCTCCATCACATGCTGTGTTAAGAACACATCCTGGAAGCCATCCAGCAGCCTCTGCTCCTTGGCCACCTTAGAGGACATGGTTCCCCAGTTTGTACCTGGCATATTAAGGTCCCCATCAACACTACTCCTTCCCTTTGGACCACACTGGGCAATGATGTTGTCCAGCAAACCATCCTCTAGAACATCACTCATCCCGGGGGGCCTATATGCTACTCCCAGCTTGACCTTATCTCCTGCTGAGGATCATAAGGTGACCCATAAGGCCTCCACGTTTCCCTCTGCCTCTTCTACCATAGCAATTTCTATGTCATCTCTAATGAACATAGCCACTCCACCCCGTCTGCCCTCCTTTCTATCTTTCCTAAGCATAGTGTACCCCCATACATTTAGGTCCCAGTCATGGTTTTTGTTGGCCCACGTCTCCGTGACTGCCGCCACATCCACCACCCCCTCGAACAGCATGGCCTGGAACTCTGGCAACTTGTTTCCCAAGCTCCTGGCATTTACTAACACCAACCCCCACCCCTTATCCCTGATCCTCTTTGTCGAACCCCACCCAGATTCCTTATACTTCCATCCTCCCCTGCTCCTCCTGAAACCTCCACCTCCAGTCTGTTTCCCTCCCCTTGGGCTTGAAGGCTACTCCCTCATCTGGAGGAGAGGCTTCTGATCAGCCCTCCTTATCCCTTCCCCTTACAAGTTTAAACCCCACCTTCCTTGTATGTAGTCAGCCATCCCCTGTTTAGGACTTCCTTCCTTAATGGGGCAAGATGAAACCTGGCCTGGCATATAGTCCCTTATCCTCCCAAACTCCATTCCAGTTTCCTAACACCCCCAACCCATTCTCTTCACCCCACTTCCTGAGCCAGTCATTAACCTCTGTGAGCTTCATTTTTTTCTCCACTGAGGCCTTTGGTACTGGCAATATCTCCGAAAAGGAAATGTTGCATCCATTATACCGACAGACTCTGGCAAGTTCTTGGAACCTTGCTTGGATTTCCAAAACGCTATTTCCCTCTAGATCATTAGTTCCCAAATGCACCAGGAAATCCGGTTTCCCTCCACAATCCCTAACCATTTCATACACCTGAACTTTGCTCTGTGCACTGTCAGCCCAGAGATACTCACTACCTTCACCTGGCTATGGCATCCACCCCCCTGTCCCTCCCAATGGATACCCCTAATCATCGAGTCTCCCAGTAACAGAACCTTAACACTGCCATCATCCTTATGGTTACCTCCACTATGCCCTCTCAGACCCCCTCCCCCTTTATTCATGATCTCAATTTCTGGAGTCTTCCTGCCTTATTAGAGACCCCTTGTCACCCTCCCTTTCTGCCTCCCTTGCTATTTTGCCCACTTAACTCAAACCCTCTGAATAGGTGTCCCTTTAACCCTCTCTTATCTGAACCATTTATCCTGGCCCTGATGGTTTCCCTCCCCACACCACCATCCTCCCCTTGTAATAGTACCCTGCCTCCAGAGGCTCTCTCTGTGGGTCCCTTTAGCTAGGGCCCCATCCTTGGTACTGACCTCCCTGCTGAAGGGGGGCTCCTCTCCCACCTCCTTGTCTCCCAGTTTCTCTCCAATCATGCTCTCCTCCCTCATGACTGGAATATGTTGCATCTCCCCAATTTGCTTAACATATATGTTTCCCCTTCTCCCTCTGGGACTATGTCTATCCTTTCCACAGCTGGTCTGTGATGCCCTATGGGTATCCGACTCCCTCCCCCAGCCTCTGTATAAGTTTCCTCATTTCCACCAACCCCTTCCTCCCCCTCTAGGTTGCTTAGTAGCTCAAATTTATTGTGACACTCTATGTCAGCCTCCATCAAGTAACCTGAGTTTCCCCTGACTGCATCTCTAAACTGACCCTCTTCTTCTTCTCTTGCACTGTTCACCTTAGGAGCTCCCTTCCCACAGTCTGCTGATATAAGCTTCCGCACAACAGCCCCTCCTGACTCTTCCCCCTCTAGTCTCTTTGTATTCAGAATGTTCACCCCGTATGCTTTCCCCTTAGCATTAACTTCCCTATCTAAGGGTACTCTGTCCCTAATATCCCCCCTCCTGCTTGCTGTAACATAACGTCCTGTAATTTCAGAGCGTTGCCCCTGCCTCCCCTCAGCCCCACCCTTCTGCTGCCCATATCCACACCCCTTATCCTTGGACACCCCCTCCAGCCCCCACAGCTTACTCCTTAACCAATATACCTCACTCCTAATACAAGATATCTGTCTACAGAGTGGGCAGCCTCCGTCTCTCCAGGCCCAATTTAGAATTATTGCCATCCCACAGCCTGAGCAGCCTACAACCCTTCTGAAGATGCCTGCCATGGTGGAATATGGCCACCCTGATTATCCCCCTCTGTTTATAATAGCACAACCCCTTTTCTCAGTCCCTTTCACCTGGAGTACAGTTTCTCTCTATACTGACTGTAGTTATTTACAAACCCAATTTCAACCCCACCAAAAAAGTTCCCAAGTCTCACAAACACATACAGACCAGTGTGTGTTCGGTCCCACTAACACTGTGTGTAAGCAGACATCAGGTACCATATGATGTCATGGGCCCACCAGCTCCTGTTGCTTCAAATTTCAGTCCCAAACAGAAATACTCAGTCTTCAATCCCAACCCCAGTGGCTTTTCAGTATTTAAGAAAGCATACAAAACAGGTGGGTGGGAGGGTTCTTAACAAACACATTTAAATTTCCCTTTAATTATCCCTGCCAAACAACTATCTCCAAAGTTACAATATCACAGCCCAAGTAACAGTTCTAATTCAAGGTAATAATTTTTAACACACAGAACTAATTTCACTTACAAACTATTCAAATATTTCAGTTAAAACAGAATATAACTGCAGCCCCCTTTCCTACCAGCTTGCTGTTTAAGCTCCCAAGTGAACAATGAAAGCCAAGGTAATTCCTGTTTAAAGACAAGGTAATTGCAGCTAATGTCCCTTCCCCCAGCACCAGATAAACACATTTAAATTTCCCTCTAATTATCCCTGCCAAACAACTAACTCCAAAGTTACACTATCACAGCCCAAGTAACAGTTCTAATTCAAGGTAATAATTTTTAACACACAGAACTAATTTCACTTACAAACTATTCAAATATTTCAGTTAAAACAGAATATAACTGCAGCCCCCTTTCCTACCAGCTTGCTGTTTAAGCTCCCAAGTGCTCAGCTCAGCTCAGCTCTTCTGGACTTCTCAGCTTAGCTCAGCTCTTCTGGACAGTAGACAAGCTTTCACAGCCAGCCTGTCTAGATCCCATTAGAGCTTTTTCATCTGCAAAATGTGAGGGGTTCACTTGGTTCTTTTTGGACAAGGTGACCTCCATTAGGGCTGGCATTTCCCCAAGTGGGCCGTTACAGTGCAGCAGGGTGGAGCCTGTAAGTTAAGGTTGGGTTCAGTGGTTCTGGGGAGAGTTCTGACCAGAGACAGTGAATGAGGTGTGTAAGGTGATCTCTGAACTGTGGCCAACATTTTGTAACCTGGATGTAGGTTAGTCACGACTACTGGTGAGCTGCGTGGGGCATGTGGACCTAGTGTTCACTGAGATTATTCGGTGCTCCTTGTCAGAAGGGTTTTTTCCAAAGTTGCTGAAAAGCACTTTGGTGAAGCTTCTGCTGAAAAAGCCATATTTGGACCCAGACATCTTGGCAAATTACTGACCTGTCTCTAACCTCCTCTTTTTCAGAAAGGTTATTGAGAAGGTGGTTGTGCTATAACTCCAGGCAAACCTCACCACCTTTAACATCTATGAGCCCCTCCAGTCTGGGTTTAGGGCAATGCATAGCATAGAGACTGTGCTGGTTTGGGTGCACAATGACTTGCTCAGGGTGAGGGATAGGGGAGAGCAGTCAGTTTTCATTCCCCTCAGCCTCTCATCAGTGCTTGACACTGTGGACCATGGGATGCTACTAGACTGGCTCAAGGGATACATAGGACTCACCAGCAAAGTCAATGGCTCATTTGACTCTTACCTTAAGGACAGGGCCCATAGGGTTATGTTGGAAGAATTCTCCTTGCACCTGATGGCTCTGTCCTGTGGAGTACCCCAGGGCTTGGTCTTGTTGCCTGTCATTGAGGCACAGGTCAGAAAGCATAGGAAAACCAGGAACAGTTGTAAAATTCGCAACAAGAGTTTTATTATGAATAACAATAAAATAAAGAGCAAATTGTTCAGAATAACTGTTTACAAAGTCAGAATAAACAGAGAAGATCCATCTGAGTTTTCCTTTAATCTCTGCATCTCCAGACATTGTACTGTAGCTCTCTCTTCTTATAAGTCTTTGCAACCCCCCTTTTTAACAAGCATCCTGTTTTTTTCTAAAATGTTCTTGTATATTTCAGGTAGGTGTAGCCAGAACACAATGTCCTAGAACTAAGGCCCCTTCTCCACAGCTTCTGCAAAAGGCTTACAAATTGCATTTCAGGTTAACCCCTTGAGTTCTAATAGCTCTGCAATCATCTCAAACTATAATTATATACATTTTAACAGTAACACTATACAATTTCTAAACAAAGGGATCCCACTATCAGTTACATTTCTACATAATGATTTGCATATATTTTTATACCAGCAGATGTGCAAGGGAGGAAAAGAAAGAACAGCAAGTGAAGACTGAGAGACAGTGAGAGGCAGAGAATTGCGAGACTGTCAGGGTGATCAAATCCTAGATCTCACAGGAAAATTTGGTTACGCAATCAGACAGACAAGAGACAGGAAAGGAAAATACAGAATAGATCCCTGCATTCAAACTCTCCATAAGAACTGGGACAGGGTCCTATTCAGCCCTGTCACATTGCCCATGTTGTTTGCAGTGTATATGCTGCTCCTGGGTGAGATCATTAGGTGGTATATGCGTGGGTTTCATTGTCATGCCGATGATACTCAGCTCTACTTGTCCTTTGCAATTGGGACATCGGGTGCAGTCGATGTGCTTAATAAGTGCTTGTTCAAGATTCAGACCTGGATGTCATCAAGCTGGTTGAAACTGAACCCTGAGAAAATTGAAGTGCTAGTGGTGGAGCCAGGTGGGGGTGGGATGGGGTGGAGGCCTTTGAGAGGGAGACTGGGCTTTGTTTCGGCCCCTCTAGGTTATTAGCCTCCCCCAAGATGAAACATCTGGGATTCATTTGGGTAAAAGGCTGACACTGCAGGCTCAGGTGGCAGCTGTAGTCCATCTGCAGAATATCAGCCTGATTAAGTCCCTTGTCTCACCTGATGACCTGGCCATACTGGTACATGCATCTGTGACTTCACGGCTCAATTACTGCAATGCTGTATACCTTGTTGTGAAGGGAGGTGTGTTTTAACACCTGCAGTTGCTGTAAAACACTGTGGCCTGGGTACTGATGGGCCTTTCTAGATCCTGTCATGTGTCACTAGTACTGTACAAACTGCACTGGCTCTGGGTGAAGTGGCATATCTCCTTTAAAGTGGGCCTGATGACCTACAAAGCCCTACATGGGCTGGGGTCAGGCTACCTGTTAGAGCTCCTTCATCATGTTCTTGGGTATCCTCTCCATTTGCTGAGGAAGGTCTCTTGGTAGTCCATAGAGCAAGACTAAAATCACCTGGGGACCAGGCATTTGAGTTGGTAGACCCAGTCCTTTGGAATTCATTACCTAGGACTTTGAGGGAGGCCCCCTCAGTGAAGGCCTTTAAATGGGGTCTTAAAACTTTTCTATCTAAGCAAGCATTTGGGGTTTGAGTCTAATCAGCCATATATAGTTATCTTATGATTGTTTTATGTATATTTATTGGGTGGAGTTTAAATATTTATGTATTTTAATATGTTATGTGTTATTTCTTTTGTAATGGCATGCTAAGCCTCCAGGGATGGGCACCATAAACTAATAAAGACTACTACTACTAGAGTACTACTAACTTTCTCTTTGGTTCCAGTTTGTCTATGTTGTGGCATCATTCATGGATCCTGAGCTGTCTTTCATCTGCTTTGCATGAGATTGGGACCGAATGATCTGGAATGACTGAAAAGGTAATAAACAGCAGCTGATTCATGCCAACCATTCCTATGGCATGAGGCTGAGGCAGGACCAAATTTAGGTGCTAGAATATGACTGTTGCTGAAGTGAAATGCTGAACACCTGGCTGAGGCATGGAATGCCGAACAGTGTTTGACTAAGACATGAATGATGTTGTTACAGTAAGCGAGGAATGGTGGAAGCATGCCAACCAAGTTATATTGGTGGAATGGTAGCCAAGACTTAAAGAAAAACAATGAAGGAATGAGCACCATGCTGCAAATATGTATGAAGTTACAAATCAAACCTGCAACCATGGTTAGGAAGCCAAGGCACTGGAAACTTGGTAGCGTGGCCTACAAGGCACTAGGACCCTGAAGTGGCATAGCCCTGAGGTCAGCCACCACTGAATGAGCTGCAGAATAGGAAGGTAACATCTGCACATTGGAAAGAGCCCAGTGCTTGCTGGAACAAAGCATAAAAAAACAACAGGGGAGCTGATGAGAGTGGCAGAAGGCCACACACAGCCCAGGCACCAGGATCCAGCAGGCAAACAGGTGGATGGAGAAGCAATGCCTGGAAGAAAGCCATGCAGCAGTAAAGTGGGGGGTGGGAGCATAAAGAGCAGCTGTGAAGTGGACACCACAACAAAAAAATTCAGAGTGTCCGAGGGATGCTTGGACTTGTGTGATTTAAACCTGGTGGAGGGGGCCATGGCAAGTGTCACCTGCAGCCCTTCTGAACCACAGGCAATGTCTGTAAAGAGCGTTTGCAAAATCACCATCCACCAAGCAAGCGTGATTGCACCATACTTCACAGCTTGCATTGGCACCATATGGCACCTTGGAAAATCAGGCCCTTGGGTTAACCCAATTGCAGCCATTTAGACATGTTTGAGAAATGACTGGATGCCAGAAATGTGAAAGAGCTGGGCTCAGAATAATATGTTCTTATCTCAGCCATTTTTAAGTAAAAGTCTCATCACTGCAGTACTTTAAACCAATGTGACAATTCTATAGTTGAGATAAATGGCAGATCTCCAAACCCTCAAGATATGATGAAGACTAAAGCAGAAAAACATTTCAGTCCTTGCTCAATTCATCAGGGTTTGAGACAGGGAACCTTCTTTGTATATGCCAACAATGTACAGTAAAAATGGTCAATGCAGCACACATATTTGAACACCCATGATGTGTCATAGCCTATGAGGACAAAGCTAACTTGCCATTGTTCTAATCTTTCAGCATCAGCTGTTTTTTTAGGTAACTTTAATTTTCTGATCCGAAAGCACCCTAGAGCTTTAGGATTCCACACCATATTTTACAAAAGACCCATAGAAGCCTATTTTTCCCAGCTCAATTTCTAATTTAGTTGATGCACTTCCTTGTTGCCGTCATGTTTTCTTTTTTTGTCTGAAAGGTTACCATGGTAACTGTCTCCCCAAAGCCACAGTGAGTTCATGCTGTTCTTTATTTCCATAAGTGCTAAATTAAAATGCCTTATTCAGCATGTCTTTGGAGGCAGTCCCCATTAGTTGGCTATTGTTCGTGCAACCAATGTTCCCTGTTTAGCCTATGGTTTAGTGTGATTAGATTTTTTTTTTGTGGGGGGGAGGGTTAAACTCATCAATCACATAGTACATCCCAGTTCCAAAACAATATTAGACACCATTAAAAACAAGCTTTATATAAATGTGCTCTAACATGCCTTGCATCACTTTTGCACTCAGAAATATATATTTCAAGAATTTGTTGAGGAGGTACTGCTCCTGAGGTGTTTGGTGACACACCAACCACACAGCTCAGCCTTAGCTTAGCAACTGATGTAACTCCCATATCCCCGGTCCTCGTGGCTCTGCCCCATGTCTTCAGTGTCACTATCAAGTGTTAAAGGTAACCCTTCCCCTTCACATATAGCTTTTCTTTGCCCCCACTTTTAATCCAAAGCCCACATCTACCTTATTATTAAAATTAAGCACAGCGATCCCCAACTAATGTGATGAAGCAACATCAGGGGTCCACATTTTCAGGCCCTTATTGAGTTAAGTGAAAGTAATTCTTACAATCGCTGTGCCTTCAATGGCTAGCACAAATCCAGTGCATTATAAAGTGTGCATCAAACCATAAGCCATGTCATTGCCTGCATCGACTCTGCAGATACAAGCATACCATATGAGTTTGGATGGCAGCCAGTCAGGGATGGTGATTAGCAGATACAAAAAGATTAGGAAAAACAAATGTTCACTCTAAGGAACATATTCATTAAACCATATGCTTGAAAATTACTCACAACTAGACGTGCAAAGTTGGCAAACTTCACTTCACTTAATTTGCAAAGTTTATCAGATTTGAAAATGTAATGGGCTGACTTCACGAAGTTTTCAGCAGGTGAAGTGGCACTTGTTCATGCAAAGTCTTGCAAGTTTACCAGCGAAGTTGCAACTTTGCCATAACTTTGCCTGACCTGCCTGAAAAAGTGCCATTTCCCCAGGAAAAGTCATTCCAAAGTGGGCAATTCACAAAGTTTTTCAGTCGTCTTCATCTTCAAGCCTTACAGGGTTAAGTGAAAATAATTCTTATAATATTTGTGCCTCTGATGGCTAGCACAAAACCAGTGCAGCATTAAGATATGCATCAAGCCCCAAGGACATGTCATTGACTGAATCCCCTCTGCGGATAGTGGCATGTGGGTTTGGGTGGCAGCCAGTCAAAAAGAGTGGTTGTTAGGTAGAACACAGTTATAAAAATATCTTCACTCTAAGGAATACATTTACTAAACCCTGTACTTTTAAATGACTCACAGCCTTGTATCTTTTTGCTACACAGAAATCTGAATGCATCATTTTAGAAAAAGGTGGGTGCAGGAAGGGGATTGCAATCTGATTCACATGGCTGGGATGAGGAGTTGCTCACTTACAGTACTTCATGGAAGATGAGCGATGTGACATGAGTACTGAGGACGTGGTTTGGAGATCCAGTGATAGCACTGGATAGGTAACCTGTGAGGTGGGCACATGAGGAAGGGTGCCATCCGTAATGGCGTCTCCTTCCCGGTGCAATCCCTCACAGAGATGGGAGGGGAGGGTAGGGTGACCAGATGAAGGGGCAGGTGAACTGGGCGATAGGATGTGGGTATGTGTACACACGGAGGGGTGCAAGCATGGTGAGCGTGGGCTGGGAGGAGTAGAGGGGCTGTAGGGGGTGGTGCTGCCGTGGATGGCCGAGCTGTGTCATGGCGTTGGGGGTTGGCTAATGGTTGGGGTGGGTGAGGTACCGGGTTTGGGTCCGGGCGTTGGTGCGATTTTATTGTGCCCAGCCCAAACCTTTATTTTTTAATGCTTTCACCCCCGACATGCACCCTCCCCAGAGTTGAGAACTTTATGGGGCGTGTGGGCATGAAGACCCCACGAGGGGGTGTTGGGTGCAGCCCCCACAAGAAAGCATTAAAAAATTCTCCTTACGCCATTGTCATGTGATAACAGTGATCGCCTTTAGGCGCTTGCCGTTATCACATAGATCCCACTAGATAGGTTTAAAACATGGGTCAAATTAGATCCATTGGTGTAAAACATGTGGGTCAATATAAGAAACAACCTGGCCAAAATCTAATGAAAAGTACATATTTCAACAATACAGAAGCTAAAACTAGTCAAGAAACAATATTTTCTTATTGTTCTCTTTTCCATTTGCTGCTGTTTCCATAGAACTGGCACATCACTATTCACCCACTGTCAAGTAGAAGATGGGTGACCTCTGGGCAGGTTGTAACTTTTTTTTCCATTTTTGCCCTATCAAACTCTGTCTCTGGGGAAATGGCTGCATTTCTGTGGCTGGAAGCAATGTGCTGGGTGGGGGGCCAGCAATATAGTGGGTGGATTTACAGTAGCATGACATTTGTAAAACCTGGGTGTGGGAGGGTGGAAAAGTTGCAAACTTGATATCAACTTTGTCTCTATAAACAAATTTCACAGCTCTAGTTATAACCTTGGCTACTACAGTGCAGTAAATATCTATTTTTAGTGTGCTCTGATTTTATTGCCTTATATTGTTCATAAGATAATGTTATATATTGCAGTTTATACAGGCAGACTTTTTGGGCCACAGGGCCTTTTCCTACCAACAACTTCTATGTTTCTGTGTAGTGTATTTTTCTATATAAAGCAAGGATTTTGTACTGTTTTTCTTACTATAATTAAGCAATAATGCCCAACAGGGTGTGTATCGTGCTGGGATAGCATCATGCCTCAGGTGGTTTGGCACGAGGCCACATGCCGAGTACATCCCACACCTGAGAAGTGACGTTATCCCCATGACACATACTCCCTGGAGGGCATTATTGCTATTATACAATGGCTTGTTTTGATACAGAATAAAAAAAAATATTTTTAAAGATGTTTTTATTAGTGTGGAAAAATATTTTTGTTTCTTAAGAGAACATGCAACAAATCCAACAAGTTCAATGCAATCAGTCAGGAGGTTTACAGTGCTGAGACTAGACCCGTGATGTTATACTGGGATAACATTACTGTGCCAGGCACATACTGACCAATCAGAGTCCAGGAAATGTTCTTACCATTGTATAATCAACAATAAGATCATGTGATGATTATCTAGCCATGCAAATAATTCATATTGGAACTCATAACCTTTGCTCTTCAACTCAAACTATTGGTAAATGCCTATGGGTTTTCTTTTACAACCCTCCTGTTTTTCTGACTGACATTGACAAACATTCAGCTATTTTTGATCACTTTGTTCATTTACTGTCAATCAAGCATGATGTTTTACTCAGGTTTTTTGATGAACTTATCTAAAACAGCTAGCATAAATGTTCTAACATTTTTCCTGTTTAATAACATAGCAACATGGTGACACATATGTTAAGCATATGTCTCAGAGTCAGAAGGAACTCCAGATT
This sequence comes from Neoceratodus forsteri, assembly GCA_016271365.2. Lineage (NCBI taxonomy): Eukaryota > Metazoa > Chordata > Ceratodontiformes > Ceratodontidae > Neoceratodus > Neoceratodus forsteri. The sequence goes on along the minus strand of CM057451.1, from coordinate 455,165,156 downwards.
CATCATGTTCACTCCCTGCTTCATCATCAGGGATTAAATACAGTAAGTATCTTGTACAAACGCTACCTCTTTATAGGCATTCCCTACCCCTCTACTACCCAGGATACCTGGTGATTCCCTTGATTAGCAGAAATTTATCAAGACTTACCTTGGCGACCTGTACTTTCTTCATGTCTACTGTCTCCACTGGTAGGCTGCTCCACAGATTCACCACCTTATGGGATAAAAATGCCTCCAAGTGCTACCCCCTGTATTTACCACTCCTGAGCTTCAGGGTGTGTTTTTACATCCTGCTACAGAAGACCAGATCAAACATCTCCGATTCTTGTTGATACCCTTAAATATATGAACCACTGAGATGATGTTTCCTGTTAGCATCCTTTACTCCAGGGTGAACACGTTAAGGCCTTAAGCTTCTCCTCATGGCTTTTGTCCCCATGCCATGGATAATTTAAGTGGCCCTGTGATGCAGTTTGTTGATCACCTCAGTATCTTCTTTTTACTGAGGTGACCAGACTAGCATGCTGTATTCCATGTTGGGCCTGAACAGGGCCTGGTAAAGTGGCAGGAATTTTTCACCTGCTCTGCAGATCAGCCCTCCTTCCTCCATTTTGATGTGCCCCAGCATTCTCCTGGCCCTCTTGACAGCATCCATACACTGCTTGTCCTGCTTCAGCCCCATATCTATTATGATCCCAGGTCTTTTTCCAGTCACACTTTATTTTGAGTGTCAGTTTCAATGTAACTGCAGGAGAGGTAATTATTAATTATATGCAACAGTGATAATTACACTGTAGTTACGTTTGTTGCATGGAACTGCATTGCAGTTGCAGTTCAGTTACATTGTAACTACAGTGTAGTTTTGGAAACTTAAAGTGTTACATTACCCTTTTTCCTTCATCACTGCAGCAAGTGTAGCAACACAGTGTGCAGGTCACACCTTTGTTTTTTATTTCCAGGTATAGCACCTTACATTTACATTGAAACATATAAACATAAAATTTGATGACTGAAGAATACCAAGGCTCCATCAAGTTTGCCCATACTATAGCCCCTCACCTTACAAAACTACTGTACTGGTGGATCAACTCCATCATTTGGCTAAATTGATCTTGAGGCTCCAAAAGTCAGACCAATCACCCAGCTTTTTCTTTTCCTCCTGAACTTTGTCCCCATCCTCAAGGGAGTCCACCAGTCTGTCCAATGTAGTGTCATCTGCAAACCTCAGCTTTCAGATCATTGATGAAGATATCAACAGCAGTGGGCCCAACACCAGTCCCTGAGGGATGCCACTGAGTACTCCTCTCCACCCAATGTAGTGACCGTACAGCACCACCCTTGTCTTCTTGCCCTAAGCCAATTAGCAATCCGCCATGAGGACTGTAAGTCTTATATATACAGTACTGCACTCATTAAATTTGCCAATAAGTTTTTCATGTGCCACAGTATCAAAGCTTTGCTGAAGTCCAGATAGAATACATGTGCAACCCTACCCCTATCTACCTCTTCAGTCATCTCTTTGAAGGGGATTAGGTTGGTTTGGCATGATCTGCCTCTGTTGAAGCCATGCTGGGAGAAGAACCTTGACCTCAGCCATGTGTTCTTATTTTGCCCTGCATGATCACATGCAGGACCTTGCCCAGCATAGATCTCCAGCTGATGGCCTATCACTGCTGGGATCTGACTGTACCCCCTTTCTGCAATTGGGGGGACACACTGGCTACTTTCCAGTCCTCTGTTACTACACCCATCTCAAAAGACTCCTGAAGGATTACTGCAAGTGAAACCATCAACTGTTCATTTAAATCAACCATGATCCTAGGGTGTATCCTGTCCCCCCTTTGGGACATTTTTAGCTACAACTGTAGCTTGATCTGTGGCATGTTGTTAATTACAAAGGCAGGCATGCTTTCTACTGGCTGAAGCATAACTAACCTTACTGCTATGAGCCCCTCCCAGTGAGCTCTCATCCTGACCCCTCTCCCAGCCCTTTGGTAAACACTGACGTGATATATAGCTATTAAGCAACTCAAACATTGCCTCTGGCTCTCTTAAAAGTCCCCCTACCCCTGCTTTCATTGGTCCAATACTGTACTCTCCTTCACGTTCCTCTTTCCATTTATGTACTGGATTAAGGCTGTGGTGTAGTCTGGAGTCCCTTCTTCTAGACTGTTATAGTGTGTAATAAAGCATTATACTGTGTAGAATTCCATCCCTTTCAAAATGCTATTGTACTACAGTTGAAAGGTCATGGAATGTGATTGTACCTTGTGGTACAACAGCATTCTGAAACCTCTAGAAACTGCGCAAATCAGTTTTGTTCTGAAAGTAAAAGAACCGTGGTGTGCACATTTCACATAATACTATACACTATAAAAATACAAGATGAGCAAAGTTATGCACAACCAGTGTGTTTTGCCTCCTCAGAGTTCTGATTCCCACAGACCTCTCTAGCTCCCTCTTGAGGACAAAGGGAATCAGAACCCCTCTGTGATAGAACACACTGGTTGTGCATAGTTGCCCATCCATTATTCTCTATTTTCTGTCATACATCTGCTCCTTGGCTTTCATAATTCTACCTCTGCAGTCCCTCAGTGGTTCTCTGCACTCCTCTGTGGTCTGGAAGCAACTTGTCTCTCTGCTGTAGACACAGATCTTTTTGTTCAGAATCAGTTGTATTATGTCCCCATTGAGCCAGTGGACCACTTCTTGGCCACTTTTCCAATCCAATCCATCTTTACAGAGTGCTCTTATGCAAAGTGCTGAGCTTTGTACAATACAAAACCATCACTCATACAATGTTTGCAATAAAAACACAATACAAAATTCCAACAACATAAAATAACAAGCATCATAACTATTACATGAACACAGTTATTCAACAACCATCTCCAGAACTATGATGGACAGATATAACAATGAAATCAGCAGGTTGGATGCAATTAGTTCCTTGAAGATTCAAAGGCTTGTGAAAACATTGACGTCTCAATCAAGAGCAGACATAAAACCTTCTAAAGGATTACTCTGCCTGATAACTGGAGTAGGGGACGACATTCCACATCAGGCCCTAACAGTAAATACCCGAACACCAACAGTTTTGAGAGGATATTATGGGGCTACTAAACGATTGGAATTTGTAGATCTAAGAGCTCTAACAGGGCAATATTCAGTGAGAAAATTCAAAAGATATTTGGGACTGCAGCAATGAAAATGTTTATACTGTATGTGAGCAAGAGAACTTTAAAATCAATCCGAAACTTCACTGTCAGGCAGTGGAGATCTCTAAGTATCAGAGTAATGTGGTCTCAAATTAAATTGAAATCAACCTTGCTACCGCATTTAACACATTCTGCAGTACAACCGTTATTGCTTCCAGGATTGCAGACCTCTGCAGCTGCTTCAGTTTAAATACCTTCTTTAAGTAACAGCACATGTGCTTTGCATTTCCAGTGTCATGCAGCCACTCCAGATCCTTGGACACAAGGGGCCAGATTTTCAAACAGCTGTGGGACTAAGGCCTGTGCCATAGTCTGATGGTGCAGAAAAAAATCTCTGCACTGGCTGGTAGACATATTTACAGCCCATGCTCTGCATGGGCAGCAGGCACAGTTGTGGAGTATGTTACACCTGGTCCAACCAGGCATAACATTTTGGCACAGCTGTGCCAGAAAACAGCCACAAGCTGCCATAAATTGTGGAGTCAGCCATAAAATAGCTCCTTCTTTGAAAATCCAGTGCATGTGGGAAAAACTGCAGCTCTGAAGGTGAAGACCCATTTGTGCAAGTTTTTCCCCACACTTGCATCAATTCCTGAGGGAAGGGGGGTTGAAAATGCAACTCCAGTTCCTTCATTATGGCAAAGTGTGCCTTTCTAAAGGTTCTGTTCCTGGTGTCTGAATTCCAGATACATTTCTCTTTCCCCCCCATCAGTTTCTTTACACTAGTGATGACCCCACCCCTGCTGCTGAGATGGAACTTGTTCTTAGCCCTGCTGTTAGTCCTTTCAAAATTCCAGTCTATGCTGGGGAAATTGAACTGCACTAAGATCACCACTGAATTTGATTTGGTTGTTCTCATACTTTACATGACCAGCTGGGCATCATGCCACACTGAGCTGTTTGGGGGCCTTTAGCAACCCCAAAGACAACTTTTTCACCATCCCTCTTTCAATTAGTTTAACACAGATCAACTTTGTGATACTACAGAACACCCTGATGGTGTATGACACGGCCCTGGATAAAGATGTGGATGACTAACCCCTACTGGACATGAATGCAGATGACTAGGATGGTAAGGGTGCAACCAGAACAGGGCAGGTAGATGGGGGTGCTGAGTAGGAAAACCCTGGCCAGAACTTTCTCTGGTGGGTGGTGTGGCCAAGAATGCCCTGCTGAGACAACAGCAGTGTACACAGACTGGACCAGTAATTGAACTGTTGCTTGCACTGTCCATGCCTAGCTATGATGTGCCACAGGTGTGCTGAACACCAGGAAACATCCTGGCAGGGTGTGATGTAAATTTCTGGTGCTGTGAACATTCAGGGCACTAATATTTAGATGGTGGCCACCCATTACCATTAAGACACTGCAGTGCCTTTTGCAAGTGTGTAGTTGCTGTGTTCCTGTCCTTTATTTCCATAATACATACCATTATGGTGACTGTACTCCCTGTGTCACACCTATTGTTTGGGAGTGGGATCAGGGCTGGCAGGTTGGGACGGGGGCATTGTGGCAGTGGCATGGACCATGGTGTGGAGCGAGGTGGTGCACCACAGGCAGGGCTGGTTCTAGGAGTGTGCATGGACTGCGGCTGCAGTAGGACCAGCACTGTCATGTGTGGGGTGACTTAAGGGTCTGCTTTTTGGCTCTCTGTTATTGTCCCTGACAAGTTTGCACATTTTGTTTGGTGAATAGCCTATCCATGTTATGTTGTAGCTGTCAGCTGTGAGGGTCTATATTGCAGCTTCCACTAATGGGGAGGAGGCACATGGCTTTAATGGGGGACAGTACCACCTCACTCTCTATCATGGTGCCAGTGTACCCATGAGGGGCAGGGACATAAGCCATCATTCCTTTCCATGAAATTGTGTGAGCATAGAGGTGGGGCAGCTTGCCACACTACAAATGGTCAGTTGGACTGCTGTGGTGGCTACACTTTTATATTGTATATGTGCTTTTGGATATTCAGTGCTTATTGGTGCATGGATAGGGCTCCATTACATATTCTGTAGGGCTGCCCTTACAGTTGTCGGCATTGGTGTTGCCATACCATCCATGGTAAATCTCTACCAACATGGAATGCTGCCACCATGCAAGCCCTCTACTGCACACCTGCCTCCCTTATAGCAGCCCCCCTGCAGGTGTGGCAGTCAGATTTCCCCTACGCCCATGATGAGGCCCCTACAGGGCTGTGGATATGTGTCCTGGCTGGAGTGCAATGTGTAGCTTTTGCCATGCCACCTGCTGCAGCTCTGCAGACCTTTTATGCATATGCATCAGCAGCCAGGCTATGCAGCTGGGATGGGCACCCTGTGAATGGGTGTAGGGATGTACTGTGCAACATTCACAGTATCCCCCTGTGTACCTTTGCTACCCGGCCATATAGGGCATCACATCTTCTGTAGATCAGGCCCTTAATCTTGTGTGTCTGTTTAGGCTGCAGAATAAGTCACCTGAGCTTCTGTTCTCAGCATATTTTATTTAATCAACAATTGGTTAATAAGGTAAGATCTCCCATCTCTTTAATGAACCTTGTTAGCTATGCAGAACTATGTCAGTTTCATCCCATTTTGTAACAAATTAAAAGGTTTATTGCCTGTTTATGGATATGTACTGTGGCTGCACTCTAGCTAACCACAGAATTATGCTCATCATGGCAAGAATTGTTTCTTAAAGATTTTATCTATCTTGCTTTAGAATTTCCTCCCTTTCTTGCATGTGACTTTAAATATTTTAAATGTTGCACCTCTCAGATTCCTACCATGGTTAATGCTGCCAGCCACTCCTCTGAACAGGAGCAGTTCTGGTGTCCATGTTCCTGCAGCCCTTACTTCAGTGGCTGCAGTGAGTATGGCCCCATTGTATGTCATGAAGACTCCCCTGCTTCAGTGAGGCAAGTGTAGCATCCTTCCATAGCCCTTCACAGAGCTGCTATGAGGTGAGATGCTGTACACCCCTCACTCCCCTATTTACATCTACAAAGGAGTGAGTAGAGGCAGCAAGGGGTTCACAGAGAGAGAAAACCTAAAGTGAGTTTTGGCTCAGACTTGAACTGTGAAACACTAAAGAGAAATATCAGGCTTGATGCTGGCCACACATGCATGCGGATATGAGTTACTTACTCAGTGGTAGCGCAGCTCTGCCAGATCACAGGGGCCAGACCTTGGTAGGTAGTGCTAGGTCATGATTCCCCCCAGCCCTGCAGTTTATAGCATCAGCAGGGCTACTAGCACACCCTATTTTCTCTACCCAATATTGCCAGTGGATGTGTACAATGTCAAAGTCAGTGTGGTGGTCATGTCAGGCACTGGCCTGACTTCTTCTTCCCATCTACTGGGACATTATGATGTTCCAGTGCCATCCTGGCTGGAGTGCATGGCTTTACTGCAGTTACTCCCAAGACGATGCAAGTGTGCACCAGTTACATGCATGCAAGACAGTATTTCTGCCAGTGTTGCTATCTTGAATGTGGCTTGGCAGCCGCAGACATACTGCACATCATGACTTGCTGCTGATGGCTAGTGAGGCAACACTTAAATGATGCCACCATGCTACCTCAATCCTGCCCTGCATACTGTCAAACTGGGCAAACTTATATGGTTAGGGATACAGATTCTACCACAGAAACAATGCACGGACATCACATCCAGTGACCATCTTGTCCGAGCCATCTGGGACGAGCCACCACTTCCGGTACCTACTCTTAGTAGGGTGGCCAAGCTGTTGGCCATGTTGAAAAAGGCCTAGTGGATCTAGCAAGCTCTGTGACCCACCACTCACTAATAGGGGTTAACTAAAGTAGTACGTTGACTCTCCCTTTTCAATTGCCTGGGTACCATGCAGAGGAAGGGAGTGAGTTATGATATGATTGGACACAACAAATGCTGAATGCCTGCCTACTATACACTATATTAATATCTCCACACTCCTGTCTCCTCCCCTCTCCTCATTGTGTCTCAGCAGATGGCCAGAAACCAGAAGTGTTCCACATGCATGGTTCCACTACTGCTCCATCAGACTGTGCTGTACTGCCTGGCCTGCAAAATATAAAGATCTGAGCTTTCCAGCTGGCAGCCATCATTCCTTGAAGCATCACCCTCAGATAAAGGGGATGCAAACAAACTTGAATGATGCATCGACCCTATGACCTTCATGATCCAGACTCAGTTGGCCATGGCTACAAGGATGGAGAACCAACAACATTTGTGTTAAAAATGATGGAATGTCTGGAGGCAATGTCGAATCCTATGCCTCCAGGGCTGACACAGAATACTTCCAAGCCCCCTGCTATGCCACCCACAAATCTAGATTCAGCTCCTCCTACCCTTCCTATTCATGCAACACTACCACAAGAGTCTAGATCTGGATGACGAAGGACAACATAATCCAGGGGATGAATTGGAACATGAAATGGATAGTGAGGATGAACCTATGGTCCAGGAAGAGCCTTACCTCACCACAAAGCTATGCTGGTTCTGATACAGTACTAGAGTTACTGAACTCAATAAAGATGACCATGGGGTTTGAACTACCATGCCTCTACCTTGAAAGCTGATTTGTTTGGCAATAAATGAAGTGATGGCTAAAGAGTAGAAAGTGGCTGATCAGGCACGCATTCCAGAGAGAAGGTCACTGAATCACATGTACCTGAGCCAGGAGGACAGGCTCAAGTTGTGGTGCACTGCTCTCCCCTGTGGACTCAGAAATAACAAAATAGTCTTCCCAGCTGAAGAAGCAGCAGCTCTAAAAGACTGCACAGATAAAAAGGTGGCAGAGATGCTCAAGTAGACATTTAAGATTTCAGCCGTGGATGCCAGGGCAACTACTATGGACATTTATGCATCATGGGTACAAATAAGATGGCTGGAAGAACTGGCCAAGAGTCTCACACCTAAGTCACATGAGGCTGACCTAGTTGACTGCACCTTTTAGATGGGTAAGTACTTGGGGGACACGGCAATGCACTGAGGCTCAGCGCTAGAATGGCAGCAGTGGATAATAGGGCATGAAGGTGGTTGTAGCTGAAACTGGAAGGCGGACAATGACTCCAAAACACTGGTCAAGAAAATCCCATTCAAAGGAGAACACTCTTTGGTGATGGTCTCAAGGAATTCCTAAAAGAAAGGGAATAAGGAAAAGACCTGGTTAAATATAAGTCTAAGCTTACATACTTGCCATCCTTCAGAAACCAGTTTCTGAGCAACAGGATCCACAGAACAAGAGAAGAAACTCTAATTTCTGGGGTAGAGGATACAACAACAGGTCATACTATGTCATCTGTCAACAATATCACAAGTTGAATAGCAAGGGTAATGCATCAAGAGGGAGATTCAACAATAACAAAGGAAGGAATAACAAACAATCTCAGCAATGACTATGCTGCAGCTTCAACCAATATACTACTGATTCTACAAAATCACCAACCACAGTAGAGGGTCATCTATCTCTATTCAAAGAATCATAGTGGACAATTACCATAGGCAGGTCTGTAAGGGAGGTCATAGCCCATGGCTACACCATATAGTTCAAAGAAAAAGTATTCAGGCCCAGTGTGGTGATATATTGAAGAGAAAAACAACACCTCAACAGGTAAGCACCATTCTGAACAAAATGCTTGCAAACAAAGCCATCCAACCAGTACCAGAGGAAGAAGAGGAAGAAGAATCTACTCTGTCTTCATTAGGGTTCCTAGACAGGAGACCTACAGACATTGCTAGATCTAAAATTCTTAAATCAATTCTTGCAAACATGCAGGTTCAAGATGGAGATTTCACATCATGGGACAGCATTTTCAATATTAGGACCTGCCATTCAGTTTGGCATCAGCACTGAGGGTTTTCACAAACATTTCAGTGGTGATCGCACTGAATCTGTGTGAACAGGGCATTCATATAATCTCATATCTGGACAACCGGCAAATCAAAACCAGGTAGCAGGCATAATCGGACAGAGACACACGGAAAGTACTCCGGACATTAACATCTCATGACTAGGCAGTCAACAAGGAAAAGATATTCCTCACACTGAGCTAGTAGATGGAGCATCACATCCCATGGCTAGGCAGTCAACAAGTAAAAGATTTTCCTCACACCAAGCTAGCAGATGGAGTATATTGGGGCAGAGATAAACACTTTCAGAGGGCTGATACAACCATCTGAGAGGAGAAGAGAAGAAGAGAACATGATGAGACTAGCAGGGTGATTTAGCAAGAAACAGTCAGGGCCAGTGTCACAAACTGCACAAGTACTGGGATCTATGGCTTCATGCACAGACCAGATACTGTGGTCAAGATGGAACATGTGCCCACTGCAGATGCTATCCATCCAAAATGGCATGATGATGGAAGAAAATCTACATGTAGAGGTGGGGCTGACCAACAGGGTAATTAAATCACTCTGATGGCTGATGGTACTGGACAGTCTCTCAAAAGTCATGCTGCTTGAGATACACCATGACACAATAATAGACATGGATGTGGGTCTGTCAGCTGGGGGGTGTTCCTTGGGGTGCAAAGTAGCAAAGGGGAAAATGGAACAGATTGTAGGCATCCATGCCCATCAACGTATTTGAAATTAGGGCACTGTACAATGCTCTGAGGTCATTCAAATCTGAGCTGGTTGGAAAGTCAATACTCATCCAACAAGGCTACAGCAGCCTATGTCACAAAGGAAGGTGGGACATGGAGCACAAGACTGTTGAAGGAAGTCTCCAAACTCGTGGCATGGGCAGAGCAAAATCTGTCATGCGTCACAGCCTTCCACTTAGCTGGAAATCTAAACACTAAAGCAGACTGTCTAAGCAGACAGCAAATCCACCTGATGGAGTGGCAACTCCTGCCCCAGATATTTCATCTAATACAGAAACGATGGGGGCCCTTAGCCCTGGACTTGATGGGAAACCAGCAGGAACACCCTGGTTAATCAGTTCTTCTCCAGGTTCAAGAAGCATCAATCAATGGGTGTGGATGCCTTATCTCTTCCATGGACACATGACAGAGCATATGCTCCCACCATTTCCTCTGATTCTGCAGGTCCTCAGGAAAGTCAGACAATCCAGGTGAGTCATAATCATGATGCACCCTATTGGCCATGATGGGCATGGTTTGCTACTGTATTCGAAATGGCACTGGACCATCCCTGGCAGCTGCCATACAGGAAGGATATCTTGATACAGAGACCAGTCAAACACCCCAGTCCTCATAATTTAAAGTTGATGGCCTGCCTCCTGAAAGGGAGACACTGCTGAAGGTGGGTTATCATGAGTTCATCATGAATACCAAATTGCAGTCCAGAAGGGCCTCAGCTACTTCTACCTATAGTAGGCAGTGGAGAACATTTTCAAAGTGGTGTGAAGCCAACGACATAACACTGGACATAGCATGCATATCACAGGTACTACTGTGCTTACAACAAAGGCTTGATAAAGGACTCTCCCCTTTGTCACTGACGGTACAGCTGACCACAATAGGAGCAGCTACAGTATGTGTGCCACATAGGGGACACAGCACCAGGAGCACACCCGGATGTTATAAGACTCCTGAAAGCAGCAACGAATAACAAGCCATGGATCAAGGTGGTCATAGCCCCATGGGATCTCACCCAGTTTCTGAATGCCCTCACAGAGCAACCATTTGAATAGATCAGAGACACAGACTTGTTCTGGATGAGACTTAAGACCTCTTTCTTGATAGCTATATGCTCAGCATGCAGGAAAGGTGAACTGGGCACCATATCATGTAAAGAACATGTTTTATTTAATTCATGCATGAGTGGGTAACTCTAAGGATGGTACCAACATTCATGCCAAGGTATCCATGTCATTTCATGTAATGCACCTGGGAAACAAAAACCCAGGAGGAGAGTACACAATGGGGGGGAAGAGGTACTAACAACAACAAAAATGGAAATGGACCCTGAGGGTAGTCATTTCAGATGACCTTAAGGTATGCAAGCAATGTGAGAAGGCAGCAAGGAGAGCTGGGGGGGGGATACTGGGATGCATAGGGAGAGGCATCACCAGTAGAAAACAGGAAGTTGTTATCCCTCTGTACAGACAGTTGGTGAGACCCCATCTGGAGTACTACGTGCAGTTCTGGAGACCCCTTCTCCTCAAGGACATAGACAGGATGGAGGCGTTTCCAGAGGAGGGCAACTAAAATGGTGCAGGGTCTGCAAGAGAGGCCATATGAGGAGAAACTAAAGGAGCTTAATATGTATACCCTTGAGGAAAGAAGGGAGAGGGGGGACATGATAGAAACTTTTAAGTACTTCAGTGGAATCAACAAAGTCCAAGAGGGTAGCATCTTTCAGAAAAAGAGACGTGCAAGAACAAGTAGACACAATTTGAAGATGGGGGAGGTTCAGGGGCAATGTGAAGAAGTATTTTTTCACAGAGAGGGTAGTGAATGCATGGAACAGCCTTTCTGAGGAGCTTGTGGGGTCTAAAACTGTGGGAGAATTCAAGAATGCATGGGACAGACATAAGGCAATTCTTGTGGGGGGTAGGAAGAAATAGGCTGTTGGTTAACTAGGATCTGCGGCCTATCCTGTAGGTAGGGAAATGGGCAGACTAGGTGGACCAAGCGGTCCTTATCTGCCATCAAAGTCTATGTTTCTATGTTTCATCAGATACATGACAGCCTGACTGTGGAGGGGTTTAAAAACTCCTTCAAAACATATTTCTTTGAAAAGACATTTCTAGGAACGTAGCGGCCTTGGATTTGCATGTTGTTTTAAGGGGATTATGGTCTGTATTTTAAGATGTTTACTGTACTGTCTTTATTTGTATTGTTAAGGTGCTCTGAACAATGGAAGGGCACCTTTTAGAAATAAAATGTTGCTTACTTACTTACTTACTTACATACATACATTTACAAGACACTGGAAGTTGGACACCAATATGACTCCAAGGGATAGATCCAGAAGCAATGTTCTGATAACCACTACCTTTATGGGCTCTGAACAAAGTTTCCCCGTCCCACTCTGAAGAATGGTACTCCTTTTTATGTAACCCAGTCTGTAAGGAATTGGACTGCCATAGATATGCACACAACACAGTGGTAGTTTACAAACCTGGTAAAGGTGATTGTGTTAGTGTATATTCACTGCACTCCAGGGCCCACCCAGGCAAGAGGAGTTAGGTACCCGAGCCAGTAAAGGACTAATGGCTATGAGCAGCATGCCATATGGATTGGTATCATGTGTATAAGTAAGTAAAGTAAAGTGAAACTTTATTGGTATAGCATTTCCAAAGCCAAGGCACTGCACAGTTTTAAAGTACACAAATATACCTAAAAATTTGCAATAAAATAATAAATACAAGGATAGTTAAAAATAATTCGGGAAGGCTAAACAGAACAAATATGGTTTCAGCATAGATTTAAAGCTGTTGGTGGTCAGGCACTCTCTTAACTGACGAGGTAGAGAATTCCACAGGGTTGGGGCTGCAAAAGAAAAAGCATGAGCACTGGAGGTTTTTAAATGAACCCTGGGAATCTCTAGCAATCCCTCATCGATGGATTGGAGAGGACGAAGGGGGGAGTAGGGAGTCAGGAGATCTTTCATGTAGTCGGGTCCCTGTTCATGTAGGGCTTTAAAGGTTAGCAAGCCAACCTTATAGGTGATCCGCCACTGAACAGGCAGCCAATGCAGTCTGCACAGCACAGGTGTAATGCGACTGGTCCTTGATGTACAAGTCAATAACCTGGCTGCAGCGTTCTGCACTAGCTGCAAGCGGTGGCTATCAACCCCAGGAAGCCCTAGGTAGAAGGCATTGCAGTAGTCAAGACAGGTGGTAATGAAGGCATGGACCAATGTTGGAAGGTCATCCAGAGGAACCAGGTGTTTCACCCAGGTGTTATGCCTCAGATGGTAAAATGAGGATTTAACCACGGTTGACACCTAAGATTTCAGGGTCAGACTGTCGTCAAAAATAATGTCCAGGTTACGCAGCCGATCTGAGATAGTGAGCTGAACACCATCAAACCATAGGCCTGATGCCTGCCCAGCCCCCATACCCACTCCTGGATGACCTGGGTCCATCACCAACACTTTAGTCTTGTCTGGATTCAGTCTCAGCCAGCTAGTGCTCATCCAATCTTTGATCTCGGTAAAAAGTTAAGCACAGAGACTGCAACAACCTGTCCGGATTGAAAGGACATACACAGCTGAGTATCATCTGCATAGCAGTGAAAACTCAAGCCATATCACTTAATGATATCTCCCAATGGCAGTATATACACTGCAAACAACATAGGTGCCAATATGGAGCCCTGTGGCGCCCCACAGGACAGTGGGAGGGCATCAGAGGAATAAATTCCGGTGACCACCCTCTGAGACCTGCCCATGAGGAAAGATAGAAATCATTTGAGGACTGTACCCGACAGCCCACAAAGGATCTGCAAAGACTCCAAAAGCACACCATGGTCCACAATGTCAAAGGTTGCTGAGAGATCAAGAAGGACCAGAATGGTACAAGCCTTTCAATCTCTTGCCATTGGGAGATCATTTAATACATGGACATGACAGCCTCTGTGCTATGTCTCTTCCTAAATCCAGACTGGAGAGCTTCATATACATTGTGGGTCACAAGGTGATCATCTAATTGCAATGCAACCACCTTCTCAATAACCTTACCCACAAAGGGCAGGTTAGAGACAGGCTGGTAGTTAGCTGGATGGTTGGCTTCTAAGGAAGGCTTTTTAAGGAGTGGTCATGTGACGGCCTCCTTGAGGGGATCAGGAAAGACCCCCTTCTCCAAGTAACTCCAGACAATTTCAGCTAGGATTGGTCAGATAACATCTACACACCCCACTAAAAGGGGGAGTAGGGCCCGGATCCAAACTACAACTGGTTGGCCCCAGAGCCTGGACGATCTTCACAATGTCCATGAACTCTGGCCGGCTGAAATCCGTCCAAACAGACCAAGTGCTCACCACCTCCCGTCGACCTCTGCAATCCCTCATAGGGAAAGCCAGGCTGATACCAGAACTGATGTTGACAACCTTATCTGTGAAAAATCGAGCAACCTCCTCACACTTAGCCTGAGAAAAGGCTCTTCTAGGCTGGAGACAGATTGGATTGCACAATCTGTCGACAGTTCAGAAAAGCTGAACCAGTCAATTTTGCGCTGCAGAAATCTCCCTGGACAGGAACTCTGCCTTCTTATGGGAGATTTCTGATTGATAGCCCTTATAATGTTTCATCAATCTAAGCCTGTCAGCATCCAGGCCAGACTTCTGCCATGCTCTCTCCATCCTTCAACCAACTCACCTCAACTCCTTCAAGGCACCATCGAACCAAGGGGACCTTGGGCGAAGAGTGAGTGGCCGAACACAAACAGGAGCAATCAAGTCCAGGGCATCTCCCACTGTTTTATTATAGGCTAGTACTAGATCCCCTGGACTCATGCATTCACTCAATAATCCTGATAGGTCCAGGACCGCCGATAGACCTTCTGGGGTAACTCCCCTGAAGGGGCGGTACTGGACCATCTCTGTAGGGGCAGGTCCTTTGGGGGGAGCCCCAAAATGGAACCCTATGGTGTGATGGTCAGACCAACTGACTGGTTCCCCTCCCAAGTCCGAGATCTCCATCCCGAGGAGGAACACCAGATCAAGTGAGTGACCTCCTATATGGGTAGCGGAGGTAACCACCTGTGTAAGACCCAGCATCATCATTAGCTGAAGGAGATTGTGACCAAATTGCGAGAGTTCATCGTCGACCCAGGCATTGAAGTCCCCCAGAATTATACATATGGAGGACTCCAATACCATGTCAATGATGAAGTCTGCTATCTCCTGCAGGAAGTCTCTGCCATCGACTGGTGGACGGTAGATGAGGAGTGTCCTGCAACCTACACCCTCTCTCTCATGATACACTCAAAGGATCTGGTGGACCCCACTGGAACATCCATAAGGCTCAGTTCGGTCTTAAAAAAGATGGCTACACCCCAACCCCTGTGATCCAACCTCAGGCGGTATATCACCGAGAACCCAGCCAGAGAACCAGAAGCCAATACAGTGCCTGCATTTTTATCCAGCCAGGTCTCGGTGATGCATGCCAGATCCACCATTCTAACAAGATCAGCTATAATAGCCATCTTGTTCCTAATGGATCTGGCATTGCATAACACTGCCTGGGTTGGATGGGACGTTGAGGAAAACCTCGACTCCTGTCCAGCATCTGCTGAGCCCTTGAGTATGGGGGCAAGACAGGGAATACCCCTGTCCTGACACCATTTTGCCCCAGGGCATCTCTTAGTCCCCACTACTTCGATTTGCCCTCCCCTTTCCCTTCCCCCACCAGATCCAGTTCTCCCCCTTCTTCTACGCCTCCTGATAATCCCTAACGCTTGACACCATTTATAGGTCTCAGGAGGTAAATTTGCAGAGATAAAGAATTCTGTAGAACTTAATACAGCCTGGTCTCACTGTGTTAATCTGCAATTGATATTAAGAGTCTACAGAGTCTAAGGTTTGTTAATGTTTTCTAAGGTAATAACATCTTGGGAAGATTCCAGCTGAGGAATACTGGTGCACAGGGACCTTAGGTGGGGTTGATATTTTATGCTCGGTCACATGTGCATCTATCAGTCAAGCAGGTGAACATAACCAAGTCTTTAAGGAACTGGAATTCGGAGTGCTGTGGATATACACTAACACAATCACCTTTAGTAGGTGCACAACCAACCAGTATATACTGTCATGTGATAAATCAAAATCATTTCTGTTCATTGGAACAAGTGATCTTGGGGAACAATTCAGACCCCATTTATGAATGAGTCATGTGTTGTTTATTTGAAAAGAAACTGGGAAGGGATACAGAACTAGTTGTTAAATAAAGCTCTTTGTTTAACCTGACATTAAGTGCTTGGATTTTAACAGCAGTGTAAGTACTCAGCACAGATAATAATTTAATATGAGGTGAAGTGATATAGCTCTGAGTAATCCAGTGCAGATCACACCCATGTATCACCTTCTCCACTAGCATCAGACTGTAGCGTCATTAGTTTCCCCTAGTTTCACACTCTCACTGCTACTTCAAGTTTAAAAAAAACTGTTACTGCCCTGCACACAATTTCGTCTCCTCTGCTTTAAAACAGTTACTTTGCTTACTTTTTTTCCTTATACAGCCTTCCTAAAGAAGACATAAATGTTAAAGTATCAGTTCTGATGACATTTTCTCATTTCAACACACATTTAATTTAACTCTTTTGAGGAGAGTTCAGAAGTCAGTCTGGCCTAGTGGTTAGGGTACAAAGCTGTCAACCTGGAATTCCTGGTTAGAATCCCACAACAGCCATTTACTCACTGTAAGACCTTAAGAGAGGAGCTTAACCTACCTCTAATCTCTGACTTCTTTGAATCTCCTTATACACAGAAAATGGCAGCAACATTCTTTCCCATCCCTGTACCAGACTGTAAAGCAGTGTGGGACGCAGTCTGTATGAATGGTGCTCTACAAAATCAAGTCTTTTTTCGTTCATTTCCTTTCCTTATTTGTAGCCCACACATGGATGCAACACTGCATTTCTTTTTCTCCTTACATGTTGGAAACACTGCACATATTATAAATGGCACAAGATATATATCACTGATTCAAATATAAGTTTTTCATCAAATGCATTCTGACTTGTTTTGAAATATTTAAGCCCAGGAATAAATGCTGGAAAATAAGCACAATTCATGCCTCTTGTAGCAGGAGATCCCTAGAATACAATACACTTTCTCTGTACCTGACTAGATCATTGGGCATGAAAAAACATAATGAAAGACTTGCCCTAATGAGCAAAGTACCATACTAAGGGCTCAAGGCATATAGAGGTCTGATGGTACACGCACTGATACCCCACCTCACTAGAGAGCATCCACAGTTACTGCCCACTCTGCTCCGTTACATTGGCTCTGCCTTTGGAGGCAGGTGGTGGATGGGAGGGACAGCTGTTCCAGACTACAGACATTCAACTGGATGCTGTTGCTGAGCTGCCAGCAGATCTCTGCCCCCCTAAGGAGCAGAGGATGATGGGATAGGACAGTTCTCCATGGACTGCTGTATCCCAACCAGAATGTAAATATTTTGGTACAGTCTGCCAGCCAGTGTTGGTACTACCCCCAGCTCACCATGCTCTGAGGGCTGGCGCTGCAGGGGGTGCTGATTGGGTGCTATGGGCACTGTACCAGCAATATGAAGGGGGTGTAGCCATTAATGCAGCCCTTTGGATTGTGTAGGCATGGCCCTCTTGCTGGCCATCTGCTGCGCACATCTTCTTACATGCATGCTGCACATGAACACCACTGCCCCCCTCCCACCTGCATAGCCACTTGTGTGGTTTGGGTGTGGGCGGCCATCTGCCCTGGTTGTGGATTTGTGGAGGCCCTTGCAGGTGCAGAGAAGGACCCCTGTGCACCATATGCCCACAGAAACACCCCTTTGCAGGTGCACAATGGGGTGTGGGCCTTTCTGGGATTAGGTCCCGTACATTTATTAAATAAAGTGCATCAGTGCAAAACCTAACTCACCAGTTCATTACACAGAGATGTGCTTCTGACCACAGATGACTGATACACCCTTATGTATAGATACCACAGTGCATCTTCATCAGGAGCTCCCCTGATGAAGCTGCATTGTGGCAGCAATATATATATATATATATACTGTATATACACACACATACATATATATATATATATATATGTATATATATACACATATATATATATATATATCAAGGGTGTGTCTGTCATCGTATCAATAGTCCTTTACAACTCTGCATAGTAAGCCAATGAGTTAGTTTTGCAGTGATATACTTTGTTTTGCAACCCCCTCTCAAAGGGGGCTTACCTTGGCTTAGATCAGAGCACCACTTTTGCCTCCCCCTGCACTGCTCCTTCACCCCAGTCCTGACCCAGACTGTACTGAAGGACCAGGGGCCGGGATTGAGCACTTTTATTCTGTGGGCATGGAAAAGCCCTTCTCATCATGGCTGGCAAGCCACATATTTGCTTTTTCTCCAGGCCCCTATGGACTGTGGCAGCAGGCCAGGGAGTCAATTTACACTGCTCCTTCCTTCTTACGCAGAGTCACACCATCGATGCCAGCAGCCCACCCCGCACCAGGACTTCATTTACCCAACCCTACGAGCTTTGAGGTCAGGGAGCACAGATAGGAGTTTGCACAATTTGTAGCTGCTCTCAAAGCCGTTAAAAGCTACACCATCAGCTGCAGCAAGGAGCATTCGGCAGTGCTCTCCTGACAACATTTCAGGCCCGGTTGCACAGGAACTGGGAAGTACCAATTGAGACAGTCAGAAACTGCACTGAGGGATGGAAACATGTTTAAAATAAAATATAAAGTAAAAGACTACAGAGACAGCCATGTTTGTAGTTTCTCTGGCCCCAGGACTACTGGAAAGGGGTCAGAGGGCACACAGCCAGCCTGTGAACTTACCACAGTCCCAGACTCAGCTCTGAAGAGTCATCAAGCTACAAGCTAGCTCAGATATCAATGCATCTTTTCCCTGTGAAATTGACATCAATTTAGAGGATACTCAGCTCAAGAGAAACTGTCAATCCTGAGCTCAGCTCTACTAAAGCAACTGGTTGCCATCTGATTCAAGTTACAGAGTACTGTGTGTACATGCTTTGCCCGGGACACTGACAGCCACTGAAAGCAATGGGATTAGCATAATGCATTATGTATGAGGAGTCAGCCAATAAGCATTAATGCTTAGATAGAGACAGATGGAGTAGATGCGTGAGAGGTTTTTCAGATTTGTCTGGGACAGTGAAGCAGAGATACCCATGAGTGGTGTCAGCATTGGTTTAAAAGTCTTTGAAAAATTATTTTTGTTCCTTCCAGTAACATCAAGAACATGCTGTAGGCTTGGCCTGATGTGTGGATTTGTGTTGAAAGAGGGTCTGAGTCACCTGAGGCCCTCAGGATTGGGTGAAGGCAAGTTCCTTAGTGGGTAGAAAAAGTACGTCAGAAGACATTAGAAGACCAGCCCAGACCACACACCTCACCAATTAGAAGCACATTGGGTCTCACACTGATGACATTGCCTGCTTCTGCAACATTGAGGGCGATATCCCAATGGAGTCGGCTACTGCAGAGTCTACTAAGGTCATGAGTATTTGGTCAACACCTCACTGGTTGTTCTGTTAGTTATGACTAGTTAAAATAATGGCTGGGTATTCCTGCACAGTTGTTAGTCAAAGCCCATTTTAGAACTGCAACAGCCAGAAGCAATAGCATTTTTGTTTTAAATATATTAGTAGTTGACTGCATGATGCCAAGCAGTGAGACACCCACTTAGCACACTCATGTTAGGGGTTTACAACCTGAGCCTGGGACTTCAGGAGTGGAGGCTGGCTGGGATGGTGACTGTCTATGTGAATGCTCTCTTCCTCGGGGGAGGGTTGAGTGTTGTCTGCTTTTAGAGTGGCCACTGGTGCTTGGTGTGAGGTAGTGTGCATGTGCATGATGTGACTGACCAGTAGTTGACAGCATTCCTGACCCAGAATGCCTTGTAGGACATGCAGTGTGGAGAAGGGCATGGCCACAGAACACAGGTAATAAGGTCATCTTGGATGCTCCTGATAATGGGCTCCACACACACAGAAGCCCCCATGCCACCAGGCTCTTTTCAGCAGTGTGCATGCTCCCCCGCCCTGGTCTGAAGGACCCAAAGCACTTCTCCCCCTCTCCCATTTCCACAGAGGGGTTGTGGGCTGAGACTTAGCCAGGTAGGTTTCCCTGTAGACAAATAGATACCATCCATTCATGCCATACCTGCAGAGTATTCACAATTTATTGACATTGCAGGGCCTGGATTTGCATGTACATCCCCACAAACAAGCAGATAGACCACAAGCATTGGTGCACTGTACCTTAAACTCCCCATAGGGCCCCAGCATTTTGTAATAATTTTAAAAACAGCTTTGATTGCCAAATTATTTACATTTCTATTGTCCCTAGGATTGACTGTAGGGGAAGCCATCAAAGCCGTAGTTTTAATCAAATTTTTCTCCACAACAATATGTAGCATACCAGATGATATTGCTCCTTCCCATGACCTTAAAGTACTATAACCCAGTGGCAATGTTCCTCTGACGTAATTCCATTCCTTCTGTCAGGTTAATTGATTAATACATCCTGTAGTTGTTTGTGCACACATGGTGTTCAGCAAGCCCTCGCATACTAAATAAAACCCAAACCAAAAATTAGCCATTCTAAAAGATTTAAAACTACTAACTGGATAAAAGCTAGTAATAAAAATTCCAAAAACTAGTACTATTGAACGTTCTGTATGCTATTACATATTGGCAGTTACTAATATACCACTATCCAAGCCCTACCATACCTTGTTTAAGTTTGTAGTTACCTAACACTAGCAATCTTTAGAATTTAATAGTTAAACAATATTATAGAACTTACATGTTACAATGAGCAATGCATCAAAAGGCAAGAAAAAATATTTTTTATGAGGCCTCCCATGGCCTCCTGCAGGTGTACTCACACAGGGTGACTCACGCCACTCCTCCGTGAGCCACTCACATTGAGCTGCTGCTTTTAAAGAGCCATTGGCCTCACCCCCGATGTCACTGCTAGTCCTGGTAGTTCCCCCTAGCACACCAAGCACCATACAGAATGGACTTACACAGACATCACTTTCAGTCAGGAGGGCTTTACTTGGCAGCCAAACAGCACAGGTTTTATTGCGCAACGTTTTTATAGCAGCAGTCACACAGTACAGTTTATGGCTTACAGTCTTACGGCAGATGTCAGCAGGGGGGAGGCACTGGAAGGAGCAGGAAATCCTAACCCCCAAAAAATACGATAGTAAATGCAGGTAAACACCAACATAGAGGTGTCGATAGGGAGAAGAGCAGGGGTAAATGGAGAAAGTGACAAAGGCAAGAAGGACAGGGATGGGGCAAAAGGAGTAAGGCCATCAGAAATGGAGGGTAATGAGTACCAATGCCCGTAGTCTGGGCAACAAGCTCTCTGAGCTGGTGGCCTTGATGAAAGAGGGATGCCTGGATATTGCAGCAGTCACAGAAACATGGTACACAGAGAACCATGACTGGGATGTTAACATACCAGGGTACATAACCTACAGGAGAGACAGGCAGGGGAGAAGAGGGAGGAGTAGCAATCTATGTAAAGGAAGGGATAAAAGCAACTGAACAAAAGAGTAAACAGGGAGGAGAGAAGGCACTGTGGGTCACCTTGGAGACTGGAAAGGGCACCACAATCCGCACAGGGGTTGTGTACAGACCCCCATGTCAGGGGGAGGGAATGGACAAGGATATGCTAGAAGGCATTCTTAGAATGGCAGAGAAAGGGGAGATACTGTTGATGGGAGACCTGAATATACCAGATGTTAACTGGAGCACATTTGCTGCAGCCACATCCAAGAGCAGGGCCATTCTTGATGCCCTACAGGTGGCAGGCCTCAGACAGCTAGTTTCGGAACCCACTCATGAGGGAGCAATCTTAGACCTCGTACTCTCAAACGAGGGCAGTGAGAGGATCTTGGATCTAGAAGTGGGTTGCCATCTGGGAACAAGTGACCATCAAACAGTGTGGTTCATGTTAAACTCAGCTACAGAGTCAAGCCATACAAAAGTGACGGTATTGGACTTCAGGAGGGCTGACTTTGGCAAGATGGGAGAGTGCCTCAAAAAAGCACTAGCAAACAGGCTAGAAGGAGGTGTGGAGCAACAATGGGGAATCATCAAAACTGTCATCACAGAAGCAACAAGCCTTTGTGTGAAGCAAATAAACAAATCAAAATGAGAGAAAAAGCCACTATGGTTCTCAAAAGAGGTGGCTGTGAAAGTCAGGAAGAAAAAGATAGCATTCCGGAAGTATAAGGAAACAGAGAAGGAGCAGGAGAGAGAGCTGTACCAGTTAAGGCAGAAGGAAGCAGGGAGGGAAGTCAGAATAGCAAAGGCCCAAACTGAGGAAAAGATAGCCAACTCTGTTAAGAAGGGGGATAAAACCTTTTATAGGTACATCAGTGAGGGTAGAAAGACAAAGGGAGGGATAGTGAGGCTGAATAGAATGAACAGTGGGTGGGCAGAGGGGACAGTGAAAAGCAGGATACTGAATGAATATTTCTGCTCAGTATTCACAAAAGAGGAGGGGAAGTGCCTAATCCAATTAACAGAAGCACTCTTGATAGGGGGTCGATCCCAGTCCTTTCACAGAAGAAAGGGTTCTGCAAGAACTCCTAAAACTGAAGGTGAACAAAGCAATGGGGCCTGATGGAATTCACCCCAGATCTCTAAAAGAATTAAGGGGGGAACTAGTGAAACCACTGGCTACTCTTTTTAATAAATCATGGGAGGATGGGGTGGTACCAGAGGACTGGAGGAAGGCGGACGTGATTCCCCTTCACAAAGTGGGAGCAAGACAGCGGCAGGAAACTACAGACCTGTCAGTTTGACCTCTGTGGTAGGGAAAGTGATGGAGTCACTTCTGAAGGAAAGAATAGTTGAGTACATAGAGGCCAGTGGGGCACAGGACCCAAGGCAGCATGGGTTCACAGTGGGAAGGTCATGTCAGACGAATCTGATAGATTTCTTTGACTGGGTGACCAAAGTAGCAGACCAGGGAGGGGCTGTGGACATGGCCTACCTAGACTTTAGCAAGGCATTTGACACAGTCCCTCACAAAAGATTAATAGTCAAATTAACCAGCCTGGGAGTGGGTCCCAGGGTGGTAGCCTCGGTAAAACATTGGCTGGACAACAGGACACAGAAGGCAATTGTAAATGGAGTCCACTCTGAAGAAAGAGGGGTTACTAGTGGGGTACCTCAGGGTTCAGTTTTTGGTCCAGTCCTTTTTAATGTCTTCATAAGTGACATTGCAGAGGGACTAGAAGGAAAAGTATGCCTCTTTGCAGATGACACAAAGATCTGCAACAGGGTTGATACACAAGGAGGCATGGAAAGGATGAGAAGGGACTTAGCAAGGTTGGAGGAATGGTCAGAAGTATGGCAGCTAGGATTCAATGGAAAGAAGTGCAAAATAATGCACCTGGGAAACAAGAACCCAGGGGAACAATACACAATGGGGGAGGTAGTAACAACAACAAAAAAGGAAAAGGACCTGGGGGTAATCATATCAGATGACCTTAAGGTTAGCAAGCAATGTGAGAAGTCAGTAGGGAGGGCTGGAGGTATACTGGGATGCATAGGGAGAGGCATCAGCAGCAGAAAACAGGAAGTTGTTATCCCTCTGTACAGACAGTTGGTGAGACCCCATCAGGAGTACTGCGTCCAGTTCTGGAGACCCCATCTCCGCAAGGACATAGACAGGATAGAGGCAGTCCAGAGGAGGGCAACTAAAATGGTGCAGGGTCTGCAAGAGAAGCCATATGAGGAGAGACTAAAGGAGCTCAATATGTATACCCTTGAGGAAAGAAGGGAGAGGGGGACATGATAGAAACTTTTAAGTACCTCAGTGGAATCAACAAAGTCCAAGAGGGTAGCATCTTTCAGAAAAAGAGACGTGCAAGAACAAAGGGACACAATTTAAAGATAGGGGGGTGGTTCAGGGGCAATGTGAGGAAGTATTATTTCACAGAGAAGGTAGTGGATGCATGGAACAGCCTTCTTGAGGAGGTTGTGGGGTCTAAAACTGTGGGAGAATTCAAGAATGCATGGGACAGACATAAGGCAATTCTTGTGGGGGGTAGGAAGAAATAGGCTGTTGGTTAACTAGGATCTGCGGCCTATCCTGTAGGTAGGGAAATGGGCAGACTAGATGGGCTATCTGCCATCAAAGTCTATGTTTCTATGTTTCTAGCAAGGTCTTCTGGTGTGGCTTAGCTGTTTCAGCTGATTGTGCTCCACTCACAGCTCTGAGCTTGAAGAGCCATCAGCCCTTCCCCCTGACATCAGCACAGTTCCTGGTAGCCCCCCCCATCACACTGAGCACCGTACAGAATGGACTTACGTGAACGTCACTTTCTGTCAGGAGAGCTTTACTTGGTAGCCAGACAGTGCAGATATTATTGCACAAAGTTTGTATAGCAGCAGGCACACAGCACAGTTTATGGTGTACCATCTTACAGCAGATGTTAGTAGTAACTAAGAGTTTTGCTCTTGTTCCAGTCTGCTGAGGGTGGTGCTCTCACTATAGTTGGACAAGCCAGCAACTACTGTACTGTGCATGCCCGGTATTGGTGTTGACCACTTTATTTTAGGTTTAAGGCCCTTAAACTACAGGCTAGGTAAGAATTAAATGTGGCTGAACCCAGAAGGGCACTAAAAGCTCAGCTTTGGGTGACCGATATTATTTGGCTGCACCTAGGAAGGCCTGGAAAGGCAGCCCCTGTGGGTGTAGGTTGGGTCTTGAAGGGCACTGAAGAGCCAACTGGACTGAATATACTACCACATTTGCTAAACAACCCTTTTTCTCCAATTTGTGGACTTGCATTCACAAATAGGCTTATTTTTGTTTATTGTTTAATAAATTCTTGTCTGAGAGCTAATTGTTTTATAGAGCTTTAAGCTGCATGCTAATTATGGTAATTGTTATAGCACTGTGAAGGTTCATGGGTGGGATGACCCTGTGTGAAAGGAGAGGCTAGGTGGTAGTGCATACCAGAGGGTTGTATCACACTGCCACCAAACCCACTAAAGCCTTTCTCTGGGTGGGGGCACCATGCAATTTATTTAAACCTTGGATAAAAACTCCTGGTCAGGAGATTAATGACCCAGGACCCTCAACCTTGTTTAAGCCAACAAGGCAAAAATAGTAACTGCTACATCCATGGTGACTGGTTACACAAGGAAGGGAAAGAGAGACAGACAACAAATGAGGCAGACTGTGAAAGACAGGGGGAGAGTGCCTTCCAAAGGCTGAAAACAGAGAGATATTGAAAGAAAGAGGTATTGAAGGACAGAAATTCTGAAAGGTAATAATTCTGTTAGACAGATTTTGAGTTACTATACCTGTCAGTTGTGGGTCTAGCGTAGTAACTGGGTTTGTGTCCAGAAGTTTTGCTGTTAGAGTAAGGTGCCAAAAAAAGTACCTCAGAGTAGACGTCTGCTCTCTTAACCTGCTGTGGTGTGATACAAGCTGACCAATGAAGCTGAAGGGTTTTCAGAACCCATTTTATAAAAAAAAATTTATCCCTTAGACAATGGTGCCACAAGACAAGAAGAAGTAGGCATTACTATGGTCTACTTGAGTTTTTTTTGTTTTGTTTGTTTGTTAAAGTGATCAGTTTCTCCTTTATTATAGATAACACCAGCAAGCTCCAGAAAAATAAACAGAAAAAGTGCCCCCCCCAAGCAGTTTCATGGAAACTCCTATAAACATTATTTCATCTCACAGATGAGACCACAACAGAGTCACAGGTGATGCTATTATTTTAATACTAGAAGCTGCTCTGATTGAGGTTGTCTAGTGTCAAAGTGCTAGCATGACCTCTGACTCCAAGATGTCTCTATCTGTGAGATGAAATTGGATTTGCTGATGGAGACTTTTCCAAATACTGTTCTGGAATTTGCAACAATTTGATAGTGTCACGTATTGAATAACATAACAGAGACTAATAATTTTTACATCCAGGCACAGCCTGGTGTTGCCTACTTCTTCCTGCCTACGGGGACAATTGTCTGAGTGGTAAGATTTCATTTCATTGATCTGCTGTACTCCCTAACTAAGGGCTTGTGGTACCACAGGATCCTGTGTGCGCACCTGTAGATGTAGTAGATTAGATGCCATGTCTCCACTGCTTAAAGTATTTGTACTTTAGGGGCATAATGCTTCCATAGTTTGTGCATGGTTTCTTCCTTGAGACAGCTTTAGTCTAACAGCAACTGCATTTATTCTCATCCTAGAGCAGACATTGTGTTTTCATAATGACAAGAAACCCCACCGAGAGGATTTAGGGTCTGTATAATGGATGAAAACAACATACCTACCCCTACCCCCACCTAGTGAAAACTGAAGTCGTTCACACTGTCTACTGGGAGAAGTCACTCAAGAGTAAACAGTTTCATTAGGTGTTGCTTCGCTGGGCATTAGCTTACTGGCGTTTCTGCTTTTTTTCTTACTGCTTCATCAGCCCCTGGGACAAAGAGTCCCTGCTGTACACCTTCAAGGCACTATGCCATTTAGTTGGCTTGCTGTGAGGGCTGATAGCTGATGAGTGTCAGAAAAGGGAATTGTTGACAGAAAACATGGAGCTGGCATTGATCTTACAACCCATCAGACCTCATACACTACAGATAATGAGTTTGTGGCTACAGATGACAGCTCAGTGTAGCAGTTCATATTAATTGCTTCTTGACTATGTCGCCTTGCTTTTGCACTGCCTCAGGGTACTATGTCCATTTGCCATGCTAGAGCTTATTTTTAAACCTACATTAGGTCACTGTTTAAGTACAATGAAGGAAATTAGTTCAAGTATTCTCAGCTCTGAGTTTTCTAAGTATACAATATTTTAAGTCCAAAGGGGGCAAAACCACCATTTTTCATTAAAGTTTAACATAAGCAATAAAGAAAAAACAATAATAATTATAAAATGGTTAAAAAGAATACTGGCTCCTGATTGGCCAAGAGGTACTTTCAGTCAGGCCATTTTCCCAGCACAACAGCCCGGCTGAAAGTAGCCGAACAAAAATATGCTAAAAAAAATACTCCAATTTACTGAAAAGGACCCATTTTATAATCACAATATGGCACTCCAGGGGGTGTGTTATGGTGGGCTAATGGCCCTTCTCAGCTTAGCCTCATGCTTCAACCCACCAGAGACAGGCTGTTATCCTACCACAATGCACCCCCTGCCATGCCTTGTTGCTTAAATGTATTCTGAATCACGATTCTAATATAACTTGTTGGTGGTCAAAAATATTCTCACTTTATACACCTCTGTTCCTGTTTGTTAATTTGGTCTTTCAGCTAGATGATTCTTCTGATGTTATTCAAAACATATCTTTTTAAAATGAATTGCTTTTGTGCAGAGTTGAATGTGCATATGTGTTAAAAAATGCTAATGCCATCCCAGTGGTGTAGCTGCAGCAAAGCTGAAATTTAAGCTCTTGATTTTCTGTATCCAGTTGGGAGCCAGGAAGGTAGCAGGGGTAAGGTACTTAGTTTCCAGGGAAGGACAGTGTGGGCCATTCAATATTCACATATGCAAGTTGATTACAGAGTGGCATTGCTGTCGGCTGGCAAGAAGAAGGGTGTAGTTATGTTTTCCCTGTGTCTTTAGGGTGGGTGGAGGACATGGGGATCCAGGGGGAAAATGCCCACAGTGGAAGAAGAAATAGTAATGATGACACTACATAATAAAAGAGCATTTTCAGAATTGGCATGATGGGGGCAGCAAGGCTGGAAACACAGTTCAGATGTGAACTCGGGTCTTCCTGTTTGGGCCAATGAAGTCTGAGTAGTCCAGCAGAAGTGATGAGCTCCAGCTACCAGGAGGCTTGGGGAAGACTGTCCACAGCAATATCAAGTCCTCTTGCCCATCCAAAGTGGCTGTGACATGTCGTATGGCAGATTGGTGATCAAGGGTGGGAAACAGGAAGATAAAAGAGGAAAAAATAATGCAGGGATGGGGAAAACCCAATCCTTCCTTTGTCTGCCCTACAATAGTCATTTTTGGTCACTTCTCATAGCGTATGCTTCTTAGCTGAATGAGGAGGAGGAGGAAGGGATAGCCCAGTCTGGATGGTGGTATGGAACAAAGGTGAATTAAGGAAAAAAGAACATAAAGTTATAAATAAAATTGAGGTTCTTCTTTATGATGGTAAATTGTCCTCAGACTGAGAATTGTAATAAATATAGTATTTTTTTTTTTACACAGCTACATTAATCTTTTTTTACTTGCTTGTTTTTCCTATCATTTTTGTGCCAGGACCATGTCTTGGACCTCCTTTCATCCTTTTCTTACAAAAATCTGAGATTGTTTTGCCTTCACTCTACTCCACTCAACCGATGAACTATCAAGTCTTCTGAGGGGGACATATTCTGTGTGGTCGAAAGAACCCAGAAAATAACCATCCCTGCTGAGTGAAAGTCTTTGTGGCCCTTAATTAGTGTGGGTTGGAATGGATACCCTGTTTGTGCCCTCTGAGATTTACAACTTGAGCCATCTGCTCTGATGATCTACCTGACTTCAATGTACTGCCATATGAAGTCGAATGCCAAGCATCCACTTCAGCATCAAGAATAAGTGCTTATGCTAGTGGCAGGTACTTCTTGATATATTCCTGCCCACACAACCCCTGCCAATTGTCTGCCAGGAGGAATAAATGCACTGGCAAGAGTCTCCCTCCTCCACCCCATATAAGGGACTTCTAAGAGAGACATAGAAACAGAGGTGCATAAATGCTGGCAGAAAAAGACCATTGTTCCATCCAGTCTGCTCTGTTTTTCCTTCTTCTACCATGGGACCTAATGGGTCATTGTGATTATTGCCATCACCTCCCCCCTTGCCTCCAGCCCTACTGTGTTCCCTTTGTATAACTCTTAAGCCTTTACTTCATCCTAGCCATGTTTCAGAAACATGAAGATCTCTATCATATCTTTCTTCTGGTCCCCAGAGGGTACATGTTCAGGGCTTTGAGCCGATTATTGTAGGATCTGTTCTGCTGGCTCTGAATCATCTTGGTTACTCTATATGATGTACTGTCTCTAGCCTGTCTTTGTCTTTGTTTAAGTGGGGGCTCCAGAACTGGGCAGAGTATTTCATATGTGGCTTTTACCAGGGATCTATAGAGAGAGACAATATCCCCTCCCTCCTTCCTCCTGCTGTCAAACCGCCTACCAATAAACCTGAGCATCCTGATTGCCTTGCTGTAGGCCTTGATACACTGGCTAGATTGTTTTAGGGACTCTCTTATGGTGATGTCCAGGTCCCTTTTCTCAGTGGTAGTGTCTAGCTTAACCCCTCTCATCCAATATTCTGTCCTATGGTTTTTGTTTCCCATGCGTATTGCCTTGCACTTTTTGGCATTAAATTTCAACTGCCAAACTTTGATCTGCCTGTCTAATCTTTGCAAGTCCTTCTGCAGCTCCATAATCACATCCTCACTTCCTGCTCTGCCACAGAGCTTAGTGTCAGCTGCAAAGAGCCACATGTTGCCTTATATTTGTTCTTCTATGTCACTGATGAATTGAAGAGGACCGGCCCCAGAACTGAACCCTGTGGCATCCCACTCATGATCTCTCTCTCCCCTGACTTGACCCCAATTACCACCATCCTCTGTAGTCTCATATAGAAACATATAGAATTTGATGGCAGATATGGACCGTTTGGCCCACCCAGTCTGCCCATTTCCCTGCCTACTGGATAAGCTGCAGATCCTAGTTAACCAGCAGCCTACTTCTTCCTGCCCCCACCCCCTAGAATTGCCTTATGACTGCCCCATGCATGCTTGAATTCCACCACTGTTTTTGACTCCACAACCTCCTCCGGAAGGCCATTCCATGCATCCACAACCCTCTCTGTGAAAAATACTTTCTTAAATTACCTCTGTGCCACCCCCCTCTATCTTCATATTGTGCCCCCTTGTTCTTGCACACCTCTTTTTTTGAAAGATGCTACCCTCTTGGACTTTGTTGATTCCCTTGAGGTGCTTGAAAGTTTCTATCATGTCCCCCCTCTCCACCTTAGTCAGCTTCTCACCCATCTAACTAGATCCTTTGCTGTTACCAGATCCTCTAACTTTGTTAGCAACCTTCAAAATAGCATAGAGTCGAACACCTCCTTGAATTCAAAGTAGAGAAAATTCACTGTTTGCCCCTTGCCCATTACCCTAGTTACCCAATCAAACAACACTATCAGGTTGGTTTGACAGGACCTCCCCAAACCTATGCTATTTACTGTCCTGAATCCCATTTCTCTCTAGGCAGTCCACTAGGTCCTCTTTGACTAGTGTCTTCATTAGTTTACCTGCTGTGGAAGTACGACTAACAGGTCTGTAGTTTCCCAGTTGCTCTGTCTCCTCTTTCTGCAGTAACTGGTTGGCCCACACAGAGGTCCAGTGGAAGTACCCAGGTCTCCAGGACAGCAAGCAGTTCTCCAGCTGCTGTGATACCAAATCAGCTTCAGCTGCAGTAAACTTTTGAAGATAACGGGGTTTATGTTCCAGCTTCTGTGGGCTGTGTATATTGTAATTTGACACTATGGGCAGGTTCAAAGAGTTGAACAAGCCCTACAGCAGGTTCACATGATGACTGGAGTTCAAAGGAGCAGACGTTCGGAACAGTGATATATTACTTTCAAGAACATGAAATTCTGACATTGTTAATATTGCTGCTAGTGGAAGCCATTATGGTACAAAAGTGGCATGTGACATCACATTTTTATGGCTGCAGGGCAGAGCTCTGCAGACATTTTGCTAGGACAGTAGAAATAAGGAGCTCACCAAATGTCTAAAGGACTTCTTTTTTATTGGAGTTTTACAGCAATCCCTCTGCTCAGTAGTCTGTTTACTGCACTACTTTTTCCTCTGTTAGTGTTCCCCAGTGAGGAATGAGGTTCAGATTTCTTAGATCAGCACAGAATGAAGTGTTTTTACTGCAGGAGATCAAGGCTGTCATCTGTAGCTATGCTAGTCTGCAGTGGTTGGTATTTTTTCTTTCATTCTGACAATGTTTTTAAGTTTTGATGGGAAATGGTCACAATAACAGTACAGGTACATGTATTTCAGTCCTAATTTGTGCATCATTTTTAAGAGAGTTTTTAAATAACCCAGAGGAAAAAAAACTTTAAAACATGAGTATGACCAAAGGGGATAGTAAGTGAATGTATTTTATTTGTTCAGTCAAAGATCATTACAATACAAACATATAAAATTCTTAAATTACAACAATAATTCAGCAGTATTATATAATTTGGTACAAAAATATTGATCATGTACACACCATTACACACTATACTAAAATTACCAAAATAAAGTGCAGTTTTTTCATTTTCCATTACATACCCGAAAATGGCAATTCATTAACAGACTTTACATGTAATAGCTGTTACTTCTTAAAGATACAATCCCCTTATTGATCCCAGATTCATCAAAACAGATGACAATATATCTAAACATTCAAGCCTCTCAGCATAATTTGCCTGAATAGATTGCATAATGTTAAGACAGTAGCTAAAGAGAAATCTACAGTCACTTATACTTTTTGTGTATGCTTAAAATGGTTCTAAAAAAATCGCCCACCTAATTGATCACATATTCCTCCTGTGATGTTAGCATAATAACTAGGAGTATGCTTTGATCTGAGGTACAGAGTTGGGACCAAACAGGAGTCAGCCAATATTCTCTAGGCTTGCAGTACCATAAGCACATAAAGACCATGTGCACTAGATTCTCTGGTTCTTTTTTGCTACAGTTACAGAAGCTACTAGAAATATCTGAAGCCTTACTGTACCTTGCCATTAAAACATTGTTCCTAAAGGCTTCAAGCATATACTTTGTATGAGCAACTCTTAGCTCTTGTTCAGTCAGTAGTTCTAAGTAAAATCTAAAATTATGATGTACATCATTTTTCACAATCCATGGTGCAACTTTCAAGGTTGCAATTATTTGACAGTCTCTCTCTTTTAAATCATTTATAATTTTATTGGTGCAGTATTTTTTGTATCTAGGGCTAAGAACAATCCTCTTTTCATATGCTTGTCTTAGGTGTTGAAACCCAAAATGATTTAGTTTCATTTAACAGAGATAACCATGGGGATTGTTTACACCCCCTGGTTATCCAACTTTCTTTTTCCTCAAGACATACTCTTGGGAGTCTTGTAGAGGGCATTCTAGTAAGGGAGATCCAGTATCCAAGTAATCTGGAGATCACCAAGGCCTCCAAACTGGGAAATCCAAGCTTATTACTAAAGCTCTCAGGGTAGAATTAGCTAGGCCCAAAATGGATCTGAGGATTTTATTTAGAGTGGTCTCTGTTTTTCTTGACTTCTTGTAGCCCCATACATCTATCAAATAATGTGCTTGTGGAATATACATTGCCTTAATGGTCATCAAAAGGGCTTGTACTGCTGAGCGGTAAAATTTTCTATTAAATTTCAAAAGGGCTCCTGCTGTTTGTTTGAGTTTGGCAATTAATGACTTAAAATGCAATTCCCAGCTTCCTCTATTGTCAAAAGTAAGACCCAAATAAACATAATATTTCACTGTTTTTATTTTTGTGTCGTCTACCAACCAGTATAAAGGGGCAAGTCTAGTGCCAAATATCATAACCTGGCTTTTAACTTTATTAATTTGCAAATTATGTACTTTGGCAAACCCAGCCAAAATATCCAGCTTCTTTTGCAGTCCTGACCTAGATAAAGAAATTAAAACCAGATCATCGGCATACGCCAACACTGGGCAAAAAAATTGGGACCCACCTTGGGAGAATCAGTTGGAGAATTCAGAAGATCCCCTAAGAGCTGATCAATATATAGACAGAACAACATTGGGGCCAAAAGGTACCCTTGTCTTACCCCCTTATTAGTTTCAAAAGCTTCGGATATTTGTCCCCTATTTCCAAGCCTGACTTGTGCCCAAGTTTGGCTATAGAGTTCTTTTATTATACTAATGAGATCATGTTGAAAACATTTCTGTGCCATAATTTGCCAAAATAAGTTGTGGGAAACATTATCAAAGGCCACACTAAAATCTATAAATTCCACATAAAGCCACTGACCTCTAAGTGTCACATATTTTTCGATCAAGTGCAGC
This sequence comes from Neoceratodus forsteri, assembly GCA_016271365.2. Taxonomy (NCBI): domain Eukaryota; kingdom Metazoa; phylum Chordata; order Ceratodontiformes; family Ceratodontidae; genus Neoceratodus; species Neoceratodus forsteri. The sequence goes on along the minus strand of CM057451.1, from coordinate 455,132,228 downwards.
AATATGTAGCAGTTGTCAGTTGTACAACAGCCAGAATGAAAGCCAGCTTGAAATTCACTAAGACCATCCACAAAATCGAATTGCTGTACAAGTCTTCCTAACAAAATTTTGCAAAAGATCTTCCCACCAATATCTAGGAGGCAGATAGGATGATGCATACCAGGATCAGTCCTGTCTCCCTTCTTATATATAGAAGCAATTATAGAACACTTCCAGGAACTAGGGATTGCAAATTGAGCTATACACATGTTAAAATACTGCAGTAATAATTTTGCCCATGTAGATGGCGCAGTCAAGTATGCCTCTGCAGGAATCATGTCAGAACCTGGTGCTTTTCTATTTTAAGTTGAACTATAGCCAAGTAAACCTCACAATAAGTAAAAGGACTAAACTGCCTTCTGTCCACAGGTGATTCCCACACTGAGGTGGACTCTTCCAAATTTGGATAAAAAAAAAAGCTTTTAATAATAATTAATCCACTGGGACAGAGAGGTATACACATCCAACTGGGAGCTGCTATTTTTTGTTCCTCGGGCAACCATAAACCAAAAAGCTTGTTGATCATTGTTTTGTATTATTGCTAACATTTTGCCCATTGCGTTTTCTGAAAATTTCTTTATTTTTCACTTAAACATTCTACTGATTTCTTAACTGATTGAGCTGCCTGTAAGCCACTCTTGTACCGTTCATTTTTTTATATCTTATATATTTAGTCAGATTCCTTTTAAACTGTGTACATTCTTTATCAAACCAAGAACATGGCAACCTAGATAAAGTTCTAGCTCCATGGGCACTATAGATTGAACTTTTACCTTTATCAAAACAAACTAACAAAATGGAAGAAATTATATCATATGTTAAAGTACCACCAATAAATGCTGACAGGTTGATTAGGGCCACCTCAGCTATGTTTTTCACCTCATCTAAATTCACTCAATCCCATCTAATACTAGAATGGTTCCTTACCTCATCAAGGTTCAAACCCTCCTTTGTTTGTATCCCTTCTAGCTGCCATTTTAGAACTAAAGGGAAGTGATCACCTTCCCCTCTACCAGGGATGGTTAATGTATCCCATAGCTCCATTGACCCACTCCACAAAATGAGGTCCAAAACAGATGCACCCATGGCACTATTCTAAGTAAAGTTGCCCTCCAGGTCACCCTTAATTCTACCATTCACAGGGGCCAGGCTATTAGATGTCAATAGTTCAATTAGCTTAAAGCCTGACGGGTTAACTTTCTTATCCAATGAGGACCTCTTATAAACAAAAGCATTTTCATACATCCAGTTACGGGCATCACTGTCTGAATACCCATCAGAAGATCCATTACAGTCATTTAAATCACCACAGACCATAATGTTATCACAGCCAGTTGCGGCCCAGGAAAATTGTATTATTTCATCTAGTTTTTTCCCCAATATTGGGAATTAAAGTATCTCAAATTTGCAGGTGGAATGTAAATATTTATCAGGCAGCAGGTAAGTCTTGGAGCATGTAAATAAACTGCCAAAAATGAACCCCTACAAATTAACAACTGTGCATCTAAATGTTCCTTAATTTGGACCCAAATTAGTAATCCCGCTGACATCCTACCCAGTTTACCCATTTTTATGCCAGGGAGCTGGAAACAGGCGTATCTATTTAGTGAGACATTCAAGTTCTCAGTATGCCATGTCTCTTGGAGACAGATTATATGGTGGTTATAAATGTAGCTTTTCCATTCTTCATCAGCAAATCTACTCACTACTCCTGATATGTTCCAGGACAGCAGGGCCCACTCAGAGCAATTATGAGCAATTTTCTGTGTTTTTGGAGATCTATCAGTGATTAGTCAAGGAGCTGGAATTTCTAGTGGGAGGTACCTGTTACATGTTGCAAACTCTGCAATAGTGAGTTTGTCAGACACGTGCCCAAGAACCTCCATTGTGTTCTCTTTAGAAACCCTGACCTGTACAAAATGGGCCTTATTCCATTTTTTACCTCCCCTTACAGTTTCCCATTCTGTTATATAGATGCCCATATTATCCAGAGTGTCCAGGCATGCCAAAAGCCTTTCGTGGGCCTCCTTAGAATTTACCTCAAACAACACCTGGTCATCCTCAGGGCCATGGGCCACTCTTCTCAGAGCAAACTGTTCTGCATAGCCCAGAGGCATTCCCAGCGAAAATACAAACAAATCCTGCATGAGATTTTTTAATTGCATCTCTGTCTCACTTTCGGATCTTGGAAGCCCAAAAGCCAAAAAGGTTTTGGATGGAAAGATCTGCTCTGCTTTAGGAGTAACTGAACTGTACACTTCACTTGACACAATGTGTATGCCTAATTAATCCAAACAAGTTGCTTTCTGCAGGACACTCTCCGCCATATCCCCTGATTCAAACAGGACATCAATCTGGACATACCTTCTTTTAAAGAATTTCCTCTGTGCCTGAAGAATTTTAAGGTTATGAGGTGGTATATGCAACAAATGAACTGAAAAGTTAAATAATGCCTTTCTTAGCTTTCCCTCGTTTTCATGAGGGAGAACTCTATAACCAAATATACTTACATACGCAGCCTGATTTACCTTGCCAGCCCTTTGTTTATTTAAAATTCCTTTGTTTATGAAGTCTACTTGACAGCCCAATCTATTCAACGCCTCAGAGTTAATCCAAATATGATTTGCCAAACTAGGTGAGATACAAAACAAATAAATGCACTCAGTCCCCAAATCATCTCTATCTTTCCATACTTTAATAAAACCAGATTCTAAAACATGGGTGCTTGAGACTGCCCTCATTAGGTTCACAATCTTACTGATATTCTCACTCTCAGAGCACACCATCTCTCATTTAAAACCATACAGGACTAAGATGGCACATGTATCAATATCTACTCAGGAGGGAAGCTTAGCCGCCTGTTTAACAATTTCCTGGTTAGATACTGGGGCGACTTAACCTGCACTTTCTCCAAAACTTGAGCAAAGTCTTCCCTCATAGCTCTAAGTTCTTCCTCAAAATAATGTATTACCTTAGTCAAATTTCCTGGGGAAGGATCACTCTCCTTCCTTAGTGCTGCAAACTGGGACCCATTAAACACTGAAGGATGAACACTCCATTGTGTGTTCTTCCATTCAACTGAATTAGCCACCATAATCATTGAATCATCACCAAGCTCAGGAGGCTGTATCCATCCCATGTCCCCCGAGCCAGGCTGACAATCCAAGCTCACAACTAAGTTAGGACTATTTTTAATTCCCACAGCTTCCACCAGAGTCTATTGTTTCTGGGAGGCTTGTACCCTTGCAGCCATTTTTTTCAGTTCTATTTTGCTTCTTCCTGTTCTTTTTCTGACTATTCTTGTGCTCCAGTGTGGGAAAGGTGATCAGTGAAAAGTCAGGACGTAAATGCTCAGGCTATACTAATTCTACAGAAGGTGATTTGGGGCTATCAGGGGAAATGTTTTCCAATTTATTCATAATATCCTCCAATTTAAAGCCAGTTAAGGCTTGATTTTGTTTAATGGTTTCAATTTCCTTTTGTATTCCACCATCTGATCTAAAATCATTAGGTGAGCAGCATATGGATTTTCAATAAATTATTTGATGACTTCACTCAGAGCAAAATGATACTTTGCTATTATGCCTCCAGGGTCCTCCTACCCTGGGCCGGACATCTGTTTCCTAAAATCAGAGTTAAGCATATGACACTCCCCCAATACCTCATTAATAGTAGTGTGTAGCTTGTCCTGATCTGACTTCTTTCTGACAGATATTGGAGTGTAAATTTTTGGTGAAAATACTGGTGAATATGAATCATAAGAAAAATAACTGGAGTGTAATGAAATTTTCACATTCTCCTCCACATTCCCTGACAGCCCCAGAAACTAGAGAGTCTTTACATATTTAATTGTTTAACCAGGATATGACAGTATCAACAGACCCAAGACTGCCCGGACTATTTAACAAGCTTAACTTTGCAGGAACAGTACACTGGGTAGTGTTTAAGTCATAATCCCTTGGGGTAGAAGACAGTCTTGACAGCTCATTAACCTCTGAACTAATGTTATGAACAGATACACTCAGACCCCTAGATACAGAGACAGCCTCATTATGTATTTGAAACATATCACTAATTGTTAATTGATTATTTGTCTGAGGCCGGAGTTAATGTTTTTCAGATATTCTCTTATCACCCCTTTTTCCCCGATTGTTACTGCTAATTTTCTCATGAGAGGCCCTATCCTTAATTGTATTTTTATTCTTACTTGGATCAATTGTTGTATCTGTTTTATTGACATTTTTTATTTTCTTAGCTTTGTTTGCTTTTTACCTTTTTTATTTCTATGCCTTTTTGACTTGTGCATATTCTGTTCCTCATCAGCTGAAATGGCCCTCGGAGACAAATCTAAGGCATATGAGTCATTTATTGCTCCTGGATCCTTGTGCTCCATCTTTACTTCTCTGTCATCTGTTACAGATTGCTTTCTAGTGACTACCATTACGACAGGATTTTTGCCCCAAAACAACAACAACCTGAATTTAGGGCATTGAGTCAAACCAGTATGCCCCGCCAGAATACCCTTGTTGATTCCCAAATAAAAGAAGATAATCAAGAGAAAATAATTTTTCCTTTTCCCCTTTAGAAAGTACTTGACCTACAACACTGGGCCAAATGCAGATTTAAGTCTTTGGTAGCAAGTAATTGGCGTGGCCAATTCAAAAGACTTATGTCTTCCTTCAGTAAAGCAGTTCCAGCACTAAGAGTTCCTTCAGTATAGCCACAAAATAATTTCTCAGATGTCCTCAAATTGCATTGACTGCACAATTCATAAAGTCTGTAGCAAGAAAGGTGTCTAATTTTGGAACTCCTTCCAACCAGCTGGAGCCACACTGAAAAAAAGACACACGCAGAGGAAAACTTCAGTCGGAGGCCAATCCACTCAGTTATACAAAACAATTTCCAAAAACTTGTTAGAACAGAACACTCCACCCTCTTAAGCAACACCACACTGCTTATCCAAAAGCGGACTTAGCGCTTTATACAGACATTAATGTAAGGGGGAAATCCAGTGGCTGACAAAACTAATAACGGGCTGTACTTACTGCGGATATGATGTGGGATGGACACATACAATTGCACCAATTGCAAGTACCAGCCCCAAAGATGGAACTTTGACAAGAGGGCTATCCAAAAGAAAGTAGACACTCTCCTCAGCATTCGGACCAAGAGGGACAGATTCAGATCAAAGCAGCTCCCCTCCACAGCAGCACCGTACACTCAGGATACAAAAAACAAATTAATCTGGTCCCGATCGGTGCTCCTGCATTTTTGTAGGTCCACAATGCTGCAATTTCATGTGCACTTTCTTAGTTAACTCAATTAACTCAATTAAGTCTCAATTGCCCTATAATCCTCTAAACTAAGCCACATTTATTAAAAAGGCAGAAAATTCAGCACCCACCCCCTTCTATTGGGAAATGTATTAATCACAACATTTAAAAATTAAGAGACAAACAGGTTGTAAATTATTAATATCAGAACACGTTTACTACAATTCTATAAAACTTTTATAAAACTTCTTAAACAATAGGAAAAACAAAAAATACAAAAAAGCCAGAAGCACTTTCCAAAAGCTTAAGAAAGATTCCTAGAATTTAGGTAGGAGGAGAAAAAAAAAAGAAAAAAAGCAGTTTTCCTTTCAAAAGTCTTCCAGTATCACTGCGGACAGGTGAATTTCAGTTTGTCTGATGAAGCTTTGCTTGCAACTTCATCAGCAGTGCTCATCAAAGGATCCACTCTGCCAGCATGATACCGCAGCGTTCGGTCCGTCCACACTGTTCCCACCCCATGGGGAACTCTCCTCTTCCTCCTCTTGGATGCTGGCTACACCACCATCTACACTCCGGCTCTGTGGAAGGAAAAAGGGAGACCAGAAAACAGACAGAATGCAGAAAACAAGCCACACAAGATGGCCTGGAAAGGCTGTGAACTTAGACAGGTAGGTTGCATAAATTCAGTGCAATGGTGGCATACCTTTTCTAGAGTAAATATAAGCTTTGGACAGCTCCTGCTCAGCTAGCTCCTCCACAGCTAGATGGCATTCAGTGACTAAGCTCCTCCTCCTCCTCCTCTGTCATGAATATGACAGATTAGCCATTAGTCAAGAAATAAAACCAGAGATTAGCAAACATCCCTGAGACTAGTAAATCAAAGGTCACAGAATGGAATGCTATGAACTGACTCCTCAGATGTTCTAAATTTCACTGAAGCTAAAGAAAGTAAGTGTGTGTGTGTGTGTGTGTGTGTATGTGTGTGCGCGCTAAAGCATATGAACTAGAAATATGTAAAATACATAACTCTGTGAGTTCATTTGTCAATATTATTTGTGAATATTTAGACTCACACTGTTTAAACATGTTCAGTCTCCAATTAGTGTTCATTAGTCAAACTGTAATCTGAAACAGGACCACCTTCTGACTGGGATGAGAAGATGTGATCATATTACCCTGATCCTCCACAGATTGCACTGGCTGCTGGTTAGGTGGAGGATTGTCTTCAAGATAGGGCTCCTTACCTATAAGACCTACATGATGGGGGTCCTGCCTATCTGCAAGAGCTCATTGTTCCTCACTGCCCCGCACAGGCAGTCTGTTCTGCTAAGGGAGGCCTCCTTGGGGTTCCCAGGGTGAGACTGTGGCATTCTGAGGACAGAGCATTTGCTGTGGCTGCACCTACTCTGTGGAACTCCTTGCCTGATGACCTGAGATGGGCTCCCTCAGTTGAAACCTTTAAAAGGGTTTAAAAACTGTTCTATTCTAACAGGCTTTTATTGACTGACTCAGAATGTAATGAAATGATGATTTTAATAATGATTTTATTATACAGTATGTGTCTGTTTGATTTGATGAATTTGTATGTTTATAATGACATTCTTGTTGTACAGCACTCAGAGTCTTTTGAATTGAGTGCTTTATAAATAAAAAATCAATCCATCTATCTATCTATCTAACTTTCTATCTATCTATCTCTCTGTCTGCCTTGTACATAGGGCTTGGTTGCCCTAATGATGTCAGTGTACTCAATATGCCTGTATGAAACTCAAATCTGTTACTACTAAATAGCAGTTCTGCATATGTGAAACAAAAAGCCCAGGGAATCACGATCAACCAGTTAGAAACAAACCTCTGAACCCACATTTCAGGAACCTTTTTTTTTTTTGTCTTCACAGAAATCATGGTCTCTGTAAGCAAAAACTTACAGAGACCAACAGTAATTCCCATTTAACATGGAAAACTTTAAATTCCCTTATGGGAAAGACCCAAGTACAAGATAATTTTGTTCTTGACCTTGATGGTCGATCTGTGAATGATCCAAAGGAAGTTGCAGAAGCATTTAATTTGTACTTTTCTAACCTTGATCAGTATAGCAAAATATTTAATAGAATTGATAGGCTGTGTAACAGTTTTGATCTGAACCAGAAGCCCAAAATAAATACAGCAAGTGGGAAAGTGCCTTAATTTTATTTTCGGTACTTGCAATCCACTGATTTAATTATGTACTTAGGATGAATCCCAGGCCTGCTTGTGGTCCTGATCAACTTGACTTTAGGATTGTCAAAAAAGTTATATGCTCTATAGCTGATCGACTGACCATATTATTTAATTTTTCTCTTTGTAATGGTGTTTACCCTGAGATTTGGAAAACCTCCATCATTAAACCCATTTTTAAATCTGTGCCTAAATCTAATGCTAACAACTATGGTCAGATTTCTTTGTCAGCACCATTATCAAAAGTTTTTGATAAAATTGTACTCGACCAAGTTACAAATCACTTGGAAAAGTACAATTTATGGACTGACTCTCAACATGGCTTTAGACCTTGCCTCAATACAGAGACTGCCTTGGTGAGGTTCACAAGCCGGGCCACTAAAGCTATTGATGTAGGAAATTATGTGGCTTTGGTGTTTGTGGACCTCACCAAGGCATTCGATCTAGTGGATCATGCAGAACTTCTTAAAAGCTTATCTGGTGCATTTTGTTCTGGGGAGGTTATATCTTGTTTTAAGAGTTATTTGTTACATAGAAGTCAGAAAACTATGGTAAATGTTTTTTTTTTCTAGTCAAGCTTTTACAAAATGTGGAGTCCCCTAGGGCTCCATACTAGGACCTTTTTAATTTTCAGTTTTTGTTAATTCTTTACCGTCTATTTTTTCTAAGACAGAATTAATACTTTACACAGATGATGCATTGTTATTCTGTACTGGACCTAATTTGGTAGCCCTTAAAGAGTCTTTGCAAAATGATTTTACTTTACTGCATTGTTGGTTTGATGGACATAAAATGTTAATGAATTTGACAAAAACCAAGACTATGGTTTTTCCTCTAATAAGAAACCTTTTGTTTCTGAATTTAATATTTTTGATAATGATGGTCAGTTGATTAAATTTTTAAGGGAGTTTAAATATCTTGGGATAATATTGGATTCTTGTCTTATGTTCAAAACCGATGTATCAAATTTAATTAATAGGCTTCATCAAAGATTGGGCTTCCTTTTCAGGATTAGAAAATATCTTAACGAAGGCACTAGAACTATGCTTACACATATTCTTTTACTTTCCATTATAGATTACGGATCCTTAGTTTATTCCTACACATCTGGTAGGATGCTTAACAAACTTCGGTCAACTTACCATTCTGTTATACATTTTGCCATTGGACAGGCAAGATCTACTCACCATTGCATATTATATAATTCTTTTAGATGTCTCTCATTAACTCCGAGATTTAATAATAGGTCTCATTTCTTTTGCACAAAATCAAGTTGAAACTACTTCCCAATAGTATTTTGAGTTTGTTGCCAACCATTCCCATTACATCCAATACCCACCAGCAAAGTAAATATCAGTTTCAGATTCCATTTTTCAAACTGTTTTTGCTCAAAAATCATTGTCTTTCTCTGCACTAAAGCTACATAATAACCTACCTAGTACTGCTGCCAGTTGTCAAAAAATTTTACATTGAAGACTGTTCTTAGGAGACATTTATTGGAAAATTCAGTCTGTAGATGGTTTAATTAATTCTAATTCTGATGCAATTGTTTTTTTTTTTCCTGGCCTTGTCTCAGTATTTTATATTTATAGTGTTTGTACGTCTTATTTTGTATTTTGTAATGTTTTGTATGTTAAGTTCTAAAACTGTACGTCTGTGAAAATGGGCTTTGCCCACAGACCTTTTCAGTATAAAATAAAGAAATGAAATGAAAAAAAAATGAGCAAAGCCTGGTAGAGAGTGCAAGTTCACTTACAGCCCCTTTATTCTATTCCTTTTTTAGTAACTGAGTAAGGCCCACTGGGCAAAAGTGCCTGTTTTCAGGGGTGACCCGGGAGCACTGGGGTGGTTAAGTGACTGCCTCAGAGTCACACAGTATCAATCAATCAATCAATGAATCAAAATCTTTATTTAACCAGGTGGACACCATTGAGCAAAGCTCCTTTTCAAGGTGGACCTGGGAGAACACAAGTACAAGATAGAAACATAGAAACATAGACTTTGATGGCAGATAAGGACCACTTGGCCCACCCAGTCTGCCCATTTCCCTACCTATTAGATAAGCTGCAGATTCTAGTTAACCAACAGCCTGCTTCCTGCAACCCCCCACTATAATTGCCTTATGTCTGTCCCATGCATGTTTGAATTTCCTCACTGTTTTAGACCCCACAACCTCTCCAGGAAGACAGTTCCATACGTCCACCACTCCCTCCGTGAAAAAAAATTTTCTCACATTACCCCTGAGCCATCCCCCCTCTATCTTTAAATTGTGCTCCCTTGCTCTTACACATCTCTCTTTCTAAAAGATGCTACCCTCCTGGACTTTGTTGATTCCCTTGAGGTACTTGAACATTTCTATCATGTCCCCCCGTCCCTCCTTTCATCAAAGGTATACATATTAAGCTCTCTCAGTCTCTCTCTCTTCATATGGTTTCTGATGCAGACCCTTCACCATTTTAGTTGCCCTCCTCTGGACTGCTTCCATCCTGTCTATGTCCTTGCGTAGATGAGGTCTCTAAAACTGCACGCAGTACTCCAGATGGGGTCTCACCAACTGTCTATACAGAGGGATAACCACTTCCCTTTTTCTACTTGTGATGCCCCTCCCAATGCATCACAGTAGCCCCCTGGCTCTCCTTACCAACTTCTCACATTGCTTACCCACCTTTAGGTCATCTGATATGAATACCCCAGGTCCCCTTCCATTATTGTTGTTGTTAGTACCTCCCCTGCTATTATGTACTATTCTCCTGGATTTTTATTTCCCAGGTGCATTACTTTGCACTTCTTTGCACTGAATCTAAGTTGCCATATGTCTGACCATTTCTCCAACCTTACCAAGTCCCTTCTCATCCTTTCTACCCCCCCCTTGTGTATCAACTCTGTTACAGATCTTTGTGTCATCTGCAAAGAGGCATACCTTTCCTTCCAGACATAGACAGTGTCGGCAGATAAGGGCCTATGGCCCACCTAGTCTGCCCATTTGAGCTTGTAAGTTCAGTTTGTTTTCCTAGAAGTCTATTTCCCCTTACCCCTGACCTCTAGAATTCCTTTATGTCTATCCCATGCATTCTTAAATTCCGTGATTGTTTCAGCCCCCACCACTTCCTCTGGCAGGGTGTTCCACTTGTCCACCACCCGTTCTGTGAAGAAATTCTTCTCATGTTTCCTCTGAATCGCCCTCCCTCCAACTTCATCCCATGCCCTCTAGTCCTGAAACATCTTTTTCGCTTAAAATAGTGTTTTTGCACCCTGTTCCTCCTGTAAGATACTTGTATGTCTCTATCATATCCCTCTCTCCCTCCTCTCCTCCAGGGAGTACATGTTCAGTTCCTTCAACCTGTCTTCATAGGACTTGTGATGCAACCCATGCACCATCTTTGTTGCCCTCCTCTGAACCTTCTCTACCCTGTCTATGTCCTTACGTAGGTATGGTCTCCAGAACTGTACACTGTACTCCAGGTGGGGCTCACTAGTGTCTTGTATAGCGGAATTATGACCTCCTTTTCCTGCTGGTGATGCCCTGCCTATACATCCCAGCATCCTATTTGCTTTACCTGATGCCTTGTCACACTGTTTCTCACCTTGAGGTCATCAGAGATGACAACCCCAAGATCCCTTCCTGCTTGGTGCATGCTATATCCTCACCCCAACTGATATATTGTGCCAGGGTTTTTGTGCCCCATATGCATTATCTTGCACTTCTTTGCATTGAATTTCAACTGCCAAACCTTGACCATTCTTCAAGTTTCTGCAGGTCCCTTCTTATTCTGTCTACACCTCTGGTGTGTCTACTCTGTTACAGAGCTTTGTGTCATCAGCGAACAGTGAAATTCTGCCTTCTAGGTCCTGTGCAATGTCACTGATGAAGATGTTGAATAGGACCGGTCCCAGCACTGATCCCTGTGGTACCCCACTAGTCACTCTTCCCTCTGTGGAGTGACAGCCATTTACCACCACCCTCTGTGTCCTGCCACCCAGCCAGTTACCTACCCACCACACTACTGTCCTGCCCACACCCATATTCCCCAGAACAATGAATTTCAGCCCGGGTAGGAACCCTACATCTGGGTACCTAAGAGGTAATTAACTACCTCCAGCAGTAGCATCCTTGCAAGGGGGGGTTAGCCCATCAAAACGCAGTGTGTGTCAACTGCCCCACCCGAATCCCCATTTTCACCCAGGTCTTAGTTCACCCACCCTACCAGGGTCTCGAACCTTGTACCCTGTCCACCAGAGTCTGTGACACCACCACTACTCCAAAGTGGTATCCACCCTCTGCAATGTCACCTATAAAGACGTTAAAGATGACTGGACCCAGTACTGAGCCCTGAGGTACTCCACTAGTAACCTCCCCTTTCTTTGGAATGTGTTCCATTCACCATTACCTTCTGTGTCCTGTTGTGCAGCCAGTTTGCTACCCAGACTACCACCCTGGGACCCACTCCCAGGCTGGCTAACTTGATTGTTAATCTTTTGTGCGGGACTGTGTCAAATGCCTTGCTAAAGTCTAGGTAGGCCATATCCACAGCCCCTCACTGGTCTATTACTTTGGTCACCCAGTCAAAGAAATCGATTAGATTCATCTGACATGACAGGGTAATACACAAAAATAGCAATACATTGCTTGATCAAAAAACAAGCATGGACAATAAATTGTAAGGAAATACAGGATAAGTAACACAATAGTTTGCAGATAATAAACTAAGCTAATAACATTAATACATATAAGGTCAGCAACTGTGAAGGATGGGGGTGACAAGAGCCATGGCAACTCAACTCGGACCCTGGAGCACCGTGACAAATCGACTGGGCCCTGAATCACTGTGGCAAATTGACTGGGCTCTTAAGCACAGGTAGGGGGATGGAATGCGGCAGAGGAGTAGGGATGAGATGGAGTGCACATAGGTCAGGGGCCTAAGGAGAGGGAATGTGAATGGGGAGTGAAGAAGTAAAGTGAAGAGCCAGATGAGGGGAGGACTAGATGGGAGAGTAGGGTGAAGGGGAGAGTGGGTACAATACAAGGAACAGAACAGTGGGTACATGATGAGGAGAGAAAAAAGGATGGAGGGGAAGGGAGAGGACCAGGCAGAGGCTGAGTTCAGGGTCAGCAGATCAGGGGGTGAAGAGATAGAGAGAAGTGAAGGAGGAAAGGGAAGGGAGGGAGAGAGATGACCATGCAGAAGCTGGGATCAGAATCCAGGAAGATGCCAAGACAAGAGTGATCCAGGGACACCCTAAAAGGGGAAGTCATTTGATCAAAAGTAGCAAGTACAGGATTCTTTATTGTGCTGAAAATAAAGTGTTTTAAAGGCTGTGGTGCTGACTTTATGTTTTAATTTCAGAGTTTTTTCAGAGTATGCAAGTGGAGGTTGTGGGAATCAAAGTGAGGTCTGCTGGATGTACCAAGCTCAAGCACAGCTCATTTCTCTAACCTCTAGGCTATAGTGCCAGCCCCTTGAGAACATGAAATATGTCAGCCCAATTCCGACACCAAACAGTGGAGAACCCCAGGATGTTTGGGTCACAGAGACAGGAAAGCAGCATAAGACCATGTTTGTAGAGTGGCTAATTCAGTTCACAAATGGCTAAAACACTGGGTGCATTTTAGCCAGTGACTAATTTTTTAGACCCTAGCATTTACTCATCTGGCATGAAGCAGCACTGGATCATTTGCTGGATGTGTAAGGGGAATATTTTGTACCCCTCCCCTCCCCACATCATATTATTTTACACTTTGGAGTTGGACAATAGCAATTTCTATTAGTTTTTAGCCAGCCTGGTGGTACTGAGGATTGAGGCACTCGCCTTACCTCACGCCATACTGGTGACCTGTGTTCAGGAGTAGACTCAGGCTGCTGGGGGCTGGCCGGGGAGGAGAGGATTGAGCATCCAATGGACTGCATTCCTCTCCTGGGTATGGTGGGCTGTGCATCTTACAGTTCCATCCACTCCCAGTGGAGACTGTGAACATTACCACTAGCGAGGCACATACATGGGGTATGGAAGTGGCAGTGGATATCTCACGGATGGGAGTGGAAGCACGCATGTTGCATGTTGGGCATCATTGCACGTCCATGCTTCTGGGAACTTGAAACAAGGAAAAAAAGTTCCTGGCACCTGGGAAGGTGAAGGTGGGTCCAATGGACAGCCCCCATGCTCAATGCTGGGTCTACCCAGCCAGCCACTGAGGCTCTTCCCCACTCTGGCCACCCTACTAGATTCTAGATAGAGCACCAGAGGAGTAGACAGTCCCACCTCGGGGGGGGGGCCAGAGCTGGGGGGTTGGAGGGTTGGTAGGGTGAGGAGAGATCCTGGGATGGAGGCTAGGTCTGGGGAGACATCAGGTGGAGTGGGAGTGGGTCAGTCCAAGAGACCACACCGGACAGAGTCCTAAGGGGCCAGAGAGAGGAGCATAAAGAAAGTTAAAAAAAATCTGTTAGTTCTTAATCCTTATCACAGCTCCTTATGGGAATAAGAAACCTAGAGAAAACTACATTCATATATGCATGGGGGATAACTACTGTAAATTACCATTTTACAAGATTACGAGGAAACTATATAAGGATGACAACGAACATATGAACATACAAAATTTGCCAGCAGATAAAGGCCTAGATGTTTATCAAGTGTGCTCGAATGTGCAGCTAGCACCCCTTATTCGGCAGCTGCCCCTCCCTTCCACCCTTCCCTTTCATTGACCCTCTCCCTTGTCCTGTCCCATCCCCTTTTGAAGCAATCCACTGTTCTACTGATACCATTTCTGCAGGTAACGACACACCCAGCCACCACCTCTCTGTAAAAAGTGTCCCCTCATCTCCTCTTGAATCTTCCTCCTCCAGTCTCATATCATGGCCCCTGATGTCCCTCCCCTCCCCTACTTTGAACAGCCCCTCTGTACCTGTCTTGTTTATTCCTTTCATGTACTTAAAGGTTTCAATCATGTCCCCCTGTCCCTCCTCTCCTCCAGTGAGTACATGTTCAACTCCCTCAGCCTCCTCTCATATGATAAGTCCTCCAGCCCCTTGATCATCTTTGACACCCTGCACTGCACCCCCTCCAGTAACTTAATGTCCCTCTTCAGATACGGGCGCCAGTACTGCACGAAGTACTCCAGGTGCGGTCCAATTAATGACCTATACAGTGGCAGAATCACCTCCTCCCTCCTCGAGGATATACCCCTTACAATACAACCCAGCTTTTTGTTGGCCTTTGCAGCTGCCTTCCTACATTGTGCTGAGTTGTTCATTGACCCTGAGAAACATCTCCTGTTGTCTCAGGATTCCTAGTAACAACTCCAAGTATGAGAGAAAACAGGTTTGGAAATAGGAAAACAATGTGCTCTTATCAGTTTTTATACCTACAGTGCTGTGTAGAGGCATATCAGACTGTGAATGAATGGCTGGCAGGTATCTGGGCATTCCTCTGCACTCTGTCCACAGGAAAGTACTTGTGACCAGCTGTCACTGAGCTTGCAGCACCTAGCTGTCTCAACTCCTCTATCCTCTATTACCCATTGGATTATTGTGTCTGTGCAGCATAGTACAGCACAAATTATGTGTTCCACAGTTTACAGTATCGATGTTGTGTATATCACATGACCTGTCATACATAGAAATATAGAAACTGATGGCAGATAATGACTGCTGGACTCATCTAGTCTGCCTGTATTTAATTTCTGTATGTTCACTTTTGTTACAGACCCAACTTGATCTACAGCACTGTCCCTTCCACCTCCTTCCATCCTCCAAACCAAAAGTTAATTGGTTGAATAGAATTGCAGTCCCATTACAAGTGATTTTCTAAAAAAGAATCAACAAAAAAAAAAAAAGCAAGGTCGAAAACTGTAAAAAGCATCCTTAGCTATTTGTCATTACTATGAAGACAATGTCTGGATTATTAAAAACAAATTAAAAATAAATAAAATTCCACATTGTAGCTTACTCAACATTGGTATACAGTTAGGTACCATCATTATACAATACATTCATACAGTATGTACCTATCATGGTGTCATGACTCTATGAGTAGTATATTCCTTCACACATAACAAATGAAATATTGAAATATGATGTGCATAACTCCTTAGTCATAATTCATGCTGGAGCTAATAATATTTTTCCCAGACTGAACAGCAAATAAAAACTGAATTTGTGGACATGACCAATAAATTATTTGAATTGAGCTGTGACTTTGCATTTTCTGAAATTTTGCCAATACCCAGGGCTTTCTATAAGCAGATAATAAAATTAAAAAAGGTAAATAATTGGCTCAGAATGTAGACTCTGAGACAAAGGATTGGATATATATCACACTGGGAAGAATTTAGTGTCAATAATGAGTACTTTTGTAGGGATGTGCTACATCTGAGTAACAATGGAAAACAAAAGTTAGGTTCACATTTTAAAAATACACATTGCGAATTATTTAAACTGACTATTGAGGTGGGCGGGACCACACAAACCTTAATCTGACTAACTGTACAAAAAACACACATTAAATATACAAAGACAGAAAAGATTAAGGATAAATATAGGACACAAAAATATTTAAATATCTTATTACTCAATGCTAGAAGCTTACATAATAAAATGGACGAATTGAGATACACATTGGTAAATAAACATGTAGATGTGTGTGCTGTTTGTGAAACCTAGTTTACAAGTGATGATTGGCACACTGATATTCTGGGATACACTAAATTTATTAAAAGCAGAAAACAAAAAAAGGGGGTGGCATAGCTCTATATGTACTTGAATGCATAAAAACTGAAATTAAAAAAACTACAGGATGATGACACAGAAGCACTTAGGGTTGACCTTCATTTAAATAATAAAACACTGACTCTGGGAGTGGGTTACAGATTCCCCCAGTCTGGATTTACAAGGACATATGTCCTTCCTCAGTGAAATAGAAATTATGGAAGTCTGTAATGAGTACATCCTTATGGGGAATATTAATATGCCCAACATCAATTGGGAAACTCTTGAGGCTAGAGAAACTCGAAAAAAGGTTTCTAGAATTTACATTTCAACATAATCTTGAGCAATTAGTCCAGAAACCTACTAGGGATAACAATGTGCTCAATCTAATTCGGACCAATATTAGAAATATAGAGACTGAACTGATAATATTATCACCACTGGCCGATAGCACTCATAATACAATACAGTTTAATGTGAACACAATAACTAAAGGAAATAATGGAATAACAAAAATTAAAGATTTTAACAGTGCAGATTATAATAGCATTCAAAATTATTTAAGTAATTGAAATTGGGTCCAGAAATTAACTGGAAATTTAAACCTTCATGAACAATGGGATGTAATAAATACTAAGGTTATGTACTGTATAAATACATGGGTACCCTTGAGGATAAACTATAACAATGGATCAAAAAGAATTCCTCTATGGTGGACAAATGAAATAAAAAAAATCATAAATAAAAAGCATAGGGCATATCGAAACTATAAGAAATCCCTGAACATAAACCACTTAAAATACAAAACATTGGTAAAAAAGACTAAAAATCTTATCAAAAAAAGGAAACAAGAACTTGAGGTTTGACTAGCAACTGATTCAAAAAATAATAAAAGAGTTTTTTTCAATTATATTGGATACCTGAAGGGTAATCAGAATAGTATAGGACCATTAAAAATAAATGATACAGTAATTTCCAAAGAACCTGAAATGGCTACTGAACTAAACACATACTTTAGGAACGTGTTCCTCCCAAAGGAATATATTAAATTTGGGCAGTTAAATAATGATGAAACAGTGAAGTCTATTACTATAACAGAAGTGATGGATATTATTAATAAACTGAAGGAAGACTCTGCACCAGACCCAGATGGTATTGCCCCAAAATTCCTTAAAAAAAATGGTAAATGAATTGCCGGGTCCGCTAGCAGTGCTATATAATACATCCATAAAGAATGAGAGTACTTTATAGGAATAAAGATGTGCTAATATCATGCCAATACATAAGGGAGGCAGCCAACAACTTATTTATAGACCTATTAGCTTAACCTCTGTGATTGGTAAAATGATGGAGAGAATAATCCAGACAAGGATTATTGCTCATATAAATAGAACTGTAACTTGAGATATCTCACAGCATGGTTTTATGTCCAGCAGATCCTGTTTAACCAACTTAATACATTTTTTGAGCTGGTTAGTGAGGCTGTAGATGGGGGGAATGCCTGTGGATGTCATTTTTCTGGACTATGCCAAGGCTTTTGACACAGTGTCACATAAAATCTTATTGGAACAACTGTGTAAAATAAATCTGAACAGTAATATTATCAAGTGGATATCCTCCTGGTTAAATAATAGGGTACAATGAGTAGTTGTACATGGACATGAATCGAGCTGGAGACATGTGACAAGTGTAGTCCCTCAGGGTTCGGTACTGGGCCCCTTGTTGTTTAATATTTTTGTGTCAACAATGCAGACAAGCGATCATATCTGGATAGGTAAATATGCAGACGACTGCAAAATCGGCTGCATAGTCAATAACCCAGAATCAGTTACCAGGTTCCAGGATTGTTTGAATAATAAAGGACTCTGGACCAAGGAGAATAAAATTACATTTAATGAATCAAAGTGTAAGGTGATGCATTTTTGAAATAACAACATGGGGGCAAGTTATACTATAAATAATACAATAATTCAGACAACTGTGGAGGAAAGAGATCTTGATGTAATTATTACTAACTAGCTAAAATTTGATGTACATGCAAAAAAACAGTCAAAAAATGCTATTCCTTATTGGGATGCATACATAGACGCATAAAAAGCAGGAGGGCTGAGGTCCTGATGCCACTGTATAGAAGTCTTATTAGGCCCCACTTGGAGTACTGTGCTCCTTTTTGTGCACCAACTACTGCAGGAGCTCTGAGCATGGTGGAGATGGTTCAGCAAAGGACCCCTAGAAGAGTAAAACACCTGGCAAATCTTCCATATGAGGAAAGGTTTAAGTCATTGAACCTATACTCACATGAGTACAGATCATTAAGAGGTGATCATATACATATATATATATATATATATATATATATATATATACATATATATATTATAGTGGCACGGCAGTGCCACTTATAGTTAGGGTTGAGGAGCCATTTACATGTTAAACCCAAAATTTTGCACCTTAATAACTTTGCAACCGTTTGATGGATTTGCCTTAAATTTGGTACAAGATCAAGACCCGTACGCCTTGGGATCTGCCAAATTTTGCACTGGTCGCATATACGGCTGTGGAGTTATTAAGCATGATCTGCGCGCACGTTTACGCTTTTCTGGAATTTTACTGTCACACCTACAGGTTGCACAGTTTGTGCAACTGGTCCAAAATCTTCAGGAGACATGCAGCCAGGGTCCCCGATGTGCCTTTTGAAGATTTCATGAAAAAATATTGAACGGTTCAAAAGTTATTCAAAAAACAATTTCCCATTATAAGTCAATGGAAAACGTTAACTAAAAGTTTGACAGTGTCGCAAATGCACTTTTTAGTGTCGCAAATGGCCCTTTTACTGTCGCAAATCCACCATTTTGTTTTCAGTTAGTGATCAGAAAAATGCTTGGCATTTAAAATTGGGACCATCTAGCAACCTAATTCTTTTTGTATTCACCTAGTCGGGCCCTGAGGATGCTAGCCATGTCTTTATTTTGGGGTAAAACACCCCAGAAATATGTTTTTCAACTTTCTGGAAAAAGTACTTTTGCAAAGTACTGTCACACTTGCGACACTGTCGACTGAATTTGCGTAAGCTTTCGCAAAGTTCGACAGTACTTTTCTAGGCTGTGGAAAAATGACAGGAATTCTTTGGCACCCTGCTGCAAAAGAATGGTTTGGTGTTTTGGCCTGAAATTTGAAGGGATTACAGCCGGCATCTCACAGATGTGTCTTGCAGTATTTTGTTGAAAAAATATTACATGGTGGCAAAGTTACAGCACTCCAAAGTTGGCACTTTTTCCCATAGGATAACATTACAGCGTTGGGCATTACAGGAATACTTTGGCATCCTGCTGCAAAATAACTATTTGTTTTGGCTGAAATTTGGAGGAACACAGCCAATATCCCACAGATGTGCCTTTCTGTGGTTTGGTGAAAAAATATTACAGGAGCCAAAGTTATGGCACTCCAAACTTCTCTTTGTTTCCCATAGGATAACATTACAGCATTCGCCGCCTTTCAGGGTCCATATCTCGAAACGGTACAAGATAATGGACTTTTCGTCGAAAATGCTTAGCCCCCACTGGGGAAATATAAAATTAGCCAGGAAAGTCATAAATCATATGACTTTTTACGTTTTCTACATCGTACGGTTCCTGAGATATAAGCAATTTAGTATTCCAACTCCTCATTTTCGGCTCCTAGAACCATTATTATGCATACATTTTTGTACTCACTGTCTTTCTTTATGCAGCTTTTGGGAAAACCAGCCTGTGTGCTTACATTTCTGTTACCATTACGTTTGCTATGGTTCCATTCCCGTTTCACTTACCGTTCAACGTCACGCCACCATGTGCATTACCCTTTGCGTTTTCATTTGGCTTGCTTTTGCATTGTTTTTAACATTTCTGTCTACACTACTGTTTCTCTTTCTGTTTCGCTTTTGTGTCACCATGCGCATTACTATTTCTCGTTGGCGGGCACAATGTTACTATGTGACAAGACATCACGGCAGCAGTCATAACTCTCACCCCATTCTCCTACACCTCTGCTTCTTTACACATGTGATGGGGTGAGACTTATGGCTGACTAACTGTAATGCGCACCCCGATGCCAGTTGGGGGTGTGGGCAGTAGGGGCCAAGGGGGTTTTCAACCCTAACACCAAATTTCTTCGCTTTGTCGGTGTGGAACAACCCTAACTAATGCATTAAACGGAGTTTTTGCCTCTAATGTATATATATATATATATATATATATATATATATATACCACCTTACATAATAGAGAACACTAGATATTCCATGTCTGGAAAAGCAAGATTCTGAGAATAATACCAAATCACACAAGATAAAATTAAATGGCCCATTAATAAAACTCAAAGAAGACAGAGGTGCTTCACACAGTGGGCACCACCATTATGGAATGCATTACCTACATATATTGTTGCCAGTGACACTGTGGAAACTTTTAAAACACTTTTGGATCATTATATGAATGAAATGAAATATAAATACCACCATTAACCATATGGTGGCGAGTTCATTATGGGCCTTGGCCTCATTAACTTGTAACTCAACTATGGAACTATGAAACTATGAAAATGTCCCTTGATTTTTGTTCAGCCTTGCTCAATGCATATATTATTACTGATTTGATTATCATGTCTATGTAGCATAGTACAACATGAATTATGTGTGCACCACACAGTTTACAGTATCAGCAATGTGAATATTAATAATTTTACACTTTATCCATTTGAATTGCCTAACTTGTCATACATAAAAACATAGAAACTGGTGGTAGATAATGACCACTGGGCCCATCTACTCTGACCATTTTTAATTATAATCAGTTCTGCTGGAGACCCAGCTTGATCTATAGCACTTTCTCTTCCGTCCGCTTCCTTCCTCCAAGGGTTCCTTTGTGCCTATTTGAGGCATTTTTGAAACCCACCACTGGTTTCACCCCCAGTGCCTCCCATGGAAGACTGTTCTAGGAATACACCTCCCTTTCTGTGAAGAAGTACTTCCTCACATCTCTCCTGAATCTACCTTCTTCCAGCTTCATATCATGACCCCTTGTTCTACAGCACCTTTTTCTCTGAAACATACCTCACTTCAGTACCTTATTAACCCCCATGCTGTATTTAAAGGGCTCCTTCATAGCCCAACTGTCTCCTCTCCTCCAGAGTGTACATATTGAACTCCTTCAATTTCCTCTCATAGGACTTCTGATGCAGACCTTGCACCATTTTGATATCCCTCAGCTTTCTTTTGTCACTTCTCCTTTTCCAGTTGTTCCTTCCTCACCTTTCTTCTTTGACTGCTCCCCTTCCTCCTTTGCTAACCCCCTGCTTGGAATCTCCCTGCTCTCTATTTCAGCCTGTGGTGGCCCACTTTCTGCCTCTCCATTTGATCCATCACTCCCCTCGGCTGCATTAAATGTCCATTGAAATAACATTTAAAATGTGCACTGGAGGATTATGGTTCCCTCCTTAATGGAAGCTGGCATTCACCTCAGTATAGGCTCTTATCCTTCTAGGTTGGCCCTCAGTCCCCATTGTAGCCAAACCTCTCCTCTCTTCACCATTTCTTCTACTATAACTTGAAGGCTTTGGTGCAGTGCTCCCTCTCCTTCCCCACATAATACAAAATGCACTCGCCGCTCGCACTTTAAACACATGGGAAACACAGGATCACCCAGATAACTGATCTAACTTTACCAAAAATTAAATTTACACACAACGCTGCCTACAGCAGTTCATCTTTACATTTAAGCCCATGAAACACCCTTATCAAGTTAATGCATTAGCAGCTGTAGTGGCTCCAACCAGAATTTGTTAACTACTGTAACGTATCTTTGAAAACAAATGCATTCAATTAAAAATCCAGTGACCATTTGGTGGTAAAGTCTTTTTAGATCTAGGCTGAGGATCACAGTATTGTTCCAACAAAATCCCTCTTTTACATGTATAACACTTTTTGGATTGCAGGCAAGGATCCTTTGTATTTCAGCCATTGCTTCTTCATTACATAATGTGGATCTGAAAACCACATACTGGGCTGAGTCATTATACACACTGACTCCTTTCTACCATCAAAAAATGAAGTGACAAATGTTTGGATATTAAACATTCTATCACTTGGTAAGTAAGCATATATGTCTAGCATGAGCTAAACGTTTTCTTGTCATCCATCATTATTACCCAAGAAAGCAACTTTCAGATTAGACGTCTTTCCTCAAAAACAATAATATTACTTTTTTTATCTTTCAATGCTTTCACAAGATAAGATATAAGACCTTAAGGGGAGACTCTAGGATGTCTGTGATAGGAATAGGGATATACCATTTGGTTTAAATTACTGTATATTAGTATTAGGCCTGTTTAAATAACATAACATTGAACCAAAAGTCATAAAAAGTACTTAATTTGTTGTGTGTAAAACTTTTATACAAAGACTTTTTCTACAAATCTCTATATGTACCATTATAGGGTGATCTGCAACACTCCTTCATCACTATCAATTATATTAGTCAGTATTATAGTATTACACACAGATAGTTAATTGGTTGGTCAGTTAGTTAGTTGAAACATTCATCAATACACAGAAGATACATAGATACATAGACATTGACAGTAAAAATGCTCTTGGCCCATCCAGTCTGCCCACCCTACCTAACTATTCTACCTTGTGCTTGTAGCAATCCTCCCTTTCTTATTGTCCTTTTTTCTAGCTTATGGAATATAGTATACAATGGCCATTAGCAGTTAAGTACCTCCAGCAGGTGATTACTGTAAGTATATTTCAACTTGAATATTACTACAGTACTATTATGCAACTAGAAAAAATATAAAATAAAAAAAATAAGTTTAAATGGGAACCATACCAAACTAAAAGAGATGCTTGGGTGAACTACAGCTTTTAAACTTGTTTGAATAATGCAGTAGTAGAGATTTAATTAACTGATCATGGATGTATTTTTGATATTAATACAGTATTTTTCTGGGGGATTGCCTAAATTGAATAATTAATCTGGAGTATGTGTGCTTTGTAATGAATATGTGCAGTGATTGGTAAAGCAATGCAACTTTATTTCTATAGTGACCATTCCTGAAGGCTCAGGGCGCTTCACAATAAAAGCAACTACAAATGCTCAATTAAAAAGGCTGAGTATAAAATCGTAATTAAGAGTGATTAAAATTCAGGGAAAGGCCTCAGTAAGGAGTAAAGCTTTAAAATTAGATTTAAAGGCCTCCACCAAGCAGGCAGCTCCAATATAGTCAGGCAAAGCATTCTATAAAGTGGGTGCTGCACACAGAATCTCTGTCCCCAGATTGTTTAAGCTTAGAAACAGAGACAGACAGAGACAGAAAGCAAGCCAGCATTGGAAGAGCAGAGTGAGCGAGTTGGGCAGTAGGGTACTAGGAGGTCCTTTAAGTAGCCTAGTCCCATACTGTGCATGGCCTTGAAAGTTAGCAAACATATCTTGATAGTTATGCACCACTGCATAAGCAGCCAGTGCAGCACATGCAGCACCAACATAACATGGTCCCAACAAGAGGAGGCCACAGTCAGCCAGACTACAGTATTCTGAACTAGCTGCTGGAATTGCACAAACCTTCAGGTAACCCTAGGTATAGGACAGTGCAATAACTGAGCCTAGAGATGACAAAGTCATGCACTGTCATCGCCAGGTCAGCAGGGGCAAGATGCCATTTAATCCTGGTGATGCTATGAAGGTGACAAAAGCCAGCCCGGACAACTGGCAACACCTGTTGATGAAGTGTCAACTTGCTGTCCAGGATGACTCCAAGATTCTTAACCACATCTACAGCTCTGAGCGGCTGACTGCCCAGCGAAACACAGAAAGTCATTCCACTTATTATAACTAGGGTCTGCTTGCCAGGCTCGACAATCATGACCTCTGTCTTACCTGGGTTAAGACATAGCCAGTTTGAGGACATCCATCCATTAATTTCAGTCAGACAGCTCTTCAGCACCAAGACCACATCAAACCCACCAGACGATTCAGACAGGTAAAGCTGAGTATCATCTGCATAGCAGTGAAACTCAGTGCCATACCATCTAATGGTCTAACCCAAAGACAACATATACACTGAAAATAACACAGGAGCAAGCACCGAATTAGAAGGTTGTATGTCACTCAATCCGATGGGCTCAAAATAGATGCTGGTCTTAATTATTGATTCAGTTTGCCCCAGTAACAAACTATGCTGCCAACATTACAACTATTACATGACTAAGCCTGCAGGTGTGCAAAAACTGACTTGCTTGCATATTTACCTGGAACTCTGAATGCGAGTGAAATTGCTGTCTAGGTCAAATTTCAGTGGCAACAATATATATATAGGTGTTAATACATGGTTCAGTCAAGCATGACTGCACAAACTAACAAAAGATTCGAAGATGGTGTTCACAATTACAGTGTGACTTAGCCATGATGGCCCAACTTGCACTGGCAGTACTGGTAGCCCATAGTTTCAACTTTAAAATATCATGAATTATTTTCCTTGCCTCCTTCTGCCTTCAAAGCTTTTTAATACTCAGTTTAACCTACATAGGTGGCAAAGGATGTGGAAGGTGGGGGGGGGAGGGGGGAGAGAGAAAGAGAAACAGAGAGAGAGAGAGAGAGAGAACAGAAAATGAAACATAAAGTTGGACCAGCATAACATTCTGTGGTGATTTGCATATGTAGCCCATGATGCTTTGCATTGTGGGGGCATGTGTGATTTTGTATATTAGTGTATGCTCCAATAAGAAACAATGCATATTTCATTATTCTATTTCCAATTGGATTTCAGATAAATTACCTGCTTTCTGTTTGTTGAATTCTCTATCTTAACATGATTAGAAACATAAGCATTCAGACACACAGTCTGGAATATGATTAGTTCATTAATGCACTACATTACTGCCAAGCAATCAAAGAACCGCATTTAAAACATGTTCTAACATGGTACCAAAGGTCCTTCAAGATCTTGTGAGTAACGTCTTCATGAAAGAATGGCCTTTTGTAATGTTGGGTGGTTTCATTTATTAAAGTCCTGCTTTCATGATGTGTTGTATTCAGTGCACTGTATCTTTAAACCATTTTAACTAGAGCAAGGAACAGTTCATATTTAATGATACAAGATTGCTTTCGATCCAGGTTTTTCCACCTTGCTGTGAAAAATATCATTATCGGAGATATGTGTTACAAGAAGAAGGAAAGAAAGGCCAGACTGCTGGATCCAACAATAGTTTACTCTGCTGTTTGACTCTGATTGATCCTCTAGTTCTTATTTCTTTTCATTAATTCTCTGGCTCTTGCCAAGTCTCTAAAGGGTCAGACTGGAGCACAGTTAGGACAATTAGCTGGTTATTTTTCTGTAGACACCATACCGCACAGCCATTTCATAGAAAAATAAAAGTACTGCTGTATTGCCTCTTTTTTGGTACTGTAAATGTTCATATATCAGTAGCCCCCATACCCTCCTAGCCCCCTTCCCTGACTTCCCAGAAAAAGATAACTATTGTTTATGTCCCTGTCTTTTGACGTGGAACCTTTGAAAAAGAGTTCTTGTGCTCAGAGGTTTTCCTGCCACCAATAAAATAAAAATAAATAAATAAATAAAATAAATACTCCCCACCCTCATTAGCTGCTCCTGGGGGAGGGTGAGTAGTTCTGTTTGGCCCTGGCCAGCGAAGCACAGTTCTTCCTGGTCCTTTACAGTTGGATGTCCTTACATAATTCCCAACCCAAAGCCACATTATTACTGATGCTAAGCATCTTGACACACCCACCCAGTCACTCTGTGATTACCATGTTGCCACCAAGCAGGGTATTGGATGGTGTGGCTAAGAATGGGAGGGGAGGGGTGTAATGGGGGCAGACATACTGCTGTGCAGACTTAAAATTGGGTTCCACTATGTTTTGCATTTATAAAGCAAACAGAGAGGACCAGCTATGATGCTACAACTCCCCCCCTCAGTATTTCCAAGGAGGGCAGAGGATTAGGGCATGCACTGTGGTGCCCCTAAAGAAAATATTTGCATTGCAAGGTGACACAGGTAAAAAGGAAGTTAGGGTAAGGGGTTTATGAAGGAGAAAAGGGCAGATTGCAACCAGTAGAGGGAAGGCTTCTGCACACTCCTACTCAGCAAGAAGATTGACATCTAAGTAGAGCTCTGAAAGCTGCTACTGGGGCTGTTGAACCGTACCCAGTCTCCAGAATGCAGATGTATAATCCCCCACTGTGTGCATGCTAGCAAAATGTAACAGTTAGGTGAATATATACCAAGAATAAAACTTTGCCGCTTAATTGCTAAACAACAGTAAGACTTCAAAATTCTGTTCTGTGCCTATAACTGAACTTGCAAGGCCCTTCTGGCATGTTGACCTGTAAAAGACAAAACAACAGCGAGGAGTTCTATTCTCATAAGACCCAAGAAGACACATGCAGATAGGAATGAGACACAAATCACCAAACATTCAGAAAAATAATTTTTATTAAAAATAATAAGGATTATGCTCAAACCTGCTTATTAGACCACAACTCTAAAAAGCAAGTCTGGACTTAATCCTTACTGTTTTTGATAAAAATTACATTACTTAATGTTTGGGTGAGTTGGGTCCTTTAGTACTATCTGCATGCCTATGACTGCATCACCAGTTAGTAATATAATAGTGCATTAAGAAGTGCTTATCTCACTATATGCATTACATTATAATATACTTTCATTTTTGGAGAAAACCCTGAATGTTATACATACTGTACCCAAAATAGACTGCATTGGTTTGCAAGCCTACAAAAGTATTGCCTATAAATTTTTAGATATAAATTACTGACACAGAGGAGTAGCTAATAAAAGAAACATGTTTCTGCTCCTCCTGACCTTTCATATTTATTATCAGTAAATTGTTCCTATGTCACCTCTAGTTAAGTGGCCATTTTGTTCTTCGTTCTTAATGAATGCAGTGCTCATGCTCAGTAGATTATTACACGGAAAACATGTGTTTCATCCTCACCCATTACCTAAAGGGTAATAACATACATTATTACAGCCTAAGTCAACCAAAACCATGAAAACAGTAAGGACTGAACAGTATATGTAAATCCCAGATTTACATATGCAGTCTTCCCTCACTACAACAAGCTACATAGAAATATAGACTTTGACGGCAGATAAGGACCACTTGGCTCACCTAGTCTGCCCATTTCTCTACCTACAGGATAGGCCGCAGAGCCTAGTTAACCAACAGCCTATTTCTTCCTACCCCCCCACAAGAATTGCCTTATGTCTGTCCCATGCATTCTTGAATTCCCCCACAGTTTTAGACCCCACAACCTCCTCAGGAAGGCTGTTCCATGCATCCACTACCCTCTCTGTGAAAAATACTTCCACATATGCCCCAGAACCCTCCTATCTTTAAATTGTGTCCCTTTGTTCTTGTACGGCCCTTTCTGAAAGATGCTACACTTTTGGACTTTGTTAATTCCACTGAGGTACTTAAAAGTTTCATCATATCCCCCTCCCTTCTTTCCTCAAGGGTATACATATTAAGCTCCTTTAGTCTCTTCTTATACGGCTTCTCTTGCAGACCCTGCACCATTTTAGTTGCCCTCCTCTGGACTGCCTCTATCCTGTCTATGTCCTTGCGGAGATGGGGTCTTCAGAACTGGACGAGTATCAGATGGGGTCTCACCAACTGTCTGTACAGAGGGATGACAACTTCCTGTTTTCTGCTGCTGATGCCTCTCCATATGCATCCCAGTATACCCCCAGCCCTCCCTACTGCCTTCTCACATTGCTTCCTAACCTTAAGGTCATCTGATATGATTACCCCAGGTCCCTTTCCTTTTTTGTTGTTGTTACTACCTCCCCCATTGTGTAATCTTCCCCTGGGTTCTTGTTTCCAAGGTGCATTATTTTGCACTTCTTTGCATTGAATCTAGCTGCCATACTTCTGACCATTCCTCCAACCTTGCCAAGTCCCTTCTCATCCTTTCCATGCCTCCTTGTGTATCAACCCTGTTGCAGATCTTTGTGTCATCTGCAAAGATGCATACTTTTCCTTCCAGTCCCTCTGCAATGTCACTTATAAAGACATTAAAAAAGACTAGACCCAGTACTGAACCCTGCAGTACCCCACTAGTAACCTCTCTTTCTTCAGAGTGGACTCCATTTACAATTACCTTCTGTGTCCTGTTGTCCAGCCACTGTTTTACCCAGGCTACCACCCTGGGACCCACTCCCAGGCTGGTTAATTTGGCTATTAATCTTTTGTGTGGGACTGTGTCAAATGCCTTGCTAAAGTCTAGGTAGGCCATGTCCACAGCCCCTCCTTGGTCTACTACTTTGGTCACCCAGTCAAAGAAATCTATTAGATTCGTCTGACATGACCTTCCCGCTGTGAACCCATGCTGTCTTGGGTCCTGTGTCCCACTGGCCTCTAGGTACTCAACAATTCTTTCCTTCAGAAGTGATTCCATCACTTTCCCTACCACAGAGGTCAAACTGACAGGTCTGTAGTTTCCTGCCTCTGTTTTGGTCCCACTTTTGTGAAGGGAAATCACATCCGCCTTCCTCCAGTACTCGGGTGCCACACCATCATCCCATGATTTATTAAAAAGAGTAGTCAGTGGTTTCACTAGTTCCCCCTTAATTCTTTTAGAATTCTGGGGTGAATTCCATCAGGCCCCATTGCTTTATCCACCTTCAGTTTTAGGAGTTCATTTAGAAACCTTTCTTCTGTGAAAGGACTGGGATCGACTCCCCTATCAAGAGTGCTTCTGTTAATTGGATTAGGCACTTCCCTCTCCTCTTTTGTGAATACTGAGCAGAAATATTCATTCAGTATCCCTGCTTTTTCACTGTCCCTGTCTACTCACCCACCATTCATTCTATTCAGCCTCACTATCCCTCCCTTTGTCTTTCTACACTCTCTGATGTACCTATAAAAGGTTTTATCCCCCTTCTTAACCAAGTTGGCTATCTTTTCCTCAGTTTGGGCTTTTGCTATTCTGACTTCCCTCCCTGCTTCCTTCTGCCTTAACTGGTACAGCTCTCTGTCCTGCTCCTTCTCTGTTTCCTTATACTTCCTGAATGCTATCTTTTTCTCCCTGACTTTCCCAGCCACCTCTTTTGAGAACCATAATGGCTTTTTCTTTTGTTTTGATTTGTTTATTTGCTTCACACAAAGGCTTGTTGCCTCTGTGATGGCAGTTTTGATGATTCCCCATTGTTGCTTCATCCCTCCTTCTAGCCTGTTTGCTAGTGCTTTTCTGAGGCACTCTCCCATCTTGCCAAAGTCAGCCCTCCTGAAGTCCAGTACCCTCACTTTTGTATGGCTTGACTCTGTAGCTGAGTTTAACATGAACCACACTGTTTGATAGTCACTTGTTCCCAGATGGCAACCCACTTCTAGATCTGAGATCCTCTCACTGTCCCCATTTGAGAGTACGAGGTCTAAGATTGCTCCCTCATGAGTGGGTTCCGAAACTAGATGTCTGAGGCCTGCCACCTGTAGGACATCGAGAATGGCCCTGCTCTTGGATGTGGCTGCAGCAAATGTGCTCCAGTTAACATCTGGCATATTCAGGTCTCCCATCAACAGTATCTCCCCTTTCTCTGCCATCCTAAGAATGCCTTCTATCATATCCTTGTCCATTCCCTCCCCCTGACATGGGGGTCTGTACACAACCCCTGTGCAGATTGTGGTGCCCTTTCCAGTCTCCAAGGTGACCCACAATGCCTCCTCTCCTCCCTGTTTACTCTTTTGTTCAGTTGCTTTTATCCCTTCCTTTACATAGAGAGCTACTCCTCCTGCCTTCTCTCCTTCCTGTCTTTCCTGTAGGTTATGTACCCTGGTATGTTAACATCCCAGTCATGGTTCTCTGTGTACCATGTTTCAGTGACTGCTACGATATCCAGGCATCCCTCTTCCATCAAGCCCACCAGCTCAGGGAGCTTGTTGCCCAGACTATGGGCATTGGTACTCATTACCCTCCATTTCCTGATGGCCTTACTCCTTTTTGGCCCATCCCTGTCCTTTCTGCCTTTGTCACTTTCCCCATTTACCCCTACCCTTCTCCCTATCGTCACCTCTATGTTGGTGTTTACTGCACCTACTACCGTGATTTTTTTTGGGGGGGGCTAGGATTTCCCTGCTCCTTTCCAGTGCCTCCCCCTTGGCTAGTTTAAATGCTTGCCAATGAAGCATTTAAACCTATCACCTAGGATCCTGGTTCCCCTCCTGGACAGATGCAGCCCATCATGCCAGTATGGGCTTGCATCACTCCAGGTGGACCCCCAGTCCCCATTGAAGCCAAATCCCTGAGCTCTGCACCAGTTTTTAAACCACTGATTGAATCCCATGGTGTGGAACACCCTAGCCTCTCCTACGCCATAGATGGGCAGCACTTTTGAGAAGGTTACTGTGTGTGCTGCTTGTCTAAGGTCCCTCCCAAATTCCACAAACTCTTCCTGCACTGCTCTAATCCCTTTCTTAGCCAGGTCATTTGTCCCAAGGTGGACAATGACATCCAGCTTCCTCCCCTGTGCAGCTGCTCCAGCAATCCTGAGGATTCGCTCCCTGTCCCTCCAAGCCATGGCGCCAGGCAGGCACCTTACCTCCCTCTCCCCTTACTCCCCCAGTTCTACCTTTCTAACAATGGAATCCCCCACCAGGAGTTGTTTCCTTCCCCTGTGGGGTCCCATGCCACCCTCCTGTGGGTCTCCTTGTGGAGTTCCCAGCATCCTCCTTGGTCTCCACTGCAGGTGCCTCCATAGAGGAACCACACTTTGCCAGAATGGCATAGGAATTGTGGAGAGGTACAACTGGAGGGAGACTCCTCTGTTCCACCACCCTCACCCTCCCTGAGCCCACCGTGGTCCAACCACTCCTCTTTCTTGGCAACCTCTGAGGCAACGGCAGTGGCACTGGTGGTCCCTGGATGGAAGAGGAGGTCCCACAAATCCTGGCCAACTCAGCCAGGAGATGAGCAACCTCCTCCCTCAGCCCAGAGAGGTGCCTGCAGATGGGACAACACCGCATCCTCCAGAATGTCTCCCAGAAGACTGCTGCTCCACAGCCACTGCACTGCACCACTCCCATCATGTCTTATTTCTGGCCCCTTAACCGTTGTTTGGAATCCTTACTCTTTCCTGTTTTTTTTTTTCTTTTTTCTCTCTACTTACTTTCTGCCTCTGTACCCTTTAAGCTCCTAATTGTCCTGTTCTGAGACAAGAATATCCTATATTTCTCAGTAGACCCCTTACCTGCTCAGAGGCAGGCCTCCAGCAGCTAGAGGGGGCTGGAGAGCTACTCTTGCCCTTCAAGGATGGTGGGTCTTTGGTGGCTCTGTGATTACTCACTTCCTGCTCCCAAACAGGAAGTTCCTGTTGTCAGTCAAATCATGTGCCTATAAAAGTAGAACTAGCTTCGGTTGGGAAGGAAGGAGGGCAATATAGTCCCAGTAGAGAAGTCCAATCACACAGCACTCCTTCCTCCTGGTGTCTTCTGCCAAGCTACTAACATAATCTTTCTAAGGCAGTCTTTAAATTTAGCTTCCTTCTAGCTAAGCCACTCCCCCTACTTACTAGATCTTTCTACAAGTAATTTAAACTGCACAGCTATCAAGCCATTTCAATCACCTGAGATTTACACCTAGATAACTGTTCAGATAACCACTCAGTTCAGTTAACTCAGACAAACTCATTCATTTTTTTTGTTTTGTTTGTTAGTTTGTTTTTTTACCCTAAATTAAAGGTCCAAGTACAAGAGTTCTACTTCTTTAGTCCCAGTGGAGAAGTCCAGTCACACAGCACTCCTTACTCCTGGTATCTTCTGCCAAGCTACTAACAGAATCTTTCTAAGGTAGTCTTTAAATTTAGCTTCCTTTTTGCTGAGCCACTCCCCCTACTTACTAGATCTTTCTACAAGTAATTTAAACTGCACAGCTATCAAGCCCTTTCAATCACCTGATATTTACACCTAGATAACTGTTCAGATAACCATTCAGTTCAGTTAACTCAGACAAACACACTATTTTTTTTTGTTTTGTTAGTTTGTTTTTTTACCCTAAATTAAAGGTCCAAGTACAAGAGTTCTACTTCTTTAGTCCCACTGTAGAAGTCCAGTCACACAGCACTCCTTCCTCCTGGTGTCTTCTGCCAAGCTGGTCCTAAATGAGGCCAAAACCCAAGTTATGCTCTTTGGATCACAGGCAAAACTCAAACTTTCCCACCCAAATTTCAAAGTCTCCTCCATGAATGGTTCAACAGTTGAGGTGGTAAACTCTTTTAAATATCTGGGTGTCACACTTAACCCATCACTAAATTTTGACCTCCACATCCAACAGACCTGCAAGCTGGTCAGCTCTAAACTGGGTATAGCCTATCAAACCAGCCATGCACTCACGCCCTCAGCTAGGCTTGCCATTGCCCATGGCATACTCCTGCCCACACATACTTATGGTCTTGCTATGTTTACCTCTGCATGCAAATCTAGCTTTCAGAAATGGGATGTCACATATAACAACATATGTCGATATGCATCCTCCTCTCATTGGCTGAAACACTGCTGTATTCTATATTCAGACTTTGGATGGCTTCCACCCTCTGAGGCTAGGCTTTATGCTTACTGCTCTGTCATTGACAATATTATCTGACAACAAATTCCCAAACCCTTGGCCAACCTCTTCCAAAATCTGACACCTTGTTATGTGCTGCGGTCTGCTGACAATGCCCCTGTAGTCATTCCCAGACATAACACCTCCAAAGGAGCACGCGCTTTTGTCTGTTATACCCCCTAAACTGGCATACCCTCCCACTAGTCCTACGCCAATCCACGTCCCATGCATCCTTTAAGAAAGGGTTGTGTAACCATCTTAGTACTTCTTGTAATTGCTCCTGTTTCAAATCACCCTAGCTCACATTTACCCTTCTAGCCTTACCTTTCCTGCATATTATTTTACCATACAAAATCCAGGAAATGTGGGTTCCCTCCCAGTAAAGTCTTTGTTATTTGGGGGCTGGTAGGTGGATATAATCCAAAAGTCAAAGAAAAATGGCCAGCCACATCTTTCAGTTTTTCAACAACTTTTTCTTTTTATTTTCTTTTTTCTTATTCTTTACAATAGATCCAGTGTGACCCAACATTTCACCTCAATAGGCTTCTTCAGGGATAGGATCTTTAGTATCTGCAGTATTGAAAGCCACATCTTTCAGTTTTCAACAACTTTTCTTTTTATTTTCTTTTTCTTATTCTTTACAATAGATCCAGTGTGATCTAACATTTCACCTCAATAGGCTTCTTCAGGGATAGGATCTTTAGTATCTGCAGTATTGAAAAGAAATAGACACTTGAAAACCTGGCAATATATGATATAGCTGGAAATAACCTATCAGAATACAATGAAGCTAGCAAAGCAGAAAACGCCCTGTTGAACTTAAAGGAGACAGCAGAGAGAACTCTTAAGTCCTGCACAAGACTGGCTAAAGTATCTTTTCAAAAAAAGAAAAGAAAAGGAAAAAGTTGTTGGAAAACTGAAAGGCATGACTGGCCATTTTTCTTTGACTCTTATTTTACCATGCCATACGCTAGGCACTTTTTTTCTACCTGTTTTGACCTATCTCCTCATCTTGCCTCATCCTAACTCCTATTTCTGGCCTCTTTACAGCTATCTCCCTTACTCTTATTCCTCCCTTGAATCCCGGTTTTTGATTCTTTTTCCTCAATTCAGTTATATGATGTAGCCTCATAATTTGAACTGTTTTTCTGCATTTCTCTTTCTATACTGTAATGCACCTACTTTGTCAGTATCCATGCTTTCTGTAATATATTGTCAAATATGTCAAACCAATTTTGTAATGTCTTTGCCTGTATTTGTCATTCTGTACCCTCCTGGGTCGTGCCTGAAAATAGTCATTGCTATGGCTAGTGCACTTACCCGGTAAACAAAAACTAAATAAATAAATAACGAACCTCGTTACAGCAGAAACTCAACTAAAATGAATGGCATGTGTAGCTCCTGGGAAAATCGGCTGCTCTGTTTATTGCAGTCCAGTGTGATTAAGAAGAACAGACAGGAAACATGTTTCTTGTCAACCAAGTGACAAGTAAAATAGAAAATAATAACTAATTACAGTATCAGGCTATAAGGGCAGTCATGACGTTGTGCCATCAGGGAGAATTTCCAAAGTTAGGGTGAGCGGACATGAGTGCTTGACACATAGCAGTCCAGTCTAACCTACCTACTGACTTTCTGGTTGTGTTGTGTTTGGTCTGCCTTCTACATATCACTCCCTCCAAACCAACACTGGTACATGTAAACACTCAAAATTATTTAATAAAACAAAAGTCTGAAACAGTATGAGGTAACGCTCTAAAGTTGCCTATTTCTGAGAGTTGGGGGTAGGGTGAGAGAAATGACTGACAAGGCTACACATGCAGCTGTACATTTGCAGTGCTATGGCAAGGTGAACAAGGAAAGAGATTTTAATTTAATTAAAGCTGCTGTAAATGTTCCCATCTCTCAGCTCCACTCTCTCACTGTTTGGTGGGGGGGGGGCTAGTGTGCAGTTGCATACAGCACATATAATTACTGTAATATAAAATGTCCACTGTTTGTTATTTTCAGCTGTCCCATGATATAACAAACAGAGAGCTGTATGAGGACATGTTATGGCTCCAGCTCTGTCTGTTTTATTATTTAAAATTTGGTGACCGAGATAGGAGCACTGAGTTGGAACTTGTTTCTGGTTGCAACCTGGGAGAGGGGGCACAGCAGGGAGTGAAATAGCAACAACAAGGAGACAACAACAGGCGGGTACGTAAACAATGAAATAACTGTACAAGTAATGCATTTTAGAGAAAAGAAGAAAACAATGTAAAACTTGTACAAGTACACTGTTTATGGGGATAGTAAGGAGAGCTATGGGATAGCACAGCCAGTGTATAGCAAGATATTTTTAAATAAATCATAGTGGTGTCAAATTCAGAGTACAGTGAGGTAAAGGTAGACAAAGGAGGAAAATGTAAAATGGGTATAAGTAAAAAAGTGTGTATCAGGGGGTAGGACATGGATGTTGTAATTTGGCCAACAGAGGAAGAAGCCTGTCTGCAGGTGCATACTTTTGATACGTGTGTCAGTAAGAGTAGTTTGAAGGAGGTAGACTGGATGAAAGACAAGTGGGAAAGGAGGAGGTTGTTCCATAGTGGTGAAAGACAGATAGAGAAAGCAGACTGCCCTTCTACAGATTAACTGTGAGGGATATCAAAGGAACAGACAGCAATGATCAGAGAAAATAGGATGAAGGGATGGCAGCACTAAGAGAGAGGAGAGGTAAGTGAACAGCAGAAAGTCGGTATTTGGCCATTAAGTTGGAACAATGTGAAAACATAAGGCTCAAGAGAGGGAAAGACACATTAGAATATACAAAGCAGTGATAGGTCAGAAAAGGAGCACTAATGGAAAAGCAGGAGAAGAAATGAACAAATTCTGGCAGAGCCACTACAGCTGCAAATCCATTAATTAGACAAGCGTGTTTTATGGGCTTAAATATAAACATGAATTGCATTTGCCTTTCTTCGTTTCTTATCTCCTTCTCTACCCTCTCCTCTCTTCCCTCCTCACATATTTTCTTTTCCAATTACAAAACTCCTAAAGTTCACTATTTCATCCTTGCCCTTCTCCTTCTTTCATCAGGAACATCCACCCAAACCCTGGCCCTATTTCTTCTCCTACCTTGGCTCCTTACCCAAATAACATGTATCCAAACCTCACTCCCTCTATAACCCTCCCTAATGGGTTGAAGCTCCTCCGCCTGAACATCTGCAGCCTGCTACCTAAAATCGGCCTCCTACAAACTCTTATGATTTCACACACCCCTGACATCCTAATTATTACTGAGACATGGCTCAAAAAAAGCACCCCTGACAGTGCCATTGCTATCCCTGGGTATTCCATCTCCAGACAAGATCGATTGGGTCATGGAGAGGGAGTGGCCATGTATAGCCTGTCCTCACTGCAGTTTACTACCACCCTATCTACATCCATCCCAACTACCTATGAAGTCCTTGTCAACTGCATTACCCTTCCTTCCTTTCTCAATCCCAGTCTTTGTGGCTGGCATTTTTTGCTGCCTAAGCATTCAACCCTTGGTCACGACTGAACTCTTTGCAAATATCACCTCCCTCTCACAATCTGGTGAACTTTTCATAGTGGGTGATGGAAATCTAAATTAGTTGTCTCCCAAGTTAAACAAGCTATGCAATGATGTCACTGCTCTAAACCTCACTCAACTTATACTTGAGCCCAGTCACCCTAATCCCAAAACACAAAATCACACCCTGCTTGACTGGGCACTCACAACCCACCCGCACTGCGTCATTAAATCTGTTCTCCTCCCCGATGCCCTTAGTGACCACAACTCCATTTTCTTTGTACGTAAGGGTCATCGCCCCAAACCTCCCCCTAAAATCATATAGCTCCAGTCCTTTAAATCCTTAGACCTTACCCCAATCAGCTCTGCACTCACTTCTATCGACTGGGCCGCCCTCTCCATTGCCATTTCTGTTGACCAAGCACTTGACTATTTTAAGGATAAATTCATTGCCACCTGGAATATCTTTGCTCCTTTCAGATGGACCAGAGTCCATGGGCTTCACCTCCCCTGGATCACCCCCAAACTACTGGCCTGCTTCAGGGAGCATGATTGGGCCTGGAGAAAACTCAAATCTACTAAACATCCAAATGACTACGCCAAGTGCAGAATGCTATGCAATTCATGTACTAAAGCTACTAGACTGGCTAAGTCTGATTATTTCAACTCCTCATTCCTGACTAACACTAACTCTCCATCTAAATTCTGGAGAGTAACTTATGCTCTGTTCTCCTCCCCAGTTCTCAAAATAAATAACTCCTAGTTTTTGACCCTGGCTCCTTGGCCAATGAATTCAGTGCCTACTACACCTCATGCGCCCACTGCCTTCTAAATTCCCTGTCCCCATTGCCACTTACTAACTTCAGCCCTTCACCTCAGTCAGTGCCTACATCTCCCCACTTTCTTTTTCTACTATCTCCCTGATGAAGCTCTTAATGCTCTCCTATCCGTCAACCCCTCTAAAGGCTTCTCACCAGATGAGCTTGATCCAAACTTCTCTACCTTTCTGATCCTGCAATTGCTTATCCTATCTCCTTAATCCTTAACCTGTCCTTTATTTCTGCCCATGTACCCTCATCCTGAAACATGCTGTAGTCATTCCTCTCCCAAGGGTGGTGACACATCCACTTTGGCAACTATCGCCCCATTTCCTCCGTCCTACCCTTGCCAAACTTCAGAACATTTAGTCTCTCTCAACTATCACCATTCATTCCTTCTTCTTCACCCCTTCCAATCTGGTTTTGGAAGAACCGTTCAACAATCACCTCCCTCCTCAGGCTTACTGACTCCATCCTTTCAGGGATGGATGATGGCCTGATTACTTTGGTCATCTTTGTCGACCTAGCCAAAGCTTTCAACACTGTTTCCCATCCCCTGCTTCTTGATTCACTCTTCTCAGCTGGCCTTGCTCCATCAGCCATCAACTGGTTTAAATCCTACCTCATTGGCAGGACCCAGTCAGTGAGAATCCTTGATTCCATCTCTCCTTCACTCCCCATAAACACTGGTGTCCCTCAGGGCTCAGTGCTTGGTCCCCTACTCTTCTCCATTTTCCTTAATGATCTTCCCACAGCCTGCTCATCCTCTTCTATCCACATGTACGCTGATGATACTGTTTTGTACAGTTTCGGCAAAAACCCTACTGTTGTGCAAACCAGTTTACAGCATGACCTCAGCCAAGTTCAGCTCTGGTTTGCTTCTCACCAGCTTTTTCTAAATGCCAAGAAGACAGGCTCAATGACCTTTGGCACAAGGCATAGACTCTCTAGGCTCCCAGTCCTACCCACCTTCCACAGCCTTGATGGGACCATCTTGGAGGACACCTCCTTATTTCAATATCTGAGAGTTTGGCTGGACCAGCACCTCAACTTCTCTGTGCATATCGATGATATCCTGAAGAAACTGTGCCTCAAGCTTGGTGCTCTGTACAGGAATCGTAGTTGCATCCCGCTGACTGCGAGGTGCGAAATTGTCCAGAAGATGATACTCCCCATCTTTGACTACTGCGATGTAGTCTATGGTGCTGCTCCCAATTCTTTCCTGACTAAGTTGGACACTCTCTTTATCTCCTTCTGTCACTTTGCTATCGACTCCCCTTCCTACTCCCACCACTGTGAACTCTATAGCTCTCTAACCTTCCTTCCACTATCTCACAGATGTATCTCTCACTGTGCCAAACTAACCTTCAAATTCTGGTTTGGGGGGCTCCTCTCCTATCTCTCATCCTCTCTGTCCATGCCACCTCCCCCCACCCACTCTCTCAGATCAAATGACGCACACACCTTGATGAACTCTCGCCACTACACCCTCATCGGTCAGACTGGTTTCGCCTATTGTTTCCCTAAAATCTGGAATTCCCTCCCCCTGAAATATGACACTCCTCCTCCAACTACTCCCTTACCTCTGCCGTACACAATTACCTTTCCCTCAGCTGTTCCTGCATTAACCCACCTTAATGCCTGTCCCCAGTTTCTGACTTCCTACCATGACCCCCTGGCAGGGTTCTCAACATTCTGAAGGGGGAAATCAGGAAATGGCTACCCCTTCTCCTCATATTTAGTTCTTGCCTCTCCCTCCCTCCCTCTCTTCTCCAACTGCCCTTCTGGGTCACCAGTGTGTACAACCTAACCCCATTCTTTTTACTCCAACAGCACTTGCGTACTACCTTGAGCCTGCTCCTGGTACACTCATGCACTATAAATGGTTCTATAGGTTTTATATGTTCATATGTTCGATTTTTGACATGTATTGTAATTTACCCAATGTTCCACTACTGTTTATTATACAATACCTTGTGTTCCAACTGTTGCGCAATCTTACAATGTTGTATTGTTTGTACTACCCACATACTATTGTAACTGATCATCCTTCACTACCCTATGTAACCCCTCCCTCCAGGTCACACCGTGAGATGAGCAACTTGTTGTTCGGTGTGCCCTCCTGGTGAAACATTTCAATAAATAAATAAATAAGTTAGTAAGACCTATGATACCATTCCACATATGAATTGTGAACAAGTTGGGTAGACTAAGAGTGGAACACAAGGTGGTAAACTGGGTTAGGAACTGGTTGAATGATAGAAGATGGAGAGTCATGGTAAATGGTGCTCAATGTAAGAAAAGGAGTGTGACCAGCAGGGTGCCACAGGGATCAGTCCTGGGCACAGTCCTGTTTCTTGTCATCAAAAGTGAAATTGTGAAAGGGCTGGATGGGAAAGTGTGCCTCTTTTGAAATGCCATTAAGATCTGCAACAGGGTGGACACTCTGGGAATGGTGGAAAAAATGAGGAGGGACCTAGGTATACTGGAGGAATGGTCCAAAGTGTGGCAGCTGAGATTTAATGCAAAAAAGTGCAAAATCATGCATTTGGGTTTCAGGAACGTTGGGGAGGATTACGGGGGGGGACTGATGGTCACCAAACAGGAAAGGAATTTTGTGGTAATCATACTGGATGACCTAAAGGTGGATAAATGATGTGCAAAGGCTATGGGGGAGCCAGTGGGATGCTGGGCTGCATAGGTAGAGGTATTACCAGCAGAAGGAAGGAAGGAAGTGGTGATGCCACTGTGCAGATCACTGGTGAGGCCTCATTTGGAATACAGTGTCCAGTTCTGGAGGCCGCATCTCCATAAGGATGTAGACAGAGTGTAGGCAGTAAAGAAGGGCAGCAAAGATGATGCAGGGCCTGCACTAAAAGTCATATGATGAGAGACTGGAAGATCTCAATACATATATACCCTGGAGAAGAGAAGAGAAGAGAAGAGAAGAGAAGAGAAGAGAAGAGAAGAGAAGAGAAGAGAAGAGAAGAGAAGAGAAGAGACAGGGGTGGTATGACAGAAGCCTTCAAATATCTAAAAGGCATAACTTGGGTGCTGGAGGGTAGCATCTTTCAGAAAAGGAGATGTCCATGAACAAGGGGGCATGACATGAGGTTGGAAGGGGTAGACTAAGGGGTACTGTGAGGAAGCATTTCTTCACAGAAAGGGCGGCGAAACATCTGGAGACTTCAAAAGTCAGTTTTACTGTGAAAGAGAAATACAAAACACAATTGACACATGTTACATAAAATACAAAATCACACATGCCCCCACAATGCAAAGCATCATGGGCTGCATATGCAAATCACCACAGAATGTTATGCTGGTCCAACTTTAAGCGGAATTGCATGGTGCCGGAAGGCCTCTCACACAGTTTGCAAAGGGTACTAACAGAAGACATAGACACGTGTTTCGTCCTACCAGGACTCATCAGTATGCCTCGTCTGTTTGACACCCCAGTGGAATGGACCAGCTACCCTTAAGGCAGTGTGCCTTGGATATATTGTTGTGAACCCATTAAAACAAAAAACTATTCAGAAGACAAAGAACCTCTGTGTGCAAACACTGAGGCAAGGGTTACCCCAAAGGGCATTTGGCTGGGAAGCCAAGTTTCAAGAAAATACAAAATCAGACATGCCCCCACAATGCAAAGCATCATGGGCTGCATATGCAAATCACCACAGAATGTTATGCTGGTCCAACTTTAAGCAGAATTGCATGGTGCCGGAAGGCCTCTCACACAGTTTGCAAAGGGTACTAACAGAAGACATAGACACGTGTTTCGTCCTACCAGGACTCATCAGTATGCCTCATCTGTTTGACACCCCAGTGGAATGGACCAGCTACCCTTAAGGCAGTGTGCCTTGGATATATTGTGGTGAACCCATTAAAACAAAAAACTATTCAAAAGACAAAGAACCTCTGTGTGCAAACACTGAGGCAAGGGTTACCCCAAAGGGCATTTGGCTGGGAAGCCAAGGTTCAAGAAAATACAAAATCACACATGCCCCCACAATGCAAAGTATCATGGGCTGCATATGCAAATAACCACAGAATGTTATGCTGGTCCAACTTTAAGCAGAATTGCATGGTGCCGGAAGGCCTCTCACACAGTTTGCAAAGGGTACTAACAGAAGACATAGACACGTGTTTCGTCCTACCAGGACTCATCAGTATGCCTCGTCTGTTTGACACCCCAGTGGAATGGACCAGCTACCCTTAAGGCAGTGTGCCTTGGATATATTGTGGTG
The DNA here is from genome assembly GCA_016271365.2 of Neoceratodus forsteri. Lineage (NCBI taxonomy): Eukaryota > Metazoa > Chordata > Ceratodontiformes > Ceratodontidae > Neoceratodus > Neoceratodus forsteri. The sequence goes on along the minus strand of CM057451.1, from coordinate 455,090,780 downwards.
AACCCATTAAAACAAAAAACTATTTAAAAGACAAAGAACCTCTGTGTGCAAACACTGAGGCAAGGGTTACCCCAAAGGGCATTTGGCTGGGAAGCCAAGTTTCAAGAAAATACAAAATCACACATGCCCCCACAATGCAAAGCATCATGGGCTGCATATGCAAATCACCACAGAATGTTATGCTGGTCCAACTTTAAGCAGAATTGCATGGTGCCGGAAGGCCTCTCACACAGTTTGCAAAGGGTACTAACAGAAGACATAGACACGTGTTTCGTCCTACCAGGACTCATCAGTATGCTTCGTCTGTTTGACACCCCAGTGGAATGGACCAGCTACCCTTAAGGCAGTGTGCCTTGGATATATATGTTACATAATACTACTATACACTATAAGAAATATAGGATGAGGCTGCGCAACTTTATGCATAACCAATGTGTTCTGTTGCCTTGGGGTTCTGATTCCCATGGACCTCTCAAGCTTTGCTCTCCTGGTCAGAGGGAATCAGAACCTCTCTGTGGCAGAAGACACTGGTTGTGCATAGTTGCCCAGCCAGCATTCTCTCTATTTAGTACTGCATTGAGGATTTCTAAGTAATAAACTTATGTCATACAATTGCTTTAAATTAGACCGACTCTGGTCTATTCAATTCAAATTTGTTAAGGTAAGGAGCAAAATTCTTTGGAAGAAATCAAAGGAATAACAACCCCATAAGTCACGAAGTAATGTCTTACAAATTATTTTCTGTGTAGTGTGAAGGGCTACCCAGCTGTCCAGCAATATCAATTTTGCATCTCTGCAAAAAGCAATAAATAAGGCAGAAGACGTTTCACAAAACCTCTAGACAGAAATTAATGCCAGAGTTCAGTTAGCAATATGCTGCCCAGCTCAGCTTTATCAATTGCATAATCAGTTTCAGTCTCATGGTTTATGAAATGGCTACTGCCCTTGCTTTAAGATAAGACTGATTTAGACAGGGATATACCTGTACAGATGACATCTAAAGGTAAGCCCAATACCTCATCCCCTTTGCACATATGCTCCACTCTAGAAATTGCATATTTTAATAACTTTTTTTAATTCTTTATTTCCGACCTGTTGTACAATCACAGTAATCCACTGCACAGTGTGGAGTATGTGGAGTACACTGGGGCTTATGTATGCCTGGCGTTGTTGGTCACTTGCCAGGTGTGGGTAAAGCCCAGCCCAACCCACACCTTGTTGTGGACTATTAAAGGAAAACTGCATGTTAAAATTGGGAAAATACATGTATTATTACTTTTTGTGTTCTTAATTTATCCCAGTGTTTTTTTTTTCTGCTCAGGTTGTGAAAGGATTTTTTTTCTAACTTCACCCTGGCTTATGGCCCTGGGGTGTCATCTAGGTTTCTTTATTGCATCTTGTCCTAGAGAGTCTTCCCAGAGTGCCCTTTGATCTGATGTCTAATAGCCTCTGCAGGAGGCCAGTGTCTTGTTACAGAGTATTTATTACAGCTCAGCCACAGCAGTAGAGAAGCAGCCAGGAGTCACACTGCCAGTCTGGGCAAGTGTAATAAATTTACTTAATATTGGTACCTTATCCAGCTGTGTTCTGCTTAAGGTACTGCGTGTGTGTGTGTGTGTGTGTGTGTGTGTGTGTGTGTGTGTGTACGTGTGTTTGTGTCTTGCATAAAAGACAGTGTTTGTAGACAAATGCAATCATTTTGCAGCTGGGGTCATCCAATGGCTAAGCAGTCTTCATTGTTTGTGTTTATGTGATCTACTCCAGGAGACCTCTGCATGATTTCTTCAGATTTTATTGTTAAAACCAGCTAGTGCTATATTAATTGGAACTTTAAAATATTTAAAGAGCTGCTTGCTAATGGAATATTCTTCCTATTTGTGTAAGTGCTGCCAGATGCTGTATTGTTTCTACTTGTGTTTGTGTGTGGTGGGGGAGGAGGAACTGATATGGATCATCTACTCAAAACATGAGGCTTTCATATTGTGGGAGAATCAAACAAGTAAAATCAACCGGCATGATTTGGAAATAAAAGAATTCACACCTCTGGATAAATGGGGAGGGATATCAGCAAAGCAGGAGTTTCTCAGTTTGCAAAGGTAGTAAATTAAGCACTGAAACTTAACAAAGAAAGAAAAGACCCATAAAACACTTTGGAGGAGGTTTCAATTTGCAAAAAAAGGCAGTACTGGGCAGGGCTCAATGGTTGGAGGAGGTGTGTGTATGTGTGTAAGCATGTTACTGTTTAAAGTAGCACAGGCAGCTATTTATAAAAACAAGTTTGGGATTGCTCAACAATGCTCCTTCCCTCCCTCCATTGCATAGCAGAAGGCACATCAGTTTCTCAGCAGCAGTTATTGCTGCATGCAGTCTGTATACAGTATAAACTGTGTCACTTTGCCCAGAATCCTGCTCCCACCCCACCCCATTTTGATCAACATATTATGTCCTTTTGATTCAGTTGCTTGTGTCTTGCATAGAAGACAGTGCTTGTAAACAAATGTAATCATTTTGCAGCTGTGGTCATCCAATGGCTAAGCAGGCTTCAAGATTGTTTGTGTTTATGTGATCAAACTCCAGGAGCCCTCAGCATGATTTCTTCAGGTTTTATTGTCGAAACCAGCTAGAACCATATTAACTGGAACTTTAAAATATTTAAAGAGCTGCTTGCTATTGGCATATTCTTCCTATCTGTGTAAGTGCTGCCAGATAGAAACATACTGTAGAAGCATAGAATTTGACGGCAGATAAGGACCACTTGGCACACTAGTCTGCCCATTTCCTACCTAACGGATAAGCTGCAGATCCTAGTTAACCAACAGCCTACTTCCTGTAGTTTCTAGTTGTGTTGGTGTGTGGTGTTGGTGGGGGGACTGAGGTGGTTGGATCATCTACTCAGTAGTTACTGCTGCATGCAATCTGTATATAAACTGTGTCACTTTGTCCAGAATCCTGCCCTACCCCAGTTTTGATCAACATATTATGTACTTTTGATTCAGTTACTTGTGTCTTGTATAGAAGACAGTGTTTGTAGACAAATGTAATCATTTTGCAGTTGTGGTCATCCAATGGCTAAGCAGGCTTCAGGATTGTTTGTGTTTATGTGATCTACTCCAGGAGCCCTCTGTATGATTTCTTCAGGTTTTATTCTTAAAACCAGCTAGTATAATATCAACTGAAACTTTAATATATTTAAAGAGATGCTTACTAATGGTATATTCTTCCTATTTATGTACGTGCTGCCAGATGCTGTATGGTTTTTACTTGTGTTGGTGTGTGGTGGGAGAGGGCAAACAGAGGTGGTTGGATCATCTACTCAAAACATGAGGCTTTCATATTGTGGGAAACCAAGCAAGTAAACTCAACCAACATGGTTAGGAAACAAAAAACAATCACACCTCTGGATGAGTGGGGGAGGGATACCAGCAAAGCAGGAGTTTCTAGTTTGAAAAAGGTAGTACATTAAGTACTGAAACTTAACAAAGAAAAGGTCCATAAAACACTTTGGTGGAAGTTTCAACTTGCAAAAAGCAGTACTAGGAAGGGCTCAATTGTTGGAGGAGATTTCAACTTGCAAAAAAGGAACGACTGGGGAGGGCTCAATTAACTTCTTAAGCCAGAGAATAAATAGTGCTCCCAAGCTCCATATACGCACTGGCAGCGCAGTAATGAGGCTTTAGCAGAAGACACTATTTTAGCACGCTATCATGTTGCTTGGAAGGTAATTTATGCAGGAGTCCTTTTCAGAAAACGCCTGCAGTGTTATGCCCACTGCAGCCATAAAATGGGGTCCAGCCTAGCAAGAATAGACTTTAAGACAGCACTGTAGACTGTATCTGCACAGTCAAACACCGGTGAGATCATCAAACGGATGATCTCTTGGTGGACCAGGAGAGGAAGGCAGGATTTATTTTGGTATAGCACACCAAGCGTAGGGCAATGTTTTGTATACGTGACATCAATGTGGGTGAAAAAGCTGAGATTCTGGTCAAGCCACACCCCTAAGTACTTGAAATGGGGAACCTCATCAAGCAGGTTGCCATCCAGAGTTTTGAATATGTGTGTGTGTTGGAGCCTTGCTAGTCTCTGTCTAGTGCCCAAAGTCAGGGAGACCTTTTTTTTTTTATTTGTTTTGTTTTTTTGTTAGCATTTTAATGTGAGCTGGTTTGAGCAGAACCAACTTGAGTCGTGCTGTAGTGATGATTCCAGCATAGATAACAAACAGCTGAAGCAAATAGAACTGTGTCATGCATACATGTGTATGTGTGAGGAGACACAGGTGGAAGGGAGGTCATTTAAGAAGATGTAGAAAATCTCTGGGGCAAGGATGGAGCCCTGGGCACACTGGATATGATGGGTAGGGTGGTGTATGGCATCCTCAACTTTGACTGACTGGAACTGATCCAACAGATAGAGTAGAACCATCTGTCCACCAGATTATATAGAGCCACAGCACCTAACAGCCAAAAGAAGAGGGTGGGTCACATTATCAAAGGCCTTTGCTAGGTCAATGACAATGGCTATGAAGAACAGACACTGGTCCATTCCTTTCAGCACAAAAGAGGATGGAGGAGATGGTGGAGTAGTGTTTGTGAAAGCCAGACTGGAAAGCAGAGAGGAACAAAGAGGACTCAAGGTAGGTGGATAGCTGGGGGAGAACAGGGCAGGGAGGTATGAGATTGGCCAATAATTACCTGTGGAAGAAGACTCAGCCATTTGAGGAAGGGGAGCACTTTAACCTGCTTTCAGGACTTGGGGACAGAGCCAAGTTGGAAAGATAGAAAACTGATGCAAGAGCGAGAGCGATGGCCAGTGAAGGGAGATGAAGAAGACTGGTATCCAGCCCATCTGGGCTGTGCTCTTTAGAGGAATTAAGGGAGAGAAAGGGAGTAAGAATGGTGTCTGAGGAGACAGAAGTAAACACATGATGAGTTTAAGGGTGGAATATGGAGTTCTGGTAAGGCTAATTGCAAAGTAATCTACATTATGCACCTTTGATGTCCATGAAGCAATTATATTTCATCATTATGTGTACCCCACTTTTCTGAAGGCATGTTCACAGTGCTACTTTTCCTTGTTTTACTTTTCTTTTACTGCACTACCAAAGAGCAGTGCAAAATCACTGGTGAAAAATAAAACATGCAGCAAAGGTACAAAAATAAAACTGAGGAAACACTTCATGAATAGTAGGGTGAAATAAAACTCAACAACCAGGAAACCTGTTTATTGAATATAGGCCAGTGTACAGTATCTGTAATGGTGGGGGAGGGGAGGCAGAGGACCAGTTTAATAATGATTGAAAAACAGAAGTAATATTTGTCTAACAGGGTTTGCACTCTGTTGTACATAAATATATACAAGGAAAAGGCTCTTTTCTATGTGTATATTTATGTACACCAGAGTAGGCTTTACAGTATGTATGTATCCTGGAAGCAAGTATCAAAACTGACCCCAAAGTTGGGGGGGGGGGGCGGCAAACTCAGAACACATGGAAATGTACTGGAGCATTTACAATTTATACTTTAAGGCTCAAATTTAGTTCCTTTTTCACTTCATAATTTAAAAGTCTACTATCACCGTAGTGAAAACCTTTGTGTGTATACAATAAAGAGGATATGCATAACTCATGAGTGACAGAGCCATGCATGTGATATGAATGTCCTGCCTCTTCACAAGTGATGATAAACTGTGAACTGTGAGCCAGACCACTACATATTTGATTTATACAACATTATAGCTGTTAAACCAAATTGATTGTAGATTGAATAATTTCACTTTTTTCCAACTGATGGCTGCATTAGGCAATTGTGATGCCATCTGTATTTGAAAGCTGCTCTCTGCTTAGTTTAAAACTCCACTGTGGTGAATCTAATATTCAGGATATCAGTTATGACAGCATAACAAGATATCATGATAAAATAACTGCTGACTGCCTTTGCTACACTGATTAGTAACGTGATGAAATGTCATGATAATCAGGTATGATGTCACACCAGTTATTACGGCATTAATACTAAATTTTAAAATATGCAACACCAGGTAGTATTTAGATATCTTTAATTAAAAACAAAATGTTTGAACTGTAATCCTTTACAATTATTTTTTAAATCTACCTGCTGCATGAATATTTTAAACATCTACCCAGTCATCTTCAAAATACTCATGCTGCAGTATAGTTTTCAAAATCTACATAGAAACATAAACGTTTTCGGCAGATAAGGACTGCTTGGCCCATCTAGTCTGCCCATTTTCCCTGCCTACTGCAATACCACAGACCCTTACTTGATCTCCAGCGTTACCCTCTCTTTCAATCACTATAGTTCCCCTATGCCTATCCCATGCATTCTTGAATTCCCCTACCTTTTTTGCCCCCACCACTTCTGCTGGGAGGCTGTTCCATGCATCTACCATCCTTTCCATAAAGAAATTCTTCCTCATATTATCCCTGAGTCTACCCCCCTCCAGCCTCATATCATGACCCTTTGTTCTTAAGCATCTTTTTCTCTGAAAGATGCTACCCTTTTGTACCTTATTGATACCCCTGAGGTATTTGAAAGTCTATATTATATATCCCCTCTTCCTCCTCTCCTCTTCTCTAGGGTATACATATTGATTTCCTCTACTCCCTCCTTATATGACTTTTGGTGCAGGCCCTGCACCATTTTTGTTGCCATTCTCTGAACTGCCTCTATCCTTCCAGAGAAGCAGCCTCCAGAAGTGGACACAGTACTCCAGATGATGTCTCACCAATGATTTGCACAGTGGTACCAGATATAGGAAGATTGTTCCCCTGACGACTGGTCTGGGACCAGCCTAGTATGAGACCAGTGTCTGAGCAACCTGGTCTGAGGCCAGCCTAGTCTTGGACCAGCCTGGTCTGAGACTAGTTTCCATGCCACCTGGTCTGAGACCAGTTTCTCCTTCCAGCTGAACTGGTCTGGGGTCAGTTATTGTCACATATGCATCTAACCACAGACTTGCTAGGCAGCAGCCAGTATAGTGTAGTGGTTAGTGCACCAGTCTGTGATCCTGAAAGTCTGAGTCTGAATCTGAATTTCCCCTAAAATTCTTTTGACCTCAAATTTCACTGGTGTGGTGATCCATGGCAGCATGGAGAAACATAGAAACATAGAATCTAATGGCAGATAAGGACCGCTTGGCCCACCTAGTCTGCCCATTTTCCTACCTAACGGATAAGCTGCAGATCCTAGTTAACCAACAGCCTACTTCCTCCTACCCCCACTAGAATTGCCTTATGTCAGTCCCATGCATTCTTGAATTCCCCCACTGTTTTTGACTCTCGACCTCCTCAGGAAGGCTGTTCCATGTATCCACAACCCTCTCTGTGAAGAAATACTTCCTCACATTACCTTTGAGCCGTCCCCCCTCTATTTTCAAATTGTGCCTCCTTGTTTTTGCATATCTCTTTTTCTGAAAGATGCTACCCTCTTAGACTTTGTTGATTCCCTTGAGGTATTTGAAAGTTTCTATCATGTCCCCCCTTCCCTCCTTTCCTTGAGGTTATACATCTTTAGTTCCTTTAGTCTTTCGTCATATGTCTTCTGATGTAGACCCTGCATCATTTTGGTTGCTCTCCTCTGGACAGCCTCCACCCTGTCTATGTCTTTGTGGAGATGAGGTCTCCAGAACTGTATGCAGTACTGAAGATATGGTCTTACCAACTGTCTGTACAGAGGGCCAACAACTTCCTGTTTTCTACTGGTGATAACTCTCCCTATGCATCCCAGTATCCCCCAGCCCTCCTTACTGCCCTTCTCACTTTGTTGGCCCACCTTTAGGTCACTTAGAGTTGGTAATAGTAAATCTACACTAAAGGGAGATGGTGCAGGAAAAAGCTAAGTGCAACAAAGAAAGCTCCTGTACAGTGGTAAAACTGGCCAGGACCAGGTGGCTCGAAACTGGTCTCAGACCAGACTGGTCCCAGACTAGGTTGCACAGAAATGGGTCTCTGACCAGTCATCAGGGGAACAAACCTTCTGCAGCATGATATCACTACATCCTTTTTTCTGCTGGTGATACCACTTCCTATGCACTCCAGCATCCCACTGGTTCTCCCCACAGCCTTTTCACATTGTCTGGCCACCTTCACATCATCAGATATGACTACCACTAGATCTCTTTCCTGCTTGGTGGCCATCAGTACTCCCCCTCCCCTGCATCATGCACTTCTCCTGGGTTTCAGTGCCCCAAATGCATGATTTTGAACTTTGCATTGAATGTTAGGGCGCTGCAACTGAGAACCTTTCGACTATCTGCAACATTTATGAACCTCTCAATCGGTTTTTGTAAGAGGCATAGAACTCGAAACTCTCTGGTTTGGATGCTCAATGATCACCTGATGGTGAGAGATCGAAGCGTTATTCTATCTTGGTACTTCTTGATCTCTCTTCAGCTTTCGACACCCTAGACCATGGGGTGCTCTGTGTGTCTGAGGTTCATCTGTGGCCTGTCTGGTACAGTTCTCAGGTGGTTTAAGTCCTTCCTCTCTGGCAGAACTCAGAGGGTGGTGTCAGGGATTTTTTCTTCTGACCCATTCTCTCTGCCATGTGGGGTCCCTCAGGACTCGGTGTTGTCCCCCATGTTGTTCATGGTGTATATACTGCCCCTCAGATACATTGTAAGATGGTATGGGCTGAGGTGTCACTGCTATGCTGATGATACCCAGCTCTACCTGTCTTTTGCACCTGATCAGGATAGAGAGTGCTCGGTATTTAACAACTGCCTCACTGAAATCCAGGATTGGATGAACTCCAGCTGGTTGAAGTTGAACTCAGGAAAGACTGAGGTGATGGTTGTGGATCCGGGCTGCTGGACAGAGGGGTCAGGGGCTGGCCAACCTTCTGGACTTTGCCTGGGAGATACCCAGCTTCTTTCCTCTGAATGGGTGTGGGACCTGGAGGTGATCCTTGACAATGGGCTGACACTGCATTCTCAGGTGTCGGCAGTCATCAAGTCCTCTTTTTACCATCTGAGGAACATTGCCAGGGTCAAGCACCTTGTTCCATTGGGTGACCTCCCTACATTGATCCATGCCTTTGTGACCTCGCGCCTTTATTACTGCAATTCCCTGTACCTAGGGCTTCCGGGTTGATATCCGCTGCTTGCGGCTAGTGCAGAATGCTGTGGCCTGGTTGTTGACCGAGACCCCTCGTGCAAGTCACATCGCACTGGTGCTACACGAACTGCACTGGTTGTGCAGTGGCAGATCACCTTCAAGGTCGGGCTTCTGACCTATAAAGCCCTACATGGACAGGGCCCGGACTATTGAAAGAGCTCCTGTCCCCTACTGCTCGGGTGACCACTCCACTCAGCTAAAGCTCCCAGGGTATCTTTGAAGACACTGGGCCTGTACATTTATGTATGTGGCCGCAGCCCTGTGGAATTCTCTACCCCATCAGATATGGGAGTGCACAACCATGGAGGGCTTTAAGAAGGCCCTAAAGATTCACCTATGGTTACAGTTGTAACACCCCTACAAATGGGGGTTCCCAAAAAGTCTTCCTTGAGCTTGCCTAAATGCTCACTGCCCGGTTGGTATCCTGTGTTTTAGCAGTTTAAATGTATTGCCAGAGAGTGCCTGTATAGCCTTTGTGTACTGTCTCTTTAAGAGCTGCCTGGATTGCAGTTATAAGTAATCTGAGAGGAAGCTCTGTTGAAAGATGTAACTATTTGCTGAAAATCATTTAGAGTGTTAATGATAATGTAGTTTGTCTAACCTGCCTTCTTTGCAGCAAGGACTGTCTTGTTTATCCCCACCATTTGGCCCGGGACTCTGAATTGGACCAATCAGTTCTGGTGGGACCTAAAATGGAGCCAGACTACAGGAGCTATTTGAAGTCAAAATCTGTAGGAATTGTAGTTTTGGGCTTTTGGCGCCTTTTTGCAACTAAAGGGGAGCTCTTCCTTTAACTGACAGCCGAATCAGCCAACCGAACCTTTTGGATCTGAGGAAATCCTCAAACTGCCTGGTTGTTTAAGGCAGATCTAAGTTGGGAGATGAAGAAGCAAGATGCTTGAGACAATCTCTGTGGAAAGGCCTGAGTTTTGGCCTCACATGTCTGCCTGCTGCCCTGAGAGAGGAAAGAGAATTGTTTTCGGACTGAATCCGAGTTGTGTGACTAAAGTAATATACTGAAGTAGGCCAGGCTCAACCTGAAGAAGACTGAAGATTTTTCTGAATGCGATCGGCCTGTCAGGAGTTCCAGCTACCCCTAAGCTCCCGGTGTGTGCAGAGACTTTGTGATTGTGACCGGGGAGCACTTTGCCTGGTACAGTAGAATTCCCTTACATGTAAATGTGCTGTGAGCTGCTGGTGGGTCGTGAGTTAGTTCCCCACTGTGTGAACTTTGTTCTGCTTGCTGGAAGCTGTATCTAGCCCAAAACAGACTGCATCCGAATTTGTCTCCATGAGGTCTGGGCCTTGCCAAACTGGCCCAGCCAGACTACCCACTGCACAGAGAAGCCATCGACGAGAGACCTGCCTGGGGATCAGCCCCCTGCTCCATGCTTGAACAGGAACGATGTCTTGGTGACTTGTGTGGGCTCTGCATCTCCTGGCATTTCAGATCAACCGCCTGCAGTCTCAATTTTCGTCCAGCCTGTGTCCAGTCTTGGGTATCGTGAGTAAATACCAGGGTAGCTCCCTGCAACAACAGCTTAATCTGAGTGTGTCATCGGATAGTCTTGTTGTTTCTTTTCCTTTACAAACTGAGCCCTCTGGCTCCGGATTACAAATAGTGTGTACTGTGCATGTTGTGTTTTCCATCACAGGGCCCCAACCAGCTGCGACGCCAGCCAACCTTGGGCAATGGTCCTTGCTAGGCCATCTCTTCACCAACTGAGTACCCAGAGGCATGACTGTGTGGGGGGGGACTCAAAGCGCATGCATAACTGCTTGACTGATATAACCTTTAAGCTAATTAACCTGATTTCACCCCTCCCTTGTTCAAGTCCTCTGAATAAATCAGATCTGACTTTTTCTGCATGTAATCTGACTGTGGTTCCAGTTTGTGCTCAAAGTACTGTACTGTTGCTATTTGCTGTGCACAACCTTGTTTTACAGGGGGTCCCCGGGGTCGAGCCAGAGGAACCAGCCCTGGTGGTAAGTGCAAACAGTGTGGGTACTTGTGTGGTCCACCAGGGGTATTATGAAAGTGATTACTGTACAGTGTTCAGGCCACTAGAGGGGAAAGAGGGGGGGTTACAGTGTCCCGGAGGGCTGTGCCAGGTTAGCTTGACCACTGCCAACTCTGACCTCCGGGTGGAGGCACCCGTTTCAGAACACAGGGCCCTTAACCTGCTACTAGCCAAGCAGGCAGGGGTAGTAGCCCTTGGGATAGCACCACCTAGGGGTTACACAAGCACACCCAAATTGATTTTTATCTCTGTATTTATCTGTTTGAACTGTGGATTTTATGGCTTTTTATTTTTACTGTTCAGCGCCTCGATAATTGAAATGCGCTTTATAAATAAAATTATTATTATTAATCTTAACTGCCACACTCTTGAACACTCCTCAAGCTTTTCTAGGTTCCTCCTCATTTTTCTATCAACCCCCACCCCACCCAGTGTCAACCCTGTTGCAGATCTTAGTGTCATCTGCAGTGAGGCATACCTTCCTTCCAGACCCTTTGCAACATTGTTTTATGAAGACATTAAAGAGGACTGGCCCCAGAATTGATCCTTTGGCACCCTGCTGGTCACCCTCTCTTCAGATTGAGCTCCGTTTACTACCACCCTCTGTGTTCAACCTCTCAACCAATTTCTGACCCAGTTTACCACCTTTGGACCCACTGCCAGGTGTTCATCTTGTTTACAAGCCTCCTGTGTGGAATGGTGTTGAAGGCTTTGCTGAAATCCAGGTAGGCCAAATCCACCGACCCTCCCTGATGTAATTCCCTGATCACCTTATCAAAGAAATCTATCAGATTTGTTCAACATGACCTTCCCATTGTGAATCCATTCTGCCTCGGATCCTGTGATCTGCTGGATTCAAAATATATCACAATCTTTTCCTTTAGCAGTGATTCCATTAATTTCCCTGCCACTGGGGTCAGGCTGACTAGTCTGTAATTGCCAGCCTCCTCCCTGCACCCACTTTTGTGAAGCGGGACTACATCTGCCCTCCTCCAGTCTTCTGGAACCACTCCTGTTTCCAGCAATTTGTTGAACAGGGCTGTCAGTGGTTTTACCAGCATCTCCCTAAGAGCCTTTAATATTCTTGGATGTATCTTGTCTGGCCCTATTGCTTTGTCCACCTTCAGTTTTGCAAGTTTCTTTAGGACTCTATCTTCTGTAAATGGACTAATGGACTGATGTCCACCGCTTCTACTGACACTCCTGTTGCTTAACTGTGGTCCTTCACCTTGCCCTTCTTTTGTGAATACTGAACAAAATATTTGCTCAGGATTGCTGCTTTTTCCATGTCCTCTCTGCATACTTCCTTTCTCCCTTTTTAGCCTTACAATCCCACCCCTGGTCTTTCTTCTTTCACTAACATACCCGAAACAAGCATTTGTCAATGCCGAATGTTTGCTTGCTGGCATTGGCACTGGTAGTGTAGAAGTTACAGAGCTGCATAATGGGAATGGCAGTGAAGTATTGAACTGAAGCCAACCCCACCACCACCCTGCAGAGAGTGACAGGCATTGGGGTGTGCCTTTGGGTCATCAGGCATAAGGGCCACGCCATTTCACCACACCCTACCCTGCAGACACTGACAAGTGTCACGGTGTGCCTTGAGGTCTTTGGCCCTTCTGCGCACCCCATTCCATCAGGAAATACGGTGAGATGGGTGCAGTATAGGAGAATGGGGTGAACTTTGGGGTCAAGAGTCCAAGGCATACCTCGATGCCTCTCACTGGCTGCAGGGTGTGGAATGGTATAAGCATTACAGGCAAGAATCCCAAGTCACACCCTGATGCCTGTCATTCTCTACAGGGTGGGCGTTATGGTTGGAAACCCTAACACCTAAGGCATTGTTGGTATTTTCACTCCAAATTTTCAATATGTATTTTTTGTGACCCCCACCTCATGAACAGTGGCAATATCAGTTTGTTAGCCAAAAGCTGCTTATGCACAGCGACTACGGCGTTTAGCACCACAGGTGCAAAAACACATTTCGAACAGGATGTGAAAAATTACAGCAGTACTGTTCATGGGAGGTGTAAAAAATGGCAATGTTGCAAATCTGCAGTAAAAATATTAAACAAGCATTTGTCAATGCTGAATGTTGCTTGCTTCTATGTGCTGTTTAGGTATTTGGAAGTCATTGGAGTGCAAATATTGAAAATTTGCGAACTTACGAGCATGCATAGGAACTGCGCAACACACGCTTGTAAAACAGTCATTGTTAGGAAATTTTTCACCAAATGTTCAACATAGCCATTTTAAGACCTCTGCTCATGAACAGTGTCAGTGTGATTTTGTTAATGTGTCCCATACATTGAGTTTGCACACCGACTGCACCATTGTGCGCTACATGGGCGGAAACACGTTTTGGGCAGGATGTGAAAAATGACAGCTGTACTGCTCATGAGGAGGTGTGGTAAAATGGCAATGTTGAAATCTGGAGGAAAATATTGAAAATTTGTGAACTTACGTGCCTCGTGAGGAACTGTGCAATGCACGCCAGTAAACAGTCATTTTAGGAATTTTTCACCAAATTTTCAATATAGCCATTTTAAGACCTCTGCTCATGAACAGTGTCACTGTGATTTTCTTAATTTGTCCTGTACATTGATTTCGCACACCGACTGCGCCATTGTGCGCTACATGGGCGGAAACACATTTTGGGTGAGATGTGAAAAATGACAGCTGTACTGCTCATAAGAAGGTGTGGTAAAATGGCAATGTTGAAAATCTGGAGTGAAAATATTAAAATTCGTGAACTTACGAGCCTGCGTAGGAACTGCGCAACGCACGCTCTTAAAACAGTCATTTTTTGGAATTTTGGACCAAATTTTCAACATGGGGTTTTTGGGACCCCTTCTCATGAATGATGTCACTGTCATGGTGGTATTCAGGCCCAAAGGGTGATTTCGCAGTCACTGCGTCAAATCACCCTTCAGGCCAGAATAACGCCATGACAGTGACATCATTCATGAGAAGGGGTCCTAAACCCCATGTTGAAATTTGTGCAAAAATTCCAAAATGCCTGAGATATGCATAAGTTGAACCCCCATCTAGCCCATTATACAGCTTACTGGCATTTCTCAGTTCACGGTCGGCTTTGAAGAGTGCAGACGTGTTCCCGTCCACCGAAGATTGTCGTGCCAGAGTCTGGAGGTAAGTATGGGGTGAGGGGGTGTGGAGGCTGATTGCGCAGTGGGTGGGTGCGGGTTGTGGGGGGGTCGGAGACGCGCAATGGACCGCTTTTGTTTTACAGGTTTAAAAAAAGACATCATGGGATCGCTTGCCACGCTGGGGTGGGCCTCAGCGTGGCACAAGGATGGGGGGACCGTTCAGCCGACGGGGATTGGGCACCCCGTCGGCCAAAGGACTGATTGCCACACTGGGGTGGGCTCTCAGCGTGGCACCAACTACGGGGACGACGCAGCTCAGCCGGGCGGGGATTGGGCACCCCATCGGCACACAGTACGCGGCGGGGCGCGCATGCCTGCGTGGGGGAGCTACGCTTCTCATCAGTGCTCACTGAAGCGTAGGTCCCCCTTTCAACTGTATGCCACTGCATTTTGGAGCGTGTCATAGACAGCTCCAAAATGCATTGGCTTACAGGGGCCGCGCCTGCCAGCTCACTGACTGAATTGGAGGAGGAGGTGACACACCTCCGAAATCTCCGATGATGGCACTATGTTTCTTGCACATGCGTGCAAGCAACATAAAAACTGGTGAAGTCACGAGCGTGCATAGAAACTGTGCAACTCACATCCGTAATGTAATTAGTTTGGGGATTTTTTACAGCAGATTGTCAACACAGGCATTTTGGGACCTCCGATCATGAACAGTGTCACTGTGATTTTCTTTATCTGTCCCAAACAATGATTTCTCACAGCGACCACGCATCTCTGCGCTGAAAGTGTGAAAAAACATTTCACCCATGTTGTGAAAAATGAAGCTGTACTGTTCATAAGGAAGTGTGGAAAAATGCCACTGGTGGAAATCTGGACTGAAAATATTACAAAGCCATGAACTTACGAGGGTGCGTGGAGACTGCGCAATGCTCACTCGTAACACAGTCATTTTATGGACCTTTGTCACCAAATTTTCAACATAGCCATTTTAAGACCTCTGCTCATGAACAGTGTAACTGTGATTTTCTTAATCTGTCCCAAACATTGCTTTCGCACACCGACTGCAACGTTGTGCACTACATGTGCGGAAACACATTTTGGTGACATGTGAAAAATGGCAGCTGTACTGTTCATAAGGAAGTGTAATAAAATGGCAATGTTGAAAATCTGGAGTGAAAATATTGAAAATTCGCAAACTTACGAGTGTGCGTAGGAACTGCGCAACGTACACTCATAAAACAGTCATTTTTAGGAATTTTTTCACCAAATTTTCAACATAGCCATTTTAAGACCTCTGCTCATGAACAGTGTCACTGTGATTTTCTTAATGTGTCCCATACATTGATTTCGCACACCGACTGTTCCATTGTGCGCTACATGGGTGGAAACACATTTTGGGCAAGATGTGAAAAATGACAGCTGTACTGCTCATAGGGAAGTGTAATAAAATGGCAATGTTGAAAATCTGAAGGGAAAATATTGAAAATTTGCTAACTACGTGCGTGCGTAGGAACTGCTAGCATGCGCTCATAAAACAGTCATTTTAGGAATTTTCCACCAATTTTCAACATAGGCTTTTGAGAGCCCACCTTATGAACAGTGGCAGTGTCGTTTCGTTACTCAGTCCCGAAAGGTGATTTCGTGCAGTGCCTGTGAAATCACCCTTCGGGCCCGATTAACGCCATGACAGTGAGAGCATTCATGAGAAGGGGTCCCAAAAAGCCTATGTTCAAAATTTGGTGCAAAAATTCCCAAAAATGCCTGAGATATGCAGCACAGTTGGAAAAACCCTATCTATCCCATTATACAACTTACCAGCATTTCCTCAGTTCGCGGTCGGCTTTGAAGAGGGCAGACGTGTTCCGGTCCACGAAGATCATCGCTGGAGCCCAGAGGTAAGTATGGGTGAGGGGGTGTGGGGAGGCAGGGTGCGCAGTGGGTGGGTGCGGGTGGGGGCAGAGACTAAGCGAGGACGTTTTGTGTTTCAGGTTTGTTTTTTGTTTTTATAAAATAGCGGCGACGTGGACGCTTTGCCACGCTGGGGTGGGCTCCCAGCGTGGCACAAGGGATGGCTTTTTTGGGGCGGAGCTGATGGGGATTGGTACCCGTCGGTGATAGCATCTGTTGCCACACTGGGGTGGGCTCCCAGCGTGGTACCCTGTACTCTCTGGGGACCAGTGAAGCCCGGCCAGGATGACGGAACGTTTGCCACACTGGGTGGGCTCCCAGCATGGCACAAGGATGGCTTTTGGGGGAGTGGAGCTGACGAGGGATTGGGTACCCCATCGGTGATTGTATCTATTGCCACGCTGGGGTGGGCTCCCAGCGCGGCACCCTGTACACTGGGGGGGGACCAGTGGAGCCAATGGGGGATTGGGCACCCTCATCGGATATAGGATATGTAGCCATGCTGGGGTGGGCACCCAACGTGGCATGTAAAACTCTGTTTGGGGGGGGAGCGCAGCACAGCCGACAAGGGATTGGGCACCCCCATCGGCTATACAGTGTGTGCGTGGGGGGGCGAGCATGCAGTACGCGTGCGTGTGTGTGTGTGTGTGTAGGGGGAACGTGCATGAGCAGGCAATATCTTATCGCTGCTCACTGAAGCGTAGCTCCCCCTTTCAACTGTACTCGACTGCATTTTGGACTGCTTTCATAGACAGCTCCAGCAGCCATTGGAGAACTGTGGCTGGGCCTGCAAACACACTGACTGAATTGGAAGAGGGCTGCCACACCTCCGAAAACTCAGATGATGGCACTATGTTTCTTGCACATGCGTGCAGGCAAACATAAAAATGTCTTGTCTCCTTCCATTACTGCCTGGGCTATTTGAAAAGAGGCAAGACATTTTTCAGGTATGTTAGCCAAAGAAGAAAGATCATGCTGCATTGTGGGTTTCAACTGCATGACGGTTTTTTAAATCTATTTGCTGCACAATGGTTTTTACAAAACAGAAATCCTACATAATGGTTTTAATAATCTACCAGCTGTGTGACGGTTTTCAAAATCTACCTGCTGAGTAAAAGTTTTTAGTTAGTGTTTAAGTTCAGCATGACTAAAAACTTTAAGGTAAGATAACTTAATAAATACTGAAATGTTAAAGGTGATACTTTAGTGTTTGAGAGGAGAGGTAGAGCAAAACACTATAGATCCCCATATTATAAAGGTTAGCACAGCGTTAACAAGCATAAACCAAGCTGACCACAATCAGTGTATCTGGGTGGGAACCACATGCACAATGGATAGCCCTGATATGCAGACTACATTAATGTGATCTTGCAAATGAGAGTGCCCTGTCACATACAGAATGCAATAGTACATGCAAAGGATTTTGTAAGCAGTAACGAGCAGCCCTAATTAATGCTTATAAACCCCTGCTTTTATCAATGCACACGGTGTTGTGTAACTCCTGCCCTCCCAACAGCATTGGTGCTGATGACCCCCTACTCACATCCCTATTTGTACAAAGCTATGTTTGCAGACCCCAACCATGGCAGCCTAATGGTTTCTAAAACCACAGTTGCTGTCAGTGCTGTGCAATATGAAAGATCTGAACCCTGATAGTATTGTGGAACTACAGTAAAGCTTTTGCCTGGCAGTCTAGTGGATCCCCCTCTCTTAATTGAACTCTGTCAGTACTATGGAACTACATTAAAATCTTTTATTTGCAGCCTAGTGAACCTCCTTTCCTCTCCTGATCTCTGTCAGTAGTTTGGAACTGTACTATAGCTTTTCCTTTGCAGTCTAGTGTACCCTTCTCGCCCAATTCTGTATTGTGGAAATGTACTGAAGCTTATCCCTGGCAGTTTGGTGTTTTCCCTCACTGAATCACTGTCAGAGCCCCTCTCATTGGCTCATCCACTGAACACTCACCACCAACATTCCCTATTCAATTACCTGTCCATAGGTGAGCCACCATCTGGTCCTTATAAGACAATTGGCACACACCCTCCTCCCAGCACCTTGAATACCGCCGTCTGACTGACAAGAAATGAATGCATGCATACTGTAGAAACAACTGTTTCTGTTTCCATGGTATGCATACACTCACTACCAATTGGTGAGATGGCAGATGGCTGAGGTGGTGAGTGGAGGTCTAGGCGGACAATGTCTGAGAACATGATAGCAGCTCACCTATGATTGGATGGGTGAGTTAGGGACTGACAGGAGTTGGAAGTGGTGGTGGTTGCTCAGTGGGTGGGCTGGGGGGCTTTGACAGTGATTAGTTGGGGGTAGTATTAAACTGCCAGGGATGGAGCCGGCCTGGTGTTGCTGAGGGTTGAGATGCTGGGCGCCACACCTCGCGCCATGCCGGCTACCCAGTTTGAGGGAGCAAGCCTGGGCCTTCAGGGATCGCAGCAGGGATGGGGAGAGGATTGAGCAAATATTGACTGCTCTCCTCCCCTGGGGGTGGGCTTTGGGTGTCCCGGTGCAGCAGTGGCTGTTAGCGGTAGCTGGTGGTAGTGCTGGCACAGTGGGACATAAGAGAGGGAGGCATCGGCAGCTTCCAGTGACAGGAGAGCATGGTGCCACACAGGAAGCATTGCATGCAGTGCTTCTGGGGCAACCAACAAGGTGGAAAACACCAGCCATGAGTAGGTGATGGTGGGGATCAGGAACTAACCCCATGCCCGAGCTGAGTGTGTGTTGGTTACCATCGGGCTCCTCCACTCTGGGATGCCCGCACAGAATTAGAGAAAAGGATGCCTGAGGAGGTTGATGGCATACCCGGGGAATGGGCACCAGGATGTTGAGTGGAGCAGCCCCACCAGACAGGTAGGACTGAGTCTTCAGGTGGGCGGGAGATGGGTAAGTCGAGCATTCCCACTGAAGTAAGTCTGGTGGTCCAGCAATAAGAGGATAAATAAAGTTAAAAATAAAACAACCAAAAAATTGCCAGGGATGGGAATCAGTACATTTCAACAGCACTAGATCTGGTGAGTGAGGGGGTCCACTAGACTGCCAGGAGAGGGATGTTGTACAGTTTCACATTACCAACAGAGATTGGGTGAAGTAGAGGGATAAACTAAGTAGCCAGGGAAGGGCTTTTGTGCAGTTCCACAATTGTGACTGGAATCAGTTGAGGTATGGGGATTCTGCTAGACCACCAGGGATGGCACAGGTTGGTATGGCTCCTGTGTTGGAGGTGGCCAAGGCTCTGTACAGTGCCATCGACATTTTTGCATGGATGCTTTGCATCATGCTGCTAATAGCTGTATAGTGACATGAGAATGGACCCTTAGCACCATGCATGCCATACGTATGTGATCTTTAGCATGCCATCCACAGAATATGACTCTCAGTAGTGATGGCAATATTTCATTTTAGATGAGCTATCTCCCTTTGTCCTGAGAGCCTGTTGCCAGCAGGGGCTGTGGTAATTATGCACATGTACACCATGCATAGCTCTTGTAACAGTTGCAACCTGACTGCATAAAAAAATTCCTGCTCCCATATACTCCACTATGCACACATCTGACAGTTCATATGGTGGCCGGCCGAAGGGATGAAAGGAGAACTGTTCCGTTAGCCATATCAGGCTTCAATTTACATCACTGGTCACATGGATAAGAAGAGGGTGTGATGGGTGGTGCTATATGAGTGGGTGGGGTGGGTGGTGGGACACTGGACCACCAATGAGTACTTTTAGGTCCGTCAACAAGTGATTTGGGGCAGAGAGGTCCACTATACACCAGGGATAACTCAGCCATATATGGAACTGGTGACCAGGGGGTGGGAGTGCCAGAAGACACCAGAGAATAAGGTACCTTACAGAGAACAGGTGACTGGGGTGTGTGGTCAGGTATGCCACTGGACACCAGGGAATGAAGCACATTACAGAGAATGGGTGATTGTTGAGAGGGGTGCCACTAGACACTGGGGACTGATATACATTACAGAGAACAGGTGATTAGAGAGTGAGGGTGCCATCAGACAGCAGGTATGGCCATACAGATCTGAGACAGGGGATTAGGGTGGGCAGTTGCAGTACAGCCGCCCTGTCTTCAGGAGGGTGGGGGTGCACTGATAAGAGGTGGTGTTTGGTGGGGGTAAATAGCACCACTTCAGGGGCTATTTACCACTGCTGCAAACCTTTGATGATCCCGCTGTGCCAATATACATGGGAGACCCCCCCTTGTTTGCATAGACGCAGTGGTATTATTGCAGTTTGGCACTGCAGGATTGCTCTGGCACTCTCAGGGTTTCTGAATATGGGTCAGCAAGGAGTACTAGCACAATTCTGGAGTCGCTCACCTGCAAAGCCTATTTACAGCTGTGCTAACCTTTGAATATTGAGCCTATTCACTCTTACACTCTTGACTAACATCGACCCTGGTTCCAGGCACCTCACATTAACTGGGTCTTTACTGTCACAAGACAGTGTGTTGGGCAACAGAGCACCAGTGTCTTACTCAACCTGCCCTCAAGGAGTGGCTGGCAATCTCTCAGGCCTCTAACAGAGGTAACGTTTCCAATATTCATACCAGCTAGGGATTCTCTACAAATGATAGGGTAATCCTCTACCTGTTTCTGTAGCTCAGTCTTTGGCAACATATATTTTACCATCTTCAACACAACTTACAGCATCTTTCTGTCACAGACGAGACCACAATTTTCCCCCAAAGTGAAACACTCACTCTGGTGAAATCCTCTCTGCATCACAAGGTCACCAGGGAATTCCCTTGAGGGTAGCCCATTAGGATTGTCACTTTAGCCTGGTGATCTCTTACACTCCCACCAGAATTAATGGTGATCCACACTAAAAGGTCTTCAGATACCAAGTTCCCATAGCCATCACTGCTGCCCTGGTGTCTTCCCTTGAGGCTACCAGATGAGTAGACTTAATGCCTGTTTAAAGGACTGATATGCACCATTGTGCGGTTCAGATGACTTGCACTGGTGCAGATCAGGCTGTAAACAACATGCAGAGCACTCTATGTCATTCTGTTATAGCAAACTGTAAATTCATGTACTGTTGCAGACTTTTTCTGTTAGTGGTAAACACGCTGCTCTGCCTACTCTGGTGCAGCCCCACCACACACCATGGCAAGCACCTGTCAGGCACCATCAGCATCCTACTTAACATCCATTAACTTGCCTAGGGACTGGAAGAGCTTCTGAAGACCCCAGTATCCAACTAGAGGCCAGGCAAGTGAAACAAGTGAGAAATAGTTTGGCAAACCCACTGAATGCCTTCTAGTGAAATACAAGATTCTAGAATTTTCACTAAATTTACAATCAGACTATTACGTTCCAACATTACTTACTTCTACAAACACAGAGATGCAGCTCTATAGAAAACTCCTTTGAGTTCAGCTGCATGAATACAGCTACGTAATGTCATCTGTTTTTTTTTCCCCATTTGGTAGAACTTAAGCTGTGTTTTTTAAATACCAAACCAGTTTACATCCCCAAGTGTCCGATGAGGGAGACACCATCATCCAGCCTTTTATAAAATATTTTATTGAAGTTTTGCAACAGCAAAATAATACATATAATGGTCATAATAAAAGATTAAATAAAGCAGCTTGTTCCAAAGTATGAAGAAGCATTCCAAATGCATAATCACACCGTATAGTGTTGCAAATATCAGTAAACATGGCCTATCAGCATGGACTTTAATTAGAAATGACTGACTAAGAAGTCAACAATGTTAGTATTCCTAAACTGCCAGAGTTTATAGTGAAAAGTGTGTGTGTGTGTGTGTGTTGGGGGGCAGTTCTCCTGTGAGTGGCTCCTTCATCCAGTCTGAGCAAGCAGGGGAGGGTGCCAGCTGTCAGGAGAGTGCTGGAGCCAACAGGGGCACCATGACGCAGTATTGTATTTGGACATGCCATTCTGGTGTCTTCTAACTCCTCCAACCACTGGCAGAAATGCAGACGTGCAATGCCAGGAGTGCCGGTGCAATGCTGCCAGAATATGCACCAGTACAGATGGGTGGCATGTAAACACCCAACAAGAGCGCAGCAGGAGGAGCAGTGGTGGCATGGTGCAGAACACAATGGTTTTCTTGAGGTAGTGTAAAGATGCCTAGAGAATTTGCTTTTCACACACTGCAGGGCTCTACACAAAGAAAGTTAGGACTCATATATGGAACCAACATGCCCTGTGCAAAGAAAGTTAGATGCACCTTTTTCTTTGTACAGGGCCCCAGTGTCCCTGTAAAAAGCAAGTTACCACTCAACTGTCTTAAAACTAAAGACATTCTTTGCAAAATAACTATGTAAATACAGACTAGGTTGCTACCACAAAACTCAAACCCTCGAAGTTTGGGAATGTGCTACCATGGTTTTGGGTCCATTACCCACAAAGTCTGGAAATGTACTATTAGGGTTGTCAAGCAAAAATCCCCCCCTTCCCCTTTTCATCAAAGGGCAAGCTACAGGTATGGGCCATGTATCAATGGTGTGGTACCTCATACAGGGCTGACAAATTCAGACATTTTTAATAGTAGCTCCAATCCCCACCCCATCCCCTACCCTTGTGACCTAAGGCCAAGCTATGCATCTGGAGTCATGCCATATAGGTTTGTAATTAGAATACTTGTGGAGCTCAGGTAAAGCATTTTAGATCTATTTAGGATATAGTTTGTTTTGCACACAATACTGTGGACTCTGTGCAAAGCAGCAGACCTGTAACTACAATACCATACACATTGCATACTTGTAACTTTTCTTTCTTTAGGGCACATACTTGGAACTACTCAAAGTATGTTACATGTCTGGAGTTGAATACCATTTTATGCAGTGTCTTGTCAAAGCTGTATAAAAAGTACACGTGGATGGTACATATCCTAGTAGGCAATGTGTGAAACAAAATGCTGCTGTTAAATGTATGTAATTACGGTTTCCTTTTTCCCATAGGAAACCATGGCATAATTGCGTAATGAAGGAGTGTTCATTACGGCAAACACGATGCAGATTTCCCTCACTTGTGTGCATGCACGTGCTCACTTCCTTTCTTCACAACACTGTGCCTGCTCGGGAACCACTATGGGACACTGCAAACCGTCACCTCGACTAGGCGATAAGTACATAAAAAACAAATCTGCCTCACTCAGTGCTGTGAACAAAATAATAATAAAAAACTTAGCAAAATCAAACTGCTGACTACAGCAACTACTTCACCCTCCCATAAACCTGGCTGCACAGCTAGATTTTATTTTATACAATTGCTGAGGCAAAAAAAGGGAAACCCAGCAATTATATAAAATAATCTATGGGTCTGGGTGTGAAACTCGAATTCACACACACCCTCAGGGTTAGATGCTTCACATAAACCCCTCGGGTGTGTGTAAATTCTCGTTACACACCCAGACCCATACTTTATCCTATATGTTATACTGCATACAGAGTTCAGAAGGCCATACACCATCAAGATACAACTGTGTGGTGACTGCAACTTAGCTTTGAACCAAAAGAGGCTCACATAAACCAGCACAGGCTTACAGCATGGAACTGGATCTGTAGCTTGGCCTTGGGTCATGAGGATAGGGGATGATGTTGGGATTAGGCTACTATTCACAAGTTTTAAATATGTTGGTCCTGTATGAGGTACCACACCACTGATGCATGGCCCCATACCTGTAGCTTGGTCTTGGGTAAAAAGGGAGGGGGGGTGGGGAGGGGTAGGACTTAGGCTCAACAACCCTAATAGCACATTTTCAAACTTTGTGAGCATTGGGTTGAAATCCATAATGACACATTCCCAAATTTTGAGGGTTTGAGTTTTGTACTATAGCAACCCTAATCTGCATTAACATTTTTTTTTGCAATGACTATATATGCACAATTCAGCATATAGTGAATATACCAGTATTTTCTATAGTTAGGTTTCCTTTACATGGTATACTAAAAAGTATCTGAAAACAAAATGTTGGTTCCTTGGATATCATATGTTACTACAGCTTATCTAAACTGGACATCTTAATAATCTGCTTCTGACATAATCATTTTCTCCACAACATATTGTGGTATCATAATTAAAATATGAAGATTTCATGTTTAGACAAGCAATAGGAGCAGATGAAAACAAAAGAATGAAGATCAGGTTTTAAGGTACATTTCAAAATGAATAATACAGAAGTGTATCTAAATGTCATTATTTCTAATGTTTTCCCTGATATGACAATAGCTCTTTAAAAATGTATGTTGCTCCTTTCTCAATTACATTTCAACTGACAAATCCTGACTCTACGATCTGTTGTGACATGCAAATATATAAAGAGATACCCTAGCTTGAAACTGAGCTATTATTTAACTGGCAAAAAAGCATTTGCTCATTGAGGTGTTGAATTTGCATGTAATTGAAAAACAAATGCAGTAAATAGAAACTCATATTTTAAATGATGTTTAATGTACACAATGCTGGCACCACAGTGAAGTCCGGTACTGAACAGGTAGGGGCATCGTTAGAAAAAAACATTAAAATGAGGTTTCTTCTGCCTCTCTCAGCAGTTGTCCGGAAATTAAGGCCTTTGACCTGCAAATTTGTATTTTCTCTACATGCTGTGTTTTCGTTTACTGACTCAGTCACATATTGTTACTGTTCCAATTTTACTAGCC
Source organism: Neoceratodus forsteri (assembly GCA_016271365.2). Classification (NCBI taxonomy): domain Eukaryota; kingdom Metazoa; phylum Chordata; order Ceratodontiformes; family Ceratodontidae; genus Neoceratodus; species Neoceratodus forsteri. The sequence continues at coordinate 455,065,945 of CM057451.1, read as the reverse complement.
TTTTAGTAAATTCAATTTATTTTGAAACTGGTAGAAAGGGTGTTTTTAGACTTTTGTGATGAAGTTTATGTTCTTGTTAAGCTCTGACTTTGTTGTCCGAATGCATTTGTGTTCTACTGTATCAGTTAACTGCCTGTATATCCTGTCCTTGCTGCACCTCCATGTTGTTCTGTATATTTACCTTTGGAACCTCCAGGATCATACCTGAAAACAGACATTTTTTTGCCTAGTGTGCTTACCTGGTAAACAAAAGCTAAATAAACTATAGACCTCTGGTTGAGAAAGGCAAATGGCATCATGCAGTCCTAAAACAGGTAGAGAACACCAAGAGGAAGGAGCTGCTGTTATAACTATACTTCTCTACTGGTACTAAAAAACTAGAACTCTACTACTGGGACCTTCAATTTAGGGTAACAACAAAACAAACAAACAAAAAAAAAAAACAAGTTAGTTTGTGTGTCTGAGTTGGCTGAAGTGAATTGTTATCTGTGCAGTTATCTAGGTGTTTGTCTCAGGTGGCTGAAGGAATTGTTATCTGTGCAATGAACTAAGTGTAGAAAGAGCTGTAAAGTAGAGAGTGTGGTTTACCTAGAAGGAAGCCAGGTTAAAGCCAGATTTAAAAACTGCCCTAGATAGCTTCTGCCAGAGAACAAGCAGAGGACACCAAGAGGAAGGAGCTGCTGTTATAACTATACTTCTCCACTGGGACTATATTGCCCTACTTTCCTCCACTCCACCCCCCCCCCACCCTATGCCAGTTCTGCTTTTATAGGCACAGGATTTGACTGACAATAGGGACTTCCTGTTTGGGAGCAGGACGTGAGTGATCACAGAGCCATGAAAGACTCACCAGCCTAGAAGGAAAAGAGTAGCTCGCCTCCCCAAGCTGCTGGAGGTCTGACTCTGCAAGTTAGGAGACTACTGAGAAATATACAAACTTCTTGTCTCAGAACAGGAAGATCAGGAGCTTAAAGGGCACAGAGACAGTAAGTAAGTAGGAAGAAAAAAAATAAAATAAAAATTAAATTAATAAATAAAATAAACAGATGAAAGAGTAAGTACAGTATTCAAAACAACAGTTTAGGGGCCAAAATAAGACATGATGGGAGTGGTGCAGTGGCTGTGGAGCAGCAGTCTTCCGGGAGCCATTCTGGAGGATGCGTTGTCCCATCTGCAGGCACCCCTCTGGGCTGAGAGAGGAGGTTGCTCATCTCTAGGCTGAGTTGGCCAGGATTTGGGGGACCTTCTCTCCCACCCAGGGACAACAAGGGCCACCGCAGTTGCTTCAGAGGTTGCCAAGAAAAAGGAGCGGTTGGATCACAGTGGGCTCAGGGAAGGTGAGGGTAGTGGAACAGAGGCACATCCCTCCAGCTGTACCTCTCCACAATTCATATGCATTCTGGCAAAGTGCGGTTCCTCTATGGAGGCACCTGCAGTAGAGACAAAGGAGGATGCTGGGAACCTCTACAAAGGAGACCCACAGGAGGGTGGCTTGGGACCCCACAGGGGAAGGAAACAACTCCTGGTGGGGGACTCCATTGTTAGGAGGGTAGAACTGGGAGAGGAAGGGGAGAGGGAGGTAAGGTGCTTGCCTGGCACCATGGCTTGCAGTGACAGGGAGCGAATCCTCAGGATTGCCGGAGTAGCTGCATGGGGGAGGGAGCCGGATGTCATTGTCCACCTAGGGACAAATGACCTGGCTGAGAAAGGGATCAGAGCAGTGCAGGAAGAGTTTGTGGAATTGGGGAGGACCTTAGACAAGTAGCATGCACGGTAACCTTCTCAGAGGTGCTGCCTGTCTATGACATGGGTGAGGCTAGGGTACTCCACACCATGGGATTCAATCAGTGGTTGAAAAACTGGTGCAGAGCTCAGAGGTTTGGCTTCACTGGGGACTGGGGGGCCCACCTGGAGTGAAGCAAGCTTATACTGGTGTGATGGTCTGCATCTGTACAGGAGGGGAATCAGGATCCTAGGTGAGAGATTTAAATGCTTCATTGGCAAGAATTTGTCTGGCAAAGTGTGGTTCCTCTATGGAGGCACCCGCCGTGGAGACCAAGAAGGATGCTGGGAACCTCCACAAAGGGTCGTTCCTGAAAATAGGCATGCAATTTGTCTAGTGTATCTACCTGGTCAACAAAAGCTAAATAAATAAATAAATTTAAACTAACCAAGGGGGGAAGGCACTGGAAAGGAGCAGGGAAATCCTAGCCCCCTCCCAAAAAAAATCAGGGTAGTAAGTGAGGTAAACACCAAGACAGAGACGTCGACAGGGAGAAGGGCAGGAGTAATTGGAGAAAATGACAAAGGCAATAAGGACAGGGATGGGGCAAAAAGGGGAAAGGCCATCAAGAAATAAAGGGTAATGAGTAACAATGCTGGTAGTCTGGGCAACAAGCTCCCTGAACTGTTGGCCTTGATAGAAGAGGGATGCCTGGATATTGTAGCAGTCACAGAAACATGGTACACAAAGAACCATGACTGGGATGTCAACATACCTGGGTACACAACCTACAGGAGAGACAGGGAGGGTAGAAGAGGGGGAGGAGTAGCTCTCTATGTAAGGGAAGGGAAAAAAGCAACAGAACAAAAGAGTAAATAGGGAAGAGAGGAGGCACTATGGGTCACCTTAGAGACTGGAAATGACACCACAGTCTGCACAGGGGTTGTATACAGACCCCCATCTCAGAGGGAGGGAATGGACAAGGATATGATAGAAGGCATCCTTAGGATGGCAGTGAAAGGGGACATACTGTTGATGGGGGACCTGAATGTGCCAGATGTTAACTGGAGCACCTTTACTGCAGCCACATCCAACAGCAGGGCCATTCTCGATGCCCTGCATGTGGCATGCCTCAGACAGCTAGTTTTGGAACCCACTCATGAGGTAGCAATTTTAGACCTCATACTCTTAAATGGGGACAGTGAGACGATCTCAGATCTAGAAGTGGGTAGCCATCTGGGAACAAGTGACCACCAAACAGTGTGGTTCACGATAAACTCAGCTACAGAGTCAAGCCATACAAAAGTGAGGGTACTGGACTTCAGGAGGGCTGACTTTGGCAAGATGGGAGAGTGCCTTAGAAAAGCACTAGCAAACAGGCTAGAGGGAGGGGTGAAGCAACAATGGGGAAACATCAAAACTGCCATCACAGAGGGTGCAAGCCTTTGTATGAAGCAAATAAACAAATTAAAATGAAAGAAAAAAAAATGATTCTCAAAAGAGGTAGCGGGGAAGGTTAGCGAGAAGAAGATAGCATTTAGGAAGTATAAGGAAACACAGAAGGAGCAGAACAGAGAACTCTATGAGTTAAAGCAGAAGAAAGCAGGGAGGAAGGGAAGTCAGAATAGCAAAGGCCCAAACTGAGGAAAAGATAGCCAACTCGGTTAAGAAGGTGGATAAAACCTTTTATAGGTACATCAGGGATAGTAGAAAGACAAAGGGAGGTATAGTGAAGCTGAATAGAGTGGACAGTGGGTGGACAGAGAGGGACAGTGAAAAAGCAGGGATACTGAATGAATACTTCTGCTCAGTATTCACAAAAGAGGAAGAGGGGGAGGTACCTAATCCAATTCACAGAAGCTCTCTGGATAGGGGGGTCGATCTCAGTCCTTTCACAGAAGAAAAGGTTCTGAAAGAACTCCAAAAACTGAAGGTGGACAAAGCAATGGGGCCTGATGGGATTCACCACAGAATTGTAAAAGAATTAAGGGGGAGAACTAGTGACACCACTGACTACCCTTTTTAACAAATCATGGGAGGATGATGTGGTACCTGAGGACTGGAGGAAGGCGGATGTGATTCCCCTTCACAAAAGTGGAAGCAAGACAGAGACAGGAAACTACAGACCTGTCACTTTGACCTCTGTAGTAGGGAAAGTGATGGAATCACTTCTGAAGGAAAGAATTGTTGAGTACCTAGAGGCCAGTGGGGCACAGGACCCAAGCAGCATGGGTTCACAGCAGGAAGGTCATGTCGGACGAATCAAATTGATTTCTTTGACTGGGTGACCAAAGTAGTAGACCAGGGAGGGGCTGTGGACATGGCCTACCTAGACTTTAGCAAGGCATTTGACACAGTCCCACACAAAAGATCAATAAACAAATTAACCTGCCTGGGAGTGGGTCCCAGGGTGGTAGCATGGGTAAAACATTAGCTGGATAACAGGACACAGAAAGGAATTGTAAAAGGAGTCCACTCTGAAGAAAGGGGGGTTACTAGTGGGGTACTGCAGGGTTCAGTACTGGGTCCAGTCCTTTTTAATGTCTTTATAAGTGACATTGCAGAGGGACTGGAAGGAAAAGTATGCCTCTTTGCAGATGACACAAAGATCTGCAACAGGGTTGATACACAAGGAGGTGTGGAAAGGATGAGAAGGGACCTGACAAGATTGGATGAATGGTGAGAGGTACGGCAGCTTGGATTCAGTACAAAGAAGTGCAAAATAATGCACCTGGGAAACAAAAACCCAGGGGAATATTACACAGTGGGGGTGGGGGGAGGTAATAACAACAACAAAAAAGGAAAGGGACCTGGGGGTATTCATATCAGATGACTTTAAGGTTGGCAAGCAATGTGAGAAGGCAGTAGGGAGGACTAGAGGGATACTGGGATGTATAGGGAGAGGCATCACCAGCAGAAAACAGGAAATTGTTATCCCTCTGTACAGACAGTTGGTGAGATCCCATCTGAGTACTGAGTCCAGTTCTGGAGACCCCATCTCAGCAAGGACATAGACAGGATGGAGGCAGTCCAGAGGAAGGCAACTAAAATGATACAGGGTCTGCAAGAGAAGCCATACGAGGAGAGACTAAAGGAGCTTAATATGTATACCCTTGAGAAAAGGAGGGAGAGGGGGGACATGATAGAAACTTTTATGTACCTCAGTGGAATCAATCAAGTCCAAGAGGGTAGCATTTTTCAGAAAAAGAGATGTGCAAGAACAAGGGGACACATGGGGGTGCGGCTCAGGGGCAATGTGAGAAAATATTGTTTCACAGAGAGGGTGGTGGACGCATGGAACAGTCTTCCTGAGGGGGTTGTGGGGTCTAAAACTGTGGGAGAATTCAAGAATGCATGGGACAGACATAAGGCAATTCTTGTAGGGGGTAGGAAGAAATAGACTGTTGGTTAAATATGATCTGCAGCGTATCCTATAGGTAGGGAAAAGGCAAACTAAGTGGGCCAAGCAGTCCTTATCTGCTGTCAAATTCTATATTCTATGTTTCTATGTACGTTCCATGTTAAAATAATAATTTCTGTCAGTGTGTAAATCAGAAATATACATTGGATTGACTAAAAGGCAGTAAAAGTAGAACAACAACAGTGCTGAGTCAGTATTTGCAAAAAAAAAACTTTTCTAAGGAAAATGACTTGCAGGTTCAACACAGCTCTACATGAAATATCCCCACAGCATTTATCATATAAGGGCACATCCCTGGCCTCCTGCTCAACATTCCTTCTCACAAAAAAACAAAAAACAAAAAGAGGATCTTATGCAATGCTTTATGGGTGTGTGGATGCTGCAGTATGATAAATGACTGCTGCATTGTGTCTTCATTTAGTACTGTCCTCATATTACCAGCAGGCATTGTAGCTCACCTTTACGGAACTTTAAGATATTCTAGTATAAAATGTGTTATGTCAAGCTGAATTCTATTTTAGTTTGCTCTATTTCAGTGGCAACATTAGGAGGAGGTACAGTAGGTACCCAGCATCCTTAAAGTGACTTGATAGCGTTTTTGTTTCTTTTGCATATCTATCACCAATGCACATTGAAAAGCCTATACTGTATGCCAGTCATGCCTCATATCTGTGAGGAGCTTATGAGTCCATTCCTTTAAATGATTGATTTTATCAGTCTATTGTAAATGAAATGTCTTCTCATTGTTGTTACCAACATTAGATCATCTTTAGAAAGAATCAGACTAAGTGCAAAATGTGAGAAGGAAGCCCCTGGTAACTTGAATTTGCATGCTTTCTTACACACACACACACACACACACACACACACACACACACACACACACACACATATGCACACACTTATGCCTTCCAAAGATGATATTGCATCACTGTCAGCATAAAACCATCACTATACTGTAGACTGTTAAATGTTTATTAAAAGAAAATTGTGAAAAAAAACAGAATAATGCATGGGAAGTGTGGTTAATGAGGTTTGTATGCACCCACAGGATGTGTGATGCCCCATAAACCCCAAGGGTGAAGCCCAAGGGGTTTATCAGGGCATCACACACTGAGGGTGTGCATAAAATCCAAATTTTACAGAATTCCCCATGTTTTATTTTTACTGGTTCTCTGAGAGTTGTAGCATTCTGAACTACTTGGAATAATCATATCATTTTTTTTTATTTTGGCTTCTACTAAATGTTCTGCCTTTGTGGTCCTTACGATAATTTTTTAGGCATTCTATAAGACTAAACAAACTGCTTTCCTCTGCAGATTTCCTTTTTTAAATGTTATCCGAGTGCCACATTAGTACATCTCAGTCCTCTTCTTTTACTTGATTGTTCTTGCTGTCCTCTCCCACTCCTACATGAGCAATCTCAGCCCCATTGATCGGAGGAGAGTGTCTGCTGACAAGTCACAGAACTCTCTTTCCCCTCTGCACCAGCCATGATGGCCACATTGCAGGAAAAAAAGCCTGCACTTTCTAGACCTCCTGTACAAGTTCCGATGACCAACGATGAAACAAAGTTATCGTGGTTGCACAGATTTGCCTGGTGCCAGACAAAGAAGCTGTTTGCAGTTTGGCAGTTTTCTAGATGTGGCATGAGCTGGTTGGCAGCGCTAGAGAAGGTGGCTGTGGAGCTTCTGAGCTGGCTTTGGATAGGCGGGCACAGCGTTCAAGGAATGCACTTGGGCAAACTCCCTTATTCATGGTTAATTATTCACACATGTGAATAACAGAGTTTGCCAGCCACTACCAGCAAGTCATAAACAATGTCAACCAGTAAATATGTAAGCAATAACCCACAATAGGACATACATTTCTAGAGCATTAATGCTTGCCCTGGGTGAGGTGGAAGGCATGAGGCCATTGAACAAGTGACTTTCGATGTACCCAGGAAGTGCATTAATTTTCAAGAAACCTATGCCCTGGAGTGGGTTATTTCACTTATTAAATGGAAATTCTTTTTTTTTTAATGGAAAAGTTTTATTTTCTTTAGTTGGTTGTTGCCGGTAGAATAGATGAGTTTGGCAAACAAAGGCCTTGTGCCTTTGAATGAACTCAGGAACTGTATTTTATACCCTGTTGTGGGGGTTTGCATTTAAAAAGTGACTTTTTTTGTATTTTAATAGAAAATGTTTTATTTTCATTTAGTTAGGTAGTTGCTAGGCAGATTAGGGCAGGTTAGTTATTAACTGTGCCATTTCTATGTAAATAACTGGCCTAGTGCTGTGTTATAATCAGTGAAGTTGTTTGATTTGCTCAATTTTTTTGTCCCATTTTATACAAAAGATAGTTTATATCTCCTTAAGATGTAGATTTTTATATTCATTTGTCATGGATCGTTTTTTTGGGGGGGGATGATAACTCTGGTCTGTAAACTCAGAAGGTATCTCTTTTAAATGACAATGGGCTTGAATTTCAAAGCCTCACGAATGCCACCAGCCCCTGGTGCACTGATCGTTTGGTGCACAGGGCTTGCAGCATTCTCCCAGCCAGCAAGCAGGATCTCAAGCACCAAATGCCACAAGTTACACTAGATTTTCCCTGGTCTAACTTGTGTCATTTTTGGGACCCTTTTTATGGGGCTTGCACCAAACCTTTGGTACGGGCCGACATACATTGAGGAAACAGTCAACTGCACCCAATGTACTAAACTCAGGTGCAGCTGCAACAAAGGAGTTTGGGGCAGCTGCACCAAACCGAATTCTCCTTTGAAAATCTAACCTGCTATATTTATATCTTCCTTGTAAATTTCCAAAAGAAACACTAGTTAAGCAAAAAAGGAGAACTAATGCAGTTACAGTTCAAGCTTCCTTAATTATGTTTGCTTGCACTCATGTGCAAGAAACATAGTGCCACCATACGAGAATTCGTAGGTGTGCCCCCCCCCACTTCCAATGCCCTGCTGCCTTTTGCAGACATGGCCACACGGCGCCATTGAATGTAGGAGCTGTCTATGACAGCTGTTTAGGTGCAGTGGAATACAGCTGAAAGCAAAAAACTACTGCAATCAGCGGCGTCAATGTGTAGACACTGCACTGAAACAGCTGTCATAGACAGCTCCATCCCCCCGCAACAAGTAGCATGCTGGCAGCCCACCCTAACGTGCTCATGCACTCCCTCCCACACACACTGTATGGCCGACGAGGGTGCCCAATTCCCCATCAGCTCTGTTGCGCTTCCCCCCAACAGAGCTCCAGGTGCCAAGCTGGAAGCCCACCCCAACATGGCAACAGTCCGTAAGGCCGACAGGGATGCCCAATCCCCATTGGCTCCACTGTATCCCCCCCAACAGACTTCCAGGTGCCACGCTGGGAGCCCACCCCAGCGTGGCAACAGTCCGTATGTCCGATGGGGGTGCCCAATCCCCTTCAGCTCCACTGCCCCCCCAAACACCTTCCAGCTGCCATGCTAGGAGCCCACCCCAGCGTGGCAAAAATCCTGCATCGTCTTTAAAAAAATGCCTGTAAGAAAAACAGTCCTCGCTGACTGTCTTATTTATTTATTTATTTTTTATTTTTGTCTTTGGCAACTGGTACGCCCATTAGGCACAAGTGCCTGCTTTAAGGGATGACCTGGGAGCACTGGGCGGTTAAGTGACTTGCTCAGAGTCACACAGTATGCAAGTGGAGGTTGTGAGAATCAAACTCAAGTCTGATTTGCTGGATGTACCAAGCTTGTTCACACCTCATTCCTCTAAGCTCTAGGCTATACTGCCAGCCCCTTGTCCCCACCCACCCACCATCTGTGCACCCTGCTTCCCCACACCCACACCTCACCCCATACTTACCTCCAGAGTCCAGCGCGATGATTTTCAGTGGACCGGGAAAACGTCTGCACTCTTCAAAGCCGACCGCGAACTGAAGAAATGCCAGTAAGCTGTATAATGGAATAAATAGGGTTTTTTTCAACTTTGATGCATATCTCAGGTATTTTAGGGAATTTTTTCACCAAATTTTCAACATGGGGTTCTTGAGACCCCACCTCATGAGTTCTGGCAATGTAATTTTGTTATTCAGTCACAAAAGGTGATTTCATGGTCACTGCGTGGAACCACCTTTTGGGACCGATTTTCAAAATGTCAGTGTTACAGTTCATGAGGTAGGCCCCCAAAAACCCTATGTTGAAGGTTTGGTGAAAAAATTCCTCAAAATGACTGTTTTACGAGCATGCATTGCTCAGTTCCTACACACACTCATACGTTCTCAAATTATTTTCTATTTTCACTCCAGATTTTCAACATTGCCATTTTACCACACCTCCTTATGAGCAGTACAGCTGTAATTTTTCACATCTCACCCAAAATGTGTTTCCACACATATAGCACACAATGGCGCAGTCGGTGTGCGAAATCAATGTTCAGGACAGATAATCGCTATGTTAAAAATTTGGTGACAAAAGTCCATAAAATGACTGTTATGAGTGAGCTTTACACAGTTTCCACGCACCCTCGTAGGTTCATAGATCTGTAATATTTTCAGTTCAGATTTTCACCACTGGCATTTTTCCACACTTCCTTATGAACAGTACAGCTGTCATTTTTCACACCATTGCCAAAATGTTTTTCACACTTCCAGTGCAGAAGTGCGTGGTTGCTGTGGGAAATCACTGTTCAGGACAGATTAAGAAAATCACAGTGACACTGTTCATGAGCAGAGGTCCTGAAATGCCTGAGTTGGCAAAAAATTCCCAAACTAACTACATTACGGGTGTGCGTTCCACAGTTTCTATGCACGCTCGTAACTTCACCAGTTTTTTTTATATTTTCACTGCAGATTTTCAACATTGCCATTTTTTACACCTCCCCATTAACAGTACAGCTGTCATTTTGCACATCCTGTTTGAAATGTGTTTTAGCACCTGTGGTGCCAAATGGTGTAATCACTGTGCAAAATCAGCTTTCTTCTAATGAACTGATATTGCCACTGTTCATAAGGTGTGGGATCACAAAAAACCTATGTTGAAAATTTGGAGTGAAAATACCAACGAACGCCTGAGGCGTTAGGGTGTCTGACCATAACACCCAACCCAGTAGAGACTGACAGGCATCGGGGTGTGACTTGGGATTGTTGCCTGTAATGCTCATATCATTTCACCTCCACCCACACCCTGCAGCCAGTGAGAGGCATCGAAGTGTGCCTTGGACTCTTCAGACCCAAAGTTCACCCCATTCTCCTATACTTCACCCATCTCACAGTATTTCCTGATGGAATGGGGTGAGCATAAGGGCCAAAGACCCTAAGGCATACTGTGACACTTGTCGGTGTCTGCAGGTTAGGGTGTGGTGAAATGGCGTGGCCATTAAGCCTGATGACCCAAAGACACACCCCAGTGCCTGTCAATCTCTGTAGGGTGGTGGTGGGGTTGGCTTCAGTTCAATACTTCACTGCCATTCCTATTATGCAGCTCTCTAACTCCTACACTACTAATGCCAATGCCAGCAAGCAAACATTCAGCATTGACAAATGCTTGTTTTTACTTATCAGCAAAAGTCCATTATTTTGTCTATTAAACCTAGGCAGCCTCTGTCCATGGTCCTGACATTTCTTTGCTAACATAGTACCATTAAGTAACTTAAATGGGAAGGGACGTTAGGTCCATCATGCCCCCCCCCACCGTGCAAACACTAAAAATTTATAAGATTCCCTATCCACTATACTACTCAGGGTACCCGGTGTTTCCTTTGGTTAGCATAAATTTGTCCAGATTCACATTAAAGGCTTGTACTATCTTCCTGTCCTCTGTCTCCACTGGTAGCTGTGCCATCGGTTCACCACCATCTGGGAGAAAACAAGGGCTTCCTAGTTTTACCCCTGAATATATCATCCTTGAGCATCCATGATTATTCAATCTTGGTGATGTCTTACAGTATGCAAAAGACTGAGATTATGTCCCCTCTCAGCCTCCTTTTCTCCTGAATGAACATTTTAAGGAACGCAAGCCTCTCTTCAAAGCTTTTGTCCCCCACACTGTTCATCACTTGTGACACTGGTGCATCAGCATCAGTAAGTTAGATTACACATACAGGCTTTTGTTACCTTTCTGCTGTACATTTCTCAACCATGTTTACATGTACTGTATCGTGCCTTTTATGGTGCTTTTTCCTTGTAACATGACCCCAACTCCTGAAAATGTATCTAGTTAGTTACTGTTAGTTAATTACTTAAAGTTTATTCTCTAATAGAAGTGGAAATACACCACTGAGCACTTCTTCTTTAGAAGCGATTCCAATTTTGGTAATCCCTTATGCTCAACTCGCTGTTAAAATATTGCCAATCCTCCACCTATCTAATCAACCCATTTCAAAGTAAAATATCCTCAAGTTACTCACATATCTATTAAATGCTGTCAATCCAGGAAAACCATTTCCTCCCCCCAAGACATCTTCATCCACCCTGACCGCAATATTCAATGTTACTGCATATACTAAATAGTAATTTCTTTTTTTTAACTTTAGTTTTTATTAAAATGTTTATATAGTAAGATAGCTGGGTACATCCTGGAATATCAACAATGTGCAGTTCACAGTACATGTCTATTTTGAGAGTAAAGAAGCAAATATTCAAGGGATCATAAATTTATAACAATATCAGATAAGCATTATTCAGAGTAGTATGAAATAAGCTGAAAAACCCAGAAATTAGTTCCCTCCTTGAGGTTACAGCTGAATGCAGGGAGTGTGAGGGACCCTCCTGCAGTAACTAGGTTATGGAATAATTCAGTGTTGCATCTGCCAATCAAAACCCCAACCCTGTCAATTATCATGATCCCTCCTGGCCTGCACACATTCCCCTTCCATGTCCACCCACCAAGGGATGAACTCTTGTCTCCTTTCCATTATGTAAAGATCCCACTCGTTCCATATAGTCTGAAATAAATACAATTGTTTGTCCAACAGCATATCTGAGTTTCCACATCTTCTAAAGGTAATTGTTGTCCATGTGTATGTAGGTTACTCCATCTTGTATATGTGTATGATACTGTCTTACCAGTGCACGATACAGGGAATTGCATCTGCCACCCATTGTCTAATAAGAGTCTTTTCACTGCCAAGAGATAGATTTTTTTATCAGTATTTCATCCTCCTTGTCACCTCTGTTCAGCCCCTTCTGTCCGGGTCCATCCAGCCCCATCACCTGACTTCCCCAGCATTTACCTTCATGCCTGATTTCCTCTGCTTGCAGGACTTTTTGAAGGGTGCCCAGTCACTGGTGTGGGGTCTGTGAGGCCCCGGACATCATCCTGTGGCCAGAGGGGTTTTACCTCTAGTTTTTGTTGCCCCCGAAACCACACACATGCAATAGCATGATGGATGAGCTCTGCCTTTGCAGAAACATCCTCAAACACCCATGGTTGTTTTTTCCTTGTGCGCCTAGACTGTGCTACCACCTGGACACCTCCAGGTGGCAGTCAAGCAGCGGGTTACACTACCCCCACCCCCAAGGGAGGAGTGCCATCCATTGGGATGCTTGATCCTTCCTCTCTGGCCAGCCCTCAAATGACCCACCTCTGTTTCTGAACCTGGGTTGCTGGTGTGGCAAGAGGTAAGGCGATAGGTGCCTTATCCCTCCACACCACTGGGCCAGCCCAGCACACAGATGTTTAACAACGTACTCAGTGGAGGTTTTCTTGGACTATGAGGGAAACAGTGTAAGAACAACAGCTTTGGTCCCAAGGTTAAAGTAGGGAAAAATTGCTTGGAAATCCAAAATGATTGGATCTTCAGAAAATGTCAAAACACATGGGCATGAGTAGCCCTGGTCTCCCTGCAGTTTTGCCATGAAGATGCCATATTCAGTTCTAGATATTCAATGATGATGTGAGGTGCACAAAAAAAAATAATCATGTCAAACTTTTCCATGCACACTACCACCACAGTAGGGAGGAAGTCGTGGAAAAAGGAAGTCAAAAGATTACAGACCACTGCTCTAGTAGAATGTGCATTTGTAAATGTTTTTTTACCATGCCCCCTTAATATACAGTAGTCAGGTTCCCCGAAGCTGATGAAGAACTTTGTATAAACTAGTTATCCCATGAGGAAGCTCTGAGTCTTGTAGCATCTGAGGAAGAATGGAAATAAAGAGGGAAATCCACCAAAATGAGATCCAAGAGCTGTGACTTTCATACATTCTAACCTGAAAACAAAGTGGTCCTAGGTTTAAAGATTGTGTCTGAATTTCTGAAAAGGGTGCACCGTGCCACCATCTAAAAATCTGGAAGGAAAGAAAGCCTATTAAGGTTCTACTGCTTGAAGGAATGATCCATTCATGAAGGAGAAATCTAGCTGTGTATGGAAAGGACCAATACAGAACAAATTTTTACTTGATTAATTTTTGTGATACCATCTTTGCTAGATGTGAAATGTCTGTGAATGGGTTAAGTGTCAGTTGCTAGATAGGAATCTAAGGCAAAAAGAGAAAAGAGTCCAAGAGAGGGCATAAAGATTCTGAGCATAAATCTCCAAACTTCTCCAGCATGCTGAATACACAGATGACAACCAGCAAAAAGTTGTACTTAGTTGGGTAGAATCAAAGTAAGAGTCAAGGTTAGGGAGAGCTAGCCCTACCCCAGCCTTAGCTAGCTGAAGCATCATAAGTCTGATGCACGGACCTTGCCCATCCAATAAGAATCTACAGCTGAACTTCTGCCATATCTGAACTTGTTTGGGAGAGGTGGCAGCAAGATGATCTGAAACAGATAAAGTAATCAGGATAAAACCATCATCTTGACTGGCCCTACCTTTTGTATCAAAGGTAATGGTAATCATTGCAATGCAGAAATATCCTTCTTTATGTGTACACCTAAATATTTCACTAAAGAAGTGAACTAATGAAAAGCAAAGTGACATTCTAGAGTGGGAGAAGGGGAGAAACCTAGGCAGAGAACCTCTATTTTAACCTACTTTAATTTATATCTGAGAGGGGGGAACAAAGTGAGCCAGAGTGTCCTACAACAGAGTTTGAGACTCTTCTGGCTTCGTGAGGTAAATCAAAACAGAACTGCAAAATTGGCAGGACCACTAACCAAGCTGTTTCAAGCATCTCTCAATCAAGGGGAGGTGCTGAAGGTCTGGCATCAGGCAAACGTGGTGCCAATTTATAAAAAGGGCTCAAGGCAGGATGTGGGAAATTATAGGCCCGTCTGCCTAATTACTGTCCTGGGTAAGGTCTTGGAGGGGGTCATCAAGGACTATATACTTGAATATATACATCAGGCAGATGACATTGATGTCACACAGCATGGCTTCATGAGGAGCCATTCCTGCTAAATGAACCTTCTTGAGTTTTATGTAAAAGTTAGCAAAGCACTTGATGATGGGGACTCAGTGGATGTAATTTTTCTTGATTTCTCTGAAGTGTTTGACAGGCTTCTGCATGGGGAACTGGTGGATGCACTTATAGAGCACAACATTAAGGGAACATAACCTGTTGGCTTGAATCGTGACTTTCCAACAGAAAGCAAACAGTCTGTATTAAGGGATCCTATTCAAAATGGTTGGAGGTGCCCAGTGGAATCCCCCAGGGATCAGTACTAGGACCATGTTTGTTTAACATATATATTTCAAGTTTGTCTTGCAACAAAGATGTCTGATTATCAAAATTTGCTGATGATACCAGTCTAGGTAAAACAATAAACTGTTTAGAGGATGCTGTCTCTCTCTACAGGGGGCCTTAGGTGAGATGGAGGATTGGTCTAGGAAGTACAGCCTGTCATTCAACACAGAAAAGTGCACCATAATGCACTTTGGGAAAAAAATTTGTATGACACCTTACATGCTGAATGGTAATATCTTGAAAGTAGTTTCTGATGAGAGCGATTTGGGAATAAGAATTACACATGACCTCAACTTTAAACAACATGGCAGCATGGTGACAAAGCAGGCTGGTAGCATATTACAATGTATTATCAGACACATCAAGAGCAGGGATGGAAATGTGCTGATGCCATTGTATACCTCACTGGTCAGACCACACATGGAATAATGTGCGTAATTCTGGTCTCTGGGATACAAAACACAGATCCAAGCATTAGAGAGGATACAGTGGAAGGTTACGAAGCAGATCCTTAAACTGAGATATATGGATTATGAGGAGAGTCTGGGTGAGCTGGGGATGTACTTGCTGGAATTTTGAAGACTTAGGGGTGACATGTGCATAGTTTATAGGGCACTGCATGATGAAGGTCTGTGGGAACAGCTTGGTCTAGTTACAAAGGAGTCGGGTACTGCACCAGAAGACACCCATTGCAGATAAAAGGGGAGAGGTTCCAAACAGACAAAAGGAAGCATTGGTTCTGCATTAGAGTTGCTAAAATATGGAATAGCCTCCCAGTAGAGGTAGCAGTTTGTAAAACCATGACTGAGTTTAAGACTAAATTAGATAAACACCTGATATTAAAAAAGATCCAGGGGTATAGTGAATAAATTAGAGCGAGCTCCATGGACTCCGGTCTTTTTTACTCTGATAAACCTATGTAACCTATATAAAATGCTGTCAGTATAAAAGAAACATAGAAACATAGACGCTAATGGCAGATAAGGACCGCAAGGCCCATCCAGCCTGCCCATTTCTTTTTCTACCTTATAAACGTGCCATCGGCCTTTGCTCTGTCAATGACCTATCTATTCATACTCATCTGTATTGCTCCCTTATGCCTATCCCATGCCTGTTTGAAGCTCTGCACTGTATTCATATCCACCACTTCCTGAGGCAGGCTGTTCCATGCATCTACTACCCTTTCTGTGAAAAAGAACTCCCTCACATTACCTCTTAATTGGCCTCCCTCTAATCTCATGCAGTGTCCTCTTGTCCTGCTATTTTTATTATATTGAAAACATGTTAGACTCTTTCACTTTGTTAATGCCCTTAAGGTGTTTGAATGTTTGAAAAGGGCTAAGTTGCAGAGTTGTGGGCCAATGTACTCCTTGGAGTATGCCAAAGGTTCCAGAAAAGAGCAAAAAGGAGAGTAGAGAGGGCAATCCTGCTGAGTGCCCTGAGATGGAGAAAATAAAAGGGAGAGAGAGCACACCATTAACTGCAATGTAAGCATGGGAATGGGTATAGCTACTAGAGAGAAGAGCCAGAACCTGGGGGGGGGGGGAACCAAATACCTTTATGGAATACAAAAGAAATGTCCAGAAAACTATAAACACTTTTGTGCTTTCTAACTAAGGATTCTCTAAATTTTGTTGACTATGCAGAGTGCATTTGATGTTGCCATGGGCCTAATAATACCTGACAAAGCCAGTTTGATCTTAATAGGTTCATAGGTTTATTACAAGTCACAAAGACCTATTATGACTCACCACTATATTAGTGGATATACCCGTATATATCCAAAGCCATGTGTTTATCCAGGGATTTTTTTTAAACTAGTCATAGTTTGATAGATCACTACCTACTCCCTACTACCTAGCCCCCATCTCACCCATCACTGTCAACTTTACGCTAGGTTGGGGTGGCTTTCCCCTTGTAACCATCGCTCCTTTATCCTGGACAATTTTACTGACAACATCCTCTGTTCATCCACCTCTCCTGCATCCGTTGCTCTGCTTAAACCTGTCCCCTCTAGCTATACACTGAGGTCTATTGACTCCCAGGCTCTCATGGTCCCAAAAACTTGCTCCATCACAGGGGACCGTGCCTTCGGAGCCCATGCCCCTAGATCTTGGAATCAACTCCCTGATTATGTATGGACTGCCCCCTCCCACAAGAGTTTCAGGACTTCCCTCTGGGACCGCCTAATACAAGCCTCAGCCTGCCTCTGTTCCTAGCTGTCTCCCTCCATTGTGCCCCGAGGTCCCCTTGACAGCTCATGAGCAACAGTATAGATTGCCCTCTTTGTAAGGGCTCCTACATCTGCCTGGCCCCCTGGCCATCTCCCTGTGGCTGCCATGCCCTTTTGCTGCACTTACTATGTATTTTCTATCTGCCTGCACCTGACTGCAGTCTGCTGCCCTATTCCTGTCTGTACCTCGCTGAACTGTTGCTATCATGTTCCACACTGTATTATTTGCCTGGACTCTCTGCCAGCACTGGAATGTACAGTATTGACTAATTGTTACCTTGTCTCTGACATGTTGTTTTGCCTTTGTAATTCTCCAGGTCGCTCCTGAAAATAGGCACTTGACTGTCTAGTGTGCTTACCTGGTAAACAAAAGCTAAATAAATAAAAAAATAAAATATTCCAGGAGAGAATTCCATACTGACACAACCCTACTTGTAAACCATCAGGCTCTCTTTGTTGTTTTTACCAATGCTCCCTTCAGTTGCAGTGAATGTCCCCTAGTTAGTCTTGTATAGGTTTTTCTATGCAGACATAAACGTTTCATATATGGGGGGTCTTTAAAGGCTCTAAAAACTTGACAGAAATGGCCTCTTACACTCCTATAATGCATAGAATATAATCCCAAGTCCCCAAGTCTACATTCATAAGATTGATCCTTTACTGACCTTCTTTTTGCAACCTTTCTCTGGACACCTTCAGTCAATTTTTTTCCTGATATACTATGTTAACCTATGATCCTTTGCCCACTGAACAATTAGTGACAAGTTCCACTGTAACTGTTGAACTGACACTATGTCATTCACAACTGCTCCCAATTTACTGTCATCTGCATACTTCACTAACCATGTGCTATTAAATGTTGTCATGGTAGAAATAAGTACATTAAATAGTGTTGGTTCCAAGATCGATCCCCGCGGGACCCCACTGGTCACTTCCCCCCACTCTGAAAAATAATCCAAAATCCCCACTCTTTGCCTCCTGTCACTGGCCCATGCCGTAACTCATTTAATAATGTTAATGTTCAGTTGAAGTTCCTTCAATAATTTAGTCAAGATCTGATGACAACCCTGTTCAAAGGCTTTTGAAAAATCTAAATATATAATATCAACGGGAAGACCCTCATCCAATGCCTGACTAACATTTTCGTAGAACTGCATCTGAGCAGTAAGACATGATTGCCCTTTGGTAAAGCCATGTTGGCTTATATCTACATTACTCTGTGTATACATGCGATTACATATCAACTCCTGAAGAATACTTTCTAACATTTTACAAATTTGTGAAGTCAGACTAATTGGACAATAGTTTTTAACATTCTTTCTGTTTCCCTTCTTGAGAATTGGTGTAATTGTTGTTAATTTCCATTCATCCAACACCACCCCTTCATCAATAGATGCTGTAAAAAGCAAAGCTAGTGACCCCTCAAGCTCATCTCTCAACTCGATCAACAATCTGGGATGAATCCCATCTGGGCCAACAGATTTATTAGGTTTTAATGTATTAATGTTATCCCTTACCATAAATTTAGTTATAATGACTGGGTCAGAAGTAAGGGAATCTAAATCATTAATGCAGTGTGATATACTCATGTTATCCTTTTTTTGAAAGGTGTCAGGAAAATAATTATTAAACTCAATTGCAATTTCTCCTGAGTCAGTAAGTATCCTATCCCAGGACTGAATTGATCCCAACTTATTCTTATTGCCCTTGAGAGAACCTATGTAGTGTACTTAAAGAATATTTTTTGTTGTCTTTCACATCTGTAGCTAGTTTTAGTTCCATATTGCATTTAGCTTTATTAATTAATTTCTTACATAGATAAGTTTGTTTTTTATACTGCAACCAGTTTTCATTAGTTTTATTTTTTTAAACCTTCCATATAGTTTTTTCTTTTTATTTGTACTCCTTTTTATGGAGTGTCCAAACCAAATAGGGGTTCTGCCATATTTTTTATATTTCTTTACAACAGGCACATCTATATCAATACAATGATCAATATGCTGTCTAAGGGCATGCCAGATATCAAGTGCATTAATATTACTTAATTCACTTCCCCAGTCCCAGCCTTTTAGGTTATTCTTCATAGGAACATAGTTTGCCTTGTTATAACACTTGAGTTTAGTTATACCTTCAATTGCTTGCTGTCTTTTATCTATGTTAATATTATAATGTTATGATCACTGTCTGACAGAGGTTCAATTATTTGTAAGTACATTATATTTTCTGGTGATGTTGTCAATACCAAATCCAGGGTATTGTTACCCCTAGTACCACCAGTAACTAATTGTTCTAAATTTTCTTGAATTATATCAATAAACCTATTTTCAAAAATACTGTTACCTTTAAGGGAACTTCAATTTAAGTGAGGAAAATTGAAATCTCCTAATAACAGATATTCCCCATCCATTTCAAATTGCTCAAGAACTGACAGAAAATTAACATTTTCTTCATAACTAAGGTAAGGTGATCTATAACCAACCCCAAGTGTTACAGTTTCATTATACAGCTGCACCTTTACCCATAGTATTTCAGTGTCCTCTATGTTATTATCAGTAACACAGACTTTATGTACCTGCATGTTTTCTTTAATATACATAGCTAATTCTCTACCATGTTTAGTTCTTCTATTTTTTCATATAATATATAACCTAGGATATTCTTGCCCCAATCATAATCTTTATACCAAGTTTCAGTGACCATGAAGATATCAACTTTCTTGCTAATGATTTCATTCCAAAGAATGTCCAGTTTATTTCTTAAGCTTCTTGAATTAACCAGCAGGACTTGTATCTTTCCAACGTTATTAGGTGACATTGTGTCAATTTAGGTATAGTTACTTCAGTATGTATAGAATGATTATCTGTTACAGTTAATGTGCCCAAAAATGTCCCATCCCACCTGTATCTAGTTTAAAGCACTCTTTAAATGTTCTACAAATAGATGACCCAATAAATGACTACCAAGTCTACTAAAACGTAATCTGTGTCTTCTGAAATATTCTTTTTTACCCATGAATTATTCCAAAGTTTTAACACAGGTTATCTTTTTGATAAGACACCAGTGTCTTAACCAGTTGTTCAGTCTAATTGCTTTATGCTCAATTGTTTTGTTTCCTCACATAGTGGGTAGAATTTTGGAAAAAATAATCTCACATCCAGCCTTAGTAATCATTGAATACATTTCTACTAAAACATTAAATATGTCCTCTTCCAAGTGATATCTTATCTCATTTGTCCCTATGCATATTAAAAACAAAGAATTTCAGGGCACTTTCGGTAGCAAATCAGATAAACAAGTCAGAATATCTCTAACTCCAGCACCCGGAAAGCAACTACTGACTATCTGACCCTTATCCAATTTTGTTCTATAATGATCTGTATAACGTGTAATGGAGTCTCTGAGGATGTAAACTTTTCTTTCTACTTTGTTGTGGTTAGACACACAAAAGTTAGACTTACTAATCTCATTTGATATTTCTCAAGTCTCCATATTTTCCTGCTCTATTAGTAGATTGGATTCTGCTCATGTACTTGTCTCTAGACGATCATTATCTGTCCGTATGTGTGTTTCAGAATGAGTAGTAGTTGATGTATAAGCTAGGGGAGTACCTGGCCTATCCTTTTTGCAAAGAATGCTGTAAAAGTCTTATAATCAATATTAAGTACTGAAATTGGGAGAAAGGATGCACAAAATTGTTCATACTTGTGTTTTGGAATAGCAGAAATAACTACAAAATCCTAACTAACCAGAACTGTTCACTTTTTCAAATGGGTCCTAATAATTTAAGCATGTAGGGAAGTAAGCAATCTTTAAATGTTTTAAAATATTCTGGTGGGTAGCCATCTGGGCTGGGGCTTTTTCCAGTTTTATAGGAGGAGATGATAGAAAGAAGTTTGTAATGTATCAGTGAGCCAACAGGGCCTCTCTTGAAAATGCTATGGTACTGAAGAAAGTCTCTAACAACCAAGAATCAGGAACTCTGTCCTCTGTATAGAGATGTCAGTAATAGGTTTGAAAGGCCAATAAAATATGGGATCTATCTGATACATTGGCACCTGTATCTGACTGTTTAATAAACGCCACTGTGTTTCCACAGATGATGTGCCAGTAAATGAGAGGCCACCATAATAATATTTTTGCCAAGTAAAATTAAGGGCTATCTCAGTTTGATAAGAATAAATATCCTGAGTCTCAATTTTGGCTTAATAATATCCTCTGACACATTTTATTTATTGATTTATTATTGAATAGAATCAGAATTACAATCCTTGAGTCATAGACTCCTTTGCAAAGGCTCCACGTCAGTAAAAAAAGGAAAAAAAGTACACATACATAACTAATGTAGTACAATACATAGTCATACAGTACAGGACAGTAAACATTGGAGGGTTACATCAGCAGGGATCTTAAAGAAGGTCCCGGGTCAAAGTTATGTAAATATGACAAGATACAGTTTTGGAGGGTCTTAAATGGGCCCAGAGTCATATTTTATATACAGTGAAATCGAAGTGCCTGGGAGAGACAAATGTGGGAGGCAGAAGAGAAAAATATCCCTTATCTGTGGGCATCCTTACAGCATTAGATCAAGTACCTGATTACAATATGGCCCCTACTGAAGGTCAGAAAGGGAGGTGGAATCATAAGGGGGTGGAAATTTATTTACAGTCACAGGTTGCAGAGTCAAGGGGGAGGGTCTTGAGACCTGATTTAAATTTTACTGAGACAAGGGGCCAGGGAGATGGAGGATGGTAGGCTGTTTAGCCACAGGGGAGTACGATATCAGAAGGACCTTTGCCCAAGTGATGTTCTACAGTGAAGGACTAGGACGGAGGAGTTGGCAGAGTGCCTAAGGTCCCTCCTGTGTGGGACTATGTGGATAAGTGGGTGGAGGCCGATTGGTGCTTGCTTGTGTAGTATCCTTTTTGCAAGGATGCAGATGTGGTACTTAAGCCTGCCTTGAAGTTCAGCCAACCAGTATGTTTATAAATCTCACATGTGTAAGTTAACCTGTCACATCCAGAGACCAGGTGGCAGGCTTTATTGAGGGTGAGGCTGATGCTGCATAGGGCAGTTTGATCGGCAGACCTATAAATCACTATTCCATAGTCCACCAAGGATAGAATTGAGGATGACACAGCAAGATGCATGGCCTGTGGGGAAAGGCAGTGCTTATGTCTGTACAGGATTCCAACTGGGTGTTAACAGAGGAGGAGGCATGTTGTATGTGTGAGTGGTAGGTGAGGAGGTGTCCAATGTGACTCCAGGTATTTGAAGCATGAGATCCATTCAAGCGCAGTGCCATGGGAGTTTATGACAATTAACTGCACGTGACAGAATGGGTTATGGCGGTGGGCAAAGATCATAGATTTAGTCTTCTTGTAGTTAAGTATTAGGTGGTATTCAGAGAACCAGGTTTCAAGTTCACTAAAGAAGCCCTGCAGGGCAGTTCGAAGTGAGTTGGGATAAGGATGTTTCCAAAGACTACAGCATCATAATTGGCATAAAGCAGCAGCTTTCCACTGCAGGACTGAGGAAGGGAGTTTAGGAAGAGCGTGAAGAGTAGTGAGCCAAGTACTGACCCTTGTGGGACTCCAGCTAAGACCGGTCTACTGGAGGAGATGGTTGAATTGATTTTGACCTGTTTGATCCAGTCAGAGGGATAATCTTTGAACTAGGAGGTTGCCTCCGGGGTGAAATTCAGGGATGGAAGGGTGTGGAGAAGCAACATGTGACTGACGGTATCAAAAGCTTTGATCAGATTGACAAAGAGCGTCATCATGCTGATAAGCAAGCTTTTTTTCAACCAGCATCTCCAAAATTATGTGTGAGGTGAGCCTTGTGTTGTCTTTTCTTATTGGCTGAATAGGCAAAGTGAGGCCCATGAAGGATCAACCTAAAGGTGTCTCAAAGGAGCCCTTGACTGGGTTCTGAGGCCATACTTTCCTCCTTGATCATTCAGAGTGAGGTTATAGTCACCCTGTATCAACAGAACCCCTTTTGCAAATGTCAAGATTTTGTTTAATAACAGAAAGTTAGCTACGGCATCCATCCCTGGGGTCAGGTACCAACTAGATATAGTAACTCTTTCCCATGCAAAGTTCCACTACTGTACTTAAAGCCAGATTACTGTGACCATCAGCATAGTGGTTCATGACCACAAAGGGTTGATGTGGCTATCAGAACTGTGGCACCCATTCGTTTTCCCATCCCAAAAAGGAAACAACAATTTCAGAATGCCCAAATTTCCCAGTTTTTAGTGTTCCGTTGTTGAAAGATGCATTTCTTGCAACAAAAATTTACCCCATTTCTCTTGTTTTAATTATTTAAATAAATCATAACACTTTATAGGATTATTGACACTGTTGACATTCTGGGAGAGTACCATAGTAACTTCCATGCATCCCATAATATTAAAGGAGTAGTACACCTTCATATCTTGCAAATGTTGTTTCCTTGACAACAGATAACACTTTTTGTGTAGCTGTTGGGGATATATATATATTTGCTTTAGTTTGTTTTCACTGTTCACATCAGCCCCTGTAACTATCATGGGAGGTCTTTATTTCTGGTTGTTGAAATGCCATTGTCTCTGAGAGCTGCATTAGTATAGGAGAACATGATGCCACTGCACCCTTTACACCATGTATCTCTGTGCTGAAAGTACACTTAACCCGACACACAGATTGAATGCAATTTAAAGGAAAAAAAAAACTACATTACATCTATGACAGTTTGTAAAGCTAATTGAAGGTAAATGTGGTATTTCATACCTTGCTGTAACTTGTTTTGCTGAATTATAAACCAGCAGAAAGACATACTGTAGAGTCTAAATGGTGCTGATACATCATGTTTTCATATGCTAATGCAGCTCTCAGGGACAATGAGATTTCAACAACCAGACAATTGAGACCCCCAGGCAAGTTACAGGGGCTGGTGTGAGCAGAGAAATCAGACTAAAGCAAACACATATATCCCCAACAGATACACAGAAATATTTGTCTGTTGACAAGGAAACAAATAACATTTACAAAGTATGAGGTGTACTACCTCTAAGTTAATCAACCCACCCCACCCCACTGTCCCAACCTCAGAGATAGGAACCAATAATTCCCAATCTTGTCAGTGAAACATTAACAGAGGTGCACATTATTTGTCAAAACAGGAGAAAAATAACATGAAAATAAACCAGTACAGATAAACCAGGTGAACAAACCAACCATCCTGCCCCAACATTGGGTGGAAAACTAAGAAACTTGGTAGTAACTTCCAAGGCTGGGCAGTCATACCAGCCAGAACAATTGGGATGGCTACTGCAACCCCAAAGAGGAACATACTAATTAAAGCCAGGCACCTGTGAGGTCAGATCTCCCTCTCAGTGTGTTGTCATGACCCGTGTGGCTGTAAAAGAGAGAAGTGTTATCACGCCCCTGCCCTCCATTAGAAAAAACAGTCAGTGCATAGGGGTGCACCAAGGGAAGAATACATAAAATTGAGCATTTTAGATAAATGAAATATGCCCAAGATGGATGCATTGTTCCTTGGCACCAATCAAACTTATATTAAAGTAAGAAAAGTATATCTCTAGAAAAGGTATCAATTCTGGTCAGTTGGTTTAGGTGGTGAAATTGCCCACCTAGGAAGGATGACTAACTTTTAAAAGGGTGGGTCTCCTCCTTTGTGGGAATCCCTAAACTCAGGTGCTTTCCCAATCTAAAGATATTAACTAATAATGTCCAACAACCTCAGGTGCACCCCCTCCAGTAAACATTTTGCACAGTAAATGGGGAAAGGCAATGTACCCACTGGAGTAGGGAATAAAACACTAAAAAGGGAAATAGCTAAATAAATAAACAGAATCAATTCACACAGTGCTGTATATCGAAAGTCAACTAAAAACATCAAGTAGAATAACATTTTAACAGCCATTATTAAAAATGTTGTATGTAGAGTAGGAGAGAATAGCAATGTTCAATCCCTGAGGAAGTAAAGGGAGACTAATCAAACACTCTTATAGCTAGTCACTGAACTCTCAGGGAATAACAGCTTAGTGCACTATAAGTATTTGAATCTCTCCTATAGACAAGTTGTACCTCATGACTGTCATTGCTTACAAGTGCTGTTTCTGTGATGTTTAAATGGGCTAAGAAGGAGAGCCCACTGACATAAAGATTGCATAAGCATGTGCATAGCATCCAAACCTTAGAGCCGGAGAAATAAACACATATCTTGCCCACAGGCCAGCAATCAGGAGGAAGCTCTCTATCACCCCCGACCCTCCAGCCTAGACCTGGCATCAATCAAGTCAGAGGCCAATCCACCTGCATATCCTGTCTACAGCATATAGCTACAAAGTAAAGGTAATAAGCCTCAGGTGGCAAACTGAGTGGGTGTGAACCTCAAAGTGCACTGTGCACAATAGCTAAAGACCCAGTGCCATATAAGTGTGTTAGGGCAGGGTGAGGGCATCCCATGCTACCATAGAGGAGACTTCAGATCCTAAAGAGCACACTATTGGCTTTTGAAACAGCAAACTGGGGCAAAAAATCTGTGCAGGTCACTCTGGTGGGGTTCTTCTCTCTCAACATCATCTCATCCCTGGAGTGTTTTGTAGCACATGCAGTAGGAACAGGTGGTCAGCCCCCACCCAAACTAGTGCTTGGCCAGGCCAGTAGCCCCTGGGCACAATGATCCCCCAGGCCTGGTACCTTTCAGCAGTATGCATAGATCAGTTTAATCTACAGATCTGAGCAAGGCAGCCCAACCAGAGTGAGTGGACTTTTAAATCTCGTAGTTGCTGTATAATTCTTTCATTGTCACCACTGACTGTGCTTTCTTCTGAACTGTTGAGGTGTCACTCGACAGGCCATCTTTTGAGATCATGCATGCCAATCTGTAGGTCAGATGGCAGAGGGCATATTCTACCTCCTCAGCTGCCTCATATGGTTTCCTCTCAGAAAAGAACTGTAAGCAATACAGGGTATGGGGTACAGCATTTAAGATAAATTGCACAATTCCATCATTATGCCTCTTGTCTTAGTATTTTCTTGTGCAAAATTGCAAATGTGCACTACAACATCATCTGCATTCATGGAGGTGCTGGAATGGTGAGTGAAGTTAACACTGACCTAGCATTTGCTCTGCCTCCCTGTGCTTCATCAGAGTCTGACAAAGCTCCAGGAAGTGGAACAAAAATAGCCAGTGTCAGCTTTCACCACCATTCCACACCACTGAGAATATACCAGAAGTGATATTGTAGTGCATGTTTGAAAACTGTGCACAAGAAAATAAAAACAAGAAGGATAACTTGATGGAACTGTGGACTTTATTCTTACAGTTCCTCATAGCAGGAGGTGAGTGCTGCCTCTTTCCAGTAACTGAATCAACTTTTGGGCTAGGTGTCACTGTACATGGTGGGCATCCATTCTCCTTAACATATATGAAATCTGAGTTGGTTTAGCATTTAAGGCTTGTAGGGTTGGAGCATATTACCAGCATCTCCTTTGAAATGCAGGTGGCTAATCATTTTCTTGGTAGACTGCTCCATCTTGAAAAGATAGTGGTGAGTTTCACCAGGCTTTGATCAGAATGTCTTCTTTGATGGCATACACAAGAAATTGGACAATAGCTAAGCAGAGGTGTGCATTGGAGCCAGATTTTTGGGGGCCCAGAGCATGATGTGCTCACCCAATGTCACATAGGTAATGTTGGGGAAAAGACAGCATATCTCTAAAAATCTCTCCAGAAACGTGTGCAGATCCACACCCTCAACCACCTGAGCCAGTCCATTACCTTGGATATTTTTGCACCTGGCCTGACTCTCCATATCCTCTTGTATTTCTTGTATTTGGCTGTGAGAGTTGGTCAAGCTGAGCAACAAAATCTTGAGTTTGTCTACATGAGTGTAGGTGGTGGTAAGCTGCTTCCCTGACTCGAGTATCTAACTGCCAGACATCAGTCTAAATCTCTTGCAAGGCATTTTATGTATTTATGTATGTGAAGTGAAGCCCACCTGAATGAAGCACTGTGTCACTGGTTTCCTGCATTGTTTGCTGCAGTAACTCTGCTGCAGAATTCTGCAGTGTTGGGCTTCACCCTGGTGGGCTTCACTGTATGTATGTATGTGTGCATGTGTCTATGTATGTAAGTATGTATATAAGTATGTAGGTATGTATGTATGTATTTATTCGTTTATTAACTGGGTAAGTACACTGATCCCAGGAACCATTTTCAGGCATGACCTGGGCCATAAAAGTGGCACTTCCAGTGAACAAAAAGGTACATAACATGGGTAGTTAGAATATACAGAACATCAGGGTGGGTGCACCAAATTAGGGTAGAATTCAAAGGTCCTGTAGTACATACAGTGCTTCAGAGTGCTAACACATTGGATACAATACAAAGGTCTGGAAACTATACAGTGCATCAGAGGACTGACAGGTGAGATGTTATATGAGTAACCTGGAGGGCATAAGTGGTAAAATCTAATGGTAACTTGGCATGAGTTATCTAGCAGTCCAGCAAAACTAAGAGATAGGAGCAACATAGAGCATAAACAGTCAAAATAAAGGTGCAGCAGGCATTAGCAAAACCCCGTAACTATATATGTATTTATTTATTTATTTATTCCATTTTGGTGGCCGGGTAGGCCCACTGAGCCCTGAAGGTCCCTTTTCAGGGGCTACCGATAACAATACAAGATAAAATACAGTGGAGAAAACCTTTTGATTACATAGGTTGTTCAAGCATAAGGTGGTTACAGACAGTGGTTACAAACATGGTTATCATCATGACACAGTTTTGTCTTGGTACTACTTGGTATAGTGATATACATGAGGTAGCATTGGTCCCTAGGTGTCCAGATACTAGAGGAGGCACATATGACAGAAACTTGATAGAGTATGGATAGATTCTGGTCCTGAGTCAGTGGCATCCTGATGGACAAGCTCGAGGAGTTGGAGTACTGAGATTGGGGGGGGGGCACCTGCAGACAGATGCCAAGAGTAGAAAGCTTATCAAGTTTGTTCTAATAGCAGATGGGGAGTCAATGGAGAGGAGTGAGGCAGGAAGGCTGTTCTGGAGTTTTGGGGCAATGACAGAGAGGGCTTTCTGTCCCATGTACCATTTATTGTATTGTTATTATTTGAAGTTTGTTGTTAAGGCACCTTGGTTTTAGAAAGGTATGGTAAAAATAAAGAGTATTATTATTATATCAGTAGAGGATTGGGGGAGGTTAAGTAGTTATTGAGACGTTGACCTCAGCTCCCTTGTGCTATGTTTAATTGTAAGAAGTTCAGCTGGAGGAGATGCAGCTCCTGCGGTAAGGGATTTGTGGACAAGACTGCCCAAGTTAAGGTCACAGCAGGCCTGGGGAAAGAGCCACCCTAGTGAGGCATACAGGGTGCACTGGTGAGTAGTAAGTGGGGCAAGGAGTATGAGACAACATGCGCTGTTGCATGCAGTATTGAGATGGGCAATTAAATGAGATGAGGCTTGGGATGTAATAGGGGAGCCATAGTCTAGAAGAGGTAGAAGCATGCCCAGGCCCTATTGCTAGGTGCACCTCCAGGGTCAGAAAGTGTCTCAGGTGATAGCAGACATCAATTTGTTGATTGATCCTTCTTACTGTCATCCTGATGTGGTCATGGAATGTAAGGGAGGGGTCCAGGATGACACTGAGGTATTTTTAGCTGGTTACCTGTTCAAGGGTGGTTCTGTCTGGGGCATGGATGAGAAGTGAGTTGGGCTGGTCCCAAGAGCTTTTAACCAGCTTATTTTTTGGATCCAAAAATCATGGTCTTTGTTTTCTTTGTATTGACCAGGAGTCTGTTGGCTGTGAACCAGCTGTGAGTGAGTGAAAAATCCTTGGAGAGGGAGTGAGATACAGTATGAGGACTGTGCCCACACCTGAAAAGGATTAGGTCATCAAGTAAGTTGTTAACTAACAGGGAGAAAAGGATGGGGCCTAGTATGGACCCCTGTGGACCTCCACTACACACTTGAAGAGGACCAGAGGCTATCCCTCTGTTGCAAACCCTGTTGGATCTGTTGGAGAGATAGTGTTGAAACCATTCTGAGGTGCCAAAGGAAAAGCTGTATGATCTGAGTTTGTATAGGAGGAGGTCATGGTCTACGAGATCGGATTCCTTTGAGAGGTCGATGAAAATTGCCCCTGTGAGCATGCCCTCATCAGCAGATCTATGAACAAAGCTGGTGAAGCAGACAAGGGTGGTGGTAGTGCTAAAGCCCTTGTGAAAGCTGTGCTGGTTGGGTAGAGCAACGTGTGCTTGGTGATGTGGTCTGACATTTGCAGGAATATGATTTTTCAAGGACTTTGCTAAGGTGCGAAAAGGTGGAGATGGGCATGCAGTTGTCCATGAGCTTGGGATCTCCTGATTTAAATATGGGATTATACTGGCTTGTTTCAGAGCTGGGGAAGGAGACAGTAGACAAGGACATGTTAAACAGAAAGGCCAGAGGCTGCACTATAAAAGCGCAGATAGTTTAAGAAATCAGGGACAAAGGCCATCACCCCTGCACTGCTGGAGGTGGGAGATCTTTGATGAAGGAGTAGACTTCTGTAGGGTGGTAGCTTTGAAACAGAATCGTGGGCAGCCTGATTCTTTGGGGGTCTGTGGTATTGGGGTGGAGAAGAAGATCTTGGGTGGAGATTGTCCAGGTAGGCTTGGAGGTTTAAGAATTTGAGGTTTATGGCTTCTGTGATATAAATCAGCTTGGTTAGGAGATCAGTGTCTGTGAGTAGGTTGATGGTGCTCTGCTTAGCTTCAGGTTTGATTAGAGAGTTGATTGAGGACCAAAACATCTGGGGATCACCCAGGCTGCAGGTCTGCTGTCCTTTAAGGAAAGATGCCTTAAGGAGCTTGGACTCCTGCTTGCATAAGTTCCAGAGTCTCCTGTAGTTGCTGCAGGTTGAGGGAAGGGTACAGATTTGAAGAGGACCTACACTGCTTCCCTCTGCTTCTATCTTCTGAGTAGCTGCCTAGAGAGCCATCTAAGTTACCACCCCTAACTCTTTGGGTGGCGAGGCAAAAGTGCCTGTCCTGTATGGCAGACAGGATGAGGATGTTGAGGGTAGAGTCAACATCCATTAAGGTGTAAAAGGTGTCCCAATCAATTGCCATAGTATCTGCCCTGAGCCTGTCAGTGTGCAGCTTGGAGAAATTGCTGAAGGAGATTATCTCTGGTGGGGGATGGTGCCTCTGGCATGTCCAGGCACATTCTGTGGAAGAGTGATCACTGACTGAGTCAGCTAACACACCTCTGCTGATAAGTTTGTCCTCCTGATTGGTGATGATCCAATCAAGGAGAGTATGAATAGCTGACCTGTTGTGCTGTGTATGGAGGAGATGATCGAGAGAGGCTCAGTTGCTTAAGTGTATCAGCATGTTTGGACTGTTGGGTTGCTGAGCCAGTTCAGATTAAAGTCCCCAACCATGATGAGATCCCTGGTATGGGAGAGACTGCTGATTCTGCAAATGATTTGAGAGAGGCCAGTCAAGCCCCCCTTGGGAGGATTGTAAGCGCAGTCTAGATACATTTTCTTGGAAGAGCCGAGGGTCAAGTCTGTAATAATCCATTCTGCACTGGTAGCCTCACTGGGGCTTATAAATATGGTAGAAGCTGTGAAATAATCTCTAATAAGGAGCAGCACCCCCCCCCTTTTTCTTTCTAGGCCGGTCGTGCTTGAGAAGGTTATAACCCTTGATGTGGCATAGTGATTCCAGAGTGGTGGGTTTTACTAATGATTTGAAAGGGCACTCAGGACAAGATTGGGGACTTTATTTCTATTTAAAAAAGCAACATAAATTTTAAAGTTTTGGTACAGTCAGATATTGACAGGGTGAATTTTTTAGATCCACAAATTACAAGAGATTCTAACAATTGTTTGTCCACCTCACTGTACCGAAAAGATACTGACAGGAACCCCCTTTTGCTTGCCTCGAGCAGCTACCCAAGGCATATGGTGGGCAACATTCCAAAGACCCAGTTTCTAAGAATAAGGAGAAACTGTAATAGTGACACTGATTTTATAGCACGTGGTGAGGAAATGTGTCAAAGGTTTACTGAAAGAGGTCATTCCCAAAACTGCCTCAATAGGGCATTCAAAAATGCATTACACACCAGGAGAGAAGACCTCCTAGAAATTCAAAATATAAACAAAACACTGACAGATTTAACTTTGTGCATACATTCACTAGACACTCCAAGGAATAGAAGAGATCATTAAGAAGAACTGGCATATATTGAGATCAGACTCCCTATTACGAAAAGTCACTATACATCCTCTGTGGATGATTTATAAGAGTGGGCTAATCTTAGTGACAAACTGGTACACAGTCTCCAGAAAACATACACTACTACTCCCCATCATATCACATGGCTGCCATCCAAGCCAAAGTGTGCCTTTCTGTATGGTAATTGTAAATTTTGCCTCTCTGTTCTTAGAGGTGGCACCTTTACTACCATTAATGCACCAAAGGAATATGATACACAGCAGTTTATCAGTTGTGTCACTGCAGGACTTGTTTATCTAGCAACCTGCTAATGTGGTTCATTTTACATTGGGAAAACCACCAGACCCTTTAAACATAGAATAGGGGAGCACCTTAGGAGTGCAAAAATGGGACATAAGAATAATGCTTTACCAACACATTATGAGACATGGGGGAGACAATAGAAACCATGCATTTAAATTCAATGGTACTAAAGTGGTCATCTGAGGTATAAGGTGGGAATCTGTATGATAAATTGCTTGAAAGGAAGCATTTTAGATCCATACCTTGGAGGGATTGATGGCTCTGAGTCTAAATGATAAAATCGATATTATGCCCTCATTAAAAGAAAAACAAGAACATTGTGTGATGAGAAATTGTAATATCATTGGTCTTAGTGCACTGAGGATTAATGCAAATATATATTGTAAAGTTTATCTAACTATATTCTATTTTCCTTTTTGTAGGGCATGTTGGATACTAGGAGATGGATACCCATGCAAGAACTGAATAGTTTTTGAAATATACTGCCTGCTGACACTAATCTAATTATTCAGTAGCTCTTTTGTAACCATATATTTGATAAATTTGTAATATTTTGATAGATATGTATTAATATGTATATAGTGTAAAAATCCATTGTTTTTAACTGATGCCACTGTCATTTTAACAGCTACCTGCTTTAAAAGGGAGCTACTGATTAATATGCAGAACTTCTTTATGACGAGCATCTGTTATGAAACCGGTCGAGGACCTATACCTGAGCTGTGACATTTTGCTGTCTTTATCTTCACATTTGAAGTTTAAATAAAGCCTTATTGCACCACATTGGTAGTGCTGGTATTTGCTTTTTGTCTGCTGAAATATACCAAGCACATCATTCAGATTTCTGAGCTGGAAACTGTTGTACTGTTTATATAGGGCTAACAGGCCTTTAGTTCAGGAGTTTTGGGGAGAAGGCTGCAAATGTTCATGTGGGCAATCTTTAGCCCATGGCTAATTACCCAAGTGGGGTTGAAGTGGCAAAACTGGGCTATGTTAGGATCGGGGTAGATTCAATGTTGCCACTTAACAAAAGTAGCAGAGAGGGGAGAATGGTAGCCATATTGGGTATCCCAGGTAGAGTATGCAGGAAGAGGCACTGGGAGGAGAAGAACGTGCTTAGTAGGCGGCTCTGCCATTTCTTAAGGCAAGCAAACATGGCTGGCAGGTGGTTAAGCAGTGAATGTGGGGGTGCAGGGGGGTAACTTTTCAGGACTGAAAGACCGTAGGTATGGAGGAATACCCTGTCCTTAGCCAGGACATTGGCACAGGAATCGCATAGCCATGAGAGACCAGGAGGAGAAGGCCCAGGGCTAGTGTGTCATACAGCCTACATTATGCTGCAGGGACTGGGCACTAAAATATACAGTGGTTATGGGAAAGAGCTCCCCATCCACAATATAACTTTTAAATGAGGGACTGGGGAGACTTAGCGCCCAATGGTGCAAGTCCAAAGGTATTGGTCTAGACAGCAGGTCAGGGTGCTGCTAAGCTGGACTCAGGATCTCATGAATGGGAAGCCAGATTCCATGTAGCCATTTAGATGTTTGCAGACTGGAGGTGCACCACAGCTTGGTGGAGTGCAAACATAAACTGGGAGAGAAGCTGCTGGAGTCATTTTGTGGGAGAAATAGTTTGATTGTGTGAGGAAACAGCAGAACTAGGAGGATACCCTTAAGTCGATTAGGAGGGAGCCAAGTGGGGTAAGATGGAGGCAGGTGGGACGGTCCACAGGTAAATCCAGAAAGGGTGGGGAAAAGTGAGGTGATTGGTCCAGGTGAATCACTGAGTCACTATAAATATAGCATCACCTGGAGCAGGCAGGAAGAGGGGTGGGTGGATGGGTTATGCCACAGAGATGCCACCCACTTGCTGAACTAGTGTGGTCCAAGGTCTGTACCTGAGGTCCCAAGGAGCGCTGTTCTTGCATGTCTTTGTGAAATGCCATAGGATCTTTTATAATGAAGTCCATTTTCTTCCTCTTTTTTGGCATGTGGGTGCATTTAACAAGGTTGTCTTCCTTTAGCTGCTGTACCATGCTGGGAGAACAGGAGACAGCTGAGTTCAAGTTGTCCCTACAGAATTCTCCACCATCATGGGATTTCTGAGTTTTGGTGTGTTTTTTTTCTGTCTTCCCCTCATTGAGTAAGTAAATCTCATTTATTTATGAAGAATGTATACTGCTGAAGTACCAATTTTTAAAGGCTTTTCAATGTATGTATGCAGAGCTCTTAAATCATGCAGTCAACAAGGTGATGTCTCTGAAGTCTACTGTAAAGTAATTTCATTAATTTATGTATATAAATAGAGAATAATGGATGGGTAAGGGTTTGATATGAGAATTTAATGCACACCCGAGTTGTGGGATGCTACATAAACCCCGAGGGCGAAGCCCGAGTGGTTTATCAAAGCTTCCCTCAATGAGGGTGTGCATTAAATTCTTATATGAAACACCCTCCCCATCTTTTATTTGTTTATAATAACAGACCAGCAATTTTTCTCCAGCAGTTTGTGAGACTGTTTGGCCCTGCCCACATACAGAATGTTGGCCAGTGAGGCAGCAGCATAGTTTGACTGGCATATCTCATAAATGTCATAACAACCAGCCGGTTGTTATGGAAAATATCAACCTGGTCAGTACATTGAGAGAAATTGCTGACCAGTTATTATAACTATTTACTATGATTGTATGTCCATGCTCTATGTTTATTTATTTATGAATTTTAAAGGTTTTACCAGGAGAGACATACTGAGCTGGTAGCAGCTTGTTTCCAGATGTGTCCAGGGGCAGGGTGCAGGAGAACAGACAACAAAATAAGATTCAATAAGTACAGCAAATTAGTAAGTAAGTAAGTAAGTTAACATTTATTTAGTTGGGTGCCCAATCCCAGGGGCTCTGGGTGCAGTACAGTAGTAGACAGTTTAACAGGGTAATGAAAACATCACAGTTTAAAATATCAGCAGAAGATAAGTTATATAAAATGAAATAACATTAAAACACTATTAAAAGATATATGTAGGATAAGCTAGATTGAAAGGGTGAGTCTTTGGGCCCCTCCTGAACACTGTTGTAGGGGCCTCCATCAAAGATCTTGGGAGTGAGTTCCAGAGGACAAGGCTGGCCACCCTGAAAGAGTGATCACCTGAGGTTTTCAGCCCAGTCCTTGGAACTGCCAGGAGGCCCAGGGTGGAGGAACAGAGGGAGCAAAACGGGATGGCAGGGGTAAGGAGGTCTGACAGGTAGCAGAGCCCAATCCAAATAGGGCCTTATAAGTGAGCAAGCCCACCTTTAAGATAACCCGCTACTTGACTGGCAGCCAGTACAGACTCTGCAGAAACATGGTCACTTGACAGGATGTTGATAGTCATGTGGGAGATGTGTGCTGGCATTTCACTGCACAGACAGATGGCTGCCTAGCTTAGCAGCCATTTTTGCACTTTGGCAGTCATGCAAATAAGCATATTTATCACTTTGTATCTTGGACTACTCTGCCATGTAAATGATTTATGGTAGATATTGTTGTACCTTCTTGGCGGTCCTAACACGGACCTCTGCCATAAGGGCATAGGTCAGGATGAATAGGCAAACCAAGAGAAGTTATAAAATTTGTCAGTAGCACTTTATTATTATCAATAACACTAAAATGAAAATTAAAATTGTACAAGATTAAAATTAAAATTGCACAGGATAGCTTTTCATACAAGCAGTACAAAGTCTTATATCTTAGAGTCTCTTTCTCTCTCTCTCTCTCTCTCTCTCTCTCTCTCTCTCTCTCTCTCTCAGTTTAAATCTCAATCTCTGTATCTCTCTAAAAACATTGCTCTCTTAATATCAGATGTCATTTCCTGGCTGTTTAAATACTGCATCCTGCTGTTGTAAATTACACCTTCTACTAAGACTGCCAATTTGCTTCCTGTGACCAGCCTGAAGAGTACATCCAGTCTCAACGGGTGCATTGAAATAATACACTCTGTCTCAGAGATGGTTTCTATTGATAATTCTGTTAACAAGCTTGTGGAGGTCAAATACATCTCAAGGTCAACCCCTGTATTACAGATTGTCACCTTTTTAAGAGACTCATATAGCTTTCTGCAATTATTTCAAACAAGATAACTAAATACATTTGTAAACCAACAGATCCCAGTTTCACATAAATATTCATATATATTTTAACTGCAGAGAAGCAAGGGGAGAAATAAAGAAAGAACAGAAACAGCACGTGAAGGAAGGGAGATAACAGGGAAATTGTGGGACCTTCAGCGTGGCCAAGTCCTAGGTGCCACCAGAAAGATTTGATTGTGCAATCAGACAGGCAAGAGACAGAGTAGTGGAAGAATAGGAGAGGGAAAAATAGATACTTGTTTTTCTGTCACTCTTTAAGAGGGAACATTAAAAAAACAGGTTTCCAAAACCTTCTTCTGTTTCTCTATTCAGTTGTCCTGGTCTTTAAATCTGGGGACCCTAGCCTTATGGACATCTACGGCCCCATATCCATCCTCTCCCACCTTAGCAAACTGCTTGAGAAGGTCGTCCATCATCAGATCATTGAATACATGTCCAAATATAGCCTCTTCTGCCCACAGCTGCATGGCTTTAGAAATGGCCACAATACCATTAAGGCCCTGACTTGCTTCTCCAATTACATCCTCCTTAACATGGATGATGGAAAACTCACTGAGTCAGTCTTTGTGGACCTCTCCAAAGCTTTTGGGCTGATGAATCACAATATCCTCCTTGGTAAACTCAGTAGCCTTGACTGGTCCCATGCCACTACCGTCTGGTTCTACGGCTACCTCTCTGGCCGCACTCAAAAGGTCTCTACTGGAGGTACTAGCTCTGCTGCTTTGCCTGTCTCTACCAGAGTCCCCCAGGGTTCAATCCTTGGGCCCATTCTTTTCTCTCTATATGTAAATTCCCTCCCCAAGGATAATCTTTCCTGTAAAGCGTTACTTTATGTGGACGACCTTTTTCTGTATCATAGTGCAAATCCCTGTCTAACCTCTCTGCTATGCTCACCACCAACTATTTCAGTACCCTTCACTGGTTCCTTACCAACAGACTATTGGTTAATGCCAAAAAGACAAAGGCCATGCTTTTTAGCTCCAAGCCAGACTAACTAAGATAGCCCAGCCCTGACACTCTTACTGGCCTATCTTCAAATAGCTTACCACTAGAGACAGTCAACTCCTCTAAATACCTTGGCATCACCCTCCACCCCACCTCAACCTTCTCTGACCACATTGAGATTACTACCCATTGCAAAACCCAGGAACTGGGGATCAGTTATTGGTTAGTAAGTAGACTACCCTGGAAGCCTGGCTTGCCATTGCTCAGTGCAGCCTCCTCCCTACTGGATTACGGATCCTCAATTTATTCTCAAACTTCCACTGCTGGTCTAGCTAGACTACACACTACACACTACCTATAACAATATTTGTAGATTTGCCCTTCTGTCCCCTACTCCACCCATTACTGCCCTCTATCAGACCCTATGATGGCTCATCCTCACTCCAGGCATGCCTGCCTCCTTGGTTGTACTACAGATAAGGCCATTAGAGAACACATTGCTCCCCCCTCTCCTCCTGCCTCCAACCTAAGACATGTTGCTGTGACCTCCACCACTCCTCTTGTCTCTTGCTGGAATGCCTGCAGGTCACCACATGTATGGGTCAAAAGGCCTTCTCTTCTGCTGCCCCTACGCTGTGGAATAGCCTCCCGGCCCCCCCAAGGGTCCTTGACTCCCACTGACAGTTCAACTACCTCTTCAAGAAGCACCCAATAGCCACATTATATCGCTCATGCTCCGCTGGGTAATTGCCATGGTATTGTTTATCAGTACGTAACCTTACAATATCCTGGACCATTGCATTTGCACTTTGATATCCTGGGTCAAGTTGTACAAAGCTGCTGTCCTTACTGAATGTATTTTTATTCCTAATCTTTCTTAGTGCATTATAATTCTCTTGCTTCATGTATTTGTACAATTCTGTACTTATCTCTGTACTTTACAGGGCCTAATTACCTCATCCTATCCCTGCCCACTGTTATACACTACTGTTATAGTTCCTGACCTTATTTGTCCTATGCTTTGTATTATACCCAAACTACTGTATTGTGTCTCCCAGTTTTCATGGCCCAGGTTGTGCCTGAAAATGACCATTGGATCAGTGCACCTACCTGGTTAACAAATGCATAAATAAATAAAGAATAAATAAAATTACCACATAACAGTTACATTTTCTTACATATACAGTATCCTTTTTCCATAACACTTTTTGCAGCAAAGAATTTGTTGAAGCACACACTTTTTCAATCGTCTGAATTCCAATTCCTGAGCCATATCTTGATGGAAAATCAGCATTTCATTCTCTTTTCTGGATTTGTGCATCACTTTGAATATAAGTAGCTGTAATGCCAGGTACCACTTTGTGATTCTGAGCTTTTTACACTTCATTTTATTAAGCCAACAGAAAAGATTGTGATCTGCTGTAAGTACAAACTCAGCTCCTAGCAGATAAACCATAAGGGACTCCTTTGCCCATTTCGTAGCAAGATAATCTTTTTTCAGTGTTAGAGTACTTTTTCTCTCTGTCCTGCAGTTTCCCACTGGTATACAGAATGGGATGTTTTTTTTCCATCTATATTCTGACTCAGGACTGCACCTAGTGGCACTAGGTCTAAACACAAGCACGAGAACAGTGCTGCTCAGAACAGCGCAGCAACAATGGCACCTTCAAAAGCAGCACCCACTGAAACCACACACAAAAATGGTAGTGGTCCAAACACACACCAAGGACTGCTACCATAAATACAAAGCAAAATATTAAATATATGTGTTTTGATTGGGGATCTGTCTCTCACACCCCTAGTTTCTAATATAATCACCTCCTAGGGGAGTTGGATTATGGGGAATTTAGAAACTTGGGGGCAATCCATGAGATGGGAGTAAAAGTATGTACACATGTCTCACTTTTAAAATTGGAGATCAGGAACAGAACCCTGGTCTCCAGTTTCACAACAGCCAAGGTGCTCTGTCCTTAACCTCTCTGCCATGGGTGCAGCTTGGCCAATTACCACTTTTTTCCACTCTCTTCCCTCCCTCCCTCCCCTCCCACTAAGAAAACAGCTACAGGTATTGTGGTAATTGCTGTTCACTGATCCTCATCCAGACGAGTGGTAAGCTCGAGTGGGATGAGCACACAGCACTGCATGTGGAGACATGTGCAGAGACAAGCACATTTGTGTGTGTCTTATGTGTCTATGAGACGCTGGATGAGGGCGTGAAACTATCCTTCAAAATATTCATCAAGTAAGTTACAAACAAACCTTCTATTAGTGTTTAGTTTATTTGTTCACTGCCTGGGGGCCTGCTGGAATCAAATACTTTCTAAATACAGGAAATCAAAAACTAGCCACCCAACTACAACATTTACTAGTGACAAAATAAAATATGGAGGCCTACAACCCCCCAGACAATTTCTTAACTCTATTATGCAATGAAGATACCATCTCCATTTTTTGATTAACTGCTGAATGTTACGTATTTTAACTGGCAGATTGATATATTCAATAGTTTTAGTCATTGTATGTGAATACTGCTTTTTTAAATATGTGTTATTGTATTGAATTATAAAGTGCATAGAGTCTTTTGAAATTGGTGCTAGATAAATAAAATATCCATCTATCTGTATCTCCAGATGCTGCAGCTGTCTAATATATGCAACAAATATTACTGAACCTAACACTGAAAGTTATATCTCTCAAAATGAATAGAGATGAGACATTTATTGACAGAAATGGAAACTTTAAAAGAGCAGGCTAGAGAAAAACATACACCAAGTAAACCTTGCTCCAAAGGAAAAAGGAAAAGGTAAGAAAAGATGCTGCAGGATATAGATGGATCAGATACAGAAAATGAATTAAGTTCTACAGAGCAAACTGATTGAGAATCAACAGAGTGGTTTACCGTAATATAAAATCCACCCAAAAAGGGCAGGAGGGTGCTTGGGAATAGAGATATGATTAAAACAAATAAAGATATACCCCTATCAAACAGATATGACCCCATAAACATAAATAATGGAAATGAAAATTTAGAAACAAATAACATACTGGTCATAGGTGACGGGTCTATGTGATAATGGCGAATGCCTAAAGTCGACCACTGTTATCGCTGAGTCAGAGTGCCGAACACATTTTTGGCACTCTAACAACCCTGGCACACCAGCACAATGGTGCCAGGACATATTTTTGCCACTTTCTGTGGGGGGGGGCAGCGCCCCCCCAAACCCCACCCTCGCAGGGGGCTTGCCCCCCGCACCCTCCTACTTAAGCATTCTCAACTCTGGGGGGTGCATGTCAGGGGTGAAAGTAGTAAAATAAAAAGGTTTGAGCCAGGTGCAAAAAATTGCACCAGCGCCCGGACCCGAACCCAGTACTTCAGCCACCCCAGCCATTGCCCAATCCCTGATGCTATGCCACAGCTAGACCGATGACCGCAGTGCCACCACCTACATCCTCTCCACCCTCAGCCCACGCTCACCATGCTCACTCCACACCCCCACACACGTATGTATAGCAACAACTGTCACCTAGTTCTCCCAGCCCCTCATCTGGTAGCCCTACCCATCAGTTGCTGTGAGTGGATTGCACGAGGAAGGTGTCGCCGTAATGGATGGAGCCCTTCCTCATGTGCCCACTTCACGGGTTACAATAGGGGACTCTTTTTTTACACAGGACAGACAGCATAATCTGTGAAAGGGATAAAACAAACAGGGAAGTAAATTGTCTACCTGGAGCAAGGATCAGTGACATGAAAACCATACTTCCTAACATAATGAGTACTGACTTAAATACACAAACAGTAGTGATTCATATGGGGATAAATAATGCTGGATAGGACCACGAGAGGGACATCACATATGACATTATGGCACTGTGTGATCTAATAAAACATAAAGGTCAGAAGCCTGTAGTATCAGGTTTACTACCAGTACTAAAAGGCACATAGAAAAAAACGACTACTATACAATGAATAAACATCAGTTTACAAAGAAGATGCACAAAAGTTGAGGTAACATTCATTGACTCATGGGAATCATTTTTCAAATATTCTGATTTCTACTCTAAAGATGGACTGCATTTAAACATGAAAGGGACAAAAACTTTGGCTCAGTTAATAAATGAAGCATTACCTGCAGGACATTTAAACTAAACTGTGTGTGGGGGGGGGGCACACAAAGCATGCAAAGACTTACCCTATAACCAAAAACAAAGAACACCAAAAACTAAATACTGTTCAATGCTTTCTAAGCAATGCCAGAAGTCTGAATAACACAATTGGAGAACTAGAAACATTATTAAAACCAAGTGGAAAAGTCAATATGGCATTTATTACTGAGTCATGGTGGAGAAGTAATGATATTTGGGTAAAAATATAATGGTTACAAACTATACAGAGTAGACAGAATCGGAAAAAGGAGGACGGTAGCAGCACACATATCTGAAAACATGCAGTCAGCAGATATATCAGACAAAATAAAGGCAGGAAACAGCACCAAGACTTTATGGATAAGAATTCTAAGTGAAAATGGAAACCTATCATGATCAGTCTTTGCTAGACCATGGAATACAAATATTGAGATACAAGAAGAAAACTGAGAGAACTGGAAAAGGCATGTGAGCTAAAAAGAGTAAGTTTGAGGGAGATCTGAACCTAAATGACATTATTGGAATTCCAAGATTACAAATAGCCATCAAAGTAAAGACTTCATCAAATCCATCAAACAACTAGGATTAACACAACATGTGAAAGCCCTGGCCCAGGAAAAACATCCTAGACATAGTATTATGTAGTAATGAAATAAATATACAATAACCTGTGAAACACATGCACCACTATTAAACAGTTACCATAACAGCATTATTTTTCTTGTCAGGATAGTACCCATATAACAAAGGGATGCAGGGCAATCTGTAACTATAATACAGCAACATAGTTTTCGTATTGAAGAAGATTTACAAAAACTGACTGGAAGACTGAACTGAGAAATAAACCCCAGTGAAATGTGGAAATTATCAAGGTTCATATATTCAAATTATGTGATAAACACATAAAAAAGAAAAATATATATATAATAGTAGAGGAAACAGGATTGAAATGGCTAGATAAAGGTTACACATATTACTAAGAAAAAATGCTCTCTCTCTAGGACTTATATATTAATGAAAGAACAGAAGAAATTTGGTTAAAATATGAAGAAGCCCTAAAGAAGTGTAACACAAAAATCAGAAGGAATAAACAAAAAATGGAGTTCAATTTGGCAAATAACTCAATCTAAGATAAAATGAAGGCTTTTTATGGATATGCAAATTCTTTACAAAAATCTAACAATGTCTAGCCTCAATAATGCTAGAAAATAAAACTATTGGTGACCCAAAAGAAATGGATAAAGTATTTAATGCATACTTTGCATTAATATTTTCAAAGGTAGACCATTTATAGGAGACTTTGAACAACATACAATGTCAACACTAGAAATAACTGAAGATAGTATAACAAATAAAATAAATCAACTAAAAAACACACACTCAGCAGGCCTGAAAATATATCACCTATACTGCTAAAGCAATTAGCCCCACATATATGTGGTACATTAGGGAGCATAGAAAGGTTAAGGGAGGATAGTGAAGATTAATAAAGGAGAGGGGAGGTGGGCAGAGGAGACAGTGAAAAGGCAGAGATACTGAATGAATACTTTTGCTCAGTATTCGAAAGAAGAAGAGGAGGAGTTACCTAAACCAAACAGTAGAAGCACTCTGGATAGTGGGGTTGACACCAGTCCATTTAAAGAAGAAAGAGTACTGAAAGAACTCCTAAAACTCAAGGTGGACAAAGCAATGGGGCCTGATGGGATTCACCTAGAATCCTAAAAGAGCTAAGGAGGACCTAGTGATCCCCTTCACAAAAGTGGGAGTAAGGCAGAAGCAGGAAACTATAGACCTGTTAGTTTGACCTCAGTGGTGGGGAAAATGATGGAATCACTTCTGAAAGAAAGAATTGTTGAGTACCTAGAGGCCAGCGGGGCACAGGACCCAAAGCAGCATGGATTCACAGAGGAAGGTCATGTCAGATGAATCTAATCAATTTTTTTTGACTGGGTGACCAAAGTAATTGACCAGGGAGGGGCTATGGATATGGCCTACCTAGACTTTAGCAAGGCATTTGACACAGTCCCACACAAAAGATTAATAATCAAGTTATCCAGCCTGGGAGTGGGTACCAGGTGGTAGCCTGGAGAAAACTGGCTACACAACAGGACACAGAAGGTAATAGTGAATGGAACACATTCTGAAGAAAGGGGGTTATAGTGGAGTACCTCAGGGCTCAGTACTGGGTCCAGTCCTCTTTAACGTCTTTATAGGTGACATTGCAGAGGGTCTGGAAGGAAAGGTATGCCTCTTTGCAGATGACACAAAGATCTGTAACAGAGTTGATACACAAGGGAGGGGGTAGAAATAATGAGAAGGGACTTGGCAAGGTTGGAGAAATGGTCAGACATATGGCAACTTAGATTCAATGCAAAGAAGTGCAAAGTAATGCACCTGGGAAATAAAAATCCAGGAGAAGAGTACACAATAGCAGGGGAGGTACTAACGACAACAATAATGGAAAAGGATCTGGGTGTAGTCATATCAGATGACCTAAAGATGGGTAAGCAATGTGAGAAGTCAATAAGGAGAGCCAGGGGATACTGGGATGCATAGGAAGGGGCATCACAAGTAGAAAAAGGGAACTGGTTATCCCTCTATAAAGACAACTGGTGAGACCCCATCTGGAGTACTGCATGCAGTTTTGGAGATCTCATCTATGCAAGGACATAGACACGATGGAAGCAGTCCAGAGGAGGGCAACTAAAATGGTGCACGGTCTATATCAGAAACCATATGAAGAGAGACTGAGAGAGCTTAATACATATACCCTTGATGAAAGGAGGGATGGGGGACATGATAGAAACTTTTACGACCTCAAGGGAATCAACAAAGTCCAGGAGGGTAGCATCTTTCAGAAAAAGAGATGTAAGAACAAGGGGCACAATTTAAAGTTAGAGGGGACGGCTGTAATGTGAGGAAATTCTTTTCTCATAGAGAGTGGTGGACGATGGAACCGCCTTCCTGGAGAGGTTGTGAGGTTTAAAACAGTGGGGGAATTCAAACATGCATGGGACAGACATAAAGCAATTATAGTGGGGGGTTGCAGGAAGTAGGCTGTTGGTTAACTAGAATCTGCAGCTTATCCAATAGGTAGGAAAATGGGCAGACTGGGTGGGCCAAGTAGTCCTTATCTGCCGTTAAAGTATATGTTTCTATACCCTCTAAAAACATTGTTCCTATCAGCAATAAACAATAATAAAATCCCAACAGATTGGTTAGCAGCTTCTGTGGTGCCAGTGCATAAGAAGGGAAGTAAGACAAACTGTGCAAACTACAGATCTATCAGTCTAACATCAGTTCTGGGGAAAATCTTGGAAAGTATTCTGAACGATGCAATCATAGACTATTAGAAAATGTATGAAACACAAGATGAGGATCAGCATGGGTTCACGGCGGGCAGCTCATGTACTACAAACCTCTTATGCTTCTATGAAAAATATCAGCAGCACTGGATGGGGTCAGGTGGTGGACTGCATACACTTGGATTTCTCAAAGGCTGTCAATACAGTGCCTCACAAGGCACTAATTCAGAAAAAAATAAATCTAGAGCTGGATCACAGAATTATAAGGTGCACACAGTCATGGCTGAGTGATAGAACTCATAGGGTATGTATAAACCGCTTATCTCTCTACTTCAGGTGCAGTGACTAGTGGGTGCCTTAGGCTCTGTGCTGGGGCTTGTGTTGTTCCAAATATGTCTTGGGGACATTGGTAAATATATGACTAGTTGGGTTAGCAAATATGCGAATGACACAAAAATTGCATATATCGCTAATACAGATGAAGATGCAGTTACATTAGAAAACAATTTGAATGATATACTCAAATGGGCAAAAACATGGGGAATGAGTTTTAACATGGAGAAATGCTGTATCATACACCTGGGAAAAAAGTATATACTCTTTAGAAGGATCACCACTAAGAGAAACCCAGGAGGAGAGAAACTTGGGGATACTAATAAATGACAACCTGAGAAGCACCTCACATTGTAAGAAGCAGATTGCAAAAGCTAATGGATTACTCTGGACAATCAAAAAGAAATTTTTGAAGTAGAAGCAACAGGTAATAATGCCACTCTATAGGTCATATATTAGATGAATACTGGACAATGGGAGCTC
Organism: Neoceratodus forsteri; assembly: GCA_016271365.2. NCBI lineage: Eukaryota > Metazoa > Chordata > Ceratodontiformes > Ceratodontidae > Neoceratodus > Neoceratodus forsteri. Next base: position 455,021,079 of record CM057451.1, on the reverse strand, counting down.
TACATGGGAAGTATCATGAGAGTGATCACTGACAAAATTAAGAGAGTTCAGAGACGAGCAACAAAGTTAATATACAACATAAAGATTTGCCCTATAGTGAACGATTATTTAACTTGGATCTAATGTCTCTAGAGACCAGAAGGATATGAGGACTTACTTTTGCACTATGATATCATACATGACAATTATTTGACAAGTGAATTGAATTTGAAATTTAAAAATGACAAAAAGGGAACTAGAGGACACCCACTGCAGCTCCGACAACAGAGATTAAATACAAATAAGAGGAAAGCTTTCTATACTCAGAGAGTTGTTAACTCATGGAATAAACTTCCCTTAGAAATAATAACTAGCAAGGATAAACAACAGTTCAAAAATAGATTAGCTAATCACATACTAAAAGGAAATAATCTGTTTTATGAATAGACCACCAGGAGCACAAATGGGTAACTGCTTTCTCAGCTCCTTACATCTTAATATGAACCTTAGTATGTTCTACCCCTCTAGCTGCCCTCATTTCTCTGTTTCTACAGTGCGCTTCTTGTATGCATTGTAAACAATGCACTGTTCTAACCGGGTAGGCACCTAGGCCTACCTCTGATGCATCTGTCTGCAACAGAAATGGTTTCTCAAAGTTTGGACTTCTTAAAATAGGGGCTGAACATAATGCAGCCTTCATTGCTCAAAAAGTCTGATTATACTCTGGAGACCATTTCACATTATTCAGGTTTGTTTTTTTTTCAGGAGTTCAGTGAGGGGAGTAGCTAACTGGAAAAAGTTAGAAACAAATCTCTGGTAGTAACCTGCCTGACCTAAAGATGACTTGACACATTTCTTTGTTTTAGGGACAGGACTGTTAGCTGCTGCTTCTGTCTTGGAAATATCTGGCTTTATTTCTCCATTTGTCAAAATATAACCCAAATATCTGATTTCCTGAATGCCTAATGCACACTTGGTAGGATTAATGGTCAGACCTGCATTTTCTTAGATTGTATAACTGCTCGTAGGTGTTCCAGGTGGCTTTTCCAGATTAGACTGTACACTACAACATCATCCACATAGGCAGCACAATAACCAGAGAGAAGGGGTAAAATTGTATCCATGTACCACTTAAATGTAGCAGGTATGCAATGTAAACCAAATGATGTTGTGGTGAACTGATAGAATCCAGCTGGAGGAGAAATGCAGTTTTGTCTCTGGATTCTTGAGCTAGGGGAATTTGCCAATAACCCTTGATGAGATCAAGGGTACTAATGTACTTGTCACTTCCCAGTCTGTCCACCAAATCATCTATCCTGGGCAGGGTCGGCCTTAAGGATAGGCAAACTAGGTATCTGCCTAGGGCGTCATGTAATGGGGGGGTGCCATAAAAGACCTCCATTTATGAGGGTGTTTTTTTTGTTGTTTTTTTTTAACGTTAACCAGGACAGCTAACATTGCCAAATTTATTGTTGGGGTGGGGGGGAATCTTGTCTATGAGCAGCAGCATGACATTCCAACTCACAGCTGTGTGCACAGTGTGAGCCATCCCTCTTACCTCCCATGTGCATAACACTCATCATTCCCTTGGCTTTGGAGCTAGAATGGCCAATTAGTACAGACAGTGGGTGCATCAGTGCATGCGCAGATAGGAACAGGAGCCATTAATCACTTTGGGTGGGCAACAGCAAGAGACTGAGGCACAGACAGCCAGCAGAATATTACCCAGGCAGACATTTGAGGAGGAGTTAGGGAAACTGAAGCTGGACTGTTTTGCTGTGGTACAGGTCAGGGCATGAGTCAGTAAAGAAAAGTTTCATAGTGACATTTTGAGTTTTGCTGGCTGGCTGCCTGGGTCACTCACAAGTTGGTTTGGTGTGTTAGTAAATAAGTAAAATCTTTATTTTTATACAGGAAGTTGACATTCCACATCATTAGGTCCAATAGGCCTGTTTTCAAGATGGTCTCGTTATGCAATTTATTCTCAGTTTGTTTTAGAAACACAGATTAATATACAAAATATAACAATAAATAGACTTATTGACATTCAAATTACTACAAGTCCTGATTATATAGTAAATTTGCTCTTAACCTGGACTAAACATATAAAATCTATCTTGAATAAAAAAGGGGGTACTCCTAAGATACACAGAAGATACAAGTGGGAACCCAGATTGCACCTATTCCCATTATAGCTCCCAATAGTAGTATGCTAGCATCCCTTCCCATATCAAAGCTATCCTGTTGTACAAAATCCTGTCACCTGTTTTGAAAAAAATAAGAACACTGGTTTAACATACAGAATGTAGCATTAAATAGAAACATACTAAATTCCCTTTATATTACAATACCTTAAACCCAACAAAAAACAAACATGTCAGATCCATCAAAAGGGGAGGGGATGTTGCTGTTCGGATGTCTGGACTTGTCTTGCCCCAGACAGTGACCAGTGTTTGTCCATCTCATTTTCTCATGAAATAGTCAAAAAGGAGACCAGGCCTGGAGAACACACACACAGAGTGAGTGTATATGACTGACTGTATCATGTTGCTTGGTTTAGCACTGGCTATTATTTACTACTGGTTGGCAGATTGCTTTAAGCTAGTGTGTGTGTGTGTGGGCTGTGGGCTGACATGGCAGTCAACACATGGGTTAAGGCGGCAGCAAAGTCTGAGTGGATCTGGCAGTGCAAGCACTTAACAGAGCCCTTGGATGTAAGTTCTGAAACTGCATTAGAGAACCTTTGATACCATAGGGAAAACTTTGCAAAAAATACAGTCAGCACACACAATGTAGTTTTATTTAATATGCTTATTATCTTTTGTTGCTTTATTACTTACAACATTTCCATGAAAACAAGACCTCTGCAACATGCTCTTTATTTGGTCTTGCTACTTGTCTACAACTTACAAGTGACATAATAATTATTTGTTTAAGACAGAACAACTGGATGCTGTAGTATTATCAGGATGACCCAAGCTGCCTTGTAGACAAGTAACCAGAGCAGCTGAACAATATATGAACAGTGGTGGAAATGGAGGGGGCACCTAGGGAAAATCAGTTGCAGGAGTGAAATTAAAGTCAGACTCACTAGTTACAGGAGTCAAATGGGCAAGGACTGCTTCTGTGTATAGTGTAAATTGTATTTGTACCCCTAAAGGCGTAAAACTGACTATATGAAGTGTGAGAATGCAATGTGTAATCAGGGCTGGCAGTATATCCTATAGGTTACAGTAATGAGCTGTGAATGAGCTTGATACATCCAGCAGACCTTGGTTTGGTTCCCACAACCTCCACTTGCATACTGTGTGACTCCAAGCATGTCACTTAACTCTCCAGTGCTCCCAGGTCACTAGAGGTGGGTGAAGTTTCCAACTTGCTCGTGGAGCACTTCATGTATTAACACCAAATTCATCAGCGCACCCAATGTGAAGTGTATTACTCTGCCTTCTAATTTTAAGGTGAAGTGCATTGAATGCAATGGCTTTGTATTACTTCATCTTGTTTTACTGCCTTCCTTTAATTTTAACGCGAAGTGCCATTGATTTCAATGGACTTCACTTTACTTTGCCTTTTAGTGCTCTTTAAGGCAAATTTACAATAATTCATGGGATGGCGGGTCACGTGGGCTCTAGATTATCTTGCACAGCCTCAGTTCTAGTAGTGTATAGTGGAAAGTTGGAGACAGTTTGCTCTCAGAGCTCTGAGAATCAAACCACCGAAAAAGCTTTAAAAAATCACTTTTGATCCTATTCTTTTGGTCAAAATGTAGTACATAGATTATAGGAAACCCTCCTGTACTTATATCGAGTGTTGATTGTTTTTGTATGCATTTTGAATGTTAATTTAGAACATTCAGGGCCAGATATTCAAAACTTTGCGCTGGGCAAAAACCATTTGCGCAGGTTTAAGCGGGATAGCGGGTCTGCCATATTCAAAAGGCCAAATAAGCGCAGGCAAACTGCATTAGCGCCCGGGCAAAATTATAATGTATGCACAAGGGCAAACTGACATGAATACAGGCGTAATGCTATATTCGTGATTAGCGCCGCAGTGGTTTTTGGCGCGACGAAGCGAGCACTAGCGCTGGTGCACATTACCGCCAGGAAAAGCTGGTCTTAATCCTGGGCAATCAGCTTTGGCGTGACATTATGGTTTTGCCGGCGCTTATGCCTGGTTTAGCGCGGGTTTTAGCGCGACCCTAACAAATAAATATGACACATAGATAAAGCCAAACATAGAGGAAGCATGTTGTAACTGATGGCATCACAATGATGCCATCATCTGCCACCAGTCCCAGCCATGCCAGGCAGTAAGTGGTGACCCTGCCACCAGTGGACAGCACGGCAGTGTGGCCATACAGCACACACCTGTGGACCACACTTCTGTGGACACCAACAGATGCCAGCACACACATGCAGCACTGTGGGCATGGAGGATGTTGAGGGAGCATATACGGGTGGCGAGGCTGTGCTACAGATCAGTGTGGCCACAAGGCTGGGACACATCATGCAGTGTACATGGGTCAGTATTGGGAATACCCCAACACCAGTGTGCCTTCGGATAATATATGCCCCCCCGCCACATACCACAGCTGTACAACTGCCATAGCACACAAAGCCAGAAATGTACATGTCACTGTGAGCATCCATGCCACAGGTGCAGCATCTGTGGGTCACACAACAGCGTAACAGTAATGTCCAGTGTCAGAAAACATCCGCAAGTTGGGCGCCACTGTGTATAGTGCAGTCATCATCACTGCCCACACACCATAGGCATTGCTGTGTCCACGCACTACTGGCCCCCTTGCTACTGTAGTTTCTGCTGTGCACTGTAGCATGCCCTACAATGTGACAGTGGCATGCAGCACCATCACCACCTGTGCCTATGGTGTCCTGTCCCCTGGGGTATAATATGCTATGCTATGCTGTACTGTTTACATGTAGCCTGCAGCTATCATCATGCACTGCCAGACTGACCTACAGGTGGAGCTGCGGTTGGACCTGGTCAGCCCCTGTACTTCCAGACTGACCTACAGGTGGCTCTGTGGGACTCTGCAGTAACGCTGGGCAAACTGCATGCAAATCAGGGTATAATGAGATACTAATCCGGTTGTTTGCCCAGAGACTAAGTAAGTAGGCTCATTTGCATGGCACTTTGAATATGGCACATTTTGCCCTGGAGCCAGAACGTGTTTGCTCAGGAGCTAACTGCTTAACTCGGCTAATGCAGCTAATGTGTTGTAGCGTAGCGATACGGGAATATTATACAGTTTTGATCACTGTTCTTTCACATCTGCTGCTTCCTGCAGCTGTACTGAGTCCATGCATTTGCTGGCACACATTGGCCACGAGTTCATCTGTACCTGCCCTCATGTTGCTGTGTACTGTGTTGTTGTTGTGGGTTGCACTTTCTGGTTGCTTTATTCAGTGCTGTCTTATTCCAGGGCTATTTTGCCCTGCACTCCCAGCCCAGTTTGCATGGCCTCATTACCATGCCATATTCGGAAGCTGTTTGCCCTGGGCTATTCCTTTTGAATATAGCGTGCTCTGTGCTCCGGGCTAAGTTTGCCCGCTGGGCAGTGCTAATTTTGCCCCGGGGCAAAGTTTTGAATATCTGGCCCTCAGTCTGTGTACTGACAGACACTGTTGAAGTGTGCCTCAGGGGAGGGGCATATCTGTGGTGGAGGGAGATTCACAGTGAGAAAGGCAGTCTTTCTAACTGTGGGATAGTGGTGTGTGTTAGTATTTGTCTGTTCATGTACACACAGTAATACTTGAAGTAGTTTTTGATAATTTTTTTCTGTTTGTTGTGGTGTACTGCATATTTTCATTCGGTTTAAAAGATGTTGGGCCAGATATTCAAAACTTTGCGCTGGGCAAAAACCATTTGCGCAGGTTTAGCACGGGATTAGCGTGGGTCTGCTATATTCAAAAGGCCAAATAACGTGGGCAAACTGCATTAGCGCCGGGCAAAATTATAGTGTATTCAAGGGCAAACTGACATGAATACAGGCATAATGCTATATTCAGCGACTAGTGCCACGCTAAGTGGTTTCTTGGCGACTTAAACGCGACATAGCGGGGTGCACATTACCGTCCAGGAAAAGCTTGTCTTAATCCTGGGCAATCAGCTTACATGACACTATGGCTTTGTCGGTCTTTTAGGTGGGTTTAGCGGGTTTTGGACCTAATTCTACCGAAAGAAATATGACACATAGATAAAGCCAAACATAGAGGAAGCATGCTGCTAACCGATGGCATCACAATGATGCCATCATCTGCCACCAGTCCCAGCCATGCCAGGCAGTAAGTGGTGACCCTGCCGCAAGTGAACAGCATGGCAGTGTGGCCATACAGCACACACCTGCAGGCCATACATCTGTGGACATGAACAGATGCCAGCACACACATGCTGCACTGTGGGCATGGAGGATGTTGAGGGGAGCGTGTATGGGTGGCGAGGCTGTGCCACAGACCAGGTGTGGCCACAAGGCTGGGACACATCATGCAGTGCACATGGGCCAGTATTGGGAATACCCCAACACTAGTGTGCCTTTCGGATAATATATGCCCCACCCGCCACATACCGCACAGCTGTACAACTGCCACAGCACACAAAGCCAGAAATGTACATGTCACTGTGAGCATCCCATGCCACAGGTACAGCATCTGTGGGTCACACAACATTGTAACAGTAATGTCCACTGTCAGTAAACACCTGCAGGTTGGGCCTGTCACTGTGTACAGTGCAGTCATCATCACTGCCCTACACACCATAGGTAGTGCTGTGTCCCTCACTACTGGCCCCTTGTTACTGTAGTGTCTGCTGTGCACTGTAGCATGCCCACAGTGTGACAGTTGCATGCAGCACCACCACCACCTGTGCCTATGCTGTCTTGTCCCCTGGGGTACAATATGCTATGCTATGCTGTACTGTTTACATGTAGACTGCTGCTATCATCTTACACTGCCAGACTGACCTACAGGTGGAGCTGCAGTTGGACCTGGTCAGCCCCTGTACTTCCAGACTGACCTACAGGTGGCTCTGTGGGACCCTGCAGTAACGCTGGGCAAACTGCATGCAAATCAGGGTATAATGAGATACTAATCCAGTAGTTTGCCCAGAGACTACCTAAGTAGGCTCATTTGCATGGCACTTTTGAATATGGCACATTTTAGTTCCGGGCAAACATGTTTGCACCGGGCTAACTGCTTAGCTCTGCGCTAATGTGTTAGCGCGGTACTAATGGTACAGGGAATAATATACAGTTTTGATCACTGTTCTTTCACATCTGCTGCTTCCTGCAGCTGTACTGAGTCCATGCATTTGCAGGCACACACATTGGCCATGTAGTTCGTCTGTACCTGCCCTCACGTTGCTGTGCACTGTGTTGTTGTTGTGGGTTGCACTTCCTGGTTGCTTTATTCAGTGCTGTCTTATTCCCGGGCTATTTTTGCCCTGCACTCCCAGACCAGTTTGCCTGGCTTCCTTAGACTGCAATATTCAGCAGGATTAGCACCGGGCTATTTCCATTTCAATATAGCTTGCTCTGTGCTCCGGGCTAAGTTTGCCTGTCGGGCAGTGCTAATTTAGCCCCTGGGCAAAGTTTTGAATATCTGGCCTGTGGTTATATAGTGTACTGAACTGTTAAAATTTCTGCACATTACCTGTAGTGTATGAGTGTGTGTGCATGCCATCAAATCAGACAAATTTTATTGTGACACACAATAATCACAGCACTCTGAGGGCCAGATATTCAAAACTTTGCCCCGGGGCTAAATTAGCACTGCCTGGTGGGCAAACGTAGCCCGGAGCACAAAGCAAGTTATATTCAAAAGGAAATAGCCCGGTGCTAATCCTGCTGAATATAGCAGCCTATGGAAGCCAGGCAAACTGGTCTGGGAGTGCAGGGCAAAAATAGCCCGGGAATAAGACAGCACTGTATATAGCAACAGGGAAGTGCAAATTGCAACTGCAGCTCATTAGACTTTGTAGCAAGCCAGTGTTGCAGGTGGAGAACATTGTGTGGATTGAACAGAGATGTCTCACAGCTACTGCAAACACACCTCTCAACCCCTGCCTCATCAATCAGGGATAAGGTTAAAAATCAGGACACAACTTAAAAATCGGTGCTGGTAGGATAAGTGTGTAGTGAAAATGCATTTTCTAGGAAGAACACAACTGTGACATTAATGTTTGACATTATTTTATCGCATACAACCCCACTGTTTGGTCATGGAAACACAAGTTGTAGAGACAGAGTAAAACATTGAGGTAAAATCAGGAAGTCTGAAAATCAGGAACAGTTGAGAGGTATGACTGAAAACAACAATGTAAGCCACACACTGCAGAACTGTGCTCTGCTGAAGTGAGGTTTGCCGGGCTAACTCTGATTGCACAGTGCTAACACAATTAGCCCTGGGCAAATGGGTTTATTTTCAAAGTTCCCATGCAAATAAGCCTACTTAGGGTAATCCGTGGGCAAACAGGCACATTTGCATCTCATCAAGTGCTGCTTAGCATACATTGCCATGCAGTTTGCCCAGTGCTACTGCATGGAGCACAAAGCTCCCCCCTGTTGGTTGGAATGGAAGTACAGGCTGGACGTTGCAGGCCAAGGCATACCCACAGCATCCCCTGTTGGTCAGAATAGAAGTACAGGCAGAAAGCAGCAGGAACTGTGCCCAGGAACAGCCGGTGCATACATGCTTCACAACCTCTTGCCTCTTGAATCAGGGACAAGGTTTAAACAAATCAGGGACAAAGGACCAATATCAGGGACACATCTTCAAATGTAAAGATATCCACCCAGAAAACTGGTAGCATTTGGGGCTTAGTGCAAATGCAGTTTCTAAAGAAGAACAAGTCTGTGACTGTAATGTTGACATTATTTTGTGCTACAATGTCCACTGTTTAGCCCCAGAAACACAACTGTGAGGAGGAACAGAGTTATATAGAGGCAAATTCAGGGACATCCTGAAAATCAGGGACAGTTGAGAGGTATGCTCCGACCCATTCACAATACAATTACACTTAATGTCCCTGGTAGTCTAGTGGTCCCCACCCCTGCATGACTCCGATCTGTTTTAATAAAATTGAATCTTATTTCCTGGTAGTCTAGTGGTCTCTCCACCCCACTACATGACTCCCAATCCATTTTAATAAAATAAAATGTTATTTCCCTGGTAGTCTAGTGGACCCCCACCCCTGCATGACTCCTGATCCATTTTAGCTAAAAGTAAATGTTATTTCTGGTAGTCTAGTGGTCCCACCCCTGCATGACTCCGATCTGTTTTAGTTAAAAGTAAATGTTATTTCCTGGTAGTCTAGTGGTCCCCCACCCCTGCACAACTCCCAATATGTTTTAATAAAAATAAAATGTTATTTCCCTGGTAGTCTAGTGGTCCCCCACCCCACCCCCGATGAATCCGATCCATTTTAATGACAATTAAATGTCATTTCCTTATGGATCTAGCAGCCCTCCACCCCTGCATGACTCCCAATCCATTTTAATTAACATTAAATGTTATTTCCCTGGTAGTCTAGTGGTCCTCCTGCCTGACTCTCATCGTTTTAATACATATTAAATGTTATTTTCTGGTAGTCTAGTGGAGTCTTCTGAGTGGTGAGAAGTCCACCCCAGCACTATATAAATGACTGTTCCCTGAAGTCTTGAGATCCTCTCACCTTCAGTAGTGTTGCCCACTCCAGCCCAGCAACATTCTAGGAACAGACTGCTGTCAGCTCCTCCTCTCACCACGGGCCGCCACCCGACTGAGGTACGAATGAGCTGTCATTCATTCCTCAGTCAGCAGCCGGTTGTGGTAGTGAGAGGAGGGCTGAGCTGATTGCTGGCTCTGTTCCTAGAGTGTTTCAGGACTGAGCGGTGGCATCACTGCCGGGTGGGGGGACCACTAGACTTTCAGGGAACAGTAATTTTATGTGGTGCTTGGGGTCGGATTTGTGCAGGGGTGGGGGGACTACTAGACTAGAGGGAAATAACATTTAATTTTTATTACAATGGATCGAGTCATGGGGGTGGGGGACTGCTAGATACCAGGGAAATAACATTTAATTTTTATTACAATGGATTGGGAGTCATGCAGGAGGGTGGGGACCACTAGACTACCAGGAAATAACATTTAATTTGTATTAAAACAGACTGGAGTCATGCGGGGTGGGGTGGGGACCACTAGACTACTCAGGAGTTTACTGTACTACCACAGCTACAGGGGACCACAATGTGGGGGGGGGGCACCGCCTCACTACTGTCAGCTTTTGTTCGTCGGTATCTAGTGCTGCACTACAGATTGTGCTAATGCCTGTAGCATGGCGCTAGACCTTTGAATATGCCACGCTGCTGGCATTCATGGGCGGTCTCCTAATCCTACCCCTGCATACTATTATCTATTAGCGTTGGCGGTACCACACAGTGCTTGCGTTAATAGGGCTTTTGAATATTGCAGCCTCGCGCAAATCCAGTGCTATTCCAGCGCTATGGTTTTGCGCTAGGTGCAATTGTTTGAATATCTGACCCCAAATCTGTTCTCTGTCTGTGGTATTTTTTATTGCCTTGTTCTACCTAGGTAGCGGACTGGCATTGCAGCACCCCCCCAACCCACAAAAGGTAATATTTTTCCAGTTTGGGATTTGTGTGATCACTGGTTAAGGCAGCATTGTTGTGCCTGTGCAGCTGCATCTCTTGAGTGTGCAATCTCCATCTGTCTGTGCATTTGCATCTGTTTAGGGCCCAATCTGCATCTGTAAGCCACAGTTGTTTTTGCTTCCCATCCACCCCAAAGTTCAGAAATCTAAATTTGTTGTGAATTTTCTGTGTAATAAAAAAAAATGTCTGCAAAGAGACGTATGCAAAGATGTTTCTGGCCATGGCACTGCTGCCGCTGGCAAAGTGGCCATGGGCATGGTGGTATCAAGGAATAACAGCTTACTCAATAACAGCTTCTCAATAGCAGCAAAGTCACAATGGTGATGCCAATTATGGTGACCATGATACAAAGGCAACCATGCAATTACAGCGACCCCACTGAAAGGCAATAGTACTTGGCAATGTGCACCTCAGAGTTGGTTATAATAGTGGGGTCTAGGGTGGCACTGCCCTCATGAGGGCCACAGCCTCCTCGTTAAAGCTGTATTTCAACATCATTGTTTCTGTACATTAGCTGTAATGTGGCATCGCTGTTTGTGTCCGTGACATTTTTAAAACACCATTTTGACTTTTGTTGTTATTTAGTAGCTGTTATCACATGGAACCGGGCATGGTAGTACACAGCATAAGTGCACAGTTGATGCCAGCAAAGGGATTTCTCCGACAATGTTTTCCACAGTGCAATCAGTTGCTTCAATGATGGTTGGAGATGCTGTTGTCCCCACTGGCGGTGGTAGTGAAGTTGCTGATGGCATGAGTATTGCCTCAAGTTCAACCTGTGACAGACTGTAACACAGGCGATCTGTGGGCTGTTTAAATTAACACATACTTCGTGTTCAATGGAAAACAAAGAGAAGTGAATGCAAAGTCATTATCAGGGCCACTGGAAAATTGCGCCCGCAATTTTTTTGTGGAATCTGCAATTTTCACTATTCTCCACAAAAACTGACATGTTCCGCAATTTCTTGCAATTTTTGAGTTTTTATATTGAACTGTGTAAAAAGTATTAACATTTTTAATAAAATACTCTCAAATATATTGACAATTTTGCATACAGACTTAAGTTTGGCTGAAACAATGCAGTGCAAGGTAGGGCAAGGGTTTTAAGTGACCCTGATTTCTTTTGAATCCTTGTCTTGATTGATTTCAAAATCCACTTGCCAAGCATAAGTACACTTAAACACTTAACATTTGTTCTGTGTTGAAGCAGTCTATAAGAAAACTTTTTGTTGCCACACAGACTGAAACAAAAGATGGGAGAAAAGGTGCAAATTATCCCGTTCACTGAAATGGCGTGCTAACTATGAAGCTTTTTTGTAAGTGGCAGGGCATGTTTTTCCTTGTGAGCATACTTTCATTCAGACTAGTTTTGATTCAAACAGCTGAGCTTGGATGGCTATGCCAATTTTAAACTTGAATAAGCCAGTTACTAACAGTGATCTCACTCTTAGCAACTACCCCCTAGATGCTCACATGCAAAGACTACAATAAAACCTGACTAAAGTCTAAACAAGCTTATAAAACACAAAATGTATCTGAACATGTATCTTTAACTAAACAAAATCATTGCAGCCAGACTAAAATAAAGGTAAATTATGAGGTATCCTGACTGCTGTATGATTCAGTAAAATATATTGATATTTTTCACATTTTTTGTAACCATATAAGGCCCACTAGGCACAAGTACCTGTTTTTCTGGTACAACCCAGGAACACTGTGGAGGTTAAGTGACTTGCTCAAAATCACACTGTATGCAAGTGGAGGTTGGGGAATCAAACCCAGGTCTGCTAGATGTCATCCACTTATTCACAGTTTGTTACTCAAACCTCTAGATTATACTGCCAACCCCAATCACCCCAGATTTAATGATTAAATATGTAATTTCAAAAATAGCGTACAATACCTACAGTACAAATTATGACCATTAAACACTTTAACAACATTTTACTAAAATTCAATTATTCACCACTATCTGCTTATTTTTTCTTGTACCCAAGTGGGTGACTAGCTGGCAGAGCACTGTAAGCAGCTGTTGATTAGACTTCATTATTCTACAGCCAGAAACAAAAATATATATTTCTTGTGACTTTATTTAATATTGATTTGCTGTGGATCACTTTATAGAATCTATTTAGCACTGTATGAGGCAGATGCTTTTAAATTTTTGAAGATAGGCAAGGCTTACAATAGCTTATCAGTTTAGTATTCCTTTTAGGAACATAAACTTTTCTTTATGTTTTAAACATATTCAGGTGTCAGTGTATTCATTTAGCAATTGATACTGACTAATATATGCTGCAGAAAACATTAAAAGATTTATTGTGAAGCACTCAGGGCTTATAGTAGAACCCCCACAATTTCCTGCAACTTTTGCAAAATGCTCCGCAATTTTGGGTAACCTTTTCCGCAATTTTCCAGTGGCCCTGGTCATTACAAGGTGAAGTAGTGCATTTCTATGGGAACTTCACGTAGCATGTAGTGACACAGAGTGGGCGACTATGCCCCTACTTTTCAGGCAGAGTAAAACTTCGCTGCATCTCTACAGGTCACCCCTGAAAACAGACACTTGTGCCTAGTGGGCCTTACCTGGTTACCAAAGACTGAAAATTTTAAAGTATAGGTTCCTATTGCATGCTCAAGCACAGCCTTCCCATTAGGCTACCAGTGGGGCTATTAAATGTTTACAGTTTATTTAGAGAGGGGAGCCCCACTGAGGTGGATTATCTTATTGTCAGTGAGGTTGTGATTCTAACCTACTGGTCAGAGTGCAATGCTGTGAAAGGTTACTATAACCTAGTGTATTTCTGATGCTTTCAATGAACTGGAAGAACTGGAAGATCATGTCTGGAAAAGTGTATATTTTATTAAAATGCTGGGCCACAGGTTCACATTTTGGAGATGCATTATCTCATAGTAGGATCCTGCTTCTGTACAATAAATATATGGGTGCGAGGACATACTATTATGTAAGCATATGGAAATCAAGTGAAGTGACACAGCAAAACAATGACTAACCCTGTGGGATTCAAACCTGGGATTTTTTTTCTACACGGTTATGCTGTAACCACTCTACAACATTGCCTTTATGAGTGTTGGATAACAACTGCTTATGTTCACACTGCTTAAAATAATTGATTACATCTCTGTTCTAAATCCCTCACTTACTCCCACCCCCCAAAAAGGGGAGGGATACACGTGGGCAAGGGCAAGAAGTCAGGGAATCTCAGCAACTTTCTGAGGTATGTGTGATCAAAATGTATAAGGTCTGAAGAGTGTCCCCATTTTGTGTAAACTGTCACTTTAGCAGTATGCTTATTGTCTAGTGCACTTGCCTGGGTGTCAAAAACAAAAATAAATATATATCAATTTGCAGTTTGGGTGTTTACACAAATAGCATTCATATGTGTGTGTGTGTGTTTTTTTTCTTTTGGCTGACATAAATAGTATGGTAACGTACCAAAAGTAGTTTTCAGCTGTTCAGCACTTATTTTGTAAATCCCCTCCCTGAGGTAGGATTTCAGTTCACCAATACTTCTTCAACACTTGCTGAGCTGGGCTCCCTGATTTCAAAGAGTTGGTGCACCAAGTGAAGATGGTGACCTTGTAGTTTTTTACACAATCTGAATGGAATGTGTTTACTGGTATCGGGGAGGGTGAGGGCCTTGGTCTACTATGTCAGACAGAGTAATCCATTCAGGGGTTAAATGAGAGAAGCCCACAGGAACTCAGTTCCACCACCACTTAAACAATATATGAAAGGGCAAAGAAATCCCTGTGTCCTGATTGACTGAGACTTGGTTCAAACCATTGCCTTCACAGAGCACTACCAATGGCTAAAAACAAGTCCTGCCAACCGATGCAACTCACAAGTCACATACAGAATTCATAAACCACTTACTTCCTGAGTTCCAGCACAATTAAACAAAATGAAAAGAAAGGTACCACAGAAATAAAAGTTACAGTTGACTGCTTTCAGAAACTATTACCTTTATGCAGTACACTAGAACTTTTAATATCAGTCTTACCAAGCTAATGGGAGCTCCTTTTTAGCCCATGGTAACACTGATTTATATTCATTCCACATGACCAATCTGTAAACCCTATACTACTGGGTCCTTTATTTTAAAACAAAACAAAACAAAAAATACTGTGCATTCTACTGGCAGTGCATAAAAAAAATGTTCACCACACTAATAATCTTTTATGGGTTCATCTGCAATTAGCTTTTAAATGCAAACTATGCAGTGATATCTTTATCATTATAGCTAACATTCAGTTGGACATTCTTTGTAGATATTGTGTAACTTGCCACAGTTCCTTATCTCGGCAATGACACAGAGCAGAACCAGTCAGAGACCATCTGAAAATTATATTAATATCAACCAAAATGCACATTCAGCACTAATGTCAGAAGTCCACATCATGGAAAAAAGGTAAATCTTTCAGTTTTTTTTGTTTCTGAAGGAAGTAAACTGCCATTAGGAATGTTATCTTTCTTGGGGGGAGGGGTGAAGATTGAAAACAAATTTAAGGGGGCACTGCTGGCAAGTTCGCCTAGAGTGCCACACACCCTAAGGCTGGCCCTGATCCTGGGCATAGGATAGCTGTCAAGTATGAACACTTGATTGTTTTCTAAAATCAAGACAGATTCTTATACCCCTTTATTTTATTTACAGCTGTCATTGGTGATGATCAAGCACTTCGACTTCTTCAATCATACCCAAATCTTTCATTTTTTGTATTTCCTTAGCCATGTCTGTTCTTAACCACTCCGGTAATCTGTATGTATTCTGTCTGATAGGGCAAGCATTCTCTGTCATTATTACATGCTCAACCCTTTTTGCTAACTTGGCACTGTGGTAAAAGTGTCAAACGCCATTAACGAAGTTACCAACGCCTGCAGTTTGTTCTGTGGGTAAGTAATCATTCACCTTTACAGCGTCAGGAATTTATTGCAGTCTGTCATAAGCTACAGTATATCAATATCTTGTTTAGCAGTTTCTGGTAATACTAGCAAAGAAACCTTTGGTGCTTTTTCAACCCATTTCTTCAGGTGGTTAGCATGGTATCTTGGTAGAATTTTTCCTATCAAGGATCTCATTCTCACAGTTAACTGTACCAATACATCTAACCACTTTATAAGGTCCTCACCACTTCATTAGCAGTTTGTTTTCTGTAGCTGGTTAACACTAACACAACTTTTTCCTGGCTCAAAACATTTTCTTTTACCCCATGGTCATAATATAACTTATGTTATTTTGTGGCTTCTTTCTGACCACTGTGGTAATCTCAACACATTTTGCAAATTTCTTTCTTGGTGCACACATATAATATGTAACAGATTCTTTTCTGTGAGGTTATCTTCCATGTTTCTTTTATTACATCTAGTGGCCCTGTAGATTGTTTACCATACAACATTGCAAAGGGTGAAAAATCTGTTAATGCTTGTGGCACTTCTCTGTAAGCAAAAAGCAGAAGGTAAGTAGTCATCCAAATCTTCCCTTCACATTTCACAAATCTTTTAGTATACATTTTAGGGTTTGATTAAAATGCTCAACAAGTCTGTCTGAGGGTGATAAGGGGAGGTTCTTATGGCAGTGATAGCTGATAGTCAGCATAACTCCTTCAGTAATGCAGCACCAAAACTGCTGCTCTGATCAGTAATAATCTCTTTAGGTATGCCAACCCTGCTGAACATTTTAGCAAGCTTTGTTGCCACTTTTGGGGCTATGACAGTACGCATTGCAATTACCTCTGGGTATCGAGTAGTATAGCCACATACTACCAAAATGAATCATTACCCTTTTACTTTTGTCTAAGGGCCAATCACATACATTGCAATTCCTTTAAAGTGATATCTATCAAGGGTAAGGGCACCAGGGACACCTTTTCATTTTTACTTATTGGGGCTACTTTTTGACATTCAGCACATGGACTGCAATAGGTAGCAACATCCTCATGAATCCCAGGCCAGTACAATCTGTACAATAATCTGGCAACGGTACAATCCCTCTCCAAATGACCAGCCATAGGACTTTTATGTGCTACAGTATCTAAACTTCTTTGATATGACAAATTGTTCTATTTGTTCCTGCGTCTGAGGATTTACACTGACTCTACAGTAGCCCATTACATTTTTCAAACATTGATTCACCCTGTTTTTGTTTCACACCCAGCTCCTTAAAATAACTTTGGAGAGAAACATTGTTTAGTTGCTCAGACACAAAAGAACAATCAGTTAGTTTAGTTTCAGCATTTTCATCTATCAATCCATTATGTCCAACAGTCTTTTGTTGCCACTATTTTTTTCAGGCATCTTTTTTCTTTCGGATTTCCGGATCTTGGAGCTGGGCTCAAACAAGTCTGAATCAAAGTCACCAAAAGGAAAACGGTCTGCAACATCAGAGATTTTCTTTGCCTGTGCTCTTGTTATCACATCTGTTGAAACAGCACGGTCTGTGATTAACTTAACAAAATCCTGGAAAGTCATTTTCAATAAACACAGGTAGGAGATAAGACTGTTAATGTTGGTACTACCCCCTACTTTCATGTAGTGTGACACCCCATTAATGTTCAGAGTCACTTGGGTGGTGGGACAGCATTGAGTGTCCCCATGCATACAGATAACCCTAGTAGTTTGTCCTTTTGTACAGTCTTTTCCCAGAACTTCAACAAGTACCAAAGTCTGTCTGCTTCCTGAATCTGAAAGTTCCTTCACAGTCTTATCTCCCACCTTGACATCTGTTAAATACTTGCCCCACTTTGCTAAGGCAACATTTGCTTTAGTGTTACCTTCTTATTTTTATGGCAGTTTCTTGCACTATGGCCTGACTTATTACAGTTATAGTAAATAAAGCCTTTGAGAGCAGATTTGTTACCCCCATCAGAGTTCTTATCTGATCAGGCATTAAATCAGGATAAACAGGGTCTTACCATTCCTTGGTGGTTACTTTGCTGTTGCTATGTCTGGCCATCTGGCAGTCCTCAGCCAAAGAAATGCCATTTTTCCTCACTTTCTGGTTGGTGTTCTTTTACCCAAAGCTCCATGTCTTTAGGAAGGATGTTGATAAATTGCTCCACTGCAAATATGTAGATGATCTGTGGGACTGTTTTGCACTCTGGTTGCAGCCATTTAATGAGGAGTTGTCTGAGTCAGGTGAAGGCTTTTCAGGGATTGTCAAAAGAGTAGTACTTCAGGGACCAGAATCTCTGTCTGTAGGTCTACTCTGAGATGTAATACCTTTTAAGGATTTCTTTTTTCACAAGGTCATAGTTTCCTGACTGTGCAGTGCCCATATTGCTGTAGGCAAGTTGGGCAGTACCTATCAGATAAGGCACCAACAGACTGCCCAATGCTGTTTTGGCCATTGGCAGCCTCCAGTGACTCTTTCAAAAGTCATCAGGTATGCTTCGTTATCATCTGAGAAAGACAGCTTTGTAAGTTTAATGTCCTTTAAGTTGTGTTTTGTTGATCTGCTGGACCTGTACCAGATCCTTCAGCCTCAATAGCTTTCAAGGCATCAAGTCACTGCTAATCCTGTCACTGCATTTCTTCTTTTTCTGTGCCTCTAGATGTTGCAGCTCTTCTTCTCTCTCTTCTCCATACCTCTTGAAGTTGCATCTCTTCTCTTCTCTTCTCTGTACCTCTAGACATTGAATCTCTTTGTCTGTCTGTTTCTCAGTCTTTCTTTGTTGTATAGCCTACCATTTGAAGAAGGCAGACATTTTCAGACTCTGTCCCTACCTGTTCCTCTTCTTTTATCACTGGTGCCAACTGTACAGTCTTAGTTTGAACTTTGTTTCTGTTTCTAATTTGGCTGTCATTCTTCTGGTAATCACTCCTGGTCTTGCTGTTGCAGGATCCATTCCTTTTTTCTATTCTTCCCTGATACCTGATCTAGGACCTTGTACAAAACTCCTGGCATAGAGTATGTACAGTGTAAATTCCACCTAGACACCAACTGTCATAGGGGCATAGGTCAGGAAGCATAGGCAAACTAGGATAGTTATAAAATTTGCAAGTACCACTTCATTATTATCAATGATAATTATTAATAAAATAAAAAATATAAATTGTACAGGATAGCTCTTCATAACCTCCTGCAAATGAACACCATTCAATGAAGCCTTTTCTAGTAAAAAAAAAAATATATACAATAAAACAACTTAAACCCCAGCCCTATATCTCTGCAATTCTTCTCTTCATGTAACAAGCACTGGAATAGGACATGGTGGGGTGGAATTAAGGCTTACCAATGGAAAGGATGCAACACAAGACACCTACCCCCACAATATGGAATTAAGATACCGGTCCTTCCCCTGAATCCCAGTATTACTGCATATTTTCATATCATGTCAAGGGAGTTCTATCTTTCATTCATTTTATTTATTATGCTGGTAAATCCTGTGAGCAAATAATTGCTCATTTCACAAGCGACCTGTTACTGTACATTTAACAAACTTAAACATTTAACAAACAAATACAATAAAAAAACTATACATCAAAACAAGTCACAACTGACCATGATTTAAAATAAGCAAACATTGTTTTATGCTTAAACAATGACATTGTTCTACAATTAGTAACTTCAGAGGGGAGATTATTGTATATGTTAGAAGCCTGATAAACCAAAGATCTCTGACCTGATGAAGTATGCATAAAATGAGGTCTAATTCCAAAATATCAGATTGCCTGGTACCCATGATTTTTTTGTTGAAAGAGAAAAGTTGTTCAATACAAACTGGTGCTTCCCCCAGAAATCTTTGTTCATGTTCAACAAGATTAAATTTGCTTTCATCAGCATGACTCATGAACAATTAATTGTATGATCTTTGATCCAGGAAGTCTAGCAACTCCAACAGTTTGGGCTAAGATCAAAGAAGCAGGTACTTAAGTTTCAGACAGGCTTCCAAAAACTGGCACAATCTAACAAATATCAGGGCAATATGAAAACTGTGTAAATGTGATTACTTAAGGCTTATTAGCCAGTTAAAACTATGCTCAAATTTTAACATGACAGCCTGTGCAGTATACTCTGACCAGGAAGACAGACATGCACAATCATGGCTCTGGAGACAGATGAGAAGAGAACAAGTCAAAATGAAAGTATGATTTGTTCCTAACAACTTTCAAAAAGTCACTCTCACAGGTACTCAGTCTCCATGGAGTATATGCAAAATGACATGATTCCAACAGAGCACAACCTCTGCTCCTAACAGCTGCACCAACATAAAGAGGCACACCACAACAGCAATAATGTTTTCTGAACTCATAGCTTTATTTGAAGCACTTCAATGATTTTTAGAGCCAAAAGCATATTATGCACCATTGGAGCCTTCTGCTGTTACTAGCTAGGGCCACAAAACAGATATGATTGTGCATCAAACATCAGTCCATAGGCAGCAGAAGAAACTGATGGAAACATATAACCATTAAGCATCAGTGATTTCTTTACTCAAGTGTCATATTATAGGAAGTTGGGCTTTAACAAATTTTGGAGAACTTCAGATGAAGAGTGGTGTGCCCTGCATACTTTAACATAGATGGAGTGTGCCTCCTCACTCTGGTTCAGCTGTTAGACTGTTAAGAACGCAGGTTTAGGGCAGTTGAAAATAAATAGTTGCACAATAATTATGATCTTCAATATTTCAGATGGCACAAAAGAAAAGTTGTCTGATACTTTCCCGATATGATATTTTACAAATGCATTTCAGGAGTCCCTGGTCCCTGTGGTTACATACAAATCATGATCATGGTGTCTCCATAGCTGGGACCACATCTTGTCCCTGCACTAGATCTTTAACCCAAGCAAACCTCCAGAAATATTTCCTTCCTGACTTTATCACTTTATGTTGAGGATTAATTAATTGGTTGATTGGTTAACCATCATTTTAAATCTTAGGTAACAGAGTTTCCTAAAAGTCTTTCAGTGTTTTAAGTAGAGATTCTCTGATTGCTGAAATTTTGAGCTGATCAGAATCCAATAGATTGCCGGATTATACAGTTCCACACCATTTTCAATGTGGTCATGATTCAGATTTTATTATTGAATTGTAAATTCCAAATACAATATATATTTTTCTGCAATATGGTTTATGAAACTGAGGGGATAAACAAGGTACATGTATCTCCCTCCCCTGCTGGTGAAAAAAGGCCCTCAGTCCCCCACTATCCATGGTGTTCTAAGTAAGTTATGGGGACCTTGGGAATGCATGTATATTACAGGCTACAGGCCTGCACTCCTCAAAGATGACCTATGAGATATCAAAATGAAGCTACCTACCATGGTGGCAGTGGCAGCCACTCACTGGAGTACCTTTATTGCAAAGGCAGTAGCACTCTGACCCTTCTCACTTCTCACTAAGGGGCACCAAAAGCCTCCCACCCTTTTGGAAATGTGTTGGTAGCCTCCATGCATGCAATAGTAGGCCTTGGGGACTGTGTGGAGAATGCTGAGAGGTCCTGGGATGCATGCCCAAGCCAATCCACTTTACTTTATATAGTGCTTGTCCAAAGAGCTCCAAGAACTATACAGCATAAAAACAGTCATCAAGGAGGTGAGGAAGAATAAATAAACTGTGTCAGGGAACCCAGGGACTGTCAACTATAATGTTTTGTTGGTGACTAGAGCCCTTCTTTAAATAGTAACTGTAAACATGGGTAAGTATAATATATAGACTCAATTCTGCTGCTTTCTAATAAGCTTTGGCAGTCCTCTTCCCTTCAGACTTATTACTAGAGATTTAACTGCAATTAGGATGTTTGTCCTCGGATGTCATGCAGTATGGCTACTTGTCTATGCATCAAATCATAGGGATGGATTTTCAAAGGGGCAACACAGGGCTTGCATCAAGCCTACGTCAAACCCATTTTTGGTACAACTGTGCCAAACACCTTTTGGTACAACTGTGCCCAATTTTAGTAGGTCAGATGTAGTTGTGACACTTTACCTGATTTACAGCAGCTTGCACCAAATATTTGGCACAAGCCCTGTTAAAAGGACACCTGGCATTGTCACAAGCTAGACTAGAAAAAGTTGAACTAGTCTAACTTGTGGCAACTGGTGCACAGGATAGAGCATCCCAATCACCATCTGGGAGAATGCTGCAAGCACCTTGCACCATATGTACAGCACACCAGGGCTTGCGGCATTTGGGTGCATTTAAAAATCCAGCCAATTATCTTTTGGTAAAAACATTACAGTACATCATATGGAAGAGTGTACACCCTGATGTCATCTTAAATGGCCTATAGGAGCTAATAATAATATTAAGTATGAACAATAGCCCAGATTTTCAAAGTTAAAGTAAGGACAGTGAATAAATATAAGGGATCCAAGGTTCTGTCTGTGTAGACCACCAAGAGTCACTGGTTCCTACAGTATGTACTGTAAGCTAGTAATGACTACCTTAAATTCACCAAAAAGAGATGAGAAAAGGCCTTATCTAACAAGTGATCTGGAAGTACTGCTGCTCTACTGTTTTGATATACTGTACAGTATTTTTGAACTAGAGAGAAATAGGAACCATGCACAGAGGCTACTAAAGTGCAGCAGACTACTGGATATGACTGGCTCTGCACTAGAAAAGAAAAAAAAGCGATCCACACAAGGTTGACCCAAAAGTGCCAAATGCAATTTTCTGTATTGCAAAAGTGCTTAGAATGCCTTATAAAACAATAGATCAGACTTTCCAATATTTCACCAGCACACTGTGGTTTCTTTAGAGTGTCCCCTGAGGAAGAGTTCTGGACAAATGGTGGATGGAGTGATCTGTTTTATGAAGCTTTTAACACTTTGCAATGCAATAAACTGCACATGGCACTTTTGGAGTCAACCTTGGCTGTTTGTGCCTTCTTTTGATTTTTTTTAGACCAGTTGTTTCTTCCTATGATTTCACACTTCTATGTACTGGATAAGATTGTCAGTTCCAGTGTATATTTTGTCATGGCTGCGGCCAACAGAAAATAAAATATTATTATACCTAGACTGTGAGCTGGCCTGAAAGTATTTGCCATTTTAATGTATCTGACACTGGTCAATTTTTATTGTTATAGATGATTTTAATTTTCTTTTAATTGTGTACTCTGTCAGTTTGTTTTCATGCTATATTGAAAACTCAATAAAATTGCAATTTCCAAAAAAATGTATTACTACATCATAAGGGAAGGGAGAAAGACTTTTTAAGATACATAAGGGAGAGAAGGAGCTGCAGGGACCAGATAATGGGGAATAGGAAGGATGGGGAGCAGGTGGAGAAGGAGGCAGAACAGGCAGAAGCACTAAATGAGTACTTCTGTTCTGTGTTCACGAAGGAGAAAGGTGGACAGCTACCTCGGGGGATGGGGGGAAGGGGGGTGACAGATTGGGTAACTATGGAGGGCAGGGTACTCAAGGGCCTGAAGGCACTAAGGGTGGATAAGGCATCAGATCAGGAGGGCATTCATCCCTGGGTGCTGAAAGAACTGGTGGGGGTATTGGTGGGGCTACTGGCAGACCTGTTCAATACCTCCCTGGACAGAGGTTGCATACCACAGGATTGGAGGATGGCTCACGTGGTGCTCCTCCACAAAAGTGGCCAAAAGGATGAACCAGGCAATTACAGACCTGTAAGCCTCTCAATCCATTGTAGGAAAACTTATGGAAGCAATCCTGAAAGAGAGGATGGTGACCTTTTTGGAGGAAAATGGACTCCCTGACAGTCAGCAGCATGGATTCATCTCTGGAAGATACTGCCAGACCAACCTAATTGAATACTATGACTGGGTAATGAGGGAACTGGATAAAGGCCATGCAGTGGATGTACTGTATTTAGACTTCAGCAAGGCCTTTGATTCAATGCCTCATGGGAGGCTGGGGGGTAAGTTGCAATATGTAGGGGCAAGGACAAAGATGGCAAACTGGATTGTGAACTGGCTGAAGGGGAGGCAGTAACAGGTGGTGGTAGTGGGGGGCACTCTCTTCTCCAATGAGGGTGACAAGTGGGGTACCGCAGGGCTCAGTCCTGGGTTCGGTGTTGTTTGGGTTATACATATCGGATATCTCACATGGTGTTAGGAGCAAGATCAGTCTGTTCACAGATAATACCAAGATAGTGGTGGTTGTGGATGACACAGAGAGGTGGAAAGGGCTACAGGAGGACCTAATCAAACTGGAGGAGTGGTCAGAAAAGTGGCAATTGAGATTCAATGTGAAGAACAGCAAGGTTATGCACTTCGGAGCAAGGAACCCAGGGAGGAGCTATCAGTTGGTAGGGGTTCAGATAAAGTCATAGAGGAAGAGAAGGACCTAGCGGTGATTATAATGGGTAACATAAACAACTCAGCTCAGTGCAGGAAGGTGGCAGCCAAGGCCAACAAGATGCTGGGGTGTATTCAGAGAGGAATCTCATCCAGAAATAGGGATGTGATCCTGCTGCTGTACAGGTCACTAGTCAGGCCACATTTGGAGTACTGCATGCGATTCTGGCATCCCTTTCTGAAGAAGGATATCAGATTGCTGGAGGGGGTGCAGCGTAGGGCAACGAAGATGATCCAGGGGCTGGAGCACAAAACCTATGAGGACAGGCTGACTGAGATGAATATGTACACCCTGAAGGAGAGGAGAGAAGGGATTGGGGGGATATGACTGAGACCTTCAAACATTTGAAGAGGATAAACAAAATAGGCACAGAAGGGATATTTAAGCTGAGGATAGGAAAGGACACCAGAGGGCATGGTCTCAGGTTGGAGGGTTGAAGATATCAGAGACAAATGATGAAGTATTTTTTTTCTCAGAGAGGGTGGTGGAGAATTGGAACACTTTACCAGATGAGGGTGGTATCCTGTAACACAGTGGGTAGTTTAAAGGGCATGGGACAGGGTGTTGGGGAAGTACAGGTGAGGGGAAGAAGAAGGGCAGCTGCAATATAAGGGTGCTAGCTGTGCATTCGAGGTGACTAACTTGATAGTTCATAAGGCCTGTTTCTGCTGGTAGATTTATATGTTCGTATAATATGTCATCGTGAAAATGATGATGATATCACAAGCTGACAATTACTATGTGATATGTTGAAAATGTGATGGTAAATGAAGACCATGGGACAAAGGCCTTATTTTAAGGTGAATGCCATTAAGAAAGAATAAAAAGAATACATTTCTCTTCCTCCATCCCTAAAGGCCTCAGTGTTGTTCACCTAAATGCTAGGAGCCATCTCCTAAACTGGACCTCTTTACAATCTGGGTTTCTAAACTTTCCTGACATCTTCTGTATAACTGAATCCTGGCTTTCCTCCAGATTTCCTATTTCTAGACTGGCCCTACCTATCAACGTATCAGGCAGGACAAGGGCAAGCATGGAGGGGGAGTCACCCTCTATGTGCTCCAGAGCCTCTCCTGCACCGTCACTCTAAAGTGAGGCTTTACCCTGCTCTCACGAGTATCTGCTTGTCAAAATCTCCTTCTACTTTACTCTACCCATTTTCTTTGGGTTTTTTATGCATCTCCTGAAATCACTGCCTCCTCTCTAGCTGACTCACTCTCTATCACCACTCGCTCCTCTTTAGTGAACTAATCCTCCTTGGGGACTTTAATATCAATTGGTTTTCCCCTGTTTAAAGGTTGCCCTTCCACAGAATTGAGTCCCTACATTTCTCACAATTCATCACTGAAACCACCTGGCTCAATCCACGTTCTTTAAACCACTCCCTTCTTGATTGGGTTCTTTCCTCACACACACACCACATCGTTGCTTCAGGAATATTGCCAGATGCTTTTAGTGACCACTGTATGACATATTGTGTCAGGAAAGTATGGTGCCTTCCATTCCCCCACACCACCACCAAGTAAGTCTGGTCTAGGTCCCTATGGCCACTAAACAATGATGTTCTACTGAGTGATCTTTATGCAACAGATTGGTCCTTCGAGCTCACTGCCCCTGATCATATCATGTTAAAACAGCAAAATTGCTATAATGAAAGTCATTACAGTGACAATTTCAATGAAATTCGAAACTAATGCTGTGATGTCCCTGCTGATGAATTTTCACTGTTTCCTCATGATACTCCCCCTTTCCGAGTCAAGAGTGACTTGGAGTTGGATCTCTAGAGATTGGGGGTGCAGGGTGAGGCCCACTGTATATGGGGTGCAGGTGCAAGCCCTCCCCAAAAACAGTCAATGTCTGAAAGGCGACATTTTGCCTGTCAACATTGTGACTTTCGCTGTGAGCATTTCGACAACTTCATTGTTTTTTATTCAAGTTTATTTATTTTCAATACAGAACAAGAAGTGTTACATACAGACATACAAGTTATGAATCAACCAGTATGACATGGGATAATGTTAGACACCTCTTACTCCACCTCCCACTCCTGGCCTGTCCTCCCTCCCACTCTCCACCCTCCCTCCCTCCCCCACCTCACGCTTCCTCTTACAAACCTGCAATATTAATTTCTCCTTCAGTACAGTTTGGATAACAGGTCAATTCTCAGAATTCTAAAAACCCCTCTCAATCTGGCCCAGATGGCTGCACTCCAATTTGAAGCAAGTATAAAGTATGTAACCTTTCCCATATTTTGACATATCTAGGGAGATAATCCCTCATACTCGCTTCACGCTTTTCCACACTTAAGTTAAACAGTAGTTCTCTCAGCCATTCTGTGTAGGTCAATGGGAGATCGTCCAGCCAATGTCTGAGTACTAACTTTTTAAGAGAGGAAGAGATCATAGCCTCCCAATAAACACACCTCTATAGTGAAATACTGTTCAGTCCTGAGCAGTGGGTCTGCTTTGGTTTTAATTGTTTCCCATAACTCTTTCACTGGCGGGCAGTCCCAAAATATAATAGAAAGAGTTCCCTCTTCATGGTGACATCTGTTACATAAGGAGTTAAATAAGCACCCAATTCTATGCAACTTAGAAGGGGTCCAGAACAAATTATTTAAAAATTGGAACTGCATTACCCTTAATCTATCCTGGGAAATATACCAATAAGTGTGTCACTATATTACATCCCAGTTCATGTCCTGTGCTGAGAATTGTCCTGCCCAATAGTGTGGCTTCCCATCAAACTCCGCATATGCTTGGTTAAATAGGTAACTATATAGTTTAGACATTACGCGTGGTTCCCATACTACTTGAGAGAGGGTCTCAAAAAACTCTCCAGACAATCTGCCCTCCCTAAAACTGCCCAGCTTTTGTACCAGCATGTGTCGTACTTGATAAACCTTGAAAATGTTGTTTGGTCCAATTTAGTACCTAGCAAGGATAGTGTCCACCGGATAACAGTTACCCCCCTGCAAAAAAATCTTTAACTCTCAAGCCCATCAACTGAGGCAATCAAGTATCTGAAATCAGCTTACCACCTATCCTCAGTTAGGGTTTTGGCATAAAGGTTGATTCCTGTCAGTTTGGGCTGAGTATCATAAAAAGGAGCATAACTGAGAATGTATCCATAATGAAACAGTTATTGGTGTTGATGCCAATTTAGGAGGAAGAACTTTCTTTGTAGAATAGAGAAGGGCAGTAAGGTCAGTGCCTGCCACCTTAATCAACTCAATTTCTAATTTAATCCATGAGGGAACATAAGGCAGAGCAAGTTCTTCAGTCGGGGTTCGTAAACCACTTTAGGTACTTCTCAGCATTACTAGCCAAGTAATGTATACCTAGATGTGGCACTCTCAATCCACCTTGGTCTTTGGGGGTTGTCAATTTGTAATAGGCCCTGCGAGGGGTTTTCCCTTGCCAGACAAAGTTAGAGATAATAGGATGGTCTTTTTATACCACTTCAGTGGTAGCCAGACATTAAGCATGCTGATAGGATAAAACAGCCATGGTAAAACATTCATTTTGATTAAGTTAATCTGGCCCCAAAGAGAAAGTGGAAGTTTGCACCATCTATGTAAATCTTGTTGAACTATATTCAATATTGAGTCTAAGTTCTAGCTGATTAACTTGGATTCACTCGTCAGTACAATCCCTAGATACTTAAGAGTATGTGGGCTCCACTGTTGCCCCAAATCTGTTGCTACAGACTTTTGTAATCTGGAATTAATTGGGAATACCAGGGTTTTTCTATATTTATTTTATAGTTAGATAGTTTACTATAATCATCTATGATTCCAAGTACTACCAGGAAAGTTTATCGGGGATGAGTCAGATGGAGAAGTATATTGTCCGCATATGTGGAAACTTTGAATTTCTGGGTACCTATTACCATCCACTGCACTCTTGGCTCCTGTCTGATTCTACTGAGGAGAGGTTCAAGATACAGATTAAAAAGGAGGGGCAAAGGTTGCATCCTTGTCTAGTACACAAACGCAATGGGAAAACCAAAGAAAAAATCCCATTACACTATAGTTTGGCACTAGGGTAATTATAAAATTAAAAAAACACTTTTAATGAATGGTAGGGGAAGCTCAAATCTTTCCATCATCAAGGACAGGAATTGCCAGTCCACTCTGTCAAATGCCTTCTCCGCATCCAGAGACATAAACCCACATGGGATATTCGAGTCCCTGAACACAGAGAAAACGTGTGACAGTTTACGCATATGGTCAGAGGCCATTCTCCCAGCCATGAACTCAACCTGGTCATTATGTATAATAAAAGGCATGGCTTTAGCTAGTCTTGTCACCAGGATTTTGGCCAGGATCTTAATATCATAGTTAATTAATGATATGGGGCAGTAACTGGTAACTTTATCTGGAGGCTTCCCAGCCTTGGGAATGACTATTATGAGAGCCTCAAACAAATGTTTATCAGCATTATCCGAATTGAGTATACTGAGAAACAATAGTTTCAGACCAGGGATTAATTGCTTGGTGAAGCATTTATAAAAATTGGAGGAAAACCTGGCTGGGCCTGGAGCCTTATCCAATGAGAGGGACTGAAAAGCTGTCATGATTTCTGTGTCTGAAATAGGGGGAGATAATCCTTCCTTCAGCTCATCCGGTACCACTGACAATTGTACTGAGTAGAGGCATTCCTCCACCTCTGCTCTCTGAGGTTGGAGAGTCATGGGACTGTACAGGTCTCTATAGTACTGTTCAAATTCCAGTACTATTTCTCGGGGAAGTAACTTAATTGTTCCACCTCCCTGGGATTTGATGCTCTGTATAATTTTAGATGCCTCTTCAGCCCTTAACCTCACAGCTAATAAATGTCCTGATTTTTCCCCTTGATTCAAGTACATTGCCTTAGTTTTGAGTATAGCGTATTCCGCTTTTTCTCTCAGGATTTCATTATATTGATTCCTAAGTCCAATTAGCCATTCCCTGATTTCTATCGAGGTAACAGTTGAGAGGGTTCTTTCTATTTCTCAGATTTGGTTCAGAAGATGTCTTGCTGTATTCTCTTTCTGTCTCCTTCTTCTTCCTGCCGCTATTTTAATTAACTCCCCCTTTAAGACACATTTCAGAGCTCCCCATTCAATATCACCCCTACCAGTGGAATCGAGATTTACCCTGTCATACTGTTCTATACTCTGAATAATGCTATCTCTTACCTGTGTTGACTTAAGTAATTGATTATTCAGTTTCCAAATAGTCTGCCTAGGAAGGTTAGAGTTGAGTTCTATAGAGCATCTGACCATGGAGTGGTCCAATATAACTCAGAGATTATTATACCTGAAGAAAGACCCTGCAACAAAGATTGACTCATTTAGATGTAGTCAATCCTTGATCTGGAGTGATGTACTTCTGGCGTAAATGTACATTCCCTGCACAAGGGTGTAAAACCCTCCAGGGATCACATAATCCTATATTATCATTCAGTTCCCTTAGTGCTCATTGAGCTGGAGTTAGCCTGATTTTTCTTCCCATCCTTGTAATTCCAGTCTCCTCCCAATAAAACCGGAGGTGAGCAAAGGGGATAAAACCTTCAATAGATCTACAAAGAAACGGACGAATCCACATTAGGACCATAAACACTCACAATTACCACCCTTGTTTGTTTCAACAGACCTTGGATTAGAATGTATCGGCCACTCGGATCCTTACACATTGTTCACGGATAAAAGGAATGGATCTGGCCATTAAAATAGCCACTCCTCTGCTGGCTATGCTATCTCCAGCCATATAAACTTGCCCCACAAATTAATGCCTAAAAGAGTAGCCTCTGTATCAATCATGCTGTTTCTTGTAAACATATAATCTGACGTTTTTGCATTTGTAGATTTTTAGGACTTTGTACCTCTTTGTCTTATTTCTGGCCCTTCAATATTCCACATAATACATTCATAGGTACTACCCATAACACAAATTGTAAAGCTCATGTCCCCTCTCTATGTAAGCAAAATGTACTTCCTTCAAGCTCCCAGACTGAAGGATAACCCAATAAGCCGATCTCTAATTGTCCCTAATACCCTGCCGTGAGGCCCCTCCTCCACATCCCCACACTCCCCCTGCCTCCCACTCCCCAACAAACTATAACCCAAAGCAACAAAAAAGTATACTCCCACCAAACTATATCAGGATCTCTCTAGCCCCCACCCTACCAACCAAAATGCACTCTGATCCATGACTACAAGAGTTCCAACCTTCCTGGTCCCTCTCCATACCTTCCCGTCCCTTTCCATGAACCCTAACAGGTGATTTCGCCAGTAACTCACTTTAATTCCCCAGAGCAACAGGCTAGTCAAAATATTAAACCCCTCTCTGTAGGAGGGACTCCCAAAAACTCCATGAACTGTACTAACCAGTAACCCCCCCCTCGCCCCGGGGTGGTTGGTGTTAATTAACTCAAATTTAATTCCTTTAAAAAGAAAAAGGCATAAAGGTCTTTTCAGCTGCTCAGCCAAATAACGGGCAGTTATTTCACTGTGCCCTGCTATAGCCTTCAACAAATAACTAGAGGGTAAATTAGAAACTATCCTGTGAGGTTCTCCTTGACCTGATAACAACTTTTACCAGTAAAATTAAATGTACATTCTCTGAGTATAGGTACCCCATGTTCCCAATGGGGTTTTCCCTTTTAATATACTTCCAATTTAACCTAAAATATAAATCTTTAATGCTCTTTCTGCTCCTTCATACTGTAACAGACAGTTGTGTTCACTGTATCCATTACCCCTCAATAATAGGCTTAAGGAAATGAAAAAAGGAGAAACCAAAAAATCATGATGGAACTAATGACCCTTAGTCCCCTTGCCTTGTTGCATCTCTCCATAAGCTGCATACTCCGCTAACCTCTGGAATCAGTAAAATAATCATTCTTGTAGCACTTAAAAGGAATAAAAACCAGTCTCTCAAGAAAGGGGGTAAGCACACTTTAAATATATCAGCGGAAAGAGCTTAATGTCCTTATAGTTGTTATATTCCCTGTCCTTATCACTAACAACTTGGAACAGGAGCACAAAAGTCATAATATTGGAACACAGTTTAAAATGATAAAGTTTTCTTCTCAGACTGTCTAAGTGAATTAGCTTCCTCTCATGGCCATTCGCATGCAACAGAGAACTGAGCGTGCCCTGCGCTGCTCGAGTGTGAGAGCTTCTGCCAAAACAGTAAAAAACCCCAGATGGCATAATAGTTGGCTAATAAGTGTATCTGTTCCAGGGACAAGCCAGTCAAACTACGTACATAAAGTAAGGCACTGCCACATGAATCAGTGTGGGCCACACATTGATTTTGACCCAAGGGAGAACATAAAATCCAGACCCCTTCCAAACCTGCAGTTATCCGTTCAACACAATGCGGGGGTGAAATTCACTGAATAAAGTGCTGAGATAAACAAGTTCCCTCCAGTAAGCCATAGAAATCCTGCACCTCTAGCCAAAGAATTGAGCCAGTTAATATTCCAGTCCCATTCAGCCCTGCTTAAACAAATCCAGTAAGGCCTCTTTCAAACCTGCAGCTGCAGCTGCAGCTGCAGCATTAGTGCCTTCATAGCTGACCCAGGTGCCGTATAAAAGAACTTCCAGTTTTGCTGGGTATACCATCTGAAATCGACACTGGCAGCAATAAACTTCACTACCAACTGGTGATATGTAGCTCTCCTTTGACAAACTGACACCAGTAGGTCCTATGTTATTCTCAGATTGGAGCTCTTCCATTTTATTTCTTTAAGCTCCTTGATCTTAGTGAAAAAGAACTGTCTCTCTTGGTAGTTCAGGAAATGAAAAATAAATGTACATGGCGGGGACCCAGGGGGTGGCATCGCTCACAAAGCCCTATGGCCAGTTCTCTTGTGTAATGGGGACCAAAAGGTGTAGGGCCTGCTAATTTCAATAGTAGTTTCTGTATGAATAGTATAGTATCGATTCCTTCCTCTTCTCCAGGAGTCAGATAATGACAACATTATTGTGCCTGCTTCTTCCCTCCAGGACCTCAATTTTGCTCTCCATTCTCGTCATCTTCTGCCTCAGGGCTACAAGCTCCAGTTCCTGTTTAACAAAATGGTTTTCCAGAGAGGTGATTCTGACCTCACTATCCCCTGTACGTTTCGATAAATCCTCAAGGGCTTGAGTTACAGATTTTAGTTCCTCGGTGACAGACTGTAATTCTGCATGGAAAGGTTTAAACCCAGCCAGGAATTGTGCTATGGGTTGAAGGCTCATTCTCTGGGATGATCGGCTCTGTTTCCACATCTCCTGCAGGTGGGGAGGCCCTGGCTTTCTTTGGAGCCTTCATTGGTGTGGCGGGTGGAGTGTGTCTGGGTTACGAGAGCCGCATTTCTACCTCCATTTGCTCCAGAGTACTTCAGAATGGTTCTGCTGGAGTTCAGACAGGTGGGAGATGAAATCTCCACTCAGTTTGCCTGTTTCAGTCGATTAATTTAATGTAAATAGGGATGGGAGGCTGGAGCTACTGGATCAGGCTGCTAGTTGGCAACTTGCATTACGTGACTCCCCAACAACTTCATTGTTGATGCGGTTTGGTGGAACTGTTCCTGACATAGATATCACACTCTCCCTCTTCCTTTTGATCTTTACGTCTGTCTGGGACAAACATGCCCCCATCAGAAAGTCCAGGGTTAAGTCTTCCCACCACTCTTGGATCACCCCTGACCTCACTAATTTGGGCATGACCCAAGATCAAGCCTGGGCCCATTTCAAATTCTCCTGCTCACTATCTAACCTCCACTCCTACAGAGCTCTTAGAAACTCATGCACAAAGGGCATTTGCAATGCCAAATCCCTGTACTTCAAGGCCAACCTCTGGAACAATCTCAACCGTCCCAAGTTTTGGAAGGTGATCCACTGTCTATTTGAACCCTGACTCAATCTGCTCCCAAAGTCGTCATTATAAATGGTGCACCAGTCTCTGACTATTCCTCTGTTGCTGCTCATCTCAATGAGTTTTTCACCACTTGTGCTCTCACTTCTTCACCCTCTCCTAGCTCATGTCCTCTTCCTCTGTCTCCACACTCCACCTACCCACTTCCTGGGGTTTCATTTTCCCTCCTGTCTCTGCCCAGGAAACTCCGCTTGCTCTGTCTTCATTCATTCAATCCAAATCTAGCCCTGATGGCCTGGACCCTAAGCCTCTGTCTCATAGTTCCTGCCATTGTCTCCCCCTCACTCAACCTCTCAGCTCCTGTTTATCCTTATGTGCTGTCCCTCAGGTTTGGAAGCTGGCCAAAGTTCTTCCCCTTCACGAATGGGGTGATCCCTCCTCCCTTGGCCACTTCTGTCCTATCTCCTTCCTTCCCTGTCTAGCAAAGTTGCAAGAGAAGTTGGTCTGCTCCCAGCAATCTGACTTTCTACAACTTCTTCTCCCCATTCCAGTCTGGTTTTTGAGAACACCATTACATAGTCTCCTCCCTCCTACTTGTCACTGACTCAATGCTCTCTGGGATGGATCAGGGACACATCACAGTGGCCATTTTCATTGATCTGGCCAAAGCCTTTGATTTGGTGGCCCATCCTCTTCTACTGGATAAGCTGAGTTCTGCTGGCCTCTCCATCTCAGCTGTTGAATGGTTCTGTTTCTACCTCTAGGGCCATCTGCAGTCGGTACAAGTCAGTTGTATCCTATCTCCTCCACTACCAGTCCAGGCTGGGGTCCCACAGGGCACCATCCTAGGTCCCATCCTTTTCTCCATTTTTCTCAAGGACCTCCTATCTGCCTATATCAACTCACATATTGACATGTGTGCAGACAAGACTGTTCTTTACACCTCAGGCCCATCACCTGAGGTTGTGGAAATCTCACCCTAGCAAGATTTCCACAATGTCCTGTGTTGGTTTCATGCCCATCAACTCTGGGTTAACACCAAGAAAACTGTGCCCATGACCTTTGGACCCAGCCGGAAATTGGCCAGGCTTGCTTCACTGCCTTAACCACCCTGGATGCTTCTCCCCTTGAAGTGGTTAATTTAAGTGTCTTGATGTGTGGCTTGACAGCAGGCTTGACTTCTCTGCCCACAATGATGCCATCCAAACTAAACTCCCTCCCAAGCTTGGTACCCTGCACCATAACAAGGACTCCCTGTCCCTATATGCCTGCTGAGAATTGATTACCAAAATAATGCTACCAGTCTTTGACTATGCAGATGTGGCTTACGGTACCTCTCCCTCCTGTTCCCTTCCCAGACTGGACATCCTCTGTAATGCCTTCTGCTGTTTTGCTACAAACTCACCCCTCATACCCATCACTGCTCACTCTGCTTCTCCCTATCCATCCTTCCTCTTCACTCGTGTTGCCTGCATCACTGTGCTTCTTTCATCACTAAATACTGGTTTGAGGCACTGTCCTAATATCTATCCTCTTTCACATCTCCCATTCCATCTGCCTCATACTCCCTTCATTCCAAGGATCTGCACACTTTCTCCTTCCCTTACTCTCTCTCTCTCTCTCTCTGCTCTGCAGGGCAGTCAGCCTTCTCCTATTGCCTCCCCTCCCTCTGGAACCTCCTCCCCTCTGCCATCTGTCTCTCACCTTCCCTAGCTTCCCTTAAACACCAGTTTAAACTCCTGACCTCCCCTCCCCCTCCTGCATCTGTCAGCCCCCTGCTCAAACTGGTCTTTGTTTTCCTCTCCCCTTCCCAGTTCATATCACCTCTCATGGGTCATCCCTTTGCCTCCCATTTCACTTGCACTGATACATTCTTCCAGTTGTAAATGTGCATTTCAGGATGTTAGAGCATGTAATATTTCCATATACCCATATATTGTAATTTCACACTTTTGCCATGTCAGGCTGCTTTTTGATTGCACCTTATCTGTATGTATACATCTATTTCAATTGTATTTACTTGATTGTTTCTCTCTCCCCCTCCCATGGGTCGCACCTATAAATGAGCTTTTGCTCAGTGTGCCTTTTCCGGTTGCTAGTTTTTAAATGAATACATACATACTTACATAAATTAATTAATTAATAAATAAATAAATAAGGGGGAAAAAGTACAGAAAATATGCAACCTACAGTATAAGCTGAATTCAGTAGAAATACAAACAAACCCTTGAGACATCATTTGCTCTTTAAAAAGTAGATGACAACATCTGCATGCTTTTAAGTATGTGTACCTTGGAGACAGGATCATGTGGATTTCATATATATGGAGTTACCTTGGTGCGTTGGGCTTTGACTTTGGTTTAGTCAAAATAATTTGGACCAGAGACTACTGAAATGATTTCTGGATCTGCCAAGACTTATGATGGGAAAACTTCACAAAAGAAGCAGTTCCTTTTACACCATCAATAAGTTTCTTTTTCTTTTCCAATAGAGACATCGCATTTTGAGCTACTCCAAGATGATAACACATAGTCTAAACACTTGCAATCAAAGTGCAAACTCAAGCAGCCAAATGACATCATCTGCTTTAAAGAAGATCATACATCGTAGAAGAATGAGACCAAATGGTCCTGAAAGCTCTCAATTGAAAGATAATAGTTTTTGCAACCTATTTCAAAGGAACATTAGGCTAAATGGAAACTGGCACAGTCCTGTTGTCATTTTCAGAATCATTCATACCCAAGTCAGCTCTTATCCAAATGGAGTCTGTACAACTTTACCTGAAGGATCTCTTTACATTTGAATTTTTTTTAATAAAACGTTACTACAAATTGCTGTCATCTTACTGTCTTTGAAAGCTATGTATTTTATTAGCACCATCACCACTGAGCATAAAATATAGAATAATGCATGGAGAGTGATGTTTAATGAGTATTTTTTACCCACCTAAGGAGTGTGATGCTTCATAAACTACAAGAGAAAAGTGCAAGTGCTTTAGGCATCACACTCCGAGGGTGGGTGAAATAAAATGAGTTTTAACACTGCCCATGTTTGATTTGTTACTGGTTCCAAAACTGCCTGTCTTCTCACCCTGCAAGAGGGTTTCCAGACCCCAGCTAATACAACTCACACGTCTCATATTTTCTACTTTTTTAATTATCTGGTTGATTATGCCTTATTCTGTGATGTTTAGATTTAAAACTCAAATGGCATCTCACACTGTTTCTCCATTTCCACTGACTAAGGAAAGACACATTCATGTTTATACTGCAGCTCAGCATGTGGAAATAGAACATTGTGCATTTTGCCATTTGTTTTTCATGTATAAATATCATAGAAAAAGGCAGGATTAACCAGATAAGTTAAAAAATAACAAACGAAAGAAGTCAGTGTTGCAGGGGTTCAGGGAGGTTGAGAAAGAGGAAACTTAGTTGGGGGGGATGTGATGACAAAAAAACTGTTGTTGATAGTTGAAGAGAAAGAACTGTTTCTCCTGCTATACAGTTGCTTAGAGCACGTGCAAGACAGAGCTCCATAATACATGGATCTTTTTTACATGCCTGTGCATTACTGATTTCTGTGAATCAAATCTGAAATATCCGGGCTAACCAGTAATTATTAAACATTTCTTTTAAAAAGAATATACCATTTAAAGCTAGCTTTAAATCATCATATTACTAGCTTCAAATGTTACATGTGCTATAAAGTGTCAAAGGGTCTGGTATCAAGTAAAAATCATTACCCGCAGACAAGGGAATAGGCAAAGCTGGCCTTTTTAAACCCCGCCATTCCCTGACAGTAATTATGTAGTTTACTCTATTTTCTTAGCTGGATTGTTGAGCTTTCTTTGATAATTACAGTCTTCTGGAAGATTTCTCATGTGCAAGACACACAATATGCTCCAAATTAACTCTTTTAAAATATCACTTTCAAATTGAGCAAGGAATGCAAGCAATGAGAATAAGGTAGCCTATATGTTGTGAGAAATGCATTGCTGTGTGTCTTTTTTTAATTTCTGTAGTGGATTTCAGTGTTTGTGAATGGTACTAGAGTGATGACACTGGAAATTGAAGACAGATCTGTATCCGAATGAAGCAACACAGATACACAAAATGCATAGTTGCATTTCCAAATAATAATAATTTGGATAGTTGCAAGCTTCCCTGCACTGTCACACCAATATGCTTCAATCCTGTAATGACTGTATGGGTGAGACAGTAGCTCAGACTCCATGCCAATTCCATCCATTGTGTTTTATGAGACAATTCAAGGTGATGCTGTATGGCATTGTTTACATTCATGTTCTTCATTCTGTTTTTGCACCTGTTAGTTAACTGTAATTGCATTCTGTTTGTTATAATTTTAATATTCTTATACTACCCGTTTCCCTCTGCCCCTCCCCCCATGTCGCACCTGGAAATGAGCCTCAGCTCAGTGTGTCTTTCCCGGTTACCTATTTTTAAATAAATAAAAATAAAATAAAACTGCCAACAAGGAGGCAAATTAATGTTAACTGTGATGGTGGTGGTGGAGGTTGTGAGGCGGACATGTAGGGCCAGATTTTCAGAAGTAGAAAACCTGCACACATGTGGCTAAATAGTTTGCACAAGGGAGGGTGCACTTGAGCAACCGCAATTTCTACCAGATGCATGCGATTTTAAAAATGTTGCCTTTTTGCATCCTTTTCCTTATTTTAAAGCGGCTGGTGCATATATTTTTGGGGGCAGATATTATGCCTGGTATTACCAAGCAGAGTATCTGAGTAAAAAATTGAAACTGCTATCCCTGTGCAAAACAAATGATGAAAATAGCATTTTTGTCAGTGGGAAGGGAAGTTTGCACAGGTACCTGAGGACGTAGTCCCTAGGGCCATGCCAGACACTTTGAAAATCAGGTTCCTGTCCTCTAGGAGATAGATCGAGATCATGACAATTAATTTTATATGGGTCATTAATTAGGCAGTAAATAATATTACATATCCAGGGAGTGCTCATGACCAGACATACAGTGCTGCAGTCCCTTGTGTGCGAGAGACATTATCATTTTGTAAAGAGTACCTCATGCACAGATGCCATAAAAATGGGCCCATTGGGGAATTTTTTTGTATTTTACTATATAACTGACAGACCTCAAGCAATAATTTATTAAGCAAGCCAGCTAGGGAGGCTACTCTTACAATTGTAAGAGTGCTCTCTCAAACAGTGACAGAACCACTCACCTATAGTTCACAGTTCTCACACCCTAAGCATGCATATGAGGATTGCTAACGATAGGTGAGTGCTTCACAGTTCTCATGCCCTAAGAATGCATGTATGATCACTTTTACAACTGTATGAGTGATCTCTCTGGCTGTATTAACATATAGATTTTGGTCACTACAACGTGGGTGAGATTTTAACATGGTCCTGGAGTTAAAGGGCTTTCTATTTAATTGCAAATCCACCATCTAATCCCTTCACTCCAAAAAATACTGTACATTAATTAACTGCTTGGTTTCTGAAGTAAGGTTTTATAACAAACTTTTTTTTTTTTTATTGGAGTACAAATGGAGTGGATCAACGGTTAATGTACAAGTGACTCCCATCAGGTAAGAAAAAAGATACTGGAGGCATTATCACAGTAACAGCCTGTACAGGACTGAACATTCTGGGAAAACTAAGTGAAGCCCAGACAATTTCAAGTGCTCAGGCATAATTATTTTAAGTGTTTCTGTACTGAGTTAGGCAGTCTAAGATTGCTCATATAGGTGTTCTAAAAATGATACAGCCACCCCGGAAGAAATTATGTTCTCCATTTTTTTACTCTCATTTCAGTTCTCGTTCTTGTTCTCCTTATTGACAAAGCAAAACAGTGTAAATGAAGCCCTGACAAAATGGAAAGAGATGAACACAACTGGCCTTTGGTCTTTTTTTCATCTTACATTTCCTATGTCTGTATGTGTAGAGCTTTGGCTTGAAGGTTTAGTGTCCCATTCCCACAACAGGTAAAACTTTCATGAAAGCAATTTTCCAGTATCCAGGAAATCTCTTTAAAATATAATATTCATACATCTCATGCTGGATTAAATTAACAGCAAAATGAAACAGCTTCATCTATAGAGATATCATGGATGTCTTACCTGATCGGACTATGTCAGCAAAAAATAAATGAAGTACCCTCCTTAAATATAACATCACGAGCGCACAATGAAGCAAATGTTGGCGCATATCTCCTAAAACATTTAAAGATGCATGCAGTTCCCTAATTTAAATTCAAATTCTACATTCTTGGTACAGAACCCCTTCAGTACTCCATCATACGGGACGTTTAAACAAAAATAACTGCTGGCGATGTAACCAGCTCAATGGTGATATCCTTCACATTTTATGGACCTGCATGCGTATCAATAAACTATGGCATAAAGTCCATACATTTGCCTCTAGAGTAATCAGACTGAAAATCCCCCTAGATCCAAAGCTTTTCTTGTTAGGTATACTCACTCCAAGCAATTCCACTCTATCACATGCACATTTTAGATGGCTAAATATATTGTCTCTTCAAGTTAAATGTCTGATCCTTATTAATTGGAGATCAACCCACGTACCAACTCTTTCAGACATTCTCCAAAACTTATCTCAGTATGCATCCTTAGACCACTTATCTCACAGTACTCTTGATGAACCCAATATATATAATAGATGCTGGCAGGACTACTTCAAGTATATTGAT
Organism: Neoceratodus forsteri; assembly: GCA_016271365.2. NCBI lineage: Eukaryota > Metazoa > Chordata > Ceratodontiformes > Ceratodontidae > Neoceratodus > Neoceratodus forsteri. Next base: position 454,981,574 of record CM057451.1, on the reverse strand, counting down.
ACTACTAACACCCTTATAACCTGATATATAAATACTCTACCCTTTTTTTTTCTTTATCTATCACATATATTTCTGATCAGGGATTAAAATAATATATGGCACAGATAACCTTCCTTCTTTACCTTTCTCTCTTCACCCTTTTTCCTTTTTCCTGTCACTCTCCTTTGTCTATTCCCTTTCATCTCTCTTTTACAGGTCACATGCATTCACCTCCACTTATCCTTTCATGTCTAACCTTTGGCAATTATTAATAGGCCTAACCCCAGACATTTATTGACTTCTCTTTCCATATTTAGTGGACAATCTAAACTCAGTTATTTCCCATTTCATTATAAATTCCTTATCACTCTCGTGTAGCCCTGTTCTCATATGGTTATGACCTAAACCTACACTAAGTATACTGACTTTCTTTGTTTTTTCCAAATATGTACAGTGTCCTTTTTAGTATCCAAATGCCTGACATTTCTGCTCTTAAAGTGTAAAATGCTGTGTATATGTATTGTTTGTTTGTTTTTCCTTTTATGAAACTCTTTAATGAAAAGATAAAGTGAAAAAATACAATATTCAGACACAAATCACCATATATTTCTTTACTTTTTTGTAATTGTCTCCTATTATTCCTTAATACTGAGGACTTTTGTATGAAAACAGCATCTGTCTCAGACTTTCTCTCAGCCTATTGCCCCTCCCACTGCTAAAGTCATAATTCTCAGTTTGTCACATCATCTTGATTTTAACAGCAACTGATTATGATGTCATATAGAATTATAACTTCAGTGAGAGCAGAAGCAGGAGGATGAGATTAAGTCTAAGTGATAAATACATTTTTTATGCAAATATCCTCAGTAATAAAGAATGAGGGGAAATACAGATAATTTATTAAATATAATTTGAATTGTATATGACTATTGTATTTAATAGCATGTTCTTAGAAATTGGAAAAATACTTTAAAGATTAAATTCTTAAAGTATATATTTTTCATTTAGGATATAGATGTCTAAATTATTGTAATGCATTTTGATGGACTAAAACAATTGCTGGCAAAGGCCAACAATTTCTGTTTTCATACATTCATGAAAGTCCTTCACACATTCACTGGAGCTGTGCTGCACCCCTTGCAGTTTACAATTTAGGTTATCCTGAATCCCAACGGCTCAGTCAGTGACACATTTGATGGTAACATAACAAAAGTAATACAGTTCAGTTTATCATGGACATTCTTTAGTGTGTGTGTACTATTCTAACAACACAATGTCACAGCTTTCCACTTGGGTGAAATCTGAAGTTAAAATAAACTGAAGAAATTAAAAAAAAAAAAGTTTACTGCTGCACTGTCCCGTGTGTAAATGTTTTGTCTGATAACAAAGTCTCATCTGTATACAATTAATTTTCTAATTGTGTGTCTGAAAGGATTGTGACACATATAATTGAAATAAAACTGTCATAAATATTAAAACTGCATGTCTGGATTTGTACAGAGATATCTTGCTAAAAATGCAAAACAAACCACGTTTCTTGACAGTATTGAAACCCTGGTCCCCTGCTTGCAAACCTGCAGACATGTTTACTTGGGCACATTTAAATAAAGAGTACTTGATGTGATTTATAGGTTATCTCACACACCTAGGGAGAAGGCATTCTGAAAGACTGGGGTTCAATGCAGTTCCTTTGAACATGAGTATTACAGAAGCAAACTAGATACTCCTTAGGTAGCTTTGGTTGCTGTTTAGCAGAATTACCTGCCATACTGAAGACAGCCATGTGAAAGAACCCACAGATTTCCCTGCAAAATGAATCTGCAGCATTGTAACAATCTGGCTCAGCTTTTATGGCTGTGGGTGGAGCCTGCAGCCATTTTGCTTTGTGTCTCTGAAAATGGCTGATTGTGGCACCTTCTGTTGGACATTTGGAAGTATCCTTCTGAAAGTCAAATGGAGCTTGTAACATTCCACCACGATTGCCCACTATGGAGTAACAGCTGCACTATTTCAGCTGTTACTTCCACATTTCAGGACAAGAACTGTGCATGCACTCCTTGTGCGCATGTGCAGTTCTGCTGGCATTGCCATCTTGTGAATGGTATATTGAAAATCACCGCAACTATGCATGAATGAATGCCGTGCATGTGCAGTTGTGTCGCCACCACCATTTTGCAGATGGCACTTGGCAGTTCTGGTAGCACTAGCTCTCCAGAGCTTTGGAAGCTTACCGTAGCCATATTGGCTCTGGCTAGAGTTTGCTGTTTCAAAGGGTTGGGAAGCAGAATACATGGGTTTTTATATTCATAGAAAATCCTATAATTCTGCATTTCAAGGAGGAGACCAGAGTTAAAATCTTGTCAGGAAATCATATATTTATTCAGCATTTCATTTTCAGTTCGAAATTTAGCAGAATGAGGATTTGTGTCAGTTTGTAAATTAAATAATAAATCTATAGAAAAGTGACGTGGCTGTTATTTGATAATATATATGGAGGCAATATATATGGAGCGAGAAATGTGCTGCTTTTAATTTGTTTTTATTTTTAACAATTTAATACCATAGTTTTTTTTTTTAAGTTCTGATTTTATCATAATGGTGATTCCTCTTGGCATGCAGTTGGAAAAGTACAATTTCTAAAAGAAACCTAATTATGGACAACAAGTAAAAAATGTCCTGGCAGGAAAATGTCCCTGACAGGAATGGATCTATGTACCTTTACTGCCTAGATTTGCAATGGTGCTGAACAGAAATGCAGTTGACTCACTGTAGTATTATGGTTATGTCACACACCCAGGAAGCATGTGAAATTTTGGAACTTTGGTTTGAACCCAGAGCAATGCATTTGAACAGAAATATTAGAGATACCACGGGGGGAATTCAGAAGGACATAAATGGTTATCCTTTTTACTGATTTACATGGAAACCTTGTTATATACAATTAAGTATTATTTGGACATGGATTTCTCCAAGTACACGGTATTTATTGGTTATCCAACTAAAGTACTGTAACATTTTTAAAACTAAGTGAATAAGAGAGAGATTCCTTCTATAGATCTTTTTCTCCCTCGGCCATTTCATCAGAAATATACCCTGGTCTTAAGGATATACTGTACCCTGTTCTGCTCCTGCTGTTCCACCATCTACTAGGTCCAGCTGCCACCTGACAGATGCTATGGTTTCCCAGCCATGGGAAGGGACTCTTGGTGAGGGTCATCCACCCCTGAGGTAGTCAAGGTGAGCAGGATGCAGTGTGGTTCACGATAAACTTAGCTGTAGAGTCAAGCCATACAAAAGTGAAGGTACTGGACTTCAGGAGGGCTGATTTTGCCAAAATGGGAGAATGCCTCAGAAAAGCACTAGCAAACAGGCAAGAAGCTGGGGTGAAGCAACAATGGGGAAACATCAAAACCACCATCACAGAGGCAACAAGTATTTGTGTGAAGCAAATAAACAAATCTAAATGAAAGAAAAAAACACTATGGTTCTCAAAAGAAGTGGCGGGGAAGGTAAGGGAGAAAAAGATAGCATTCAGGAAGTATAAGGAAACACAGAAGGAGCAGAACAGAGATCTGTAATAGTTAAAGCTGTAGGAAATGGGGAAGGCAGTCAGAATAGCAAAGGCCCAAACCAAGGAAAAGATAGCCAACTCGGTTAAGAAGGGGGATAAAACCATTTATAGGTACATCAGAGAGCAAAGAAAGACTAAGGCAGAGATAATCAATCAGTCAATCAATCAAGTCTTTATTTAATCAGGCGTTCGTCGTTGAGCAGAAGCTCATTTGGAAGATGGACCTGGGTGGAGCATGAACAATTATATATACAGGTCAACACAGGTATTTACAAGGCAATACTGTTTACAGAGAGGACGAAAAAGAAGTTCATATGTACATAGAATTATACAGATATTGTACAGATTACAGGGTATTTACATACATAGAAGTGTCTATAGGAAGATAAAGCAGGTTATCTAAGGTTGCAGGAGGAAGTAACGGAAGAAAAAAATAAAATAGAACTATACACCAGGTAGAGGTGAAGGTATTGGGGGAAGGGAGGGAGGTAGGGGAGAAAGGCTAGGAGGGCACGGTGCACAGAGAGGTGTTGGTAAAATGGGATGTAGAGAAGGTGGATGGAGAAAAGGAGTATGTGTGAGCCCCGGGATTGAATGCTATAAAGTAAAGTATGGGGCATGGTTGGATGTCACAACCCAGGGGCAGTGAGCTCCTATCCGAGGTTGGGAAAGGAAGGAAAAGGGGATGGATGGGCCTAGTGTTGATAAGACAGGGGGGTAAGAGAGAGAACAATTAGGCTTGTGAGGAGCAAGATGGGGGGGTCAGTACTTAAAATTGGGTCTAGGTGTGGCTATATACCAGTGCAGACACCGGTACTGGGTCTGAGTGGTCGAAGTAGTTACATACTTCTCTGATTGTATGGAAATAAAGTGTCTTGAAGGCATTTATACCGATTAGAGTGCTTAATTTGAGGGTTTTTTGTGGATCATTCCATAAGGTAGGTAGCACGAAGCTTATGGCTGCATTGCCGAAGAGGGATTTTGCTTTGGGTACTTTAAGTATAATAGCTTACCTGGAGGGATGGAGGTTTGTTCAAGCCTGACGGCCTGCATCCATCCTGGAGGAGAATCAAGCACTCAATGATAAGTTTAAATGCTACACACGTGTTAATTTTAAACTGAAGAAAGGGGGTGGCAGGCCAGCAAGGAGGGTGCACCTACTTGCTCACCCCAGCACAGCCAGCAGTGAAACCAGTGAACCAGAGGAGTGCCTATCTCTGCAAAGCAGTGTGCAAACGATGGAGATTAGTTCCCAAGAGGTGGATAAGCAGAAAGGGCAAAATTCAGCAGACGGGCAGACAGCAAGGAGAACCAGGGATAAATGACAACCAAGAAAGGGGCTGGAGTAGAACAGTGAGACAGTCTAGGGAGGTCAAATCATGGAAAGACATGTGTGCAAATGCCAGGAGCCTTATCAACAAGATGGAAGATCTGGAGGCTGTCATGGTGCAGTCAGACCTGGACATTGTGGCCATCACTGAAACCTGGTGTAATGATAACCACGACTGGGAGATGGCCATACCTGGCTACAACATATTCAGAAGAGACAGAGCAGGCAGGAAGGAGGAGGGTGGCACTCTATGTGAAAAATGACATAAGGGCCACAGAGATCCAGGAGGAACAAAATGGGGGAGAGATACTGTGGGTTAAGCTGGAAAGGAAAATGGGGACAGCCATCTGCACAGGTGTGGTCTATAGACCACCAGCCCAGGAGGAAGAAACAGATAGGTAGCTGATGCTAGCCATCCAAATGATGGCAGACAAGGTGAGGTAGTACTGGTTGGAGACTTCAATATTCCAGGCGTGGACTGGAGCATCCCAGCAGCAGCATCTACTGAAACAGATTCATCCTGGACTCCTTCAGGGTGCCTTCCTCAAGCAACTGGTCATGGAACCAACTCGGCAGAAGGCAATACTGGACCTTGTGCTCACAAACAGGGACAGTGTGATGGGGTAACAGTGGGGAGCACCTGGGAAACAGTGACCACCAGTCATTGTGGTTTGAAATCACAGAAAGAGCAGAACCAAACCACACAAAACACGTATCCTAGATTTTAGGGGCAGACTTTGGGAAAATGGGAGATACTTGAAAGAGGCATTACGGGAATGGGACAGGAATCAGGGTTGAGGAACAGTGGGCAGTATTTAAAATGGGGATTACAAGAACAACAGAATTATATATTAAGCAGGTTAGCAAGAGGAAAGGAAGAGAGACCATTATGGTTTTCCAAAGAGGTAGCAAAGAAAGTGAAAGCCAAAAGATTGCATTCAGGCAATACAAAAGACACAGGCAGAGGGGATAGGAGAAGTACCAGGAGAAGCAAAGGGAGGCAGGGAGGTCAGTAAGGAAGCCAAAGCTCAGACAGAAGAACACATTGCAAAATCAGTGGGTGGAGGGACAAAACCTTTACAGGTACATAAGTGAAAAAGAAAGACAAAGGGAAGGATAGTAAGACTGAGGGAGGATGGGGGGCGTGGAGGATGACAACAGTAAAGCTGACATACTGAACAGGTATTTCTGCTCAGTCTTTACTGAGGAAGAGGAGGGTAATGGGTCTGAAGGGTACAAAGGGTGAGAATGGTGCAGAAATGGACACAAGTCCCTTTACGAAAAGGGTCCTGAAGGAACTGGAAGTAATAAGAGTTGATAAAGCAATGGGGCCAGATAGAGATTCTCCCCAGGGTCCTTAAAGAACTAAGAGGGTGGTGGCTGAACCTCTGGCTATCCTGTTTGTCGATCACTTGAAACAGGGGAGTACCCAAAGACTGGAGGACAGCAGATGGTCCCTTATACAAAGTGGGAACAAAGAGGAAGCAGGGAACTACAGTCAGTCAGCCTCACCTCGGTAGTGGGGAAGATCATGGAAGCACTACTGAAGGAGAGATTGGTGGAACATCTGGTTGTCAATGGACTACAGGACCCAAGGCAGCATGGTTTCACCAGGGGAGGTCATGTCAGACCAACCTCATTGAATTTTTGACTGAGTGACTAGGGAGGTGGATCAGGAGGGCAGTGGACATGGCCTATCTGGACTTCAGCAAGGCCTTTGACACTGTGCCACATAGAAGACTATTACACAAACTGGGGAATATGGGTGTGGGCAGGACAGTAGTGTGGTGGGTAGGTAACTGGCTGGGTGGCAGGACACAGAGGGTGGTGGTAAATGGCTGTCACTCCACAGAGGAAAAGTGACCAGTGGGGTACCACAGGGATCAGTGCTGGGACCGGTCCTATTCAACATCTTCATCAGTGACATGGCGCAGGACCTAGAAGGCAGAATTTCACTGTTCGCTGATGACACAAAGCTCTGTAACAGAGTAGACACACCAGAGGGTGTAGACAGAATGAGAAGGGACCTGCAGAAACTTGAAGAATGGTCAGGGGTTTGGCAGTTGAAATTCAATGCAAAGAAGTGCAAGATAATGCATATGGGCACAAAACCTGGCACAATATATCAGTTGGGGGTGAGAATATAGCATGCACCAAGCAGGAAAGGATCTTGGGGTTATCATCTCTGATGACCTCAAGGTAGGAAACAGTGTGACAAGGCAGCAGGTAAAGCAAATAGGATGCTGGGATGTATAGGCAGGGCATTGCCAGCAGGAAAAGGGAGGTCATAATTCCTCTATACAAGACAATAGTGAGGCCCCACCTGGAGTACAGTGTACAGTTCTGGAGACCATACCTCCGTAAGGACATAGACAGGTAAAGAAGGTTCAGGAGGAGACAACAAGATGGTGCATGGATTGCATCACAAGTCCTATGAAGTCAGGTTGAAGGAACTGAACATGTACTCCCTGGAGGAGAGGAGAGGAGGAGAGGGGATATGATAGAGATGTACAAGTATCTTACAGGGAGGAACAGGGTGCAGGAAAACACTATTTTAAGTGAAAAGATGTTCCAGGACTAGAGGGCATGGGATGAAGTTGGAGGAGGACGATTCAGAGGAAACATGAGAAAGAATTTCTTCACAGAACGGGTGGTGGACAAGTGGAACCCTGCCAGAGGAAGTGGTGGGGCTGAAACAAACACGGGATTTAAGAATGCATGGGATAGACATAAAGGAATTCTGGAGGTCAGGGGTAAGGTGCAACAGACTTCTAGGAAAACAAACTGAACTTACAAGCTCAAATGGGCAGACTGGGTGGGTCATAGGCCCTTATCTGCCAACACTGTCTATGTATCTATGTATCTATGTATTTCCCAATTATACTCAGGGGAAGACAGCAGGCGATATAGTAAGGCAGGTTATTAGAGATGGCTCTATAGGTCCAGAGAGTGGCATTTCTGTGGCACCTGAACTTTAGTGATGTCCACCCCACTGCCGCATATAGAGTGCAGTGATGCGTGTTGAAGGGAAGTCCCGTTATAAACCTCAGTGCTCGATGGTAGAGTGTGTCCAGTTTAGCCATGTAAGAGTTGGGGCATTGGCTGTAGAGAAAATCAGTGTAATCAACCAATGATAGGAAAATGGATTGCACCAGTTTTTTCTTGGCATCTCTGGTGAGAAATTGGTTGATTCTAAAAAACAGGCCAAGCCTTTGCCGAAGTTATTATAGCAAGTCCTCTATATGTTCAATGAAGGAGAGTCTTAGGTCTATCCAAACTCCCAGATACTTGAATTTTGTAACAACTTCTAGTTTTTCACCTAGAACTGTGGTAATTTGGGGAACTGTCCCACTGGACACAGGGTTGTATGGATGAAAGGGGAGAGGACCATTGCTTTAGTTTTTTTGGCGCTAAGGAGTAGCTTTTTTTTGGAGGAATTGGCTTTGCAAAAGGTTGAATTCTGACTGTAGGTCGTACAGGCAGCTTCAGGTGTTGGGCGACTCACGTAGAGAACTGTATCATCTGCAAACAGATGGATGTTGCTTCTTTTATAAAGTAGTCAATGTTATTAATGTAGATTGCAAAAGTAAGGGCCTAATATAGAACCTTGAGGTACCCCTCTTTGCAGAGTTTTTAAGGGGGACAGGCCTCCTTCAGCTTTAACTTGTTGAAGGCACCCTGTAAGATAGTCAGTAAACCAGCACAGAGAGGAGGGGTCCACACCTATGGTTTGAAGGAAGGAGAGGAACAGACTATGGTCGACGGTGTCGAAACCTTGCTTAGAGCAAAGAAAACAGCACAAATAAAGTTTTTGCTTTCAAGATTATGCTGCCAGTCATTAGTAACTTTGGCGAGGGCTGAGATAGTGCTATGTTTAGCTCTGAATCTGGACTGCATAGGGTTTAGCAATTCCCTAGACTCAAGGTGGGTCCTCAGCTGTGCATTTACAATTTTCTCTAGGAGCTTGGACAGGACCGGAAGGAGAGAAATTGGCCTGTAGTTATTGAGATCACCAGGGTCACCTGATTTGAACAGTGGTATGACATGTGCTGTCTTCCATATAGGTAGTAGGTGCCTGAGACAGGGATAAGTTAAAAAGGTGGGTGGCGGGTATTGCTAGTGCAGTGGTAGGCAATTTTTAGGAAGTAAGGGTCAGAGGTGTCAGCCCCAGCACTTTTTCTAGTATCCAACTAAAGCAAGAGGTCCTCTACCTCTTTCAGTGAGGCAGGTTGAAGCGAGAAAGGCGGCGAAGCTATCGGAGTTTCAGACAGTTGACTGGCAGTCTGGGAGCGAAGTATGTTTGCAGGGCTGGCCTTCAGGAAATATAAGGGAACACAGCGGGATGAAGATAGGGAGGCATACCAAACTGCCCTAAGGGAAGCACGGAAGGCAGTAAGGCAGGCAAAGTCCCAAACTGAGGAAACACTAGCACGAACAGTAAAGAAGGTGACAAGACTTCTATAGATACATTAGTGAAAGGAGAAAGTCCAGAGGGGTATTGCTAAGCTTAATGGAGAAAAGGAGCATGTGAGGAGGAGGACCCTGCAAGGCATCTATCCTAAATAGATACTTTGCTCAGTATTTACTGAGAGAAGGTAGGGCAGGGCCCACAGCTCAGCATCATGGACACAGGGGAAGGGAGGTGAGCACTACCCCTTCACAAAGAAAAGGTCCTACAAGAGCTTGCTAAGCTCAGGGTGGATAAGGCAATGGGACCTGATGGCATACATCCCAGGGTACTTAAGGAGCTAAGGAGGAACTAGCAGAGCCATTAGCAGAATTGTTTAGTGAGTCTCTGAGCACAGGAGAGGTCCCAGAAGACTGGAGAAGGGCTCATGTGATCCCGCTCCACAAGAGTGGTAGCAGGGAGGAGGCGGGGAACTACAGACGGTCAGTCTTACCTCAGTAGTGGGCAAGATTATGGGCACTCCTTAAGGAAAGGATAGTGCAACACCTGGGATCATGGGGCACAGGATCCAAGACAGCATGGGTTTACAAAGGAAGGTCCTGTCAAACTAATCTCATAGATTTCTTTGACTGGGTAACCAGAGTGGTGGACCAAGGGGAGCAGTTGATGTCGCCTACCTTGACTTCAGCAAAGCTTTTGACACTGTTCCACATAGAAGATTGATAAATAAGCTGGGTAGGCTGGGGTGGGTCAGAAGTTGGTCAACTGGGTGGCAAACTGGTTGTGAGCGAAAACAGAGAGTGGTGGTAAATTGTATACAATCAGAAGAGATGCAAGTCACAAGTGGGGTCCTCAGGGATCAGTCCTGGGGCCAGTCCTCTTCAACATCTTCATTAGTGACCTTGCAGATGGACTAGAGGGTAAGGCTTGTCTGTTTGCAGATGACACCAAGATCTGCAACAGAGTAGATGATCCAGATGGGGTGGGCAGAATGAGAAGAGATCTGGATAAACTAGCAGAATGGTCAGAAGAGTGGCAACTGGGATTTAATGCAAAGAAGTGCAAAATCATGCACATAGAGAAGAGAAACCCTGAAGCCACCTATAGGCTGGGAGGAGTTGCTAGCAGTCACAAAGGAAGAAAGAGACTTGGGCATCATCATCACTGATGACTAAAATCATCAACAGACCTCTAAAGCAGTAGGTAAGGCTAGGAGGGTGTTAGGGTGTATTAGTAGGGAGTATCTGAAGTCGTAGAGGGGTAATAATCCTCTGTACAAGACACTGGTTAGGCCCCATCTGGAGTACTGCGTGCACTATTGGAGGCCACACCTTCACAAGGAGACTAACCAAATTGAGGCAGTCCAGAGAAGGGCAACAAAATGGTGGGGACTGCATCAGAAGACATATGAGGACAGATTAATGGAGCTCAATATGTATACCCTTGAGCAAAGGAGGAGAGAGAGGTGATATGATCGAGGCATTCAAACACCTTAAGGGCATAAACAAGGTGAAAGAGTCTAACATGTTTAAATATAAGAAAATAGCAGGACAAGAGACACAGCATGAGATTAGAGGAGGCCGATTAAAGGGAATGTGAGGAATTCTTTTCACAGAAAGGTGGTGGATGCATGGAATGACTTACCACAAGTGAGTGGCTATGAATACAGTGCAGGGCTTCAAACAGGCATGGGATAGGCATAAAGGAGCAATACAAATGACTATGAATAGATAGGCCACTGACAGAGCAAAGGCCGATGGCACATTTATAAGGTAGAAAAGTAAATGGGCAGACTGGATGGGCGCATACGGTCCTTATCTGCAAATCAACTTCTATGTTTCTTTGTTTCTATGGAGTTATCAAATGCCATGCCTGCAGTAGCAAAGTGGTTATTGAATGCGTCAAGTATATCAATCTTTTCGGTTATAGTCAAGTTGCCAGAGGTAATCTTGGTCGGGGGTGAATTTCCTGCGGAGTGGCCTAGTAGATCATTGATTGTGTTCCAGAGCTTGATTGGGCTCTTTGTGGCAGAGTTGAGTTTGGATTTGAAGAAGGTGGCCTTCAATTCTCTGATTGTTTTGGTACATAAATTTCATAGTCTCCTGAACTGGTTCCAGTCCTCTGCAGTGTTCGGTCTACGTGCTTTTTTCCAGAGCTTATCTCTTTCTAGAAGCAAGGACTTGACCTGAGGGGTGAACCATTTACAGGTTTTGGACCTAGTTCGAACTTCAGTCAGGGAAGCATACTTATGAAGGGCCCTTGATAGAATGCCGTGGGAGATATTGTAAGCTGACGTAATCATTTTGGCCTGGTAGAAATCTTGCCACTGAGGGGAGTGCTTAAGCTTGTTTAGGTAGGCATGTTCATTGAAGTTGCGCCTGGATCTTTTCATAGAGAACTTGCTGATGGGTGCTGGGTTGTCGGTGGATCTTACTCCCACAATAAAACAATGGTCGCTGGTGTCTGAGAAGAAGATATCAGCGTGGGAGAAGAGATGAGGTTTGCTCACCATTAGCACATCCAAAAGTGTACTTTTACTGGAGTTCTTCATGTTTGGGTGCATTGGTTCAGTAATAAGTTGTGTCAGCCCATGTTCATCACAGAAGGATTCAAGGGAGGCAGCTGTGTTAGACAGCCAGTCAAAGTTGGGGCTGAATAAAGAGGAAGGTGGTTGAGCAGAGAGTGACAGTAAAAAAGTAGAGATGGTGAACGAATACTTCCGCTCAGTATTCACAATGGAAAAGCAGGGGGAGATACCTAATCCAGTCAATAGAAGCACTCTGGATGGGGGGGTTGTTATTAGTCCTTTCACAGAAGAAAGGATTCTGAAAGAACTCTTAAAACTGAAGGTGGAGAAAGCAATGGGGCCTGATGGGATTCACCCCAGAATTCTAAAAGAACTAAAGGAAGAACTAGTAACACCACTGACTACCCTTTTTAATAATTCATGGGAGAATGGTATGGTACCTGAGGACTGAAGGAGGGCAGATATGATTCCCCTTCACAAAAGTGGGAACAAGACAGAGGAAGGAAACTACATACCAGCCAGTTTGACCCCAGTGGAAGGGAAAATGATGGAATCACTTCTGAAGGAAAGAATTGTTGAGTACCTTGAGGCCAGTGGGGCACAGGACCCAAGGCAGCATGGATTCACAGCAGGAAGGTCATGCCAGACAAATCTAATTGATTTCTTTGACTGGGTGACCAAAGTAGTAGACCAGGGAGGGGCTGTGGACATGGCCTACCTAGACTTTAGCAAGGCATTTCACACAGTCCTGCACAAAAGCCAGTCTTCAGTAAGAGAAGGGGGAAGAAGCTTCTAGATGGAGGTTAGGAGAGTAAGTAGACTTGAAAGATTTTCTTAGCTGGTAGTGCTTGGAAGTGCAGTGAGGGGCAGACTCAGGGCTGATACACTCTCGTGAGAGTCAGTTGTAGGCCCTAATCCCAGCCTCCCCCACCCTTCCCTCCCCAGAGCTCGGCTCATTTATAGGGGAACATCTGCCCTGCAATTGGAGGAAAAGGCTTCAGGTGCAACTCATGTAGTTCTAGCCACTGGGGGTTGGGTTTAAAGGCTGGGAGAGAGGAGCTTAGGGAGTTGTACACTTCCCCTATAAGTTTACTGTGTAGTACTGCACCTAGTAACGGGGGTACCTGTTTACTGTGGGACTGTATCTAGGATCAGTGGGTGACCTTATTAGTGGGTAGGGGTGTATCTTGGACTAGTGGGGAACATAGTGGTTCACCCAAGGAAATCTACTTGGAGGGGGATGGGACCACACATCATTAGGGTCGGCATCTTTGGGAGGGCGGTGGGGTGCACAGGGTGTGGGGCGGCCATGATACTGGACTGGGCTTGGAAGTTTGGTGGTTGTCCAGTGTGCTACCAGCTGTCACAGCTTAGGGAGGAGGTTGAGGGAATTAGGAGACATCTGGAGGGAGGGGGGAGGTATGGTTGGGGAATAGGGCAGAGGCTCTCCCAAGGGGTTGCACCAAGCACTAGGGGTGGGGGTGAAGGGAAAGGAGTGCAGGAGAGTACTCTGGGGTCGCATAGGGACAATGACAGGGGGGCTCAAAAGGAAGGCACTACCAAGGAAGCAGGCAGGTATCTGGGGACACTCACAGAGGGGGGCCAAAGGGAGGACATTCTCAGGTAAGTAGGCAGATGGCTGGTGCTAGACAGAAGGAAGCAATGGGGGGAGGTGGATCGGACCTTAAGCTCAGTAACTGCTTCAGTTCTCTTCTTCTGCTTGAGGATGAGGGGTGATGTAGCCATGAATGGGGCAGTTTGAAATGGAAAGGAATGGGAGGCAGGAGGCAGGGGCCGGATAGCAGGAAGAACAGGGGGGAACTTGGAATGCAGGAAAATGGGGGGAGTGGGTGATCAGAGTAGGAGGAGGAGGAGGGGGTAGAGGGAGGAAAGCGCAAGGAGAAGGACCAGTTGGGAGGAAAGGGCAAGGAGAGGGACCAGAAGTACAAGGAGGATACTGTAAAGGGAGCTGAGGGTTTAGGCCAGGGGAGCACTACAGGCAAGGAGGGGCTGAATGGAGATGGGAAGGAAGGGAGGATGAGCCAGGCAAGTTTAGCAGATGGGGGGAAGGACCAGTAGCGAGCAGTGACAGGGGGTAGTGGGGTACAGAAGGATACTCAGGAGGAGGAGAGGAATAGGATCAGAGGGGAGGAGGTGTCCAGGGTAAATAAGGATGGGACGGCAGGTGGCACCCAGATAGGGGGAGGAGCAAGGAGCCAGCTTAGGGCAGGGGCTGGTAGAAAGGATGAGGGACATGGAAGGGGGGAAATGGAGGAAAAGGGGCGGTCAGAGTGCTCCTGTTGGGTGATTCCATGATCAGGGGTATCAAATGGGATAGGGAGGGGGAAGCCTTCCCGATTAGAACAAAATGCTTCCCTGGACTAATGATGCACAGGGCCAAGCATGAGGTATATCAGCTGGCAAAGGATTGTGGAGGTTTCCCAGACATACTGGTCCACCTGGGTACCAATGACATTGAGGGAAATAGTGAGCTAGAGATATAGGCAAGGTTCAGGGAGCTTGCCAGGGTCTGCCATGACATAGGATGCACAATTTCCTTCTCAGAAATCCTGCAGGTGCCAAGGGCTAGTGAGGAACACAAGAGGAAGATTAGGGAGATAAGCTAGTGGCTCAGGGAGTGGTTTGGGGCCAGATGGTATGGGTTGATGGGGGATTGGGGGAGACCTGGGAGGATAGGGGCAATATGCTAGAGATAGGCTCAACTCAATTTGGAAGGAAGGGAAATCCTTAAGTTGAAAATAGAGGGGTTCGTTGGTGAAAGGTGGGGTTTAAACTTGTGAAGGGGAAGGGATGGGAGAAAAGGCTGTCGAGGGGGATCTGATAAAGGAGGGAATCTGTCTCAACCCCCCTGGGGAGCTGGAGGAATACAGAAAAAGGCTGACTGATAAGGTGCTGACTGGGGGAAGATGGAATCCCCATGGGAACGTGAGCAGGGCAAATGGAATTATATGGAAAGGGTGGAAGATACTCCTGCTAAACGCCAGGAGCTTGGGCAATAAAATGCCTGAGCTCCAGGTGATGCTAACTGAGGGAGAGATTGATGTGGCAGTGGTCACTGAGACCTGGACCACCGCAGAGCATGACTGGGACCTGTACCTGGAGGGTTACACCATGTTCAGGAAGGACAGGGGGGAGGGAAGGGGAGGAAGGGTAGCAATAATAGTTAAAAACTGCATTGGCATAGAAGGAGTGGTGGAGGTGGAGGGAACTGTGGAGGTGATTTGGGTCACCTTGATAACAAGGGAGGGCAAGAGAGTAAAAATAGGAGTGGTGTATAGACCGCCCATGCTGGTGGAGGAGCTGGAGGAGAGCCTGGTGGTAGATGTTGGGAGACACTGCAGTTTGGGCAGGGGAAGGGTGGTGGTGTTGGGGGACTTAAACAAGTCAGGAATGGACTGGGAGACTATGACATCCTCGGTGGCCAGGGAACAGAGGTTGTTGGATGTCTTTCAGGATGCGTGTCCTAACTCAGCAGGTGGGGGAACCAACCAGGAAGACGTGGATATTGGATGTGGTCCTGGCAGACAGTGACCAGACTGGGGGCCTGGAGGTAAGGGACCCGTTGGCGGGGAGTGACCATGCCACGGTCTGGTTTTGCCTGGACCTAGGAGGGGTAGAAGGCTGCACAAAGACAGAGGTAACTGACTTCATTGGGCGGATTTCAAGGAAATGGGAAGGATCCTTAAGAAGCATTTGGATGTGATTGGGCCAGACATGGATGCTGACAGTAGGTGGGAAATCAGGAATGGGGTGCAGGATGCCACCAGCACCTGTACAAGAGTAAGATGAAAATGTGGTAGGGCCCTAAACCCTGCTGGTGGACCAGGGAGGTTCAGGAGGTGGTGAGGGGAAAGAAGGAGGCTTATAGGCATTTCAAGTGCTCAAGGAGTGAAAGGGATTGAGGGGAGTATGAGCTGATGGCCAGAAGGGCCACTAGGGTGGTGAGGGCGGCTAAGGCAAGGAAGGAGCAGAATCTGGCCAGGGAAATTAGGAGAGGGAACAAGGGGTTCTTTAGATACACTGGGGAAAAAAGAAGGGTGAAGGAGCAGATTAGCAGGATTAAAATGGGAGGGATGGGCACAAGACCCGGGGGAGCATGCTGAGGTACTAAATGAGTACTTCACCTCAGTTTCCACCAAGGAAGCCAGGAGGGGCTGCATCATACATGGGAGAGATGATGAAAGCGAGGAGGAGACTCTTACCGATCGTGGGTCTGGGGGAGAGGGGGCCATCACTGGCAGGAGGGGGGAAGGCAAAGCAGGGGGATGAGGTAGCAGTGGTGGAAATCATGGCAGAGAGAATGAGGGATGCTCTCAGGTCCCTTAAGACAGAGAAAGCACCAGGGCCAGATAAATTACATCCCAGAGTGCTGAAGGAACTGGCGGATGTCCTGGCAAAATCCCTGGCGGAGCTTTTCAGCATCTCTCTGAGGACAGGGTGGGTGCCCCAGGACTGGAAGGTGGCGCATATAGTGCCTATCCACAAGGAGGGAATCAAGAGAGGTGGCAGAGAACTACAGGCCCGTCAACCTGACATCGGTGGTGGGCAAGGTGATGGAGGGCATTGTCAAGGAGAGGCTGTAGGGACTTGGAAAAGTCGGGGTGCCTGAACGATAGGCAGCATGGATTCATCCCAAGGAAATCATGCTAGACAAACTTTGTGGAGTTCTATGACTGGGTGACAAATGCCTTGGACCTGGGTAGATCGGTGGACGTCCTCTTTCTTGACTTCAGCAAGATGTTTGACTCTGCTCCTCATGGGGGCCTGTTGGATAAGCTGGGAGAAATGGGGGTGGGGAACCAGATGATCAGATGGATAGGAAATTGGCTCCAGGACTGGACCCAGAGGATCGTGGTTGGTGGGATAGTGTCATCCCCAAGGAGGGTCATTAGAGGGGTCCCTCAGGGATCGGTCCTTGGACCCCACCTGTTCAACGCCTACATCTGACATAATGAAGGGTATCAGGAGTGAGATGAGTCTCTTTGCGGATGACTCAAAACTGGGGGTGGTGGTGGATGGGAAGGAGGGAAGGGTGGCCCTACAGGGGGACCTGGAGGCTCTGGAAAGGTGGTCTAGAGAGTGCAAGCTGAGGTTCAATGCAGGGAAATGCAAGGTACTGCACCTGGGAGCCAGAAACCCGGCCAAGTGTACACCCTGGGGGGGGGGGGAATGCTACAAGTCTCAATGGCTGAGAGGGACTTGGGGGTGGTGGCAGAGGTCAAGATGAACAACTCTGAGACTTGTAGGAGGGCAGCGGCCAAGGCCAACAGGATGCTGGGATGCATCGCTAGGGGGATCGCCTCCAGAAGGAGGGAAGTGATACTCCCTCTGTATAACTGCTTGGTGAGACCGCACCTCGGGTACTGCGTGCAGTTTTGGAGGCCACACTTAAAGAGGGACATCAAACTCCTGGAGAGGGTCCAGAGGAGGGCAACCAAAATGATCTGGGGCTTGGGGGACAGGACCTAGGGGGAGATGCTTGAAGAGCTAAATATGTACACATTGGAAGAGAAGGGACCTGGGGCACATGATAGAGATCTTCAGGTATATGAAGGGGTAAATTGGGAGGAGCAGTCAGGTGCTCCAGAAGGAAGGGGGGCAACTAGAGGCATGAGTGGAAGCTGGAGGGAATTCAGGAGAAAGGAGGAGGTGCTACTTCACTGAGAGGGTGGTGGAGCCATGGAATGCACTGCCCAGGTGGCTGGTGGAGGCAGAGGCGGTGAAGGGGTTCAAGAGTGGGTGGGACAAGTACAGGGGAAGGGTTCTGAATGCAAAGTTCTGTGCAGCAATAATATCCGGGACTCGGAAGGGAGAAGCCAGAGAGGGCGAGGGGGGCAGCAAGGTCAGCTCCCAGGGTGGGGGCTGACCAAACGAGCAGACACAAAAGACTGTCAGGCCTTTTCTGCTGGCATTTTAGTATGTTAGTATGTAAAAGATTAATAAACAAATTAGCCAACCTGGGTGTGGGTCCCAGGGTGGTAGCTAGGTAAAACACTGGCTGGACAACAGGACACAGTGGGTAATAGTAAATGGAGTCCACAGTGAAGAATGGGGGTTACTAGTGGGGTACCACAGGGTTCAGTACTGGGTCCAGTCCTTTTTAATGTCTTTATAAGTGACATTGCAAAGGGACTGGAAGGGAAAGTATGTCTCTTTGCAGATAACACAAAGATCTGCAACAGGGTTGATACGCAAGCTGTGGTGGAAAGGGTGAAAAGGGACTTGGCAAGGTTGGAGGACTGGTCAAATGTATGGCAGCTTTGATTCATTGCAAAGAAGTGCAAAGTAATGCACCTGGGAAACAAAAACCCAGAGGAAGAATACAGAATGGGGGGTGAGATACTGACAACAACAAAAATGAAAAGGGACCTGGGGGTAGTCATATCAGATGACCTAAAGGTGGGCCAGCAATGTGAGAAGGCAGTAAGGAGGGCTGGGGGTATACTGGAATGCACAGGGAGAGGCATCACCAGTAGAAAACAGGAAGTTGTTGGCCCTCTGTACAGACAGTTGGTAAGACCACTTCTGGAGTACTGTGTACAGTTCTGGAGACCTCATCTCTGCAAAGACATAGACATGGTGGAAGCTGTCCAGAGGAGGGCAACCAAAATGGTGCAGGGTCTGCTCCAGAAGTCATATCAAGAAAGGCTAAAGGAGCTTAAGATGTATAGCCTTGAGGAAAGGAGGGACAGGGGGACATGCCAGAAATGTTCTAATACCTCAAGAAAATCAACAAAGTCCAAGAGGGTAGCATCTTTCAGAAAAAAGAGATGTGCAAGAACAAGGGGGCACAATTTGATGGGGGGCAGCTCAGAGGTAATGTGAGGAAGTATTTCTTCACAGAAAGGGTTGTAGATGCATGGAATGGCCTTCCTGAGGAGGTCGTAGAATCAAAAACAGAGCGGAATTCAAGAATGCATGGGACAGACATAAGGCAATTCTAGTGGGGGTTGGAGGAAGTAGGCTGTTGGTTAACTAGGAACTGCAGCTTATCCGTTAGGTAGGGAAATGGGCAGACTATGTGGGCCAAGCAGTCCTTATCTGCCATCATATTCTATGTTTCTATGTTTTTTGTGGTGATAGGACCCAGGGGAGCCAGGAACTCTGTGCTGGGCTGTCATGGTGGACGTTCTGTTTGGAATGAGCAATAAAAGAAGAATTTTTGAATTTCATAAACATGTGAGGCTGGTTTGTGCAGAGGGACTAAATTTCTTTCCTGCCTAAGAGAAAAAAAGAGACATGCTAGTTCAAACTTTTATTTATACAGTATAAATGTGGTACTGTATATCATTATTGAATCACAGAAGGCATTTAGGATGGGAGAAGCTTGGACATAGAAACATAGATACATGGACTTTGATGGCAGATAAGGACCGCTTGGCCCACCTAGTCTGCCCAGGACAGTCTAGCAAGGCCTGATCCTTCTGTTAATTCAAAGCCAGAGTCCATTTTCTCTACATGAGTGTGAGAAATTACAAATGATATTTCCAAGTAAGTCTTGTTTGACATGATCAATTTTTTCTTTTGAAGGTTACATGCTTTCTAGAAACAATCTCAAAATCTCAACAACTGAGACAGAGAGTGAGATCAGTAAACAGGCCTTCTTTCACATACTGAGCAGATGAAATACCCCGCCAGATTACAGAGACCTACCAGAGCTATGACAATTCAAGTTGGTGTAATTTAACCACCTCTACAAGTCCTGCAACTACACTGGAAACCATTTTTGGACTCTACCACTTCTCACTCTCTCTTTGTGCCTGTATTAGCACCTTCACTTATATCTTGACAATCAAACCATTCCATCTCACCACTTCCCACTTTAGTTATACAGTATCATTAGATTGTAGACCTCATCCCACTATCATACTTCATCAAGCATAGTATACTTTGTACACTGACACTGCTTTGTTAAAGTTGCCATTACCAAACTTCATTCTAAACATACTTCATCCAGAGCTCTATTCCAGGCTGCAACTGCGCTTTGCATGGCACTACTGGGTCCTTGCCCACCCAACCGCTAACCACTCTCCTGGTGCTACCTTTAAAGGTACTGCCAGAAACAACTGGACCACTCCTCCCCTTCTATTAAGAAAAAGTTGCACCTTCCCTGGTCTCCCTCTACCTTGATGTTTTCTGTCTCTGGATAGTGACTCATTTATTACTGACACCTGCAGGTCCTTTCCTCTTGACCCCCCCCTACATTACCCGTTCCTGTCCCAACTGGTGACTGCACTTGGAGCTGGTGGGTTTCAAACCCTGGTCTGCAGCACACTGTGCATCCATAAACCTAGTGCTCTATCCTCTAGGCTGCACCACCACCAACTTTTCAGGCTCCGATATCATTAAAATCTCATTTGGCCTCCCCCTCTTGCTCCTGCTATACTGACACCTCTCGGAGTTTACACTGCACTACTCTATCTCCTGCAAGGTTCACTGTCACTGCAAACAGTATTCATTTCCTCTTCACACTCTAAAATGCACCAGCTGTCTCCATTCCTTAATGCTTCTGGGACATTGGATAATAGGCTAATGCTACTACACTCATTCTCCAGCCCAGTCAGACCCCCCCCCTCGGGAATGCACATGCCTATCCTGCTTATCTACTCTGCCTTTTTTCTACTTTCCTCCCCCCCAGTCTCAAGCTCTAACTGCATTTACCCTGCCCCTCCTGCTCCAAATGCCACTACCATCCCTGCTCTCCTTCTCCTACCCTTCTCCATTTCCCCAAGGAACTCCCTCCCTATCCTCCCCCCTTGGTAAACGCCAGTGTTATGCCACCTCAGAAACACACAAATCCTTACTTTGGGCCACTAGAACTGCACCCAAGTCCATCCTTCTCATCAGAAGGTGCAAACAGCCAGCTACATACTCCTTCCTCCTCCTCGTTCTACTTCTTGCTGGTGACATTAAATCCAACCCCTGCCCTAACATCGAAACCCAACAGCTAAGCTCCCATAAAGGCCTATGTGTCACACACACGAATATCAGGAGTCCCTACTCAAGCTTGAACTAGTCAACTGCTGGCTGACCCAACACTCCCTGGACATTCTCTGCCTAACTGAAACCTGGCTGTCTGCAAGGACCCCGGACTCCTCACTAATTATCCCTGATTACACACTGTTCCAGCAAGACCATGGTAAAAGAGGTGGAGCGGTTGCGATCTATGTAAAGCAACCCCTCTCCTGCTCAGTTGCCAGTAAGGAAACCTGCCACGGCTCCCACAAACTCCTTCTAATACAAACCACCTTCCCCTCCACCCTCCCAATTTTCCTGGTTGTGATCTATGCTTCCCCCTGCCTAGCCCGTGACTCACTCATCTCATGCCTTGCTGCCCTGCCCCTACTCATGTAAAAAGGCGAGTTTATACTGCTGGGTGACTACAACCTTGACTGGCTATCTCCCTCCTCCAAAACCTATACCTCCAAAATTGAGTCTCTCAGACTCACCTAACTACTCACTAAACCCATCTGTTACAACTCACATTCCTCAAACCACTCACTCATTGATTGGGTCCTTTCCCCCCCATCTGCATAGAATTAGCCTCGGCTGGTGTACTTGCCAATGCATTTAGTGACCACTGCATCACTTATTGCATCAGGAAGAGCCAGCCACCAAAATCTGTTCCCAAGTATATAAATATATGCCCTTTAAACTCACTTGACTGCTCCGCCCTCCTGCTCTACCTAAGAAACGCTGACTCACAACAGGTCTATTTGGCCATAGATGTTGTCACAGCACTCTCTCAATTCATGCACATCTTCTCTGAGGTGTGGGACTCCCACACCCCCCAAATAAAATCCAGGTTAAAGAGGCGCCACCACCCATGTGTCTCTGCCCACTTATTGCCCAGTGCAAAGCCCGGTATAAAGCTTGGTCTCATTTCAAATCTGTTAAAACCCCACAAGCTAGGCAAGTCTATACCGCCCTCAGGAATGCTTGCACCAAGGCCATAAGATGTGCAAAAGCTGAGTACTTCATATCGCATCTGCATAATGCACACCCGTACTCCTTTTGGAAGGAGGTACACCCCTTGTTGTATCCCCACAATCAATCCAACACACCTTTCCTGAAAAAAGAAGGTAAAATGTTACCAGACACCACCAGCATTGCTGACACACTAAACATTTTTTACCTCCTGTGCCCTCCCTGACCATCCCTTCCCCCCCACCAAAGACCCCTCCCAACTCGTGTAGTAACACTTCCCAGTTTGCACCCATCTCCCCTTGGGAAGCCCTGGATGCCCTGTGCTCCCTAAACATCACGAAGTCCAGTCCAGATGGGATCCACCCTAAACTGCTATTATTATCTGCCCCAGAAATAGTGTCACCTCTTACCCACCTTCTAAATCTGTTCTTCTCCTCTGGAATTGTCCCACAAACCTGGAAATTGGCTAGTTTAATCCTCCTACACAAAGGCGGTGACTCATTGGTGCCCGGAAACTACAAA
Source organism: Neoceratodus forsteri (assembly GCA_016271365.2). Classification (NCBI taxonomy): domain Eukaryota; kingdom Metazoa; phylum Chordata; order Ceratodontiformes; family Ceratodontidae; genus Neoceratodus; species Neoceratodus forsteri. The sequence goes on along the minus strand of CM057451.1, from coordinate 454,959,289 downwards.
CTGATTTCTCTCCTGCCAGCCCTTGCTAAAATACAGGAAACTCTTGTCCTGGCCAGAATATCCGAGTTTCTTACATCAACCAATTTCCTCTCCTCCTTCCAGTCAGACTTCAGAAAAAAACACTTTTCTGTCTTCTCCCTGTTGTGTGTCACTGAGCACATTCACTCTGCCTCTGGCAAGGGCCATCTTACTGCAGCAGTTTTCATTGACCTGGCTAAGGCCTTTAATTCAGTCTCCCACCTCCACCTCCTATTCAAACTTGAGGCAGCAGGCCTAGCCCCCTATACAGTTGAGTGGTTCAACTCCTACTTAAGCAATAGGCTTCAGTCTGTCAAACTAGGGAACTTCTCCTCCCCTCTCCCCATTCTTGCTGGTGTACCCCAAGGAGCTATCCTTGGCCCTATCCTTTTCTCTGTATTTATTAATGACCTTCCCTCTGCATGCTCCATTCCTGGATAGATATGTATGCGGATGACACCACACTCTTCTCCTCAGGGTCAGTCCTAAATGACGTGCACTCTAACCTTCAAAGGGATTTCCACAATATGCACACCTGGTTCCAGACAAATCAACTTAAAATGAACACCTCAAAAACAGTGTCAATGATGTTCGTAACTGCGCAAAAACTGGTCATAGTACCACCTCCCTCTGCCATTGCCTTATTGGGTGGGAATACAGTCGACTCAGTTTCTACATACAAATACTTAGGCGTATGGCTGGATCCCCCTCTGACTTTCTCATCCCACACTGAAGCCATCTCCTCTAAATGTTGCCCACAAACTCGGCATGCTCTACTACAACCATGATGCCCTCGCTTTGCCAATCTGATACAAAATCCTAAACAAGATGACCATGCCCATCCTTGACTACATCGTTGGGGTCTTCAGCACTGCCCCAGCCTCATCTCTATCCAGACTGGACACCCTTCTGAATGCATACTTCCATTTTGCCTCAAGCTCCCCACCCAGAACACATCACTGTTCCCTTTACTCCTCCATCGGCCTGACATCCTTCTCCCATCACCGTCACATCCACTCATTTGCTCTCATAGCCAAATACTGGTTCAACTTGTTGCCTCCCTACCTCTCTGATAGCCTTTCGCCTGAAAATCTCTCCCCCTACAGCCTGAGATCTGGGAATACCCAGACCTTCTCTCTTCCCCTTCCTTCCTCCACCTCAGGCAAATCTGTTTTCTCCTAGAGGCTCCCTTTCCTAGGGAATAAACTTTCCCCTCCCCTAACAAACTCAACCTCACTCTTCTCCATCAAACAGCAACTTTGAGTACTTCCACACCACCCCTGCATGCCCCTGTAACTCTGGTGCCTAGTCACTACACTAATGCTCTCACTCTCACCTTCACATGCATATCCTACTAGAGTATGTACTGTATACTGCATCTCAACTGCACTTGTAATCTTCCGCTATGTAATATATTACATTCTTGTAAGTACACTTGTAATCTTCCACAAAGTAATGTATTATTAATTGTATTGTGTATCAAGTCATGTTATGCTTCTGCGTCTATGTTAATATATGCATTCTTTTATGTAGTATTGTATTGATTATCCTGTACTGTGATGCTTTTGTGTATTTCTGTACAAACATTTCTTTTTCTTCACTGCTTGTTCTTATAAAATGTAAACTGAATGATAATTTCTTGCAACATGCCTGTACCCCTTCTCTCGGGTCGCACCTGGAAATGAGCCCCAGCTCAGTGTGCCTTTCCCTGTTCCCAAATATTTAAATGCATAAATAAACATACAAAATTAATTACCTTTCTGTTTATGGTTTAGTTTTGCTGACCTACCTAGTATTTAACTTTAATGATCTGTTAACTTTGTATTAATGTAATAACTTTTTTTAAAGCAATTTTTATTATTTTCAACTTTATAAACTGTACATAAAATGATTCAACGGATGTTTTGATAGTCATTTCCATTGCATAAGGGGAAGGGGAAGGGAGAGGAAGAGAGGGGAGGTGGAACTAGGAAGGGGGTTAAGAGGAAAACAAGCAAATAATCAACAGTCTGCACAAGGTTACAGGGTGCAGGTATGTATATTAATAAAGGCAACCAAGGTACCTTCATATCCTGTATTCTGGCCTAGGGACACTCTGCTCCCCTGTGGGAGATCTAAGAGGGCATTTTCCTCTTGTTAAGAAGCTGAGGAAGGGTAGACCTAGGGTAGTTCACTGTGAAATCAGTACTTACTCTCAATGTAATAACTTTTGAAATATAATGGTAATTGCTCTGTTCTGTTCTGGCCCCCTATGAGCCTCTCACAAATTAGTTGCTGCAATTAAATGAAGCTAAATGTTGCAGAAACTCTAAATAAATATATCTCTTTAAAACAAAGACTGCTATTTGTTCAACATTGTATTAAATTGGGATTGACAGTATAACCTAGTTGGAGTATCGAGCTGTGAATGAGCTTGGTACATCCATTAGACATGGGTTTGATTCCCAGAACAACCACTTGCACACTTTGTGACTCAGGGTAACTCACTTAACCACCTGAGTGCTCCTGGGTCACTCCTGAAAACAGGCATTAGTGCCTAGTTGACCTTACCTGGTTACCAAAGAATTTAAAAATAAATTGTGTACAGTGATTGCGTGATGTGGGCTACTGTGCACTAGAAACAGCTCTGATTATCATGGGTAGGGCTGTAATTTTTTCATGGCAAAAAGTAGACAATTTCATGGCACTGGCATGGGAAAAAAACAGTTATTTCATGGTAGCGGTTAAAATCATTGAAAATGCATCTGAGCATTTAATTTTTGTTCCAGTGCTCTGAGTTGCCCGGTTTTCACTCCATGTGCTAGCCTGCATACTGTGAGCTGTCTTTGCTCTGCCTGTCTGTGGCTTGCATTAGGCTTGCTTGTCAAAGGCACTGGACTATTCAAGTCAATGGAGAAGTGAATACAGCATCAGAATGGAGCCTGCATCTACCCAATCAGCTCCTACACAAGGTACTTTGTTCACAGACCAGCTCTTTATTAAACCTAGTCTTGCACCTTCAATTAATGCCTGTCCTGCGGTACAAGAAACTGATACAGTCACTGAGGCAGCAATTGTAAGACTGCTTACAAATAAATAAGCTTTTATTGAATATGAGTGAATAGCATGCAAGTGAGAGTTGTTTGGCAGCAAGTAGTGGTGCAATGTTATCTAGATACTGGATGTGTGCCCAGGGGACTACAAATTCATACGGTAGGGACGAAGATGAGTTGAGGCTAATATGGCTGATTGCATTAATATTGTCAGGTGGTCTCTGGTGTTAACAGGTGTTTTGGCAGCAAGCGCGCAAGTCAGGGAGCATGTCTGGGAGCTCTCTGCTACATATTTACACTACTGGGGATATAATGCTGGGACTTTCAAGGTGAACTATCATTTTCATGGCAGGGGTGTAATTTCATGGAAATTGTGAATTCTGCGATACCAGTGAAAAACATGCTGCCTTAATTATGGGCACACAGAGTGACCCATTAGTTAAAAAAAGGCTATGAAACCAAATGTCTCAGGTTAAAATCCCACCATGGTTCTAAGACAGTTGTAATCTTGAGGAAGTCACTTGACATCCATTTGCTAAAGCTCTGATTGGGCAGAGGCATGATCCCATTGTAAATGAGATGTTCCATTTCAAGCAGGCTATCCAATGTAGATGAATTGTGCAGCAAAAGACAGAGGACCGCAGTCTAGACCAGAAACTATATAAAGGAACGGATCAGGTGGGGCCAGATTGTTGAATATTTTCTGGTTGGAGTTCTTCGGTGTAAAAGTAAGCTTTGTTTTGTGGTTTAAACACTAAATTTCTGTATCAGCCACTGTCATCAAGCATCTCTCTTAAATTAAGCAGACTATCCCTTGTTTTCCACAAAGAGTTTTCCCTGACCCACATAAAAACACTGACTAAAGCAGAAAGATAAATTAATCATGGATACCTTTATCATTATCTTTACAGCTTTTCAAGGATCTAATGCAGCTTTTACAGTTTGGTGGTCCTCAGCATGCTATAGTGTAAAGGCTGGGTACCCCCTGTGTCTAGGGATAGAGGACGGCATCTGGTTTAGGAGAGCACTCACCTTACACCATGAAACACTAGTTCTGCACCAACACCAGTCACCTTACCATCATGGGTCGTGGCGATGGGGATCAGGGGCACTCTAAAATCCATACTTTGAGGCAGCATTAAATATGAGAACTCACACAAACTATAATGTCTATCCAGGAGCTGGGATCAAACAGGTGGTGTTTCTATAACAGCTGCCTATTTGGTACACAGCTCTCCAGGCATTCCCCTGGCCATATAAGTTCACTTCTCATGATGGTACTTGCACACTATACCACAACTTCTTTCCTGGGCCATGCCCTGCACATACATTTCTCCATGTATTCCTGGGGCTTTTATATAACTCCCCATCTTTAGGGTGCATCTGTTACTACTGCTGCTACTATATGCTGGTTGATGGTGTCCTGGTGCTTGTGGGGTCTTTTGCCCACCCCACAACCAGCTGCCTCACACACCTTGTAGCTGAGGGCTTCAAGTATATCTTCCAGTTACATGAACAGCCTACATAAGGCTTAAATTTGATCTTGGAAAAAAATGTCCTCTAAGGATACTATAAAAAAAACTATGACTGTCTGTAATCAAGGTCCTTCCATTCATAATATCTAAACAATCTGCAGCTCTCAGTGAACTGAATGAGTGAACAGCTCACATGGGTAGCTATTTGAAAGCTACACTGGGATGTGATTACAAAATGAAGGTTACATAAACATACTTATGTAATTCATATTTTGTTAAACAGATACGCATAGTTTATGGGAAAAATACTACCATTGATGAGTCATCATGTTTGCAGTGGAAGTAGCCTGTTATTTCCATTTAGCTCCATGAGGTCTGACAGCAGCATGTTACGCAACTTGTTTTCAATCTTGAAACACTGTTTTCTGGTTCTGATTGAGGGAGTTACGGGCAGCAATCCCTTTTTGGAGAAGACAAATTTACACACTCCTTGACTAGGAAGAACCACAGAACTGAAAGGACATGTCTGCCACTGAGTCTGCTTCCTGGATGATTTTAAGGAGGCGTGCAGTTTTCTTTTTTCCCCCCACATGGCTTTTTCTTGCTTCTCCTGTCATTGTCCAGCGATATACCCTGCATTCAGGGATATACCTTATTCAGGCATTTAGCCATCATATGGACAGCAGGGTTTTTACTTCCCTGTTTTTTTTTTCCTCTCACATCCTCCCTTCTCCCCATTGCATTGGGAGAGCCTCTATCAGCTTTGCTAGCACACAGCACCCCTGCAATGACAGCAAGCTTCCTGGCCTGCTTTCAGAGGTTGCTATGGTGCTGAAACCTGCTGCCAACCCTTCCTGACTGAGGCACAAGCTACCTTGTCAGCCTCCCGATGTGGCAACCTAAATTTGCTATTGAACTTGGGTCACCTGCACAGCAGTGCAATGCACTTTCTCTTGACCATCAGGGTGGCCATCGCATGCAATTTTCTATGCCTAAAATATTTAAGTGACATCACATGATCTAGGATGTTGGAGCACAGTTGTTCTTGGCCTTTTAAATTCCAGTGAATGAGCTATCACAAAACAATTTCTGTTCGCCTGTATATCAATTCTGCCTTCATGATTAAAATCAGTGGGTGAAACGACATTTGTGATGGCCACACTGAGCCCCTGGAACATTTTCCAGACTATATAAGAGCTACTCCCATATTACAGCACCACCACCACAGCCCTATCTTTCTTCACAAATCCTGTCCTATGCAACGTGGATGAAGGCAATCTCACAGGTGTCATTACTGTGAATCTTAACCAAGCTTTTGACATGGTGGATCACGATATACTCCTGAACAGACTGAGCAGCCTTGGCAGCTCTACCCCAGACACTGCATGGTTTTGAAACTACCTCTCCGGTCATACACAGAATGTACCACAGGTGCCACCTCCCTCGCCCAGAAGGTTGTCACTGGGGTCCACCAAAGCCAATCCTTGGACCCGTCCTGTTCTCCCTATTTGTAAACTCCCTTGCAAAAGATAGCATCAACTGCAAATCTCTTCTGTAATCCTATACCACAGTGATGAAATATCACAACCTCTCTACTACTCTCGCAAACAACTAAAGTGCCACCCATCAGCAGTTCCTCACAAGCAGGCTCCTGGTCAATGCCAAAAAGATGAAAGCTATGCTTTTGGATCCAAACTCAGGCTAGTCAGGTCAGGTGGAAACACTACCTCACTTACAATCCTATCCCCTGACACCTCTCCCACTCCCCTGGAGACAGTGACCACTTTCAAATACCTCGGAGTCACACTTGATCCTGCTCTGACCTTCAGTGACCACAATGAAGTTACAATACAGCACATAAACCAGAAATTAGAGTGTCCTGGTGGTGTAGAGGGCTGAGGCACTGGTGCCTTACCTCTTACCATGCTGGTGACCCGGGTTCGGGAGCGAACTTGGGTTGCCAGGGGTTGGCCAGTGGAGAGAAGATTAAGCATCCGATGGACAGCTCTTCTGTCTCAGAAATGGGTGGGTTGTGGATCCCTGGCAGCAGTGACACCATGTGGAGGCCTGCTATCCAACAGCCAGGGACCACATAAGGCATTGGGAGAGGCAACGGCAGATGTCTGTGGGATGAGTGCGGGAGCGCGCTTGTGCCCACACTTGACATCATTGCATGTCTGCGCCTCGGGGGAACATGTAAATGAGGAAATCCCTCTTACCGGGAGGAAGATGTCACTCCCACCATCACGCCCATGCTGGGTTCTCCTCTCTGAGTCCTGATTGCCTCCTTCCTTCACCTCCACCTGCCATGGCACTAGATAAGATGGATGATCACCATGGCACAGAAGGTGACCCCACTTCGGAGGGATGACTGAGGGGTGCCAGGTAGGTGTGCCACAGGTGGGCTGAAGGAACAGGATCTCTGGTAGAAGGAGATCACAGCAGGGCAGGACACAGTGGGGTGACCGATGGGGCTCCTGTGAGAGGTGACTGGAGGAAAATAAAGTTGTAAAAAAAAGAAAAAAACCCCACCCGCCCCCAGAAATTAGGAGTCAGATACAGGCTTAAAGATTATCTGACCCTGAGTCAAGACTCGCCATTGCCAGGGCCCCTTACCCCCTATACTAGACTACTGTTCCCCATATACATTCAGACTACCTACCCTGGGCTCATCAGGCTGAACACAACCTACAACAACATTTGTAGGTTTGTCCTTTTGGCTCCTTAATCAGCTTACCACTGCACCCTCTACAAGACAATCGGGTGGCTCCCGCCTCAGGCCCTCTGCGACTATGACCTAGGATGCCTTGTGGACAAATCAATTAGGGACAAAGATGCATCCTCCCTCACCCCCTTACTCAAGCCTAAACCTTCCTACCAGGGCCTCATGAACTCATCTAGCCTTATGCTTGGGTACCCTCAGGTCACTGCATGGATGGGACAAATGGCCTTCTCTTCAGCTGCACCAATCCTATGGAGTAACCTGTCTGTCCCTCTACAGGCAATGGGATCACACCCCCTGATCAAATCCCAGTTTAAGTCCTGCCTTTGGGGTCAGCCACATGCTCCTGCTCCCAGGCCGACTGCCTTCCCCACCCTGGAGCTGCTGAATGACCCCTGTTCTACTACCTAGATTTATTATTCTCTGGATATTTATCTGCAAAAAGTATCGATGCTGTACTGACTGTCTTATTGTCAGCCAGCTCTGCTTGGCACCACTGTGTACTTTTAATTATGTGTACTGCCATCACTTCATACACTATTTTTGTACCAAGTGTGCTAATCTAATTGTACCTACTTAAATATCTTTCTTGTACCATGTTAGATGTCTCCTTGTACCTACCCGAATATTTTTCTTGTACCATGTTTTGATGTGCCATCACAATGGCCTGGGTCATGCCTGAAAAAAGTCCCTGGGATCAGTGCACCCACCCAGTTAACAAATAAATAAATAAATGACTCCCTTAGTAAGGTCTACATTTTTGGGCATTATTTCTTAATTGAAGCCCTGGTCTCCAATACATTTTAGTTTGGAGAGATTAAGGGCTCAATCCTCAAAGGGCTAAGTAGCCCTTCTGCACCCAAGGAAAGGTGCATAGGCTGACTGTGGGTGTACAGAGGTCCCATTCTGCACATGTGGTAACTGCCTCACATCCATAGCCCCCAATGGAGGCCAACCCCCACTTGATCTACACCACTGTGCAATCAGTCTGGTTGGGGTGGGTGTGCAGTCTCAAACATGTTGTCCATGGTGTGGAGAGAGTGCAGAGGGTGGTAGCATTATGCTTGGGATATCCTAGCAGTAACATTTTTGGTTCATCTGCACAAGGCCCACCTTGAACCCCCAAACCTTTGTGGGGCCCCTTTTGCCCCAGTACCTGATTTCTCCAGATCTCCAAGCTGGCATGAATGGTTGGACACCTTTGAAAAGTATTTAACATTTTTCTTCTTTATTTATTTTACCATGTTTGGCTGAGAAAGGCACACTGAGCCAAAGCTCATTTCCAGGTGTGCCCTTGGAGCACAGGGAGGTTAAATGACTTGCTAAGGGTTTAAAGTATGCAAGTGGAAGGTAGTAAAGAGAAGCAGAGGTGTTCCACAAATACATCTGCTCTGTCTTACCATGAAAAAAGATGGACCAGTGCGACAAGGGAAAATAGTGGGAGGGAGAGGAGGAGGGGAAGACATGGCTGAGGACAAAATAGCAGAAGACAGGGTTAGGAAAGGGCTCATATCTCTAAAGCAAAACAAATCCCAGGTCCAGATTGTATGTACCCAAGGGTGTTGAGGGAGCTGCTGGTGGAACTGGTGGGTCTGCTGGCAGATCCATTCAACTGCAGGAGTAGCAAACCACACATGTGGTACCCCTGCACAAGAGTGGACGTAAGGATGGTGATTGAAACGATAAGCCAGTCAGTCTGACCTCCATTGTTAGTAAACTGAAGGAAAGTCTGGTCAGAGTCCTGAAAGCAAACAGGCTCCAGGATGAGAGACAACATGGGTTAATGCCAGGCAGATCTTGTCAAACCAACCTGATCAGACTTCTTGACTGGGTAACGAAGACAGCAGACAAGGTCCAGGTGGTTGGCATTCTATAGTTGGATTTCAACAAGGCCTTCAACTCAGTGCCCACAAGAGGCTGATCAGGAAGTTGGAGAACCTAGGGGTGGGAAGCAAATTAACAAGGTGGGTGGCAAACTGGCTCAGTGGTAGGACACAAAGGGTGGGGGTCTGTCAAATGGGCTCAGTGGTAGGACAAAAAGGATGGTGGTGGTGGGGGGAGCTCTCAGGTGTGAGGGAAGTCAGCAATGGGATCCCAAAGGAATCAGTGTTCAGCCAGTGTTTAATGTGTTTATTAATGACACTGGTGATGGCATTAAAGGCAAAATCTGCCTCTTTGTAGATGACGCCAAGCTCTGTGGGAGGGTGGACACAGATGAAGGAGTGCAGTACCCACAGCAATAGCTGGTAAAATTGAAAAGGTCATCTGGCACATGACAGCTCAGGTTCAATGTGAAGGAGTGCAAAGTTACGCACATAGGAGGAAAGAAACCAAGGACAGAGTACGGTCAAGGGGATCAAGGTCACTCAATCAGATGAAGAAAAGTCCTTGGGGATTTCCATCACCAGCAACCTTAAACAGACTATGCAGTATAGAAAAGCAGCAACCAAAGCACACAGAATGCTGGGCTGTGTTGCTAGATGGTTCAGAAGCAGAAGGGAGGATATCATACTGCTGCTGTACAGATCCTTGGTGCAACCACACTTGAAGTACAATTCTGGAATCAATGTCTGAAAAAAATATCAAGCAGCTCGAGGCAGTTCAGATAAGGGTGACAAAGATGGTTCAGGGACAGTAGGACAGGGCAGATGAGGGCAGGCTGGGAATTCAGTATGTACTCCCTTAAGGAGACTAGTGAGAGAGGGAACATGACTGAAACCTTCAAGTACTTGAAAGGTATAAACAAGGTGGATATTGGGGACCTTTTTTATCTCAGTGAAAATAATACCATGAGGAGTCACTGTTATAAACTGGCAGGGGAATGGTTCAAGGAGGAGGTCAGGAGACATATCTTTACAAGCGGGTGGTGTCGGGGTGGAATGAACTCCCATCTGAGGTCATCACTCAAGATGGTGGGGGGTTTGAGAGAGGGTGAGACAGGATAAAGGGAAGGGTCAAGATTAGGAGTGTGGGGGCAAGGACCATGTAATCTCTAGATCAGGGGCTCTGCAATTGAGCACAGTCAATAGACCATAAGGCTCTCTTCTGCTGGCTATTTCTTATGTTCATAAGCTGAGGCTGTGGGACTCAAACCCCTGTCTGCTGGATGTATCAAGCTTGTTCACAGCTCATTGTTCTTACCTTTAGGTTCTACTGCCAGTCCAAAATAACAAGCTCATTTCAGACCAGGACATGGCAGTCCTTGGAGGCCTGAAGTATCCCACAATATCCTGATCTGTCCAGAGCAGGGGATCCCCTCACACACTGAACTGGGTATCCAGTTGGATGAACAGTGTCCAGCCCCACTCTGCTCACCAATTCCTTTGTGCTCAGTTATGAGCAAGGATTGGGGAGGCCAAGGGTCATGGATGCCAGCAAGTGTACTGGCATCCGCGATTGCTGAGGTGGTACACCACTGGCGCATCCAGGCCATTTTCATGGATTGGTCATACTGCCCAACTTAAAAATTTGCACTACACAAGCATAAGTACCTCAATAAAAGCTCAATCCACAAACATGGCCCTGAGATTTATTTATTTATTTTAAAGGTTTAACCAGGAAAGACATACTGAGCTGAAAACAACTCATTTCCAGATGCATCTGGGGGGGCGGTGGAAAAAAATATGGTAAGGAAAATGAACTGAAGTACATTAACAGAAATGCATTAATAAGTAAATGCCAAGCAATATAGTGCATTAAAAATAGAAGTACAGTACATCACATATGTGCATACTAATATTCAATGCAGAGTATGTGCGATTTGTGCATATCTAGGCTGTGGAGCTCTGCACTTGTGGATGCTGGCAAACTTGCAGCATAAATAACTGGTTACAGAGATGGACCGTTAAGGAAATGATTAAATGTTTCCCACATTGGGAGTGCTTCATTGGGAGGTATGACTTATTCAATCAGGATGGATTACATATAAGCAAAAAAGGGAATATGATACTAGTGAACAAAACTAAACAAGTAATTGATCATGCTTTATAACAAATTAATCAGGGGACTCCAGGGAACAAAACTGAAGGAAATAGGTAACCTGCAATATAAACCACAAAACATTTAAATTAAAATACACCGAGAAAAGTAAACTTAAAATGCTTGTAATTAATGCATGGAGTTTAAACTTAATCAAGAAAACTGAACTGGAAATCTTGCTTCCGTCAAACAACAGTGATATAGCAGCAGTCACCAAGACATGATGGTGTGAGAATGTACTATGGGGTAGAGAAATGCAGGGTTATAAGTTATACAACAAGGGTAGATCAGGTAAAAAAGGAGGTGGTATGACAACATATATCAAAAATAATATAGAGTAGAGAGTATGAGGGTACAGATAGGAACATAGAAGCTGTATGGGTCACAATCAAACTGAACAACAGCATTAGTCTCATTGGGAATTGTTATGAGCCCGCAAAAGCAATGAAGACTACAATCAAGAATTGATCCACACAATCAAACTAATATCAAATAAAGAAAAACTACTACTTTTTAGTGCTTTAAATTAATCAGGCATAGATTGGAAATGTATGACATCCAGTTCTGCACAGGAAAAAAACATTTTTGGACCTCTTTATCAGCTGGGGACAACACAATTAGTAGAATTCCCCTCTAGGGGTAACAACAGCCTACATGTAGTTATTACAGATCAGCCGAACCTGGTTGAAAATGCCAAGGTCTGAGAGAGTTTAAGGACCAGTGACCATAACATGGTTGAGTTTGAAATCATATTCAAAACAAATAAAGCTACAGGTACCAGCAGGGGTAAAAACTATGGCAGAGGAAGCTTCAATAACATAAAGACTGAACTGAGTAAATGGAACTGGGATGTGGAGTTTCATGATAACTCTACTGAAGGATGTTGGGGTATCCCTAAAAACAAAATAATGGAATTAGAAAACAATTACGTACCCAGCGAAAAAAAACTCTAGAATAAAAAAGGGAAAAAACACTCTGGTACACAAGTAGAATTCAGAAACAGGTTAGAAATAAAGTCAATGCATACCAAAACAATTAAAATGGCCCTTCAGAAGAGAATACCATCCAGTACAAAGTTGCACTGAAGTTAGCTAAAAAGCAGATAAGACTGGAAAGAGCAAAAGTGGAATTTAAGATAGCCACTACAAATATAATAGTAAAACAATCTATTCATACGTCAACAATAGTAAAGAAAATGACAGAGTGATAGGGCCAATCATGGCTCAAACTAACCAAATAAATTGCCAACTTGTTCGATTATTTTCATTTTATTTTTCAGTCTTTGGTAACCAGATAAGGCCCACTAGGTACAAATGCCTGTTTTCAGGAGTGACCTGGGAGCACTGGGCGCTTAAGTGGCTTGCTTAGAGTCACACAGTACACAAGTGGAGGTTGTGGAAATCAAACCCAGGTCTGCTGGATGTACCAAGCTCCTTCACAGCTTGTTACTCTACCCTCTAGGCTATACTGCCAGCCCCAGTGTGTGATTTATAACAAGCAATAGCTAAATACCCATTATTAGAGTAATAATGAAAACAAGGGGCTGGAGAAGACCTTCAGTAATACAGAAATCTATGAACTGTTAACAGAACTCAAAACTAATAAATCCTAGGCCAGACAGCATACATCCAAAAATATTGAAGGAAACTGCTGGAATGTTTGCTGGACCCCTGGTATATATATTCAACAAATCATATGGGGGGGGGGAGTACCCAGAGACTGGACCAGAGCAGTAATGGCTCCCATTCAGAAAAAGAGTAACAAATAATGTAAGGAAAACTATAGGCCAATTAGTTTGATTTCAATGCCAAGCTCATAGGAAAACTTATAAAACTAGAATAAGAAAATCGCATTACAAAACTTGCCCATCATGAGATGCAGCGAAGTTTTACTTTGCCCACAAATTTTCTGCAAAGTCACCAAATTCACCCCATGGATCAATTCGTGATATTGTCCCCTTTACTGACAATTTGCCATTTGTTACTTCACCCTTGCGTTTGGGTTTTTTTTTAAGTGCAAATTGCACTAAAAAACAAAAGCAAGGAGAAGTTACAAATTCAAATCCCAAATCCCTGGTGTCTGGTGCCCCCACCACCACCACCACTGATCACCGGCTCCAATTTAAAAAAATACATATTAAATCCCTGGTGTCGGTGGTACCCCCCGCTGATTGACAGCCCAATTAAAAAAATATATATGTTAAATCCCTGGTGTCTTGTAGTCCCCCCAATGATTTCCAGCCCCAGTGTAAAAAATATATTTTAAATCCCTGGTGTCTAGTGGTCCCCCCCCAGTCAAGTAGTGCCCCACCACCCCATTCCTGCCCCACCCTGACCTTGAGTGAGTAACTAGCACAACTCTTCACTCTCCACCACAGCTGGCCACACAACTCTCCTGGAATGAATCAGTGCATACTTGTGCAAGAAGAACATGCTCATTCATTTCAAGTCAGTCGGTTGGCCAGCCATGTTGGAGAGTGGAGGACTGTGCTGGTTGGCCGCTCAGGGTCGTGGGGTGGTGGAGTGGGGTGGTGGGGCACTACCTGATGGGGTTCACTGGGCTACCAGGGATTTCTTTGTGATATTCATTTTTTTTCAATTTGGTGCCAGCGATCGGCAAGGGGGGCACAACTAGATACCAGGGATTTAATATATTTTTTTACATTTTGGCCAGTGATCTGTGGGGGAGAGGGGGCACCCTCTGTAGTAGACATTGAACATTCATTTTTGCAGCTGAGTGTGGAATTTTGCCCACGAAAACCACACGTCACAGTCGATCTGCGCTCCATGAATTAGCATATTTTGTGAATTGTGCTTCATGAATTGTACGCAATTTACAAAATTATTTATGAAGCAAATTATGCCAATTTTGCCCATCTCTATAAATGACAAAAGCCAGCACATATTCAAGAACAATAGACCATGCACAGCAAATGTCTTAACATTTTATGAGAAAGTAAATCTAAATTTTATTTGTATTTATTTTACCAGGAAAGCTCCATTGAGCAAAGCTAATTTCCAAGGAGATTATGGTTCGAACAGGTTACGTAGCATAGTTGAAGAGGCAAGACACATAATACAGGAACATTTAGAAACAATATTTAATAAATGGTAAGAAAAAATCTAGTAATTTCATTGGTCGAGAGGTTACTGAGGTTCATATTGAGGAGGACTTGGAGCAAATAGGCAGCTGCCCATGTATGCTCCTTGTGTACATCTAATAATATTGTGGAATTTTCCCATTCAAAAGGTGCTGATCCAGTCTGAACTTAAACATAGCTCTGTTTTTACTAATAATCACACTTTCAGGTAATACATTCCGGGGATTGACTATTCTTGCTGTATAAAAGTATTTCCTTTTGTTTGTTCGAAACCTTTGATTTTGTATTTGTAAAGGATGACCTCTGATGTTACATTCATCCTGTTTCAAAATTATCCCTAAATCATTTAACAACTTATAGTCCTGCATAGTGTTGTACATAAAGAGAAGATCTGCTTTTATGGTTTCTATAGACATTAAATTCAACTTTTTCAGTCTCTCTTGATAGCCAAGATCAGCCATACCTGAAATGCATTTAGTGAATTTCCACTGGACCTGTTCTAGTTTCTGTCTTTCTTGTTTTTTTGATGGAAACCAGATCTGAGATGCATATTCCAATTGCGGACATCGTTATGTAACTTTCCCTACTTTATATGTTTCTTTTAATAGACCAGATGATATTATTACATTTTTTAATTGCATCTTGAGTATGCTCATTTGTTTCTAAGTTATTGAATACATAATATCCCAAGTCTTTCTCAGAGGAACAACACTGCAAGATATGTCCACATAATGTATAGGTCACCCTAGCATTGTGTCTCCCCAGGTGCATAACTTTACATTTATACTTATTAAAGGACATACCCCATCTATCAACCCATTTAGTAAGACTATCAACATCTTGCTGAATGTACCTTATCTCCTCCTGAGTACTACAAGGCCCTCCTTTCTTTGTGTCATCTGCATATTTAGTAGCCCAACCATTTAGATCACTAGTTAGATCAGAAATTAATATGTGAAAGAGCGCTGGCCCCAACACAGAACCCTGCGGGATTCCACTCGACACCGCCCCAATATCTGATAATTGACCATTTGTTTGGACCCTCTGTTCTCTATCTGCCAACCACTGTTCTATCCAATTTATCAAATAAGGATTAGATTTAATAGTTTGAGTTTGTCTATAATGGCCCCATGTGGGGTTAGATCAAAAGCTCTACTGAAGTCCAAAAAGATCACATCACATCGAACCCCATTATCTAATGACTTGTTTACATTTTCAAAGAAGCACAACACATTTGTTGTACAGCTCCTGCCCTTTTTAAATCCGTATTGTTCTGAGCCTAACAGATTGAGTGAGGTGAATAGTGTATCCCTAACTAACCCCTCCATTATTTTACACACTATACAAGTCAGACTAATAGGTCTGTAGTTCTTAACATTCACCCTATCCCCTTTTGTATAAATGGGCACCACATGAGCTAATTTCCAATCACTGGGTATCTCTCCTGTCCTTACTGATTGCTCAAAAATGATTTTTAATGGTAATGTAATGTAATCAATCATAATTTGTAACATATGAGTTGAAATTCTATCAGGTCCCAGAGATGAATTAGGTTTTTAGTTTCTGAATATGCTGTCTTATTTCAGATATCTCAAACTTTATGGGGTCAACAGTAGGGAATATAGCTACCTGGTTACTATATGATTTACTACTATAAATTTGACAAAAATAATCATTAAAAACAGTAGCCATATCCCTATCTAACATGATAGTCTTTTCTTCCACAATAAGGGGTCCCATAGGATTCTGGATTTTCTTTGATGATTTGATGATATAAGCAAAGAAAGCTTTATAATTGTCCTTAGTGGCATTTCTAGCTAACTGCTCCTCAGTGTTTCTTTTTGTCACTCTTATGCCTTTTTTAGATTTCTGTTGAGCATGTCTTAATGCAGAATGTGTCCTTATGTTCTTATTTTTCAGGAACTTTTGGTGTCAGCTGACTGTACATAAAATCTCTATAAATGCGCAGTCAGCTGCTGAATTTCATTTTTCTCCTCCAAAAAGCCTACTTATTGTATAATATCACTAAACCTCCAAACAAAAAGTAAAAAAAAAAACCCACAGTAGCCACCATATTGAAAATCCTACCCTTTACTACTACATTTTATTAAATTAAAAACTTGAAAACTAAACACCACATTTTCATAAACAAGGTACACTGCCAGCATCATAGCACATTAAGCAAACATTTTCCTACTATTCAAAAAAATATTCAGACTTGAAAGAATCTCTGTAGTCTTTGCATAAATGTACACTGTCTACACTGACTCTCCTGCCAATGCTCCTCTCCAACACAGCAGGGAATCCTTTTCTGAGTTTAATATTAAATAAAATGTCCATTCATTTGTCAGTCACTCACTCATGGACTTTGCAACATGTTATCTTCTTTTGATGCTTTCATTGCTTAGCTGACTGGACAGACAGGGCAAGGAAGTGTAGTGAAATACATTGACTTACCAAGCCACCATGTGAGCCACAGATGGGCAGAGTGGCGCTGTGTGAAGAATTAAGCAATAAGGCACTCCAAGGTGTGTGTTATCATGTAATAACATCACTCCTGGGGTGAGTTGAAACATGAGGCAAAGCGAGGTGCTTCCCACCACCCAGGGTGACTTTAATGTCCCAATAACACACCTTGAAATGTCTTATATGCAATCTATATAATGGCTCAATGTCATACAAAATAAAAAAAATTAAAAAGTGTTTTTAGTAGATTTTTTTGGTTTCTGAAGAGACAACAGCGATAGAAAGCTCCACTAAAACAATACAGTGATGTTATTGTGTAATATCATCACTGTCTCAGGCACCCACTGACCAATCAGAATACAGGAAATTTCCTTGTCATTGTATAATTAAAATTCACCAAGCACTGTAATCAGATATCTATATCTGCTAGCAGTCTACTCAAAAACATAAACAGAACATTAATTTCCAAAAGTGTGCAGTGTATCATCCCGGTACATAAAACATGTCAAACCACACCTCGATTATTGCTCACAGCTGTGGAATCCATACAAGAGGGGGAATGTAAACTTGGTTGAGGGAGCTCAGAGAAGGGTGGCAAGCATGGTGCCAGGGCAGATCAATTCCCTATGAAAATAGATTAAACCATCTTAGATCATTTACACTGGAAGAGACGAGGATGTGGGGTGCTCTACTGCAAATGTACAAAATTTTAAAGGATACAGAATTGTGCAAAGATATAATATTGACATCCAGCATGAAGATATTAATTTTAGATCTCACAGTCAACAGATTAAACTGGACGCAAATATCAGGAACAATAGAAGAGGTACATTCATGCAGACTAACTTGCAGACTATGGAACTACCTACCAAAGGAAATTGTAGAGTTTAGTACATTACTTGAGTTCAGAAACTAATTAGACAACTACAGAATATTATGAGTAACAAGCATTTGTCAATGCCGGAGTTCGTCATTGGGATTGCTGTTGGTATGCACCGATTGGCAGGACTACAGTTCCCAGGAGAAAGAACAAGTTATGCCACCAAGTTCACATTCCTGTTGAAATACAATGAAGTGCATACCTGTTTCCTCAATTTGTGATCTGGCTTTGAAGAGTGACAATGTGTCTGCTGTTCAGAGAAGATAAGGGCACTGGAGCCCCACCATGGGTTGGGGGGACATTATGGTTAGAAACTCTAATGCCCCAGGTGTTTGTTGGCATTTGCACTTTGGTCAACATGGCCTTTTGTGACCCCCACCCCATGAAAGCATTTGGGACCTCTGTTCATGAATAGTGGCACTGTAATTCTGTTTTTCTGTCCCGAACATTGATTTTTCACAAAGTCCACGCCATTCTGCAACAGATGTGTGACTACACAGTTCAGGCAGGATGTGAAAAATTACAGCTGTACCATTCATAGGGAGGTGTGATGAGAATGCAGTGTTGAACATCTGGAGTGAAAATATTAAAAATGCTCGAACGTACGAGCGTATGTGGAAACTGCACAACGCATGCTCGTAACAGTCATTTAGTGGAATAATTTCACCAAAATTGCAACAGAGGCATTTTGTGACCTCTACTCATGACACTGTCATTATAATTGTCTTGCTCTGTCCTGAATGTTGATTTCCCACAGCGACCTCGCCGTTGTGCACCAGATGTGCAAAAACACATTTTGGGCAGGATGTGAACAATGACAGCTGTACTGTTCATAAGGAGGTGTGCAAAACTGGCAATGTTGAAACTCTTGAGTGAAAATATTACAAATTCTCTTATGTTACGAGTGTGCATGGAAACTACACAATGCACACTCATAAAATAGTAATTTTATGGATTTTTGGCACCAGGTTTTCAACATAGGCATTTTGGGACCTCTGCCCATGAACAGTGTCACTGTGATTTTCTTTATCTGTCCCAAACATTGATTTCCCACAGTGACTGCACTATTCTGTGCCAGAAGTGTGAAAACACATTTCAGCCAGGATGTGAAAAATGACAGCTGTACTGTTCATAAGGAGGTATAAAAAAATGCCAATGTTGAAAATCTGGAGTGAAAACATGACAGACTCATGAATAATTACGTTTGTGTGTGGAAACTGCACAACGCTTGCTTGTAACACAGTCATTATATGGACTTTTGTCACCAAATTTTCAACATAGGTATTTTGAGACCTCCACTCATGAATAGTGTCACTGTGATTTTCAGAATCTGTCCCAAACACTGATTTCCCACAGCAACCATGCTATTCTGCACCGGAAGTGTGAAAATGCATTTCGGCCAGGATGTTGAAAATGACAGCTGTGCTGTTCATGAGGAGGTGTAAAAAATTGTTCAAAATATGAGTCTCACTCTACCCAAATAATGTATGTAATATCTTTTTATTCACATCTAATTTTGTTTTGTTTCTCTTTTAATTGAAATAATTCGTCCCAAAATATAAGTTAATTTGCTCCTGAAATATATTTCATAAACTGGTAATGTTTCAGAACTCAAATTATGTTCCTTCATCAGACTTGGAGCTTGTTTGTTTCACTGTAAAATTAAGGAAACAAAATTATTATAATATTATTATAATTAGTTCACAAATATAAGATATGTATCTCTGAAATTAATATGGTCAAAATTAAGAAACAGGTAGAACAAACCTGATTGAGGACCTAATTCAATATTAATTTGCATGCTTGTGGAGCCAGGAAGCTGCACTTTCTTTTAATGAGTTAAATTACTCTTTGGTTTTCTGTCAGTAAATAAAAAACTATATTAAGTCTGAATCCAAATAATATAATTAAATAAAGTTCACGTTTAGTTACTTGAACTTACTGAAAGTTCCAAATAGTGTAATTTTTGTCCAAAGGACTTGAGCGTTGTCAGCCAATGCTCGCCTGAATGCTGTAAAAGAAACAGTCTGTTTTAAAAGATATTAATCTAAAAGGTAAAATATTGAGAAAATATTGATGATTGTTACCTTAACCAGAGGTTTTAAAGCCTTTTTTCTGGATATAATCCACAAATTTAGACAAAATTAAACAGCAGTCGCGCGAATGCTCCTGGCGCCATTACACACAGAAACTTAGTGTAGCATACTGCTTGCACCTCTCAGGTGAGCAAGAAGGGCTGGGCCACGTAAAAACACACCTGAGGGTGTGTTGACGTCATGAGGGATGTCACCTAAGAGGCCCGGTCAATAAAGAAACACAGTGGATAAATAATGCTCCACTGAGTCTTCTTCTGCATTTTTTTAAATGCTAAACCATTGCTGAAGGCATATGGAACTATTTATTAATATCAATCAGACCACTGGAACTTCAAAATAACAGACCAAGTCACTAAACATACTAGACATTTTACCAGAAGGGCTGTACAAAGTTTAAACAAAGAACTTCCTGGAAATGCAAAAAATTGCTATAACAAATCTCCAAAATGAATGATTTCAGATACACATAACCCAAATATAGACAAATATGTTTTGACAATGTTACATACATTGCGTTCTAAATGTGACAAGATATATACACCTCTAAGGTGAACAAGAGGGGATGGATCTAATCGCATAAAACACACCTTTTGGTGTATTGATGTAAAAAGTGACGTCACCTAACACCCAGTTAACAAAAAAGCACAGTGGAGAAAAAATTACACAGAGTATCAGTCTTGAATTATTAAGGTATATCTAACATTGTCTAAAGTCCTCTAAAGTTAAATCTAAAAGTATAAATAAAAATTAGGGCCACTGAAATCTTCAGATAGTCAGACACGATATAAGAATCAATATTACACACATTGCTTTTAAATGTGACAAGATATATACACCTCTAAGGTGAACAAGAGGGTACGGATCTAATTGCATAAAACACACCTTTTGGTGTATTGACATAAAAAGTGACGTCACCTAAATGGCCCAATTAACAAAAAAGTGCAGTGGAGAAAATTTTTTTATACCGAGTCCCATTCTAGAATTATTAAGATATATCTAACATTGTCTGAAGTCCTCTGACTGTTCATGAGGAGGTGTAAAAAATACCAATGTTGAAAATCTGGAGTGAAAATATTTCATATTTGTGATGTTACAAGTGTGCATTGAAACTGCGCAACGCACTCTCATAACACAATCATTTTTTGGAATTTTGTCATCAGATTTTGAACACAGGCTTTTTGGAAGCTCACCTCATGAACAGTGACACTGTTGTTTTGTTAATCAGTCCCAAAGGTGATTCCATACAGTGACCACAAAATCACCTTTCAGGACTGAATAACCATATGACAGTGACTGAATTCATAAGGTGGGGTCCCAGAACCCCACGTTGAAAATTGGTGCCAAAGTCACAAAAATGGCCAAGATATGCACCAAAGTTGAAAAAATCCATTTATGCTATTATACAGCTTACTGGCCTTTCTTCAATTCACAGTCAGCTTTGGGGAGTGCAGGCGTGTTACGGTCCACTGAAGATCATCGCGCCATGCTCTGGAGTAAGTATGGGGTGGGGGAGTGTGGGAGGTGGGGTGTGCAGTGGGTGGGAGGCGGGTTGGGGCTGGGGCAAGAGACTGAAGGAGGTACTGTTTCCTAATTTACAGGTTTAAAAATGTAAACACGTTGCGGAAGCCACCTGAGAGTTTTTGGGGGAGGTTGTAGCCGATGGGGATTGAAACAGCCCGTTGGCACATACCAGTGAAACAAAACCAAGAGTTAGGCACCCCTTGGCACACAACAAATTGGGAGGACATTATGCTGGTGGGGAGTGGGCTCTCCAGTCGGCAAATGAACTGAGAGGGGGCATGCCGACAGGGGGATTGGGTACCCCGTTGGTTTGCTTAATTCTACTTTGGCACAGCCACACATAACAAATTGCAGGTGGGGTACATTACGCTGACAGGGAGTGGAATCCCCTGGCGGCAAATGAACTGGGAGGGGGCATGCCGACAGGGGGATTGAGCACCCTTTTTTTTTTTTTAACTGCGAGGGGGATGCGGAAGGCCTGGGCTCAGCGTGTTCACACTGCTGTAAGCTACAGCAGTATGAATGTGCAACCAGGAATGCAGTGCAGGAATGCAACTTCAATGGACCGAGCTGCACCACTATTGGTGCAGCTTCATCCTTTGAAAAGTTGTCTAACTCAGCCCAAACAGCAGAAAGTGAGTCATCGCCAGCCTGCTGACTGATTAGCCTGCCACTGACCTGCCACAAGAAATGTAGCTCCATTGTGCACCCTCTGTAAAGCACCTTCTAGCAATGAGTTTGTCTCGCTTTCGCACCACAACAAACTCAAAAGGGTGAAGATAGACTCACTAAAATGTGGGGACAAGCTAGATGAGAAGAATAGCCTCCTCCTGTCTGACTACTTAGTATAGCATTTAGTATACCCATGACTCCCAGCCTCCCAAATCCATCTTCTGAGCAGAGTGCAGATGGGTGGGGATGGTGAGGTGGGCAGGGCTAGACAACAGGCTGGATCCCCAGCTCAGTGTACAGCAGGGAGTTATGGCTACCAGTGTTAAAACAACATCTTTAAACTATTTTGAAGACCCCCAGACTTCCATGCCAGCTTAGAGGCAAGGGTAACAGGTGCTGAGGCCAATAGGGCCAAAGGAAGGTTCAAAGAGCTCAGGTGAGCCTTGCATTGAGGATGCAAAAGTTTTATGGCTGGATCAACCCACACATGATGTTGTCCCCTCTGCACCCCCTTTATGAAGCACAGTTAATTGTAAAAATTGTGTCTATGCATATCCCCCATCCTAGCAGCAAGGGCAAAAATAGGACTGGATACAGAGGGCCAGTGCAAATCACACTGAGGGTGCCTTGGGGTGCTACACATGTGTGGAGGAGGTACTGTACAGCTTTTGTCAGATATCCACATGTGCAGAAGGGCAAAAAATGTTTTGTGGATTGGGTCCTCAGTCCCAAATTGGGAGAGATGTCCCTCATTTTTACCACTTACAACCTCCTCTGTTCTACATGGAGACAGTGCTGTGCCATATTGTCTACTGGGATTTTAAGAAGGGATGTATCGTCTAAGGAACTAATAGTTGCAATAAGTTTTACATGCACTGAAGCACTGATGTCCAATGTTGTAAATGTGTTTCACCAAGATTTGATGATGTATTCCATATTTTGTCTGCAAGAGGAATGTTTGGGCAACCAGCTGTGTCATAGATACTTCAGCACACCTTTTAGACTGGAGTTCTGTTCTCTGTGTGATTTACTATTCCAACTGTATGCCACTGTGGATCACTACAGTCCAAGTTATGTTGTAGCCAGTGGGCTATGGTTGCAAAACAGATGGACACAGCCATGGGAATCAAACTCCTGCCTGTAGTTGTTCCCAGAACATCAGGTAGGTTCCGGATGCAGTGAATCACCAAGTTGGCATTGCCAGTGTTGTCGTATTGCCATTTTTTTCTTCCCTGGGCAAGGACAAATGTCAGTGACAGAAGAGTGACTAACGGCAAATGTATTAAGACTGTCATAAAACAAGATGTGGTAAAAAAGGCGAGAGTCAAGGAGGTGACATGTAATAAGGTCAAAGACACTTAATGCTACAACCCCAAACGCAACACACAAGGCACTCAAACACAAACCACACAAGTGAAGTTAAAATAAACATAAAACCTCATACCATCATGTTCAGGGGAGCTCTGCACCCCCCCCCCCATAAGAAATATAAGCAACTCACCAGCCAAGACAGGTTTGGAAAAGGCAGAGTACGTGGACGACAAATCAATGTAGAGGCACTGGTATTTGTTAACTGCTTCCAAGGATGACTCACCATTGTGACCTCTATAACGCTTTGAATTTGCTTTCTTTAGCTGATAGATTCAGCAGTAGGGTTTTAGATATTCCTCTATAAAATTAATTTGAGTAAATGTTCAACAGTATTGTTTCCCTATTCCTAAGACCCATTAATAGATGCCCTATTCAGCATGAGCTACTCTTTTCAAGTTCCATTTTGTCATACTACACAGGGACAACTTTCCTTATCATGTAGGGGAGTTAAACCTTTCAACAGTCTCCATTATCATTGGTTCAGTTTCCATCTGTACCCATATTTAAAAACAACTTAAAATGTTTTTTACTCAATAGATGTGCGTGGAAATATTTTTAATGCTTTGTTATATATCTTTGAATAGGTTTATATTTGTACTTGTTAAATGTTGACAACGGATGCTTGTGAAAAGGGCAATTTTGCTCACTTGCCTTTCAGTACAAAATAAAATGAAAATGCATTCTGATTGTGCAAACAATTATTTTTGAGCCAATATAATAGCAAAAGGATTTAAACTTCTATTATACTAAAAATCAGGGAGAGGGTGGAGACAAACCCAAGCTTATTAAGGGAACTGATGAAGAGCAATCACTTCATGGAGTAAACAATTCACAAGTCTGAGTGACTAGAGCATTAATATCATACTCACTTCGTGATGGCCTACTACTCAGCTAGTAGAAAAAAACAGGGCCAAGAGCAAAGGTGCCAGTAGTACTACTAATAAAATAAAATGAACAACTGATCCATAACAATTGCCACTATAAAATAATGGGGAGAAGCAAAACTAAGCAAATGAAGTGGTGGGGGAGGGATAAATGTCAAGGTATAAGCTCATAACTGGAAACTGAAAATTAAAAAAAGTAATATAAAGGGCTAGTACAATGAAATCACATCAGTAGCCAAATATATGTGAGAAACAACAATATCAAGCCAAGTATCTAATATATTAAATAACTACAGGCTGGATCACAGAGGCTTGGATGGTAGTTATCATCTTCTGTAGATTCCAAAAGCAGACAGACACACAGGCCAGGTCTAAAGAAATGCAAACTAATTCTCTCTGTGTTTCTTTAGATCCAGACCTGCCTGTCTCTCTGTCTGCTTTTGAAATCTCCAGAAGACAATGCAGTGCAGCTGAATGTCTTCAGCGCTTTTATTGCTGCGATTTTAAATGTGTCACACAATGATTTTAGGGGTATTTAAATGTATCTTCTTTTTGAAGCAGAGCACCTCAAAATGTCAGGATATGGCCATGTGTTTTTTGCACTGCAATAAACTACATTTTGCAATTTAATATCACTTGCCTTGTGTGCGTATTTTCTTCTGTTTTGGCCTAGACTGTCCACTACCATTTTGTCCATTTTACCCATATTTTAAGAGCCAGTATCTCTTATGTGTGTAGCAACAGGCTGAAGGTTCTGTACATAGCAACTGTGTGTGTGTGTGGGGGTAGCAAGTTCCAGGCAGGTCACTACCATCCTTTCAGAAACTGATGAGAAACAAACTTGTTTTTAATGGAAATCTGTTACATTTAAAAATATAAATGGCTACTTTTAGAAGATTCTGTGCAATTGTTGTCTCTCAAAGAAATGACACAATAATGCTGCTCAAACCCCAAACTTTCTGCTTTCTAGGGAAAACATGATGTTCTGTATAACATACAGTATAAGCAAACAAACACCTACAGACTGGCATATAGATTAGCTCCATGTGCATACATAGGACTCATTCAGCTCCACACAGTGACCTGTGTGCATACACAGGATTCATTCAGCTCCACACACTGAGCTGTGTGCATACACAGGACTCCTTCAGCTCCTCACACTCAACTGTACAGAGACAAGTTAGTTAATTACACAGATGCCTAGAGATTTGGTTCTGCTAACTTTAGCCCCAACAGTTCTGGAACATTGCGAAAGGCGGGGGAACCTAATGTTTGAAAGGGCATCCATGTTTATAATGGTGTGCTGAATTTTGAAAGGGTAGCTAGTGCCCAAATGGGTTTAAGGTGCAGGTTTGGAATAGTGGGGAGCATGCCGTTTAGCCCATTTATATTGAGTAGGCTGTCCTGAACCTCCTTTTAAAGCTATGTCACAGTGCAATGTGGAAAATACACTGCAAGGCCATTGAGTTTTGTGCAGGTCATTTATAAAATCAAATGATCAACTCTTGTGCTCTGCAAGTTAAGGATAACAAACAAAAAAACTAAAAAAAAATCCCAACCTAGAAAACAGAAATACAATAACTATAAAACTTGACTGGCATGACAGCTAATCAGGTTAGTTTTCCATTGGTCATAGAAACATAGAAACATAGACTTTGATGGTAGATAAGGACCACTTGGCCCACCCAGTCTGCTCATTTCCCTACCTACTGGATAAGCTGCAGATTCTAGTTAACCAACAGCCTACTTCCTGCCACCCCTCTACAATTGCCTTGTGTCTGTCCCATGCATGTTTGAATTCCCCCACTGTTTTAGCCCCAACAACCTCCCCAGGAAGGCAGTTCCATGCATCCACCACTCTCTCCATGAAAAAAAATTTCCTCACATTACCCCTGAGCCGTCCCCCCTCTATCTTTAAATTGTGTCCCCTTGTTCTTACACATCTCTTTTTCTGAAAGATTCTACCCACCTGGACTTTGTTGATTCCCTTGAGGTACTTGAACATTTCTATCATGTCCCCCGTCCCGCTTTTCATCAAGGGTATACATATTAAGCTCTCTAAGTATCTTTTCATATGGTTTCTGATGCAGACCCTGCATCATTTTAGTTGCTCTCCTCTGGACTGCTTCCATCCTGTCTACGTCCTTGCATAGATGAGATCTCCCAAACTGTACACAGTACTCCAGATGGGGTCTCACCAACTGTCTGTACAGAGGGATAACCACTTCCCTTTTTGTACTTGTGATGCCCCTTCCTATGCATCCCAGTATCCCCCTGGCTCTCTTTACTGACTTCTCACATTGCTTACCAACCTTTAGATCATCTGATAGGACTACCCCAAGTCTCTTTCCATTTTTGTTGTTGTTAGTACCTCCACTGCTATTGTGTACTCATCTCCTGGGTTTTTGTTTCCCAGGTGCATTACTTTGCACTTCTTTGCATTGAATCTAAGTTGCCATATGTCTGACCATTCCTCCAACCTTGCCAAGTCCCTTCTCATCCTTTCTACCTCCCCTTGTGTATCAACTCTGTTACAGATCTTTGTATCATCTGCAAAGAGGCATACCTTTCCCTCTAGACCCTCTGCAATGTCACCTATAAAGATGTGGTCATTTTACCATCATACAAGACCACTAGAATTTAAATGCTCAAATTTTAACCAAAACTTACATTAAAAACCCCTTACAAGTTCTCAGAGCCTACTAGACTATCGGACAGAAAACATTGTCCATATGTTCCAGTCACCTGGAATTCCCTCTCCACTAGTGTTAAGGACTCTGCTGCTGCACAAACCTTTAAACATGCCATGTACAACTATCTTCTCACACTACACAACTGCCTACAAAACTCTACTAATGACACTCAGAGAACT
The DNA here is from genome assembly GCA_016271365.2 of Neoceratodus forsteri. Taxonomy (NCBI): domain Eukaryota; kingdom Metazoa; phylum Chordata; order Ceratodontiformes; family Ceratodontidae; genus Neoceratodus; species Neoceratodus forsteri. The sequence goes on along the minus strand of CM057451.1, from coordinate 454,932,202 downwards.
CCATGGTACAATTTAGTCACTACACAGTTCCTGCATCTGGCAAATGACTCTTTACCTCTTTTGTTTCCCCTAGGCAGTTTATGATGGGTATTGTTATACTGGTGTACTGCAATACTGTAATAATATTGTAAATCAATAAGTGCATAATATGTTCCAATTACTGTCTTAGGCCTGAGCTGATAATGTAAAATGGTTCATAGAGCATTGCTGAAATCCAGCCATATTATTGGTCCAATAATACCCCGATTATATTTAAGCCTTTTATACACCTATATACTGCGCTATGTAACCTTGTGCAGAATGTTTGACTGTAAACTCTTTTCCAGGTAACTCCTCCAGGTTTCCCATACCCGCCTCCCTTCCCCATCCCCCATATAATGTAACTTCTATCGACTCTGTCTGTAATGCTTTAGTCTTCTGAGAAAATAAAAATTTTTACAACAGTAATAACCCGGTTCCACATCAGGACATTGACAATAATGTTGTCGAAATCCCCAACATCAATGGGAATAATGCCGACTGTCAGCGGTGTTCCTGTTGGGAGAAAAATTTTTTGGGGAGGGCTTTGCCCCCTGCACCCCCATCTTTAATTAGCCAACTCTGAGTCAGAGCTGGTTTGGGGTGGGGGTGAAACACCAGGAGTCATGGTGTTGGCATACAGCGGACCACCACAGTGACCTGGTGAGATTTGTCACTGTGGTGGTGTTCGCAGTACAAATGTCGATGTCCTGACATGCTACCTAACACCCCATGGCCATTGTTTAGCCCCCAATAAACTACCAGAAAAGCTGTGCTGTACAGTTTGGTTTAACTGATACTAACTGATCAGTATGTGCCTGAAAGCTAGCCGAAGAGTACTGCTATCTGATACTTCACTACGACAAACACATTAGCTATTTAGTTAACTGAAAAGCACCTGTCAGATTTCAATTGAGCTGAAAAGGTAGGAATGGTGCTGCTGGAGTTTTGAGTATTTATTAGAAGCAAAACTTTACCATCAAATCACCCCTATGTAGGGCCAATAAATGGCTTCATCAGGGATGGTGCTTGATGAATAAACATGCGGTTATAAAGCCCTGTTCCTTTCTATATTCATGCTTTCATTTACATACAATCAGTGATTAAATACAGCTGCCCATAGTTGACCAAAAAATCAAAATAAATTAAATCAGTGGTATTAGTTAAAACAGCATCTTACTTCCAAACAGTGCTGTAATTCCAGCATTTCAAATCAAATTAAAAATAATCTCTCAGACATGTGTTCTAAAGTGCCTTAGTATACTTTCTAAAACAAATTTTCAGATTGATCTCTATTGAAATTTATAATCAATTTATTAACTAGTATACATGTTATCAGTATTTTTATATAAATCACTACGCATTGTGCAAATTCAATTAATTGTATCTAGAATACCAACCTGTGTGGAGGTGGTGTGTGGGAGAGAGAGATCATTATGAAATTGCTTACTTCCTTGTTTCAGCCCCGTATACTGACTGGTACATATGAATTTATTGTTATTGTAATTTACTTTCATTATAATAAATATATAGAAATAGGTGGCAAACAGCAGATCATATAGCCACATCTTTCTTATTTATATATGGCAGCATGCTATAATTTAATCTGCCATTTTAAAACTGTTTTAATACAGTACCTTATTCCCACCTTATTTGCACTGACATCCAGTACTCCATTGCAAGCCATTATATTACTTCTTAAAATCCACACCTCTCTCCACATGTTGCTGTTAGAATAATATATATATATATATATATATATATATATATATATATATATATATATATATATTCATGCATATATAAAGCTAATTTATTCACCTACTGTGCTCATAAATTTTGTAAATATATGCCTCAGCGGCACAATCTTAATAAATTAAGACTGAGACAATAATCCCTACAGGGTTTGGATGAGATGACTAATTACATATTGTCTTTCAGATATTTGCTCATGTTCCTGAATCTGCCAGTGGCTATTAATTAATCCCAATACATTATGTAAATTTCAGCAAACAATCAAAATCAATGTCCTTTTATTGACCCATATATGTAATCCATACTTAAAACCTTGGTATTAGTTCAAGTTCAAGTTTATTTGCTGGAAAACTCCACTGAGCACACTCATTTACAAGGAGGTCCTGCTAGGACAACTTGGTACAAAGTATACACAATATTACAATACAATGCATTATAGTACAATTGTGATACAACAAGTTCAAACAGTGTTGAGACAGGTAAATGATGTACAGTAATACAATATAATACAATTGCGATACATCAGGTTCGAACAGTGTTGAGACAGGTAAACAATGTACAGTAGTAGAGGAGTTGTAGCTAAATTATATACATTTCAGGAATTACAGTAAGCTAACAGGCAGGAAAGGAGAAAAGGAGGAAACATAAAAGAAGTTACATTTAAGTGCTTAATGAGACTATGGTTTCTTTGCTAGGAGGGCTACTAGGTGCTTTGGCATTATCAAATTTCCATAAGCACTTTGTTGGCCAGGGTTTTAAATATGTTTAAGGAGACTGGTTCAGGGAGTTTTAGTGTGGCTTGCAGTTTGTTCAAGGTGGACAGGATTACATGGCTAAATACACCTTTACCATAAAGTGTGCAGAATTTGGGCACTTTTAGTGTCAATCAACCAATCAACGTTTATTTATCAATGCTCTTCCAGAAGATCACAGCACTTTACAGTCAAAACAAAAATGAAAGACATACAGATACAATTACAATAAAACATCCAATACAGATATAAAATACAAGTAGTATTTGAAAGCATTTATTCTAAGGGTGTAGGAGCTATGATAACAATGAAAAAGGGAGGTGATGCAGGAAGGGACTTTGTTCTGAAATGTTTTAAGAGCCCAGATACTAATGTGTAGCATCCTTCTTGTGACTAGGAAGTCCAGCCTACAGATGCATAAAGGGCAGAATGGTGGGTTCTGTAGGGTGTGTTAGTTATAAAGCGGATTGCGAGGTGAAGCAGGATATCAAGCTTATGAAGGTTGGTTACCATGTAGTATTATAAATGATATTTGTGTAGTCAAGTAAGAGAAGAAAGGTGGCTTGAACCAGCCTTTTCCTAATATATAAGGGAAAAAGTGATTTGTTTCTGTAGAAAAATACAGTCTTATTTTTAGTTTCCTAACGAGGGACTCAATGTGGTATGCGAAGGATAGTTTGCTATCTAACCATACCCCTAGGTATTTGATTTGATCAACTGACTAGTGAGTCTCCTAGTACGATTAGTATAGGCACCGGTGTGGCCTGTCCACATAGAAAAGTTGGCAGATGCAGTGATAAAAAGTACTTAATTTTAGTTTTCTTGGCGTTTAAGAATAGTTTTGATCTTAGCAGGTTTCACTCCAACTGACTAAAATTAGACTGTAGTTATGTGATGATCTCTGACAGTGAGGGTTTGGATGTATAAGGACAGTACTGTCCACAAAAAGTGGAATCTGGAGTTATGGATGTTGTCACTAAGGGATTTGATGTAAACTTGAATAACAGGGTCCAGAATGGATCCTGAGTACCTCTAGTTATTGGTAGGGAAGAGGAAAGGAGTCCGTTGGTTTTGATGCATTGGAGTTGACCAGTAGGATACCTAGTGAACCAGTTTAGAGAGCAGTTATTCAGACCAAGGTCTTTGAGTGTGGCTAACAGAGTATTATGATCAACCGTGTCAAAGGCCTTGCTTAGGTTTAGGAAGACTGCTTCAGTAGAGTTTTTATTATCCAGGGCAGTGAACCAATCGCTTTCTTACATTGCCTAGAGCTCACACCGCACTCTATGGTTTTCTGGAAGCCAGATCGAGGGGTTAAATAAATTTGATTTTTAGGTGATTCTTCAGCTGATTATTGACTAACTTTACTAGGAGCTTCGACAGGACAAGCAAGATGGAAATCGGTCTGTAATTATTAAGGTCACAGGGGTCTCCTGATTTAAACAAAGGTAGTATAAAGGCTGTTTTCCAGCAGGATGGGACTGTTCCAGATGTGATTGATAAGTTGAAAATGTGTGCTATGGGGCAGTTAGAAAGGGGTACCCTAGCCTTAAGAAGAAAGACTCCATTCCATCTGTGCCTGCACTTTTCTCCTATCTAATTTTATTAATAGGTCCTCGACTTGCTTGAAAGTCACTGGTGAGAAACAGAAGAAGTTCTGAGTCTGAGGGTCTGAGGAGGTGTTGTTGGGTGGTGAGCAGTCAACAAACCCGGCAGCTGGGGAGGAGTTGAACGCTAGGCCTGCTGTCACTAAGTGGTCATTAGGGTTTTCTAGAATGGTGCCCTGGTCGGAGATCATGGTACCTTGCATTATAATTTTGATGGGGATTGCAGGCAGGGTTCTCTGTCCTTTGACAGCTTTGATGGTTTGCCAGATCTTGGCTGAGTTACCCCTGGCACGCTCAAGGATTTCCACATAATAGGTTGATTTTGCTGCTCTAACCAGCTTGTTACAAGCATTTCTTGAGATTCTAAAGCCTAGCCAGTCTGCTAGAGCTTTAGACTGCCTCGTCTTGCCCATAGTTTATTGCTTTGGGTCAGGGCTGCTTTCAGGTCAGACATAAACCAAGGATACAAGGCCTTTTTCACCCTACATTTAACACATGGGGCATGCTTATTTGCTATGTTTACTAGGTTAGTATTAAGGATAATAATAGCCTCATCTGGTGAAGTAGCCAGGTAGAAATTTTGCCAGTTTGTATCTTGGAGGTCTGCTAGATAATTTTCAGGTTTGAATTTAAGGAAACTTTGCTTTGTGATTCATGGAGTGGGATGGTCATCTTTCTAGGCTTCTTGTACAGATGACAATGTTGTGCTCACTAAGATCACTGTGGAAGATGGCTGTATGCACAATTTTATGTGGTCTGTTTGTAAGTATTAAATCTAATATGGAGCTTTTAGCACTATTTTTGGCATTGAATATTGTAGGGTCTAAGATGAGCTGTGCGGTACCCAGCTCATCACACATGTCCTTTAGTGTATTTGCTCTAGGGGATAACCAGTCCATATTTAGGACACCAAGAATGATGTATTCAATACAGTTAGTTTCTATGATGTTTCTGAAGCTTGGCAGTACTTTTGCACCCTCTGCTGGTGGTCTGTAACTGCCAATGATGTTGATTGCTTCAGATGAGTGTTCTGATGAGTACAGGGAGAGTCTTATGGCCAGGTGTTCAAATTCCTTGGGTCTGATAATAGCAAAGATTTTGGTGGCAATTAATTTGGAATTTAAATAATTACCCCCTCCGCTTGACTGCCTATCCAGTCTAAAGGTATTATAGGATGGCAGCAGTATTGTTGGCTGGTAATGTATTAAAAATGTTCAATTTATAATAAATGAATGCAATTCTTTTTTAAAACTAAGTTTAACTCTGAAGAGGTCTTCCAGTTCGTCAGCAGCTAGATGATAATTCTCCTTCTTTGGTGCAATTACGTTTAACCGGTATCATTTGTCCATAAGGAATATTATTGTTTGTACTTGGTTTATTAAAACTGCAGGCATGTAACAAAACATTTCTGTCTGCTGGTTTTCTGAACAGTTCAGTTCCAAAAAAAGAGTCCCCTCTTTGTAAATGTCTAGATCCAAGAAGTTTAATAGAGTGTTGACTGTAAGATGTAACTATTTTAGGTGATCTGTACATGGATTCAAATACATATAGAATTCCAAAAGATCTGACACTCTTCCATTCCAAACGCACGAGCAGTCAGCAATAAACCATTTCCAAATGAATAAGTTACATTTCCATGTATTTTCATTGCTATACACAAATCTTCTTTCAAACTGATCCATAGCTGTACCTTTTTTTGCCAGTAAAAAAGTATTTTCAAATCTAAAATGATTTTGTGTTAACACTGTCTTTGAAAGTTTAAGTAAAAATTGATTAGGTGGTTTATCCATAGGGTCTCATTCCTTAATACCTTTCTTGCTTTATAATAGATATCATGGAACAGTCTGAATTTAGAAAAGAGATGGCTAGATCTACCAAAAGGTGGGAACTTCATGAAAATGGATTCGATAATTACACTTAACTCAAAACGAGTTTAAAACAAGAATTGTATTTGTTTATTATAAATTGAACATTTTTAATACCAAGGTTTTAAGTACAGATTGCATATACGGGTCAATAAAAGGACATTGATTTTGGTCAGTTTGCTGAAATTTATATAAGGAATGAAACAGAACAGGTGGCAATATCATTGCAATGCTCAGTGCCAACAAAACTGGAGACAGTACTTACAAATGGGCAGTCGGCAGCAGTGGTATTCTACTTGCCTTGCCTGCTGCCCTGTGCCACCACTCTGCCACCTTGAGATCATCAACTGTGATCATCCCAAAGTCCCTTTCTTGTTTGGTAACTGTAAGGACCTCCCCCACCTTATGACTTTGCACTTTTTGGCATTGAAACCCAGCTGTGACTCCCTAGACCACTCCTCTAGTTTCCCCAGATCTCTTTGCATTCTCTTAACCCACTCCTGGGGGTCCACCCTGTTGCAGATTTGTGTGTCATCTTCAAAGAAACACATCTTCCCTTCCAGTTCCTCTGCAATACCACTTATGATGATGTTGAAGATGACAAGGCCCAGTACCAATCCCTGTGGTACTCCAGTGGTCATTCTCCCATCCTCCAGGTAACTGCTGTTTACCACCACCCACTGCCTCCTATCTTTCAACCACTTTGATACCCAGCATGCTGCCTTCTTCCCCATCTCCAGGATACAATGTTTCTTTATCAGCCTCCCATGCGGCCTAGGAGTGGGACTAAAAGTGGTAAACGGGGTAAGAAATTGGTTGGAGGACAGGTGACAGAGGGTAGTGGTAAACAGAGTTCACTCTGAGAAAGGGAGGGTGACTAGTGGGGTGCCACATGGATCAGTACTGGGACCAGTCCTCTTTAATATCTTTATAAGTGACATTGCAGAGGGACTAGAAGGGAAAGCATGTCTTTTTGCAGATGACATAACAATCTGCAATACAGTGGACACTTGAGGGAGTGTGTGTGTGTGTTGAAAAAATGAATCGAGATCTAGGTAAGCTTTATGAATGATCTAGGAAGGGGCAACTAAGTTTCAATGCAAATAAAATGCAAAATCATGCACTTGGGGTGTAGAAACCCAGGATCAGAGTACAAAATGTGGGGTGTAGTATTGGCAATCGCCAAACAGGAAAGAGACCTGGGTGTTATCGTATCTGATGACCAAAAGGTAGCTAAACAATGTGACAGGGCAGTGGAGAGAGTCAGTGGGATGCTAGGGTGCATAGGGAGAGTATCACCAGTAGAACGATGGTGATGGTGATACCTCTGTATCAGTCTCTGGTGAGACCTCACCTAGAGTACTGTGTTCAGTTCTGGAGTCCTCATCTCCAAAAGGACATAGACAGAGTTGAGGCAGTCCAGAGGAGGACAACTAAAATTGTGCAGGATCTGCATCAAAAGCCCTATGAGGAGGAAGTGAAGGATCTCAGTATGTACAGACTGGAGGAAAGAAGGGAGAGTGGGGATATGATAGAGACTTTGAAATACCTCAAGGGTATAAATAAGGTTCAAGAGGGAAGCCTTTTTCAGAGAAAATGATACACAAACAAGGTACATGCAATGAAGCTAGAGGGGTAGCATCAGGGAGATTTAAGGAAACAGTTCTTCACAGAAAGGGTGGTGGATGACTGGAACAGTCTGCCTAAGGAGGTGGAGGGAGCAAAAACTATAATGGGATTTAAGAAGGCATGGGATAGCTATAAGGGAACCATATAAGCAAGGAAAGGAATGGAAAAGCCAGCGATCAAGTAGGATCTACAGTATGACTGAAGGTAGGGAACATGGGCAGACTAGGTGGGCCAACAGGTCCTTATCTGCTGTCAATTTCTATGTTTCTATGGTTCTGTGTGGAACAGTGTTAAAGGCCTTACTGATGTCCAGATAGGCCACATACACTGTCCTCTCTGATCCAGCTCCCTTCTTACTCAGACAAAGAAATCCATAAGATTTGTTTTAACTTGACCTCCCCCCGTGAAGCCATGCTGCTGGTAGTCATGCAACCCATGTGTTTCCAGGTGCTCCAACAGTCTCTCCTTCAGCAGGGACTTCATTAACTTCCCCACCACTGATGTGAGATTGACTGGTCTATAATTACTGGCCTCCCCCCTGCTGCCACTCTTGTACAGAGGGTTCACATTGGCCCTCCTCCATTCCTCTGGAATCATCTCCTCTCCAATGAGGTGCTAAATAGCATTGCCAGAGTGGCAGCTAGCACCACATGCTCAGTTCCTTAAGTACCCTTAGTTGAATCCCGTCTAGCCCAATCACCTCATTTTCCTTAAGGGCTTTCAATCCGCAGTGTACTCTTTCTTGCATAAATGAACTTGTGTCCATTCCCCCAAGTATCTGTTAGTACCTAACAGACCATCCCCACTTCTGCTGTAAAGACTGAGTGGAAGAATTTGTTTAAAATTTAAGCTTTTTCTTGATCTTCTGCACATTCCCTCTCCTGGTCTCCTGATCATAAGTATACAACCCCTTGCCTTTCTCTTTTCGCTCACATACCAGAAAAAAAAACTTATACCTATTTTTCACCTCATGGGTGATCCTTTCCTCAGTTTGAGCCTTTGCTGCCCTTACACTCCTTCTATACCTCCCTGTCTGCCTGCCTCTGTTTGGATCTCCTTGTATTTCCTGAAAGCTGTTTTTTTCTCCTTTGTGCCATAGCCACCTCCTTCAAGAACCACTGTGGCCTCTTTCTCCTCTTACCCTTTTCTTATTTACCTTTAAATAGTTTGCCATTGCCTAGTTATTCCCTCCTTTATTCTATTACATTGTGCCTCTACCCCCACCCACTATCCCCCCTTTCAATGTATTTCTTGAGGCAGTCTCTCATTTCTTTAAAATCTGCTCTCCTAAAGTCCAGGACCCTCATCCTAGTGTGATCTTTTTCCTGCCCAATCCATATGTCAACCACACTGTACAATGATCACTTGAACCCAGGGGATGCCCACTTTAGCCTCTGCAATGCTGTCCCTCTTCATACCAGATCCAGCACTGCCCCATCCCTAGTGGGATCTGTAACCAGCTGCTGAGAAATGCCCCTTGCAGGGAGTCTAGGATGACCCTGCTGCTAGTTGTAGCAGTGGCCTGGATGTTCCAGTGCACATCTGGTAGATTAAAGCCACCATAATTATTACTTCTCCTTGGTTTGCCATTTTGCCTATGGCCTCTCCCAGAACCCTGTTCATATCTTCCCCCCTGTGCTGGTGGCCTGTACACCACCCCTACAGGTATAAAGGCTCCTGACTCCATCTCCAAGCCAACCCAAAGAACATCCAGCCCGTGCTCCTCCCCACTGTGTCATTGTATTTCTGTGGCCTCAATAACATCCTTTATATATAACCCCCGCCATCCTATCCTTTCTAAACATGTTTTACCCTAGTATGGCCACTTTACAGCTGTGGTTGTTGGTGCACCATGACTCTGTTATGGCCACCAAATCCAGGTACGCCTCTGAAATGGTAGTCTCAAGGTCAGAAATTTTGTTTCCTAGGCTCTTTGAATTGGTGCACGTGGCTTTCCAATCCCCTTTGTCACTCCCTGCTCCTGATTTGCCCTTCCTTCCCAAGTCTACACTTCACCCTTCTTTTTTCATTGATACTGTCCTTCCCCCTTTTCATCCTTCCTCTGCCTACCGTTTCTAGTAGTTTCATCTGTTCTGGTTCCACCTCCCAACTCTCCTATCCCTTTCTTCCCCTTGCCCCTATTCCCCACTTCCCCTGGGGAATTAATTTCCCCTGTGTTATCCATCATTGCTGCTCTGTCATCTGGGGGGGGCACTCACTGCCTCCTGCATTTCTTCTGCTACCCCTCTTGGCTAGTTTAAATGCCCATCAAAGTAGCATTTAAACCTTCCACCCAGGACTGCTGTTCCCCTCCTGGATGGATGGAGGCCATGCCATTTGTACAGGCCTCCATCCCTCCAGGTAGGACCCCAGTCCCCAATGTAGCCAAACCTCTCCTCCCTGCACCATGCATTCAACCAGTTTTTAAAACACATGGTGCATTATGCCCTTTCATCCCCCCACCCTTCCACAGGTAGCACCTCAGTGAAGGTCACTGTGTGTGCTACCTACTTTTACCCTCCCCAGCTCCATATCCTATTCTAAAAATCCATTTGTCACTGGTGTCCTGGTTATTGCTTTTAGGTTTAGAATTGTCTCTGCTATTGGTTCTTCTACTACTTTTGAATCGACTTCTTCTCCCGACCTCCTCTGCTTTGAGTACCAGTGGATCTTGTAGCCAAGGAAAACAGATTTCCTAATTCATAGCCTCATTCATCTTGAGCAAACATTTGCTTTTTCTTTCCTCTTACTTCACTTTTTTTTTTTTTCTTTCAATACTGTACAGACTATAGAATTTCTTCTGTCCGGGTGCATAGCTCTAATTACTTTTTAAGTTCACTAAAGGCCCCTTTAGTTCTATCATATAACCACTTATCCTGTTCTATTAGGATTCTCACTAGTTCCAGTGAGCAGGGTTCTAAATTGCCCTCCCAGTGCTCTCTAAGGTCAGGGTGTAATGTGTCTGCAGACGGCAGTTTATAGACTCTCAGTCCCCTTGGTACTATTTTCTTTTTACTGTACTGTTCTAGTGTGACACCATGATGCCACTGATTAACCTCCTGAACAGAGAGTTTTACAGATTGTTAAAGTTTTAACTCACTGTTTGACCCATCTGTATTAGAGTCTCTATCCAAGCCCTGTAGGAAATTCCATCTACCTGCATTATCCAGCTAAACTGGTGAAGCTCTGAGGCTTTGCCCCTGCCATTCCTGTCTCTCTCTAGCCCAACCACTGTTGTTTGCTTGCAGTGCCCATGTAGGTGCAGACATTAACTTCTTGGCTACATGCAAAACCGTTTATTTCCAAACGCTTCTGTGACAGACAGGTCCTTCCCAGCCTCAGCTTGTATCACTGTTACCAGCTTTCTCAGTACTCCAGCAGCTGCCATCATTCAGCTTAAACACTCTGATGGGGGAATCTTGAGGTTCGCATCCTTTCAGAACCACTGCTCACAAAGTACAGTGGTCCTTGCTCAAGGTCACATGACCATCCCTCTCTGTCACAGCTGAGAACACCTTACTTTAGAAATAGTATATGGTAACTGTAACATTCTCCTTAGTAGCGGAAATACAGTTATTGTTCGTTATCAGTTGGTTTGCTGTACCTCAAAGGGGTCAGTCACAGAAGCATTTATTTAGCTAGTTTTTGTAGACTGGGAAAGGAGGACTAGACGATTCTGCTTATTTTCAGCCACTTCCCGGGGCAGAGGGATACAGATGGATGCAAATTACATTGAACCAGATTAAGCTGTTGGTGGTATTTTTAGTGAATACTGTATATATAAAAATATTTTTAATATTTCAAGACAATTACACAGATTCTACAGGATATTACAACAAATCTACAGGAACAGTGATTCTACAGAAAAGAAAATAAACTGGTTTTACAAAATAGGTTACAAACAGAATAACACTAATGTCTCTCCTCTCTCTCTCTCTCTCTCTCTCTCTGTCCAAGGTAGATACACTTACCATGAGACACACAGAGTCAGGGCAGACATGAACTGTTCGATGGCAGTTTGCATCTGCAGGGCAGATGGCATAGTCCCAAGCCTGACTTGCTGTGAGGCCCTGTCAGACATAGAATCATAGAAATGTAATGGCAGAAAAGGACCCTCCTGGCAATTGAGTCTGCCCCTTACCCGCCTCACTTGTCACCCTTCAGATATCCCCTCCACCCCTGATCAATCCCTTGTGTCTGTCCCATGCACTTTTGAATCCTCCACTGTTTTGACCCCACCACCTCCTCCGGCAGACTATTCCAGGGCTCCACCACCCTCTCAGTGAAGTAATGCCCCATCACATTTCTCCTAAACCTTCTTCCCTCCACTCTTAGACTATGACCCCTTGTTCTAGTACCTTCCTTTCCTGTGAATAAGCTCCCCTTACTTTATTAATCCCTTCACATACTTAAACATTTCTATTATGTCCCCCTCTCCTGTCTGGTCTCTAAAGGGTACCAGTTCAGCTCCCTCACCTCTCCTCATGGGGCTTCCCTTTCATCCCATGCACTATCTTAGTGGCCCTTCCCTGTATCCTTTCAATCCCATCTATGTCCTTACATAGGTGAGGTCTCCAGAGCTGAACCCCATACTGCAGGTGAGGCCTCACCATGGATTTGTAAAGTGGTATCAGCGCCTCCTCTTCCTGCTTGTTATACCTCTCCTATGCACACCAGCATTCTTTTGCTTTGCCCACTGCCTTGCTTCATTGGGTCCCTACCTTATGGTTATCTGAAATTATGATCTCCAGATCCATCTCCTGCTCAGTTGCCTTCATTTTCTCCCCAAAAAAGTGTAATTAGCTTGCTGGTTATTCCACCTCATGTGCATTACTGTGCATTTTGGCATTGAATTTCAGCTGTCATGTTTCTGACCACCACTCCAACAACCTTAGATCCTCCCTATTAGCCTCCACTCCCTTTGGGGTGTCCACCCTATTGCAGATCTTCATATCATCTGCAAATAGGCAGACCTTCCTCTGCAGCCCCTCTGCTATGTCGCTGATAAATATGTTAAACAGGATGGGCCCCAGAACTGACCCTTGGGGGACCCTGCTCATCACCCCTACCTCCCTGGAATGTCCCATTTACCATCTCCTCTGGCTTCTACCCATCAGCCAATTCCCCATCCACCTTGTTATTTTCTGTCTTACACCCAAACTTTCCAGCTTATTTGCCAGTCTTCTGTGAGGAACAGTGTTGAAGGCCTTCTCAAAGTCCAGATAGAAACGTGTTCCTGCCCTTCCCTGATCATCCACCCTAGTCACCCATTCGAAGAACTCAATCAGGTTCATCTGGCATGACCTCCTTTGTGTAAAGCCATGCTGATGGATGTCTTGCAGCCTACTTTCCAACAAGTAGCTGACCACCCTTTCTTTTAATATCACCTCTGTCACCTTGTCCACCACTGAGGTGAGGCTGACCAGGTGATAATTGCCTGCCTCCTTCCTGCTGCCACTCTTATGAAGAAGCATCACGCCTGCCCTCTTCCAGTCTTTTGGCACCCACTCTGTATCCAGGGACAAGTAAAATAACCCACGAGGGGTGCAGCCAGCTCTTCCCTTAGTTCCTTGAGCATGCTAGGATACAGGGCTTCCAGACCCATAGCCTTGTCTACCCGCAACCTACCTAATTCTTCTCTGACCCTGTCTGCAATGATCATGCTAGGATCCACCCCTATGTCATTCCTTCCCCTCTGTCTTAACACTGGCCCCCTTCCCTCCCTTCCCCTTTCACAGTGAAGATCAAGCAGAAGTACCTGTTTAGTACCTACGCCTTCTCAAAGTCCCCTTCCACTTGTACTCCCCCTCCCCCTTTACCTGTACTATCCCCTGCCTTGTTTTCCTCTTCTCCCTATATATCTAAAAAAGGTTTTATCACCCCTTTTGGTCTGCTTAGCCATTCTATTCTCCATTTCTGCTTTCACCTTCCTAATCTTCTGCCCCACCACCCTCAGCTTCTCCCTGTAAATTTCCCTGCCTTCATTCCCCAGTGTCCTCTTATATGCTCTGAATGCCCTATTCTTCTCCCATATTGCCCCCCTCACTTCCCTGGTGAACAAAATTGGCCTCCTTATCCTTCTCATCTTCCTTACTTTCATTATACATATTTCCGTGGCTTTTAGTAACCTCCCCTTAATTAAATTCCACAATTTATCCACTTCCCCTAGTTCCTCCTTCCCCTCCATTTTGTTCCTGAAAACCTCCCTCATTCTGGAAAATCTGACCTCCTGAAGTCCAGGACCTCTGTGATGGTTCAACTCTTTGTTCCCCATCCTAACCTTGAAGCTACCTGGCAGATATGTAGGTATGTAGTTCTCGGCTCATCCTTGGGGCAGCTGTTGTGGAGGGGTACCACATGCACCATCCTTCAGTTCTGATGTACAATTCCCTGAGTCCAGGGAGGCATTGAACAGGTCTGCTAAGGTTCTACCAGGACTTCTGCCAGCTTCTTAAGCACCCGGGTTTATGCCATCTGGCCCTCGTGCCTTGTTCACCCTCAGTGCCCTCAAGCCCTGCAGAACTCTGCCCACTGGGATGTATTATGGTCACTTGCACCTAGGTGGATCCCCACTCCCACTCTTTCCACACTATCCCCATTGGTGAGGACCACGTCAAGTATGCTGCCACCTCTAGTGGGCTCCCTGACCAGCTGTTGCAGGAAAGTTCCGTGGAGGGAATAAGCATCTGTCTGCTTCTGGCCGACCTAGCTAATGGGATATCCCAATCCACGTCTGGGAGGTTAAGGTCACCCAGCAGCAGAATCTTCCTCTTGAGTGCCGTCCATTGAATCTCCTGCAACATTTTTCTCTCCACTTCCTCCCCCTGCATTGGAGGTCTGTAAGCCACCCCCAGCCTTATTGATGCCCCAGAAGTTTTTTTCTAGCGTGACCAACATGATTTCTGCCTCATCTTGCTTCTCCTGCCCTTCTGTAGCCTTAATGTCCTCTCTGATGTACAGTGCAACCCCCCTTTCTGCCAGCCCTGTCCTTCCAAAAAGGCCCGTACCCTGGGATACCAACTTCCCATGTCTGATGCTCAGACCACCTGGTCTCCATTATGGCTACAATATCCAGGCCCTCTCCCACCATCATAGCCTGTAAGTCCACCATTTTGTTCCCTAAGCTTCTGGCATTTGCAGAAAGTCCTTTCCACCATTTACCCTACCCTCTGCTATCCCTCCCTCCCTTCTCTGCCTGTTCCCTTCCTTGCTCCCTTTTGCAGGGGAATGCTAGGTAGTCCATTCTCTTTTCCTGTCAAATTCTCCCCCTTTCTAGCCTTGTACTCTTTCCATACCAGTTTAAACCCCTTCTTAAGAACTTATCAATATATCCTTGTAGTCACCCCCCTCAGTACTCTTGCCCCCTTCTCACTTAGGTGAACTCTATCCTTCCAATATAAATCCTCATCCTCCCATGTGTCACCCCACTCCTCTATACATGCTAATCCTTCCTTCCTGCACCATTCCCTGAGCCATTCGTTGAACTCACAAATTCTTTTCTGCCTAGCTGTGCTGGCTCAGGGGACTGGCAAGACTTCTGAGAGAGCCAAGGATCTTGCCTCCTCCATGCATCCCTTTGCCAGTGCCTTAAACCTCCTCTGGACCTCCTCCACTTCATATCATATCCCCCATGACACATCATCCACTATGTCACTCTGACATCACAGATTCAAAATCTTTTGTCTTGAGCAGCTGTTTAGAAAACCCGCTATTACCAGTGTGCTGGATAATTAACATAAGCCCCTCCAGGAATGTTTGTGTTAGCTAGGGGCTTGCTGACATCAAAGATACTCCTAGTGCTTGCTCATATTTCAGCAGTCTAAACTAGACATCCTTGAAGTAATACATTTACAACCAGGTCCCAGTTGGTTTGAGACACTGATAAGAACCCTGCCTCTTTTCAGGAGGCAGAATTACAGTACATATTTAACAAAAACAATGGAAAATGAAAAGTGAAATACTGTACTGGTACCTAGCAAATTGTTACATTTCCTTACATCTATCCCATTACATTACAGTACTGTACATGTACTGCATGACAGCTTCTATACGAACATACAAAATTGCCAGCAGATAAAGGCCTTTTGGTCTATCAGGTCTGCTCGATTGTGAAGCCAGCAGCCATTATACTGCAGCTGCCCCTCCCTGCCCTTCCCCCTCCAGTGACCTTCCCCCTTACCCTGTCCCATTCACTTTTGAAGCAGTCCACTGTTCAACAGGATACCACTTCCTCTGGCAATGGTCTATCAAGTCTGCTCAATTGTGCAGCTAGCAGCCATTAAACTGCAGCTACACCTCCCTCCTCCCCATCCAGTGACCTTATCCCTAACCCTGTCCCATCCCCTTTTGGAGCAGCCCACTGTCCTACAGGATACCACTTCCTCTAGCAATGCGTTCCACCCAGACACCACCCTCTCCGTAAAAAAGTGTCTCCTCATTTCCCTCCTGAACCTTCCCCCTTCCAATCTAAGATTGTGTCCTTGAGTGTCCCTCCCCCTTATTAATTTGTAAGGCCCCTCCATGCCCATCTTATTTATTCCCTTCATGTACTTGAAGGTTTCAATCATGTCCTCTATCCTCCTCTCCCCAGGAGTATATGTTCAAATCCATCAGTCTGCTCTCATAGGATAAATCCCTAGCCCCTGGATCATTTTTGTTGCTCTGTGCTGCCTCCCCCAGTAACATAATGTCCCTCCTCAGGCACAGTTGCCAGAACTCACGTAGTACTCCAGGTGTGGTATGACCAGTATAGTGGCAGGATACCTCCCCTGCTGGAGGATATGCACTCTGGCAATACAACCCAGCATCCTGTTGGCCTTCCTCAGCTGCTCTTTTACATTGTGCTGAGTTGTTCATTGCTCCTGTCATGATCACCCACAGATCCTTCCTCTTCCATCTTGGCTAGTTGTATCCCCCCAGCTGGCAGCTCCTCCTTGTTTTTTGGCATTGAACCCCAGCTGCCAAGTGTCCAACCAGGCCTCCAATTTTGCCAGATCATCTTGCAATCCTTGCCACCCTTTTAAGTCATACACTACTGCTCCCATCTTGATGTTATCTGCAAACAGACTGATCTTACTCTTGATGCCTATTGAGATTGCTGCTATGAAGATCCCAAACAACACTGGCCCCAGTACAGAGCTCTGTGGCACCCAGCTTATCACTGTCCTGGGAGATGAGAGCTCTCTTCCCACCACCACCCTCTGCTGTCTGCCTGCAGCCAGCCCACTGCACATTCTCTACCATCTTTCACCCCACCCCTATGGCTTCCAGCTACTTCCTAGCTTCTACATGCGGCACCGAATCGAATGCCCTACTGAAGTCCTGGTACAGGACATCCACTGCATGGTCCCTGTCTAATTGCCTGGTTACACAGTCATAGTACTCCACTAGGTTGGTCTAGCAGGATCTGCCTGAGACAAACCCATGCTGTCTACTGTACTGCAGCCCATTAGCCTCTGGGAGGAAAACCAGCCTCTCCTTCAGGATTGTCTCGATCAGCTTTCCTACAATGAGTATGAGGCTTACCTGTCTATAGTTAGAGGGTCTGAAGGCACTAAGGGTGGATAAGGCACCAGGTCCTGATGGCATTCACCCCAGGGTGCTGAAAGAGATGGTGGAAGTGTTGGTCAGATCACTGGTGGATCTGTTCAACACCTCCCTGGACATGGGATGCCTGCCATAGGACTGGAGGTTGGCTCTTTGGTGCCTATTCACAAAGGTGGCCCTAGAAATGAGCCAAAAAACTATAGGCCTGTTAGTCTCACCTCCACAGTGGTTAAACATATGGAAGCAATCCTGAAGGAAAGATTGGTGGCTTTTCTAGAGGTTAATGGTCTACAGGATGAGCATCAGCATGGGTTTGTCTTGGAGAGATCTTGCCAGACCAATTTAATAGAGTATTATGACTGGGTAACAAGAGAGCTGGATAGGGGTTATACAGTGGGTGTCCTGTATTTGGACTTCAGCAAGGCCTTTGATTCAGTGCCTCATGGGCGGTTGGGGGAAAAACTGAGATCCATGGGGGTGGGGGTGAAGATTGTTAATTGGATCTTGAACTGGCTGAAGGGGAGGCAGCTATGGGTGGTGGTGGTAGGGGACTCTCAACCCCTAGGCCTGTGACAAGTGGGGTGCCGCAGGGCTCTGTGCTGGGTTCAGATTTATTTGGGCTGTTTATATCAGATATCTCACATGGTGTTAGAGCAGAATCAGTTTGTTTGTAGATGATACCAAGATAGGAGCAGTAGTGGATGATGTTGAAGGGTGGAAAGAGCTACAGGGGGACCCATAACATTTTGGAAGAGTGGTCGCCAAAGTGACAACTGGGCTTCAATGAAAGAAGTGCAAAGTTATGCACTGCATGGCAAAGAGCCCAAGAAGGGAATACTGGTTGGGTGGGGTGAGACAAGTGGGTTACAGTGGAAGAAAAGGACCTGGGAGTGATGATAACTGAGAGCATGAACAACTCTGCTCAGTGCAGAAAGGCTGCAGCCAAGGCTAACCAGATGTTGGGGTGTATTGCAAAGGGAATCTTGTCCAGACATAAGGTTGTGATCCCACCACTCTATAGGTCTTTGGTTAGGCCGCACTTAGAGTACAGCGTGCAGCATTGGTGGCCATATCAGAAGAAGGATATCAGGCTGCTGGAGGGGATGCAGCGTAGGGTAACAAAAGTGATATGGGGATGGAAGGCAAACCCTATGAGGATTGATTGAGACACCTGGGTTTGTATACCCTGGAGGAGAGGAGGGATTGAGGGGATATGACTAAAACATTCAGGTATCTGAAGGGATTCAACAATACTGGCACAGATAGGATATTTAGGCTGAGGAAGGGTAGGGACACAAGACGATGTGGGCTTAGACTGGAGGGGGCAGATTTAGAAGAGAGATGAGGAGGCATTATTTCACAGAAAGAAACATAGAAACATAGAAACATAGATTTTGACGGCAGATAAGGACCGCTTGGCCTACCCAGTCTGCCCATTTCCCTACCTAATGGATAAGTTGCAGATCTTAGTTAACCAGCAGCCTACTTCTTCCTACCCCCACCCCCTAGAATTGCCTTATGACTGTCCCATGCATGCTGGAATTCCACCACTGTTTTTGACTCCACAACCTCCTCCGGAAGGCTGTTCCATGCATCCACAACCCCTCTCTGTGAAAAAATACTTCCTTAAATTACCTCTGAGCCACCCCTTCTATCTTCAAATTGTGCCCCTTGTTCTTGCACATCTCTTTTTAAAGATGCTACCCTCTTGGACTTTGTTGATTCCCTTGAGGTGCCTGAAAGTTTCTATCATGTCCCCCTCTCCCTCCTTTCCTTGAGGCTATACATATTCAGCTCCTTAAGTCTCTCTTCATATGTCTTCTGGTGCAGACCCTGCACTTTGGATGCCCCTCCTCTGGACAGCCTCCATCCTGTCTATGTCTTTGCGGAGATTGGGTCTCCGGAACTGCCGTATACTCAGATGGGGTCTCACCAACTGTTTGTACAGAGGATAATAATTTCCTGTTTTCTACTGGTGATGCCTCTCCTATGCATCCCAGTATCCCCCAACCCTCCTTGCTGCCCTCTCACATTGCTTGCCCACCTTTAGGTCATCTGATATGACTACCCCAGGTCCCTCTCCATTTTGTTGTTGTTAGTATCTCACCCCCATTGTGTACTCTTCCCTGGGTTTTGGTACCCAGGTGCATTACCTGCACTTCTTAGCATTGAATCTAAGCTGCCATACATTTGACCATTCCTCTAACCTTGCCAAGTCCCTTCTCATCCTTTCCACCCCACCTTGTGCATCAATTCTGTTGCAGATCTTTGTGTCATCTGCAAAGAGACATACTTTTCCTTCCAGTCCCTCTGCAATGTCGCTTATAAAGACATTGAAGAGGACCTGTCCTAATACTGAACCCTGCGGTACCCCACTAGTAACCCCCCTTTCTTCAGAGTGGACTCCATTTACTGTTACTCTCTGTGTCCTATTCTCCAGCCAATTCTTTACCCAGGCTGTCATCTTGGGACCCACTCCCAGGCTGGCTAACTTGTATATTAATCTTTTGTGTGGGACTGTGTCAAATGCCTTGCTAAAGTCTAGGTAGGCCATGTCCACAGCCCCTCCCTGATCTACTACTTTGGTCACCCAGTCAAAGAAATCTATCAGATTTGTCTGGCATGACCTTCCTGCTGTGAATCCATGCTGCCTTGGGTCCTGAGCCCCTCTGGCCTCTAGATACTCAACAGTTCTTTCCTTCAGAGTGATTCCATCATTTTTCCTACCACTGAGGTTAAACTAACAGGTCTGTAGTTTCCTGCTTCTGTCTTGCTCCCACTTTTGTGAAGGGGTATAACATCTGCCCTTCTCCAGTCCTCGGTACCACCCCAACCTCCCATGATTTGTTAAAGAGGGTAGTCAGTGGTGTCACTAGTTCTACCCTAGTTCTTTAGAATTCTAGGATGAATCCCATCAGGCCCCATTGCTTTGTCCACCTGCAGTTTTAAGAGTTCTTTCAGAACCCTTTCTTCTGTAAATGGGCTGGTATCAACTTCTGTATCCAGAGTGTTTCTACTGTTTGTTTTAGGTATCTCCCACTTCCTTTGTAAATACTGAGCAAAATATTTGTTTAGTATCTCTGCCTTTTCACAGTCACCCTCTGCCCACCCTCCTCCTCTTTATTAAGCCTCACTAACCCTCCCTTGGTCTTCCTTCGCTCCCTGATGTACTTATAAAAGGTTTTATCCCCTTCTTAACTGGTTGGCTATCTTTTCCTCGGTTTGGGCCTTTGCTGTTCTGACTGCCTTTTCAGTTTCCTTTTGCTTTAACTGATACAGTTCTCTGTCCTGCTCCTTCTGTGATTCCTTGTACTTCCTAAATGCTTTCTTTTCTCTTGAACCTTCATTGCCACTTCCTTTGAGAACCATAGTGGTGGAAAGGAGGTGTTGACCCTACCAGAGGAGGTGGTATCATGTAGGATGGTGGGCACTTTCAAAAGGGCATGGGACAGGGCACTGGGGGTGTCTGGGAAAGTAGTAATGAGAAGTTGCTGGGGGGGGAGGGAGGGGGAAGGAGGATGGGGCAGCTGCGAACTAGGTGCGTTAACTGCACAATTGAGCAGACTTGATAGACCATATGGCCTGTTTCTGCTGGCAGATATGTATGTATGTATGTATGTAGTTCCCTGGCTCATCCTTGGGGCCACTGTTGTGGAGGGGTACCACATGCGCCATCCTTCAGTCCTGAGGTACACTCCCTGAGGTCAGGGAGGCATTGAACAGGTCTGCTAAGGTTCTACCAGGACTTCTGCCAGGTCCTTAAGTGCCCTGGGGTGTATGCCGCCTGGCCCTGGTGCCTTGTTCACCCTCAGTGCCCTCAAGCCCTGCAGTACTCTGCCCACCTGGATTTCCCCATTTGTCACCTCCCTCCCCTGTGCCCACCCTCCCACCCCTCTATATTCTTTTCGTCCTAGTGTGTGTGGTGGATTTGAAAAATTAGTGTCTCTGACACTCAGGGTGCACGTCACAGTTCTTGTCAACTGTTTCACTCTCAAACTGTGCTCAAGAAGACTGCACACAAACCGACTGCTACTTATGTGCTACCATTATATACCAGCATAAAACGAAGAAAGGTAGGAAGGACATATACACCACAGCTAGAGTTTTTGAGTATTTATTAGGAATGAAACTTCACTGTCCAAATACCACTATGTAGCGCAAATAAACAGCTTTGTCAGGGGGTAAATCTTTGTGATTAAACACGTGGTTATAAGGCCCCATTCATTTCCATATTCATGGTTTCATTTACATACAACCAGTGATTAAATACAGCCACCCATAGTTGTGCAAATAATCAAAATGAATTAAATCAGTGATAGCTTCATTTAAATAGCATCTTACTTCCAAATAGTGCTGTAATTCCAGCATTTAAAACCAAATTATCTCAGGGACATGTTTTAAAGTGCTTGTGTAAACTAGCTGCCTGTTAGACATTTAGCTGACTGTGAATCACAATCTAGCTACCATCTCTACAAAAAAAGCATATTGCATTCCTCTTTATTTCTATAACAAGTAAAAATCCATTTTACAGTGGGGTAAACACATTTATACACCTGAGCAGTGCAAGGGATAATGCACTTCCAGGGGTTGAATGTACACTCCAGGGTGCAAAGGCACTTAGCTAACACCTCGTGCCTTCTTAGCACCAGAAGCGTACATTCAATTCCTTGATCATGGCTTATCCCACTGCATTGCATAGCCTGTCATGTGTTAGTCCCTTAGTAACTCCTGTTGCTGTAACTGTCCCCCTGGGATCTTCTTGGAAATTAGAGGCTGGATTCTCAAAGATCTTGAAAATCACGCAGCTGTGGGAGAAACTTGGCGCAAGTGGGTTGCCACTTGTGGAACTTCAGTTTCTCCTGCAACTATAGTATTCTCACAAGTCGAGCCAGTTTACAAGTGGTTGCACAATTTACAGCAGCTTGTGGGTGGTGTTGCCATGGAAATCTCTGCAGCTGTGGAAGAATGTTACAGCCGGTGGGACCAGCTGTAACATCTTCCGCAGCTGCTGTGGATGAAAATTGCAGTCTCAGCAGTTGCAGATATTTCAGTCCACGACTGGAGTTGCAGTGTGGGACTTAGTCCCAAAACCATTTAAGAATCCGTCCCTAGGTGTTTAAATTGGATATCTCAGTGTATGCAGTGAAAAATAAATCAATTAGAAACCAGAAGGAATGCTGCAATCTCAAACATGGCTTTCCAGCTTGCATAGTTTATATCCCAAGGGCATAGATAAAGACAACAAATACAATCAAAATATTTGTCACTTTAATGAAAATAACCCTCTTCTTTTAAATCTGGAGTTTTATAATAGCACTAAGTAGTATTATTCAAACCCCCCCCCACCTCTTGCCTAATAAGCAGAAATTAATAATTATGTTATGCAAACATGTATTAATTTATAGGTATTCACTGTCCCTTGTACTACCCACAGTACCTGTGATTCCCTTGGTTAGCAGAAATGTGTTGAGACTTGCCTTGAAGTTCTGTACTGTATTTATATCCAAAGTCAAACCTAAGTGGGGTATTTCCAGTCCCTCCTACTTCCAACTAAACGTCCCTCCCCGTGAGCCCTCCAAAGTGCCACTTTGAGTTATTCACTAGGAAAGAGGTTACATTTTTGACATAGGC
The DNA here is from genome assembly GCA_016271365.2 of Neoceratodus forsteri. Taxonomy (NCBI): domain Eukaryota; kingdom Metazoa; phylum Chordata; order Ceratodontiformes; family Ceratodontidae; genus Neoceratodus; species Neoceratodus forsteri. The sequence goes on along the minus strand of CM057451.1, from coordinate 454,909,399 downwards.
ATTTTAGGACCTCTGTTGATGAATAGTGTCACCGTCATTTTTTCAAACTGTCCGGAAAAGTGATTTCGCACAGTGACTGTGCAATTCTGCACCGGATGTGCAAAAATACATTTCAGCCAGCTGTACTGTTCATGAGGAGGTATGGAAAAATGCCAATGATGAACAGCTGGAGTGAAAGTATTACAAATTCACAAAGTCACAAGCGTGCGTGCAAACTGCACAACACACGCTCGTAAAACACTCATTTTATTGACTTTCGTCCCCAAATTTTCAACATAGGCATTTTAGGACATCTGCTAATGAACAGTGTCACTTCCATTTTCATAATGTGTCTCGAACATGGGCTATCCACAGCGACAGCACTATTGTGCGCTGGAACTGCAAAAACAGATTTTGGTCAGGATGTGAAAAATGACAGCTGTACTGTTCATTAGGAGGTGTAGAGCAATGACACTGTTGAAAATCTGCAGTGAAAACATTATAAGTTTGCGAACTTATGAGCGTGCGTGCAAACTGCTCAATGCACGCTCTTAACACTGTCATTTTATGGAGTGTTGTCACCAAATTTTCAACACAGGCATTTTAGGACCTCTGCTCATGAACAGTATCACTGTCATTTTCATAATGTGTCCCGAACAGTGATTTCACACAGCAACCATGCTATTCTGCACTGGAAGAGTGAAAACACATTTCGGCCAGGATGTGAAAAATGACAGTTGAACAGTTCACAAGAAGGTGTGATAAAATGCCAATGTTGAGAATCTGGCATGAAAATATTGTGAATTTGCTAACTTACAAGCATGCGTAGCAAATGCGCAATGCACACTCATAAAAGTTATTTTTTGGATTGTTCCTTCCAAATTTGCAACATAGGCTTTTTGAGAGCCCCCTCATGAACAGTGGCACTGTCATTTTGTGACTTAGCCCCGAAAGGTGATTCCACGCCGTGACTGCGAAATCACCTTTCGGGACCGAATAACGCCATAATAGTGCAAGAATTCATGACGAGGGGTCCCAAAACCCCCATGTTGAAAATGTGGGGCCAAAATTCCCAAAAATGCCTGAGATATGCAGCAAAGTTGACAAAATCCTGTTTATTCCATTATACAGCTTACCAGCATTTCCACAGTTTGCGGTTGGCTTTGAAGAGTGCAGACATGTTCCTGGTCCACCGATGATCGTCGCGCCGGACTCTAGAGGTAAGTGCTGGGTGAGGGGTGTGTGTGGGGAGGCAAGGTGCACAGAGGGTGGAGTGCGGGTGGGGCCAGGAGACTACAAGGGACCGTTTTCATTTTACAGGTGGAAAAAAAAAAAAAACATTGCGGGACAGTTTTTGTATATCAGGGAATTTGGCATGCTGGGGTGGGCTCCCAGCATGCCATCTAAATGTTTGAGGGGTCTGTAGCCTACGGCGGATTGGGCACCCTCATCAGCACACAACAAGGGGGGGTGGAGGAAGTTATGCTGACAGGGACTGGGCACCCTGTCGGCACACAAAGAAAGTGGCGGGGTGAGCCAAGGGGGATTGGGCACCCGCATTTAACAATGGTCGGCGCCGATGGAGAGTGGGCTTCCCATCGACACACAAAGAAAGCAGGGGGGTAAACTGACTGGGGATTGGGCACGTTGCTGCAGTTGGGTGGCCACCTGCCCTCCCACTATGCTGATAATGTCAGCGAGCACGTAGGAAGGGTCCGCTTCATCTGATGAGCTTTGCTCGGATTGCAATGGACCTTTTCTTAGATGTGCTCACCACATTATGTATGCATGTTGTGGCGCCGGCATGCAGGCTGATTGGGGAATGAGGGACACACCTACTGGTGCGTGCCCTGCATTCACCCAACAGCGACTGTGCCTCCAAAGCTGCACTGTCCCAAGATGTTGGCTGCTCAAGCGCGCCATCATAAAAAGGGCAGGGTTTGGCCTGCTGCCTCCTTAGGAGCAGCTGAGCAGAACTGGTAAGGAACCACTGAAACAATGCCTTTGGGTTTTTACAATGCAGACAAATCATTAAATGTTATGACTGTTTAACTTTGTTTGGAAACTTTCCAGAAAGCCACAACACTCCTCAGACCTCAGAGAAAACTGCAAAACTGCTTGGGGCTGTGGGTATTTCTCTCTCACTGATTTTCACAGTGGTTGTGTAACACTAAAACTGCTGAAGACTCTCAAGTACTGCTGTAGGACTGCACTTTCAAACCTACTGTTTTGTGTTTTTATACTTTCATTTAGGTGAGCATTTTATAGTTACAGTCATGTCTTTTTACTGCTTCTTTTCTCAAGGAAAGCCACCTGAAGCTCTAAATGTAATGTAGATTCCTTTTGAAATTTAAAGGGGCACTTACACCAGTTTAAGCTTGCTTGCACATTATGATTGAGGTATCATGGTGGACACCTTGGAGAGGAAGTGGTATGGCGGACGACAGTCTTGTGCCACTTGAGAATACCGCTTGGGCTTACTCATGCACTGCTCAGATTAGCACGTACCCTGTGAAATCATAAAGTTGAGAGGCGGAGGCTGTTTCAGCAACTCTTTCTGTTTAGCACAGTGGTTAGGGTAGTGGACTGTAAGTAAAATAGAATATTAGTAGTAACAGGGGTTTGATTCCCATGATCTCCACCTGCATTTCATGTGACTGTTATCCAAGTAATTGAATCAATGAAATCTCTGTGACTACTCCTGCACACCAAATGCCTGGGTCTGTAATATTTTTTTTTTCTTCCAAATTGTGCAACTGTGGAGTTGATTATATTAATGTTTTGGTGGGGGTGCGATGCATTGTGTGAATTGTTTTTGGTAGTTTTTTTTTCACTTAAAAGTTTCATTAGGTGTTTCTAATGAAAAACGGATATGCATGCAGTTATGGCACTAATGGTATTCCCGTCCCCGATGGAATTGCCATCAGCCATACTATTTCCTGTCCGCCATGGCACTTGAACCATAAAGTGCAAATGCTCCTGCACCAGACTAAGGAGCGGCTATACTTTATGTCTCAGGTTTCATGGTGAGAGGAAACAGCATGCCCTACGGGAATACTGTTAGGGGGACGGGAACACCATCAGTGTCATAAATTTGGGAAAAACACCTCCAACAATTAGTTTCTATGGGGGGCTTCAGCTCCTGCACCGCCCATAAAATGCATATAATCCTCTCCAAGGTTGCAGAGTTTTGAAGAAAACCAGATCTTACAGCCAGAAGATCTTCTTTTTTTGGGGGGGTGATCACACAGGTTTGTGCCTATTCAGGGATTTGTGGATAGTTACACAGTATGTTGGTAGAGGAAAGAATTGAACCCATGTCAGCTAGACTTGGCCCAACACTTTCAAAGTCCATTGCTCTAGCCAGTGAGCTATGGTGTCAGGAACACTGAGTGATGCTCCACATGTCCCTTTTATAGTTTCCCATGCTTACCTTTCAGGAACACAGTACAGACCATATTTCCATCCTTGACAGTATTCCCATTGGCCATACTGTTTCCTGTTGCCATGACACCTGAGACTCAAAGTAAATGCAAGCTCAGAATAGTGCACCAGAGGAAACACAGTTTTTTAAGCTTTTAACTGGGAGCAGGAAAACAAAACTACCAGGAACAACACAAACCAATGATTGCCAGTCACGGGGTGCAAACAAGGACATGAGAACCTGTGCTGCACAGCAAAATAAACCACAATATTTGACACTTAGTACATGCTGCAAAACTATTTTCCTGTCAGCGTAGCACATTTCGCCATTTAATATGCAAAATTCACATAGTGTTAGCACCTTTGTTTTACTCTGCTGTAACCAGGGACACTCTTGTCCTGCTCTTTATGGGTATGAATCAACATCCGCATATCAGTCCCCACCCCCACGTCTCCAGATTAAACGTGTTCAGGATCCCCAACCCCTCCTTATAGCTTTTGTTTGTCATACCAGTGGATGCCTTACAACAGCAAAAAGAGCACAAAAAAGTTTAAAAGCAAAATAAAACTAAAGTAAATATAATAAATAACAGAAAAACAATTTCAGAGAACCATAACACTGTAGTAACCTGTTTTAAATGCTTGGTGAATTGCTGCTATTAGGACTCTTGCTGAACTCAAGAGATAGTAAAATTAGTTTAAAGAGCTTTTTTTTTTTAACTTTTTTTGATTTTCACAAAGCTTCAAATTCTCTGACCAGCCTTGTAGTGACTATGTTGAGTGAGTGAAAGACGTGTGATTTTGGCGCCACTGAGTGAGAAAGACAGTTACAGTGTGACTTGCACTGTTCTGTGCATGAGTGACAGCAGAGAGCTGTCTTGTGAATCCCATTATAAATGGCTGGTAGAGCTGTGCAGAATGGGAAAATTCTGAATCTGCAGATTCCATGAAATTTTGTCGGAATTTCACTGAATTTTTAAACTTTAGTAATTTGATTATAACTCAGTCGTCATTCCAGCTAGTGCTCTGCAATTTGGAATGTATACTCCTTGTGTCAATGGCCACTAACATCCCAAAATATCATGAAATGTGGAGGGACAGTTTCAGAATTATAGGTGCTTAAATATTGTCATTCAAACATCTTAAGGGCACAAACAAGTCTAACATGTTTCAATATAAGAAAAATAGCAGGACAAGAGGACACAACATGAGATTGGAAGGAGGCCGATTAAGGGGTAATGTGAGGAACTTCTTTTTCACAGAAAGGGTGGTGGATGCATGGAACTGCCTACCTCAGGAAGTGGTGGATATGAATACAGTGCAGAGCTTCAGAGAGGCATGGGATAGGCATAAGGGAGCAATACAGTTGAGTATGGATAAATAGGCCAGTAACAGAGAAAAGGCCTATGGCACATTCATAAGGTAGAAAAAATGGGCAGACAGAATGGGCTTTGCGGCCCTTATCTGCCATCAACTTCTATGTTTCTATGTCATTTTATTGTTTGTGCAAAATTTCATGAACATTTTTATCTGCATATACCTTAACCGTCTATTGGGTAGGGGATATTAAATTTGGCATGATTTTTTGATGATCTGTGTTCTAATCAATGTGCCAGATTTCATGACAATATCATGCATCATCTCAAAATTATATGTGCTCAAAATCTGTCATTTTATTTTTTTCAGGAAATTTCATGAACACATTTCATCTGCATATAACTCAGGCACCTTTAGAGCTAGACATGTGTAAATTAGTATTTTATTTATATGTTTATTTATGTGTACAATCGGAGTTGCAACCTTTGAGCAAGAGGCTAGTTTACAAAGGTACCTCATCACAGAGAGGACAACAGTGTTACAATATTACAGTAGGTTGACATACAGATTTACACATATTTTATGCAGTAGTATACAGACATTGTTACGTATATTTTGTACATTTCATAAAACAGTAGTTACATAGATACAGATTTCTGGCAGGGGGAATGAAGGAAACCAGGTGGGAGGAGGAGGAAGGGGGGAGGGGGCGGAGGAGGCAGTCCGGATGACTTTGTTGAAGTGCACTCAGTGATATAAGAGCAGCCTCTTAGTGACAGGAACAGCAGTGGGTGTTGAACAAACAGGTGGTTCAGAAGAGCAGTTCTGAAGGAGGAAATTTTGGGAGTGTTAGTGATGGTTACAGGGAGAGTGTTAAACCAGGAAGGGGCCCTGTAGCAAAAGGATCTCTGAGCTAGGGAGGTCCTAGTTCTGGGTACCAGTAGAGTGGCCTTGTCTGAGCTGCTGGTGGAGACTGTGGGGGGAGGTATGTTGGAGGGGGCAGATACCCCGGGGGGGAGAGCTCAAGCAGAATTTTCTTGGCTAGGAGGCAGGTTTGGTAATGGAGACATTCTTCCAGGTTGAGGAGATTAGCAGTGGAATAGAGATGGCAGGTGTGCATGAGACTGGGGGCACTGGTCAGTAGTCTACAGGCCTTGTTCAGAGTGAGTCGGATCTTACTGATTGCCGTGTAATCAGTGGCTCCATATACTGGTAGGCCATAATCCACTAGGGACAGTACTGAGGATGTGATGGCCGAGCATCGGGTGGAAGGCAGTCCCTATGGCGGTATAGGAGGCCAATCCAGGTGTTGGTGGCAGATGTGAGGGCATTAATGTGGGCATGAAAAGTGAAGGCAGTGTCGAAAGTAATCCCAAGATATTTGTAGGTGTGCACTTGCTCGAGCGGGGGTTGAGTGCTCGGGAGGATAAGGAGGGGGTTATTTCTTGCTTTGTTTTGGTGGTGGGAAAAGAGCATCGACATGGTCTTTTTGAGATTAATGACAAGTATGTGCTCCTTGAACCAACTTTCTGCTTGGTTGAAAGTGTGTTGGAGAGAGAGTCCTGGAGGGAGGCAGAATTTCGGTGAGAGGCATAAAGAACTGCATCATCTGCGGACAGAAGAACTTTGCCAGAGCAGGCACTGGGCAGGTGTTTAGGTAGAGACTAAAAAGTAGGGGGCCCAGGATGGAGCCCTGGGGGACCCCAGAGTGGACAGGGTTGGTCTCTAAGAGTGTACCATTGTTTCTGATGCACTGGGAATGGGCTGATAGGTAGCTAGAGCACCAGGCGAGGGGACCAGTAGAGAAACTGATATGGTAGAGGGCATCAAGTAGGAGGGGATGGCAGACAGTGTCAAAGGCCTTTGAGAGGTCGATGAACACTGCTCCAGCAAGGATGCCAGAGTCAAGAGAGGAGTGCAGAAAGTTGGAGAATTCCAGTAAGGCTGTACCAGTGCTATGGCCTGCATGGAAACCGTGCTGCTCTGGGCATAGAACAGCATATTTAGTTAGATTCTCTGAAGCTGTGTAGCCACTATTTTTTGTATCACTTTGGAGAGTGGGGGAAGGATGGAAATTGGCCGATAGTTGCTGGGGGTGGACCTGTCCCCACCTTTACGAATAGGTGTGACAACAGCCATTTTTCAAACACTGGGAAATTGACCCAGGCAGAGGGATCAGTTTAGTAAGCTCGTAAGTGAGATTAGCATCTCATCCAGGACCAGTCATAGTATTTTGGGATCCAATGAATCATTGCTTGGGCTATTGCTGCCTAATGCTTTTAGAAGGAACGGTCTGGCTTCACGGGTAGATATTTTGCTCAAGTAGAACCAGGGACGTTGAAGGACAGGGGCTGTGAATCAGGAGCTGGGCTGAAGAAATTACTGGGAAGGACAGTGCTAAGGTCCATGAATTAGGTGTTTAGGCAGTTAGCTATGTTAAGGGGGTCAGTGGTAATAGAACCGTCAATAGTAAGCTGGGACGGGGAAGGGGAGTGAGATTTCCCATTAATTTCTTTAATATTGTCCCAAAAGGTCTCTGCAGACCCCCATGAGGTGGTGAGGGTGACCTGGTAATGAGCAGCCTTGGCCTTATGGATGGCCCATGTGCACCTATTCCATGCAGCATTGTAGGGTTGTCTGTCTGCTGTCCTGCCAGTCTCAGTGGCTAGGTGCCAGAGGTTATCCCTTTCCCTGAGTTTTTGGAGTAGGGCGGGGGTGACCCATGATGCATTTTGCTTTTTGATGTGGAGTCTGGTAAGCGGTGCATAGAGATCACAGACCTTGTTAAAAACCTGTGTGAAAAGGTAGAGGGCAGAGTCAATGCGGGGTGCCTGGTTGATGGGGGACCGTTCGATCTGGGCGAGGAATTGCTTGAGTTTATTCAGGCCACCCTGGTGGAGGTGCCTGCATAGGGTGGTTGGGGCTACTGGTTTGGGAGTAGAGGTGGACCAGAGGAATAGGATAGGGGAGTGGTCACTTAAAGAGTCAGGGAGGATTTGTATGTCCTGGATATTGTGGTGGCGGTTGGTGACTCTGACATCCAGGAGGATTCTGGTTCCACTTGAGGGATTGAGTCTAGTGGGTTGGGAGACTAGCTGTGTCAGGTCAAGGACAATGAAGGTGTCCCTTTCTTGGGAGGCGGAGGGATTAAGCCAATTGACATTGAGGTCCCCAACAAGGACTTGTTCTGCTTTGTGGGGGAGGGTGGTGAGATAATCTGTAAGAGACGAGATTGCAAGGTTCTGGTTTCTTGGGGGAACATAGGAGACTGTGAGGTAGAGTGGTCCCCTAGAGGGATCAGGACTGAGTTTGAGGGTGAGGGCCGGGGAACCATTATTGAGCTTGGGGGCAGGGAGCGCATGACCAACAATAGTGTCACATATGAAGACAGCACAGCCACCCCCGCATTTACCTACTCAGTCCTCCCGGTTGAGGGTGTATGGATAACCTTTTTGTAATGCATGTAGAATGATCTAAATATGGACAAAGTTAGATAAGAGATTTTTAAGTTACAGGGGTTCAAAACTTTACAGTGTAAATATTTGCAAAACTTTGTGAAAACTATGAAAAATGTGAATGTTTGTACTGTAACTTCTCTGCTCTTGCATGCATAGAGTAAACATTTGGCATGCATATCTATAGTCAGTTTATCCTGGTGTCTAACATAACTGGCTAAATTGGTTAAGCAGTTTTTTTTTTTTATTTTGCAGAAGGAAAGCAATGATTAGTAACGATTTCTCACATATTTATGATAGCATATACTGTAGATGAAGCATGCAGAATTTTTTTTGTGGAATTTAGCATTATCAATGCACATATCACTGCTTCATTTGATAAGCTGGACCAAGCTTTTTGCAGTCCTGCTGTTCCTCTCTGGGTGACCATCCCCCCTTTCTCTTTTGGCATAGCCAGATTGACTCAGTAGAAATGCTGATCCCACTGATATCCTCTTTGTTCTTTACAGTGACAAACTCCCTTAAAACATGTCACCTACTCCTTTTCCTATCGACCTACCCTGTTGGAATAGCCAGAATTATTTCTTCCTGCTGCCCAAGACATTGTCTTTTCCACTGCATCTTTTTCAGTACCTCTAAGTCCTAGACTTGCATGCACACCAGGCTCCCCAGATCATAAATTTACTGGATGTGACCCTTAAATATCCTGCATTCAGGTTGGAATTGTTGACACTCTGTGCTTGCTTGCTCCAACCTGGGGGTTTACCACTGTTGTGCTACCCAGCTCAGCGGTCCATTTCTTGGTGAAACTGTACAACTAACTCCAGAACTTGGTGACCTCCTGCACTACCTGCCTCTCATACCACCATCCTTTAATTACAATCCCCCAAATAAGGCTGAGTGAAATTAGAAAATTACAGTTTTATGGACATTTTCATGAAATTCTACAATTTTCACAAAGACTCTTGGGATTTGACTTGAAGTACACATGTTATTTTGCAATTTCTCACAGCAAGCAATTAATAAAATTAGAACACACAGTCTCCTTGTAAGGTCTAAGAACCTGCCAAATTTAATGATATTGCATTCTCTAGTGTTAACGTTTCAGGGGTTTATAAATGTGTAGTTTACATTCTTGCAAAATTCAATTTTAAAATGTTGTGAAAGTTTGACTATTTTCAATTCAATCCCATTTAAAGCTGAAAATATGAACTTTTTCAGAAATGAACATGTGGCATAGTAGTTTAAATGTTTCAACTCTGATTACATTTGGATATGTAGTTTTAAATTTAGAGGGAACTAACTGAAATTTTAATTTTGGCAACATGTGTGGCAGGCTATAATAACTTAGTTCCATATAAGGCTAGAAATCTGAAACCATGTACATATGCAAATGTAGTGATAACCTGTATACCTGTTCATTTTTGTGACATTTCAATGAATACTATCAAAATTATACTAAAATTACAGAAATCGAAATTTTGGCAAAATATGTAGCTATCAATAACTCAGCTCCCATTGAAGTTTGAGACTTAAAATATGGTGCATATATGCATTCTAGGTGCTTCTCTAAATCCAGATATTGTGGGGAAATTTGGATAAGAAATTTTAAAATTATCTAAAAATACCAAATTAAAATTTTGAATAAATGTTTGGCCACCCATAACTCTGCCACCTTTCAATCTATGGCTCTGAAATTCTACACATTATTGTAAGCCATAGGGTACTGTTTACCTTCCAGATATGGTGATATGTTGACATGTATGTTCAAAATTATAGTGAAATAGCTGAAATTTAAAATTTTATGAAATTCCACAGAATTTTCATGACAATTCAGCAGAATTCCATGTAATTGGAATGGTCATTATGCAGGAATTCTGTGGGTGGAATTTTATATTCTACACAGCTATAATTGCTGGTTATAACTGGAAATAATGAACCGGTTATCGGGTTATAACAAGAGACAAGTCAGTAATTATATATAGAAGAGTGCATAGGCAGGTGTGTGTTTCGTTTATTTTTATACATCCTAGGTGTGTGATGACCCATTAACCATTAGCACCAAGCATGAGAGGTTTATGAGGTCCTCACACATCAATGGTGTGTGGAAAAAAACTTGTAGACAAACACCTGCCTGTGTTTTACTTTTTATAATAGATGGTACATCGAGTTTGTCTTACCATACCATACCATAGCAGTGAAAGTGGCAGGAAGATTTCAGCCCAGACTGAGCAGAAGTGTTGTGTCTAAAAACAGATATAGCTGACTTTACTGAAAAAAGAAGAGGACCTGTTTGCTGTTTTCCTTTAGTAAGGTCAGTGCTGTGATTCTGTCATTGAGATTTGTGTCCCATAGTGCGTAAATAGTTTCTCCACTTATGCATGTGGGTTTGTACAGTCGTTATTCCCTGTCAGCAAGAGCTGATCAAAAATGATACATTGGAAGACCATAATCCTAGGCACTAACACCTTGCCTTCAAATCCCTCTTTACTCATCTTACCTCTTTGACCCCAAGTGGAGTAAATCTTACTTGGTGACCTAAACATTAACTGGCTTGCTGACTCTGCCTTCCAGGCTAGGAATGCCGCTGCTGTCCTAGACCTTACTCAACTTGTTACTCTGCCCACCAGATCTAACCTGATCACTGGCACCTCTACCTTACTGGATCTTGTTCTAGCCAACAAACCATACAAGGTCTCCAACCTCACTGTGCTCCCTGATGTGCTCAATGATCACTCCGGTATCACTTTCTCCTGGACATTCATGAGGCCTAAGCAACCACCCAAACTGTCCACTCATCGTCTCTTATGCCCTAGTAAACTTGCCCAACTAAAAGAGTACCTTGCTGGTTGTGATTGGTCCCCCATTGATCGTGCCCCTGACATTGAATCCGCCCTTCTCTAGTTTATCCAAGTTTTCAACAAGGCCTGCGACACCTTTGCTCCCTTTTCCAATGTTGTCTCCAAGGACCGTGAATCTCCCTGGGTCACTCCATCTCTGCTTGGTCTCATGCACCACAGACACAACCTTTGGCACAGGGCTGTTGAATCCAGTAGTACTGCGGACATACAAGCTTACCATACCACTAGAAATAAATCTACCTGGGCTATCTATAAAGCCAAGGCTGAACACTACAGGTCCATCCTTGCCTCTTCCCGGGGCACGTCCCTTAATTTCTGAAACAATATCAAGGAACTTAATGGCAAGGCTGTGACCCTCCCTCTTGACCCTCTCTTTGTTAACAGTGACTTGTCTACTGATCCTATGGCTGTTGCTGACTGCTTAAATAGTTCCTTCACTGACCTCTCTGCTGTCCTCCCTCAAAATTATTTCTACCCAGTCTCACCCCCCTCCTCTGATCCAGTTGCTCATTCTCTGTTCTACTTCAAGGCCCTCTCCCCTAATGAAGCAAGGCCGTACCTGCTCAGATCACTTAAGGGCACGGATCACAGCAGTGACTCCCTAGACACCAAACTGCTTAAAAGGGCCCTAGATGCTGTCCTCAGTCCCCTTATCAAATTGCTGAACTGCTCCCTCTGCCTCAGTCAATTCCCCCTTGCCTGGAAAACAGCAGTGATCACCCCTCTTCATAAATCTGGTGACCGGATCTCCCCTAGCAACTATTGCCCGATCTCCATTCTCCCCCCTCTCTCCAAGGCTCAGGAAAAAATTGTGGCTGATCAGCTCTCTGACACCTCTCCATCTACAGTATAACCTCCTCTGCTGTGAACAACATGGTTTTCATTGTGAACACATCACCACTAACGCCCTTATTGAATTCTCCAATTTCCTTCACACTGCTCTTGACAAAGGTCATGTTGCTGGCTCTGTTTTCATTGACTTGTCGGAAGCTTTCGACACTGTCAACCACTGCCTTTTTCTCTCTTCTCTCCAACCCCTTGGCTTCTTGCAGGGTGTGTTGAACTAGTTCTCCAGCTATCTTTCCCGCTGCACCCTGTGTGTCAAAATCTGGCCTACCGTCTCCTTCTCCCGACAGGTTTTCCCCAGGGCTCCATCCTAGGGCCCTAGCTTTTTAGCCTCTATCTGAACTCTCTCCCCTCGACTTGTAATGGAAACCTTCTACTTTATGTGGATGACGCTGTCCTGTTTGACTCACATGCTGTATAAATAAATAAAGTTTGCTTGCTTTGCTTGCTTGCTCTCCTCCTACATAACTTAATGCGGGACTCCTTCACCCATTGCTGAATGCTGGTTCTCTGACCACAAGCTGGTTTTGAACTTAAAGAAAACTAAAACCATGCTTTTTGTGCATAACCAGAGTAAACGTAAAGATCATTCACTCTAGGTTTTGTCTAGTACCCTCTTCCCCCTTGAACAAACCTCCTTCAAATATCTCGGCATTCTCTTTGATCCCTCCCTATCCTTTCATGACCACATCCACTTCCTTTGCTCCACCATCAACTCTAGGATAGGCCTACTGTATTGCCATCATGACTATCTCCCCACTGAAGCACTAAGGCTGGCCATCTCATCCTCAGTACTGTCCCTCATGGACTATGGTCTGCTTATTTATGGTGCCGCTGAGAACACTGCTCTCCACAAAATTAAACTATCCCTCAATAAGGCCTGCTGACTGCTTACAGGTTCCCCACATCTTACCCATGCTTGCACACGGTATTCCCTCTCTAATAGCTTGGCAGAAGACACCAGGAGAAAGGACTGCTGTGTGACTGGACTTCTCTGCTGGGACTAAAGAAGAAGAACTTTTGTACTTGGCCCTTTAATTTAGGGTAAAAAAAACTAACAAACAAAACAAAAAAAAGTGCGTGTTTGTCTGAGTTAACTGAACTGAATGGTTATCTAAACAGTTATCTAGGTGTAAATCTCAGGTGATTGAAAGGACTTAATAGCTGTGAGGTTTAAATTACTTGTAGAAAGATCTAGTAAGTAGGGGGAGTGGCTTAGCTAGAAGGAAGCTACATTTAAAGACTGCCTTAGAAAGATTCTGGTAGTAGCTTGGCAGAAGACACCAGGAAAAAGGACTGCTGTGTGACTGGACTTCTCTACTGGGACTATATTGCCCTCTTTCCTTTCCCTCACCCTCCCACCCAAAGCTAGTTCTAATTTTATAGGCACAGGATTTGACTGGCAACAGGAACTTCCTGTTTGGGAGCAGGAAGTGAGTGATCACAGAGCCACCAAAGACCCACCATCCTAGAAGGGCAAGAGTAGTTCTCCAGCCCCTCTAGCTGCTGGAGGTCTGTCTCTGAGCAAGTAAGGGGTCTACTGAAAATATAGGATATTCTTGTCTCAGAACAGGACAATCAGGAGCTTAAGGGCACACAGGCAGAAAGTAAGGAGAGAGAAAAAAGAGGAAAGAGTAAGGATTGCAAACAGTTAAGGGGCCAGAAATAAGACATGATTGGAGTGGTGCAGTGCAGTGGCTGTGGAGCAGCAGTCTTCCGGGAGACGTTCTGGAGGATGTGGTGTTGTCCCATCTGCAGGCACCTCTCTGGGCTGAGGGAGGAGGTTGCTCATCTCCAGGCTGAGTTGGCCAGGATTTGTGGGACCTCCTCTTCCATCCAGGGACCACCAGTGCCACTGCCGTTGCCTCAGAGGTTGCCAAGAAAGAGGAGTGGTTGGACCACAGTGGGCTCAGGGAGGGTGAGGGTGGTGGAACAGAGGCGCATCCCTCCAGTTGTACCTCTCCACAATTCCTATGCCATTCTGGCAAAGTGTGGTTCCTCTATGGAGGCACCCACAGTGGAGACCAAGGAGGATGCTGGGAACTTCCACAAAGGAGACCCACAGGAGGGTTGCAGGGGACCCCGCAGGGGAAGGAAACAACTCCTGGTGGGGGACTCCATTGTTAGGAAGGTAGAACTGGGGAAGGAAAGGGAGAGGGAGGTAAGGTGCCTGCCTGGTGCCATGGCTTAGAGGGACAGGGAGCGAATTCTCAGGATTGCAGGAGCAGCTGCACAGGGGAGGGAGCTGGATGTCATTGTCCACCTAGGGACAAATGACCTGGCTAAGAAAGGGATTAGAGAAGTGCAGGAAGAGTTTGTGGAATTGGGGAGGGGCCTTAGTCAAGTAGCATGCAAGGTAACCTTCTCGGAGGTGCTGCTCATCTATGGCATATGAGAGGCTAGGGTGTTCCGCACCATGGGATTCAATCAGTGGTTGAAAAACTGGTGTGGAGCACAGGGATTTGGCTTCATTGGGGACTGGGGGTCCACCTGGAGTGATGCAAGCCTATACTGGCATGATGGGCTGCATCTGTCCGGGAGGGGAGCCAGGATCCTAGGTGATAGGTTTAAATGCTTAATTGGCAAGCATTTAAACTAGCCAAGTGGGGATGTACTGAAAAGGAGCAGGGAAATCCTAGCCCCCCCAAAAATCATGGTAGTAAGTGCGGCAAACACCAACATAGAGGTGTCGATAGGGAGAAGGGCAGGGGTAAATGGAGAAAGTGACAAAGGCAAGAAGGACAGGGATGGGGCAAAAAGGAGTAAGGCCATCAAGAAATGGAGGGTAATGAGTACCAATGCCCGTAGTCTGGGCAACAAGTTCCCTGAGCTGGTGGCCTTGATGGAAGAGGGATGCCTGGATATCAGTAGCAGTCACAGAAACATGGTACACAGAGAACCATGACTGGGATGTTAACATACAGGGTACATAACCTACAGGAGAGACAGGCAGGGAGAAGAGGGAGGAGTAGCTCTCTATGTAAAGGAAGGGATAAAAGCAACTGAACAAAAGAGCAAACAGGGAGGAGAGGAGGCACTGTGGGTCACCTTGGAGACTGGAAAGGGCACCACAATCCGCACAGGGGTTGTGTACAGACCCCCATGTCAGGGGGAGGGAATGGACAAGGATATGATAGAAGGCATTCTTAGAATGGCAGAAAAAGGGGAGATACTGTTGATGGGAGACCTGAATATGCCAGTTGCTAACTGGAGCACATTTGCTGCAGCCACATCCAACAGCAGGGCCATTCTTGATGCCCTACAGGTGGCAGGCCTAAGACAGCTAGTTTCCGGAACCCACTCGTGAGGGAGCAATCTTAGACCCCGTACTCTCAAATGGGGGCAGTGAGAGGATCTCAGATCTAGAAGTGGGTTGCCATCTGGAAACAAGTGATCATCAAACAGTGTGGTTCACGTTAAACTCAGCTACAGAGTCAAGCCATACAAAAGTGAGAGTACTGGACTTTGGGAGGGCTGACTTTGGCAAGATTGGAGAGTGCCTCAGAAAAGCACTAGCAAACAGGCTAGAAGGAGGTGTGGAGCAACAATGGGGGAATCAACAAAACTGCCATCACAGAGGCAACAAGCCTTTGTGTGAAGCAAATAAACAAATCAAAATGAAAGAAAAAGCCACTATGGTTCTCAAAAGAGGTGGCTGTGAAAGTCAGGAAGAAAAAGATAGCATTCCGGAAGTATAAGGAAACACAGAAGGAGCAGGACAGAGAGCTGTACCAGTTAAGGCAGAAGGAAGCATTGAGGGAAGTCAGAATAGCAAAGGCCCAAACTGAGGAGAAGATAGCCAACTTAGTTAAGAAGGGGGATAAAACCTTTTATAGGTACATCAGCGAGCGTAGAAAGACAAAGGGAGAGATAGTGAGGCTGAATAGAATGAACGGTGGGTGGGCAGAGGGGGACAGTGAAAAAGCAGGGATACTGAACGAATATTTCTGCTCAGTACTCACAAAAGAGGAGGGGGAAGTGCCTAATCCAATTAACAGAAGCACTCTTGATAGGGGGGTCGATCCCAGTCCTTTCACAGAAGAAAGGGTTCTGCAAGAACTCCTAAAACTGAAGGTGGACAAAGCAATGTGTCCTGATGGAATTCACCCCAGAATTCTAAAAGAATTAAGGGAGGAACTAGTGAAACCACTGGCTACTCTTTTTAATAAATCATGGGAGGATGGTGTGGTACCCGAGGACTGGAGGAAGGCAGATGTGATTCCCCTTCACAAAAGTGGGACCAAGACAGAGGCAGGAAACTACAGACCTGTCAGTCTGACCTCTGTGGTAGGGAAAGTGATGGAGTCACTTCTGAAGGAAAGAATAGTTGAGTACCTAGAAGCCAGTGGGGCACAGGACCCAAGGTAGCATGGGTTCACAGCGGGACGGTCATGTCAGATGAATCTAATAGATTTCTTTGACTGGGTGACCAAAGTAGTAGACCAGGGAGGGGCTGTGGACATGGCCTACCTAGACTTTAGGAAGGCATTTGACACAGTCCCACACAAAAGATTAATAGTCAAATTAACCAGCCTGGGAGTGGGTCCCAGGGTGGTAGCCTGGGTAAAACATTAGCTGCACAACAGGATACAGAAGGTAATTGTAAATGGAGTCCAGTCTGAAGAAAGAGGAGTTACTAGTGGGGTACCGCAGGGTTCAGTATTAGGTCCAGTCCTTTTTAATGTCTTCATCAGTGACATTGCAGAGGGACTGGAAGGAAAAGTATGCCTTTTGCAGATGACACAAAGATCTGCAACAGGGTTGATACACAGGAGGCATGGAAAGGATGAAAAGGGACTTGGCAAGGTTGGAGGAATGGTCAGAAGTATGGCAGCTAGATTCAATGCAAAGAAGTGCAAAATAATGCACCTGGGAAACAAGAACCCAGGGAAGAATACACAATGGGTGGGAGGTAGTAACAAAACAAAAAGGAAAGGGACCTGGGGTAATCATATCAGATGACCTTAAGGTTAGCAAGCAATGAGAAGGCAGTAGGGAGGGCTGGGTGTATACTGGGATGTATAGGGAGAGGCATCAGCAGCAGAAAACAGGAAGTTGTTATCCCTCTGTACAGACAGTTGGTGAGACCCCATCTGGAGTACTGCGTCCAGTTCTGGAGACCCCATCTCCGCAAGGACATAGACAGGATAGAGGCAGTCCAGAGGAGGGCAACTAAAATGGTGCAGGGTCTGCAAGAGAAGCCGTATGAGGAGAGACTAATGGAGCTTAATATGTATACCCTTGAGGAAAGAAGGGAGAGGGGGGACATGATAGAAACTTTTAAGTACCTCAGTGGAATCAACAAAGTCCAAGAGGGTAGCATCTTTCAGAAAAAGACGAGCAAGAACAAGGGGACACAATTTAAAGATAGAAGGGGTGGTTCAGGGGCAATGTGAGGAAGTATTATTTCACAGAGAGGGTAGTGGATGCATGGAACAGCCTTCCTGAGGAGGTTGTGGGGTCTAAAACTGTGGGAGAATTCAAGAATGCATGGGACAGACATAAGGCAATTCTTGTGGGGGGTAGGAAGAAATAGGCTGTTGGTTAACTAGGATCTGCGGCCTATCCTGTAGGTAAGGAAATGGGCAGACTAGATGGGCCAAGTGGTCCTTATCTGCCGTCAAAGTCTATGTTTCTATGTTTCCTTAATCTGGAGGAAAAGCTTATCTGTCAGTCTTGTCTCATGAACAAAAAAATCACTGCAGGTTTGACTCCTTGGTCTGTCTTCTATCATAAGCCTATCTACCCTCCTCCTCCCTCCCTCTTTGCTTTCCACTCCCATCTGCAAGTCCCCAGAGTTAGGACCTCCCTTGCACAGAGGTAATTTCATTACTGTGCCCCGTACTGGTACAATCTCCTGCCTGTAGCTATCACCTCCCTACTGAGATTGGGGCCTTTTAAAACTGCTCTCAAGAATCACCTCCTCTCCTCCTGCCGCTGTGACTGCCCTGGCTGAGTTTTCCCTGCCTTTAGTCCGCTCAGTCTGCTTATTTTCCACTCTGCCCTTCATTTTACTCATTATAGCCCATATTATTGTTTATGTCTGTTTATTATTGCTAATTTACCTTGATGTGGGGCCTTTGTAACCAGCCCTTAATTTTAACTGTGTGCTTTTATCTGAGCTCATTTACTTTGTTTTCTGTTGCTTGTTGTTAATGTATTTGTCTTCCTGACGAGCAGCCTTTGAAAATGAGTCCCTGACTCAAAGGGTTGTAATTCTGATTACTTCTTAAAATAAAAATAAAAAATAAGTATTCCAAGTGATGTCACACCCAATTATTGCACTATTTTGGCAGTAACAAAAAACAAGTTGATACAAGTGGTCATCAGTTATTATATTATTTTAGCAATAATATATTCCTGCCATCCTTATATTTATCATTAGTGAACTTTAATTCCTTTAGATATTTCTAAATGTGATTTGCATTATTAGTTTTTAAAATAATGCACTGAGTCAATATATATGGCTACCACCAGTAGGAATATTATAAATCTCTGTAATAAGTTTTTTAACTCTCTTCCATGGAGGCTATTGTTTGGCTGTATGTATTAGATTCATTCTGTGTGTCTGTTAGGTTGTGATAGCACGTTTTTAAAATTAAACAACGTAGCACCACCACACCAAGATGATTAGTTTTATCATGCTCGATATGGCAAGAGAGCAGAAACTTTTAAAAACTTGGAAATAACATATCTCAGTTCAGGAATGAAATAAAATACAAAACAAATGGGCATATTGATGTTTTTTGCCAGAAACATATTATTACTAAAATATTGAAATGAAGGCATTTATTGTCAACTAACAAGTACTGCTGCTTTAACTACTGCTGTGATTAATTATCTGGCACTGAGTGTAGGCTGTCATGCAAGACAGTACTGTTTAATAATGTGGAACATTTTATAAGATCACAAAGCTCAGAAACCAGTTAAATGACACATGCTGTCAACTAAATGAAAACAAAGTCTGAGAAACTGAAATGCAGTATATGGATACATTAGGATATAAACCAAACACTTCTCAAACATAATAAAAATGCTAATCCACATATGAATAACAATAAATGATACAGGTTGTGGGAAATAAGGAAAACTTCAGAGTGCTTACGGTTTGAGTTTTGCCACAAGGCAAGGTTGGTAACTTTACAGGCAATCTGGTTTTCTGGTAAATAGTCTTTGACAACAACAGCAGCATTGTCAAGTTCTCCAGGTGCATGCTTGAGGCTGAGCATTATTTCTTTTTCAGGGCATTCATTTAAGTTTATATCCAACATGCTAGCCCCAAGGCATTCAATATCCCATTACTAAGAGGGTCCTTGGCTACAGTGGGTTGTACAAGAAGCAGATACAGTTACAGATAGCAGTAGTGATGGGGTATTCAGATAGTTTTAAGGGTAGACAGAAAAAAACATGGGGATGGATTTTTAAAAGTGTAGATGCAGGTTTGCTGGCTCAGTGTGGCAGAGGGCTGAGGCACTGTAAAATACCTCTCACTATGCTGGTGAGCTTGAGAATGAGCTCAGGTGAGTGGATATCAGTAGGGGCATATAAAATGGTGCAGGGTCTGCACCGGAAGACATATGAAGAGAGACTTAAGCAGCTAAATATGTATAGCCTCGAGGAAAGGAGGGAGAGGGGGGACATGATAGAAACTTTCAAGTACCTCAAGGGAATCAACAAAGTCCAAGAGGGTAGCATCTTTCAAAAAAAGAGGTGTGCAAGAACAAGGGGGCACAATTTGAAGATAGAAGGGGCGGCTCAGAGGTAACTTCAGGAAGTATTTTTTCACAGAGAGGGTTGTGGATGCATGGAACGGCCTTCGGAGGAGGTTGTGGAGTCAAAAACAGTGGTGGAATTCAAGCATGCATGGGACAGTCATAAGGCAATTGTAGGGGGTGGGGGTAGGAAGAAGTAGGCTGCTGGTTAACTAGGATCTGCAGCTTATCCATTAGGTAGGGAAATGGGCAGACTGGGTGGGCCAAGCAGTCCTTATCTTCCGTCAAAATCTATGTTTCTATGTTTCTATGATGACCAAGGGAGGATTGAGCAGCTGCCTGACAGTTCTCCTCTCTCAGACTGTGGTGGTGGACTGTCCCATCTCTTGGCTGTCATCAGGCGGTGGCCTGGTGGCAGTGCTGGCATGCAGTAGTCAGATGTAGGTCAGTGGAGTATAATAATAATAATAATAATAATAAATTTTATTTTTAATGTGCCTTTCAAATATCAAGGCGCAGTACACGCTTAAAATAGTATAAAACCAATATTACATCATTATAAAAACATACGACACCATTAGAGTCTGTCATTCTCAACACCATCACCTTATGCCTTGTTACATAAATACATTTTCAGCGCTTGTTTAAAGCCCCCAGTCATGCACTCCCTAATCCAACAGGGTAGAGAATTCCAGAGGGTTGGTGCCATGAACATAAATGCCTGGGCTCCAGAAGATTTTAAAAACAACCTCGGGATCTCTAGCAACCCCTCGTTAGCTGAGCAGAGCAGTCGCTCAGGGAGGTAAGGAACCAGAAGCTCTTTCAGGATGAAAGCATCAGTTCAAGAATGCATGCGCGTCTTCACTTACATGCAGCCTCCATGTTGCTGCAGGCTCCGGAAGTTAGTGGGAGAAAATTGTGGTGGAAAAACTGAGCAGACTAGGCTCAGTGAAGTCAAGCCTGGGTGCTTGAACCCACCCTTCTACTCTGACCAGTGAGGCATTCTGGACTTTACCCTCCTGCCTGGCCCCACCACGGGTGGTGGGCATCCACTGGTGAACTATCCCCCAGTCTGGAGAGAGGATAGGAATGGTCTGAGGTATCCTGGGACATGACTGGTAGCCATCCAGTCTGACTCCAGAGAACAAAAACCTTTATGGGGAAAATAAAAGTGTGGAAGCAGGTGCTGTTCCCAATTTCTGGATGTGCTAGGGTCAATATATATACACTAGAATGCTGGATTTCTATACAAAACCTTTTGGTGCATTTGCAAAAGTTTACCAGCTTTACAGCACAAACAAATGATGCATTTGTTGTTATTGTGATGCATGTGTCAATTTCCTGAGTGAACTTGTGGCACTTACGATAAAAATACATTTTTACGTGGCCTAACCTCTTGATGCAAGAAGAGCAATGACACTAAAATTAAGGTGTAGGTCATAACGTGTGTCAAGAAGACCTTTGAAAAGTCATTGTGTTGTCTGTAGGTATAAAATAGAAGTAGTGCTAAAAGCAACCAGGGTACTCCTGCTGATCCTTCTTGTCTGGTCTAGCTCCCCCCATCTCATCAGACATTCAGACACTGTAGTGTAGTGCTGAGTACCAGTTCTCCATCCTTGCCTGATAACATAAGAAGTTTGACTCCATTATACACTTTGAAACTGCTGTTTATGATTTTCTGAGGAAACCATGTAATTGTTAAAATATTTCTTTATTTCTATAGAGCTGTTTGGCCCTCAAGCCACCACCTTCTCCTGTCATTTAGGCTCTTGTCAGCTGCCTCCAGTTCTGATAACCATTGAATCCATCCACCATTGAAAATGGCGGGGATCTGGACGGAGCAAGGTCTAAGTTATCCATTGATCGTAATTAAGCTAGCTTGAGGCACATTATTTTGGGGGCATTTCTCCCTTCACCTATAAAGTCTCTCCCACCTTCTCTGACATTGAGCTATGCCTCTGGAAGCCTTGGATGATTCAGCATGGGACAGATTATTTATTTATTTAAAATGTTTTTTTCAGGAAAGGCATACTGAGCAAAAGCTCAATTCCAGGTGCGTCCTGGGGAAGAGGGGGGAGGAATAAAGGGAAGGGATACAAACAGATATAAACATCATATTCGGTATAAACGTACACATGTAGTAATTAATATTTTACAGAGAGTATAAAGTTTGATATACAGGCCCAGATATTCAAACTGCACCTGGCTGTAGCACAAGCTTGGGCGCAGCTCAACATGGCTGCGCAGGGGTGTGGACTAAGCGATATTCAAAGGAGCTGGGCCATGGCTCAGCAGCTTTGAATATTGCACCCTGGCCACCCACAGTGTGCATGGCGCAGTGGCACTGCGCCAGTATAAGTGGCCAGAGGGAGCATGGAGATGCGCTAACGCAAGTTCCATTGTGCCATGCACAGCAACCGATATTCAAAAATTGACATGCAAATGGCCCATAATGTATGCAAAAGCGCACATAGGGGCCATTTGCATCATCTCCCCATTTACATGCAGGTGCGCCGATCCCGGACGACTTGTGCCTGGCACCCTGCCAGGCAGCAGTCATCGGGGACTGACGCCCTCTGCAGCTCGATCGCTGGCATTTGTTTAAAAAAAGATCCCCGTCCAATATCCCTGGTGGTCCAGTGGACGTCTATCTGCCCGATCGCGGGCATTTGTATAAAATAGAATAAGTCGTCTTATATCCCTGGTGGTCCAGTGGACCGCTCTCTGCCCGATCTCGGGCATCTGTGAAAAGAAAAGTCCTATATCCCTGGTAGTCCAGTGGACCACTCTCTGCCCGATCACAGGCATCTGGCAAACAAAACATCCTATATCCCTGGTGGTCTGGGTGCCCCCCTTCCACCGCGCCCACTGGAGCCCCACTGCCTCGCTCCCCGGTCAGCCGGTGGCGGCAGCACCCACCCGCCTGCCACCCCGCCGCCTGCCGACTGACACCTCGGTAGGGCTGCATGCCCATTGGTTCACAGTGTGAGCCAATGGGCTTGCAGCCCCTTCTATACTACACATTCCAGATAGTTATAATACCTGCCTCCCTTGCCTAGTCCTGACCCCGATGTTTCTCTGCTACCCCTCCTCATGACCTAGCTATGCTACACCTGCCTGACCCTCATCCCTCATAACCCTTAGTTCATCCAAGTGCCCCACAGGGGCACAGAGCTCCCTGTATGGCCAGGATCCCAATGACCTGAGATCCAACAATCCCACATTCTTCTCCCTTCCCATGTCCTCAAGGCTGAAGTGTGGACAGGGAAACTGGAAAACCCTACTGGAGGCTCAACCAGAACCATGGGACACTGCTATAAAAAGTCCAGTCTTACAAGGGTTCTCATCTTTTATCTTCTTCACCTAAGCTTGAACCGCCAGCTCTTGCACCCAGACAACTTGAAACAAAAACTTTTAGACTTTCACTGTCAGCTACCGCTGCACCCATCATCATCACCATTAACTTTTTCCTCTCCACAGGCGGCCTACCAAAGTCTGGAAGAGCACTAAAATCACACTCCTGCATAGAAATGGAGAGAGACAGGATGTCAACAATTACCAGTCTATCTCTGTCCTGTCTGCTTTGCCCAACTTTCTGGAGAGATCTGCACAAGATCAAATGTTAGACCATCTGCTTCCAAACCAACTCCTAATTGCCTGTCTAGTCATTCCACTCATTCTACTGCCACTGTGCTTCTCAAGCTGATGAGTGATATTCACAAGGCTGCAGAGAAAGGTCACATCACTGGAGCAATCTGAACCAGCTTCACAAAGGAATGAGAGAGAGAGAGAAGGAGGGAGGGAGGGAGAGAGAGAGAGAGAGAGAGAGAGAGAGAGAGAGAGAAAGAGTAGAATCACAAAATACACATAATAAAATCAGTATAAATACAGATTTCCCTCTATATGTCAAAACAAACTCATGTTATAAAGGCCAGTTTGAACAAATATGTTTTCAGTCCCCTTTTAAAAGCTTCCCTTGAGGGGGCCCCCCCTTAAATAATCAGGCAAGGAGTTCCACAGGGTTGATGCGGCCACCGCAAGCACTCTATCTCTTGAGTGTCACAACCTAGCCCTGGGAACACACAGGAGGCCTCCCTCGGTGGAACGAAGCATCCAGGCTGGACGCTAAGGGTCCACGAGATCTTGCAGATAGGCAGGACTCCCATCAAGCTGGGTCTTGTAGGTAAGGAGCCCTATCTTGAAGATAATCCTCCACCTAAGCAGCAACCAGTGCAGTCCACAGAGGACCGGGGTAATATGCTCACACCTCCTTACCCTGGTCAAAAGTCTCACCACCTCATTCTGCACCAGCTGCAGACTGCGAAGGTTGTCTCCAGATAACCCAAGGTACAGGGCATTACAGTAATCCAGCCTGGAAGAGGAGAGGACTGGGATTTCATTCATTCATTCTTTGTTAACCAAGTAAGGCCCACTAGGCACAGCTGCCTGTTTTCAGGGGTGACCCAGGAACTTTGGGCTGACTAAGTGACTTGCTGAGAGTCATGCAGTATGGAAGTGGAGGTTGTGGGAATCATACCCAGGTCTACTTGATGTACAAAGCTCATTTACAGCCTGTTACTCTAACCTCTAGTAAATACTGTCAACTCACCACCTTTTGATATTGTGGATTTGACCACATTATGGTACTGTGCTTTGAGAATTACATGAGAGACACATGCAGGAGGTTGCTTTTTGAATGTCCCTGTCTCAACTTAACACCCTAAGCATGTCTTAGAGTTGCATCCTATGCCCTTTGCTGTTTTACACATTCTTTAAATAGGATTGTTCACTTGTTTAAGTACCACAACTTAGTGTCGGGCTGCTCTGATTATGTTAAGTTATTACATGAACTTTTTTCAGTTAATGTGAGCGATGTTCTATAGCTGTTAACTATATGGTTGATCCTACCATCCCCAACTAGGGGTGTGCAGAATTTTCTGATTCTGATCTGATCGGACTATGCAAGAATTTAGTAATTTCCGATTCCAAATTCATTTCATATCTGGTTCCAAAAAGGACCTCAAAATCAAAACTGGAATTGGATTTGGAATCCTAAATTCCTATGTAAAAAACATGTTTTAGCCTTAAATTCTGGAATTAGGATATTGGGGCTGCAGTTCTGAAAATCCTTAATTCCAAAAATCAGGCTGGAATCTGGCAACTCTAATTCCATAACTCATTATCCAAACAACGCTATTCCCAACCCAACATTTCAGAAACAGTGCCACTCAAGAGGCATCCCACAGTCCCCCACAGCTGATGTCAGTGTTAGATTTCAGCTTCATGGGGATTATGTTTAATATATTAAATATTAATTAGCGTCATACAGCTCCAATTCACCACTTGTCAGTCACGCAGTGCACCTGACATTTGTTTAATGCAAATTTTGAATGAACAAAACTTACTTCTGGTAGGCTTGAGGTAATCTGAGATTTAGACAGTTTTCAGAGTCACTGCAAGACACAGTAGGCCTGGAGTGTACAAGATATTTCAAGTGAATGCATAAGAATCCAGAAGGTGACTCCGAGTCTGCCTATGTTTGGAGTCCATTGCATTTTTTGTTATGGAATCTGAGAAGCTTTTTTGCATTTGTGTTAATATTTTTATATCACCTCATCCAACTGTGTCTTAAAGCAATTAATTAGCTACAGTACCTATAGCGCACTGGCACTGCAGGCAAAGCACAGTATGTGAAGCACTTTCAATGAAATTTTGTGATGGTACTGAACAAATGTTTTCATTGCTATATGTTTTATACAGGAGGAATAAAGGGGATAGATGGCCCTGCCGACTAAACCTCTATCTTCCCAGATGCCTACACCTTCCATATCCAAAGTGCTATGAAGTCATAAGCAGTAACTCTGGTTTGCTCATTTTTCTCAGTACTTACTGGTGAACACAAAAACATAGATGCTGTTGGCACAAAAGGCCCTGTGGCCCATCAAGTCTACCCAGCTCTGTTGTCAGGGCCTTAGTGGCCCTTCATTCATCATTTTCCTCCTTCCCTTTTGCCAGCCATATATGCTTTACCCACCCATGTTTTATGGGGCTGGTAAAGATAGTGGAAAAAGGGCAAGGCAAAAGGGGGAGGGCAGTGGTGTGACGCTTGGGAAAACTCATCTGGTCTATAAAATATTGGACTGCTGGAATCACCAGTAACATTTCTGCTTTTTTTGTTGTTGTTAATCTGGTCCCTGGTCATAAGGATGACAATATTGCACCATAGTTGTGCAATACATTTAAACTGCATGACCATGAGTCAGATTTTCTAAAGGATGGGCAGTCTGCAGACCCCCCCCCCCATACAAACTGTAAGCTCTACTGTGGGGCACCTTCAGATCTGACATCAAAGTACCCCAAATACAGCAGTTTGCTTCAGTTTTTGACAGTTTATTGCTATTAGACATGAAAGTAACATGTTCTTGGTCAGAAGCAGCTTTTAAAGATCAACAGCACTGCTCATGCCCAGAAGATTATTGACTGGTTTGAGGACATTAGTTTAGAGAATATTACCTGCTGTCACAGAAACTGGACTATAGCAGACTATGGTTGAGAAAGCTGCTATATGTTGCTTAGGGTATTCCTACAGAGAGTATTGATACAACTAGGTGGCTAGTTGTTGAAGTCATCTGGGTTAGGGTAAGCCCCCCCCCCCCGAGCAGCTTAGATCAATTTGGCAATAATATATAGGCCACCATCCACTAGGATAATGGAGGATGAAATTATATTAGATCTTGTCAACCAGTTGTCATTAGCAGGTAATGTAACATTAGTTGGCAATTTCAACCTCCCAGCTATTGGGTGGGATACCTTGAAAGCAAGTACATCGGTCCAATCTAAATATTTACAGATATTTAGTCTCTGAGGTCTAGACCAATATGTAACAGTCAATACAAGAGGAAATCATATACTGGATCTAATATTAAGTAACCTTGGAGACAATATTATAAATTGTAAATTATTCCCCCCCTCCTTGGGTTCAAGTGATCATGTTATAGTAGGATTTCAGTATTCTGGTATTCTATGTGATAATAAAGGTACCACTGTACTCCATAGATACAATGCAGCTAATTTTGTACAGATGAGACAAGACCTGGCTACATGGGACTGGAAATCTGAGTTTGAGAACCAGACAGTAGTTCAAACGTGGGAAAAATTGACAGATACCATAAATGGCTTAATTACAAGTCTTGTACCAACCAGAAACAAATATGAAGAGTCAAAAGGTCCATCTGCACCTTGGATGACCCAATTTGTTAATGGATTAATTAAAAGTAAAAATAAAGCATACCATCTAGCAAGGTATAATAAAATGGAGGAAGGCTGGGAATTATATAGGAATAATCTTAAAACTGCAAAAAAGGCTATAGCCCAGGCCAAAAGAGAATATGAGTATACAATAGCCACAAAGGTCCGGGATAATTATAAGACCTTCTATACATACATTAACAGCAAAAAAGGGAAAAAAGGCCATAGGACCCCTAAAAACTCAAGATGGGAATATCATCACAGAAAATAAGGCACTTGCGCGGAGGAATATAATGTATATTTTTCATCAGTATTCAACAAAAGTCCTCAAACTTTCTGGGACAGTGGGATAGCCAGACATGGGGGACAAAGCCTAAGGATAGACCCTGCCAATGTCCTAACTAGACTACAAAAGATGAATCAGAATAAAGAACAGGGGCCAGATGGGATTCATCCCAGGGTGATCAAAGAAATGGCAATATTACTAGTGGGGCCAATAACTTACCTTTTTCAGGAAAGTATAGACACCAATGTGATTCCTGAGGCTTGGAGACAAGCTGTGATTATACCTATACATAAAAAAGGATGTAGGCAGGAGGTCTCAAATTACAGGCCCATTAGTCTGACCTCAGTGCTTGGAAAGATTCTGGAGGGTATAATTAAGGAGTATATAGTTGAATATATCGAAAGTACAGGTAGGATAGACATGACCCAGCATGGATTTACCAAAGGAAGATCATGCCAAACCAACTTACTGGAATTCTATAGTAAGGTTGGCAAGGCCATGGATATGGGAAATCCAGTTAACGTGATCTTTCTGGACTTTGCGAAGGCCTTTGATAAAGTCCCCAATGGGGAGCTTGTTAAATCATGCTATGATTTAGATATACCAATTTGGATACAAAAATGGGTGAAGGCTTGGCTTACTGGCAGAGGCCAGAAAGTCTGTGTAAAAGGTGAATATTCTGGCCATGTTGGAGTGACTAGTGGTGTCCCCTAGGGCTTGGTTTTGGGACCATGTTTATTTAATTTATATATTTCATCGATGCAGTGCACTCAGTGGTCTGGCTGTCTAAATTTGTGGATGACACAAGGATTGGGTGTCCAGCAAATAATTTGGAGGAGCATTTAGTCCTGCAAACAGCATTGGATCATTTGGATAAGTGGGCCTCCCAGAAGCAATCTATTTTTAATATTGAAAAGTGCAATGTTATGCACTTTGGAAGGAAAAATAACAAATTCCAGTATACCCTAGGTGGGTCAGTACTAAAAGCAGTAGGTGAAGAGAAAGATTTGGGGATTATGGTCAACAATGATCTTAGTTTTAGCTTACATTGCAATACAGCTATTAAAAAAAGCTAGCAGCATAACACATTGTATACTGAGACATATTAAAAGTAGCGATAGGCAAGTTGTGATGCCCCTGTATAATGCAGTGGTGCATCCCCACATGGAGTACTGTGTTCAGTTTTGGGCCCCGTACAAGAGGAGGGGTGTTGGACTGATGGAGAGGGTGCAGAGGAGAGTCACTAAAAAGATTAAGGGGTCAGAGGGATTGAACTATGAACAGAAACTGCAATATTTAGAGCTGTATTCCCTAGAGTATCGTAGAATGCGGGGTGACATGTGTCTGATTTATATGGCTTTGACCAATACTAACTTGTGGGATCTTTTAGGCCTAGTAAAAAGGGACCAAACATATGATACTAGAGCTCATTGTTACCAATTGTTAAAAGATAGATATAATACAAATAAAAGGAAATATTGGCTAAGCAATAGGGTGACAGAAATTTGGAATATGCTACCAGGGGAGGTCGTGGAAAGCATTACAATGCAGGAATTTAAAACACAGTTAGATAAATTTCTCTTAAGTAAAAATATAAAAGGGTATAAGTAAAGTGTTGCTTGCGAACTCACGGACAAATGCCTTTATGCTCTGTAATGTCTATGTAATCTATGTAAAGTTACTGTGTTTAAGCTAATCAGATTGCAGGTTATTGCCCAAGGGTTTAATAACTTCTTCTATTGGCTGCTGGGGGTGCATAGAAAATTAATATTATGGTAATATGCTTGGTACTGGGATGTTAGCTGATAACCTGGTGTATGTCTTTTTAGTATGTATGGTAAAACAGTTAAAACTGTCTATTACACACAATTGAGTTGCTTTGTATAAAGTAAACAGACTTAATGGAGACATGACCCACTCATTGTAAATTTATTAAGAATTTGTTGCATGCAAAGAAAAGCTCTCCTTTGGAAACATCAATGCGTACAATCATATATCAGTGTTTGTGGTGTATATTCTCACCACTTCCTCAAGACACTGACATGTCTATAAAATCAAATTCACTTTATTAGTATCTTGTTCATAATTGATGGTACCATTTCTTCCAATGATAAATGCAAATAATGATAAAAGATACTTGTTATTATGATTATTATCATTAAAACCACCCCCAAATACAAGTATCTACAGTTCAAGCCACCATTGTCACACAAAAAAGAACATTCACATATGATTTGCTGACCTAAGGAACCATTTATGCTCCTGTTTTCAATAATGCAACTTCCTTCTCACGTTCTACCTGAATTACAGGAGAGCACTATTAAATACAGTGCTTCTTTTTCTATACATTCAGATACTTAGGGTGTCATAGAAATGTTACATACTACATTACTCTCTTCTACAGTTCTTTTTTGCTTCATGTGTTATCTAGTTTTCTTCAAATATCTGGTATAAAAACAATGTCAATAAATACTGGTACTCGCAATCACTATTTTTATTTATTGGGAAATCGGAATTACACCCTTTGAGTCAATAGACCCTTTTTCAAATTTTTATAATGTGCTTGCTTTAATATTCACTCAAGACCTCAGGTAACAAAATCTATGACATACTGCTTACTATTGCAATTCAGTTTTAAAAGTATAAATGAAGATCAAGTGCACTTACAAGATAAAGCCTCTGGCTTCAATCTGGCCTAACACCCCTGTGGAAAAAACAAGTGCCAGAATCAGTAACTCCCACTTTATACTTCTCACTCTTTATAGCACTTATATTCTCCCTTTGAAGTACTGTTTAACATTTTATATTTTGTGTAGGTGCTCTGAGTAAGGTTTAGTTTCTTACCTGCCCACAGTCCATTTTAATATTTTGTGTGGTGCTGTCACTACAACAGCAGCCTTTATTAAAGTGATTTATGCAAGTTTTCCATAACAAATGGGACTAGGAATCTGTAGGAGTTGTGAATCAGTCTTCTACCATTCAAACTGCCAAAACGTGCTGTTTTCCATGACAGAAATCCTTTTATCTTTGTGCTCGGCTTCATTTGCATAACCCTGCCCCTTTCTTTTCTCAGTGCTGCAACCCCCAACCATGACATCATGCAAGGGAAACAACGTTTTTAAAAGGACACTGTCAGTTTTTAGCTGACTCTTTACATTTTTTTAAAAGTAGCTGTATCTAGCATTTTAACGTGTAGAAAAGTTCTAGTGATTTCATTGGCTGAAAGCAGCTCTTCAGACACAGCCATAGCAGTGAGCCATGTCATGTAATCATTGACCCAGTCATAATTAAGGCAGCAATTAAATCGCGGTCTGCATGAAATTCATGATTACTGTGAAAACAGCAGTTTTCCATGCAATCAGTGGTTTTGTTAAAATTGTCGCGAATTACCCAATTTCGCAACAAAGTGTTCAGCGAGTGACAGAAAAAAACATGTAACACTTCTTCCTTTGATTTGCATTACTGCTTTAGTTGTAATTAGTCTCCATTTGCAACTAAGTAGTCAGCCTGTGACAGATTACTTCTCCCCTTGTATTTTTTAACTGCCTTCTTAAGCAGCAATCATTTTCAGTTAACACTGGTTGCTACCAGATCTTGTATTTAATCACCCCATCGAGTAACACAATCAAAGCTAGACACTATTTCCCACTGAGAATGCCAAGCCATGATAAGATAATGTCTGTTGTAAATAAACCTTCCCCTGCCTCAAAGACAGGCAATGTACTAGCTAGACAATGGTAGGCAAAATACGAAAAAGGAACCTTCCACGTATTTGGAGAAATACTGTTTTGCTCATCGTGCAATATTGCGGTGAACCACAAAAGAAAGGCATCTTGTGACAGACACCTAGAAGCCTTGTCGCATTTGGCTAAGAAACAGAAACTTGAGCCTATTGCAATGTCCCTGGCTGAGAAGCAAGTCACATTACGTGAACTGTTTTCTACCAAATCTGCACACCAAGAGACCAGAAAGGTAGCCCTAGTTACACTAGTAGAAGCATTCACAGCAGCTAATATACATTTGCACACCCTTGACAACCCTACCCATCACAGTTACTTGGAAGAAAATCTTAAATCAATGGGTGTAATTCCAATGTCACAGTGGTTAAGAACTTAATATTTGCCAAAGGTATTTTCTTATCATGTAGCAGAGATAAAAAGCAAGGTCTCAGAAGCAGTGTCTGTGTCCATTGTGTGGGACGAGACCACAGACGTACAAGACCGCTATATTTTAAATGTTGTAGCTGTTCCATCTATTCAGACAACAACCCTTAATGCCAGTACTTTGGACACCGAAACACAATTAGAGGCAATATTGTTGGACTGCATTAAGCTAGAGGCCACCAATTACAAAACTGTCTCACAAGCAGTATTGAACTGTATGACTGTATGCCAAACCCTGATGCACTTTTAGTACAGCAAGCTAATTCCAACTTATTCCCCCTCATGTTTTCAAAGCCCCCTGCCCCATTCTCTGCCCAGTCCCTTCCTCCATCCTACCTTATTTAACCTTCCTCTCTGTCTCCTTTTCCACAGCTCCACCCCAAGTGGTTGTGAGGGCCAGATCTGCCACGGCCCTCCCCTGAACTGCATCGTTCATCAGAGCAAGAATTCAGGTATGGCACTGGGTGCAACGGACAAATTTTGAATCCTCGGTTGAACACTTCTGATAGCTTTTTTTTGAAATCATTTAGCAGTTCGCCTAACAATTGTTTTTACACCAGGATGTTGTTACTTTAATTGGGATTTCGTTATACTGACAGTTCTTTTTAATTCATTTAGCAGTCCACCTAGAAATTGTTTTACACCAGGATGTTGTTACTTTAATAGCCCCCTGCCCCATTCTCTGCCCAGCTCGTCCTTCCATCCTACCTTATTTAACCTTCCTCTCTGTATCCTTTTCCACAGCCCCCCACCTCGAGTGGTCATGAGGGCCAGATCTGCCACAGCCCTCAGCTGAGCTGCATCATTTGTCAGAGCAAGAATTCAGGTACGGCATTGGGCGCAATGGACGAATTTTGAATCTGCAGCATTTTGGCCCTGCCGATGCTTGGTGTCAGCTCCCCACTGCCCCCACCAACACCCTTGCTCTACAATGTTATTTATAGTGGTGTTCACATGAATATTTTAACCTATCAGCCCAGTTTTCCTTTGCCAGTTATCAGTGCCCACCACTAGAGGCAGTAGTCCTTCTGAGTTCACCACCTTCGGTAATCATGCCCAAAACCTGGATTGCAAGGTTAGCAGCAATTTTATTTCTGTCCCCTCTGCTCTCATCCCCCCCCCGCCTCATTTCCAGAGAGGCAGCCTAACCTGCAAAAATTTCACATCCAAACCTCTACATCTCCCCTCTTCCATACCTCTACTGTTTGGCCATCCCCTACTGCATTGCAGTTAAATTTAATTGCTAGCCCTTCTGTCCTCCCACCCTCCTTCCACAATGTCTTAGTTGCCCTAAAGGTTCAAGCAGAAGCCTCCTCAACAACCCCAGGACAGTCACCATACTTGAGTTGGAAACCCCTACGGGAATTTCCAAGCAGCAGGTTCCTGTTAGCCATTCTGTTTCTGCTAGCCGGTGACATTGATCTCAACCCAAGCCCTCACCTCAACCCCTCCTGTCCAAATCCCACTCCCTGCCTCTTGCTGCCCCGGGGCCTAAAACTTATGCAAATAAATATTTGCTGCATTCTAAGTAAAATCAGCCTGCTACAACCAGTTGCCCTCTCTCTAAAACCAGACATACTGACCATAACTAAAACGTGGCTGAAACCACACAATCTCAATGCAAAGTTCACTATTCCTGGCTACACCCTTATTCATCAGGACCACCATGGCCCCAAAAGAGGGAGCGGCATTGCCATATATATAAACTCATCTCTGCAGTTCAATCCAGTCCCGTTGCCCAGAACCATGCAATCCATTGATGCCATTCTAATTAAACTTTCCCTAGCCCACACCTGCCCCATTTTTGTAGCCAGGTCCTATTGTCCTCCTGACACATACTTGCCCTCCATTCTGGAACACCTGAACAGCATCACCTCTCTGACCACGGGGGGCGAGTTGCACATCCTCGGGGATTTCAACCATAACTGTCTCTCCAGTAGCAGCTCCAGACGGCAGCACCAGGTGACTGCACTAAACCTAGTCCAATTAATCACTGAGCCCAGATGCCTCAACCACAAATCCTCAAACCACTCTCTCCTGGACTGGTCCCTTACATCGCACCCACATTGTGTACTCACCTCTGGCCTGCTACTTGACTCTATAAGTGATCATAACATGATATGCTCTATTAGAAAACTCCATTGCCCTAAAGCTAATATACTCAGGACCATCCTCACAAGATCCTACAAATCTCTGGACCTTGCATCCCTCCTGTGTGACTTGTCTAAGTTGGACTGATCTTTCATCCAAAGGGCCACCTCTATTGATTCAGCCTGGGAGTACTTTAAGTCAAGGTTTATAGTGGTCTGGAACTCACACACGCCTGTTAAAAGGGCTTGGGTGAGGGGTACCCACCTACCATGGATTTCCATGACCATAATGATACTTCTCAAAGAGAGGGAGGGACACAGCCTGGAAGGCTTTCAAGGTCTCCGGCTCTAAGGTGCACCAACAAAAATATCATGCCCTTTGAAATGCCTGTACTAGGCAGATCAGCAGGGCAAAGGCAAAATACCTCGGCAACACCTTCAAAGCTAACCTGAGCCAACCCTCCAAATTTTGGAAGGTGGTTAAATCTCTCTTTGCCACCCACTCACACCCACCTACCCCAACCCTCAATACTGGCAGCCACACAATTACTGACCCCCTGAACATGGCCTCTCATTTCAACTCCTTCTTTATGGACTGTACTGCATCTCTCTTGGGAGCCCCAACCCTCAAGCCACCCTAATCTCTCTGCCATCCCACCCCCTTAACGCTCCCCCAGCAGGCAATCCATTCATGTTCCACCAGACTACCCCTGCTGAAGTTTACAAAGCTCTACTTACCCTAAATTCTGACAAGGGCAAATGTCCTACTGGCCTTGACTCCTAATTACTCTACTTGTCGGCTCCAGCCATTGCCACCCCCTAGCAGCTCTCTACAACCTCTCATTCTCTCTTGCCACTTTCCCCACTGAGTGGAAACATACTACAGTCATCCCACTGCTAAAAGGTGGTGACCCCTTGACACTCGGTAATTACTGCCCAATTTCCCTGCTTGCTATCCTGGCCAAAATCCAGGAAACCTAGTTCTCTCTCAACTCTCCTCCTATCTTGATTCCTCTTCCTTTTTCACACCTTATCTCTGGCTTTACTCCACCACCACCTCCCTCCTAAGAATCACTGACTCCATACTCACTGGTATGGACAAGGGCCTAATCACCTTAGCCATTTTTGTTGACCTGGCTAAAGCCTTTGACACTGTCTCCCATACACTCCTGCTATCTAAACTCTCTCATGCAGGGCTCTCAGACATGGTCACCAGATGGTTCCAGTCCTACCTACTAGACTGTTCCAAGCCATCAGAATCGGCAATGCCACCTCTGCTTCCCTTTCAGTCACTTCTGGAGTTCCGCAAGGCTCAGTCCTTGGCTCTCTCCTGTTCTCCATCTTCATAGAAACATAGAAACATAGAATTTGATGGCAGATAAGGACCGCTTGGCCCACCCAGTCTGCCCATTTCCCTGCCTACTGGATAAGCTGCAGATCCTAGTTAACCAGCAGCCTACTTCTTCCTACCTCCACCCCCTAGAATTGCCTTATGACTGTCCCATGCATGCTTGAATTCCACCACTGTTTTTGACTCCACAACCTCCTCCAGCAGGCCGTTCCATGCATCCACAACCCTCTCTGTGAAAAAATACTTCCTTAAATTACCTCTGAGCCGCCCCTCTATCTTCAAATTGTGCCCCCTTGTTCTTGCACACCGCTTTTTTTGAAAGATGCTACCCTCTTGGACTTTGTTGATTCTCTTGAGGTACTTGAAAGTTTCTATCATGTCCCTCCTCTCCCTCCTTTCCTTGAGGCTATACATATTAAGCTCCTTAAGTCTCTCTTCATATGTCTTCCGGTGCAGACCCTGCACCATTTTAGTTGCCCTCCTCTGGACAGCTTCCATCCTGTCTATGTCTTTGGAAGACTGGGTCTCCAGAACTGCACGCAGTACTCCAGATGGGGTCTGACCAGCTGTCTGTACAGAGGGATAATAACTTCCTGTTTTCTACCGGTGATGCCTCTCCCTATGCATCCCAGTATCCCACCAGCCCACCTTGCTGCCCTCTCACATTGCTTGCCCACCTTTAGGTCATCTGATATGACTACCCCCAGGTCCCTTTCTATTTTTGTTGTTGTTAGTATCTCACCCCCCATTGTGTACTCTTCCCCTGGGTTTTTGTTTCCCAGGTGCATTACCTTGCACTTCTTAGCATTGAATCTAAGCTGCCATACATTTGACCATTCCTCTAACCTTGCCAAGTCCCTTTTCATCCTTTCCACCCCACCTTGTGCATCAATTCTGTTGCAGATCTTTGTGTCATCTGCAAAGAGACATACTTTTCCTTCCAGTCCCTCTGCAATGTTGCTTATAAAGACATTGAAGAAGACCGGTCCTAATACTGAACCCTGCGGTACCCCACTAGTAACCCCCCTTTCTTCAGAGTGGACTCCATTTACTATTACTCTCTGTGTCCTATTCTCCAGCCAATTTTTTACCCAGGCTGTCATCTTGGGACCCACTCCCAGGCTAGCTAACTTGTATATTAATCTTTTGTGTGGGACTGTGTCAAATGCCTTGCTAAAGTCTAGGTAGGCCATGTCCACAGCCCCTCCCTGATCTACTACTTTGGTCACCCAGTCAAAGAAATCTATCAGATTTGTCTTCCTCAATGATCAGCCTGCCACCTGCCCCAGCACATCCATTCACATGTATGCGGATGACACAGTTTTGTACACATCCGGTACCTCAACTGCTGAAGTAGCTACCAGTCTCCAGCAGGATTTCAACGAAGTTCAGTGCTGGTTTAGCTCAAAACAGCTTTTTCTCAGTGCCAAGAAAACTATCTCCATGACCTTCGGCACAAGGCAGAGACTTTCAAGGCAACTCCCCACCCCCACTTCCACACCCTTGATGGGACTTCGATTGAAATATGCTCCACCTTCAGGTATCTCAGGGTCTGGCTTGACCAGCACCTTGACTTCTCTGCACACATTGATGCCATCCACAAAAAGCTCCACCCCAAGCTTGGAGCACTGTATCAAAATCATGGATGCATCCCATTGCTGGCTAGACTTGCCATAGTGCAGAGGATGATTCTCCCCATCTTCAACTATGGGGGTATAGTATACAGTGCCGCTCCAAAGTCCACCCTGGCCAGACTGGACCCCCTCTTCCATTCCTTATGTCGCTTTGCTTTTGACTGTTCTTCAAGTACGCACCACTGTGTCCTGTACCGGAACCTAGACCTCCCCTCATTGCAGGGTTGGCTTCTAACCCATTGTGCGAGCCTCATGGCCAAATTCTGGTCACAGTCCTTCCCCATGTATCTCACCATGGTTCTCTTGCCCCCCCCAAGGGCTATGCACTGAGGAATAAAGACTCATGTCTACTGGTCATCCAAAGCATGTCAACCTTGGCAGGCCAGTCAGCTTTCAGTTTCTGCATGCCCAGCCTCTGGAACTCTCTCACATCAGACATCCGGCATGCCACACCTGGAAGGCACCTTAACTCCTTTCTCAAAACAAACTTCCATCCTACCTGCACTTGCACCCCTGGGAGCTCACTGACCGGGAGTCCTCTAACCTCTGCATCACTGTAATTACCCCTAGCACTCACCATTCCCAAATTTCACTGTTCTGTCTACTTACCTGGTGATGGAACCTCACAAAAGTCTCCTGTCACATGGTTTTGTTTTCCTCCTATCGTAAAAGCTTGCTACCATGAATCTTGTACCTTGTATGTATTACCTCTTGGAGCCATGGCTATGTACCTGCCTACAGAAACTGTACTCTACCTTACTTATGTTTATTCTATGCATATCATGTAACTGACAATACTGTATATGTTTTCATGCTCTCCCATTCTTTGAAGTGCATCATGTAATGGACCTTACTGTATATGTTTGTATGCTCTCCTATTCCTCCTACCCCCAGGGCGCATCTGGAATCTAGCAGTAGTCTGCTCAGCATGCCTCCCTGGTTAAACACTTAAATAAATAAATAAATAAAACTGCCTACAGAACTTTAATATTTCATATACAAATGCTGCAGTGTTTGTAACACACAGCGCAATGTATATGAACAAATGCTGGGAGCAGAGTTTAAAACGTGTTGCTGAATGGCATTCACATCACCGGCTCTGCACATCTACTTAACTTACTGAGAGACACCTGGTGTAAAAATTATACAGCAGTGAACAAATTTGTAGTTGATCTGAAAAAGGCATTCACTGCATGTCCAGCACAAAAAGCAAGATTCAAGCAGTTTCTGGCAGCAAAGGGACAGTCCACCGCACTCCTACCCATGCCTGTAATCACCCACTGGAAAACCTGGTTTCATGCAGTGTTTTACCATTCTGATCACATTGACAAATATATTGAGTTTGTCAAGGATGAGAGTTCAGCATGTGAAGATGTTGCTAGCATGGCTTCTACTCAGTCTCTATTCTTTGTTATTAAAGAAGTTGCTGCAAATGCCCCACCTTCGGTTCAGATGTTACAGAAATAAGAAAGTGACGAAATTAAGTCACACCTGGTGTTTGACGACCTAATGGACTTTGCCACATTTTAGAGGTAAAAGCAGAAACAGCAACATACCTGCCCACCAAAAATACCATGTTTGCATGTGCACAGAAAATAAAAAAATACATGTTCAGGACAGGCAAATTCCACCAGTCTGCAGCTAACTTCTTTGCTGCAATCAGAGAATTCAGCCTGACATGGCTCGCTGATATGGCCGTGTCCAAAGAGGAAACATGTTCTCATATACCGATGTTCGAGAACAACTTGTGAGCGAGGGCAGACCAGAGATCCTACATAAAAGAAGTCCAGTGCAATCAATTAATGTGCACCAATAAAAACATTGTGCAGTTCTGGCTTGCATGTAAGGACAGATTCCCTAACCTGATGAACATTTCCCTAAGCTGTCTCAGCATACCAGTACACAGTGCAAGTGTAGAGCATTTTCTCCCATTACGGCTCCATGCTTACTGACAAGACGCAGCATAAAAGCAGAGAATTTCAAGGTATACTCTATGCTGCAGCAGAACTGATTTTATTTATTTATTGTAACATTGGAATTACAACCCTTTGAGTCAGGGACTCATTTCCAAAGGCTCCACATCAGGTTACAGAGAATACAAGTAAATATAAGTTATAGTTAGACAGATACAGTGCAGTGAGCTAATATACGTGACAATAGAGTGCAATCAGATATTATAAACAGGGCAACTGCAATTATATTCAAGTATAGATTTACACATGATTTGCACTGCATATTGAATTTTTTACAATATTTTATAGTATTTTTACATGCTTTTTAAAGATGTATGTATTTTTAATGTGTTACACAGTATTATATATAAATTAAAGAATACCGTTGTTAAGCATCAGATGGTTCCAGTTACATCCGTGTAATACTGATTTTCACCCATGTAGCAGCCGTGAAATTGACCCCCAAAAATCGTGAAAATATTACAGCCTTACCCATAATTACACTCCTGAACTACTTACAGCCATTCATGTCCTATAATATGAACATATAAAGGTATCATCACACTCCCACATTCTGACAGGAGCTATCACTTCAGACCTGTTACTTCACCAGCAGGCGGTAAAAGTGAAACATCTACACAGAATGGCATATGATCTTTTTTTGGCCTACTGTACCTGCATCACAAAAACATTTTTCCAGATGTGTTTCTACAGATTGTACTGCTGTAAACACTACCGAAATAGAAGACTGCACTTTGATTAGGGAGCTAGAAAAGTCAGCTATTTACTGTACCCACAGTGCCTCACTGTGTAAATTAGTATACAAGCTATTATATTTCTGTACTCACTACAGAAATAGGAGACTACATCTCTCAGTAAAGAAATCTTGTCAGCTAGATACTGTATACACAATGCCTTGTTTTGAAAATAAACATATGAGAGCTTATATTGTTGAAGCCACTATAGAAGTAGGGGACTGCACTTCACACTAAGGAAATTGGAAAACAGCTTCTTATTGCATTTCTGCTTAAAGTTGAATCAGCATAATATTCTGTGGTGATTTGCATATGCAGCCCATGATGCTTTGCATTGTGGGGGCATGTGTGATTTTGTATTTCTTTGAAACTTGGCTTTCCGGCCAAATGCCCTTTGGGGTAACCATTGTCTCAGTGCTTGCGCACAGAGGTTCTTTTTCTTTTAAATAGCTTTTTGTTTTAATTGGGTTCACCACAACATAACCCAGATAGACCATCTTAGAGTAGCTGGTTCATTCCACTGGGGGTGTGAAACACATGTGGCATACTGATGAGTCCTGTCAGGATGAAACACGTGTATATGTCTTCTGTTGGCACCCTTTTCAAACTGTGTGAGAGGCCTTCGGCACTATGCATTTCTGCTTAAAGTTGAATCAGCATAATATTCTGTGGTGATTTGCATATGCAGCCCATGATGCTTTGCATTGTGGGGGCATGAATGATTTTATATTTCTTTGAAACTTGGCTTCCCGGCCAAATGCCCTTTGGGGTAAACATTGCCTCAGTGCTTGTGCACAGAGGTTCTTTACCTTTTTATTGTACCCGCAATGCCTTGCTATGTACATCTACATATTATGTGCCATACTGCAGTCACCACTATCAAAGTAAGAAACTGCACCTCTGAGTAAGGAACATTTAGGGCAACATTATGATTTACCCAGAATTCCTTGTTGCTGTATATAAAACATTGACAGTGCCCTTGCATGACATCATTCTGGGGGTGTGGTCACCCAGAGAAAACTGGAAGGCAGCCAGAAACAAAGGGCTGATAAAACATCAATAAAATGATTATGGCAGATTATTTTACAAAACAAATTGCATCTGAAGCATCTGAAGCATAATGGCACACTATGTAAAATGGCATTTGGGAAATTTACATAAATCACTTTAAGGATACAAGAGATACTATAGAAATACTGGAAAAAATTAACAGAGAGAGAGAGCACACTTGAAACAGGAAGCATTTTCATGATGTTAGATATTACAGCTTAATCTGGTTTAAGGTCAGTTGGCATTCATCTGTATCCCCCTCCCCCGGGTCATGCCTGAAAATAGGTAGGTTTTGTCTAGTGCACTTACCAGGTCAACAAAAACTAACTAAATAAATAAAATGTCCAAGACAATGTGGGCATTACTGTTTCTGGCACTAGTTTTATCCACAGAGAAAGTAGTCCATAGAAACATAAACAATGATTGGAGAAACAAGACCAAAGGTCCATCTAGTCTGCTACTATCTGTCCTGGGACCTATTGTCCACATGGGGTTTTATCCCTCCTAGTCCATCCCCTGCTCCACTCTCTACTGCTACTGACCTGAGCAACCATCAAACCCTTCACTCTGTCCCAGCCATAACCAAAAATCTTTTACGGTCTTGGCACCCACTGTCTCTTCCGGCAGACTGTTCTATGGCTCCACTACACTTTATGTAAAATAGAAATTCCTCACATCCCTCTTAACCCTTCATCCTGCTAGTTTCTACTCATGACCTTGGGTTCTTGACTATGTACTCCTGCTAAATGTATCTCAGCAGTTCACCTTGTTTATTCCCTTCAGTGGTCACTGTTGAAGGTCTCCATTATATCCCTCCTTTGTTGCCTGGTCTCCGATGTGTGCATAGTTAGTGCCTTGAGAGGATTTTTGTCAGATCTGCTCTGTTGGCCCTGAATAATCTTGATCATCCTGCACTGCACTATCTCCAGCTTGTCTCTGTCTTTCCTTAGGTGAGGACTCCAGAAATGAGAACAGTATTACAGGTGTGGTCTCAACAGTGACCTACGTAGGGATAGTAGCACCCCATTTTCCTGCTGTCAGTACTCCTTCCCAGACTCCCCAGCATCCTAGTAGCCTTACTGTAGGCCTTAACTGGCTTGCTTGCTTGAGGAAGTCATTACTAATGACTCCCATGCCCCTTTCTGGTGCCACAGTGCTCAGTTTTACCACCACCCCCCAGTATTCTGTCCAGTTTTTTCCCCTAGGTGCATAAATTTGCATTTTTTGGCATTGAGCTTCAACTGCCAAACCTTAGATGACTTCACTAGCCATTGTAGATCCCCATGCATCTCCTTGACCCTTCGTCACTATCGACCATGCTGCAGAGCTTCATATCATCTGTGAAGAGACACAACGTGCCCCTATGCCCCCTCCAATGTTGCTTATGAACTTAATGAAGATGACAGGACCCAGGACAGATCCCCATAACACCCCACTCCTGACCTTTCTCTGTTCCAGTTTGACTCTGCTGTCTCACCTTCAACCAGTTTCTTATCCATCTAACTGTGTCCCTAGCCATGGCCAGGTTCTTCAGCTTCTTCAGCAATCTTCTGTGTCTCATGAGTTGAATGCCTTGTGAAACTGAAGTAGAATAAATCCACAGCATGGCCCTTATCTACTA
This sequence comes from Neoceratodus forsteri, assembly GCA_016271365.2. Lineage (NCBI taxonomy): Eukaryota > Metazoa > Chordata > Ceratodontiformes > Ceratodontidae > Neoceratodus > Neoceratodus forsteri. The sequence continues at coordinate 454,867,656 of CM057451.1, read as the reverse complement.
ACTTTGTTATCCAATCAAAGAAAACTATCAGGTTGGACTGACAAGACCTCCCTGCCACAAGACTGTGCTGTTTACTATCCTGTAGACCACTACTCTCTAGGTAGTCCACAAGGTCCTCTTTGATCAGTGACTCTGTCAGTTTACCCACTACAGAGGTAAGGTTTGTAATTCCCTTGTTTGTCCTCATCTCCTCCCTTTTGTAATGGGACTACGTTACTACCCTCCAGTCTTTTGGAACTTACCCAGTTGTAACTGAGCTATTAAATAGCACTACTAGGGGTTCAGTCAGTTCTGCAGCTGATTTTTGAGCACTACTGGATTCATCCCATCCAGCCTTGGGGCTTTATGTGCATTTTAGGGCTTCAAGCCCATTCTGGACCCTTTCTTTGGTAAATACTGGCTGCCTCATTTCAGGAATGTTCCTGACAGCTGTCTTGATGCAACTTTCATCAGGGGCTCAGTGTCTTCCCTTGGGAAGACAGAGCAGAAGTAATCATTAAGGATGGCTACTTTTTGTTCATCCTCCTCTAGCACCCTCACCACTTCTTGTAGACTAGCAATACTCCCTTCCCTGATTCCTTATTTTCCTTAATATATCTGAAGAATCATTCTTCTCTACCCTTGATCCCCTCCACAATACACAGTTCCATGTCTGCCTTTGCCTCCCTGACTGTCTTCTTTGCTTCCCTAGTTTTTATTTAGTACTGTCCCCATTCTTCCTTCCCCTGCTTTTCCTTATATCTGGTGAAAGCCTTTTTCTTGGCCCTCACTGCTTCTCTGATCCTGTCTGAGAACATTAATCTTTTGTACCTGTTTCATTTTGCAAAAATTTTGAAGCATGGCTTTGTTACCTTGAGAATGATCCCCTTGATTGCCCTCCATCTTTCTTCTACACCTCTGATGCCACCCACCCTGGTTAATTTGTCTCAGACAAGTTCCTTCTTGTTCTTGAAGTCTGCTCTTCTGAAATCTAGGACTTCTGTTTTTGACAGGGGCATTATAGTCCTGAGTAGCCAGCCTGAATCAAATGGAGTTATGGTTGCTTGATCCCAGTGGTTCCTCTACCCTCAATCTACCCACCATTTCTGAGTTGGAGAGCACCAAATCAAGAATGGCTACCTGTCTAGTGGGTTCCTTAATCAGTTGCACCAGCAGAAAGTCCTGCAATGTATCCAACAGGCCCAGGCTTCATGTGCACCTGGCCACTGGAATTTTTTTTTTTTTTTGAAATTTAAATTTTATTGATTTAAGAGTACAAAAAACAATATCCCAAATATATTGGGAAAAACATTATTGCAATGAAACAAACAGAATAAACGAACAACAACAAAAACATCATCCCCTCCACCCCCCTTCCCAAAGAAGCATATCACAAAGAAGATACTCAAACACATCCACCCCACACCCCACCCAAAACCCTCAACAAAACCAACAGCAACAAGAACCATAAAGACCTAATAAAACCCAGCAAAGCCCCCAACCCAACTCCCTCCCCAGGGTGCCCCACCATACAACTCTACAATTATAAAATAAACACCAGCTAACAATAGATCAGAAATCATAATAGGTAACAGTCATAAGTATAGTCACTTCAGGTAACAAAACTTACTGTGCTTAAGCTGACAGAGGAAAAAAACAAAAGTAAATGTGGACATAAGGGATCGGGTCCTAATAAAGGAGAACCAATTTAAGCCAGACACAGGGCCTGGAACTTACCCCATCTCCTCTGAAACAAATCTAAATGCCCTCTGAGACTAGCAGCTAGTTTTTCAGTTTGGAGATATGATAACATTTCAGTTAGCCAATCGGCAAAGGACAGAACCAGCTGATCCGTCCAGTGTCTTAGCACCATTTTTTTAACAGTCATAGCCACCAAAGCCATGTGATATCTTCGTTCAACACTGTCAACCTGAGAAAGCTCCCCAAGAACACACACCTCAGGACTGAAAAAGCCAGACAGGCCTAATAAAGGATCAAGATAGTTCTTAACCTGAGACCACAACGGAGCCACTTTAGGGCAATCCCAAAATATATGAACAAGATTGCCATCCCCTTGCAAACATCTGAAACAGCTAGGGTGAGATACCCTCTTAAACTGAAAGAGCTTAGCTGGGGTATAATATAAATTATTAACAATGTAATACTGCGTTAGCCGAAACCTATCCTGAGTATGGTATCTGTGAAGGTCACTCCAAACCCCAGGCCAGTCAAAAGAGTTCCCGGGCAAAAGATGGCTCCAAACATCCGAACCAACAACACCCTCGGGTAAATTATAGTCCAGAAGAAAGGAGTATATCAAAGAAATAGAATGAGACTGGGAAGCAAGTCTAACCGCATCAGAAAGAAAGGGAGAGACTACCAACTCCCTAGGAGCGGAACCAAATCTCTAGTTAATTAAATGTCTCAACTGATAAACCTTGAAAATAGACCTACTAGGTATATGAAACCTCTCAAGGATATCACTAGAAGAAAGAAGGGAGTTAATGTTAAAGAAGTTTCCCAAACTAGCCTCCCTAATTTGTGGAAGCCAGTCTGGACTAATCCATGAGTTACCCAGTTTAACATTAGGATTAGAAAGAACTGGCTGCCCCAAATCCGAAGTGGGAGAAATATGAAAATACTTTAAGCATTGCCAAAAGACCGCAATAGCAGTCCTTATAACATTATCCGGGATCCATTTAGCAAGTAATCTCGGGGATAAATAAAAGAGAGCATATTTATCAAATTTAACCACAGAGAGGGAAAGACATTCCAGTTGAAGCCAGATTGGACAAGATACATCCGGTTCAGCAGAGAACCATCTTCCCAGTTTAGAGAGGTGAGCTGCCCAGTAGTACAACAGGAGGTTGGGTAGTCTGAGACCTCCTCTATCTTTGGGAAGAGATAGTTTACCATAAGAGCGCCTAACTGCCTTCTTAGACCAAATAAATTGAGAAAAAGCGTGTGAAACTGCTGAATATAAGAGATGGGAAGCCTGAGATTAACCAGATTCAGTGGGTAGAACACTCTGGGAAGGACATTCATTTTGAGAACATTAATCCGACCCCAGAGTGAAATGGGAAGGGCTGACCAATGCTGCAGATCTTGCGAAACCGAATCCTTGAGCCAGTCCAAATTTAGCTCCTTCAAAAGCAAAGGATCGGTGGAGAAAAAAATCCCTAAATATTTAATGTATCTAGGGGCCCACTTTATACCAAAGGAGGAGAACTCATCCTTGTTGGTATGAACATTAAGAGAGAGGATTTCGGATTTAGAAACATTCAGCCTGTATCCCGAAAAGACCCCAAACCTCTCAATAAGACCTAACACCGCCCTCAAAGAATCCGCCGGATCCATCAGATGAAGAAGAATGTCACTAGCATATGCTGAGAGGACCAACTCCTTTTGGTATAAACTAATTCCTCTGATCTGGGCCGAGGCCTTAATCTTTCTGAGTAAAGGTTCCAGGTACAAATTGAATAAAAGGGACGAGAGGGGACAGCCCTGTCTGGTACCTGCATATAAACGAAAGAGAGAGGAGAATACCCCATTACAATATATTTTAGCAGAAGGACAACTGTAGAACACCCGGATCCTATTAACAAAAGCAGACGGGAAGCTCATCTTCTCTAGCACAGCCCAGAGAAACGCCCAGTCCACCCGATCAAATGCCTTTTCGGCATCAAGAGAAACCAGAACCGCCAGATACGAGAGGGATTGGGCATACTGGGAGATATGCGATAGGGTCCTCAGATGGTCAGCCGCAGATCTACCAGGCACAAATCCAGCCTGTTCAGGACTCAGCAATTCATACCATACCCTCGTAATACGTTCAGCTAAGATTTTAGCAAGGATCTTCATATCATAGTTCTGAAGTGAGATAGGTCTGTAGCTAGCTGGATCAGTAAGGATCTTGTCAGGCTTGGGAATTAAGACAATAGTCGCCTCAAACAGCGAGGGGTCTACATCCGAAGCTACAGCCAGATAATCGTACAGCTTGAGGAGAGTGGGTGCCAGATCCTTGACAAAAGTCTTATAAAAATTTGCTGGGAACCCATCAGGCCCCGGCGTGCGATCAGGAGTGAAAGAAGCAATAGCCCTCTCAATTTCATCTTCCGAAATGGGAGCTAGCAAAATAGCCTGCTGAATTTCGGATAGGCAGGGAATGTCAATCTCTCTTAAGTAGCTATCTAAATCAGAAGCAGGGTGCGACACCTCCGGCTTACTGTACAGACCCAAGTAGAACTCCTTAAAAATGTTGGCAATTTTCTGGGGCACAGTAACAACTTCCCCAGATGGGGAAACCAGAGAAGGAATAAGCCTAGAACTCTCAAGTGTCCAAAGACGCTGTGCCAGGAGCGTACCGGACTTTTCCCCCTGGTCGAGATACTTCACTTGAGTCTTAAGAAGAGCATACTCCGTTTTCTCCCTTAAGAAATCCATGTATTCATCTTTAACTACCAAGAGCTGCTTAAGATCAGTTAAGGAGGAAGTTGAAAGGTACTTAGTCTCAATTCCCGAATTCTACCCATCAAAATTAAGGAGTCAACAAGTCCTTTTTCTTTTAAAGGAAGCTGTTTTAATAAACTCACCCTGAGAAAACACTTAAGAGCAGACCAGATCAAATCTAGAAACTGAGTTGAGATTCTCTGCAAGAATATTGATATCAAGGAGCTTATACTAGAGACAGTCTCGGATCTTTAACAGCTGTGTGTTCAGCCTCCAAACCGAGTCCGAGAATATTCAGGGGTAAGGAAAGCTTGATCCAAACGACTGCATGGTCAGAAAGAATAATTGGGTCAATACCGGATAAGCCCAGGCTTGAAAGAAAGGAAACACTAATCAAAACCATATCCAGATGAGATTTGGTAGCATGAGATTGAGAGACGAAGGTGAAAGCCTGGAGAGAAGGGTTGGCAAGCCTCCAGGGATCACATAAACCTAGTAGTGATCTCAGATCTGAAACAGCTCTGTGGGCTGGAGAAGGTGGGCGTTTATCCTGGGGCTCTCTATCTAAAATCAGTGAGCAGGGAAGATTCCAATCACCACCTAGTATAAATTGAGCTGGGAGGAATCTAATCAGTTTCTCAGTAAGAGACCTAAAAAAAACAGAATCTCCTCCGACTGGGCCGTATATAGATCCAAGTACAACATTCTCACCGTTGAGAGTTCCTTGAACCAACATAAATTTCCCTTCCACATCTGCCACAGTCTTCTCCATAGTAAATAAAACCTGTTTTTTAATGAGAACTGCAACCCCCCTACTATAACAGGAGTTACCAGCAAGATAAGGATAAGAGAAACCTGACCGAGATAATAATTTAATATCAGACTGAGTGAGGTGTGTCTCCTGGAGAAAAAGAATGTCAATTCGCAGTAATGAACAGTCTCGAAACATCTGAAGATGCTTGACCCGATCCCGAAGTCCACATACATTCCAAGAAGCAATTTTCAGAGACATCTTAATATTTTAAAATACAGTAAACAAAATTCAAATATCCAAATAACCATAGAATTATAAAGAAAAAAAGGGTGCACCCCCCAAGCTATACCCATTAATTTCAGTATACTTAAACCCAAAACAGACCATCCCCAAAAACAATCCCAACCCCACTTTCTTTATAAAACTAAAACCCCCATAACCGTAAGCACCATTGAGACATGAAACTTGAGCCCAGCCAGGGGGAACAAATCAACAACCCATCTAATCCCCCCCCTCCCAGCCAAAATCTGTCCTTCAGATATCCCATAAGAACCACTCTGCAATAAGATCCCACCACCCACCTTAACTCTGATCCTGAAAACCGCATTAGTAAACAATCAAGCCCCCAACCCCCCACAAAATCAACAGAAAATTCAAAACACCCAAATAACTATTTACAGGAAGGCCAGGATAAATGTAATAACAGAAAATAATGGATCAACTCTGGCCATCCAAATCCCATTCACGAACCCCTTAGTCCCAGGTGAACAATACAAACAGCCACCCAAGCAGCAAAGATGTACCCATACCCTCAAAACTACTACCCAAATCAGTGCTCTCACCAGGAGGTTAGCCAACCCCCATCTTCAGGCTCGCAATAAGGCATCCAGCGAGCAGGCATCCAGAGGCTCGAGCCCCCCAATGCCCATGTCACGATCTGTATGCCATTTTAAAAGAAAAAGCAGAAAACACTGTATGGCAAGACACATCAGGAAAACAACCCAGGTGTGAGCAAAAGCAGGAGGCATCCTCGAGATAGGCACAGGATCACCGCCCACCAATAAAGAGTGCCTCCACTCCACACATCGAGAGACCAAGCTCCAGAGAAACAATCTGACTTACCCTCAGCAGGACTGCCTAGTGGAAGAGGGTACTCGGGGAAGGAAACTCGCATCACGGTCGTCTCAACACTGGGGTGATGTTTCCGAGGGGAACAATAAACGGACGGACCAAAAACATCCTCCCCCCAGGAAGTCCCTAGGGAAACGCCAACCCGAACCATAGTTCCCCCCGCCAGTCAAACTAGGAGCACCGCTACGAGGATTCCTCCCAGCCAAACAATGGCCACCCATCCAGCCCTGCAGCCAAGAGAAAGGAACCAGGTAAGGACAGGGACATGCAAGGGAGGAAAGGGAGAAGGCAAGGAAGGATCAGCCCCCCAGGAGAGTAGACAGAGGATTTACCCCGTAAGGAGAAGGGAAAAACACACAACCAAATCCCCAACTGGACTAGGCCCTCTCCCCCGACCCCCCGACTAAACAGCACCATCAGATTATTGAAAAAGGCAAATGCAATCGACAGCATAATTAGTCAGCAGCAGGAGAAAATTAAGTCCTTCATCCAGCCCTCTTAAATAGTTCTGGAAGCTTGGAGGCGAGCTCGCTCAGGGCCATTTCTGGTGATGTATAACTAAATACAGAGCCTCCAATCATGACCTCAGGGTTGCAGGGTAGGCCATCTTGAAGGGAATTGAGGCAGCAATCAGTTTGGATACCACCGGATGAAAGGCAGCCCTCTTCTCCTTTTTTCTTCGGGAGGTTCTGCGCGATTCGCAGCTTGGACGAGCCCCATAAGATCTCCTTGAGCTCTCTAGCTTTAACAAAGACATGCTGGCGCTCAATGTAGCTCAAGAACTTCAGGATTATCGGCCGTGGAGAGGAACCTGATGGGGGTCTGGGCCGCAGCGACCAGTGCGCACGTTCCAAATGATATGAAGAACTTATAGGGGAAGGCCCCACTACTTTCACCAAGAACTTCTGCAGAAAAGCCAGGAGGTCAGGCCCTTCCTCCATCTCAGGCAGTCCAAAAATAAGCAGATTATTTCTGCGATTACGTCCCTCAAGGTCTTCTGCTTTATTTTGTAGTTTCCTGATTTGCTGTTTTAGGTCGCCTATAGCTTCTTCAGACTTATCCTGTCTTTTCTCCATCGAGAAGACCCTGGCCTCGACATCCTCCACCCTAGTAGAAACAGTCGACAGGTCCCCCCAAAGTGATTTCAGTTCGTCTGCAAGGTCCCTCAGAATATCCTTGATAGGGCTAAGCTCCTGCATAAACTTGTCCTCGGTCAGGGGGAGGGCCGCTAGTGTCTTGTCTTCGGTCCGTTCCGCTTTACCAGACCTTGATTCCGCTGCTTTTCGCGGCCTTGTTCGGGAGGCAGGAGGGGTGTTGACTGGGGCCTGCTCACATCGGCCTCCATCCTTCCAAAAGACACGCTACTCCCCAGGACCAATAAGAGGAACAACACTGTAGGTGTAGGCAATCACCTCCGGTCACAATCTTGATAGCTAGCGATCGCTATTACCGAAAAGAAACCATTAAAACGGCGATGAGAGGAGGGAGCTCCAAGCCAATGCAGCCATCTAGACGGACGCCATCACGTGACCACCTGGCCACTGGAATGCCTCAGTCGATATCCAGCAGGTTCAAATCATCCACCACTACCACTTCCCCCCTTCTTCACTCCTCTTGCCTGGTCTTCCCTGAGCTACCTATCTCTCTCTCTTTCTCTTGTCCTGGTGGTGGTCTATAGATCACTTCCACCCATATTGTCTTGCTTCCAGATGCTATGAGGTAAACCCACAGTGATTCTGTTTCCACTTTGCTTCCCCTGATGTTCCCATCCTCTGTAGCCTATATGCCCTCCCTGACATATAGGGCTGCACTCCCCTCTTTGCCTTTCCCTCTACCCCATCTAAACATTGTGTAATGTGAGAATGACAAGTCCCAGTCATTAATCACTGTGGTCCAAGTGTATGAAATGGCTATGAGGTCTGCCTCAGTGTCTGCCACCAATGTCTGAAGCTCACTGATCTTATTACCCAGACTCCTGGCATTAAGGCAGAGCCCCTTCCAATTAGCTTCAGATTCTCTTTTGCTGTTTGGTGATCCTACTTCTGCAGTCCTCCCCATTCTCCTTACTTTCTTATTTTTCCTTTTGCTTGCAGACCCTGAGACTCTTCCCCCGTTATCCCTTCCACTACTTATTTTTGAACCTCAACCTTATTTTTACCCACCTTACTGCTACCATCACTAAAAATACCACCAACAACTTAATCTGGTTCAATTTCAGTTGCTTACCATCTGTATCCTCCATCCCCCTGGTCGCCCCTGAAAAAGGGACTTCTAGGCCCAGTGGGCATACTGAGTCAACAAAATTCAATAATAATAATTTCCAAGTACAGGGGAGCACTAACTGATTTTCCCTCCCTCACTTCCTACACTGTGGTTCCCCTAGCCTCAGTGTCCCCCACAGTCAGTTTAACTGTCTACTGAAGGCATCAGACTTCTGCCCCAGTACTATCAAGTCATAGGTCAGGAGACAGGCAAAGCAAGAGAAGTTGTAAAATGCGTAACTAGCATTTTATTATTGTTAATAACAATAAAACCAAAAATAAATTGTACAGGATAGTGCTTAGCAAAGGCAGTACAAACAACAAAAAGTCCTTCACCTGAGAGTCTGTTTTCTATTTAAATTTCAGTCTCACTTTATAACTAACCAAACAAAACATTGCTCTCTTTTTATTAAATGTTTTTCCCTGGCAATTAAATTCTGCAGCCTGTTCTCGTTAAGCTGTATCTCCTGGTTTTACACAATGTAACAACATTTGTCATTGCCCTCCCTGTGATGAACCTGAAGAGTACATCTTAGCTTTAACAGAGTCAACCAATCAATACATTTTGTCCCAGAGCTAGTTTCCTGCTGATAATTCTGTTAACACATTTGTGAAGGTCAAAAGGTTTCTCAAGGTCAACCCTCTGTGTTCCGAATTGCTAACTCTTCTAACAAACCCAAGTAGCTGTCTGCATTCATTTCAACAATATACTGTATAAGACATTATATTCGCTGGCATAAAATTATCATTATATTCATGGTTTTGAAAATCCAGTGAAAATTATATGCCAGTGAAAATAAAGTCAATATGTATGGAGTGAAATTAAGAGGTGGCATTCATGCCATGAAGTCGGAGTGCCAGTAAGCAAAGTACTGCACCAAGCAGTGACATCAAAGAGAGAGGCAGCCTGATTTGAAAAGAAACCCTCCTCCCACCACGAAAGCTGCCCAGTGTTGTCAACATCCCCCAGTGAGTGGATTCTGCCTGTGCCCACACTTGGCAGGAGACTGGTGTGTAGTGTTAATGCCATAAAACTGGAAGACATGGATAATCTGTGATACTGGGAGTGGAGAAGCAATAGGAGGAACTGGAGATCTGGGAGAATGTGCTACGCCATTTAGACACTGAGATGAAAGCTGCTGCTGGTTTTCTACCTACAGTGAAGCCCACCAGGCTGAAGTGCAGCATTGCAGAAATCTGTAGTAGAGTTACTGCAGCAAATAATGCAATTTCAATGGGAGTTAATCCCTTTTTCATGCAGTAAACCTGTGACACTGTGCTTCATCCTGGTGGGCTTCACTGGGATTTGTGCTGCTGAGAGTAAGTGGAGCCTAATGTGTGGAGTAGAGGTAAGTGGGAGGAGCCCTAAACCCCACAGCAACCAGAGAAAGAAAAACAAACAAATCCACTCTCTTTGCCTCTGGACAGTTGTGCAGAGGAAGAGTGGCAGTGGGTTTGTGTGTGGAGAGAAGCCTGTTCTGCCAGTTTTGGACTGTGAGCATTGGGAGGAGGCAGGGGACAGTGTAAGCATCTGGCAGAACTACATTGCTAATTCAAAATGGCGTGAAAATGTCAGAGCTGCAGAGACTGTGTAATTTAGCGGATGCAAATTCATTCTGTTATACAGTAACTATATACATTTGCAAACTAGGGAATCCTGGTTTCACATACAGATTCATATATACAGTACCTCTTTTAACTACAGGGAAGCAAGAGGAGAAAGAAAGAATAGAAACAGCAAGTGAAGAAAATGAGATAACAGGGAGAAATTCTGGGACCAGTGGAGTGGCCTTTTCCTAGGTGCTATAAGGAAAATTTGCACAGGCAAGAAATGGACATGTGGCAGAATAGGAGAGGGTAGAATAGATACTTGCTTTTAACTCTTTCTCTCTCTCTCTGCATAACAAATGAGGCAGGGTCTTATCCCAACCCACTGACACCCAGCACACTGGTTCCCTCTATTGTCAGGTGAAGACCATCACCTTTGAAGAGCCTCCTGTTCCAGAAGTCCCCCCAGTCTCCCACACAGTGGTACCCTTTCTCCTGACACCATCCCTTTAATCACCCATTAAATTCCTCTATATGTTCCCTCCTTACTCTATCCCTCTAACTCCACACAGGGAGGACCTTTTAAAAGGCCAAGGAGGCCAAGTGTGCCTGAAGTCTGTGTCCAGCTTCTAAAAGTTCTGCTTCACTTGCTCCACAGGCTGGTTTGCAAGCTCTGTGGCACCCAAGTGTACCAGCACCCTCAGCTCCCCCTCTCCTCTATCCTCCCTACTCTGTCTACATACCAGATGGCTGATGCCTCATGGAGGCACCTGACCATCCCCTACCTCTTCTCTCCCACATCCACCACCCTTGCCACTCCCTTGATCAGAGAATACCCAACCACTAAGAAACTTCTAGCTGCCTTCTTCCTACTGTCACCTCTGAGTGCCACCAGGTCACCACTCCCTTTTCCTGTGACTGACCCAGATCCTCCCCCACTAAGGTCAGGTACCTGAGTATCCTCCGGGTGCAAAGTGATTTACCATTGGGATGGTATGCAGTTGATAGACCTCCTTGTGGTTACCCCTACTACCCTTCCCCTTCCCCACCACTCTTCACCCCCTGGACAAGTAGGCCTCTGGGAAGTGGTGGTGTGGGTTGTTGACTCCATTGAGCTGGTGCCAAAAGAGAGATATATTTTCCCTCACTGCTTTCAACTGAGCTAGGAGCTCCACTAAGGTCCTACAAAAGGGGCAGTGACTTTTCCTCCAGAGTATAACCATGGAGAAGAGCACCCCACAGTTACTGCAACTGACTTGCTCACCACTAAACCTCATCCCTGTACAGAGCCTTACAATAACCCTACATTTTTGACTGAAGTGTCCTAACACATTTGTTCAAATAGACAAATGGCCAGATAGAAGCCAGCAGCTTGATCTTGTAAGTGAACTTGATCTTAATTTTACTTTTAAAATTGATCTGCAATAATATTTATTTATTTATTCATTGATTTATCTGAATTAATACCTTTTGAGCTAACAGCTCATTTACAAAGGTTCCACATCACTGAAAAATAAAAGAAGCATACAGTACAAAATTAAGACGGTTTGAACAAACAATTACATAAAAACAGAAATATACAGTCATAATCCAGAGAAATGTTTACAATCAATACAGCTACAGAGAACCTGAATCACAGAAGGAAACAGGAGGAGAGAGGAGAAAAAAGAGGGGGAGGCCCAGAGTATTACAGAAAGGAGTAGTATCATAAGGGAGCAGCAGGTAAAGGGATAGATAGACTTAAATGCAGAGGAAGAGGAGTTGGGGGAAATGTAGAGAAGTAACCCCGGGGGGGTCTTGTCTATGCAAATGGAGCAAAAGGGTGGCAGACACTGGGGTAAGGAATGGAGTGAGGTCACTAGTGGACAAGTATACAAAGAAGGAGGAGTAGGATGAATGTAGAGGAGCCATCCAGAGAGTCTTATCAGTGCAAATGGAGAAAGGGAAGCAGACACAGGGGGGAGGAAGGGAGGAGGGTAGCTTGTGGTAAATGTTAAGTAAACCACTGCTAGGATCAGCTGAACCAGTGGGGGAGTGGGGAGCATGAGGTGAGGTGAGACTAACAGTAGGGTATAATTGGGGTGAAGGTTGGGTATAAGTGCTGTAGATGAGTTGATGTCCCAAAAGGAAGAAGTGGTCGCATTAGTTATCACAGTTGCATGTACTGGTGGTGGCTAGGTAAGCACAAACTTTAGACCTGAAAGGGCCAAGTTTGGGTTCTGATAGAAGGTCATTATTGAGAGAGTTAGCCATTTTGGGGATCTGTAAATGAAAGACCATTGCCCTTGCGATGTTCATCGGAAATGGACTTGAAGTAGTTTACTGCTAGTACCCCTAGTTTACCTGTGACTGGTAGAAGAACAGAGGAGGCCCAGTACACCAGGAGGTGAAAGGCCTAGGGTGGACTTATTAGCAAGCAGGCAAACCTGATATTTGACCCTGTTTTGCAGGTTGACACCCAGATCGAGCATAAAGCTTGCAGGTATGGCTTAACCAGTGAGCACCTAATATAAGCTTGCCTACAGGCTTTGCTTGGGGCTAATTTGATTCTCTTAAGAGCTGTGTCAGTTCCTGCCCCATAGACTACCAGTCCATAGTCAATTACTGACAGGACTGAGCTAGAGACTGCTAGCTTCAGGGTATTATCCGTGAGGCAGTGTCTGTGCCTATATAACTGGCCAATATGTGAATTTGTCACCTTGGCTACTTGGTCAATATGTTGTGCAAATGAGAGGGAGCAGTCCAGAGTGATCCCTAGGTATTTAAAGGTATTGACCATCTCTAATGGCATGTTCTGGTTATTTAGAATCTTGAGGTGATGGGACCTATGTCTGTTATGCGATGAAGCAAACAGCATTGTCTTTGTCTTCTTGTAGTTTAGGAGGAGCTTGGATTTAAGGAACCAGGCCTCTACTGCCGTGAAATTTGCCGCATTTGTTTTTCTAGGACTTCATGACTAGGGAACAGCACAACGTTGTCTGTGTACAAAAGAACATTTTCCAGACATGCCTTAGGGAGGTTATCTATAAACAGGCAAAACAGCAGGGGGCCCAAGATTGACTCTTGGGGGACCCTGGTAGTAACATTTTGATGATCAGAAAGAACATCAAATATTTTACTTGTTGTAAAGCGAGAGAGAAAATCCCGTACTCTGCCAACTAAATAATGGACTGCTCACAGCCTATATTAAAAAGGTGCTTCATTTTATTTTAAAGGTGCCATGTGCAAAGCCCTGATGTGTTTCAGAACTATGTTCCTTTATCAAAGGGTCTAATTTTTACTTGTTGCACACATCCTGTGAGGTAGCTCCAGAACCAACCCATGGATTCAGTAGAAAGACCTATATTGGCCAACTGACATAGTAGTAACTCATGACTGGCTGAATCAAAGATCTTAGTGAGGTCAATGTAGGTAGCCCCCACCAAGAGTTCTTGGTCAAGTGCCTCATGGATGTAGCCAGTGAACTCCACTAGTGCTGTTGTTGTGCTGTGTTGTTTCCTGAAACCGTGCTGTTGCTGACACAGTAGCATATATTTGTCAAGATAGTCTACAAGTCAGTCATATAAAATTCTCTCAAGGGCTTTCAGAAGCGGAGGTAGAATAGAAATTGGATGGTAATTGGGGTGACTGATTCAGTCTCCACTTTTGATGACAGGAGTGACAACCGCGGCTTTCCAGGATTGGGGGGAATTTTGCAGTTCTAAGTGATAGGTTGAGGATACAAGTTAGAGGAGAGAGTATTTCATCAAGGATGAGCGCTAGTAGCTTAAGATCTAGCGTGTTACTATTGGTACTTGATTTCCTGAGTACCTGTGTGAGATATTTTTTAGCCTCAGATTTGGTGGAAATCTTGAGGTAGAAGGGGGGGAGTTTTCTAACAGGTGGCCTTGCATTGCTATGTGGAATAGTATCCCTTTGTGGAACTAGGAAGTCTGAAGGGAGGATCACGCTAGTCAGTAAAGGCCTTATTGAAGGTGTTAGCAATTCCTTTAGGGTTCTGGGTATGATACTATTGACATTGAGCAACATCGGTGGTGCTTTGCTAGCTTTACAAGTAAGGGACTTAACGTTGTCCCAAAATTTTCGGCTGTCACCCCAGGAGTTGTTAAGTTAATTTTTTTTTTTTAGTTAATTTGTTTATTAGAAAAGAATTTACATATATTTGCAATACAGTACAAATGAAATATTCAGATGGCAGTTATATAATATGTAGTAAGAGCATTATATGTTCAGCACAAGATAGCACATGCTTTCTATCGGAATCTGACTGTGTATATATAATTAGGTACATGTATAGTTAAATGTCTTGAACTGTAAAGAGAAAGAAAAAAGAAAAAAAGAAACCTAATCTAACCATAACCATAAACTGTACTATAACAAAGAGAGCTGCATGTGAAAAGTATTGTGAAAATTATTGTGCAAAATAGGGTTATATCTGTGAGGTAAAATTAAAGTAAGGAATCTGATAATGCCATTCACATAGACGTTTGAAGATAATTTAAATAGTCCTGCCAGCAAAGATTAAATTTGTTCAGTCGGTGCTGTGCCAAGTATGAGAGCTGTTCCAGGGAGGCAGTATGGGTTAAACTGTTCAAAATGTCAGTCAGAGTAGGTGTTAAGTGAGTATCCGTGCATTAAACAAATCTTTTGACTTGCATGAATAAAATATGTAAGGAAATAGGACAATAATTAGATGGGAGGGTAATGTCCTTTATCTTTCTTTTGATATGCTGTAATAATTGTGTCTGTCATAGTTTGGGGCAGTTTATTCATATTAGAAGATTCGTGGAATACTTCACATAACAAGGGGCATAGTAGGTCAGCCAGAGGTTTAAAAAATTCAACTGAAAAGCCATCTCCATCGGGGGAATGCTCAGATTTAAGGGAGAAGAGCACCTGATTGACTTCCTCTGCAGTGAAGGGTTTGTCTAGGGAGCATGCCATGTCCTGAGAGAGACAAGGGAGTGTTCATTTTTCAAGAAAATAGTTGATATTTGGAGATTATGTAGAAGAGGAAGGTAAGCATAAATTACTATAAAAGGCTACCATGATTTTGTTGATGGAGGGATTATCTGTATGAATTTTTCCTGACGGGTCCTTTAAAGTGGCAATATATCTTTCCATTTGTTGTGTTCTAAGTCGGTAAGCTAGTATTTTGCTCCCCTTTTCCCCTCCTTCCCAATAGTTATGCTTAATTCTTAATAATGCTACTTAAGTTTTTAGAAAAATTAACTCATTAATTTGCATACATAATTGAAGGATTTCATATTGTAAGCGGGAGGAAGGGTCAGGTGGGGGTTGACTAGATATTGTGCTTGTTTTGTTGTATGTGAATTCTCAAGGTTATTGAGTTGTTGTTCCCTCATTTTTCTCCTTTGTGCTGAAAAGCTAATGATTTCACCACAGAGGGTGGCTTTAACGGCTTCCCAGGTTGTACCCATGGAGGTGTCTTTGGGATCATTACATGCCATAAAATCTTCTATTTGTGTTCTGATCCAGGGTAGGAATTCCAGATCTTTGAGTAGTAAAGGGTCTAAGTGCCAAAAAGGAGATTTTAGAGGAGGGGAATCCCAAGACAGTAGAAGTTTAACTGGGGAATGGTCAGAGATAAGTAAAGGAAGAATAGTTGAATCTATTACATTGGCCGTAACTGAGGGGGAAGCTAACTAGTAGTCTATTCTACTATATGTTTGATGAGAAGGAGAGTAAAATGTATATTCCCTGTCTCTGGGGTAAAAAAGCCTTCAGATATCTGACAGGCCCAAATCTTTCATTAGAAAGGACAGCACAGCTATGCTTTTTGGGTGGGCCTCTTGTGAAGAGTGGCTTCTGTCTAGATAGGCATCAAGAGTGAGGTTAAAATTGCCTCCGATAAATAAAGGTGAATTGACCAGGTTTTGTGAAGTTAAGAGCTGAACAAATTGAGGGTCATCGGAGTTCGGGCATAGATATTGACTAAAGATAAAAGTCCTGAGGAAAGATCAAAAGATGTGATAAGCCATCTACCATCAGGGTCCCTTAAAATATTAGAAAATTTCCATTTCATGTTTCTGTGTATTAAAATAGCTATGCCTCGTTTTTGGGAGGCAGAGGCTGCATATACTTGACCGACCCAATCATGCTTTAGTCTTTCATTATCTGCATCCAATAATTTAGTTTCTTGCAAAAAAGCAGTTTGATTCTTATGTTTTTTAAGATGATTAAGAACTTGTTTATGCTTGCTTGGCACACTGAGTCCCTTGACATTCCAAGTATAAAGTATTAAGTTAGCCATATGGCCTTAAATTAGCCAGTTTGTAATAGGATAGATGGAATATCAAGGGACTCTATTTGCCAAACACCATCAGCAAAGGTGTGCAGATCAGATTGACATAATTAGTAGTTATAGGATGGTTGTAGGTAGGGCTATATAAGATATTAAGAAGGAAATCGTGCATAAGGGTTTTTGGATTCCTTTTTCTGTAGCTCTGGTAGTATTTCAGCTACAATAATTGTAAACATCCAAACTATAGAACAATATAACATTAAGGCCATCTGAGATGAGCAGAGAAGAAAAGGTCAGTCCAAGAAAGAAAAAAAAGGACCAAGGTCACTTCTCTGTTCTCTGGTACATGGATTAGAAACCTAAGAAGATTGGATAATACTATAAGTATGGTCCAATATTCCTTATTGAATTCTCTAGCATAGAACTATATATCAACGCTAGGATATTTTCACAATCTAACCAGTAAATAACTCTAGACCAAAGAGAATAGAGCTGCCTATGACTATAACACTCTTATTAGTCTGGAGTTTAATTAAATGACAGTTATCTTTACTTAATCATCTGTATTATCGAAAGAAACCAATAAACATGTTCTGAATATAGAACTACAGCAAAAAGGAAGGGATGCAGAAAGGAAGAGGAAGAGAAGAGAAAAAAGTTATCTAGTCTACATATGTATTTGTAATATAGAGCTATCTTACAATGGAAAGTTTCAGTAAGATAAGCTCAACAACTTCTACTGTTTCTATAAAGTGATACCATTTAGATTAGTAGCATTTAGTTTACTAGAGTAAATGGTATGTAGAGGGATTAATAGGGCTACTATTCCTTAGGACTGTTATATCTGCACTGAATTAGCCAAAAGAAACTGTAGCAAGGCTAAGCATACTGTGTATGAGATGACTGGCTTGTCCCAATCTCATAGTATACCAGAGCTGGAATTGAGTCCCTCTAAAGAGAGAGAGAGCTCAACCAATAGGATACAAACAACCATGAGGCATATTAAGCACAGCAAGAGGATGTAAATTCATAATACTACAGTTTTCCCCTGATGACTTGCAGTCAGCTTGCAATACTTTATCCTGCAAGGGGGGTGCCTCTACTAAGCTATTTGTATAAGAGACTCATTGTGCTGAAAGACTAAAGCCCATTGTTTAAAAGGCATCAAATTTGCTGTAGTTTCGGGTGACTAACACCGTCTCTCAAGTTCAGTATAGAGTTAAGTTTAACATCTTGTCTAGTCCATGATGAATGGCTCCCTGTAACTGTGAAGAGTTAGGGATAATACATCAGGTAGTTATTAATAGCTGCTTCCTATACAATGAGCATATACAACTCCACCCGGATTGTCCGATTATATGATCAGCCAGTATCATTGTGTAGTCTTGGTTAATAGCAGGCTGAGCTACAAGAGAATGCAAAGTAAGATGCAATGTTATCTGGTGTGTATTAATTGAACACAGCCACCAGGCTTCACACAACACTGGAACTCGGAGCATTTGTAAATTAAAAACCAGAGGTTAACAAGCATCCCTGATGTATATTGGTAGGTACTGAGTCCCAGTGGTGTGAAAATAGCCTGCACAGATGTGTAACTAAAGTAGCACATTACATAGATCACGATCAAAAAGTCTCACACCATATTAACTGTGTATGAGGGGTAAGCATTACACTGAAATATTTAGTTATGAGCTAAAAACATTACTGCATATCATAAATGTCCTTTAAAGGCTGCAATTTGAGATATGAAAGCTAGGCAATTATTGCAGAGGTTAAGAGAGGTTACAGGAAGTCACCTCATATGTTTTAAAGGCGTAGTGTCCCCTTTATTCTTCCCCCTTGCCGCAACGCTTCTTTTTCAGGGGCTCATTTATTTTGAAGGGCAAGCTTGCCACAATATCAGCCCATGAGGAGTCTGCTGGGGTACAGTCCATTTTGGATGCCATGAAGGTGTTCGCTTCTACAGAGGAATCTCTGCAGGGGTTTTGAGAAGAAGGTAGGTCTTGCAATAAAGCATATTTATTATGCACAGGAAAACTTGTTATGATTGTTTTGGCATTACTCAATTTTGGAGCATTCCTGGGTGTATTTTCAGGACTTCAGCACTGGGGTTTGGTGTATCCTGAGCTACAGGATAATTTCTCTTGTACACAATTTGAATGTCTTCTCAGTGGCACAGCCAAGGTATTGGAGGTAGCGGGTTCCACAGCAGAGACTGGGGTGAGAGAAAGTACATCAGCACTTGAGGTAGCCACAGTCGGGGAGGTTGATATTGAGTGAACCGCTTGGGCAGCTGAATCTCTGGGGTGGACTGTGTCATAATTATGCAGAAAGTACATTAAGGACTCTGGTGCATTAAAGTCCTTGTAGGAGCCTCTGATAAAGACCCCGCATAGTCGCGGGATATCTAAGTGAGAAACGTAGGCCTTTTCGATGAATCAGCTGTCTAGCCAGAATAAAAGCCCTTCTCTTTGCAGTTAGCTCTTTGGAGAAGTCGTGATAGATGTAGATCCTAATTGTTCTTTCAGAAAAGTTGACCAAGTTCTCATGATATTTGCAGGATAAGCTCTGTATTGGCGAAATGAAGACATCTGGCTATAACTGGTCTTGACCTTTGTCCTGGAGGTAGTATGAGGCCTAACAAGTGGTGGGAATGCTCTATAATTAGACTTTTATCCATCAGGAGACTTAGAACTTGTGGTAGAGCATGAAGTAAGAATGCAGTCATATTTTTGAGCTCCACTTCCTCAGGGAAGCCAAATATATGGAGATTATTTGTCCAATTTCTGTTCTCTATATCATCCAGTTTATCTTGAAGATCCTTGATGGTACGATCTTGTTGCCTGATCGTAACTTTTAACTCCTGTATTGATTCTTCATTTAGACGAGCTTTGTACTCTGTAGATGCTAGATGAGAGTCGATGGTTCTCAAAGTTAAAGTATTTTGCTGAGTGGCATTCTTTAGATTATTCATGTCGGTAGACAGTTTAGTAAACATTGCTTCTATTTTGTCAAGAGGGCTCAGATGCTTATCAGAGTTAGCCATGATGCAAGGCCTGTAGTCAGTGTCCCAGGAGTTTGAAAGTGGCACAGTAAGCAATAAAGATGATCTATGACTGAGATAACCTCATAAAACTGCTGTAGTATGTCTGATCTACATAGATTCATTGGTAGAACCACATAATCTGGCTTAGATGGCTGCAGATGATGTTAGATTGTAGTAGTTGATGAAGAGCTCTGAGATCAGATGTCCATGCTGCTCGGTGCCAGGCCACACCCCCTGTTTAGTTCATTTTTGAAGTAGTGACTTTTCACTTACCGTAAGTAAGCAGTATGTAATATATTTCTAGATTGAGATCTTCAGCAATATTACTGCAAGCACATTAGAAAAACATCAGTTACAAGTATCAGTATTTATGGACATTGCTTTGTTTAACCAGATATCTGAAGGAAAGACAGATACCATAAGAACTGAAAAAGAACTGTGTAAGAGACTAATGTTGTATGTGACAATTCTATGTCACCTAAGTAACTGAATGTATAGAAAAGGAAACACAGCCGGCTCCATGGCACTATGCAAATATGTTCACTTGGCACATTGGCGACCCAGGTTCACATCCCGAGCCTCAGTGTCAGGAGCGGAGTCTGGCAGAGAGGAAGTTTAGAGTGTTCATGGATGCTTCCCTCCCAGGGGGTGGGTGGGCTTTGGACCACTGTTTGTCAGCCCCTGGAGGTGGCCTGGGGTGGCATTGTTGGTGGCGTGTGGCCTTGAGACACCACCAAACACCCCTGCCACTGGACACTGCCTCATCCAGCCCATTATGGGAGGGGGGAGGTGGTTCAGGAGAAAAGTGGAAAATCCACCACTGGTTGACCAGGATGATGGCCACCGGTCTCCATCACCATGGCAGCCCAGCAGGGGTGTAGCCAGAAATTTCCATTTTGTACACACTCTCTCCAACTGCTGCCCCATCATTAACAAAATTTACAGTTCCTCTCTAAATGCTGCCCCTATAACAAACAAATCAGATTGTTGCCAGATGACCCATCCCATTTCTAAATAGGTGGTACACATATCTATCACCTAAACAATATTAGGTTAAACAGACACTGCTCAGTGGCCTACAGTAACTTAAATAGTACAGATTAGAGTGATAATGTTAAGAAAAAGGCATAAGATTTGCATCTGTAAAACTGTACACAAATGTGTACAATGAGTATGCCTGCCTACACCCATGCAGCCCAGAAGTGTCCGTGCTGACCCTGCTATGCCCGGGATACATACACTATTAGACACCTGTGGGCATTTCTCCTCCCCAGTTACCCCATATAGAAGGGGGCCCACCCGATGAAGGGCTACATCCGGTTACCTGGGGTAATAGCAATGAAGGGGCCAGTAGAAGGGGCAGTGGATGGTGACAGGGTGTGTGGAGGTGTTGGCCTTGGTGGACAGAAGGAGTGGCCAACTGGGGGCTTGGGGAGGAGCAAAAAAAAGGAAGCACTGTATTTAATAGTGCTCTCCTCTATTTCGGGTAAAATGGCCCCTATGCACAAAAGGGGCATAGGTACTCACAAAATGCGTGTACCCAGCCCACGACCCTGTGCACCGCTGACAGGTGCGCCCATACTGTCATTCACCAATGCCAGCCACCTGTCCGTGGCTCCTCCCTCTTGGTGCGCAGGACTCCACAGGGTGGCCGGGGAAGGGGTTGGCATCCAGGGCGGGCATCCAATGAGATGCCCCCCTGGGACCCATAGTGGATCCCACGCATAGGGTGGCACAGGTCTGGAGTTGTGTATGCCAATAGCATGCACCTGGACCCACGTGGCATCCTCCAGATCCAGTGCCACCGCACAGGTACTTGCTGGGTGCTCACCCATCCAGCTGCCCCTGCTGCCTCCTGCTGCCCAGTGGTCAGGGGCAGCACAGTGTGCCCTGTCCTGGTCCTTGGCAACCGGATGCCTGTGTTTGTGGGGGCACGCACCAGGTTATGCCTGTTCCCGGCTGGCATACCCGGCGCCCTCCTTTCGCACCTCTGCAGCCAGCACTATGCAGCTTTGTGAATGCTGCATAGTGCTGGCACATCCCAAGTGTGGAGCTGTCTGCAGCCATGGGGGATCGGGTGCGGTGGGTCTGCGGGTGCCCTCTTCGTGTATGCCACATGGGGGGATGCAGTGGGTGTGGAGTGGTTACTCACCTCAGATACGCATGCATCGCCACTCCGCACCAATCATGCATAGGGCCCAATGTGAGAAAGAAGTTGCATTATTGAAAACAGGAGCATGAATGGTTCCTTAGGTCAGTAAGTCATGTGTCAGTTTTCTTCTTTTTGACAATTCAGGTGATATGAACTGTAGACACTTGTGTTTGGTGGTGTTTTCTAATAATATTAATTTGTGTCTTTTACCATTTATTTACATTTATTCTTGGGAGAAATGGTACCATAAATTATAAGCAAGATATTGATAAGAGAATTTGATTTTATACATGTTATTGTCCTGAGGAAGTAGTAAGGCTATATATCATGACTCTTCAGTGTATGATTGCATCAACTGATGTGTCAGAAGGAGAGATTTTGCTTGCATGTAATAAATACTTAGTAAATTACTGGTTGGGGGTCATGTCTTAGTTGAGTTTATTGTCTAGTAAAGGCTATATGGAGTGATTCTTTCCCTGACATCTGCTTTATATTCCAGGTGCATGGAGGGCCACACTGCTAATGTTTGTGTATTGTGTATCAAGTAACTCACTGAAACAAGTTACTGCAGCACTAGTAAATTCTGCATTTGTTTAATTTTCATGATGTGCAACCGCAACCCTTCTTAGTGGTATGTTAAATTTGTGGTCTAACTCTGGAGCTGTTACTGTACCTGGCCAGGTGACCATAATGGTGACCTTTATAGGCTGACACTCCCAGTGGTGACTGAAAGATCCGCTGATGCACACCAGCTGATTTAAGGAGACTGATCGGATCAACATGCAGCTTTATAATTTATTGACATGTCTCTAATAAGCTGGTTGCAGTGTAGCAAGTCTGTCCAACAAGATTTTTTTCAGTTGGATGACCCCAGCAAACGTGCTGAAACAGCTGACATCCCCGCCATTAGTTGCTGAGAATATTGCCCATGAGCTTTAGTGTGCAAGACCACTGCTAAATAAAGATGTTTGGAGTATGCCAAGTACAGTGCCAAAATCAGGTCTTAACTTGGCAAACACTCAGCCAAGTGTGGTGTCATGAGTGCAGTCCCTCTGTTCAGTAGCAAATACAATGGGGTGATCAATGAAACCATTATACAGAATTAAAAAAAAAAGACTATCAGGAGTGCCTTTGGCAAACCCCTGACCCCAGTAATTTGCCACACATCTTGCCCACAAAGCAAATGTGGAGACCTACACTGGTGCTGGCTGAGATGGCCAATGAACTTAAAAAAAAAAAATTATACAATGTATCAGAGCCAAGGGGGCTGTGGCGAATGCACAGGTGATGATAGCCATAGTGAGAGGGGTTGTAAAATCACACAGTGCAATAGCATTTACAGAGTATGATGGCAACCTCACATTCTCCAGGCGATGAGCATGGTTATTTTTAAACAGAATGTTGTATACAAAGAGAAAAAGGACCAAACCAGCCAGAAAGGCTCCAGTAAACTTTGAGTCATTCTGCTCTGAGTTCCTCACTTGAGTGGCAACAGCCTCCCAGCAAGAGCTAATCCCGCTAGAGCTTGTGATCAACATGGATGAGGCCAGAGTTCAGCCAATGCCATGTTCACCATGGACCATGGCAGAGGGTGGTTTGAAACAAGTGGAGGTAACTGGGTTAGGAGACAAATGACAAGTGTCTCCAGTGTTATCCTGCACCCTGGCCGGGGACATGCTACTACTTCAGCTTATTTACCAGGGGAAAAAAGCAGAAACTGTTTGTCTGCATTTAAATTCCCTAAAGATTGGGCCATGACACAATCAGAAAATCACAAAATCACTGGGCCAATAGTGACACTATGATCGACTACATAGAATTCCAGTGCAATACATGTCATTTTTTTAACAAAAAAAGACCTCCCTGAAGAGCAGTGAACTCTGCTAACAGACTTGCTCTGAATGTACTCAACAGAACAAATCCTGCAAAAGCTCAAGTCAAGCAGCATTATTCCTCTTTTTGTACCAGCGTCTACAGGTCTTCTGCAGCCCCTGGATTCAACAATAAATAAATGTTTTAAAGATTTCCTCAAGGATAAGTTGACGTACTGGTATGCCAGTGCTGTGTCAGCTCATATTTCTCACAGTGCATCAGCATCAGTTGTGAATGTGGATCTCCGCATGATTTCACTAAAAATAAAGCATACTCAGGGGCTCGTCTCAGTGTTTAAAAATATGTGCCTACGCTGAGATGATGTTGTTCGTGTGTTCTAGCTGGCTGGTAATCTGGAGGTACATTCCTCCTGCCTGGATTATCACTCTGGAGATCAACAGGATCAGCAGGAAAAAATGGTGTGAACATTAACACTGAAGATGAACATGAAGGTGGAGACAGAAGATGCAACCAAACTGTGAATGCAGCAGACCACCCAGTCTGCCTGGACCCATGGAACCAAAGCTGTAGACACTGCCACAGAAGTTACTGTTTTTGCTTACAGAGTACTCATGAATTTCTTGACTATTTTTTCTTGCTACAGTAATTCAATGATATTAGTTATGTGTGCTGTAGTATTAGCATTTTCAAAATGATGCAGTGGACTACGTGGCCATGGGGAGATGACAGATGCTAATGCAAAGTTCTGTTTACTGATTATGGATTGAATTCTGAGTACAGATTAATTTCTTTATTTAAATTGTTTGCTGGTGTAATTTCTATAATTCAGCTATGATTCTTTGACATGTGCTCATCAGCGGTAGTGTAATAGTGCTTTTTAGATTATTTTTTAACAACTGTAATTGAGAATGACCAAAACATTGCACTTTAAATAAATTTTCACTAATCACTGCCAGACCACGAACACACTGAACTATTATTTATCTTATTTTAGTCTTTGGTAACTGGTTAAGGCCCACTAGGCACAAGTGCCTGTTTTCAGGGGCCACCTGGAGCACTGGGTGGTTAAGTGACTTGCTCAGAGTCACACAGAATACAAGTGGAGGTTGTGAGAATCAAACTCAGGCCTGGTCTGCTGGATGTACCAAGCTCATTCACACCTCATTCCTCTAACCTCTAGGCTATACTGCCAGCCCAAATAACAGTAGAAATTGTTAGTTACATATGAACATTCGAAGAAGCCAGCAGAAAAAGGCCATTTGGTCTATCAAGTCTGCTCATATTGCGTATTTCATCCCAAACTGGCTTTCTGGGTAAATAAATTATAAAAAAGCAGTAATTGTTTCAGAAAAATAGTCAATTTTTTTAAATTAATTTTTTTTTCTATCTTAAATAGTTTATTTGAATTTTGATGACTGGGTAAGGCCCACTGAGATAGATATATCCCTTTTTCAGGTGCGACCCAGGGGAAATACAGTTCCAATAGGAGAGAAGGCAGTTTACAGAAGAAACTGATAAGCAGTTGCACAGAATAATATATAGGGTAATGTTTGCAATTTTGCATGTAACATTTTGTATTCTTTTTTAAAAACAGTGGGCCTGATTTCAGAATGCATGGCGCAACTCATGGGTGTATGTGAGTTGCACCATGCACCACTACACTACGGACCCTGTGCCCTATTCCAGGACAGGCAGGGTCCCCAGCACCAACGTCCCATGACTTGTGGTAGCTGCAGGGCTGCACCACAGAAATGACACAATGAACCTGAGTGCCGCAAGCGGGAGACCGTGGTAGACAGTTCCCCAGAGCCCCCCAGCCTGAAACATGCCTGAAATCACCTGTGGGCCATGGGGGGTAGGCTTGGTGGCACAGGTGCAAGGGGGGCATGGCGGAACACTGACCCAGGTGGCACCCCAAATGTGGGGGGTGGGGGTCATCACTGTGCTGAGGGGGTGTCCATGGGTCATGGTAAAGTGCATTTCATGGCATTGTGGGGGGCATTCATTGTTTTGCGAGGATGGATGCCCCGTAGACCACCTCCATGCTGGTCTAACCCACAGCACTATAGCGGGACCTGGAATGGCGTACCGGGGTTACAGAAGCCACCCTTTCAGAATAGGGTGCAGGTGCTGCCTTAACCCACCCTTGTGCCATGCCGCAGTGGGTTGTGGACATAGTGGGTGGTGTAGCCCACTGTTGATGCAACCCGCATGCGGCATGGTGCAAGCCACAACTTGGAATAGCAACTTGCATATTGCATGGCAAAAGGTGTGATTTGCACCATAGGGTTTGGTGTAAATCACCTAGCACCATGCATAAGGTGTCCTGGAATAGGGCCCAGTGTATCCGTTACAATAAAATATTTTTTTTTATAATGGTGTATGAATATGAATTTGTATTAACATGTTGTGCATGGCTATATCATTTGATTTAAAGTGTATCAGACATGAAACAGTACTCTTCTGTACGAGGTCATAATGATATCTTTTTATTTTTGTGTTTGAAAAATGGTGACTAGGAAAGGCGCACTAAGTCAAAGCTCATTTCCTGCTGTGAGTTGGGGGAGACAAGGTACAAGGCAACAGCAACATAATGGCACAATGTAAAGAGCAGATAGTGCCCAAGAATACAGGTGATAAAATGCAGTATCAACAGAACAGTAAAGTGTGGGCAGCAGAACAAATCCTGTTACACTGTGTGTAAGAAAATGCATAAAAAAGTATGAAACCCAATGCAAGATCAATTAGACAGTCTGACACAAGGGAGCGAGGGGATAAGCACGGGTCAGGTGGAGGCACCTTTCCAGCTTATAGTGCATCCAGGGTTGAAGGAGTGGTGCAAGCTAGGGAGGCTAATTACATACACAAGCATGTAAAACATAAAAGATTGCACTGGGGAGAAGTTGTCTTTAGATTAAATAAATTGAGACAAAGCAAAATAAATCATCATCATAGCTATTTAATACCTAGTGAAACATGGAGAACAACTAGAGACAAAATTCGTTGCTTTAAGCACAGGGATTCTTCATCGGGAGTGTGAACAACAAAGAACCAATTCATTTAAATACACAACTGTTACAAGTATATAATATGATTATACTTACACTGAAGTGTAAATAAAAAAAATACAATTTTGGTTTTTGCAGAAATTATTTCACATAGTGACTAAAACACACAAAAGGAAATTGTGATAATAAGCTGCTCAATTCTAAGGCTTGCTGGACCTTTGAGAATAAAAAAAAAAATATATAATAATTATATATTTTTTAATAATATTATTTTTATCCTTTCAGTTTGGACTATATTGATGCTTGAAATTTAAACATTGCATATAATCGCATGGTAAATAAATGCATATGTTCGGCTCAAATCTACTGTAATATGCCAAACATAAATGTGATGATTCTGAGAGGCACCCTGAGGAAGAGGCATTTTGCCTTGAAGCGCTGGGGCTCATTAGCTGGTCATCCTGCCACAGAGCTTTAATTATTTATTGTTTTATATTTGGCACAGAGAACTTTCTATAATCTGTAATAAACTATTTCTGACACAACATGAGTGCTTGCCTTGTGTGCTTTCCTGGATTCTTGTTTGCCAAACACCTGGTCCTAGCTGTGAGCGCTGCCTTGCTTTGCTTTAAACTTAGTCAGGTGGAGGCATAACAGGAGCAGGATGGCACAGAGAGAAGAAATTGAGGGAGAGATTGCGTGGAAAGCAGAGAGCAGAGGGGAGATTGTTCCAGATGGAGGAGAGGCGATAGGTGTAAGCAACCTCTACAATGCCTTCTGTCACGTTACTACTAACCTCCCCCTCATACTTACCACTGCTCCCTCTACTCCTCCCTATCCATTGCCTCCCTACCATCATACCACCAGTCCCATTGTGCCTCCTTCATCTCCAAATTCTGGTTTGGAACCCTGCCATCTTTTCTTACCTCACTCCTTTCTCCCATTCCCTCTGTTTCATACTCCCTCTGCTCCAGGAATCCTCACTCCTTTTCCCTTCCCAACCCTTACACCTCTGCTGGACAGTCAGCCATCTCCTATCTCCTTCTCTCTCACTGGAACCTGCACATTTACTTTCTCTGTTTCTCCCCCTTCCCTGTCTCCCTTAGTCACCAGCTAAAATTTCCTGATTCCACCTGCTCTTGTTATCCCCTTCCCTGATCCTTCCATGATGGGGCTCCTTCAATCCCTGTCAATGGGCCTCCTCCTGGGTTTTACCTCAGCCTGTATCATGCTCCTTCTTTCCTTTTATAAATGTGTTTATTTTAGCTCTGTTTGCTTTTATGTGCACTTGTACTTTGTTTAAATTGTACCAGTCACTAATACTTTGTTTTATTTTTGTATTTCCTATTCCCTTTCCCCAGGTCACACCTGAAAATGATCCTTGGTTCAGTCTCTGAACAAAGAACATATGAGGCAGGGGGAATAGGACAGAGGAAGAAGGAGGGGTGGGCAGGAAGAGACCTAAACCAGTACTTGGAGGTGAAGGAAGCACAGTGAGTTAGACAAGGCAAGGAGAGAAGAAGAATAGAGAGAGAGAGATAGAAGGAGCAGTGATGAGTACAAAAGGGGGCATTAGTAGCAAAGTGGCAAAATGTATTGCAGAGGGTGTCCAGTTGGCAAGGGAGGAGGAGACGGTAGTGCTGTAGACCACATCTGCATAGTTAAATATAAGAAGCACCATTTTAGTGACCAATTCCCAGTGAACCTGGGGGGATAAGGCAATATTTGGTACAGTACATGGCACCAAGTTTAGGGCACAGTTTGGAGTGGATGGTGTCAATGTGAGCAGATAAGCTGAGCCTACTGTCCAGCCACACACTGAAGTATTTGAAGCAGGAAACTGCTTTGAGGGGGAAGCCATCCAAGGTGGTAAATATTGAGGGGAGAAGAGCCTGGCCAGTTTCTGGCTGGTACTGAAGGTGATTGACAGGGTTTTCTTTGTGTTGACCCAGAGCTGGTCAGATTGTAACCAGGATAGGACACTACTGAAATAGTGATGAAGCAATTCTTCCAAAGTTGAGGATGAGGCACCTGAGGTGAAGATAACTGTGTCATCCACATACAAGTCAATATGCAAATTGGCACAGATGGAAGGGAGGTAATTTAAAGAGAAGGAAAAATAGGATGGGACCCAGAATGAACTCTTGGGGGACCCCTGACCAGATTGAAAGGGTGGGATAGGGCACCTCCAACCTGAGCCAAGTGGATAGGACCTGAATCAGTCAACAGGAGAGACAAAGAGACCAGCTGAGCTCATCTTCTCCAGGAGGAGCAGGTGGGCTACTGAATCAAAGGCCTTTGTCAGTTTGAGGAAGATAGCAGCTGTGGTAAGTCCCTGTTCCATCCAAGTGAGAATGGACTCAATGACATACAGTAAGAAGGAAACTGTGGAGTGGTGCCTATGGAAGCCAGACTGGAAGGAATAGAGAAAATCAGTAAGTCCAGAGTAGATCAGCTTCCCCTGCAGCCTAGTGAGAGTAGAGAGGAGGAAGATGGGTTGAAAGTTACCAGGAGAGGTGGGATCACCCCCTTTGTTGATGGGGAGAACCTTAGCAAACTTCCAGGACTGAGGAACAGCACCAAGGGAGAAGGAGACATTGAGAAGGCTGGTGAGGGAAGAAGCAATAGCGGGGGCCTAGAGATGAGGTATCTTTGGGTCCAGCCCATTGGGACTAGATTTGGAGGTTCCAAAAGGAGAGAGCTTGCTGAGTCTCCGGGGGTTGACAGGAGAGAAGTGAAACCCCTAAGATGGGTGAGACAAGAAGTGAGGATTGAGTAGTATTAGTAGTAATAACATTTATTTCTTAGATGCCTGTTCCTGGGGGCTCTGAACACCTTACAATACAATCATTATAGCAGTAAGACACATTTAAAATAATTAAAACATGCACAGTGATAAATGTGCAAAATACATGGGTAAAGTAATGCTACAGTCAGTATATCTATACATAAAATGGTGGCTCAAGAATAGAAGGGAAAGATCATAGTCACCAGAGGTCTCCTTGAACAGGAAAGACTTTAGGACCCTCTTAAAAGCATCAATCGAGGGGGTTTCCCAAAATGAATGAGGCAATCTGTTCCACAGAGTACATTCAGCTATCGCAAAGACTAGATCCCTGGTTGTTTTAAGCCTAGCTTTGGGAATTACGAGATGATTCACCTCGAAGGAGCAGAGGGGACAAGTGGTCCAGTAAGGAGTCACACAGTCTTTCAGGTAGTCAAGCTCTGGTCCATATAGGGCCGTACAGGTAAGTAACCCGACTTTGAATGTGATATGCCACTTCACCAGCAGGCAGTGCAGTTCACATAGGACTGGGGTTATATGACAGGATCTAGAAAAGAACATCATTAACCTGGCCACAGTGTTCTTCACCAGCTGCAAGCATTGTAGGACACCAACACTCACCCTGAGTAATAGAGCAATATAATAGTTGACCCTGGACATGACAAACATATATACCAGTGAGGGCAGGTCTTTGGGGGGAATCAAGGCTTTAAGCTGGGCAATGTTTCTAAGAAGGCAAAAGCCACTCTGGACTACAGCTGACACCTGAGCCTTAAACGTCAGCCACTCATCCAGAATGACACTTAGATTCTTCATCTTAGCAGAGTCCTCCATTCTATAGGAGGTCAGCACAAGGCCAGACTCCACCATGATAGCCCTGACACACCACCTCTGACATGGCTCAAACACTAATGCCTCCATTTTATCTGGGTTAAGTCCTAGCCAACTAGATGACATCCAGTTCTGGATCTCAGCCAGGTACACATTTAGCACCTCAACCATATCCAGCATCCCGGGTACAAAAGACAAGTACAACTGGGTATCATGTTCATAGCAGTGAAAACCCAGGTTGTACTGTCTCATTATCTCTCCCAGGGGTAGCATGTACACTGCAAACAACATGGGTGAGAAAATTGAACTCTGGGGTACACCATAAATCAGGGGCTTCAGGAGTAAGGAGAAATTCACCATTACTACCTTTTGCATCCTGTCCTG
Source organism: Neoceratodus forsteri (assembly GCA_016271365.2). Classification (NCBI taxonomy): domain Eukaryota; kingdom Metazoa; phylum Chordata; order Ceratodontiformes; family Ceratodontidae; genus Neoceratodus; species Neoceratodus forsteri. Next base: position 454,837,230 of record CM057451.1, on the reverse strand, counting down.
GAGGAAAGACTCAAACTAGTAGATAAAAGTGCTGATGAGTCCCCCATACTCCCTGAGTTGATTCAACATCAGCCCATGGTCCATAGTGTGAAATACTGAGGAGAGATCAAGAAGGATGAGAATTGACCATTCTGCACTATTCCTCACCCTGATAACCTCATCATGTACCCTGACCAATGCGGTCTCAGTGCTGTGCCATGACCTAAAACAAGACTGGAGAGATTCAAAGATGTAAAAGGCTGTGAGGTGTTCCTCAAGCTGCAGTGCCACCATCTTCTCAATAGCCTTACACATAAAGGGGAGGTTAGAGGCTGGTCAGTTAGAGACCAGTCTATAATTCCCCAAGCAATCATGATATAAAGATGTTTTCTTGAGGAGAGGCCTCGCAAGCACCTTTTTCAATGTTCCAGGAAAAGACAACTCCACAAGAAGCAACAGACTAACTTGGTGTACACCAGACCCAGAAATCTCACCTATCTCACCAATAGGTGTTTTGGGCCCAGGTCTAGTTCACAAACTGCAGGCTGCTGCTCAAATATCACTGGATTGACCTCTTCCACCAAAACTGATCTAAACTATTCCCAGACCTGAGGAGGGCATGTAGACACACCCCGCTCCACTCTGCCTGATCAGAATGACTTGACTGGGGAGAACCCTGACAGAATTGGGGACACCCTGTCGGAGACAAACTGAGCAAACTCTTTGGACTGTGCAAAAGAGGTTACTGTCACCAGTTGCAGACAGGCTGGATTTAACAATCGTCTATTTGGCAGAGCTTAGCTGGTCAGTTTCTCCCTGCCACAATCTCTCTGGATAGGAGTGTTGCCTTCTTATGGGAGATTGTCCTTTGATACTCACCATAGTGAGTACTGAGAGTCAGTCCATCCTCATAAGGCCTAGACCTCCTCAATCAACAAATAGAGAATGGGTTTGATAGGTGGCAGGAGGAGAAGGAGGGGGGAGAGCACAGGTAGTGAAAATTCATTGAAGTTAGCAGTGACCAAGGAGGGAGCAGTGATAGGTGAACCATTCACAAGCAGGACTGGGGAGAAGAAGGAGGACTGTGTGGCGGGTCAAAAAGGGAGTGAATAACCTTGAAGAACTTTGCAGGGAATTAAGGTTATTCTGAAGGTTAGTATTGAAGTAATTTGATTTTTGCTGCCCATGAAGCCTTGGTGCAGGAGTTTCTTAGCTTCCTGTAGGTAAGGAGGTCTGGACTGCAGCGAGACATCTTGTAAAAGGCCATAGCAGAGTTGTGGGACTTACACAGGTCTATGAGGTCTCTGTGATCCAGGGATGTTGGGTGCCCTTGACCTTAGACTTTCTAAGGGGGGCATGCTTGTCCCACATGTATAAGAATCTGGAGTAGAACAAAGAATGGGCTATGTCAATATCTGCAGTAGAAACGATGGTAGACCAGTCAGTCGCTGCAAAGGCTCTGAGGAGGGAGTCAATTTTTAGTGACCAGAGCAAACTAGACTAAATATATGTTGGAGGTCAGGGGGGAGTGAACTTTTCTGATACAGTATGTTATGCAATGGTCACTGGTGGCATTTGGCATAATACCAGCTGTGACTATATGGTGAGGATGTAAGGATAGAACCCACTGCACTAAAGTATGGTTTGAAGAGTGTTGATTATGTCTCATGGGCTCAGTGGTGAGCTGTGAAAACTTAAGTGATTCAGTCCTCTGGAAAGTCGACCTAGAGGTAGGGGAGAGAAAATTAATGTTAAAGTCCCCTAGTAGAGTGAGTTCACCAGAGGAAGAGTGAGTGGCAAGAAAGGAGAGGATGTCGATAAACATGGGAGGAGAGACTTTAGGGGAGGTATTGATAACACCAATGAAGATGGGTATGGAGGAGAGAATGGAGAGTTTGCCTAAGAAAAGCTCATGGGAAGAGGGTACAGATTCCCTAAGAGAGATAGAGCAGGTAAGAACCTGGCAGACATAGAGGGTGAAACCACCCCTTCATTTATCATGGTCCTGCCTGAAAAGTTTGCAGTTTAAAATTAGGCTGGAGTCAGGAATTGTGGGAGATTACCAAGATTCAGAGATGCAGAGTAGATCAGGAGAGTGCTGGGTAAGCCAACTTTCAGGAGGTCGACTTCAGGAAGGAGTCTTCTGGCAATGGGGTGGATAACACTAAGACCTTTATGGAGAAGAGAGAGGGTGGAGCCATGGGAAGAAGAGCCAAAGTTAGATTCAATATTGCCAGCTAGGAGAAGAAGCAGGATGAGGAGCAGAAGGATAGAGTGGGACTTATGTCCACGGTGATAGTGGTGGTGGGGGGAGAGGGGATGGGGAAGTGGGAGAAAGAGAGAGGAGAAAAAAGGATATATGGAGGAATTCAAGATTTAAGAAAAGGGAGGAGAAGACCAGGGTAAATATAAGGGAGAAAGGAAAGTAAGAGGGGAGGCACATGAGGGGTTGGGGGGAGGTGAGTGGGGGAAAGAGCAGGTAAGGAGTAAGAGGAAGGTGACAGAGAGGGGTTAAGTGCATGATAGACAAATACAAAGAAGAATATCAACTTACTTATCTTGATACAGTAATTATTTTAAAAAGGGAATTTCTATTAGTCTGAAATACAAGAAATGTATAAAGAATAAAATTAGAATCCATAACCAAGGCGTGGATTTGGATACTATTTCAAGGTCTAGATTCTCACCTTGGTATGTTTTAAATGAAGCTTGGTCTGGCTATAGTTTCTATCTGGACCACATCTCGGATCCTAGAAAAATAAATGCTTATATGTGTTATAAGTCTGAGATTTTTCCCAATAATGTACTGTTTGCTAGATTTGCCCATATTCCCAATACTTCTGAGGCTCCCTGGTTATGCACTGGAGTAGGTATAGAGAATGTGTATCATGTTCTTTTTAAATGCTCATGGTATGAAAAGCTACATATTACAGTACATGGATAAATAGTATATTGTCAGATCTAAGCCACTGTATATTTCAGATGATCCTCTTAGCTTTCTTTTTACAGCAAATTATACTATTATAAATAAACTTGTGAATTATTTTTATATCATAAAAAAGGTTAGGAAGGGTAAACCTTATAGTTATCCAGGGAAAAGCTTTGAATGACTGAAATATGATTTTGTTGAGATCATGGTTAGGTTTGAGCCCTAAGGAACATATTTCCATATTTGAGATTTCCAACTTAAAGGGCCCTCCCCCTTTTCCTGTTTAGATTAAATGCAGTTCACTGCATTTTCTAATGCTTTGCCCTTATGGGACTCCAAATGTGAACTATGCTGGGGTCTCACAGGGTCATGTGCATTTTTTGTCCCAGTCAGTTCTTCCTTCATTAGGATTTGTGATTATCAGAGTGACTCTTATTTTACATGCCTTTAGGATAGGCATTTGTCCTAGCCCTGTTCCAACACTCAGATTAGGAATTAAATTGTTATGATATTGTGGATTACTCTTTTTACTTATATGTGTAGTATTTATTATATGAAAGACCCGGATATACTATGTGTGTTTTACTCATTTGCAATCTTTCTCACATGTTTTTGTTATGTATGGTCAAATCTGTAGTTATGTAATTTGTGTTAAGCTGTAATGGCATGTTGCTGATCATTAAAGCATTTTGACTGACTTATTATAGGCAAACAAGTCAACCCTGAGCAAGTCACTTAACTTCCCTGTGCTCCCAGGTTGCACCTGTAAAAAAGCTTTCAGCTTAGTGTGTCTCACCTGGTTAAATAACTAAATTAAAAAAAAAAAAAAAAAAAAAAACACAAAGGTATGCAGACCTATAAAACACTCAAATTAGAAACAAGCTGGCACAGCACAAAATGACATCCAGCTTACTAGGAGTAGCAAGGCAAACTGTAGGCCCTGAACTATGTAGCTACCCAGGAGGGGAGCTACTGCAAGTTAAGAGCTGGGAAGGTGGACCAGGCAAATTATACAAATAATATGAATCACACAAATAAATTACTGAGCTCACTGAGTTACGTAGGCAAGCTGTACAAGTCACACAAATAGGAAGAGCACTGAAAGCTCACCAAATATGTGAAATGAAATTTGCAAATAGGGTCCACTGAGATAAGGTATAACTAGGAGTTAGAACAAACACCTAAAAATGAAGCAAACCTGAGAAGTACAACAGTGGAGGAGAACAACAGATTATTAGGATTCCTAATGATCACAACAAAGGGGAAGTGCTGAGAGGGTGCAACCTATGATTTAGAGCAACAGTCTTAGTAACAGTACACATCTATGTAAATAATAAACTATACAGGTACATCCAACAGAGGTTAGTTAGCCACTTCTGAAGTTGAGTCCCCTTTATGTTACAAAGCTAGCCCCAACTACACACAATTATCTTACTTTGAAAAACATGCTCCATTTTACTACTTCAGAGTCATCTGTTGTGCATGGTGAGGGTGCTGTCCAACAGTCTACACTGACATTTGAAAGAAGTGTTTCATAGCAATCAATGTTGCTCAATGATCACCAAACTTTATAAACACAGAAGCAGAAATTCACAGGGATTTGAGCTTCTACCTCTACGATTTGATGGTGTGTCCCACATTATACTGCTTTCCCACAATTTTTGGGGATATTCTCCCATCAACAAAACTAATCATTTATGCTGAAGGAAGCTTAAGTGGTATGCCAATGCAAATGTACTGGCACTGTGCTGCAGAAAATATGCTGATATTCTGAATCATCTAAAGGGACACTAACATAAGTGCTATGGCAGAACTTTTTCCCTTAAACACACATTTCATTGGGAATGTTTTAAGAGTTTCTTACTCTATCCTGATGTGTTACACTACACTTGCCAAACATGAAGATGCTACCAGCGTTACAATTTAATAAAACGGAAAACACTATAATAACGCTATAGAATGCAAGCAGATAAAGTCATTGGTCCAGACCCACTTTGAATACAGTGTATCATTTTGGTCCCCATACCCAAGGAAAGACAATGCATGATTAAGAATGTACAGAGGAGGGCAACCAGTATGGTTGAAGGTTTAGAAAATGCTGGCTGTGAGAATCAGTGGACAGACTAGGGACTGTTCTCTATGCAAAAAATGAAGAACCAAATTGGACAGGATCACATTCTTCAAATTTGTGACAGGAATAATACAATCAGAGCAAATTCAGCTTTCCAGAATGCACACAGATGAAAAAAACATGGAGGCACATGAGGTCATTGCAGTCAAATGCAAGGAAACTGTCAGGAAGAATTACTTCACAGAGCATGTGGTGGACACTTGGAATAGACTTCCACTCTAGAAGGTATTAATTAATACTATAACAGCCTTCAAGCTCAGACTCCACAAGTATGGTACTTTGAAGAAAAGGGTTGACCAAGTTTCCCAACAGAGCTAGTGCAAGGGAGTAACTTGATGAACCAATGTTTTTTTCTTCCTTACTCTATCTCTGTTTATTTATACAACCTGGCTTTGCAATAAAGCTTTGTTCATCTATCTTAGTTAAAATGTACTTGAAATTTTATGTTGCATGTAGAAATTTTCTATTGCACGTTTCAAGCTGTAACTATGTTTGAACACATTACATCTACAAACACTCAACACAAATTTACCAAAACACACTGCAATGTTACCAAACCTGTTTATGCTACTCATCTCTCAACAACTTTTGTTTACATTTATTATCTCAAGTTCATACAAACTTTTTTGATGCTGATATATTTTTATTTTCATTATGTTGTGGTTCTGTGTTTTGGTTTCTTCATATCAAGTTGCAAACCAACATACTGTAAACTATATAGCCTTCAACTTAGATGGACAAACTTCAACCACAGAGTCAGTTTTAGATCCATAAGGCATTTCTTTTGACTATTTTATGTTAAGTCCTTGAGTTACAGTATTTATTAAAAATGTTCCCAAGTACATTCAAGATCTTGTTCATTGCAGATCAAAATGGCTGGAGCAGACAGTGTTAACCATATATTATGCTTCCAGCACTGAATGAAAAACTACTAACTGCAAAGCTAAACATCTTTTGTCAAAATACTGCACTGCATGATGGCTGGGCCAGAAACTTGTATTTAGGACTGATCCAATATATATTTATTTATCAATGTATTTGTTTATTTCAAATGTTTTACCAGGAAAGACATACTGGGATTGTATCAGCTCATTTCCAGATATGTCTTAGAGGGTGAGAGAGCAGGGAACAATAGTGCAAAAAAAAAAAATATTAGCAATAAGGTACAGTACACACATAATTAAAACATGAACTTATTAGTATGGCATGGCAAGCCTTTGTTCAGGCATACTCAGTTTGTCAAGAGCAAGTTACATGACAAAAAGTATTGGTTGGCAAACAGAATGAACTCTAAAAGAGTCAAACGGTCCATTCTGGAGGCAAAATAAAGTACTCATTTTCTGCCATAGCATTGTTTTTCCACCCAAACTAGGGTCTAAAAAGCATTCAGCTATATGCAGAATTTGAACAAGATAAAATGGTCCAACTAAACTTATAATCTCGTCTGGAGAGTTTTCTTATTGAAAAGGATGCAAAACTGCATTTATAATGATTAACAAGGCACCAGGACAAGCTATAAATGCTTGCTCCAGCTGTGACTTGCATACTTAAAATACTGTGTGGCAGAATTTACCAAGGAGTTTTCCTGGTCTAGCCAAACAGAACAATACAATAAGAGCAAATACTGTATTTCTTAGAACTAAGCTGCTTTTTGCCTTAGTTAACTGTTCTAGCTATATCCCATTGTATTTTTATATTACCATTTTGTTGGTTTATCACAATTACACTGCTATAAGTACAACATTGACAAGCAACAAAACATCCTAATACAGAACATTGTGAAAACATTCAAATCCAGCATAACTTGATATCTGTGATATCGTGCAGAAAGGATAACCTCACACTCACTCGCCAGACAAGTTGTAATGTGTAAAGTGGAGTTTCCGTGATTAAATCTTCTTTATTACCTGCAGCAAAGTTAAAAAGCAGCCAGCAAGCACAGAGTCTCAACATTTTGTGCAGCCATGCTTTGTCAAGAGATTTTACAACTGTCTGGTGAGTAAGTGCAAAGTTTTTCTTTCTGCTACTGTTCTTAATACACTGATGTACTACCTTGGACCCTAGAGCTGTCTTTGCCCTTTGTGAACTATGATATCATATTGAGTATCTTGTAGCCTAAAAGAAATAAAAATGAAGTATGATATTATTCCATCGATGTCTGTTATAGACTCACTTCAGATACTACAGTACAAGCATGAGAGAAGGGCTTGGACTGACAAGGATCCCCCAATCCAACAATCCCAGTACAATTTCCATGGAACAAAATCCAAATGGTGAGGCAGAATATATAGCAAACATTTTTCATGGATTCTCAAATAATGCTAATTCCCCCTCACTTTGTGCAGCAATTTTTCCATATGATATATCTTTATAGCTGCCATAATGTAGCAGCTATATCCCAGTCTAAAGCACATTTTAAAGAGCAGTTGATGCAATCAGAGAAGGCAAGTAACAGCTGGGTACTAACTGCCTTGGGGACTAGATAAACAGTTTAAAATATATTTTAATAGAGTACCTAATTAGATAAAAACCTCTGTGGGACCATGTAACAACTTGAAATGTATTTTTAGGGTGTGTGTGTGTATGTGCGTGGAGTAGTTTTTCTTAATATTTTTTGTTTGATTATCATCTTGCCTCTGTAAAGTGTTTCAGCTGAGGGGGAGGCCTGGTGGATATTGAAAATAACATTCCACTTTACCCATGTCCTGGCTGCACTCAGCTAGAAGGGCATTTGTGTAGACAATCCAGTTCCTGTCCTATAAATGTTTTGAATAGAGTTAAACTTCAAAGGGCTGGATCTCTTTCATAACAAAGAGACATGTTTTGAAGGTAAATAGGGTTTAGGCAGAACAAGACAAATACCTGCTGGGTAACCACACAGGGAGAACAAAAGGACTAAGTCTGGAATCCACATAACCAGGGTCTAAATAGCTAATCTAGTTTAGGCCTGTTCTCAAAATGAATGGTCCCCAGGGAACAAAGAAGTAGCTGAACCTGTAACATCAGAGAAGCGTGTATGATGATGTGAAGCAGTGTGACAGCCAGCTGAAGGCAGTCATTGTGTGCAGTGGCTCTCAGAGCTCAGTTATGAATCAGGATTTTGAAGGAACAACATCATGGACTTGAGTCTGTCATAACTCACGTGTTGGGGTACGTGTTTAGGCTGCTTAAAAATTAGATAGCTGTTAGTTAGATTTTTCCTGTGCGATCACTGTCTTTTTCAGAAGTCTTTATTTTTATCTCTGTAGGAATATTGTTTTCCCCATAGTGTGTAATGTGTATTATCCTATACCATGTTTAAATATAATACTGTTATTATATACCTCATGCTTTCTGTAACAGAGTCATTTCAAGTATAACTTAACAGGAGTAAACTGGCAAGTCTGTGATTCATTTCTAAAAAGGCAGGCTACAGTTCCATATCTAAGCAAAAGTGTTCTCAGCTGTAATGGAATGGGTGGGTCATTTGCCCTTTGGTGAGGAGCACTGTACTGTGTGTGAACAGTGGCTCTTGTAGGATTTGGATGTAGAGACACTCCAGCGAGGTTGCATTGAGTGGTGGCAGCATACTGAGGTAACCCTTTCAGGAGTCTGACGGGTTGTGAAACTGGTAGCAGTCATCCAGACTGAGTTCTGGGTGTGAACTAGTCTATGACAAACCCATTTGTAGTCAGCAAACTTTGGAATCTCAGGCTGTAGCTCTGCCCCCAAAGCAGCATTATGATGATTCTAAGTGAGGCTCAGCTACAGAATACTCAGTGTAAAGTGTAGTAGAATGGGAAGGGGGTCTGTTTATGCTAAAGTTATTCAAGTTAGCAGGCCCCCTTTTATTAACCATGATACTACAGCCAAAAATAAAAGGTGCCCTGCTAAATTACATAAAGTGACATAAACACCCCCTCCCCCTGCACACACGAATACTATTGCACTGTACATTAAGGAGGGGCTCCTATAAAGGGTTTTATCCAAATCATAGCTCTATGAAAATATTTTTTAAACTGCTTATTTGGACCCAGAAGCAGGTAGCACTCTGAAGTGACTTCTCTGCCACAGGTTAGGAAAAGCATCAGCAGCTCTTTAAGGAAGCTAGACTGGCACAGACAAGTATAATAAAGTGTAGACTATTGCCTGTGGATTCTGAGGTTGCAAAGTAATTAATTATTAAGTGCAAGGCATATCAGGGTCTTGTGTGACTTATACCCCATCAGATAAAGCATGTGGTGTCAATGTTCAACCTCCTCCCAGGAGACAAAGCAATGAAAACTAAACAGAATACAATTAGTGTGGATTTGATTTTATCAGAGTTTGTTTTATGAACCCAGGTACTAGCTGTGACTGGACAGAAATCATGATTGTGATTTCTGGTTCTAAACTGTTCAGAGTAGAGAACTGTAGTATTATGTATAACATTATCTTTATCTTATCCAAAAGTATCACCCATCTGCCTCCCAGTTGTAAAGGAGTCATCAGTCACATTAAGCTGCAGTGTGCTATGACTTCAATGCACAGCAGTGATATCATCTTTAGGGTTCTTTTCTCACAACAGTTATGCAGTGGTAGCAAGTGACATGTTGCAGAATATCAAGATGTATCATGTTATATCACTGGAAATCCCCATTCATTTGACTGAGATTTCTTTAATATTCCCCTATTATACCCAGATCTATGCAATGAAAACAAAAATATAATTTTGCAAATAAATGCATTTATTTTCATGGTTGACAGGCCTAAACTGAAAATAAATTATTTATGTTAATGCTATGTGGGCCATCAGCATTTATTCCCACTTTAGGTTGGTCACAAAGGAAATCTGAATCAATGGGGGAACAGCTAGCACAAGGCCTGATGACATCACAGTCGACTCTGCTGCACTCCAAATACAGCAAGAAATCCAACAGAAACAGGTAAATCATCATCAAAAGAGCAAATCTGAAAGCTGTATAATTTCAAATACATAGTATAAGTTGGATACACAATGGTCACACTCAGAATATGACATTTATCATCATTTGTGAGGGGGCAGATTTTGAGACTGTTAAAGTAAGGTAGCAATAGACCAATACCCTCAAATGAAGATAATGTTGTTTTAAGGAGCACCTTTTCTGGTACTCACCTTGGCACCACAGAATAGTATTAGGACCCTCTGAATTGCAGGCTGCTTTAAAAAGAAAATTCATAGATGGCTTTAGGGATGGAAGAGATTTTATGTTGGCTCCATGGAATTGAGAGTTTGATCACTTCCACTTCCCTATTCAAAGCCACACCCTCACAGTCTCGCATTTGTGCTGCAGTAGTCTGGAGAACATGGGAGCATGATCCATTGACTTCAATGAGCCTTGTTGTTAAAACATGGTTTTTGGTATTCTAAGTGCATGATTTGTAGAAATCAAGGCCACCACTCAACTAAGAAAGGCCTTCTCAGTTGTGCAGTGGGCTTGATTTGTAAAATATCAGGCATATAGAATATTGAAAACAGTGTCTTACATCAAGCTCCATTGAGGTCAATGGAATGTGCTGCCACACTCTCCTGGCTATTGTATCACAAAACGTGAGAATGCGGGGGCATGGCTCCAAATAGGGAAGTAGAAGGGATTGTGCTCTTAGCTCAACAGAGCCAAAATACAATCCCTTCTTTCCCTAAAGCCAGATAATGAAAAAAAATATTTTAATGCAACCTGCAATTCAGAGGAGCCTACTGATCATTCTGGGGCTGGGGAGCGGGGAATTTGAGAAAGAGCATGAAAGGTGCTCTTTATGTCACCCCATGTCACATCCCTTATATATAGAGCATCTTATCACTGGCTAGCACTGTACAACATGAAAACTGCCAATGCATATATTCTAGGTGTGAGCCTAAGCTCTGGGACATAATTTCTAATTCTTTGATGTTCTAAAAAAAATTCTTCCTGTCATGTACTGTCACGAAAACATATATTGTGCTTTTCAAGTAGACATTTTAATTAACTTTATAGGGTCACATTAATTATCCACAGCTGAGTGGTTTCTTGTAAAATTGAGAGTTTCAATAGGGGTTGTGGTTACTCATACTGTATTTGCATTCTTTTTGATCTGGTAAGTACATTTCTATGTGCATTACTTTAAAAGGTCTACTGCAGAGACTCTGCTGTTTAAAGACACTCAGTAACTATCTACTTTTAGGGTTAGAAGAAATATTTTCTGTATCCCTTTAAAACTGGCGTAAATTGAATTTATGGACAGTTTGGTTCCATAAAACATAACTGGTGAGGTAGAATCAATTAGGCATGATTGGAGTCACCAGAATTCCTCACCATTGCAAACCAATACACACAGATCACATGCAGATAGATATACTTATGTTCAAGACAGATGATAATTCATGTACGAATGTCTCTAGCAATGAAAGCCTCTTGTTATATCTCTCTAATCCAGTTGGCATACTTACCAGGAGCCCGCAATCAGAATCAAATCAAGAATCCTAAGTCCCAAAAGCAGGAGATGTAACCCTTTTGTTAAAAGAAACTTGCCATTGGCTCAGAGATTAGACTGTACATTTAACATTCCAGCTTCTTCTGTTTCTCACATCTGGAGTGGTTTATTACAGCATCTTATCTCTAGTTGGCACTCCTCACAGACACAGCAGCTTTTTACCTGCACAACATCTCATAAACATGCTGATTCAGGGCCACCAAGGTAGTTTGTATGAGGAGCACCTCAATGCACTGAACAAGGACTCACTGGAGACCAGAAAGAAGAAGGGACATATGATAGAAACCTTCAAGTTCCTAAAAGAAATAAACAAGGTGAACTATGAGGAGCCTTTTAGCTTGAATGCTAGTTCGATGTCACAGCGTCATGAATGGAAACTGACAGGAGGGCGGTTCAGAAGGGGCATGAGGAAGCATTAGTTTATAGAAAGGGTGGTGGAGCCATAGAACAGTCTACCAGACAAGGTGGTGGGTGCTAAAACAGCTGCCAGTTTCAAGCATGGTTGGGGCAGAGTGCAGGGTATAGTGGTCACTTGGGGTGACAGAATTGGGAAGGAGAAAGGGATGGAGGAGGGGAGGGCTAGGACCCTGGCTGGACAGTAGGTCTCAGGATCAGATAGGAAACTCAGGCAGACTAGATGAACTGTTGGTCTTTTTCTGCCATCATTGTTTATGTTTCTATGCAACACGTGAATAATGTAAGGTGTTCAGCCAGCCACAATTATTTCTTTTCTGTCCTAGTATATTACTTGGCATATTTGGAATTCCATTTACATTACTTCAAAATGGTCAATTTAATGTCCTGCAAATCCAAACCTTCCTCTCTGTAATCCCAAAAGCAGTTCCCCAGCAGTCTGGAAGAGGTGTAACTATTTGGCAGAGTGGGCTGCATATCTGCTAGAATAATCATTTCTATTATTAGAAGTACAGCAGATGTCATCAAAACAATAAGAAAGCAGGGCTTTTGCTAAGTGATCAATATTAGTCCATCAACCAGTTACCTAGAGCTATAAGGGGCCAGTGCTCAGATTCTAGGCCAGATTTCTAAACGTTCTGCAAACCTCAGCTTAGTAGCTGGAGTTTCTGGGATTCAGAGTCACAGTCTGTGTGCCTCAAGTGACTGAACGTTTTCAGGTAAATGGCTAAAATGAAGTACAGATGGTAGATTTAGAATTAGACTGCCATCCAACAGTGCTGCAAAATGGTTAAACAGCTCAATTCTGGAACAAATCAAAACTGAATCAAACTGTTGGCAAGGGTTTATTTTTGCTTCAGAACTGAGTTGTCAACAATCTGACTCCCCTGTGTTCTAAGCATCTGCCACATCACAATCCTTGTCCAGACAAGGACAGACGTGAAATGCATCATAGGAAATATGTATATATACTGTGTGTATATATCTATATATATATATATATATATATATATATATATTACTTTTGATGGAATTACAGTAAGCACACCTGCACCATTAGTTTCACACTTTAAAAACATGAATAAACAAAACAAGTGGCAGACTCGGTTTGTATTCTTTAATAGTAAGTCACCATGTTGAGGAGTGCTTGAACTGATACTGTACGCATACCCATCTACTCCCACATTGATTATTGCAGTGCTTTGTGTACAGATCTTCCTGTTCACGGTCTAAACAGACACATAAATATTGGCAGTTCTGTCCCAGTGGTATGGTTAAACACTTGGAAATGTGCAGCGACTGAATTATTTAAAGGGTTTGCAGGCCACAAGCTTTGAAAAAGTGCCTTGGTGTCTAAATTATGGCATCGCTGGATTTTTCATTAAAGTACCAGAGTTTCCACAAAAAATAATCATATCTAGCAAATATGGGTACTGGCCATGACTCCTTACTTTTGCTGAAAATTTTGGAAAAACTACAAAATGGCTTGGGATTCTCTTACTAATCATTGCTCTAATTGAGTTGGAGCTTGAGACAGCATTTCAAGAGTTTTTAGACCTTTGGAAAATCAGTGTCTGTGATATTTTCCACACAGTGTACCATTACTATAGAACAACATGAGGGTCCATCCCAAAATATGGCTCTGTTTGAGTTAATGCTTGCAGCAGAATCACAAGGCCTTTCAGAGCTTTGGAAAGCCTGTCCCTCAAATCTCCTAATTAAAAGTGTGCATAAGTCTAGATTCGGAAAATGTTAACTAGCTATGTCTTGTTGCACTTCACATCATCAGAGGAAAGAAAAGGTAAGCAGCTGGCAAGGCAAGAAATGGTACCAAATTTTTTTAATTCAAGACTTAGTTTCCTGTATTTGCACTTTTAGAGTCGAAATCTGAACTACAGAACAAAGGTCAGCTTCACTTGCATGGATGAAACTCTAGCATGTGACTGCTGGAAAGCTATTTTGCCACTTACCTGGCTGGTTGAGCTGCAGTGTACTTTTGCTCCACTGGGATAGTCCTACAATGGCCACCATTTTAGCACCAAGGCTGGATCTTCTCTTCTTGTTTGTGGTAATACTAGGTGTTTCAGGTGGGACACCATTGCTCTTTTTCAATGTTGTACATCTCTCCACTGATACTGGAACTGCGTACTACATTCCTCCCTGCTGAGCTTGCCTCACCATTAAGCATCTTTGACACCGTAGTCCTCAATAAATTTATGTCCCACAGAAACCTCGTGCAGTCAGCTGCAGAAAACAAGAAGGACAATTTATTTAAAATGTTGGTTCATAGCAATTTAAATTGCAATGTACAGTAATCACATTGTGATTCACAGCAGTTACTATTCAGCAACAGACTATCAGCTCTATACAAACCCCCTTCTGGTTCCAGAATGTAAAAAAAAAGGCTTGCTGGGTCAATTTCTCAGCAAAGCAGTACAGTTACCGCTCACAACACTGGTGACCTGGATTCAGATCAAGCTCAGGTCACCAGAGGCAAAGGTGCAGCAGTAGTGGAGGACTGAGCATCACAGAGAACACTCTTCTCCTCCTCCAGGCAAAGAGGTTTAATGTCTTTGCTGCAATGCTGCCACCTGTGTGACCAAAGTTGGAAGAGCGCTGTAAGGCAGAGTGAGAGGAAGGATGTCAGTCTTATGTAATACCTTTTCATACAAAATGCATCCTGAAGTGCTTACAACCAAGGAGAAGAGGAAGAAAAAAATGCTGCTTCCGTTAAATGCACATGGAGAGTCAAGCAACATGGATAAATTAAAGAGTAACAAGAGAGATATTAAGCATAGTTTGTTTATTCATCATTCATTTGTCACTTTTTATCAGAAAAGGCCCCCTGAGCTGTGACAGCTCTGTTCCAGGTGTATCTTAGGGATCAGTTACATGGTCCAATTTTATCAACAGGGGAATGTTTGCCCAGGACACCTGTAATGAAAAGTGCAGAGAGATATTTAACATTCAACTGAACAACCAAATATCTTTGTTTTAGGTTTTTTTAACAGGTAAAGGCACTCTAAGCCATTAGTTGGTTTCCAGGTGCATCCCGGGAGCACATGAAGGTTACGAGACTTTCTCAGGGTAACAAAGTAAGCAAGTGGGTGTTTTTGGAATTCCAACCCAGGTCTACTGGGTTTCCAGGTTCATAGCTTTGTGTTTGAACCTCTAGGTGATCTCATTTTGATGTCTTATCTGAAATACAGCACCTCTGACCAGGCAGCATATTATGTTGTGATGGTATCAGCTCATGAAGGGCTACAGGGGGATACCCTGTGGGCCACTGACATATTTTCATCAGTCTGGCATATCTATATCTGTCTTATACTACATAGACTAGAACTGCACTATAGTGTAGCTGGGGACTAACCGACAATCTATGTAATATAAGGAATAAAGTACACCCAAGTGTACAGAATAAGGTTGTAATAGCATTCAGGAGTTCTGGTGACATTTAGCCCTTTCCACACTGGGACTTTTAACTGTTTTAACAGAGTTAAAATGGGTTAAAATGTTTGTATTCGCATTGTAGCATGGTTAAACTATGCGACAATGCGTGTTACAAAACCGTGTTAAAACCCTACTCAGAGCAAGGCTTTAGCACAGTTTTAACCCAATGTGGTTGCATTAAACTATATTAACAACAGTATGGCTATGAGCTGTGTTGTTACATGGTTTAAGGCAACTGTGTTACCCTTCACTCAATTTTTTAAGCCTGTACGAGGGCAAAAAAACTAACTTGCAGACATTCTGGAACTTGGAATCAGCTGCCTCCCACTTCCAACGCCTGCTTTCTCTCTGGAATCTGTTATTGCACCTAGTAGTGAGTATCCCAACATGCTTTGCAGTAGTGCTGCAATCATGCCTGAGCACCCTCTCAGGCAAGCATGGTTGTTTGAGTACAGTGTGGATGCTCCGACAACTTTGCTGGGGACCAGTTTATAAAACATTTTAAAATCAGTCCCTAGTGAGGACAGGGCTGTAGCAGCTATGAGTGCAGAGCACGAGGGGGTTTATATTTGTCAACAGAACCATGAGATGCCATTACAGCCTTATTTGTACACTTAAAACATTTTTTCAGTATCCAGGAATACATTTTAAAATATAATATTTAAACACAATTCAACTTGTTTTTCATAAAGTTGTCCATATTTATCTCTTCTCATTCTGTATTACTGAGGACACTTGCATGACAACATTTTGTCCCCCAGATTTTATCTCATCCTTCTACATTTCCCCAGCAAAAGTAATAATTCTCTGCTGTGACATCACAATCTGCTGTTGTGGAAATGACTGTGGCATCTCAAAGGATGACAACTTCAGTGGGGCGGTAGTTGGGATGTTGAAGGATGAGATGAAGCCTGAGACATAAAGATCCTGTTTTCATGCAGATGTCCCCAGTAATAAAGAATGAGGGGACAGAAATACTGAAAATTAATGAATTACAAGCTGAACTGTTTCTGAATATTATGGTTCAAAAGGTTTTCCTTTATTCTGGAAAAATGCATTACAGTACATTTTATTTATCATTTGTTTTTCAATTGCTGTCTACCTGTGCCAAATTACTTTCACTTTTGGTACCTGAGGCTGCAGTAAACTCCACGTTTACAACCTTATTATTGGCAACGTTCCTACATCAGAACTCACTGATAATAAGCAAGGACATAGAAACTTGTTCAAGGTAAGACTGCGATTGCCTGAAGTTTATACAGAAATTATTGTTAAAAAATATAGCATTATTATCCCCTTAGTCTACAGTATGTGTAGCATTTCTCTTCACATAGGTGAGGATTGTGTCAACCTGATAGTGTAATGGAAGTGTGTGACCCAGTCCGGGATGTCACGTGGGGCTGCCAGGAGGTTTGAGAGTCTCAGAGGATGTTCTCTTTCTTGGAGCAAGGACAGTAACACTTGTTGCTCTACAACCACCACCAGGGTCACCATGGTCATGATTTTTGTGTGCAGGGTGAGAGCACATCTTCTGGCCGGTATTCAGACACAGCTCAAATATCCTTGTGAGTGGAATAAAATACTGTGAGGAAACAGGTGGTCAGAATTGGGCAGGTGATGCTTTTCCTGGCTGCCTGTGACTTCTACTCTTGAGCAGTCTCTTAGTCAACCAGATAGTACTTGCTTGAGTAACCAACTATCTACTGAAGCCCAGAATAAAGAATTTCTTGAGATATCAAACCCTTCATTTAACAGTTAAATTTCCTTTGAGCAATTTCTGCTAAGAACCCCTACAAGCTGGCTAAACTGCACCTCTGCCCCTCCCTCATCACCTTGGATGGATCCACCCTTGACTCTGTGACCTTCTATAAGTACCTGGGCCTCTGGCTCAATCAGCACCTTGACTACTCCATCCACATTGACTCCATGTGCGCAAAACTTCGGCCCAAACTCAGAGTACTCTATCGGAATAAGGATTGCATCCCCCTTTACCTCCGCCACTTCCTGCTCTCCAAGCCCATCCTCCCTCTGTTCAATTATGGTGATGTTATCTATGCTTCGACCCCCACCACCACCCTCTCCAGCCTAGATACCCTCCTTCACTCCTTCTGCTGCTTCGCTACCAACTCCCCACTTCAGACTCATCATTGCTCTCTCCTCTCCTCCTTAAACCTTCCCTCTCTCTCACACAGAAGACACATCCACTCCTTAACCTTCATTGCCAAGCACTGGTTCGATCTCCTTCCCCTTTACCTCAACTCCACCATCACTCCTGCTCCATTACCTTTCTACTCCCTGCACCCCTTTTACCCCTGCACCTTCTCCATTCCTCATAGCTAGTCCTCTTCAGGCCTATCTGCCTTCTCATCCTGTCTCCCCCACCTCAGGAACCAACTACTCCCTAGCCTTCGAGTCTCCCCCTCATTCCCATCCCTCAAGCAGCAAATAAAACTCATCCCTCTCTCACCCTGCATCTGACTCCCCCCTCCCCTGAGCATAATTCTGAAACTTTTTCTGTCCAGTCAACCTGCTTTGTACATAACTGTATAGCTGTATTAATTCACTCACACTTAGATCCTCACTGTATACAGGTCAAACTTAATATATTAGTATTGCATTAGTCCTCGCTACTGCTAGCTGTTATAGTGATGTCTCTACTGTCTTCAACTGCTTATATGATGTGATTGTTATGTATTCTCCTGTACCCCATTTCCTTGGGTTGCACCTGGAAATGAGCCATGGCTCAGTGTGCCTTCCCCAGTCATCAACTCTGAAATAAAAAAAAATTAAAATTTTATAGGTTTCCCACTAATTCAAAATGTATCATTCAAATGGATTAGACAGCTCAGATATTTACATTGGGGAAATCAGTTTTCATCTCTTATGCACTTATTAAAGAACTCTTTTTCTAGTTTGTTTAAGAGATTTTTTTTCTGGTCCTAAATCTTTTTTGTTACTTCCCACTAGAACTGTGTGCAATGCAAAATTCTACTGGTGGAATTCATACGGAATGGCAATTTCACTTCTGAAATTTTTTTTTTATTTTTTGATAAATTCTGTGGAATTCTGAAAGTCTTAATTTTCATTTAGTTTTTTATAGTTGTTAGCAGATGAGCAATTTGCCCATTTTCACTTTCGAGAAGCACATACATTTACAAAACACAATAAAAATACATTAAGTACAAAACAAGAAAAACAAAACACAATACAATTCCAAACAAGTGGGAATATTCATTTCATTTAACCATTTTTGAGTCTTACTTTGAAAGTGCTCAGTCGTGGACCATTAGTGATTCCAAGGGGCAGAGAATTGTAAAAGGTTTGGACTTTAACAAGAGAGATCCTTGTCCAAGGGTTGCCTTGAAATAAGGGATTTTAGATATAGATCTACTCTGGGACCATGTTCCTTATAAATTAGCTGCCCTAGAAAAAAGTGAAAGAAACAGTTTGTGGGAGTAATCCTATTGAGGCTTTGTGTAACAAAACTCCCATCCGAAGATTCAGCTTATTTAAAGTTTATTGTTTTGTTGTTTATTGTGTTTGGATGACTTTTGAGCTCAAGGGCCCTGTTTCAAAGTTGTCCAAGTCAAGCAATTTACAGACATCATAAGAAGAAAGCAATAAGACAGAATGGGGTGTGTTGTTGCCTGATAAGAGCACAACCTTACCAGGTGCACTGTGAGGCATGAGGTTCTTACGCCGAGTGCCTCAGCACCTGGGACATGCTTTTATTAGGCAACAGCCCACACCCCAAAGTGTCTAATTGCACTTATAAAATGGGTTTCAGTAATAAAAAAATTAGAAAAGGAATAAAGTTAACAAAAAATGGTAAAATTGGTTTATAAGCCATTTTAATGAAATGTTTGATTAAGTAGTCCCTGTATACAGTGATCTGTAATAAAAAAGTGTAGTGAGTGCCATTACAGGGCTTCTCCCAATTGTTTACTTATGACTATGTATATTTGATTTTTTATTTTGACTGTTTTCTTGCAGAGTTGTTAGGCACCAGAGAACAGCGCTGTGTGTAGAATTGTGACCAATTTCTGATCCCTCCTTCCCCCTAGTTCCTTCCTTCTGATACTGCTTTGACTCCTGCTCACCCCCTCTTCTACCCCTCCCTCTATCCAGCTACCCCCCACTTTCCAGTTAGGTTCATGACAATGTCTCTTTACAGATTGCTCTACTTTCTCCTCCACCCCCCCAACTCTCCACTGTGGTACGTGACAAAGTCAATAGACTGACTGCTCTGTCATCACAATAATGCACAATTATTGCACCTGCCTGTAATCTGCTATGCAAAATTGTAGTATTTACCTGTTACCTACCTACTTGTTACCGCTGTTACCTTTACATTGTAACGTTGATGCTGCTTGTATTTGTTAATGGGTTTGATACCATGTACACTGCTGGACAATGTCATCTACTGACTGCACAAATGCTGCTACATATTTTCACTGTCTGTGCCTCTGGTTCCAAATGTACTCAAATGGTTCCACAAATGCACAAAAGCTATTACTTATCTCACTGTGCCCACAGGTTCCACAGATACCCAATGGTTACACATGTTCACTTGTTAACCCGGAAAGTTGTAGTTTTCTCGTCCACTTGTTGCTGCATTAATCACTTTGCACTATGCTGCTAAACTACTGCCTACTTCTGATGGGTTCACTGTCAAAATCATGCATGCAAAATTGCGCATGTTATTACAGCGCATACATTTTAGCGCTCTTTCATATTAGCGTAGTGCCATAACAGCTTGTATTTTATAGCGCAATAATGAAATAGATAGTATGCCATAGTGCTATGTCAGCTTACCGATCTATGTTCCTGCTAGTGGTTTCTGTTAGCTTCCCAATCTATGTCCCTGTTAGCTTCTGTAATGTTTGCTGGCGGAACTACTACTGTCTACTCTGTCTGAGCCTGAGATTGTTGCCAGTGACCAGTCCAGCCCAGCCCAGTCAGTCAACCCGATGGTACCTTCCCGATCCTGACTTGAATTAAACTTGTTGCCAGCAGCACTGTTGTAGACACTCCAGCAGTGAGCAGTGAGGATCTTCAAACCCATGAGTTGTCCTTATCCCGAGACTCTGAACCAGAACCCCACCTGTAATTGACAGTGAGCTGCAGTCTCAAGTTGTAATAACCCACCCTGTGACGGTCTTCTCCCATTGGACTTAGTGCGATAGCCTGTGGTCTTGGAGTTTGAGTTTGTCTTCTATTACACTGGAGGTTAAGTAGCTGTTAAGTTGGAATGTCAGCCAGCAAGCAAGCAAGGGGTCGGTACATCATACAGGCCAGTCATGTTTTTTTCTCTAGTATGTTCCCCAGGAGGTTGGATGTGCAGTGCTGCTCACACATGCCCACACAAGTCACAAACATGACATGCTGCAGCATAGTGTTGCTCAGTCAAATGTATAATGGCACTTACTGATTTAACGCTATTACAAGCGCCATATTGAGCATGCGCTATAATATAATAGCTCTATTATGTATACGCGGTTATTTCTTATGCTATTTCATCCATGCTATTATGACCGGATCCCCTTTTGATGTGTATCCACAGAATGCACTTCTATAATGTTACCCTGCTATGTGTAATGTCCCTCATCTAATTTTAGTTGCTAGGTTCATTCAGTTCGTCCATTGTTATTATTTACTGTTCATTCTGGTGTGGAACCTTTGTAAAAGACTCTCTGACTCAAAGGTATTTGTAATCTGAGAAATGAATAAAATAAAAATAAACAAAACTTTCCAATTTGAAAATGATGCTGTTTACAGCAGTGTTGGCTGTAACTGTAGCCGAGCGAGGGACCAATCAAGTGAGGAACTTCCTGGTTGCAATCCCCCCCCCCACACACACTTTATTATTTTTATTTATTATTTTAGTGTTTTGACACAGAGCCGAATAGCACCGGAGAAGTGTGCTGGAAGCGAGCGCGTCCCTCTGCAGCTGCCATAGTGATCTCAGTTTTACTTAGAGCGCTGCAATATAAGTGGGCGGGTTGCCAATGCTTTCCATTAAGGTATTTAGCCCCACTCACTCTAAATTATGAGTTTTAAATCGTGTCTACCTGGCACTTTAGAATAATGTTCAGTTATTATTAATGATGTCAACCTATTAACTGAATGTGGATTGGAGTTTAAGCAACTAAATGTTAATACTAGAGGCCATCCACTTCAATTAGGGAGACGTAAATTTAGAATGAAGAAGAGAGCATCTTATTTTTCCCAAAGAGTGGTGAAGCCATGGAATAGTTCACCTTTGAATATAGTTATCAGAACTAATAAAAATACATTTAAAAATAGGTTTGATAGGTACTTGTCGTCAAGCTCAAATGCCTCAAGCCATATGTAAGTTCAGGGGCTTTATGGGTCTACATGCCTTTTACACCCTGCAATTCCTAGTATACTTCCTAGTATGATTCCTAGTAGGTGTATGACAAGGACTGAAATTGCAGGGGATGACGACTGCAGAAACAGCAGACGTCAAAAGAAGAATGGGGCAAATCGTAGCTTTGGAATCACTGTGTGAGGTAAATGGAGATGCTTCTGGCAGACATGGAAATGGGGCCAGTACTTTGTCCTATTTGGCATTAAAAGTGCCAGTCGCAGGGTTGTTGCCCTATAAGGACACTGGTTCTGTTGAATCAGGACGCAGGATTCCATGTTCACATTTTATAATTGTAAATATCAGCTCGATTCAGGTTACAAAATGTGAAAAAAAACACACAGATCAGGATACAAGAGCAACAAAGGAACAAGTGTGTCTGTAATGAAAGTCACAAGCTAGCTATTATCTTCAAGGGACAAGCAACTAGATGCTTGATACATATAAGCATAGAATTTGTTGACAGAGAAGGACCGCTTGGCCCACCCAGTCTGCCCAGATTGTCTCTGCTTAGTCTGTCTCCATAAACCCTAATGGGTCTCTGGCACCTCCCACATCCATGCCCGTTTTCTGATATTCCCCTATGTCTATCCCACACATGCTTGGCGCCCACTTCCATTTTGGCCTCCATCACTTCTGCTGGCAGTCTGTTCTAGGCATCCACTACTTTTTCAGTAAAGTAGTATTTCCTCACATCCCTCCACAACTTCCCCCTTTCAGCTTCATCATATGCCCTCTGGTTCTGGAGTTCTTCCTTATTTGAAATATACTTCCCTCCTGCACCCTGTTGATCCCCATGAGGTACTGTACTTGTAGATCTCTATTATGTCCCCTCTCACTCTGCTGTCCCCTCTCACTCTGGGAGACAGTGAGTAGGGCAAGGGTGCTTGCTTGAAAGAGTTGTTGAGGTAGGGGGAGAGTGGGAATTTGATAGACATTCTTGGTAGGTAACAGGTGGGTGGCCTGCTGGCAACTGTTCAGTGTGGGTTGGAGTGAGGGGACACAGGAACCTAGGGACAGGTGAAACTCCCTGAGTAGGGTAAGGGAATAAAAGGAATTCAAAGGACAAAAATTACAGAATAGGAAGTTTTGAATGATGGGAGTCATGCAATACAGTGGCTGTGGGGTGGTAGTCTTCAGGGAGACCTTCTTGGGGCTAAATGTTGCCCCATCTGAGTATACCTCTCTGGGCTGAGGGAGGAGGTTGCCAGACTCAAGGCAGAGCTAGCCAGGGTTTGGAGGACCTACTCCGCCACCCAGGGACCACCTAGTCCACCACTGCTACCTCAAAGGATGCCAAGTAGGAGGAGTGGCTGGACAAAGATGGGCTTGGGGAGGGTCGGGGTGGTGGAGTAGAGGCACATCCCTCATCCGGTATCACTACAAAATTCCTACTGGCCAGGTGGGAATGTCCCACAGAGGTACCCAAAGTAGTGATCAGGATGGATGTGGGGGTCCTCAATAATGGAGACCCCACAGGGGGTAGTAGAAGACCCCAGAGGAGGAGGAGGAGGAAGTGAATCCTGATGGGGGACTCCATAGTGAGGGAGATACAGTTGGGGTAGATATGGATGAGGAGAGGGAGGCTAGGTGCCTTCCCAGTGACATGGCTTGAAGGGATCGAAAGAGGATCCAAGGGATCTCTGGGGCAGCAGGAAGGGAGGGAGAGTTGGATGTCACTGTCCACCTAGGGACTAATTACCAGGTTAAGGATGAGCCAGCAGTAGTTCATGAGGAGTTCAGGGAACTGGGGAGGAGTCTTAGGCGATTAGCATGATATGTGACCTTCTCAGAGGTACTACCTGTGTATGACAGGGGGAGGACAGGATTCTCTGCACCAGAACATTCAATGGATGGTTGAAGAAATGGTGCAGAGAGGAGGGATTTGGATTAATTGGGGACTGGGGCTCCACCTGGAGGGATAAATACCTGTACAGGGGTGATAGCCTGCATCCATCGGTGAGGGGAACCATGATTCTCAGTGAATGGATTAAATGCTACATTGGTGAGTATTTCAACTAGCCGAGGGGGGGGAGGAGGAATCAGGCAGGGAGGCATAAACTGCCCCCCCCCACACAGGCTTACAAGGTCAGTAGTGGGAATCTGGAGGAGAGAAATCCCAAAAGGAACCAATCAGCATAAGAATCGAGGGGGTAGAAGGAGCAGGAGATAATAATAAGAATAGTGGAGGAAATAAGGGAGGCAAATGGGCAGAATGTGAGGGGTGGCAGTACAATCTGGAGAGCCACATGTGTGAATGCTCAAGTCTGGACTAAGATTGCAAACAGAGCCACCATAGAGCAGACCAGGGCTGAGATGTAGCTATACCAGGTTATGCTCTATTCAGAAGGGACAGGGTAGGTAAAAATGGGGGAAGAGGAGCTCTTTATATGAGAGAAAACATAAAAGTTACAGAAATACATGCGGTTCAGGGAGGAGCAGAGGTACTGTGGGTCACGCTGGAAACACAGAAGGGGGCCACTTTTTGCACAGGAGTGATCTACAGACCTCCAGCACAGGGGGAGAGGTGGATAAGGATATGGTGCAAGTGATCCAAAGGATGGCAAGCAAGGAGGAGGTATGGTTGCTGGGAGACTTCAATCTACTGGACGTGGATTGGAGCCTCCCAAATGTGGCAACAGTTAGAAGTAGGAACATCCTGAACTCCCTGCAGAGTGTATTCCTCAGGCAACTAGCTAAGGAACCCACTCTTGGGGGGGAGGGGACAATACTGGTCCTGGTACTGACAAATGGGGACAGTGTTGCTGGCATCATGGTGGGTAGCCACCTGGGAACCAGTGATCATCTCATGGTGTAGTTCAATATGAGAACTGGGCCAATACTAAACCACACTAAAACAAGGGTCCTGGACTTCAGGAGGGCCAATTTTAAGAAAATTGGAGAAAGCCTAGCAGGAATAGGGAAACTAGGTGGAGTCGAGGAACAGTGGGTAAAGATGAAGGAGGGCATTGAGAAGACAACAAATCTGTGTCAGGCAGGTTAACAAGGGGAAGAGAAAAAAGGGACCGCTATGGTTCTCTAAAGAAGTAACGAAGAAAGTAAGGGCAAAAAAGCTAGCATTTAGAAGGTACAAGATGACACAGAAGGGGTAGGACAGGGGGAGATATCAGGAGAAACAAAGGGAGGCAGGGAAAGCAGATGGAGTGCAAAGGTGCAAACAGAGGAAAATATTGCCATGTCAGTAAAATTGGGGGGATAAAACATTAGTTCTCACACTTTGTGATAGTGAGCCTTCCTCAAGCCATGCAACAAATTTTGAGCCTCCCTCAAATTTGGAAACAATCTTCGGCCTCTCCATAGAAAAAAAAATCATACTTTTGCACAGTACACCAGGAATCAAGTGGGACTAATAATGTTGATGGAGTATATTCTCTTTTTATTCGACTTACTGTTCCCAACCCCCAACCCCATACCCCAGGTTATCCTTGTCACTCCACCTTTCTGACTCTTGGACCCTTATTACTCGACTTCTTCTCTATCTGGAAAAACTAACCTAGCCACATCACCTCTCCCCCTCTTACCCTGGTTGAGCAACTTCTTGTACCCTTACCAAAGTCACACCTGAAACATGAATTAGCTCAGTGTGCCTTTCCCAGACACCAATTTACATATGGGGGAAGGGGAAATTGTTTAACCAGGAAAGGCACACTAAGCCAGAGCTTGTTTCCAGGTGCAACCTGGGAGCACAAGGAAGTTAAGTGACTTGCTCAGGGTCACACAGTATGCAAGTGGAAGCTGTGGGATTCTAACCCAGGTCTGGTCTGCTGGATATCACCAGATTTGCAGCTCAGAGCCTTAGACCACTGCACTATACTGCCTCCTTATATAAATAAATACCTACTGTAGAAACAAGTCTCGACTCTGTGTGCCTTCCCCAGTCATTCGTTTACGTATAAACACCTACTATAGAAACAAGTCTTGACTCAGTGTGCCTTCTTAGTCACCAATTTACATGTAAATACACACCTACAGTATAAACAAGTTTTGGCTCAGGGCCTTTCCTGGTCACCAATTTGTGCATAAGTAAAGAAAGTCACCTGCCATTATCCATATTTAGTTTGCTTCATCCCTTCACACTAAACATCCAGAACTTAAAATTTAAATACTGCACATTCTCAGACTTGACTGGGCCTCCCTTGGAACAGTATGGGGCCTCCCTTGGGAGGCTGGCCTCACCATTTGAGAACCACTGGGATGAAACATTCTTTAGATATATAACAGAAAAGAGGAAGACCAAAGGAGGAATAGTAAGGTTAAAAGGGGAAGGTGGGGTTTGTGTGGAAGAGGACTAAAAAAAAGCAAACATACTGAACAAATACTTTTGTTCAGGGTATCCGGGGACAATAACAACTGTAAATGAGCGACTGTCAAAGCAGTGACTCATTTACAGCGCTACCCTGTTGAGCTACCCTGTAAGGGTAGTGATGGAATGCAAAGGCGAAGGTAGGGATGAGCGAGGGAGGGTTATGAGGGTGACCGGAAGGCAGGTATAGGGAGGAGGGTTTATGTGGGGTAGTGTGTCATGTTGCCGCTGAGCTAGCCATGTGGTGTGGTAGTAAGGGTGGCTAGCTTTGGTGCAGCAGGTGCTGGATTTAGGACTGGGGACCGGGAAACATTTTGTTGCTTGTGCTGTGAATTTTTTTTTTTGAACTGTCTCCCCCTCCCCGACATGCACCCCCCTGGGGTTGGTTATATTAATTGGGGGGGCACTGCCCCCCCAACATAAATCCTATTTTCAGTTGCTGCATGTGGTGTTGTCCACAAGTGTACATCGTTGTTGTGCTTTTCGGTGATGTAAACTCACTCAAATGGTGATCGCTCTTTTTCGATCGCCATTATGACATGGAACCTTTGTTCAGTATTTTCTGAGGAAGGGGTAGGTGACAAGCCACAGATAAGAGACAAAATCATTAAAGAAAGGGAGCTGGACACTGGTCCTTTTACAGAGGAGACAGTCCTCAAGGAACTAACTAGCACAACTAAAAGCAGACAAGACAATGAGGCCTGATGGGGTACATCTTAGGATACTGAGGGAGTTCATGGAGGTACTGGCTGCACCTCTGACAGCCCTGTTCAACCTATCACTAGATACAGAGGAAGTTCTGGGGAACAAGAGGAGGGCAGATGTGGTCCCACTTCACAAAGGTGGTAATAGAGAAGAGGCAAAAAAATCACAGACCTGTCAGCCTGACTTTGGTAGTGGGTAAAGTAATGGAGTCACTACTGAAGGAAAGGAGAGGGGAATACCTTGTGACTAATGGATTACAGGATCCGAGGCAGCATGGTTTCACAGGGGAGAGATCTTGCCAGACAAACCTGATCAAGTTCTTTGGGTAACCAGGGAAGTGGATCAGGGCAGAGTGGTGGATGTGGACTACCTGGATTTTAGTAAGGTCTTTGACACTGTTCCACACAGAAGACTGGTGAGCAAGCTGGGCAGCCTAGGAGTGGGTCCCAAAAATGGGGAAGAAACTGACTAAGCAACAGGAGTTAGCGGGTGGTGGTAAGTGGGCTTCACTCTGAAGAAGGCAAAGTGAACAGAGGTTGCCACTGAGGTCAGTATTAGGCCTGGTCCTCTTCAATGTCTTCATTAGCGACATTGCAGAAGGGCTGGAAGTGAAAGTATGCCTGTTCGCAGATGACAGCATAGGGGGACTGCTCGCGCCCGACCCGACTGAAAAAAAATCTCTCTTACACAATTTAAACAGTCGATAATTTAGAAAATCGCTATTGTACACACAGTTGGAGAGAATCGGTGATAAGACAGAGCAGTGGGACAAGGAAACTGAGAGAGGATGGTGGATATTTTGGAGAGATCCGATACGGAGGCCTCAGATTCCACCAAGCAGGGAGAAACCACTACCCGAGAGTCCTGGAGCATTGCAGTAAAGGCCAGGATGAAACAATGCAAACCTAAAAATAAAAAGGCCAAACTAGACCTAATCTATCAAGAACTATTAACATTTTGTGCAGAAATCAAAGAAATGTACGGTGAGCTCTGCTGCAATGTTATGCAGCTGGAGCAGCGCATGGATGATCAGGAAAGGCAGGGGACTGCCACAGAGAACAGAGTGGACAAATTGGAGCTGGCTGTGCAGCAGATAAGGGAAAAGCAAAAGCAAATGGGGTCCTGACAAGAGGATTTTGAAAACTGTGCCAGGCAGAAAAACATCCGACTTTATTGCATTCCAGAGGGCTCAGAAGGCCCCAATGCAAAATAGTTTATCTAGTCCTTGCTTCTTACAGCCTTAGAGCTACCACAGAGTTTTGAGCTGCACTTGGAATGCGTTTACCGTGCACTGACACCACAACCTTCTTCACAGAATGCACTGCCCAGATCAATAATTGCTCGCTTTAATAGTTACACTATTAAGGAGCAGGTGTTCCTCATGGTTTGGAGGAGACAAAAAGTATTTTATGACCAAACTCGTATTTATCTTGATCATGACTATGCCCCAAAAATGATGCGCCTGAGGAGGGCATATCTACCAAATCTGCAGGTTACAAGTTTACCACTCCTTATCCAGCAAGATTGGTGGTTCAATTGCCTACCAGAAAAAGGGAATTTGGAACAGCTCTGGAGGCACGTACTGAGCTAGATAAGATTGGCCTGTGGTTTCCAGAGAGATCTTCAGAGGGGAAACCACCAGAGCAACGCCCACCTCGATGGCAGACAGTTGTGCCGCAATCCAAGAGAAAGCCACAAGATATGAGAGCGGTGAAAAATGCCCTTGCAGCCTACCGGAGAGAAGCTGAACCAACTGCAACTTGAAGTTGATGGGATCGATGTATGGTATGCCAAGGTAAGTGATAGGTCTGGGGTGGGTACTGTGGTTTTGCTATACAGCGGCCTGACTCTAGGCCTGAGGCAGACCCTCTAAATTTGGGCTAGCTTAGAGACAGTTGGTTGTTTGTGGAATAGAACAGCCTTCCCCTTCCCCCCCATTATGGGGTTGCTGCCAGATCAGACCCAGGTCATCCTTTCATTGAGCTCCTTTATTAGGGGTCAAAATAGCTGACTTCCAAAGAAACCTACAATATGGCTATGATTTTAAACTGGTTTGGACTACAGTGCCTTTAACTGTATCTGCTTTTTCTTTTCCTTGGACATATCCGCTGATGGGACTTGTCTTCATATTTTTTTTTCTCTAGATGGAATAAGCATCCTCTGACCTTAACTTTATTATTGACTATTCATTAATTGTCTCTCACTCCGTGCAACGCTACCTGGTACAGTAGATGGGGCATAATTTACTGAGCAGTCGGGGAGGGCAGGGCTATGGATGCTCTTGCTGTACAGATCAATGGGGAGCATTTCCCTAATATTTTCCTCCCTCCCTACCCTTTTAATTTTTATCCTTTTGTCCTCAATGTTTTGGGAACATGTACTTAGTTTCTTGAAGGCGTCAATCTCTTTTGAGTCGAGACTACCTTCCCCTACAGGGGAATCACAGTCCATCCAAAAGGTTCTCCTGGTGATACTTGGGAGGAACTTCTCCCCACATTTGGAAGTTAATTTGCTTTTCAGGTTACTTACATTTAATACTTATGTATATAGTTACTCGGGATTCTGTTTTTTGGAATCCTGTCTGTTTAATGTGTGTTTTGTTTTCAATTATGTATGGTTACAAAGTGAGATCTTATGGCATGTCAGGGACAATACAAGATGTGGAATTGTTTTTTCTTTACAGGAGGTATGGGGCAACTGGTCTCAAATACTTGACTATATTAGAGGACAAGGCAGGAAGGGGTGGTCCCTACATGGCCATTGGGATAAGTGGGCTAGGAGATTTATGCTGATGGCCACAGGGAAGGGTTTGAATAGTATCTCCTGGATAAACCTTACGAGGGATTTGTTTGCTAATCTTAGGGGACAACAGAGGTTTATGGCTTTATGATGGCTGCAACAATGATTAATTTACTCTCTTTGAACATAAACGGTATCAATAACCCCATTAAGAGAGCTAGATTACAGCAGTATTTACGCCAGCAGGGGGCAAACAATCTATTTACAAGAGACACATCTGTCTCAGTTAGAGCATGTTAAACTTTCAGCAGGGAGTAGATATGTAGTTTTTTTTTCCTTCTAGTAGAACTGGGAAGCACAAAGGAGTGGCAATTCTGATCCTACGAGCCACTTCCTTTGTAGTGGAACAAGAATTCTCGGATTCAGATGGACAGTTTGTGATTGTTAAGGGACAATTGGAAGGGACTGAGGTCACTTTGGCTAATGTGTATCTACCCCCGGGAGCACACCCAAACCTACTTAGACATTTTTTAAACAAAATGATAGACATCCAGAAGGGCTTTATTTTGATTGAAGGTGATTTCAGCATAACACTGATACCCCAGAAAGACTCTTCTCATCCCTGAGCCCATAGAAATACCCCAATGCAAAGACTTCTTAGAGCTCAGCTCCCTAAGTTAGGGTTGACAGATGTTTGGTACCATGTCTACCCCTCCACAGAGGGCTATACCTTCTACTCCTCTTGCTACTACACCTTTTCCAGACTGGATTATTTTTTTACATCTACGGAATTTGTTGATAGTCTACAAGATATCACGATAGGAGCACATATTATGTCAGATCATGGTCCTCTTAAGTTAAAAGTAAATCTTGGCAAAATAAGAAAAACTTCTTTGTGACGGCTGAATCTGTCCCTCCTGAAAGATCCAGAGTTTAAATCTAAGATAGAGGAGCGAATACCCCAGATTATAAGGGAAAACTCTTCCCCGGAATCCTCGGCAGTTTTGCTATGGGACACGATTAAAGCTGTAATAAGGGGGGAAATCATTGCTTACTCTACCCACAAGAATAAGCTATGGGATATTAGATATAGGCAGTTACAAACTTTACTTAGAGATCTCCAGGGTAGGAGAGCTATGGGAGAAAAGGGCCTTCTAAATGAATTTAGGCAGACACAATCAGAAATCCAGAAAAGTTTGGGTTCCAAAGTACAAACCGCTTTTTTATATGTTGCAAGATTTTTCTGTGAGGGAGGCTCCCAAGGGGCTAGAAATTTAGCAAAATGGATGAGGGCATTTAGACATGCAGTGATAATAACCAAATTCAGAAATTTGACAACAGGAGTGGTCTCCCATCATCAGGCTGATGTTATGCAGGTATTCCGGCAGTTCTATCAGGCCCTATATAATGAGCAGACCTCTCCATCGATTGAAAACATTCAAGCCTGGAGATCACGTGATGAGCTGAACGAGCGAGACGCTCTACAGACCGCTCCGAGGCCCACAGCTAATTAATCAAGTTAATTCTCCTACAGGCTGACCCGAGTTGCGCTATCTTGGCTGACCGTGAAGTCGGAAGATCTGCAGACCCAATTGGGAACTAAAAGCAACCGGCAGTCGTAAAACGCTCGGGGCTGCAGTGCATCAGGCGGTGGCCGTTTCTGAGAGGCGTTGAGCCGCGCGCTCACAGTAAAGATGGATGCCGAGAGTACTGAGCCTCTGGCAGGGAGGTCTCCAGCTTCTAAAAGGCCTAAGCCCCAGTCCCCAACCCCCGAAGAGCAGGAGGAGGTGGCAGGAGAGGAGGAAAAGCCTCAGGAAGGCAACAGAGACCTGCAGGAGATCAAACAGCTGCTTCAGGGGCTTGTGCTGGATTTTGCAGCAGTTAAGCCAGCGCTGCAATCGTTGGCCCAGAGAATGTGGGATGCGGAAGCCAGGATTGCGTCCCAGGAGAGAAGAATTTCCACCTCGGAACAGGAGATGGTCCTGGTCAAGAGGCAGATTAAGAAGCTGGAGGAGAGGCTGGAAGACCAAGAGTCAAGGAGTAGGAGGAACAATTTAATTTTAGCAGGGTTGCCAGAGAGGGCAGAAGGAGCTGACTGTGTGTTGTTCATTCAGGACCTGTTACTTAAGCAATTTGGTCCGTCACCTTATGGAGAAGCATACAACTTGGAGAGAGCTCACAGGGCTCTGAGGGAGGTACCGCCACCGGGGGCCAGGCCCCGAGTTGTTATTATGCGCTTTCTTTCTCTGTAACAGAGTAGACACACCAGAGGGTGTAGACAGAATGAGAAGGGACCTGCAGAAACTTGAAGAATGGTCAAGGGTTTGGCAGTTGAAATTCAATGCAAAGAAGTGAAAGATAATGCATATGGGGCACAAAACCCTGGCACAATGTATCAGTTGGGGGTGAGGATATAGCATGCACCAAGCAGGAAAGGGATCTTGGGGTTGTCATCTCTGATGACCTCAAGGTAGGGAAACAGTGTGACAAGGCAGCAGGTAAAGCAAATAGGATGCTGGGATGTATAGGCAGGGGCATCACCAGCAGGAAAAGGAGGTCATAATTCGCTATACAAGACACTAGTGAGGCCCCACCTGGAGTACAGTGTACAGTTCTGGAGACCATACCTACATAAGGACATAGACAGGGTAGAGAAGGTTCAGAGGAGGGCAACAAAGATGGTGCATGGATTGCATCACAAGTCCTATGAAGACAGCTTGAAAGAACTGAACATGTACTCCCTGGAGGAGAGGAGGGAGAGAGGGGATATGATAGAGACATATAAGTATCTTACAGGGAGAAACAGAGTGCAGGAAAACACTATTTTTAAGCGAAAAAGATGTTCCAGGACTAGAGGGCATGGGATGAAGTTGAGGAGGACGATTCAGAGGAAACATGAGAAAGAATTTCTTCACAGAACGGGTGGTGGACAAGTGGAACACCCTACAGAGGAAGTGGTGGGGGCTGAAACAATCCAGGATTTAAGAATGCATGGGATAGACATAAAGGAATTCTAGAGGTCGGGGGTAAGGGGAAACAGACTTCTAGGAAAACAAACTGAACTTACAAGCTCAAATGGGCAGACTGGGTGGGCCATAGGCCCTTATCTGCCGACACTGTCTATGTATCTATGTAATTATAAAGCAAAAGTGTTTGTACTTGCGGCAGCAAGGCAAAAGAAATCTCTGCAATGGAATGGTGCCACCCTGTGGATGTTCCAGGACTAAACACCCACTGTGAGAGGAAAACAGAAAGAATATGTGGACATTAAAAAGAAGCTATATATGGCAGGGATCAAGTTTCGGCTCCAGTACCCGGCAACTTTGGTGGTTCGGTTGCAGGCAGGAGAGAAACGTTATCTCACAGCTAAGGAAGCACTGGAAGGGCTGCGAATAGAGCTGCCAGAGTTATTTAGAGCTCCGACATGAGCTGTTCCGATCTCCTGGATGAGGCCTGATTGTTCTCCAAGGCTGAGACTGTGAACTGGCTAATTTGTTCTTTATTTTATTTTCTCTCAACTTCAAAAAGGAATAGTTTGAGGTTGAAACTCTATTTAGAATGCAGGAGGAAGGGGTGGAGAACTGAAAGGGGTCAACTCGCTAATACTATTGCATATTCTGTTGGGTTCAATATGAGAATATTCAGGGGGAGATGCTAATTCAGGTGTCGGAAGAGGACGGGACAGGCTGGGTAGGAAGGGACAGAGGGATCCGGATATCTGATAAATAAAGGCTTTAATTTTGAGCTGCTAGAAGGGTCCTTAAAAGGAGTTCCCAATCATTGGACTCCTGGTATTTGTTTTTGCTATAGATCTTCTGCCTACTACCAGTTTGGCAGCTTAGATGAGGGCCGAAAGGGGTACAACGAGGTTGGGTTAGGACGAGGACTGTAAACCTCGATGGGTTTTAAAATGGTACTCAGATGGAACCAGTTTTATATTTAGAAAATTTAGGTGTAAGGAAAGAGTAATAAGAGGTTATGAGAGGATTATAGTTTGATCTCGGAGAGTTTGAGGTCATAGAGGGGCTGGGGAGTGGTCTGGGCAGGAGCTCATCGATGATCCGAGGATTCATAGGTGTACGATCCAGGGATCGGGGGTGAGGGGTTAGGGGGAAGGGGGGATTTGGGAAAGAGAGAGAGTCCAACTGGGTAGAGACCAAAAGGGCAGGCTCAGGCAAGGTTCTGGGGACCAGCAATTGTACTGCAACATTTAGTTAAGGGAATGGCGAGTATTAGATTAATCTCATGGAATGTTAAAGGACTCAGGGGTAGACGTAAGCGGCTCATTATTATGAGACACTTGGATCAGTTGGGGGCCCATATTGTTGCCCTACAGGAGACTCACTTGTTGACAGAGGAACTGGATACTCTCAAGCGAGTATGGGTGGGGCAGGTTTATGGAGCGGGTACGGAGAGGGCCTCATCGAGTAGCAACCTAATTAGGAAGTCATGCCCATATAGTATAGACCAGGTGATGATAAGAAACGATGGTAGAGGGGTCTATATATCCGGTTTACTATATGGAAGGGCTACTCTAGTAGCCTCTATATATGGCCCGACGCCTTCCAACCCGGAATTTTTGCTTCGATTGAGAGGGATATAGTTGGTTTTTGGGACATGCACTTATCATAGCAGGGGACTGGAATGTCTATGGGGATAACTGGGTGGATAGAATCCCACCGGTGAGAGGGCCATTAACAAGGGCCCAGGTGGCCTTGAATAAAATGTTAGACTCTATGGCGCTTAGGATCCACACGCACACATGCTATGGCGCAAAATAATATGACATTTACCGGCAGCACACAAGACTCAATCCTGTATTGACTTCTTTTTAGTTGACAGGAGGTATTAGTGGGCATCAAAGGGTGGAGACGGAAGCCAGAATTTTCTCGGACCATTCCCCAATTAAGTTGATGTGGGAACCGAAGAGTGGTGCTCCTAGACCACTTCGATGGCGGCTGAGCAATGCAGTATTGGCGGACCCGTTAGCTAAGGATGAACTTGAGGGAGCCCTGATATGTATTATACAGCTGCAGTTACCTACCCTGTCAAATAGGAAATTGGCGTGGCCAACTTGTAAGGTTCTCTATGCGGGAACAGCACGGGAGTTGACGGCTCAGAGAAACAGGCAGAGGAGAGCTAAAGAGGATTTCTTAGAAAGATCTATAAGTTTTTTGACCCCCTTAGAGGGGACTTCAGAGGAAATAGATGGGGAGCTTAAAAGCTTAAGGCGGGAACTGGGGGACATTATCTATGGCACGATAGATTATTGGCTAGAGAAGATTAAAGCTAAGTATTTACTGAATGAAGATGTTCCGGGACGCCTGCTGGCGGCCAGAGTCAGGGAGTGGGAGGCAAGTAGAACAGTGACATCTATTCGAAATGAGGGGAAGGTGGTAGTTGAGCCCCAGGGCCTAGTAGATACGTTTGCACTTTATTTTAAAAAACTATACCAAATTGGACACAAGGTGGGAGAGAAAGATATGGAGACATTCCTAGATGAAGTCCTCTTACCGGTTCTAGATCAGGGGCAGGCCAAGGATTTAGCAGCGCCTATAAGTGCAGCAGAGATTACAGAGGTAATTAAATCACTGCCTCTGGGTAAGACACCAGGACCAGATGGTCTTACAGCGAAGTTTTACCAGACTCATATACACACTATAATGCCCCTTCTCCAGGAATTCTTTAATACTGTAATGCAAGAAGGGGTTCCCCACTCCCCTCTATATCAGGCTTATATTACCTTAATCCCAAAACCAGGTAAACCCAGAGATGAACTATCTAGCTATAGACCTATTGCATTAATGAATCAGGATTTCAAAATTCTCACAAAAATACTGGCTAATAGAATATGGCGGATAGCACCAACTATAATCAGTCAGGAACAGGTGGAGTTTATGCCAGGGAGGGGGGCTCTTGATGCGTTGAGGAAACTCCATCACATCCTGAGTTATGCAGTGGACTCCCATTTACCTCTAGCGTTAATATCTTTGGACACAGAGAAGGCGTTTGATAGGGTCTCGCACCCCTTCTTATTCGCCGTAATGAAGAGGATGGGTTTTCCTAAAGGCTTCCTTAAAGGCATTAAAAATCTATACGCTGCCCCATCGGCTAGAGTTTTATGTAACGGTTATGTCTCTTGGGAGATTCAATTGAAAAATGGAACCCGACAAGGTTGCCCTCTTTCCCCAATATTATTCAATATTTATTTGGAACCCTTGTTGAGTGCCATAAATATGGATAGACAGATAAAAGGGGTGGTGATCCTGGGAAAAGAACTGAAGCTCTCAGTTTTCGCGGATGACATTCTGCTACATCTCAGGGACCCGGCGGAGGGGTTTGAGAAAACTAGAGAGCTAATCGACAGCTTTGCCAAAGTGTCTAATTATAAGCTCAATGTGACCAAAACACAGATTCTCCCACTGACGCCACATGTGTTTCGGGCGGATTTTGCTCAACTAGGAGTTCAATGGGTGTCGAATAAACTAAAGTATTTAGGTATTTGGATCACAAGGAATTCCGAGTTAGGGGCAGAAGTCAATATGGAAGGGACACTGTCAGCTATAAAAGGGGATTTAATAAGATGGAATAAGCTACCCCTAAATTTTACGGCCCGGCTTGGGCTTATTAAAATGAATTTGTTACCGAGGTTACTATACCCAGTATATTTAACGCCATATAGAATACCCAAAAAATGGTTTATAGCGATCAAGAAAGTACTATCTGACTTTTTATGGGGGAGTAAACCCCCTAGGAAAAAACATAAGGTTCTACACCTCCCCTCTCACTTAGGTGGGCTTAAACTTCCAGACCTCCATCTGTACTATGTAGTGGGGCAGCTAGGTTTGATGAACCGCTGGGGCCATGGTCTAGAGGGAGAGGATTATGTGCCGGAGTGGCTGTATTTAGAATCTCATACTTTAAGAGAGGCTGGGCTCTCCCCAGAAGCCCCATTATATGCTAACATTGCTCAGTGTTTTATGGCTGGAGTGGGAGGCCCAGTTAAGAAGGGAGCAGATGCCTGGTGGTCATATCTAACTAGAGCACAGAAAGATGCTCAAATGAAGGCTCAAGATCAACCGCTGGTGGGTAATCCCAATCTACTTATAGGGAGCAAGGTACTTAAAGGGAGATGGGCTGTGTGGGCCTCGGGCCTTCACCTAAAGGAAGTCATTCAAGATAACAGAGTAGTCCTCCCAATGCAATGTGATAGAATGCCCTTTTTCCAAAGAATGCAAATTATACACCTGCTGGAGGGGTTTTTAAAGAGAACGGGGGGTTTCTCAGATGGTTCATTTAATTGGGACAGGCTAAGGAGGTTGACCCAAATCTAGACCCTTATCACAGATATATAAAGTCTTAATTGAGTTTTTTTGGTCGGACTCCCCATCCCGGTGTCGTACTGGGTCGACAGGTTGGCCCCCCAAAACATCGATTGGGCCAGCGTATGGGAAAATAGCAAATATATATCAATACCCAAATATAGAAGTCTGCATTTTTTCACTGCTTCCAATTTATATTTTACCCCTGTGAGGCTTTTTGAAAGAGGCCTTAGGCAGACAGACCTGTGTTTTAGGTGTGGTCAAGAAAAAGGGGACTTACTACATGTGTTATGGAGCTGCAGTAAAATTTCGCCACTGTGGGGAGAAATCAAGAGACGAATGGACCCTTTGCTCGATTACTCAGAGTATATTAGACCGGAGATCTGCATTCTAGGGGATTTGTTGCAAATGAGGGGCACAACATAAAAATATCACATATCCCTAATTGCCTTCCTAGTCAAATCATTTTGGTTCAACATTGGAAGGACGATCAGCTTTATGAGTATGAGCAATGGTTGGGAGATCTTGTGGGGGCCCTTAACAAAATTAAAAGGTATTTTTTCTTAGAGGGGAAGAAAGAGTTGTATATTAAAAGGTGGGTGCCGTTAGAGGCAATTTACTCCCAATAAAGAGATATTCGAATCTCACAGGTCTGTCTGTGGGGCTGTGTTTAGCTAATAAACTTGAAATTAAAGAAAATATGGCATATAGACAGGTCAGGGAGTTGTTGGGGACAGATTTAGTTAATAAGAGGTCCAATAAAGCTTGAGGACTTGTTTGAGTGATATCAGGGAGGTCTGCCTTGGCGCGGGAGGGTTGGGGACTCTCTCTCTTTCGGGGGCACGAGTCTCTACCTGTTACAGCCGCGCTAAGTTTCAACCTGGCTAGGAGTGTTTGCCAAACTGCATGCGACCCCAGTGAGATAGGAAGCTAGACACATTGAGCAATAGGGGCTTGATTGTGAGAACATGGTTAAGTTTGGGGTTGGTATGACTGGGGGGGTGGATGTCTCCTGGTGTATGTAAATAGTTATACTGTAAATAGTTTACGCAATCAGTTTTTGGATTGTGTACCCTGGGATTCCAGGGCTATCTGTCTTGTTTGTCATGTCTGTAATCACATTGGAAACTCAATAAAAATGGATAACAAAAAAGAAAACATTCAAGCCTTTTTGTCCCCTTTAGCCTTTCCAAAACTCACCCAAGCTCAAGTAATCTTATTGTTAAAACCGATAACCATCACAGAAATGGACTCAGCTATAGGAAGGGCTAAAACTTTAAAATCTCTGGGACCAGATGGCTTTCCCAGGGAGTGGTATAAGACTTTTTCAGCCACAATATTACAACCCCTGCAGTGAGCATTTCTTGAAGTACAGGATGGTAACCCTCCCCCAGACTTGTGGGCCTATATAGCAATCTCTGCAATCCTGAAACCGGAAAAAGGACCACTGTACACTGAATCCTACAAACCAATTTCGGTTCTTAACTGTGATTATAAGTTACATATGTCCATCTGGTCCGGGAGATTGGGACATATTCTTCCTAGTCTGATTCATTCAGATTAGGTGGGCTTTTTGAGAGCAAGGCAGATGGCAAATAATGTCCAGCATATACTTAATTTGTTGGAACTTATGTCCAGCAAGCCAATCCCTTCTTTCTTGATTAGCTTGGATGCCTATAAGGCCTTTGACAGGGTCTCATGGAGATTCCAGTGGGAGATCCTTGCTTCTTTTGGGTTCCTGCAAGAGGAAATTCAATGGCTTGAGGGGCTGTATACCTCCACGAAGGCTTATATCAGAATTAATAGGGAAATTTCTTCCCCTATCTCTTAACAGAGGGGGACATGGCAAGGATGTCCCCTTTCCCCGCTCCTCTTTGCCCTCTATATTGAGCCTCTGGCAATGATGATCAGAGAAACTCAGGACATACAGGGGGTACAGATTGCAGGTAGAAACTGGAAATTGACTCTCTATGTGGGTGATATTATATTGTCCTTAGAGGACCCTAATAGATCTCTGCCAGCCCTATGGGCAATCATGGAGGGCTTTGCCAGAGTCTCTGGATATAAAATAAATTCTACCAAAACTGAAGTTCTAACTTTAAATTTTACTCCCTCTAGTGCTAAGAAAATTCGATGGCCATTCAGATGGCGCAGTACAAAAAGCAAATATTTAGGGGTACACTTATCCCAACAGATTCAAAATATCATGTTAATCAATTATGAACCTCTTACACAAAAAATAGAGAGTGATATTCATGAGTGGTCCCACATCCACCTCCCCTTTTATTCTAGAATTGACCTTATATGGATGAACATTTTACCAAGGTTATTATATCTATTCCAAACCATTCCTATGTTTTCCACTGCAACATATTTTAAATCATGGAAATTAACGATCTCTAGATTCATTTGGATGGGTAAAAAGCCACATATCAGGCAGACTATAATACAGCTTCTGAAGGAGGTCAGAGGCCTGGCTCTCCCCTGTGTCCTTAAATATGCTCAGGCAACAGTCTTAGTTAGAGTGATGCAGTGGAGCAACCCAGCATACACTCTTCCCTGGAAGACTTTGGAGCTAGCCTTGAATCAGATTCAGGATGTAATAGATGTGATTTATTCCAAGAGAGCATTACCTTATCAAGGTTGTTCCGATTTAGAGGGCATGAGTTCTATTTTGGGGATCTGGTATAAACTCCATTCTACTGCGGAATTCCAGACAGTTTCCTTTTTGCAGACTGGCCTCTGTCATCTCAGACAGCACAGGGTCTGAATGAATGGTACGGCAGAGGCCTTAGATACATATATCAAATTTTGGATTCAGAAGGTTATATACAATTTCTTAGATTACAGGAACTATTTGGTTTACAGCAGGAGCACTACCAGACCTACACCCAGGTTAGGGAATCTCTGGCACAGAGGGGACCCCACAGGAACACTATGCCTGGCCTCCCTCCCCCGATATTACATCTCTTCTTGACATCCCTGACAGGACAGATCTGGCCACATTTCATTGGGATGGTCTATAGGGGGCTTCATGAGTTGTCCTGGGAGTCAACCATAACAATTTTAGAGACCTGCAATATGGAACTGATTGCCCCCGTATCTGGGGAGGACTGGGGAAAGTTCACTAAATTATCATTGGCAGTCCCGGGAGCACCTCATTGGCAAGAATTCGTCTGGAAGACAAGGAATAGATTTTTTATTACCCCAGTGAAGATAGCCACATTCACTGGTGCATCAGAGGGAAAAAGTTGGCTGGAATGTGGCAAGCTGAGAGCCAACCACTTACCTGTTATATGGTCATGCCCCCTCCTCCGGGGGTTTTGGTGGCAGATAGCAGATACCGTGGGGAAATTGGTGGGAGAAGAGGCAGTACTTACTCCCAAAGTGGTGCTCCTGTCTGTTACACCCGACGGTCTCCATGTGCCTAGGGGTTCTCTCCTGGTTTCATATATCCTTGTAGCTAAAAAAGCTATTACCCGCCAATGGGGCAGACAGTCGCTGCCAACATTTCTGGACTGGTTCAAAACAGTGGGTGAAATTTATACTTTGGAGAGACCCATATCTAGAGCTCCTAATGCAAATGGCTCATTTGAATTACAGTGGTGAAAGTGGATTCTTTATGCTTCAACCTTAGATCCTCACTTTGTACCCTAATATGGCAGACTAAAGGATGGTGAGAGTTCAGAACTGTTAATACAACTGGATAGGTCCTTCTCTCTACTTCCAGCTCCTCTAAAATTTTATCATTGTGTATCAAAACAGACTGAGCCCCCTCTTCACCTCCGCTACTTCTTAGCTTTCAAATATGATAAATACCTTTGTTTTCATTAATGGATTACTTAAAGTGACAGGCTGTTTAGAGATTACTTTTTATAGACAAAGTGCTTTCATTAATAATCTATTGGATCCTAATACTGTATTTGCTTTACCTCACACATGCTGTACTGTTGTATGGTTATTTATCATAAAATTGATATAAAAATTACAGTTTAAAAAAAAAATCTGCAACAGAGTGGACACACCGGGGGCTGAAAAAAATGAGGGATAATTTAAAAAAAAGCTGGAAGACTGGTTAATGATTTGACACCTGGGTTTTCTCTCTAAGGTGGCACCTGTTTGGGTTGCTGCTCTAGTACCTGCATGGTCTACCTTAGAGCTATGCAGAGGAGTCAGGAGGACGGAGAAGGGGCAGCAGCTTCTCCTTGCATTGTGGATCGCCAAATTGATTGTTTTCTTCTGTGTTTGCATTTTTTGTGCCCCTTGGGCCAGTGAAGAAGTCCACTGCCAGTCTGTCACTCCTAAAAAAAAAAAAAAACAAAAACAGATTTTTTTAAACCTAAAAGAAGAACTTAAGGGAGGAAGGAGCTGGGAACTTGTTGAAGTTGGGGTGGGGAGTCGGGGACTGGGAGTCAAGGATTCGGGAGGGGATTGCCAGCAGGAACTGGATGTGGGACTTGGGAGGGAGTTAGAGACTGGGGTGGGGACTGGACTGGAGACTGGGGAGTACAATGTATGGGAGAAGAGACTTGGACAGGGGATCTTCATGAACATGAACATTAAATAATGAGCCAGGATGGAACTTGGAGCGAGAGGCTGAGGGCAACTTGTGAGAACTAGAGTGCTGTGTGTATAAAATCTACCAACCAGTCATCAGTGAACAAGTGCCAATTCTTGCATACTGTCTGTGTGACCCTCCTCCTGTGTCAGAGAGTGTTAGGCCAGGCAGGGTCCCTCAGAATCTCTGTGGGTATACTAGCAGCAGTGCCTGCAGCATCATCCTTAGCGTAGGTGGTGTGTGAAGTAAAATCTGCCAAGACTGCCAGACAGTCGTCAGTGCACCAGTGCCACTTCTTACATACTACCTGTGAGACCCCACCCCCCCTCTGAAAAGTCAGTCATCTGTCATCTTCCACTCTGTGCTTGCTCAGCAGGGTATAAGCTTTGGCTCAGTGGGCAGGGAATTCCGTCACATCACTTAGAATAAAGAAAAAAAATCCTTGACGGGGAAAAGTACTGTGTCAGAGAGGGTTAGGCCAGGCAGGGTCCCCCAGAATCTATGTGGTTATACTAGCAGCAGTGCCTGCAACATCACCCTTAGCATAGTGGTGTGTGAAATCAATTCTGTGTGTGAAACAAAATCTGCCAAGACTACCAGCCAGTCATCAGTGCACCAGTGCCACTTCGTGCATACTGTCTGAGTGCCCCCCAAGATGTCAGTCATCTGTCATCTTCCTCTCTGTGCTCGCTCAGTGGGGTATAAGCTTTGGCTCAGTGGGCAGGGCATTCCATCACATCACGTGGAATAATAAATTTAAAAAAATTCCTTGAAGGTAAAGAGAATTGTGTCAGAGATGGTTAGGTCAAGTAGGGTCCCCCAGAATCTATGTGGGTATACTAGCAGCAGCGCCTGCTGCAGTGCCCTTAGCATAGGTGGTGTGTGAAATAAGTTCTGTGTGTGAAATAAAATCTGCCAGCCAGTTGTCAGTGCACCAGTGCCACTTCCTGCATACTGCCTATGTGACCTCCCCACCAAGAAGTCAGTCATCTGTCATCTTCCTCCCTCTGCTTGCTCTGTGGGGTATAAGCTTTGGCTCAGTGGGCAGGGCATTCCATCACATCACATGGAATAATAAATTAAAAAAATTAATTGAAGGGAAAAAGTACTGTGTCAGAGAGGGTTAGGCCAGGCAGGATCCCCCAGAATCTCTGTGGGTATACTAGCAGCAGTGCCTGCAGCATTGCCCTTAGTGTAGGTGGTATGTGAAATAAATGCTGTGTGTGGAATAAAATCTGCCAGTCAGTCGTCAGTGCACCAGTGCCAATTCTTGCATACTGTCTGTGTGATCCCCCCTCAAGACGTCAGTCATCTGTCATCTTCCTCCCTGTGCTCGCTCAGAGGGGTATAAGCTTTGGCTCAGTGGGCAGGGCATTCCATCACATCACATGGAATAAATAAAAATTAAAAAATCACGTTCACGGTCATCATCGTCACAAATTTCACATTTGGCAACTATTTCTGGAAGCTCTGTTTTATTCAGTATCTGAAGTTCTGGTAAGTGCTGCCACTGTAACATGACTCCTCATTCTCACAATGAATCATGTTCATGTTCATGGCCATCACAGTCACGAAGAAGCTCAGTTCCATCCGGTATCTGAAGCTCAGGGAAGCGCTGCCACTGTTACACAATTTCGCATCCTCACAATGAATCATGTTCACGGTCATCACGGTTACGATCACGTTCACATTCACGGTCATCATGGTCATAATTTTCACATTTGCTAACTATTTATGGGAGCTTGTTTTAGTACAATACCATAGCAGTGGCAAACCCTTCCAGTAGGGACAGTATCCTTGGCTCTGAGATACAAAACTCTTAAATGTTGTCTTCATCAGAAAGAGAAAACATGCATCATTACAACTCTTGAGTTTTTGTTGTCCCATTTGGGTCATTACAAAGAAACTATCCAGTCTTTAAACACATACTATGTTTTGTTCTGTTCTTATAAAAGAGACATTACTAAGAAAGTATCTAAAGGCTGCTTAACAAAGTTTACCTTTGATTGTAATGACATAGAAATCCTATAAAAATACACACAGTACCTGTTCCACACTTCGTGATTACAGAAGACACAACTTATTTTGGTGCAACTCTGTTTTTTTTTTAATCTTCAGTTTCATCATGAATCAGGACATCCAGTTATCATGTTGCGTGACTCATGAGCCTTGGTCCAGTACGATGCTTCTGTTAGTGTTCATGTTCTGCAGGATGCCCTACCTTTTGTGTTCCATACTGAGAGCTGTTGCTAAACATAATTAGTGACATACATTACAAACACATCGCCCCCTTCTACAACAAACTCTGGTCAGAGCCAATATGGCTGTGGAGAGCTTTTGGGATGCTCTTACCCATTATTTCTAATGAATTTGCACAATGCAGATCTGTGGAGAGGCAGTTTCAATGTAGTTTTCCGTTTACACATTTTTACAATGTGTGTTTCTAGAATATGCCTGCTGATTGCTATATATTTATCCTGGATAGTTCACAGAGGAAATGGCATCTTATTTTTAGTGGGGCTC
Source organism: Neoceratodus forsteri (assembly GCA_016271365.2). Taxonomy (NCBI): domain Eukaryota; kingdom Metazoa; phylum Chordata; order Ceratodontiformes; family Ceratodontidae; genus Neoceratodus; species Neoceratodus forsteri. The sequence goes on along the minus strand of CM057451.1, from coordinate 454,793,297 downwards.
TACATCTCCACAATATTATGCTGCATTGTGTAAAATCAGAATGCACTAAAAACAATATTTTACATCTGGGGGGATATATTAAGTGCCAGATCAATGCATGAGTTGAAAGATGCATTGCACCAAGAGGGTGTGCCGGTCGGCACTGATACAATATTCAAAGAGAATGCACCACCGGTACAGGGTGTGCATACAGTGAGGCCTACCAGGATGAAGCGCAGCACTGCAGAATTCTACAGTAGAGTTACTGCAGCAAACAATGCAGTTTCAAAGGGAGTTAATCCCTTTTGTCATGCAGGAAACCTGTGACACTGCGCTTCAGCCTGGTGGGCTTCATCGTTCCTGTTGAAAATGTGACCCTGGATTGGAGTCACAGTGCAGGCGGCTACCAAGTTGAGTGCATCCAAGGGCTGGATACCTTCCAGGTGGAATGCATGGCACATACCAGTATGCGTCGCAGCCCCCATGGGTGATATTAAACTCAGGAATGCAAATGAACTAATTGAGCATGCAGGGTGAAAAGGGGCCTTAAGTATGCTCATTACCAGCCCATTTGCATGATGGCATGGGGATGAATGCGCTAGAGCAGCTCTCACCCCCAAGCCTCGACCGCGATCGCTCCCATGTGGGACAGGCCCTGAAGTCTCTGGTGGTATAGTGGCACCCCCCACCTGTTCCACCAGCCCTGATCATACCGGAGTCCAGGCTCCATTGATTCCATATTGTAGGGACCCCAATGTCATCCCTAATTGCACCTGAATACACCTACAGTCCAGGTCCATAGTGTAGTGGCACCCCCCACCTGTTCCACCAGCCCTGATCATACCGGAGTCCAGGCTCCATTGATTCCATATTGTAGGGACCCCAATGTCATCCCTAATTGCACCTGAATACACCTACAGTCCAGGTCCATAGTGTAGTGGCCCCCACTCCTGCTCAATGGTGCACAGACACCCCCTCCCTGCCACCCCCAGCCCATCCCATTACAATGACTGTCTCTGTTATGGTATTACACCATTCTATTGGTGGGTGGTGGAGCACTTGCACTAGGATGCTAGAATGTGTCATATGTAGGCATGAGCTGTGTGGGGATGATAACACCTAGTGGCAATACACCTCAGGCACTCGCATGTGAATCCATCATCCTGGTGCCATTGTACTGCTCAGTGTGGGTGATGACTGATGCTATACCCACACACACAGGTCCCAAAACAGGCGTGTTACAGCCGACCTCCCATTCATCTGTACAGCTGAGGAACTGTGAATGAACTGTCCATAGCCTGAAGCATACACTGCAAATGGCATTACAGGATACTGCACCTCATGTCACCTGGGATACCTCAGCAGTCTGGAGAGTGGCATGTTACACAGGGGAACAGGGGAGAGTGTGGACCTGCAATGGTGTATGACTGCAGGAAGATACAGCATCAGCAAGGAATACATTGGAAGTATGTAAATTCCCTCTTCAGTTTTCCAGGGACATACACACGGCTGCATACACTGGTGGATCCACAGCTGGTGAGGTGCCCCAATGTACAGTACAGCCAGGTGGGTCATTCCAGAGTGCAGGTCCCCAGCCCAGGTTCAGTGCAAGTCAATGGCTGGCCATAGCAGGGTTTGGAGGGCAGTGCCAGTCTTTGCAACAGGTTGGGTATGGGGGGAGTGAAGGTGTCTGTGTACAGGGGAGGTGGATGGGAGTCCTCTAGACTATGGATATGGACCATGGTTTTCTCTGGTGCAATCAGATCTGGGGGGGGCCTATACTATGGAGCTTTTCAAGGATGGAGTTGGCATGATTGGGGATAGAAAGGGATTACCTCTAGTCCACCAGGGCTGCCAGGCTGCTGTGCACCTGGGTGCACATCTGCAGCCTGTCTGTGGGTGGCTGGCTGGGTTAGGCCAACTATTCATAGCCTAACTGTGAGGGGCACATTCCCACTGAATATGCTGCAGCATGGCATATGCATGGGATTGCCCCCTTGACTTGAGTGGCATACCATTTGTGTGTGCCCTGGTGCATTCCCTTGTGGCCGGTGCATCCCGCACGATTGAATATTACGCTACTGTGCTTTGCTGGAGTTGTGCGGCACTTCTCCCTTTTCCAGCGGGATGTGCTGCATTTCTCCTTTGAATACAGAGGCCCTGAACTAGGTACCCTGAATAAATACATTATAAAAATGGTACAATTATGACCCCACTGATATTGCATCTAATCTGGGACAGCCTGGGTAAATACAGTGCAAAAATGTCTAAATGAACATCCCTGTGACAATGAGATGTAGCGTCTCTCCTGCCCTATCCAGGATACAAAATATAAGATAAGAAATATTCAGTGCTCCCAGATCCAAATAACCACTACTCTGTAAGAAGCCTTCATTTTCCCTGTGCTTTCCCCACATTGGCAGAATCAAATCCCTGTATAAATCCCTGTCAATTTTTCCACAAGCCACTGGTTCCTTATTTATGGCTTTGTTCCTTATTGATTATATCAGCAGCTTTTTATAAGGAAAAAGAGCTCTGATTTGCTGTTCAGTATTAATATTATATGTCAAGATAGCCTTGGAATGATTTGGATTTATATGCTATGTATAAGGCATAATGGGGGACTATATGAAATAACAAATATCAAGCTCATTATTTCATGAATTATACTCAAAATTAGTAATCACAAGTCAGACAATCTTTCAAAAGATACTAGTAATGCCTGTAAACAAATTTATTGCAAATACGTTAGATATATATATATGTTTTTGCACTTTTGCAGTGTCAGTGGCTCAGTAGGTAGCACGCTCACCTCTGAGGCCGGGAGATCAGAGGGCTGAAGGTTCAGTTCCCACATCTGGCACTTGGGTTAATATCCCAATACTGACACTGTAGTGCAGCATGAGAGGGGTGCTACACTTCTGAGGTGCTGTCTTTCGGATGAGACATTAAAACTGTGATCCTATCTGCCTGGATTGGTGGTAGTTCAGGTGGATGTTAAATATCCCATGGCACTTATCGAAAAGAGTAAGGGAATTTCACTGGTGTCCTGGCCAAATTTTCCTCCTTCGCTAAAAATACCACCAGCCAGCTTAATCTGATTCAAGGTCAGTTGGCATTCATCTGTATCCTCCTCCCCCGGGTCGTGCCTGAAAATAGGCAGGATTTGTCTAGTGCACTTACCCGGTCAACAAAAACTAAATATATATATATATATATATATATATATATACAGAAATGCTATTTTTGCATCTTACAGGTTGCTAGTTTTCAGACAAATTCTCATAGACTTTTTTCTGTCCACCTGATGGAATCTTGAATGAGTTAAGTAAATGTTATTATTTTCTTCAAGGCCTTGATCCAGCAACTCAGTAAATACATACTCAGTACTGTATATCATTTTATAAAATGACAAGAAACAGTCTTCTGTTTGCAGTTGTTTGATCTGGAATATTATAATGGTATAAGTTCTTTTTGTTACATCTATGTTAGTCCAATAAATGGTATCAAATTATTTGCTTCTATATCACTTATGGTTTGTCAACAGTTAATTCATTAGATGAGGTCTCTCTTGCCAGGAGTTTGACTGTTTCTCCACCCTTCCCCCAAACACACACATACACACACACGCTCACATGCACACACACACACACACACACACACACACACACACACACACACACACACACACACACACATACTCTTACTACAGTATAAGAGATCTCAGTAGCTCTTATCTGTTACATTTGGGAAGCAGGCCGTAACCCTTTCTGTCAAAAAGAAATTTATATATTTAGTCTGGATAGTTCACTGAAGACTTGGTATTTTATCAGATATGTTTTGAGAGGTTAAAAAAACAGTGTAAATCTTTACAAACTTTTCTGGGAAAGGGTAACATTTATGAGGTATGAATCTTTCTTGAAAGATATTCATCCCCAACTGAAGTTAATAGCAAAAAATGTTTAAATGCTAGGCATTTAAATGTGCAAGCTGTTCCATTTCAAAGGGGGTAAACAAATCTCCAGTTTATTAGGCAACCAATATTTAACAAGCTATTTCAGTTTCCTAATGGTCATCTGATAAGCAGCTTGGAGTTATGTCTCCAACATTCTAAACAGAAAGAAGGGATTATTTTATTTTAGTTGTCATAGTGATTTGTAGATGTGGAAGGATACATTGAAAAGTCCAAAAATGTGTTCCACGAAACTCCATTTTCAAGCTACAGATAGCAAAATGTGGTTTAAAAAACTAGATCTGGGATTTGCCTGCCTTTGGACCATATCATCGTCATCCTCCACAGCCACATTATTCACTCCTCATCTCATTTCACTACTCATGCATTTTAGTACTACTGAACAGTGGTTTAGTTGCTTTTTATGTTGGCTCGCGCTTGTGCGCCAGCCAACATATTGCAGTAGTAGCAGATTTGGAGGTGCAGTCACTGTGAGCGAATGCAGGGCACGCATCAGTAGGTGTGTCCCTCATTCCCCAATAAGCCAGCATGCAGGCACTGACACCAGGCATATGTAAACTGCCCACCAGATCAAACAAAAGTGTCACTGCAATGAGAGGCAAGCTCGTCATGCAGTAGCACAATAACACGCCTCCCTACGTGCCTTTACTGGAGAAGTTTTCCAGTAAACATGGCGGCATTGACTGCCGCAGTACACAATGCCAACTTCAGGGGTGCCTAATCCCCCTGTCGGCATGCTCTGACCCACTTCATTTGCTGACAAGGGAGCCCACTCCCCGTCGGCATAATGCCCCCCATTGCAATTGTGTGCCGAGGGGGTACCCAATCCCCCTCGGCATCATGCACCACCCCAACAGTCGACTTCAGTCCCCCCTGCCCAGTTCAATTTGCCAATGGGGAGCCCACTCCCATCAGCATAATGTCCCAACCCTGATTTGTGCTAGTGTGCTGCGGGGTATGATCCCTCAGCATCATGCGTGCCCCCACCGCTTTCTGTGCCAACAGGGGACCAATCCCATTGGCTGTGGTCCCCCTCCACATGATGCTGGTGGTACACTGGGAGCCCACCCCAATGTGCCAAACAAACACCTGCAAAAAAAAAAAATCCCTTGTTGTCTTTTTTTTCCCTGTAAAAGAAGAAAACGGTCCCTCACAGTCTCTCCTGCCCATTCTCCAACCCACGCCAACCCTCTGCGTATCCTGCCTCTCCACACCCCACTCACCCCATACTTACCTCTGGAGCCTGGTGCAATGATCTTGGTGGACCGGGAACATGTCTGCACTCTTCAAAGCTGACCGCGAACTGAAGAAATGCCGGTAAGCTGTATAATGACATAAATAGGTTTTTTTTCAACTTTGGTGCATATCTCGGGCATTTTGGGGAAATTTGGCACCAAATTTTCAACATGGGGTTATTGGGACCCCTCCTCATGAATTCAGTCACTGTAATCACATTATTCTGTCCCAAAAGGTGATTTCACAGTCACTGCACAGAATCACCTTTCGGGACCACTTAATGAAATGACAGTGCCACTGTTCATGAGGTGGGCTCTTAAAAAGCCTATGTTGCAAATTTGTTGAAAAAAAAAATGACTGTTTTATGAACATGCATTGTGCAGTTTCCAAGCACGCTTGTAGCTTTGTGAATTTGTAATTATTTCACTCCAGATTTTCAACATTGGCATTTTTCTGCACCTCCTTATGAACGGTAAAGCTGCCATTTTACATATCCTGGCCGAAATGTGTTTTCGCATTTCCAGCGCAGAATAGCACGGTCATTGTGGGAAATCAGTTTTAGGGACAGATTAAGAAAATGACAGTGACACTGTTCATGAACAGAGGTGCTAAAATACCTATGTTGAAAATTTGGTGATGAAAGTCCATAAAATGACTGTGTTACAAGCATGCATTGTGCAGTTTCCACACACCCTTGTAGCTTCGCAAATTTGCAATATTTTCATACCAGATTTTCAACACTGGCATTTTTTCACACCTTCTTACAAACAGTACAGCTGTAATTTTTCACATCCTGCCCAAAATGTGTTTTCACACCTGTGGTGCACAATGGCATGGTCGCTATGGGAAATCAACTTTTGGGACAGATTAACAAAATCACAGTGCCACTGATCATGAAAGGAGGTCCCAAAATGCCTGTGTTGAAATGTGGTTAAAAAAATCCCAAAAATAATTGGGTTATGGATGTGTGTTGCACAGTTCTTATGCATGCTCATGACTTCACCTATATTTCATATTTTCACTCTAGATTTTCAGTGTTGCCATTTTTTTACACCTCCTCATGAATAATACAGTTGTTATTTTTCACATTCTGCCCAAAATGTGTTTTAATGCCTCTGGTGCCAAATGGCACAGACGCTGTGCAAAACCACCTTTCAGCTAACTTACTGATAGTGCTGCTCTTCATGAGGTGGGGTCACAAAAAGTCCATGTTGATAATTTGGAGTGAAAAGACCAACAAATGCCTACGGCGTTAGGGTTTCCAACTGTAACACCCCACCCTGTAGAGACTGACAGGCATTAAGAATGTGACTTGGGATCACTGGCTGTAATGCTCTCGCCATTCCACCCTCACCCCCCCCCACCCTGCAGCCAGTGACAGGCATCGATGTGTGCCTTGGAGTGCTCGGCCCCAAAGTTCACCCCATTCTCCTATACTACTTCCATCTCAGCATATTTTCTTATGGAATGGCGTAAATATAAGGCCCAAAGCACACCACGACACTTGTCAGTGTCTACAGGGTAAGGTGAGGTGAAAGAGCATGAGCGTTATAGCTGACCACCCAAAGGCACACCCCAACGCCTATCAGTCTCTGCAGGGTGGAGATGAGGTTGGCATCAGTTCAATACTTCACTGCCATTCCTATTACACATTTCTAACTCCTGCACTACCAATGCCAATGCCAGCAAGACAACATTTGGTATTGACAAATGCTTGTTTCTATAGATATGATGATTAAAAGCTGTTTAAAATGATTTTTTCACATACAGTAACCATAACGTAGTAAAGGTTATAAAAGGTTTGGATAAGCATCCAAACCTTTCTTTGCTTATCAGAACCTTTTAGAACCTCAGAACCCTTTGAGGTTCTCCCATCCCAAGTAGTTTTAATGCAAAAAAGTGCAAAATCATGCACTTGTGGCATAGAAATCCAGGGGCAATGTACCAACTGGGCAGGGAGATACTGGCAAGCACAAAACAGGAAAGGGATCTGTGGGTAATCATGCCTGATAACCTGAAGACAGCAAAGTAGTGTGATAAGGCAGCAGGGAAAGCTAGCAGGATGCTCTGATGCATAGCGAGGGGTATCACCAACAGAAAGAGGGGGTAGTGTTACCCCTGTATAGATCGATGTTGAGGCCTCACATCGAGTATTGTGTCTAGTTCTGGGAGGCCACATCTCCGGAAGGACTTACAGTAGAGAGGGTGGAGGCAGTACAGAAGAGGGCAAACAAAATGGTGCAGGGCCTACATCAAAAGCCCTATAAGGAAAGACTCAAGGAATTAAATATGTACTCTCTAAAAGCAAGGAGAGAAAGGGGGGACATGATAGAAACATTCAAATGCCTCACAGGTATTAATATGGTACATGAGGGTAGCATTTTACATAGAAAAAGATGCTCAAGGACAAAGAGTCATGCTATGAAGCTGGAGGGGGGAGACTCAGAAGAGATGTGAGAAAACACTTCTTCACGGAAAGGGTGATGGACATCTGAAACAGCCTCCCACTGGAGGTGGAGGGTGCTAAAATAGTAACAGGATTCAAGTATATACGGTATAGACACAAGGGGACCTTAGAATTAAGGCAGGGGGAGACTGCAGATTGAGTTGGGTCTGTGGTGTTACAATAGGGAGGGGAAGTAGAGCAGACTAGGTGGGCTAAGAGGTCCTTATCTGCTGACAACTTCTATGTTTCTATGTTTCTACTGTCTTCCAGGGTGTGCATGCTGAGATCTCTCAGTCTTTCCTCATAAGGCTTTTGGTGCAGTCCTTGCACCATTTTCGTTGCCCTCTTCTCAACTGCTGCCACCCTGTCTATGTCCTTTCTGAGGTGTGGCATCTAAATGTGGAAACAATACTGCTTGTGGGGTCTCACCAGCAAGTGATATAGTGGTAACACCACCTCCCTCCTCCTGCTGGAGATACCTTTCCCTATGCATGCCAACATCCCACTGGCCCTACCCAATGCTTTGACACACTATTCTTCCATGTTAAGGTCATCAGCTATAGTAACCCCAAGGTCTATTTCCTGATACAGAAAACACTGGTGCATAGTGCTTGGAAGATTCATAACAAACTGACAGATACTATTGAACTTGACCCTTAACTTAGACTGAACCCTTTAACTGGTCCCCATGTAAAATGGCAGCCCATAGTCCAAAATGGAGAAAAGTAGGCTATGGATTGGTATATATGACTTAGGTACTAAAAAGTCTTGTATCCTGAACAGCATACCCAGTCCCTCATAAATAACCTTAATGACATAGGAAACATGAGGCCTGAATGAGAGTGTGCTATTTAGTACCACCCAAGGTACCTAAAGCTCTCAGCAAATTCAATTATTTTCCCCCTTTGGTCAGTTATGATAAAATGTCCCTCTATTTCCTTCCTGAGGCCTCAAAAAAAAATAATTTAGTCTTTTTGGTGTTCAAAACCAATTTCCTAGACCAATTTCCCAGCTATTTAAATAATTTAAACCATGGATCAGTGTTCTACAGGTTAATTAAACTAGGAAATTATTTTTTGCAGTTTGCAGACATCTAAGCCATGTTTATATAAATAGTGGAACATTAATCTGTAGTTTATGTAAGCCATGAATTAGTACTATGTGTCACAGGGTGCTCCCTGTGATGAGTATAGGCCCTAATATTCTTCCAAGTACCCCCCCCCAAAGAAATAACGTGCTTAGGTATAAAGTACCAGATGCTGAATAGTGAAGGCATTTATGTGAAATGTAGAAACGTATAATATATATACACATGGATATATTAAAGGGTATTGCTTCCATAAAGTGGAAGTACCTTAAGTGCTCAGTGGGGCAGACAATATATTAAGGTTGTCTGTTTCACAGCTTTGCAGGACCCTTTTAAATAGCCTGTTAGGTCCTTAGTTTTCTAAACATTATCTGTTAGATTTGGTTGAGCAGATAGCCTGTTATACTGACATAAAATGAACAAGCAAAATTATTAGCATTCCCTTCCCTTTTCATTTCATTTCCTTTTGCTGCATTTTGGGAGCATTGGTTTTAGTTAATAGAAGAAGGAATTATCAATCTGCTCTACTTTATTTTAGTAGAAGGGGAACTATTGCTTGGTTCAGGCAGGAGTTCTGCAGTTTTTGAAATCTCCCGGACAAAGAAAACCTTAAGAAAAGAATTTCATTTGCAGCTCGGTTCATGCCTCTAATGAGCCGAAGAAAGAGGTTTACTTTTCAGATTAATAATTGCAGAAAAGGAGAGAACCTGAATAAAATAAAACTAAGTTAACCTTTGTTGTTAACAATCCCTCTGAAACAGAGCTCTCTGTATTGAGCGTTTCAATAAACTAAAACTCAGTGTTTAAAGTGTGGAAGTATGCTAGCTTCTAAATGAATAAAGAAGTTGCACTAACAAAACCCATGTAGGAGATGAGACCAGGGAGTCCCTAAATATTGCATGGTGTGCCCTTTGACAAAGAAGTAAATTTAAAGTGAGCAATATATTCGTTTGTCTTACCTGTTGAGCTGCATGGGTGTTCTATAGGGCTGGCAGCCCAGTCTGTCTGCTTTTATAGAAGTTGTAATGAGTGATGTCACTATCAAGGAGGGCTTAGCCTTATTGAATCTAATTAACTCTTGAACATTGTTTTAGGACATCAAAGTAAGGTTGTGGGATTATTTAGAACAAATACTGTTATACACTTATATACCTGATGTTTAGGAATGAAAATGTAAAGTAAAAAAGAACCTGTAGTATGTTATTTTGATTTTCAAAAGGAGGTGGATCATCTGATTATGATGTCACTCCTCAGAAATGTATAAAAGATTACCACTAGGGAGTTAAGAAAGAGGATGTCAGTTGGAGCTGACTGCCAGAGGTGCTGGGCCTCTGAAGTATATACATTTGCAAGGAGATAGCCTGGTGGTACTGCTGAGCAGAGCAGTGGTTCATCCTGAGTATAGCTCATCTGTTCAATATTTCGTTGAGACTTTGAAAATGACTGAACTAACTTTATTTTCCTGATTTCTGTGAATCCTGAAGTCAGCGTTTCCTGACAGAAATAAAATGATAAGTGCCTTTCCAGCACTTTTTTATGCACTAAGTTTGTGGGTCTGCATGATTTGTTATCCTGACTATCCCAACCCCGCTACACTATGCAGTTTAAATAAAAAGATGCCAACTGCTTTAGGAATTTTGACTTCTACTTCCAAAGGAATTCCATGGAATTAAATAACATTTCTGAAATTCCATTGAAATCCATTGAAAGCAGAATCTGAAAATTCGGGCACTGTTCTATTTATCACACAGATCATCTGGTCATCTTGCACTGCTCTTTCATTTCTATATTATTATAGCCTTCATATCTGCATATCTTCTGATCTCAGACTGAAAGCAGATTTGGCTTTCCTATTCCTTTCCAAGGTCTTTCCTGTGAGGAGTAAGGGGGAAGGATATGGTGAGGAAGAAGGAGACTGAGGCATATTATGGGTGGTTAAACGGATGGTGTCAGGAAGAGAGATACCATTTTATGAGAGACTGGAGGACTTCTGGGAAAGTAGGCTCTTCGGGGGTGACAGACTTCATCCGACAGGAGAGGGAACCTGTATGCTTGGGCAAAGGCTAGTTGTCTACATAGGTGGAGATTTAAACAGAGGAGGGGAGACTGATGTGGGGGAACTATGGAGGATGAAGGGGGAAGGATAACTTGGCTAGGACTCCTCTAGAAATGGCGGCTAGGAGCAGTGAGTGGAAGCAGCATAGCAGAGGACTGAACTAGCTTAGGAAACAGTGCCAAATGGGGACTCAGAAATCCAGTAGGGACTAGAAACACCAGGAAGGTATTTATTTATTTATTGAAAACTTCAGAGAATACTTGTGATCACAGATGCTCATTTACAAAGGTTTCACATCAAATACATAGTCACAAAAACATTGCAAGTACAATAAGCAGTTCCAGGGGAAAAGCAGTTGAGTCAGGCGCAAAGCACTCAAGACAGATCAACCACATACAGTTTTAAAAAAATCCATATACTGTAGATCATTGTATACAAAGTTACAGGATATGTACACAGAGAAACTGAATAAAATAATTTAACAGTTTCAATTGCAATGGACTGCAAGGATCTCTTAAACTGATTAATCTTAGGAAGATTTAATAGAGTATTGGGCAGTTTGTTTAACCAGTTAGTAGCCCTGACAGCAAATGACCACTTGCTCAGCTCAGTATGCCAGAAAGGAGGCTTAAGAGCATTCCTAGCCACACTCCTGGTGTTGTATTGTTGGAGACGGTACAGAACAATTTGTTAAAGCAGAAGATGCTAAGCCCGGGAGCACTTTTTTGGCTAGAAAACAGGTCTGGAACTTTATTCTTTAGGGTCAAGGTAGCCAGTTAGTAAGTGTGTAAAGGGTATAACTATGAATGTGGTTAACTGCACCAAGTACAAAGTGGTATGCTTTACTACAAATCAGCTTTACTCTGTTTAGCACCAAGTCACAGGCAGCTACATAGAAAGACAGCCCATAATCTATAAGTGACAGAATGGAGATGGCAGATACAATAAGACAGCCAGCATCCCCAGTGAGATTGTTCCAGTTATGGTATAGGGTGCCCACTCTTCTGTTATATATGGCTACTAGATTGTCAACATGGGGGGTGGCGAAAGATAAGGTGCCATCCAGAGTTACTGCAAGGTACAGTATTTGAAGGTCTCCACCTGTTCAAGGTTTTGTTCCTGGCTATTTCAAATGACAACAGGTGCAATGTTCCTCTTCTGTGAGAGACTAGAGAAGAGCATGGTGTTTGATTTTTTGTAACTGAGGTCCAGTTTGGTATTGAAGAACCAGCTTTCTAGTAACCTGAAGTTACTTTGTAGAGCAGCGATGAGGCTGTCAAGGTCAGGGTTTTTGGAATAGATGACAGCATCATTGGCACAGAGAGGTAAGTTGCCTGTCTGACAGGCATTAGGCAGTTGGTTTATGAACTGGCCAAAGGAAAGTGGGCCCAAGATGGAACCCTGGGAGACATCAATTACTACACCTCTAGTGTCAGACAAAGATTAGTTAATCTTCACATGCTGGGAACCATTGATGAGATACCTGTAAAACCAGTCCACTCTGTTCTGTGACATACCCATGCCAAGGGGTTTGTTAAGTAGGAGCTTGTGGATGATCAGGTTGAAGGCCTTAGTAAGGTCCATATCAATAGCTCCAAGGAAGTCACCATTGTCATGGGCTTTATGAACATATATTCCAACAGTGCTATGTTGGTGCTGTGTAGATTCCAGAAGCCATGCCAATATACACACCGGACACTGTTCTTTGAGGTATGTAACAAACTGGTCTGAGACTATTCTCTCCAAGGCCTTGAACAGGGTGGAGAGAATAGAAATGGGTCTGTAATTGGCAAGGCTAGTTCAGTCACCACTTTTGAAAATAGGTATAAACATTGAGGACTTCCACTTCTCAGGTAACTGAGTAGCACAGAGAAAAGTTAAAATTCTAGAGATGGGGTGAGAAAATTTCTCTACTACCAGGGCAAGAAGTTTCATATCAATTGAACCACTCCCACGCCTAGTTTTGCCAAATACCCTACTGATGTATTTTGAGGTGGTTTTGACTGAAACTGCCTTAAAGAAGAATTTAGGATACCCAGGTTCAGAGCCCACCATCTGGGAGGCTTCGGGACTGGGTTACCAGTAAGGCATATGAGCAGTTTCAGTGGGGATGATGGAACTGAGGTCAGTAAAGACAGTCTTGAAGTACAATAAATGGCAATCTTACTGAGATATTGGACCTCTTAAACCCCCCACCATAAGCATTTTAGGAATGATTTTAACTGCCTTGCCAAGAAGCTCCAAGACATTGTCCTCGAATCTTTTGCTATTGCTCCAGTACTGGTTATGCTGATCCTTACGGAAGTCAGATTTGGCCTTTCTTAAAGAGTGAACGGGGACAAAGAGAGGGGTGATGATATGATGAGGAAGGATAAGTGCAGCAGCTGGAAGGCAGTCTGCCTAAATGTCATAAGCCTAAGAAATAAAATAAACAAACTCCAGATTATGGTGGTGAAAGCAGGATTTAACTTTCTGGCCATTACTGAAACATGGGCCACCAGGAATAATGATTGGAACCTGGCATTACTGGGTATATCATGTATAGAAGGTATATGGGTAAGCCAAAGGGGGTGGGGTAGCTCTCTATGTCAGGGAAGGCGTAGAGGCTGAAGAATATGTGTCAACCAGAAGAGTGGATGGGGAGACTTAATAACTCTAGCTACAGCTTACAACAACACTTGGGGAAAAAGTAATGCATGGAGGGAGTCTATTTACCATTGGGACAGGGACATGAGAGCGATAGAGAGCTAGAGGAAGAAACTGAGAAGGGAGCCACAAAAGGAGTGGCAGTTCTTGAGGGAAACAGTCTCAGACATAGATTGGGACATTCCAGTGGAGCTCTAAAAGTCAGGCCCTGGTAGATAAGTTGTTGGACTGCCTACTAGTGTAGCTGGTCAAGGAACCCATAAGGCAGGCTACCATTCTTGATGTGGTGCTCACCAACTTAGAAATGGTGGGTGGAGTGTGGAAAGGTGAACCACTGGGGTCAAGTGGCCATAATACCATAGTTTGAACTGGTCCTAGGCAAAGGTATTCCCTCATCACCAAGACTGTGATTCTGGATTTCAGGTAAGTAGATTTTAACCAGATGAGGGGATTAGTCAGGGAAAAGCTGGTATGAGTAGACAGGATCTAGTGAGTGGAAGAGAAGTAGGGTGAATTAAAATGGCTATCCTTGAAGCAACTAAATCATGCTTGAGAATGGTTACCAAGAGTAGCCAACACAAGAGACCAGTTTGGTTCTCTCAGAAGGTGAGGGAGACAGTGTCAGCCAAAAAAGGCCCTTCATTAACTGCAAGAAGATCCAGGGAGGCAAAGAGTGGCACATGTACCAAATTAAGATGAAGGAGGCCAAGAAGGTGATCAGGGGATCAAAGACAGATACAGAGCTTAGAACTGCAGAGACGGTCAAGGGAGAGGAAAAGGAGTTCTTACAGTATATCAAAGAAAAAATGAACATGAGAGGGGGAATTTCCAAAGCTGGCTGAAAGAGAGGAGTGTAATAAAGGAGGACAAGAAGCAGGCAGACATTTTATGAATGATTACTTTTGCTCAGTATTCACGATGGAGGATGGTGGGACTCTTCTGGAAAGCGGCCTAACGACAGCAAGGGGAGTTCAAGAAATGTGGCAGATTGCAGTAGCTATAACAAGCATTTGTCAATGCTGAAGTTCTCTTGCAGGTATTTGCAGTGGTGTTTGGCACTTATGGCACTAAATTCAAACCCCATTGAAATACATTGTGCCGCATACCTGTTTCTTCAATTCATGATCCGGCTTTGAAAAGTGAAGATGTGTCTGGAGTCAGGCAGTATTATGGTGCTGGACCTTCCAGTGGGTGAGTAAGGGCTTGTGGGAGTGTCTGAGAGGATGAGTTGGGGGAATAACGCTGCAATAGACAACGATGGATGGTTTTCTTATTTTGAGGTATACAAAAAAAGATAAAGGATTTCCAGTCGCGGCACCGGGTGTCATTGTAAAAAGAAGGCGCACCGTGGCTAATGTAGCTGGCACAGTTGCTTGCTTCTCACTGTGCACTCTGGCTACCCCAATGTGCAGGTTTGAAAGCTTACACAGCATATGCCCTTACTAATCACACTCCTGCCCTGCACTCCCCATTACTGCTTTCCTGTTATGTATAATAAATAGTGTCTCACACAACCAACCCCACCATAAACTTTGAACCCCCTTGCCCCACCTGTAGGGTGCCCCCAACCCCTTGCGTTTAACCCCTTTTCCAGATGTGCAATAATTGGGGGGGGAGGGGACTTGTTCCTGGCCAGCGCACTGTAATAGAATATGCAGGTGTGGAGGCGTGCAGGTTTAAATGCAGTCATTAGACCTGCCATAAAGGAGACCCAATCTTCTGTTTATTTCTCTCACAAGAGACAGGACAACAAACTACTGTTAAAACGTTAGTAATATACTGTAGCCAAGGCTATAAAACAGTAAATGCATTACCAAACTTCCAAATAGTTGCAGATTTTACCTGATCTAGTAGAACTCAGGCACTTCTAGCCATGACCCAACTAAAAAGCAGCCACAGGACAAATGTGAAGTATTTAAGTCAAAGTAGGGAAAAAACACAAAACACTTAGGTGGCTGGGTTAACACTGAGAGGACTGAATGCTGCTCTCTGCTGCACTCTATCTAAATGGAGCCCAGAAATGAAACTGAAAGGGTGAACTCTGCTAGAACAGCACACACTGTCTGATTCTTTCATTTCACTCATTCGTCAGGGCTTTGGCTCGGCTTCTCCACCCCACCCCACCCAAAAAAGTGTGGCTGGCAAACACAGGAGCACCACTGCTAGAAAAACAAATAAAATAAACTGCACTGTCTCTGTGGGCCCCTCTCCTTCTTGGGACCCATAGCAACTGCCCCTTATACCTATACACCCACATGGTCTGTTGGTGGTTCTGGACCTATCGGGATAGCTGGGTGAAAGTACAAGCTCAGGGGACCTCGTACTAGCCTATAATAAGGCAGTGGGAGATGCCTTGGACTTGACTGCTCCTGTTCGTGTTCAACCACTCACTATTCACCCAAGGTCCCATTGGTATGATGGGTCCTTGAAGGAGTTGAGGTGGATTGGTCGAAGGCTGGAGAGAGCATGGCTGAAGTCCGGCTTGGATGCCGACAGGCTTAGATTGATGGAACACTATAGGGGCTATCAATCTGAAATCACCCATAAGAAGGCAAAGTTCCTGTCCAGGGAGATTCCTGCTGCACGGAATCGACCGGCTCAACTTTTCCGAACTGTTGACAGATTGTGCAATCCAACCTGTCTCCAGTCTGGAAGAGCTTTTTCACAAATTAAATGTGATGAGCTAGCTCGGTTCTTCGCAGATAAGGTTGCCAGCATCAGGTCCAGAATCAGCCTGGCTCCCTCTATGAGGAGTTGCAGAGGTCGATGGGAGGTAGTGAGCACCTGGTCTGTCTGGACGGACTCCTGCTGACTAGAATTCATGGACATTGTGAAGATTGTCCAGACTTTGCACCCAACCTGTTGTAGTTTGGATCCAGGCCCTACCCACCCTTTTAGTGGGGTATGTAGATGTTATCTGCCTGATCCTACCTGAAATTGTATGGAGATCCTTGGAGAGGGGAGTCTTTCCAGACCCCCTTAAGGAGGCAGTCATTTGAGCACTCCTTAAAAGCCCTCCTTGAATTCCGATGATCCAGCTAGCTACTGACCTGTCTCTAACCTTCCCTTTGTGGGGAAGGTTATTGAGAAGGTGGTTGTGTTGCAACTGGATGATCACCTTGTAACTCACAATGTGTATGAAGCTCTTCTGATGGGATTCATCCCAGAATTCTAAAAGAACTAAGGATAGAACTAGTGACACCACTGACTACCCTGTTTAACAAATCATGGGAGGATGGGGTGGTACCTGAGGACTGGAGGAGGGCAGATGTGATTCCCCTTCACAAAAGTGGGAGCAAGGCAGAAGCAGGAAACTACAGACCTGTTAGTTTAACCTCAGTGGTAGGGAAAATGATGGAATCACTTCTGAAGGAAAGAATTGTTGCGTATCTAGAGGCCAGAGGGGCACAGGACCCAAGGCAGCATGGATTCACAGTGGGAAGGTCATGCCAGACAAATCTGATAGATTTCTTTGACTGGGTGACCAAAGTAGTTGATCAGGGAGGGGCTGTGGACATGGCCTACCTAGACTTTAGCAAGGCATTTGACACAGTCCCACACAAAAGATTAATATACAAGTTAGCCAGCCTGGGAGTGGGTCCCAAGATGACAGCCTGGGTAAAGAATTGGCTGGAGAATAGGACACAGAGAGTAATAGTAAATGGAGTCCACTCTGAAAAAAGGGGGGTTAGCAGTGGGGTACCGCAGGGTTCAGTATTAGGACCGGTCCTCTTCAATGTCTTTATAAGCGACATTGCAGAGGGACTGGAAGGAAAAGTATGTCTCTTTGCAGATGACACAAAGATCTGCAACAGAGTTGATGCACAAGGGGTGGAAAGGATGAGAAGGACTTGGCAAGGTTAGAGGAATGGTCAAATGTATGGCAGCTTAGATTCAATGCTAAGAAGTGCAAGGTAATGCACCTGGGAAACAAAAACCCAGGGGAAGAGTACACAATGAGGGGTGAGATACTAACAACAACAAAAATGGAAAGGGACCTGGGGGTAGTCATATCAGATGACCTAAAGGTGGGCAAGCAATGTGAGAGGGCAGCAAGGAGGGCTGGGGGATACTGGGATGCATAGGGAGAGGCATCACCAGTAGAAAACAAGAAGTTATTATCCCTCTGTACAGACAGCTGGTGAGACCACATCTGAAGTACTGCGTGCAGTTCTGGAGACCCAATCTCCACAAAGACATAGACAGGATGGAAGCTGTCCAGAGGAGGGCAACTAAAATGGTGCAGGGTCTGCACCAGAAGACATATGAAGAGAGACTTAAGGAGCTTAATATGTATAGCCTCGAGGAAAGGAGGAGAGGGGGACATGATAGAAACTTTCAAGTACCTCAAGGGAATCAACAAAGTCCAAGAGGGTAGCATCTTTCAAAAAGAGGTGTGCAAGAACAAGGGGCACAATTTGAAGATAGAAGAGGCGGCTCAGAGGTAATTTAAGGAAGTATTTTTCACAGAGAGGGTTGTGGATGTATGGAACAGCCTTCCAGAGAGGAGGTTGTGGAGTCAAAAACAGTGGTGGAATTCAAGCATGCATGGGACAGTCATAAGGCAATTGAAGGGGGTGGGGGTAGGAAGAAGTAGGCTGCTGGTTAACTAGGATCTGCAGCTTATCCATCAGGTAGGGAAATGGGCAGACTGGGTGGGCCAAGCGGTCCTTATCTGCCGTCAAATTCTATGTTTCTATGTTTCAGTCTGGTTTCAGGAAGAGGTATGGCACAGAGACTGCCAATGTTCAGGTATTAAATTACCTCCTAATGGTGAGAGATTGAAAGGCTCGTACCATCCTGGTCCTTCTCGATCTCTCAGCAGCTTTTGACACTGTGGACCATGAGGTGCTCTTGGAGACCCTACGGTTCCTTTTCGGACTGTCTGGTACAGTCCTCAAATGTTTTTGATCATTTCTCACAGGCAGGTCTCAGGGTGGTCACTGGAATTTATTCCTCTGATGCCCTCCCCCTGTCTTGCGAGGTGCTGCAGGGCTCCATATTGGCGCCCATGTTGTTCGCAGTGTATATGATGCCATCGGGAGATATCATCAGATGATACAGCTTACGTTTTCACTGGTATGCAGATAATATTCAGCTTTATATATCCTTTGTGCCATACAGGTTGATGCAGTCTCTATGCTAAACAATTGCCTCTCCGAGATCAAAGACCGGATGAGCTCCAGTTGGCTGAGACTGAACAGATAAGACTGAAGTGCTGGTTGTGGACCCGGGTCGCCTGGGGGTAGGTTTGGTGGCTGGGCATGTGTCGGGCCTATGGCTTGATGGTGTCCAGCTCACTACCTCAGATCAGTTACACAACCTGGGCATTATTTTTGATGAAGGTTTGACCCTAAAATCTCAGGTGTCAGCTGTGGTTAAATCCTCATTTTACCATCTGAGAAATATTGCCTGGGTGAAACACCTGATTCCACTGGACAACCTTCCAACACTGGTCCATGTCTTCATTACTACCCATCTTGACTACTGCAATGCCCTCTACCTGGGGCTTTCTGGGGTTGATATCTGACACTTGCAGCTGGTGCAGAATGCTGCAGCCAGGCTACTGACTGACACCTCCAGGATCAGTCATATTATGCCTGTGCTGCGTGAATTGCACTGGCTGCCAGTTCAGTGGTGGATCACCTATAAGGTAGGCTTGCTTATGATTACCTGAAAGATCTCCTGATTCCCTACTCCCCCGATCGTCCTCTCTGATCCGCCGATAAGGGATTGCTAGAGATTCCCAGGGTACGATTAAAAACTTCTGAAGCTCATGTCTTTTCATTTGTAGCACCAACCCTGTGGAATTCTCTACCTTGTCGGTTCAGAGAATGCCTGACCTTCAGCAGTTTTATACCTAAGTTGAAAACATATCTATTCTCTCTGGCCTTCCCAGACTGATTTTAAATAATTTATACTGTCACCTGTTTTAATATACTATTATACAGTGTAAAGCACCTTTGTTTTGAAAGGTGCTATATAAAGATTTGATTGATTGGTTAATCCGGCCCTGACATTAAGATATAGGTAAACTGCATTCAGCTATGTAAGAATACTTTATGTTCAGCATTTTTCACTGCAGTACTGGACAAAATAATGACCTGCTGTTCATATTTTTTAACCTATAAAAACTTGTACAAAAACTGGCACAGATTAACATTTTCACTTTGTTCATTTTATACACCCCCATGCTCCCTTTTTACCTTGAGACACTAGGTTAAGTGACAAGCGCGTCTCAGGTACAGAGTACCATAGCTTGTGTTTGTTTTCAAAATATCTTTCATTCCCAGTCTCACAACTTTATTTTTCTTGTCTGATAGCTGTGTGAATAGGATCTCTCTCTCTCTCTCTCTCTCTCTCTCTCTCTCTCTCTCCTTTCTCTCTCTCTCCCCCTCTCTTTCTGTCTCTCTACCACAGATTTACAAGTAACAACAGGCCCACCACAAACAGCTTCCAGAAGAAGTTCCAAGTAATGAGATGTTCAAGAGAGGGACACCATCTCTCTTCATCCCTATCCCCCTCCCCCTTACTCTCTCTCCTTCCCTCCCTCTTTCTACCCCCAACCCCCACATCTGCCTCTCATTCAGTCTCTCTCTCCCTCTCTCATACCTTTCAGCCCCCTGCCTCATAAATCTGGGACATGGCTTAAAAAAATCAGTGACAAAGAAGTAAAATGAGGGACACAGTTTAATAATTGGTTCTATCCCCTGAAGCAGGCAGCATAAGAGTACTGGCGTAAAATACATTGTCTGCAGAAGACCAAGTCTGTAACTCTGTAATGACAATACTGTGAGCATACAGTATACCCACTCTTCAGTCACAGAAACACAAATTTTAGGAGGGACAGGAACATTCTGAGGCAAAATCAGAGACATCCCTGAAAATCAGGGAAAGCTGAGAGGCATGGTCCCTCTTTGCCCCCCTCTCTCTCGCTCTCTCTCTCTCTCTCCCCTCCCTATTCTCTCTTTCTCTCCCTCTGCCTCTCTCTCTCTCTCTTTACCCCTCTGTCTCTCTCTCTCTCTTTTCTCCCCTGTCTCTCTCTCTCTCTTTTCTCCCCCTCTGTCTCTCTCTCAGCAAAAAAGCAGCAAGTACCCAGCAGTGTTTATCCCAAACAGCAAGTAAGCACATAAGCAAGAAAGGTCCCAAAACTATCAATGTGATGAAAACTGCAGTTGCCAACTCACCTGGTCCTTAAAGAATAATTTTGTAATTGTGTAGCGAGTGCCTGCAGTGCTAGGCTAGGATAAAAGTTCAGCTAACTTTTAAATAAATCTGTCCCAGATAATAAGAAAGCAGGGGTCAGGGACCGGGTGCAGTTTGTAGCTTTATTAACTGGGACCATAGTTAGCTAAATAGTAAAGAAATTACTTTTGGTCTGAGATTAGGAGTGCTCAACTCAATAATTCTTGCAACTAACTTCTTAACTGTTGCTACATACCACCATATACACTGATGAAAGTACCATTGTTCACCCTCCCCAAGTTTATCACATAAAGCAAAGCCAGAAAAGCCTTGGGAGTTTTTTTTTCTTTACTGTTCACTGCCACCTTATTACCATAAGATGGATTGATTTATTCTTTCATGCTTGGGCGTGGAGTCCGTGACTGCCGACTGAAATCTCTGCAGATTCGAGAAGCAATTAAAAGAGGAGTCCACGACCGCTGACTTTGAGGAGGCAATAAAAAAAAAAAACATACTGCAGCAGTGGCCATCACCATCAGTCATGTCCCTCAAGCTCCCCCTCCCACTTACCAGCATCATACACAGTACACTGCCCGAATGCTGTTGCGAATCAGATCACCCTGTCATATTGCTTGGAGTGCACACTACCTGTTTTGTACTGACTGAATGTTTCAATGTTAGGAACCTAGCGGCAATCCACTCTGATGGCTGCGTACTCACTCCTTGGCTCTGGATGCAATATCGGGGGGGGGGGGAGACAAGAATACTGCCTGTCTCTCTGTCACATGTTCAGCTGCTGCCCATCCATAGAAACAAAGAATAGAAACATAGAATTTGATGGCAGATAAGGACCGCTTGGCCCACCTAGTCTGCCCATTTCCCTACTTAACGGATAAGCTGCAGATCCTAGTTAACCAACAGCCTACTTCCTCCTACCCCCCACTAGAATTGCCTTATGTCTGTCCCATGCGTTCTTGAATCCCCCCACTGTTTTTGACTCTACGACCTCCTCAGGAAGGTTGTTCCATGTATCCACAACCCTCTCTGTGAAGAAATACTTCCTCACATTACCTCTGAGCCGTCCCCGCATTATCTTCAAATTGTGTCCCCTTGTTTTTGCACATCTCTTTTTCTGAAAGATGCAACCATCTTGGACTTTGTTGATTCCCTTGAGGTATTTGAAAGTTTCTATCATGTCCCCCCTCTCCCTCCTTTCCTCGAGGTTATACATCTTTAGTTCCTTTAGTCTTTCTTCATATGTCTTCTGATGCAGACCCTGCATCATTTTGGTTGCCCTCCTCTGGACAGCCTCCACCCTGTCTATGTCTTTGTGGAGATGGGGTCTCCAGAACTGTACACAGTACTCAAGATGTGGCCTTACCAACTGTCTGTACAGAGGGCCAACAACTTCCTGTTTTCTACTGGCTATGCCTCTCCCTATGCATCCCAGTATCCCCCAGCCCTCCTTACTGCCTTCTCACATTGCTGGCCCACCTTTAGGTCATCTGATTGACTACCCCTGGTCCCTTCCATTTGTTGTTGTCAGTATCTCGCCCATTATGTATACTCTTCCCTGGGTTTTGTTTCCAGGTGCATTACTTGCACTTCTTAGCATTGAATCTAAGCTGCCATACATTTGACCATTCCTCTAACCTTGCCAAGTCCCTTTTCATCATTTCCACCCCACCCTGTGTATCAACCCTGTTGCAGATCTTTGTGTCACCTGCAAAGAGACATTCTTTCCCTTCCAGTCCCTCTGCAATGTCACTTATAAAGACATTAAAAAGGACCAGCCCCAGTACTGAACCCTGTGGTACCCTCCTTTCTTCACTGTGAACTCCATTTACTATTACCAGCTGTGTCCTGTTGTTCAACCAGTGTTTTACCCAGGCTACCACCCAGGGACCTACTCCCAGGCTGGCTAATTTGTTTATTAATCTTTTGTGCGGGACTGTGTCAAATGCCTTGCTAAATTCTAGGTAGGCCATGTCCACAGCCCCTCCCTGGTCTACTGCTTTGGTCACCCAGTCAAAGAAATCAATTAGATTTGTCTGACATGACCTTCCTTCTGTGAATCCATGCTGCCTTGGGTCCCGTGCCCACTGGCCTCTAGGGTGTCAAATGATAGTCTGTAGTTTCGTCGTGTCTTGCTCACTTTGTGAAGGAGAATCACATCCTTCCCCAGTCCTCAGGTACCACACCATCCTCCCATGATTTATTAAAAGGGTAGTCAGTGGTGTTACTAGCTCTTCCTTAGTTCTTTAAAATTCTGGGTGAGTCCCATCAGGCCCCATTGCTTTATCCACCTTCAGTTTTAAGAGTTCTTTCAGAACCCTTTCTTCTGTGAAAGGACCAATACAGTATCAACCCCCCTATCCAGAGTGCTTCTATTGACCAGATTAGGTATTTCCCCCTGCTTTTTCATTGTGAATACTGAGCAGAAGTATTCATTCAGTATTCCTGCTTTTTCACTGTTGCTCTCTGCCCAACCACCTTCCTCTTTGTTCAGCCTCAGTATCCCTGCCTTAGTCTTTCTTTGCTCCCTAATGTACCTATAAAAGGTTTTATCCCCCTTCTTAACCAAGTTGGCTATCTTTTCCTCATTTGGGCCTTTGCTATTCTGACTGCCTTACCCACTTCCTTCTGCTTTAACTGGTACAGTTCTCTGTCCTGCTCCTTCTGTGTTTCCTTATACTTCCTGAATGCTATCTTTTTTTCCCTTACCTTCCCCGCCACTTCTTTTGAGAACCATAGTGTTTTTTTCTTTCGTTTTGATTTGTTTATTTGCTTCACACAAAGACTTGTTGCCTCTGTGATGGTGGTTTAGATGTTTCCCCACTGTTGCTCCACCCCAACTTCTTGCCTCTTTGCTAGTGCTTTTCTCTCCCATTTTGTCAAAATCAGCCCTCCTGAAGTCCAGTACCTTCACTTTTGTGTGGCTTGACTCTACAGCTAAGTTTATCGTGAACCACATTGTTTGGTGGTCACTTGTTCATCCTCTCTCCATCCCCATTTGGGAGTACCAGGTCTAAGATTGCTCTCTCCCGAGTGGGTTCCAAAACTAGCTGTCTGAGGCATGCCCCCTGTAGGGCGTCGAGAATGGCCCTGCTCTTGGATCTGGCTGCAGCAAAGGTGCTCCAGTCAACAACTGGCATATTCAGGTCCCCCATCAGCAATATTTCCCCTTTCTCTGCCATCCCAAGGGTGTCTTCTATCATTTCCTTGTCCGTTTCCTCCCCCTGAGACAGAGGTCTGTATACAACCCTTGTGTGGATTGTGGAGCCATTTCCAGTCTCCAGGGTGACCCACAGTGCCTCCTCTCCTCCCTGTTTACCCTGTAGTTCTGTTGCTTTTATCCCTTCCCTTACAGAGAGAGCTACTCCTCCTCCTCTTCTTCCCTCCCTGTCCCTCCTGTAGATTGTGTACCCTGGTATGTTGACATCCCAGTCATGGTTTTCTGTGTACCATGTTTCTGTGACTGCCACAATATCCAGGCATCCCTCGTCCATCAAGGCCACTATTTCAGGGAGCTCTTTACCTAGACTACTGGCATTGGTACTCATTACCCTCCATTTTTTTGTAGCTTTATTTCTTTTTGCCCCATCCCTGTCCCTACTGCCTTTGTCTTTTTCTCCATTTACCCCTGCCCTTCTCCCAATCAACTGATCTGTTTTGGTGTTTACCTCACTAATTACCCTGATTTTTTTTTTTTTGGGGGGCTAGTTCCCTTCTCCTCTTCAGTGCCTCCCCCCTTGGCTAGTTTAAATGCTTGCCACTGAAGCATTTAAACCTATCACCTAGGATCCTGGTTCCCTCCAGGATAGATGCAGACCATCGCACCTGTATAGGCCTGCATCCCTCCAGGTGGAGCCCCAGTCCCCAATGAAGCCAAATCCCTGAGCTCTGCACCAGCTTTTCAACCAGTCATTGAATCCCATGGTGCGGAGTTCCCTAGCCTCATCCATGCCATAGACAGGTAGCACTTCCGAGAAAGTCACCGTGTGTGCCACTTGTCTAAGGCCCCTCCCCAACTCCACAAAATCCACCATATTCGGGGAATATGTGTGTGTGGCGGGGGGAGGCATTGAAGGAGAATGGAGTAGCAAACTGTGGAGACAGAGCGACAAGAACTGAAACTCCGGCCATACACATTAGTGTCCACTGTAATGCACATGGTCAGAGTTAGAGCTACAGAAAGAAATTAAGTGTTCCCATTGGAGTGGTTCATTTCTTTCAAGTCGAGGATGCACCACATCAGCAGAGCTGAAAAAGAGTCATGACCAGAGAGGCTGGTCATTGGTGCGCACTGCCAAACCCATTGCAGTTTCAGCTGTAATTGGCTTGGCAGTGACACATATCTCATTTCCCACATTGTCCCAAATTGTTCCTTGCACAAGCGTGCAAGTGAACATAAAAAGAGTAAGAAAAGGGCTTGCAGCCTTGAAAGTAGATAAGGCACTAGGACCAGCTACAATACACTTGAAGGTGCCAATGGAATCAGCGTCGGGTCTGACTGAGCCCCAGCCAGGTCAATCATAAGACAGAATATCAGAAGTAACTGGTTAGGTTGGCAACTACTTCAGAAGAAAGGGGCTGCATGCATTGGGAGGGGGTAATGTTGTAGGAGGAAAGAGGTAATACTGCCTCTGTATGGATCACTGGTGAGCCTCCATCCTGAATGCTGTGTCTAGTTCTGGAGTCCCCACCTAAGGAAAGAGAAAGACAGACTGGAGATGGTACAGTGAAGGTTAAACAAGATGATTTGGGGCCAGCAGGGTAGATCCTATGAGGAATGACTAAGGGCAGTGAACATGTACTGGCTTGAGGCTAGAAGTGAAAGGGTGATCTTCAAGTTCCTGAAAGGAATACACAAGGTAAAACTGTGAGGAGCTATTGAAACTGGTAGGGGGGATTCAGGAGGGATGCGAGAAAATGTAGCTTCTTTTGGAGAATGGTTGAACAGTGGACCAGCCTACCTGCTGAGGTGGTAGGAGCAAAAATCATAAATGGGTTTAAGCACAGCTGGGACACTATAAGGGGTCTGATAGTTACACAGGGGGGTTACAGTATGGTGCCGAACAAAGGGTAGGGGAGACAAGAGTGAAGCCTCATCTAGACAACAGGTCATGAAGTATGGCAGGATAACAAAACAGGGCAGACTGGAAGTACCATTGATCTTTTTCTGCCAAAAATGAATATGTTTCTGTGTTTACCTCTTCAAATTGTTTCTCTAATCAAAATATTTCCATAAAGAATTAAATGGATTGCCCTTGAGATGATAAATACTACATATAGTGCCCATGTTTTCCTTCTGTACTTTCACAAAGCATGTAAATTTCTGTTTCTGGAAATCTTAATCACCATGCCACCTCTCCCCCCCATTCATTTCTGGTTGGATGGACATTTTATAACCATTTTCTATTTATACATGTCATTGCTGCCATGATTGTAACAGAAAATAGATATTTTTTGCTTTGTGACAATTTATCTTGTGGAAAGTTTCCATTATTTTTATCTCTCTCTCTCTCTCTCTCTATATATATATATATATATATATATATATACTACACATATATATATATATATATATATATATATATATATATATATATATACTGTATATATATATTATTCTTTCACAAGGGCTTTGAGAAATGTAAACTTCCACTGAAGGAATTCATGCAAAATGTATTTACTTATTGAAAATTTCAGGGAATAACTTTGAGCAGAAGTGCTCTTTTACAAAGGTTCCACATCAATAACAGAGATTACAAGGCAACACCACAAATACACTGTGAGTTCCAGTGGAATGAAGATGAACAAGTACAGTATAGTTGAACAAGTACAAATAAATAGCCTAGATCAATTGTATACAATTTTACAATAAAGCAAGTACACAGGAACAGTGTAAAACAAGCATAGTAGTGGTACATGGCTGCAGAGCTAGAATTTGACATGGTTCAAAATATATACCAGGAGGCAAGGCAAATTTTATTTATCCAGCCCCCAATCCCTGGGCCTCTGGGCACCTTACATCAAGAAGCAGGGTCAATACAAACACAACACACAATAAAAGGTATGAAAACAATAAAGCAATCTCAGCATGAATAAATAGCTTCTTAAAATTAGTACAGGTCAGTCACCTTTGTCGGGGAAGGCCATACGAAACAGGTGAGACTTTAGCCCCTTTTTAAACAACTCGACTGTTGTGGCCTCCCGGATAGCAGCTGGCGAAGTGTTCCACAGGGTCAGCCCGGTGACACTAAAGGCATGGTCGCTAGATGTTTTTAGCCTGACTCTGGGAATATCAAGGAGGCCCTGAGTCAAGGAGTGGAGGGAATGAACCAAGGAGGCAGGTGTTAGGAGATCACCCAGATAGCCAGGGCCCAGCCCAGTATAGGGCCTTATAGGTGAGAAAGCCACCTTGAAGAGTATCCTCCACCTGAAAGGCAGCCAGTGTAGAGCCTACAGGACAGTGGTCACATGACTGGACCTTGCCAGGCCCGTCAGCAACTGAGCCACTGTGTTTTGCACCATCAGCAGTCAGTGGAGGGTCCCTCCAGTGACTCTGAAGTATATAGCATTACAGTAATCAAGCCTCAAAGTCACAAAGACAGGCACCAGTAATGGCAGGTCTTCAGGTGGAACTAGTGGCTTAATCCTGGCAAATAGGAGGTAGTATAGCACAGTGGTCTAAGG
This sequence comes from Neoceratodus forsteri, assembly GCA_016271365.2. Classification (NCBI taxonomy): domain Eukaryota; kingdom Metazoa; phylum Chordata; order Ceratodontiformes; family Ceratodontidae; genus Neoceratodus; species Neoceratodus forsteri. The sequence goes on along the minus strand of CM057451.1, from coordinate 454,765,990 downwards.
TTCCGAGCTGCAAACCTGGTGACATCCAGCAGACCAGACCCGGGTTTGAATCCCACAGCTTCCACTTGCATACTGTGTGACCCTGAGCAAGTCACTTAACCTCCCTGTGCTCCCAGGTTGCTCCTGTAAAAAAGCTTCCAGCTTAGTGTGCTATACCTGGTTAAACAACTAAAATAAAAAAATAAAAAAATTAAAATTCCTCAAGTGGTAAAAACCACTTTTGAACACGGATAACACCTGAGCTTCAAGTATCAACCTGCTGTCCAGAACAATGCCAAGATCCCACACCCTAGGGGAGGCCATCAATGGAGCGAATCCCAGAAACAATCCTGTACCCGCTCCAGAGGCACTCCCATCACACCCGCAACCTGGCTCAATTATCAGTACCTCTGTCTTGTCCAGGTTCAGTCACAAGCAGCTGGAAGACAACCAGTCTTTGATCTCAGCCAGGCAGTTGTTAATCACTTCCATGGTGTCATATGTTCCCGGAGCAAAAGGCAAATACAACTGGGATCATCTGCACAGCAGTGAAACCCCTAACTATACTGTTTAATGAGCACTCCCGGTGCAGCATGTATACCATGAATAACATCGGTGACAAGATTGAACCCTGAGGTACTCCACATGATAGGAGCCTCGGGCAGGAGGAGAAATTCCCCATTACTACCAGCTGCTCCCTGCCAGAGAGATAGGACTCAAACCAGTTGATGACAATGCTGGCAAGTCCACAATACTCTTGAAGGCGATCAAGAAGCATGATGTGATTCATGGTATCAAAAGCTGATGGGAGATTAATATTAAGAAGAATTGACCTGTCTCCTCTATCTCTAGCCCTGAGAAGTTCATTATGCACCCTGACTAATGCCATTTCTGTGCTATGCCTAGCCCTGAAACCGAATGGGAATGGCTCATAGATATCAAAGGAAACAAGGTGTTCTTTGAGCTGTTGTGCCACTAATTTCTTGACAACCTTGCCCAGGAATGGTAGGTTGGAGATTGGATGATAATTCACCAGGATGTCTGGGTCGAGAGATGGCTTTTTCAAGAGGGGTCTCACCAGAGCATCTTTCAAGGCATTCTGAAAGATTCCCTCTGACATCGAACACCAGACAATTCCAGTGAACAGCGATCCAATGGTCCTGACACATCTCATTAGGAAACGAGTTGAGGCTGGGTCCAGTTCACAATAAGTGTGCTTAAGCTTCAAGATCACCTCAATGACCTCAGCCACCTCCACTGGTTTAAACTCATCCCAGACTGACAAAGTGTCTCTGCTCATTCTGGGCCAATCGCTGTGAGACAAAACTTGTCTCACTGATGGAATCCCTGCCCTGATGGCAGACACCCTGTCAAAGAAAAACAGAGCCAACTCCCTACATAAAGTGATTGAAAAAGCTTTTTTCGTCTGTAGACAGATAGGATGCAACAGTCTGTCCACAGTTCAAATGAGCTGAGATGGTCTGTTTTTTCCCCTGTGGCAATCTCCCTGGACAGGAACTGTGCCTTGTTATGGCTGACTGCCCCTTGGTACTCATGGTAATGAGCACGCAAGGCCAGTTTTCTTCCCTCTGACTGGGTCTTCCACCAGCAATGCTCCAACTTCTGACCCCTGATCTTCATCCCCTTGAGCTCCCCATCAAACCAAGGGAATCTCAAGTGAGAAGATTTGGGTCATATACATACTGGTGCAATGGTATAAAGTGCTTTAGAGACCATCCTATTATAGGTGGCCACCGCCTCGCCTACTCCATCTGCACATGCGGTGTCTACTCTAGATAAGGCAGCTGCCACCAGCAGTCCCTCAGGGGACAATCCCCTTAAAGAGTGGTAACTGACCATCTCAGCAGGGGGAGGGACTTTCAGAGGGGCTCCAAACAAGAACTTCACCATGCAACGATCATACCAAATGACCTGATCAGTCTTGAGGTTTGCCATCTCAAGCCCAAGCAAGAACACCAGGTCTTAGGGACGTAGGATGATTAGCTGTTACAGTTGCATAGAACTGTTAGGATTGATGTAGTGCTCTCTTAAAGGACAAGCAAACAGGCTAATACCGCAAATCAAGAGTGCAAAATCTGAAATGTAGGGCTGTAGTCTAAGCCCTTAACTGTCATATCCTGTATTTTATTTTGTGAAAAAAATAACAGCATTTTGTCATGTTTAAAAAGTGTAAACAAATTGCTAACTCTTTCAAAGCACCCGCCTAACAGCCTAAGATGGCTGCGACATGGTTGCGTGATTACGTTATCAGAGCGACGGCACTCCAGAGCGATAATAGGATATGTATAGGGACCTGTTAAATATATTCTTAGCACCCTTGTATTGCATATATGGGTAAAATTCTTTACTGTACATGTGTGAAGAGGGTAGGTAATCCTCTACACATAAGTAATGAAAAGGTAAAGCAAAAAGTAATAACATGAAGTTAAAAGCAAAGGCTAACCATAAATACCAGTACAGCAATCTATAAATGGGCCTCTCATACGACTGCACCACATAGTAGCAAGACAGTGCAAAGGAATAGGTGCTATGTTTTCATCTCTACTTGGAAAAATGTATTATTTTACCTTTTTCCAGTTTTTTTTTTGTTTTCTGATGTTATTTATTTTTTGGCAAGGGTACCTCTTTTACAAGCACAGTAATTCACTCCAGGGTGGTGTTTGTCCTGGTTAATGCACATCCATTTCCCTGTGCACAGGGCATGCATTAATCCATGACAACCACCACCATGTTGTTTCTTATCATTTATGTGATCCATAGACAAGCACTGCAGCTAGGGGGAGAAGCTGACTGTTGTCTGCATTGTAATAGGAAGAACAAGTTCTAAGGACCAGAAAAAGATTCTTTTGCTATAACTAAAGGGTGGTGGCATTATGGAATTCACTCCCTGAGGAAGTGGTTGGAAGAAAGAATATGACAGAATTCAAGATTAAATTGGATAGATATTTTGTTAGTAATAAAATCACGGGGGGTTTTTAGTGATTGTTGGAGAGCGAAAATGGTGAGCGAAAATGGACATTCATCTGCTTTGCTCTGGACAAACCTATGAAACCTTTGAAACATGAGGAGGTCAGTTATTGAACTAAGGATGTTCGTAAGGGGAATGATATCCAGATGGATCTTTTCCACTAACCTTATGGTACTGGGGCCTGTGAGGAATGACCGTGACAGAAATCAGACAAGCTAACCTATGCTTAGATTCTGTTGAAAGAGGGAGGGCCTTCTTTTCTTTGCCAGCTAGAGAGCATTCTGAAGCAAAGAATGCCAGGATGCTCAGACTGGGCTGCACTTGTGCCAAGAGGGATGGAGTACCAGTCATGTCAAGGAACTATGCAGTTAGGAGGATCAAGGATTTAAACTTACGGATAGGTGTTGGGGAGGTAGCATGTGCAGAGGGTCACTAGTGGTAGCAGTTTGATGCATGGGCTCACCAAGAGAAGGACAGCTGAGCTTGGTAGCTCAAGAATAGTAGACCCCCTTTTAGAACATAGAAGTACACAGGGACAACAATTCTGACTGAAAGCAGATCATATAATAATCTCAACCAGCAAATGTGACAAGCCTGAAAGCCTAATGGTCTTGGAAGTCCAGAATTGAAAGGTATTCAGAGAAACTTAGTGGGAAACATACAAGACAGCGGAATTGATGGGAGCCGAGTGTTGATGTGCTGAGGAGTAACAGAACCAGCTTTATGATTTTATGCTCTTTTTGTTTTATGGAAAAGTATGCCATCTGTGTCTTGATTTTCTAAAGAGGATTTTAATACATGTGCAAACTTTTGCCAGTCATTTGTGCCCCAGAATTTTCCTTTTTTTCAACCTACAGATTATCAAACTGCTTAGCTTGCTTGACATGTGCCCTGAAGATTGGAGAATTGGCAGTGGGCATCCCTGAATCCAGGATCCTGAAGTGGCTTGTGCATGATAGTTCAGTGGTGAGGACAAAGCCAGAGTCAGAGGACTTATGGATGGACATTGGAACCAGAGCTGGTATGGGAGACTGCAGTGGAGAGGACAGAGTCAAAGTCAGAGGATGGATGTTTCAACCAGAGCTGGCTGAGAGGCTGTGCTGGAAAGTACTGAGAGGATCCAAAGTACAGAGGAAGTGAGAAGTGGAGTGCCAACCAGGGAAAAGGAGGAAACTGGCTATAAAAGCAAAGGATCATTTGAAGGAATGGAATCTCCACTGTTTCTGACTGAGGCTGCCAGAAACTAGCAAAGTGTGAGAGGTTGCTTTTTTTGGCTATTTAATTCTGAAAAGGGAGAAACACTGACTTCTTTTCTCCTCTCCAGACTGACTTTTACTAATAACCTGGTGTGTGGGAGGGTAGCCCTTCAAAGTGTGATCTTCCCTGACTCTGGTTTTTACAGCTTGTATTTAAATTTAACTTTTCTGAACTTACATACATAACACGTACTGTGTTCTCTTGCCAGGAGACAGTTTTCTTAAACCAAAGTTGCCTCAGAGGCAGCCCTGCCTCCCAGGCAGACCCTTTAAAAAGGCCCCTTTCTCTAGAAACTCGTGCCTCATTGGTTGCCCCATTATTAACTGCTTCTAGCCTGAAGTGCTCCCAAATGGTTACAATCTCTGACTTTTCACTAGCTGACACACATCCACTCTCCAGGGCACTCTACAGTACTATAGGCATTTAAACAAGCCATACAAGAAAGCAAGGAGGCAGTATAGCATTGTGGTTAAGAGCACTGCACTGCAAACCCAGAGAACTAGGTTACAGTCCCCCAGCCACCACTTGCATACTGTGTAACCATAAGCAAGTCATTGAACTTCTCTGTGCTCCCAGGATACACCTGGAAACAAGTCTCAGTTTAGTGTGTCTTTCCTGCTCCCACTCCCCAAAAAATAAAAATTAAACAAGCAGGATACTCAACCTTTTTATTTCCAAAATGTGTTTTTAAGGGGGGTACGCAACCTTTTTTTTAAATTTCCAAAACTTTTTTTAAAATTTCCAAATTGTCTGAAATGAGATGTTACCCTAATTGTATAACTGTCATTAATTCCAGGTCACCCCTGCAAAAGAGACCTTTGGTTCTAGTGGGTTCATCCGGTTATCAACATGAAATAAATAAATAACTACATACATACAGTACATACATACAGTACATACAGTACATACATGCATACAGTACATACATACATACATACATAAAACCAAGCCAGACATTTAATCTCGAAGATCTTCATTTCCAAAACAGTATTATAATTCATTATTTCCATTGCAGCCAGATACTGGAGATATTGTTTTAATGTTCATTGCATTTCTGTTACCATATACATTGCTTTTCTGTGCTACATGTTTTCTGCTCTTGTTCTCTATAACCCTCACCTTGTAGGAGCACATTTATTCTACAAATACAGCCACCCCGATATAGAGAATTGAAAAAGGTTTCATTCACTGTAAATACAGCCAACAGACTACAACTACAATTCATTTTTATTTATTTATACTGCATAGCAGCACATATTCTACTGTTCTACTAGAATTGGCTATACAATCACATTTATGCTTGCTTGGTAGACCCCCTCCCCACAGCAAAGGCCAAGGTCATCATGGTCTGGAAATAAACACTGGCCTTTGAAACATAGAAACATAGAATTTGATGGCAGATAAGGACCGCTTGGCCCATCTAGTCTGCCCACTTCCCTACCTAACAGATAAGCTGCAGATCCCAGTTAACCAACAGCCTACTTCCTCCTACCCCCCACTAGAATTGCCTTATGTCTGTCCCATGCATTCTTGAATCCCTTCCCCCCCGTTTTTGACTCTATGACCTTCCCAGGAAGGCTGTTCCATGCATCTACAACCCTCTCTGTGAAGAAATACTTCCTCACATTACCACTGAGCCGTCCCCCCTCTATCTTCAAATTATGCCCCCTTGTTCTTGCACATCTCTTTTTTTGAAAGACGCTACCATCTTGGACTTTGTTGATTCCTTTGAGGTATTTGAAAGTTGCTATCATGTCCCCACCCCTCCTTTCCTCGAGATTATACATCTTAAGCTCCTTTAGTCTTTCTTCATATGTCTTCTGGTGCAGACCCTGCACCATTTTGGTTGCCCTCCTCTGGACAGCCTCCACCCTGTCTATGTGTTTGCGGAGATGGGGTCTCCAGAACTGTACACAGTACTCCAGATGTGGTCTTACCAACTGTCTGTACAGAGGGCCAACAATTTCCTGTTTTCTACTGGTGATGCCTCTCCCTATGCATCCCAGTATCCCCCAAGCCCTCCTTACTGCCTTCTCACATTGCTGGTCCACCTTTAGGTCATCTGATATGACTACCCCCAGGTCCCTTTCTATTTTTGTTGTTGTTAATATCTCACCCCCACTGTGTACTCTTGCCCTGAGTTTTTGTTTCCCAGGTGCATTACTTTGCACTTCTTTGTGTTGAATCTAAGCTGCCATACATCTGACCATTCCTACAACCTTGCCAAGTCCCTTTTCATCCTTTCCACCCCACCTTGTGTATCAACCCTGTTGCAGATCTTTGTGTCATCTGCAAAGAGACATACCTTCCCCTCCAGTCCCTCCGCAATGTCACTTATAAAGACATTAAAAAGGACCGGCCCCAGTACTGAACCCTGCGGTACCAGACTAGTAACCCTCCTTTCTTCACTGTGGACTCCATTTACTATTACCCGCTGTGTCCTGTTGTCCAGATAGTGTTTTACCCAGGCTACCACCCTGGGACCCACTCCCAGGCTGGGTAATTTGTTTATTAGTCTTTTGTGTGAGACTGTGTCAAATGCCTTGCTAAAGTCTAAGTAGGCCATGTCCACAGCCCCTCCCTGGTCTACTACTTTGGTCACCCAGTCAAAGAAATCAATTAGATTTGTTTGACATGACCTTCCTTCTGTGAATCCATGCTGCCTTGGGTCCTGTGCCCCACTGGCCTCTAGGTACTCAACAATTCTTTCCTTCAGAAATGATTCCATCATTTTCCTCACCACTGAGGTCAAACTAACAGGTCTGTAGTTTCCTGCGTCTGTCTTGCTCCCTCTTTGGTGAAGGGGAATCACATCCTCCCTCCTTCAGTCCTCAGGTACCACCCCATCCTCCCATGATTTCTTAAAGAGGGTAGTCAGTGGTGTCACTAGTTCTACCCTTAGTTCTTTTAGAATTCTTGTGGTATTTAATTACAGTATATGACACCACTATGATTTTGCTATTTTCTCTATTACAGGGATGCATAGAGAAGACACACTCTTTCTTTTTGGTTGCTGCTGTAGAGGGGAACTAATTTAAAGCTTATTACCCTGCTGCCAACTATATTATGGGAGAAGACATATTGAATCACCCTTTTTAGCTGGAAGCTTACGCATAGACGCAAGCGTCTGTGTTTTGCACATCATTTTTGGATTTTTTTAAATGGCTTTTGACCCTCTCTAGTGGTTAATTGCCTTTTACCTGCTGTTCACAGAAGTTTATTAAAAGCTCAAATGAGGTGACTTGTTTGTGATTATAACAATCTTTTGTTAGAACAACAGTCTCTTTTTATTTAGTTATTTCTTTGAAAAGACATACTTTAACTGTGTAAAACCCTTTTAATTGAGACTTAGGATTTGTGTGAAAAAATGTGGGAACAAAGAAGACTGGGAAGGATGTCTCAGAGAAAGCTAATAATATTAAAGCAGGAAAAATTACTTATGTTTTAAGAGGTTCTCTTAGCCCATATTGCATGGATAGGAATGTGGGCAGACAAAAAGCTGGAAAATTCTAATGATGAAGAATAGGCAAATGTGAATGGAAATAGGAGCTGTAAGAAAACAAACCATGCTAAATCTATCATACCCAATTTAGTTAATGCCAGACAGCCCTTGGAAATAGGAACTATTACTGTTATTGATGAAGGCCCACAAAAACTGTATAATCAAATTGTGACCAATGTTGATGAGAAGAGGAAGAATAGTAGCAGCAAGGAAAGCAAGACAGATGAAGACCACATACAAATATGCTTAGGGAAGGACAGCTGCTCTTAATGAGACCTGATAATGGTGGGGACAAATATCTTTGGATTTTGACAAATATTTACCTCCCTTTCTAAATAAAACAGTGCCTGAACCAGTTGATGGTCTTCCCAGCATTCCATTATTATGGCCAGACAAGACCTGTTCACTGCAGGAAAAGAGGCAGAAAGCTACATTGACTTCGAAACCTTGCGATGAATTACTGTAATTAAATAACTAATACAATCAAAAATAAAAACAATGCTCAGCTACACAGTTAATAGGGGAAACACCCAGAACACGTGCATGGCCAGTCGCATTGCCAAAAGCTTTAGTAAGGTTATTAGTCCACAATAACATCAAACTGGAAAATCAGGTCAAACATAAAATAAATCAATATTTATTACTCAGGTTGAAACAGCAACAGATTAGAAAAGCAAATGGCAAATGGCCAATATTCAAAGAGGGAAACTTGAACTAAAATTAGCTTCCACAGCGTAGGTATTCACTAAGAGTGGGCGAATCGACAAACACCATGGATTATCAAGCTTCGGGTACTGTGCCAGGACAACACTGCAGCTGTGGGAGGCTGCTACGGGCAGTGGACCCATTAGCACACTCCGCCAACTGCCCGCGGCTGTGGATCGGCTGTTCTACAGCTGCAGTGATTTGGAAGCGCGACTGGGGTTGCAGAGTGGGACTTAGTCCCAAATTGCTTCATGAATCTTGCCCCTCATCTCCATAAGGACATAGACAGGATAAGGCTGTCCAGAGGCAACTAAAATGGTGCAGGGTCTGCATCAGAAGACATACAAAGAGAGATTAAAGGAGCTTAATATGTATACCCTCAAGGAAAGGGGGGACATGATAGAAACTTTCAAGTACCTCAATGGAATCAACAAAGTCCAAGAGGGTAGCATCTTTCAGAAAAAGAGATGTGCAAGAACAAGGAGGCACAATTTGAAGATAAAGGGGGCACAGCTCAGAGGTAATGTGAGGAAGTATTTTTCACAGAGAGGGTTGTAGATACATGGAACAGCCTTCCTGAGGAGTACTGGAGTCAAAAACAGTGGGGGAATTCAAGAATGCATGAGACATACATAAGGCAATTCTAGTGGGGGGGTTAGGAGGAAGTAGGCTGTTGTTTAACTAGGATCTGCAGCTTATTCATTAGGTAGGGAAATGGGTAGACTAGGTGGGCCAAGTGGTCCTTATCTGCCATCAAAGTCTATGTTTCTATGTTTCTATTAAGGGACTCTGGGAAACATCAACTGTCTATGACACCGAGGTCAATCCTTTCGACCATAGGATTGACCTGTGGTGTCACTTTATTGACGACATACGCATGATAAAATAGGAACATGAGAGAAACTAGAGCACTTTGTGAACTATCTTGAATCCAGCAACACAAGCCTGAAAATTTCTGTGAAGTGTGATGAAAGCACTGTTAATTTTTTGGATCTTAAAATCATTAAGGAAATGAATGGTAGTGTTACTACCACCTTATTTCACAAAATCACAGATAGCAACTCCTTGTTTCTGGCATCCAGTTGTCACCCATGCCACATGGTGGACAATATCCCAGGAGCCCAGCTGTTAATGGCCAGAAGGAACTGCAGTAGTGATGCAGATTTTTTTGTACAGGGTTGTGACATGTGCAATAGATTTAAGGCCAGGGGTTACAGCCATGAGAAAGTGGATGCTGTCTTTTGTCAAGTCTTGGAAATAGAGAGGGATGTTTTACTGTCCACACAACAATCAGAAGGGGTGGATTTTGGCCATTTGAATTTCATTACCATGTATTGTAGACTGTCCATAAAAATTGCAAGGGTGGTGAGATCAAATTGGAATATTCTGAGAATGGATCTACTATTGACATAGATACATACATAGATACATAGACAGTGTCGGCAGGTAAGGGCCTAAGGCCCACCCAGTCTGCCCATTTGAGCTTGTAAGTTCAGTTTATGTTTTCCTAGAAGTCTGTTGCCCCTTACCCCTGACCTCCAGAATTCCTTTATGTCTATCCCATGCATTCTTAAATCCCGTGATTGTTTCAGCCCCCACCACTTCCTCTGGCAGGGTGTTCCACTTGTCCACCACCCGTTCTATAAAGAAATTCTTCCTCATGTTTCCTCTGAATCGTCCTCCCTCCAACTTTATCCCATTCCCTCTAGTCCTGGAACATCTTTTTCGCTTAAAAATAGTGTATTCCTGCACCCTGTTCCTCCCTGTGAGATACTTATATGTCTCTATCATATTCCCTCTCTCCCTCCTCTCCTCCAGGGAGTACATGTTCAGTTCCTTCAATCTGTCTTCATAGGACTTGTGATGCAATCCATGCACCATCTTTGTTGCTCTCCTCTGAACCTTTCTACCCTGTCTATGTCCTTATGTAGGTATGGTCTCCAGAACTGTACACTGTACTCAGGTGGGGCCTCACTAGTGTCTTGTATGGCGGAATTATGACCTCCCTTTTCCTGCTGGTGATGCCCTGCCTATACATCCCAGCATCCTATTTGCTTTACCTGCTGCCTTGTCACACTGTTTCCTACCTTGAGGTCATCAGAGATGATAACCCCAAGATCCTTTCCTGCTTGGTGCATGCTATATCCTCACCCACCAACTGATATATTGTGCCAGGGTTTTGTGCCCCATATGCATTATCTTGCACTTCTTTGCATTGAATTTCAACTGCCAAACCCCTGACCATTCTTCAAGTTTCTGCAGGTCCCTTCTCATTCTGTTTACACCCTCTGGTGTGTCTACTCTGTTACAGAGCTTTGTGTCATCAGCGAACAGTGAAATTCTGCCTTCTAGGTCCTGTGCAATGTCACTGATGAAGATGTTGAATAGGACCGGTCCCAGCACTGATCCCTATGGTACCCCACTGGTCACTCTCTTCCCTCTGTGAGTGACAGCTACTTACCACCAACCTCTGTGTCCTGCCACCCAGCCAGTTACCTACCCACCACACTACTGTCCTGCCCACACCATATTCCCCAGTTTGTGTGGTTAGCTCTCTATGTATACAATGTCAAAGGCCTTGCTGAAGTCCAGATAGGCCATGTCCACTGCCCTCCCCTGATCCACCTCCTAGTCACCCAGTCAAAATTCAATGAGGTTGGTCTGACTATGACCTCCCCTGGTGAAACCATGCTCTTGGGTCCTGTAGTCCACTGACAACCAGATGTTCACCAATCTCTCCTTCAGTAGTGCTTCCATGATCTTCCCCACTACAGGTGAGGGCTGACTGGTCTGTAGTTCCCTGCTTCCTCTTTGTTCCCGCTTTTGTATAAGGGACTACATCTGCTGTCCTCCAGTCTTTGGGTACCTCCCTGTTTCCAGTGATCGGCTAAACAGGATAGCCAGAGGTTCAGCCACCACCTCTTAGTTCTTTAAGGACCCTGGGTGCACCCCATCTGGCCCATTGCTTTATCAACTCTTAATACTTCCAGTTCCTTCAGGACCCTTTCTCGTGTAAAGGGACTATGTCCATTCTGCACCATTCTCACCCTTGTACTCCATTACCCTCCTCTTCCTCCAGTAAAGACTCAGCAGAAATACCTGTTCAATATGTCAGCTTTACTGTTGTCATCCTCCCACAGCGCCCCATCCTCCCTCTTCAGTCTCACTATCCCTCCCTTTGTCTTTCTTTTTCACTTACGTGCCTGTAAAGGTTTGTCCCCTCTACCCACTGATTTTGCAATGTGTTCTTCTGTCTGAGCTTTGGCTTCCCTTACTGACCTCCCTGCCTCCCTTTGCTTCTCCTGGTACTTCTCCCTATCCCCTTCTGCCTGTGTCTTTTTGTATTGCCTGAATGCAATCTTTTTGGTTTTCACTTTCTTTGCTACCTCTTTGGAAAACCATAATGGTCTCCTCTTCCTTTTTCTTTTGCTAACCTGACAGATAGTACAGTCATGACTCCACACATGCCATATAGGAGAGGTACTAACTTGAGGGATAGGTTGGTTCACAGCCCCCACGGGACACCACCACCCACCATGAAGAACAATACCTGGATCCCCACACAGCCAAAGGACACATTCCATTGTGGAAACTGTAAATTCTATAATGGTATTTTGAAAAGTCATACATTCACTACAGTTAATGCCAAAAAGACATGATCTGGGTGACTTTTGCAGTCGTGTTACTGACAATTTGGATTATTTAGCTACATGTAGTTGCAGGGCATCTTACATATGCAAAACCAGTAGGCCCTTTAAGCAATGTACTGGGGAACACCTCAAGAGTCTATTGGGAGATGACCCTACAAATGCCCTGGCTATACAGTGTAGGAAGAAGAGCAATGAGATTTCATCTGGACCTAACACCACACTGCATAAGTTTAAATTTTGTGTGGTGAAATATATTACCTTGGGTCAGGGTGGGGGGATCTGGATGTCAAATTCCTTGAATTGGAAGCATACTGGATCTATGTTTTGGGGAGCCTTAAGAAACTGGGATAAAATTATAAAATTGATATCACACCCTTGTTAAGGAAGAAATAGAATGATAGATTTAATATTTATTGATCAGAAATGTTTTATATGAGCTGAAACAAACTAATTGTAAATACGATGGTTACTTGAGTACACATATAGTATTTATGGCCCAGATATTCAAACTGCGCCAGTTTGTGGTGCAAGCCCGTGCGCCACTCAAAATAATTGTGCAGGGGTGTGGCCAGGGCGAAATTCAATGGAGTTGCCTATGCGCAACTTCTTTGAATATCTCCCCTGGCCACACCATAATGCATCAAGCGTGGAACTGTGCCAGTGCAAGTAGTCAGGTGGAGCATTGAGATGCGGTGGGGCAAGTTCCATTCGCCATGCACAGCACCTGCGATATTCAAAGGGTGACATGCAAATGGGGCCATAATTTATGCAAGGTGCACAGGGGCCATTTGCATCTGATTACGGCCCCATTTGCATACCATCATTATGCAGGTTCGCCGATTCCGGCGACTGCGCCTGGCCCCTGCCAGGTAGCTAGCCATTGGGGCCGATGCCCCTGCAGCCCGATCGCGGGCATAACATTATCCCCAGTAGCCCGATCGTGGGCATAACATTGTTCCCCCAGTAGCCGATTGTGGGCATAACATTCCTCCCACTGAGTAGCCAATCGCGGGCAGAAGGAACAGTAACACCCCACCCCAGTAGCCCGATCATGGGTATAACTGTAACTCCCACCCCACAGGTAGCCCGATCCCGCGGGCATAACCTTCCGCCCTCCCAATTAACCCAGTCGCTGGCATAACCTAACCCACCCCCATTAGCCCAATGCGGGCATAACTTAACCCGCTCCACCATTAGCCTGATCGCGGCATCAGATTCCCTCCCCAAGCCCAATATCCCTGGTGGTCCAGTGGACGAGCAGAACCCGATCGTGGGCAGCTTTCCTCACCCCTCAAGTAACAAATCCTGGTGATCTAGTGGACCCCCACCCACCCCCACAGAGCCCCACCACCCTGCTCCCCACCCCGTCAGTCGTGGTGGCAGCACCACCTGCCTGCCGCCCCGCCGTCCACCGATGACAGCTCGGTGGCTGCATACCCATTGGTTCGAAACGCACCAGGCCAATGAGCGTGCAGCCCTCGCATGCTAGTCAGTCCAGATAGTAACCAATTGACATTCACATATCTGGACTGATTAGTGTGGTATGAGCTGCATCCCATTGGCTCATGCTCTGAACAACAAACTCTGTCCTGGCTATCGATCGACAGGCGGCAGCGCGGTAGGGTGCTGCTTCATCTCCGGCTGGCGAGATCGGGGTGGTGGGGCTCTGTGGAGTGGGTGGGGTGGGGGCCCACTAGAATCACCAGGATTTCATACTTGGGGGTGAGGAATGCCACCCGTGATGAGGCTCGTTCAGTCCACTGGACCAGCAGGGGATATTGGGCTTTGGGGGAATCTGATGCCCGTGATCGGGCTAATGGGGGCAGATTAAGTTATGCCCGTGGATCGAGCTACTCCAGATCCACTGGACCACCAGGATATTAGACTTTGGGGTTCTGATGCTCACGATCGGGCTACTTTGGGGAGTTACTGCATGCCCGCGATCGGGTCATGGGGGGCGCCGCCAGGTGAGGCGGGAACAGGTTGAGGGCCACCCACAGGTGACAGCTCCTGTGTTGCACCCTGCAATGCGGCAGCTCGCCTGTGGGTGGCCCTCGAATTGTTCCTTTTTTTTTGGCTCAACTTTGTGCAGGCGCAGGTAGGGGTTGCACCTGCATAACTCTGCATGGCCCAGGCTGAATATCGGGCTGTGCAGTTTATTACATGACACGCGCCCCACCTGTGCCTATACATTACTGATGTGCGCCGAGTTGTGCAGGCGCACTTTCTTTTAAATATCGCACCGGGGCGCATCAGTGGGTTGTGCATGGCGCAACACTGTTGCGCCATGCGCAACCCTTTTGAATATCTGGGCCTATGTGTTTTTTTTCTCTTCTTTTATTTTCCCACAGGATCATGAAGCTTTGTGGAAGCAATTTGGTTTTATTCCACGTCACAGTGGAAGAATCAAAATTGCAACCAGTGATGCTCTTCTCCTCCTGTTTTCATTAAGCACTCTGTGATTTTATTGATAGTTGTTCAAATAGGAATTGTTATAAGTAACACATTTGGAAGATATGCTATACTATATATATATATATATATATATACATATACATATATATATATATGTATGTTTTTCTAGCAATATTTATTTATGACAATAACTATATAACATTTTCCTTGGATGCATTTTTTTAAATGTTCTTTATGAGCTGAAACTATTTGTTGTTTTAAAGTTGTTTGTAATATGCACATGAGCACTATTATTTAAAAAACAGCTCTTTTAATGAGGATCTGCTAGCTGACACATCAGATCCTCCTGATGACGCTGCCTTAGCGAAACCAGTTGAGGCTTTGTTTTTGTTCCTGAGTTGTTGGCATTTTTGCACACTACAATAAAGCATTTGCACTTTACTTCATTATGCCAGTATTTGCTTTTTTTGTACACTTGACTACTTGCCTGGCACATGTCAGCAGTTTGAGTGGGGTTTGCTGTTCTGGACTACTTTCATACTGTATCTAGGGTGCCCCCCCATTCTGGTTTTAGTCAGCACTTGCTTGACTTACTTTATGGTGTCCTTGACAATGATAGAATGAAAGTAGAACTTTAGGAGGTAAATGCCGTTAGTGACAGCTGGCATATCAGTAGGAGAAGTTGGCCTCCGGAGGGCAGTGTCACCACTGTGGGGGGGGGGGGAGTACGGCACTGACGTTTGCAAATGTGGTGTTGAAAATATTGATGAAGTCAGTGGGGTAAAATGTGGCAGTACCATTAGTATTGAACATCTTAGGTAAGGTTTTGTCACTCTTCCCCATGAGGTTTTGCAGGGAGTCCCAGAAGCCTTTACCCCTACCCCAACTATGTGATTATTGGTCCTTAAAATATGAGGCTTTTATCTGCCTGATCATCCTAATACACCAGTTTCTGACTGTCCAGTATTCCTGTATGTGTGCAGGCGAGCCAGATGCCATCACCTTCTGCCATAAGTTGTCCCTATTTCTCACTTGTGTGAGAAGGGAAGGGGTGACCCATTCAGCCGACAATCCCCAAATGACTAATTTTGTTTTAAAGGGGCATATTTGTCTGCAACTGCATTGAATTCAGAGACAAATATTCCGGGGTTTGGTGTATGTTGAGTCTGAAATCCAGAATTTTCCAGTCAGTATGGGCCAGGTGCCTTTTTTAAACACTTCCTAAGTATCCTACTAAAGGTGATTTTGGGAGTGACTTGGTTAGTTTGGCGGACCATGCACACAGCACTGGAAAGTGATTTATTGGGACGTCTAGCAACACAGTGACTTTGGTAAGTCTTTCCAGGTAGGTGGTAAGGACCCAGTAAATGAGGGTATTTGTGCCAGTTTTTTTAATTTGTCCTAGTACTATCCTTGACAACTTGGGTCTGGTACAGGTTGTTTATCTGAGCTTTAACGTCAGTATTTGAATTTGCTGCCCAGTTTATTTTGAAATCACCTAGTAAGAAGACATCAGTGGAAAATCTTTACTGCAATGGGACCTGTAAAACTTCACAGGTCAAAAAAGTAGAAGTACAGTAGTTAATAAAATACAAACAGAACCTCGACAGAGAACAGCAGAATTTATTAATATGGAACCAAAAGTTCAGATTTTTAAAGGAAACAGTTTATCCTGAAGTATGCATTTGTGGCAGGATAAGAGATATGGTGTTAAAATTAACAATACAATAGCAAAATCTAAGAGGATAGAAACTGCAGTGTTCAGAATTCAGCATGTACTAGGGATGATGCTCATTTACCTGGTTACTTGTTGTCTCACAATAAGGTTGCTGTTTTGGATAGTGATGTATCAGTAAACTGACTATTAGATAAAAATGACTATCTAAACATTCTTTCTTGGAACATTTATGGAGTGGCACCAAAATGCAATGATGAATCCTGGCTAGACTTTATAAAAAATGATCAGATTATTCTTTTTCAAAAAATGTACTGTAGGTCAATACGTTGGACCTTGATGGTTTAAACGGTTATCAAAAGTTTTTATTCCCAGCATAATGAGAGAGCAAATATGATTGAGTAAGGGTAGTTTAATAATCTTGGTAACATCTTGTACAAATTTCAAATGTAACTATTTAAAAATGTGGCTGGCAGCATAGCCTAGAGGTTAGAGTAACAAGCTGTGAATGAGCTTTGTACATCAGGCAGAACTGGGTTTGAGTCCTACAACCTCCACTTACATACTGTGTGACTCTAAATAAGTCACGTGATCTTCCTAGTGCTCCCGGATCACCCCTGAAAACAGGCCTTTGGCTTAGTAGGCTTCACTTGGTTAACCGAGAATTAAAAAAAAAATAGTATCTCATATTTCTTATCACTTGTTATTGCTGGAGGTGCCAATCCAGTTTTTGTGATTGTGAATAGCTACATACTGCCGAAATCTTGGGGAAAGGAAATATTCCCATATTTCAAAATGTTTGGTTAATCTTATGTAGTTCTTTGTTTATTTATTTAAATGTGTTAACCAGGTTAGGAGCACTGAGCCAAATGCCCTTTTTCAGGTGCTATCTGGGCCAAAGGCAAAAGGAAAAAAAGAATTACAAGACAATAAAATATTATAAGCAGCAATGAAATGAAGTTTAAGAGCCAACAACAGTTACAAATGCAACTCTCTAGCAAATAACGCTATAATTTAAGTTTAAATAGGTTAAAAGAGGTGACGGCACGTTAAGCAACAGGTACAGTATTCCAGAAACCAGGCACAGACATTGAAAAGGTTTTGGAGCCCAGGTCTATCTCATACAAAGGAGTAACTAACTAAAGACACACAAATGACCATAAAGCAGTATTTAAATATGAAATATTAATGAAATCCTCAAGAGAGATTGATACAGTTGGATAAACTGCTTTATGGACTAAACAGCTAAAAAATATTTGATATGAGATACCAGGGAAATCCAATTTAGTTGAGAATGAATAAGACAATGATAAGTAAATGAAGGAGCAAGAAGAATAAAATAACATACACTATTATAAATGACCTGGAGATTTGCAAAGTTCTTCATGTCCAATATTAAGAAACAAAGCAGATGCAAAATCAAAGAGTGGAAGAAGAGAACCTGTAGCAATAGCTTTATGAGCTTCCAGTAAAAAGCCTTTTTTATCTTATATACTGCTCCAAGCCTTTGATTAATGCCCTTACTAAGCTTCCATATATGCTCTGAATAAGAAGAGATAAGTTCAAAAGGACACCTAAATAGTTTAAGAGAGCAACTTGTTCAATAAGAGAGCCATCCAAATCATAAATTAATAGAGGGGAGCTCTTTTTCAATAATATTGGAGAGCCAAACATCATAGACGTAGTTTTAGATGCATTTATGACCAAGTTGTTACTTTTAAACCATCTGTTTACTGCACCAATTTCAAGATTCAAAAATTTAGTAACCCCCAAACAGCACTTGAAGCTCCTAAAAATAATCAGATCATCAGCATATAAAATAGTTTTACAATTTGAACATACCTCTGGAACTGAGTTTATGAACAAACAGAATAATAGGGGTCCTAAAATGGACCCCTGAGGAACCCCATGAGTAACAAATTTTTGAGATGACATTATAGGCCCTATCCCAACAGATTGAAAATGATTTGTAAGATAATCCTGTATCCAAGTGACAACGGTTTTTGAAATCCCCATAGATTTCCAATTTACAATAAGCAATTTATGATCAGTGAGATCAAATGCTTTGGTGCTGCATTTTGGGACTAAGAATCCAAGGAGAAACTACCATCTTGGGGGAGTATAGCTAGCTGAGACTGAGGAGGAGAAGGATCTGGGGGTGCTCATTATGGGAGCAATGAATGACTCTGCAAAGTGTAGGAAGGCAGTGGCAATGGGCAGCAAAATGTTAGGCTGTATCGCAAGGAGTATAACCTCAAGGACGGGGGAGGTGATTCTGCCGCTGTATAGATTGCTGGTCAGACCCCACCTGGAGAACTGTGTGCAATACTAGCACCCCTACCTAATGAGGGACATTAGATTACTGGAAGGGGTACAACACAGAGAAACAAAGATAATCCAGGGTCTGGGGGAATTACAATATGAAAATAGACTAAGAGAGTTGAACATTTACTCACTGGATGAGAGGAGGCATGGGGGATATGACTGAGTCCTTTGAGTACATGAGAGGAATAAACAGGACAGACACAGAGGGACTGTTCAAGCAGAGGGTGAGGAGACCACTTGAGGTCATGATATGAGATTAGAGGGTGGAAGGTTTAGGAAGGAATTGAGAAGACACTTTTTTACAGAGCGGGTGGTGACAGAGTGGAATGCGCTACCAGCATAGGTGGTGGCCTGTAAAACAGAGGGATGCTTCAAGAGGGGCTGGGATAAGGCAAAAGGGAGAGTCAAGAGAGGGGGTGCAGGGAGGGAGGGGTAGCTGCGGAATAGGGTTGCTAGCTGCATAATCGAGCAGACTTGATAGACCAAATGATCTTTTTCTGCTGGCGGCTTTTGTATGCTTGTATATTCATAAGAAGTAGCAGATAGATTTAATGGTCTTTTCAGTATGATAGGGAGTGAAGGCTTAAATGGTTGTAAACAGC
This sequence comes from Neoceratodus forsteri, assembly GCA_016271365.2. Classification (NCBI taxonomy): domain Eukaryota; kingdom Metazoa; phylum Chordata; order Ceratodontiformes; family Ceratodontidae; genus Neoceratodus; species Neoceratodus forsteri. Next base: position 454,746,891 of record CM057451.1, on the reverse strand, counting down.
AGGAAAAAGATGAACAAAAAATTGATCCAATACACTCAAAACAGTTTTTCCTTTCTAGCATTGGAGTGGATACAGTAAAAAAAAGAGCTCTTAAAATTAGACATTACTAAAACTATAGGACTTGACGGTATACCTTCTAGTCTCTTAAAATATGCCTCACCAATCATAGTCCCTCCACTAACATATATATATATTTAATTTATCAATCAGAACATGAGAATACGCACAAGTCTGAAAGCAGTATAAAGTGGTGACTATATTTAAAGAAGGCAACAAAACTGATTTGGGAAACTACGGTCCAGTATCCCTCTTGCCCCAAGTCTCATAAATATTTGAGAAATTAGTCTGTATTTAATTAAAAGACTATTCAGATTAAGAAAAAATTTATAATTTACAATTGGGTTTTAAACAGCACCACAGTACCATCTCTGTGCTTTTTAAGGTGGTAAGGGACATTCAGATGGCCCTGGACAGGAGGACATCGGTAGGAGCCATTTTTGTGGACCTATCCAAGGCTTTTGGTTCCTTGGACCATGATGTCCTCCTGTCCAGGTTAGCCTTGATGGGGTGGCAGTAGATGGTATAAGATGGCTAGGTTCCTATATTAAAGGAAGGCAACAGCTTGTCTCAATAGAAAATTATACTTCTAAACTGGCAACTGTTACCTCTAGGGTCTCTCAGGGTTCAATATCAGGCCCCTCTTTTTTGTTTAATATTTACATCAATGATTTGCAATTTACAGATCTGACTATTTTGTATCATCTCAATACAGATGATACAATTATTTATACACTTGATACTTCCATACAGAAAATATAAGGGAAATTACAGGGGGCATTTAATGAGTTACAATTTTTTCTTGATGACAGTAGATTAGTGCTAAATTAAAAAAAGACACAATTCATGTTGTTTACGTGAAATATTGAAGGATTTGAGGACATGACATTATTGGATAGCGTTACTCTGAGAGCAATCCTGATTAAATAGGTCCAAGTTTATAAATACTTGGGCCTATGGTTGGACAATTCTTTGAGGTGGGAGGTACATATTGATTATTTGCTGAAAAGTATACAGTAGGTAAACATCTGGGATCTTTATATCAAGCAAAATGTTGTTTTGTTGTTTGTCTCAAGAGACTAAGAAGCAAGCAGTATATTCTATGATAATTCCAGTCTTTAATAATGGAGACATCCTGTAGTCCACAGAAACCAAGAGGGACCTGGTGAAATTGAACGTTTGCCATGGCAGGCTCACCAGGTTCATTCTTGGTGCTCCTCATTTTGCGTATAACTGCCAACTGTATGACAATCTCAGCTGGCAGAGACTGAAAGAACATAGACAGGAACATTTATTAGCATTTATACAAGGAGATTAGAGGGCAACTTCCAAACTACAATCTTGTTCTTAGGACAAAAGAAAAACAACAACTCATTGAGATCTGTAATTGGCATGGATCTTGTGGTCCCAAGATGTCTACTAGAAATAGGGAGAGATACAGTTTTTTATGTAGGGTCAGTAGCATGGAATAATATTCCATATATCATAAGAACATCAATAGGGAAAAATAGCTGGAAAGAGATAAAAGCGTGGTTGGACAGTAAGATAACTGAATCTTGATTATGCTACATGTTATAAAAGAAAATGTTTTGTGCAATTATTTTTATTGTAATGTCTGTTTAGTGAAAACTTTGTGTGGTGAACTAAAAACTTACTGTGTGTTATTTAACATTTTAGATGATACGGAATTGTAATATGACCTTTTTTCTGTACTGTGAGATCTCTTTGTAAATGAGCCTTGGCTCAACCGAATAAATCCTGGTTCATGAAATTGTATGAATAAAACATTTTACATACATACAAATCTCCACCCACGAGCAGGGCTGCTGTTTGCCTGAGAATTAGACTCTCCATATACATGATCCTACAGGTTCTTCCCTTAATTAGGTTTTTATGTTTAAATATTTGGTGGTATCACTGGATCTGACACTAACTTTTGCTGAACGTATACATTTTGGGCTGGATGTTCAGCCTGTTGGAGACTAAGTCCCAATCCACAACCACCACTGCAGCATTAAATCTCCACACTTGCAGAGATTCATTATTTCAACCAATGTAGCTGCTGGGAATGTTACACCTTGTCCTACCAGGCATACCATTTTCCTGTAACTGCACCATAAAAATAGCTGTAGGCTGCTGTAAATCATGGAGCCTGTTGCAAACCGACTCCACTTTTGAAAATACCATAGCTGCAGGAAAAACTATGACTCCACGAGTGGAGACCCACTTGTGCCAGTTGTTCCTCGTAGCTGTGGGAGTTACGAGAACTCTGAAAATCTGGCCTCTAGTTCATAAGAATATTAAACAAAAGTTGGGCATAGCTTATAAACTTTAACATTGTTTTTCATATCAAACTCATTATCGCCACTGTGTTGATAATCCCCTTTTTTTCATTATGTTTCTTGTCTTTTCTTGGAATCTGGAAAGTACAGTTGTAGCCAAAATCATGGTCAGATATTTCCAGATTTTTCATGAAATTTCTAAAGAGATTCTCTCTGCTGCCCCCACTATGGAACTGCAGAAAGTAGGAGATTTCTCTAGAAATATCACAGAAATTTCAGGAAATATCAGATCACGTATTTGTCTGCGACTGTAGAGGACTACATAGCCTAATGTGGCCTAAAACAATACTTGTCCATTTATTTTGCAGGCACCAACTTGCACTCATCATTGTTTACTTTATTCCCACCTTGACTGTTTGTCCCCTTCTAAATGCATGCAGTATTTTTTCACTACCTAGTTCATAAAGAAATTTATAGCAGAGGATTCCTCAGCCCTAAATTATCTGTTGCTAGTGAGCTCTTCATTGTATTAAATTTTTTTATTTAAACTTTTGTTTACCAGGTAAATGTACTGAGCCAAGGCTCATTTCATTCACAATCCGGGACCATAAAGAAACAGTCAAGATGTTACATACAACAAAAAATTTAGAACTCAGACATGATACAAAAACAGTGAAATACATTACCATATTCAACAGCAACATTTAAATGTTAATGAGCTAAGATAATGATTCTTAAGATGCTTTTTAAAAATGTGATGGCCTAGACCTTGATTTTGTAAAGATGCAGGTAATTTATTCCACCTGCATTTACTGAGTGAGCACACATGCCCATCTTTGTGGTTGCTTTTGGAACAACAAGTTTATGTACAGAATTAGATGTGAAGGTCCTGTCTACTTTTTAAAATTCATACAATGAAAATAAGGGAGAATCAGCCCTTAATCTTAAAACCCTATTAGTCAAACAGTTTAAGTTATATAAGCAATTTAGATTTGGGGGTAACTAACCTGTCAATTGATATAAAGTGCAATGGTGAGTTTGATAAGGTAATTTTAAGGCAAACCTACAGACAGCATGAAAAGAAGTAATAAGTAATGACATATCAGAAATATTCAATCCAGAAAATGAAAAAAAAAGAGTTGTAATTCATCAAAGATAGCAACAAATTATTTGTAACTGCGATCCTAGCTTGGGTAGTCAATAGGTTCTGTAACTTAAACAGTACACCCAGTCTCTGGCAAACTAGCCTACACATTCATTTTATGTGGAGGGAATAAGTAAGGCATGGGTCCAATAGGATCCCTAAATATTTGAACTGGGTGACCTGTTCAAGACAAACCCCAAGAGTATCTTGAACTACAAGTGGCATACTTTAAGTCAATCTTTGTTTAGAACCAAACAACATGCTCTTTTATTTTTTCGCTATTCAAGAGCAAGTGATGTTTTCTGAGCCAAAGATCCAGGGCCTGAAAATCAAAATTTAAATTTATATTTATAACTTCCACTTTGGGAGAGCTGCTGTACAGGATTATATTGTCTGCATACATTATAATGTCTGTTCTCTCCAAGAGTGGGGACAACTCATCCACAAATAAAGAGAACAGAAGCAGCCCCATGATGGAACCCTGGGGCACTCCTAATTCCATAGTTCTGCAGCTGGACAACACACCCTGGCAGCTCACCCTCAGTGGACGATCTGCCAGATAACTCTCAAACCAGTTACAGGGCACGTTCACTTCAGCCTCCTGAGTAGCAGGCCACAGTCAATCAGATCAAAGGCCTTGGACAAGTCCACAAACACAGCACCAGTGAGCTCACCCCTCTCCATAGCCCCACTGATGTGGTTCGTGAACCTAACCAAGGTTGTCCCAGTACCATGATGCTTATGAAAGCCATGCTGCTTGGGAGACCGGAGCACCACAGGACTGAGGAACTCAGAAAGTTGTTGATTAACAACCTTCTCCAAAAGTTTGCCCAAAAAAGGCAATAAAGATATGTCATTAACTGTCTAAATCTCCCACTATACCACTCTTAAATATTGGCCTAATCATTGCATGTTTCCATTGACTAGGAAACTGTCCGGTTATAAGAGAAAGATTAAATACTTTAGTCAGTGGCTGCTATTAACTTTAAGAATCTTGGCTCAAGGCTATCCCCCACTGAGCATGTTTAGGTGACATTAGTCCAAGTAGTTTCAACACTTTTTTGGTTAACTATTCGGAAGTAAAATGGAGGAACTAGAGTACCATCAGGTTTTGACTGAGTAAATTTTCCAAGATCAACTTGACCAAAGTCTTTCGTATACTTAGATACATCAAAAATTTTGTTGAGGAAAAACTCACTCAATTCAACTGGGTCACTAACTACTCTACCATTTATATTATAAGAGTCAGCCTGTTTCTCAACAATAGGATTGGTAAGAGTCTTTATAGCAGTCCAAAATTTTTTCAGATATTTTAACTCACTCTGCTGGTTATTTAAGTGAAAGACAGATTTACTTTTTCTTACCTTAGCTTTACAAACATTTCTTAAGCTTTGGTAGTTATTAAGATCATTATTACAATTATTTTTTTTTAATTGCTCCCAAGCAAGATCTCTTGATTTCATCAAAAATAATAGATCAGGACTGATCCATTTGTTAATGACCCCTCAGACTCTTCTAGTTTTTTAGGAAAGTATTTATGTTCAGCAAAAAGTCTTTGTTTAACTACAAATATGTGGAGAATTAGGATGGGTAAGAGAGCACTGTCAAATGCTACGCCTACTTTTTGAAACATTCTACCTGCCTTATTTGCAATATTGGCTGTCATTATATTTTAACATGTTATTTATGACAGCACCTATTTGATAAATCTAGTTGCACATGTGCATGATTTTATGTTATATTTGATGTATTAATTACTTGTATTGTTGTATTTGTATGTGCCTCAGGCCTGGTTTATGTTTAAAAAGGGACCTTTGGTCCAGGGTTCTTATGCTGAAAAACACATTTCAGATAAATAAAAATAAATAAAATTAATTGAGGTAAACAAAAAAACTATTAGCTGTTATTAGCTATTGTATAACTGATAATAGACTCATGAACCATACTTATTCCTCTTTATTTTGTCTTAGGAACACCTTAATTATTATTATATGTGCTTGGTTATCTTTTCTGTTTTAACTTCCGATATATACAGTCATTTGATGTTCCCTTGGACCCCTCAAAAATGCAGTGCTGTAGCTCCTGGAGCTATACCACTATACAGAACTTTAAATAAATACATAAAAGTAAGGATCTTATTTTGATTTATTTCATTTTTCCCTCTGTGAGATAAGGTTTCCTCTCTTTTAAAGGTTCAGCCACACACTAAGATAAAAAAAGCCAAATTAGGTTCACTGAGAAAAAAAAAAACCTTTAGTATCCAACCCCATCGTATTACATAACAGTGAATGATCTAGAAGTTATTGGGTTGACTGCTGAAATAGCAGTTATTGTTTTGCTCCGTTGACCTATATGATATTATTTCCCTGCAATATCACCTGAACGGCCTTATCAGACTGGTGTGGAACAACAGAACCTAGTGATGATGACTCTTCTTCAAAGAAGCTGGTTCCTTGAGTGCCAAACTGCTCATTTAAATGTTGTTTCACATCATAGTCTCTAAAATGATATTTTCTGCACACAATTTCCACTCTTAGCTTTGCTGGATATATCTTTGAGGCAAGAGCACAGTTGTCCATAGATACCTTGATTAGAAGTGGAAAATTGTTGCTTCTTTAGCTGGGAAGTTTTAGAAACATAAAAGTAGGGTGAATTATGTAACTTAGAAAAAACAGCATATTTTTAAGCATGAAGACACAGCCAGGGGTTTGGTTACTACCAGTTACTCAAACCCTAGGAGATTATGAGACATGAGGCAAAGTTAAGTGCCTTAGGCCCCAAGGGTTAGATTAGGAAAAATAACCCAACCCCAGGCTGGGCCTTACTGCCATTGTAAAACTATTTTTACAGTTTAATAATTATTTTATTGTACATAAGAGGTTCCAGGCATTAATCTAACTCTTTAGAATGTAGTGTTTTACATGCAAATGGATATAATCACCATGCAGGCTTAATTGTCTGCATAATACAGTTGGGTCATCTGGCAGCTCTAGCAGTAAAGTTGCATGAATTACACTAACACTGCTAGATGACTTGTGGTATGCTAATGGTAGAGTGTGCATAGTGATTATATGCTTTTGCATGTATTTTTTTACATTTTTTATTAACTCTATTTGTTCTCCTGAAGGAGGCATCTGCCAGTGTGCCCCTTTCAGGTTTGTTTCTCTTCTGTCCCAGCTCCAGAGACCTACCAGGGAAATCTTGGAGACTGTGGCTTGCCCCCCATGGTGGGGCTCCTCCAACCCCAAGAGGAAGGACCGAGATGCTAATCCAATCCCTCTGACATCCCCCAGAGCAGGCTAGATGTGGCACTTGTGAGAGATTTGGTGTCATTGCATGGCTGCTTCAGGGTTTTCTGCTTAAGTTGTGCCCTGGAGATGTGGATGTGCAATGATGTCAGCGCGAGGTACACATGCTTCCACCCTACAGATGTCTGCCAACATCTCCTCCCAACTGCATGGTCCTGGGCTGATGCAGTCCTTCCAGCCTCCACTGGGAGTTGTTTTATGCCAGGAACCACAGCTCACTCCCACCTCCCAGAGGAAGAGGAGAGCAATCCTGCGGAATGCTCATTCTACCTCCCCCTGGCCAGCTTTCTGATGTCCTGGGCTCATTCCTGAACTCAGGTTACCAGCATTACAAGCGGTAGCACTACCACTGCACCAGTGGGCCAGCTCCATGCCTTTGAATGTAACTTACCTCAATGTAAGTTAGCCAATTGGAATGCTCTATTTCCAGGCATTGTTTTAAGGGAGAAAACCCTTTAAAATAATGTGCTTCCAGCCATCTTAACAGTTGCTGCCTATTTGAACCCCTCTTGGTGGGGATCCCTACTGGCTTCGATGATGAGGGTGAATGGGTTGTCAAGGCTGGTGACAGCTGGTAGGGAACTGAAAGGCAAGAGATGGTGGTGACTTGAGGGCCAAACAGGTCTATGGAAGAAAAATAAATGTGTGCTCATTCTGCCTCTTCTTCCATTTTAAGTTGTTGTAATTCCCACCCACCCACAAAACAGCACAGCTATGGACTGAGCCTGAGGTTACATAGGGCCCCTTCTGCCCCAATGGAGGAGGCCACACATGGAATCAGGGAACATGTTTCCCATTTTTTCATATAAGAGGGGGTTTTCCTAAGTGTTTTGCCTCCTTCAAAGGGCAGGGGATGGAGAGTATTGCACATCTGTCATTGTACACATTGTGGCATGGGAGTCTCTGGTAAGGTATTGGTGGTACAGGGAGAGAGGTACTTGCACCCTGTCCAGATAAGTCATCTGTGGTTTGCATTGGGAGTGAAACTGAAGACTCATGCCCAGTACAGATGGGTCTTGCCACTTCCAATTGGGCTTGTCCTGTGGTGGAAGTGCACTATGCCCAATGCGGGTGAGCACCTCTTTGCTTGGACATAGATCTCCCACCCCACCTTTGGAGGAAAGGGTTTCTTCCAGTGCATACCCATGTCTCTTTACAGGTGTCAGTCTGAGATCAGGGGATGGTGCATCAGATATAACATTCCCCCTCAGTGGAGAGGGGTATCTGTGGTAGCCCCACTCCTCGACATTACGGGAAATGGATGGGATAAGACTCCCAGCTGTGACTATCATGCTTTATTTGTTCAGAATCATGGAATGTTATCAATAAACATATGGTTGTGGCTATTTAACTCAAAGAATGTATCACTTGTGGTTTATACTGAGGCAATGAATAAGGAAATGGGGACTGTTTATCCAAATACCAGCAACATTTAGGTTGCTATAAGTATGCTTTCTCACCCTGCTTTCACTGTTCTATAGATTGCATGTAGAAAATCACCTGCAATCTTCCTGCCCAGAATTGCAGAAATCAAGAAAGCATGTTTAATCTTTCAGGTGACAGTTAAAAGCCAACAGAATTCAGGGATAAAAAAACAAGAGTTCTTATCATCCTTCAGAAGTGTAGTGCAGCCCATGAACACCTCCTGTTTTCATTACAGTGACCATCATTAGAGCCCCTTCTGTGTAATTATAAAGGTAATCCTTTAGTAAATCAATCAGAAAATTCTTATTATCCAAGATATATATGACAGCCATTCTGGAACATAAGAATGATGGAAGAATAGCTACAATCCAGAAAAGAAAAGGGAATGCTTTGTGATATAGCTGTTAAAGCCCAGACTGGTAAACTAGAACATGCCAGGTTTCAATCTCACCAGAGTGAAGCAAGCCATATAAAATGGGTATATAAAATAGGAAGCTATGATTGGTCAATACCCATCACATGACCACAGCAATACTGCATAATGCATGGTCACTGACTTTGGTTTCTTTTTACATATTTCTTTGTTAAAGATCTAGTTTATAACTTCATAAACATACTCTAGAGTGCACATCAATCTATAACTGCTACACTGGCTGGGTGGTTGAAGTCATGCAGCTTCACAGTTCACTTGGTACATGTGGCAAATTGGCAATATTATCTTGTTGTGGGTTATTGCTTATGTAAACAATATTCACAGTATGCAACCAATCTGTGAAGTGGCCCTGTACTTGCTGTTGCTACATTATAGAATATTCATGATGCATCACTTCCCAGGTAGCAAATAACTTTGAGACGATCACATGAATACAAGGAAACACTGTCAAGCCATCACCATGCTCTAACTCCCTATAAATGTCTATCTTCTGAACAAATCTGTCAGTTTATTTACTCAGGATAACACAACTGAGATGCAACATTTTCATGACTAGGAGACCTGCTTCTATGCATGTTTTCTGCTTGAAAGTCTGATGAACAGGACAGCCAAATGACTTGCTCAAGGTCAGATAGTAAGTCAATGGCACTGAGTGGAGTCAAACGTAAGATTTCCTGATTCAGTTCTGTGCTCATAGCACTGATTCACACTTTCTTATGTGTACTAAATATGCCATAGATTGGAACGATACAATATGCTGTTTGCAACAAGCAGTAAACCAATGAAAGGGACTGGTAGACCAAATGACTGAAGATTTGTGCTTACAGAGCCAGCCTTAGCATGGTGCAAACTGTGGTTCCCAAGAGCAGAAGGGCCCCCCAAAATCCTCTGCTGTCTAGTTTGTCTCCTTTTTTCCTGGATCTGTGTGTCTCTATCCAAATTTCTCTGTAATTTATCACTGATGTGTACATCTTCTCAGTGCTTAGAACATGCAAAAATGACAAAAAAGTAACTGACAATGAAGATATAGGAAGACTATGGTAGGGATGAGGATGTTCACTGGGGGCTCCCAACTTCTAGTACTGGATCCCAGCAAGGAGGTTTGTACAGAACCCCAGGATAGCTAGGGCCAGTGCTGTCTGTTTACTTTAAAGCTACACATAATGCTTGCTTTTCCATTATTTCTTTACCAGTTCTCTCCTGCCTTGTACTGCTATGACCATCCTCTCCTGTGGTGAGATTGTGCTTTCAGCTCAAACTGTTCACTTAGCTCTGAAAAAGCAAAGTATAAGTGGACATGATGAAACTATAGTACAAACTGTATTGAAGCCATGGAGTTTATCCAGTTGCCCTTTACTGTGAAAAAAGTAAAGGAAAAGTGTATCCCTCTGGAGAAGGTCATTATGCATATAAAATGGGGTGCTAATAAATGAAACAGAGGTGTGATGCTGCAGAGAAGGTCCACATCTATTTTGAATCCTTTTCAGTGCAACCAGAAATCCTGAACATGGCAAAGACAGTTTCTACCTGATGCTAGTTAATTATTAACTTAGAGCAACTGGGTTCATTACATCCTTCAAGGATCTGAAATACTGAAGTTGAAATATGAAATGAAAATCACCCACTTCATTTTCTGACTGGTGCAAGAATATGAAATTAAAATGTTACATTTTTTTTATAAAAGTGCTTGCAGAATTCAGATGACAGCCATCACCTTGTCTAATATTATTAAAATATTGTGCACCAACTCATTTTATTAAGGCACTTCATTAAGTCTGAAATTGCTGCTTTTATTCCCCTCCAACACTGACATTTCTGCCCTGCAGTCCTCAAGATGTGGAATATTTTTGACAGCACAAAACCTGTTATTCATCACAATGCAGTTTGTCAAGAGTTCCTTTCTGTGCGACTCCTTATTGTCAAATACACCTGAAAAATATATATACTGTACTTGAGGAAGAGGGAACAAAATGTGGCTGGTTAATCTACACTCCACTGCACTGAGAGCAGGGTGATAGTGTCACACGGCATGGGGACATGATCTCAATCCCATTCAAAAATAATGGTGTGAGCAGTCGCACATCATTACTTTCAATATAGCTAGTCTTTGATCCCTGTTCTTAAACATGCAGAATAATTACTTGGCAATACTGTGGTTTTCTGCTCCCTGGGCAGCAAATCACTACTGCTGTGGAAATGGCAGAAGCTCTCCCCACCTCACACACACATACGCACACAGAACCTTTCACTGGCAACATATTTCCACATTTTATATAGCACAGAATATCAGTGATGGCAGTACACCAGAGCATACAAGGACATGTGCTCTGGTAAGAGAAAGCTATGCCCTGGCTAGTGCCCCATGTGGTGCAGAGCATCTCCATAGCAACAATATTTCAGTGCCCTGGCTGATTGCTGTGCCCTGCTAACCAATAGAGGCTGAAGCCACCACTGCAGACTATGATGACTGTACTTATCTAACCTTGTTATTCTAGCCTGATCTTCTTGGGACAAAATGATGAGGTCCACATGTTGTAGGATAATCACAATTCCTTCTGACATTTATGGGTTTATTTAATAATTTATTTTATTTTATATTTCTCTCACCAGCATTAAACCCTAAAGATTCAACCATCTTGTTTGGGGGGTTGGGGTGCAGAGGACAGCAGTACAGACAGTCATACGTGTATGTATATATATCTATATATATATTACGGTAGCACGGTAGTGCTACCATAGTTAGGGTTGAGGAGCCATTTACATGTTAAATCCAAAATATTGCACCTTAATAACTTTGCAACCATTTGATGGATTTGCCTGAAATTTGGAATACATAATTAAGACCCATACGCCTTGGGATCTGCCAAGTTTCGTACCAGTCAGATACACAGCTACGGAGTTATTAAGCATGTTCTGTGCATGCGTTTACGCTTTCTTGGAATTCTACGGTCGCACCTACAGGGCGCACGGTTTGCATGACTGGTCCACAATCTTCAGGGAACATGTGGCCAGGGTCCCTGAGGTGCCTTTCAAAGATTTCATGAAAAAATATTAAATGGTTCAAAAGTTATTCAAAAAACAAGTTCCCATTATAAGTCAAGGGGAAAAGTTAACAAAAAGTTCGACAGTGTCACAAATGCAGTTTTTACTTTCGCAAATGGCCCTTTTACTGTTGCAAATCTGCCATTTTGTTTTCAGTTGGTGATCAGAAAAATGCTTGGCATTTAAATTTGGGACCCTCTAGCAACCTAATTATTTTTGTATTCACCTAGTCGGACCCTGAAGATGCTAACCATGTCTTTCTTTTGGGGTAAAACACCCCAGAAATATGTTTTTCAAATTTCTGGAAAAAGTACTTTCACACTTGCGACACTGTCAAATGAATTTGCGAAAGCTTTCTCAAATTGCGACAGTACTTTTCTAGGCTGTGGGAAAATGACAGCAATTCTTAGGCACCCCGCTGCAAAAGAACGGTTTGAAGTTTTGGGCTGAAATTTGGAGGGAACACAGCCGACATCCCACAGATGTGTCTTTCAGTGTTTTGTTGAAAAAATATTACATGGCGGCAAAGTTACAGAACTCCAAAGTTGACGCTTTTTCCCATAGGATAACATTACGGCGTACGACACATTGCAGCAATCGTTTGGCGCCCTGCTACAAAATAACGGTTCAGTCTTTTGGGCTGAAATTTTCAGGAAAGACAGCCAACATCCCACAGATGTGCCTTTCAGTGGTTTGGTGAACAAATATTACAGGGAGGCAAAGTCATGGCACTCCGAACTTCTGTTTTTTCCCCATAGGATAATATTACGGCGTTCGCCGTGCCTTTCAGGGCCCGTATCTTGGAAACGGTGCGAGATACGGACTTTTCATCAGAAAAATGCTTAGCCCCCTACAAAACTAGCCAGGAAAGTGATCATTTATTTGACTTTAAAAACATTTTTCTATGTCGTAAGGTTCCTGAGATATAAGCAATGTACTGTTCCCAGTCCTCATTTTCTGTTCCGAGAGTCATTATTTTGCATACATTCTTTTTACTCACTGTCTTTCTCTATGCAGCTTTTGAGGAAAACCAGCCTGTGCACTTCCATTACTGTTACCATTACCATTTCCGCTTGAGGTTCCGTACCCATTTCACTTACCGTTCACGTCTACGCCACCATGTGCATTACCCTTTGCGTTTTCATTTGCGGTTGCGTTTCCGTTGTTTTTAACATTTCTGTCTATAGTACTGTTTCTCTTTCTGTTTTGCTTTGTGTCACCATGCACATTACGATTTGCTTTTGTGGGCACAATGTTGCTGTGTGACAAGACATCACGTGGCTGCCGCATTACATTCACTATTTCCCGTTATTCTCAAAAAGAAGGGAAATTAGAGGCAAAATAACTCCATTTAATGCATCAGTTAGGGTTGTTCCACAGCAACAAAAGTGAGGAAATTTGATGTTAGGGTTGAAACCCCCTTTGCACCCCTCCAGCCCACCCCCCACCAGTCGGGATGCGTGTTGGGAGTCATCGATCTAACTCTCACCCCATTCTCCTATTCCTCAGCTTCTTTCCACATCTGATGGGGTGAGAGTTAGGGCCGACAACCTAATCGCACCCTGATTCCGAGATTGAGGTGGGCTGGAGAAATTAAAGGGATTTCAACCCAACATCGAATTTCCTCGCTTGTCACTGTGGAACACCCTAATCTGATGCATAAACTGAGTTTTTTGGCCTCTAATATATATATATATATATATGTATACACACACACATATAAAATACTGGCACAGCAGTGCCAGTATAGTTAGGGTTCAACAGTCACTTCTATGTTAAACCCAAAGGTTTGCACTTTAATAACTTTGCAACCGTATGAATGATGCGTACAATATTTTTCAAGTGCTGTCAGGTACCATAGATCTCTTGATATGGCAAGTTTCATTTCAGTCAGATGTGCAGTTGTGGAGATGTGTACTGTAGTGTCAAAAAATGTAAAAATTATCATTTACAGTAGGTGCAAATCTTTTGTCACACACTTTCTCCGAAACGGCTTGGGGGTCTGGTCTGAAATTGTTAGGGTATATGGGGTTTGGGCTACAGATGTGCCTTTTGAAGTTTTGGTGAAAAAATGTTAATCCATTCAAAAGTTATTAAACTTTTAAGTTTGTGCTATTTGAAAGCAGTTTCTGCTTTCATGAAAGCACTTTTTGCTGTCACAAATGGATCAGTAGTTTTGTGCTGCTGCCATCTTGTTTTCGATTAGCGATGGGGAAAAAACATTGTAATTCAAAAAATACTGCCCCTTGGTAAACACCAGTCATTGTGTTTACATAATCGGAGCCTGAGGAACATGATTCTGCCATTACTTTTTAAAAATAGTAACCAGAAATGTTTTTTACATCAGCTGTTGGTAGTGTCATAAATTTGTGGCACTACTTTTGTGAAATTATCACAAATTGCTGCACTTTTCGAGCAACTAATGGCACTGTTGCACAAAAACTGCTGCAAATTGAGGCACTGTTTTGTGAAAACTGCTACAATTTGTTGCACTACTTTTAGAAAAAAAACATTGGTCCCTGTGAAAAGGAAAACCTTTTCTGGTGATTATTTAACCAGAAAAATTGCAGAATCTGATTCCTTGGCCCCCGTTTAGATAAACACCTATTGGTGTTTACCTAATAAAAAGAAGAATGTTTTATCCTTTAACTGCCTCCAAGGGGGCCAAGCCATGTTTATATTATAAAAAATGTTTTTTGATGACATCGGGGTACCCAATCCCTGTGTCAACAGTAGATGTTCCCCCATCCCTGCCAGTGTGAGACACTGGGGAGCCCACTGCCACTGTCCTGAGATGTCTCCCCATCCCCCACCACTGAGGGACACTGGGTAGCCCATTCACAGTGTCCCAAAATATGTATTTGTATGCTGTGCTGACAGAGGGTTGCCTAATCCCCATGTTGGCACTAGACTCCCCCACCAGTGTGGGACACTGTGGAGCCCACACCAAGTATTCCCAGTTATATCATACCCCCAGTACTGTTGGACACTGGGGAGTCCACCACCAGTGTCCTGAAATATTGTTAAAAAGTTTACCTGTAAAAAAAGAAAACAGTCCCCCGATGTCTTTTTTTTCTGCTCTGCTGATAGCGGGGGCCCAATCCTCCTGTCAGTACTAGAACCCCCCTTCCAATGTGGGACACTGGGGAGCCCACTCCCAGTGTGCCCAGTTATGTTCTACCCCCCAAGTATTGTTGCACATTGGAGAGCCCACCCTAGTGTCCTGAAGTATTATTTTATGTGTACCTGTAAAAAAAGAAAACAGTACCCCAACATCTTTGTTTTAAATCCTGTAAAAAAGAAAATGGTCACTCGTCACCTCCCCCATTCCTCCATCCCAATCCTCCCACTAAGCACCCACCACCCCACACCTCCCTTGCCTTATACATACCACCGGAGATTATTAGCTGTCATCTTCTATGGACCGGGACACATCTGCACTCTTCAAAGCCGAACTGTGAACTGAACAATCAAGGTAGATGCTGTATAATGGCTTTCAATGGCGTTTTGAGCTTACAGTGATATCTCGAACATTTTTTGGTATTTTTGCACCTGATTTGCAGCATGGATGCTTTGGGACTCCACCTCATGAACACTGTCACTGTCATTTCATTACTCAGTCCCATGAGGTAATTTCTTGGTTGCTGCGTGAAATCACCTTTTGGGATCGAGTAACAAAATGACAGTGCCAGTGTTTATCAGATGGGATCTTAAAAAGACCATTTTGAAAATTTGGTGCAAAAATACCAAACAATGCCTGAGTTATGAAGTATTTCTACTCATGCACAGAACTTTGGCAATTTGTAATATTTCAACTCCAAATTTTCAACACAGCCATTTTGTTACATCACCTCATGAACAGTACTGCTGTCATTTCTCACATCCTGGCCAAAATGTATTTCTGCATCTGTGACATGGAATGGCATTTTGCCATGGATTACAAATGTTTCACCTACGGGGTTTGTGAGGTGGGGTGATAAGAACACTATGTTGAAAATTTGGGGTCAAAATATGAAAAATAATGACAAAGTTATGACCATTTGTTGCAATTTTGGTACACCCTTTCATAACTATGGATCTATTCAATATTTGGACCCCATATTTTCAACATAGTGTTCTTATCACCCCACCTCATAAACCCCATAGGTGAAACATTCATAATATAAAGTGTTAGGGTCAATGACCCCAAGACACCCAATGCCTGTTGATGTATTGAGGGTGGGGTGGGGTGGTAGGGTTAAGTTGGTTGGAAGTGGGATGGGATGTTAGGGTTGGGAACTAACACCACATTTCCATACTTTTTTAGCTGTAAGATGAGCCCTAACTGCTGCATTAACGTTTTTTTGCAATGAATTTCCTTACTTTTTGTGAAAGTATCACCATAGCTGTAGCTGTTTATGGGAGTGCAGGGGCCTCTGGGACCTGCGCTTCCATCTATCTGTAACTGTAGAGACATTGTAATTAACTTTCATCCTCTGTTGGAGTGCAGGGCCTGATGCACTGTGATTTCCCTTGTTTTAATATGGAAGTGCAGGGTCCCCATCCCTCCATAGATGCAAGAGCAAATTATCCCCATAGCCATCTGATTACCTCAGGACATGTACCAGGTGCAGAACATTTTCAAAGCCCCACCAAGACATAATTCTGCACAACTGCAATGACATTCCATGACACAGGTGTGAAAACACATTTTGGGCAGGAATTGAAACATTACAAATGTGACATACAAGAGGTGGGGTAATAAGAAGGCTATGTTGTAAATCTGGGGTCAAAATATTGAAAATTATCGTAGTTATGAGAGGGTGTACCAAAATTGCGATGAATGGTCATAACTTTGTCATTTTTCCATATTTTCACCCCAAATTTTCAAAATTGTCTTATCGCCCCACCTCATAAAACCCATAGGTGAAAGTTTCTTAATCCATGGCAAAACACAGTTCTGCACCACAGGTGCGGAAACACGTTTCAGGCAGGATGGGAGAAATGACAGCTATATTGTTAATGAGGTGGCATGGAGAAATGGATATGTTGAAAATCTGGATTGAAAATATTAAAAATTGGCAAAGTTATGTGCATGCATTAAAGAATTTCAGTGACCACATGTAACTCTGGTGTTTTGGGGTATTTTTGCATCAAGTTTTCAACATGGGACTTTTGAGACCCCA
The DNA here is from genome assembly GCA_016271365.2 of Neoceratodus forsteri. Taxonomy (NCBI): domain Eukaryota; kingdom Metazoa; phylum Chordata; order Ceratodontiformes; family Ceratodontidae; genus Neoceratodus; species Neoceratodus forsteri. The sequence goes on along the minus strand of CM057451.1, from coordinate 454,730,035 downwards.
CCTCATGAACACTGACACTGACATTTCATTACTCGGTCCTGAAAGGTGATTTCACACAGCAACCACAAAATCACCTTATGGATCCAATTAATGAAACAACAGTGGCAGTGCATGAAGAGGAATCCCAAAAAGCCCATGTTAAACATGTGGTGTAAAAATACTGAAAAAATGGCTGAGATATCAACATAAGTTCAAAATGCCATTGACAGCCATTATACTACACTTATCTTGAATCAGCTCAACTTTGAAGAGTGCAGACATGTCCCGGTGAACAGAAGATGACAGTCGATGAACTCCAGTGGCATGTATAGGGCAAAGGAGTGTGTGGGGTGGTGGGTTGCTCAGTGGGAAGATCAGGGTGGGGGAGGAGGCGACAAGGGACCATTTTCTTGTTTTAGGAAAAAAGACATTGGGGCTATTTTCTTTTTTCACAGGTACAATGTAAGCACTATTTTGGAACAATGGTAGTGGGCTCCCCAGTGTCCCACAGTACTGGGGGGTAGGACATAACTGGGAATACTGGGAGTGGGCTCCCCAGTGTCCCACACTAGCAGGGGGTGGATTTCTACTGCTGACATGGAGATTGGGCACCCCAATGTTGGCAGAAACATTTTTAGTTTTTGAGAAAACAACTTTTTGGCACACTGCAGGTGGGCTCCCCAGTGTCCCACAGTACTGGGGGGGGCGAGGACATAACTGGGGACAAGTGGGCTCCTCAGCATCCCACGCTGGTGGGGGATTTCTACTGCCAACATGGGGATTGGGTACCCCAATGTCAGCAGAAACATTTTTAGTTTAAAAAAATAGATATTTTGGAACACTTGAAGTGGGCTTCCCTGTGTCCCACATGGGCAGGGGGTTGGATTTCTACCTCTGACACAAGGATTGGGCACCCGATGTCAGCAGAATTTTTTTTTAAAATTAAAACATTACTTGGCCACCTTGGAGGCTGTAAAAGAGTAATAGGTGTTTACCTATATGGGGGCAGAGGAATCCAATTCTGGCCTTATTTGTTTTGGAAAAAATGGCCAGGAAAGATGTAGATTTTTTACAGGGGCCAATTTTTTTTTTTTTTTTGTTACATAGTGTCACAAACTGCAACAGTTTTCATGAAACAGTACCAGTTCACACAACAGTGTTGTTAGTTGCATGAAAACTGATGCAGTTTGTGGTCATTTTGCAAAAATAGTGCCACACATTTGCAACACTATCAACGGCCTAGTTAAAAAAAACTTATGTCTGCACACTATTTTCAAAAACTAAGGCCAGAATCATGTTCCTCTGGCCCTGTTTAGGTAAACACAACTGTTGGTGTTTACCAAGGGGCAGTATTTTTTGAATTACAGGGTTTTTCCCCTGTCACTAACTGAAAGCAAGATGGCAGCAGCATGACACTACTGATACCATTGAAGGAAGCAAAAAGTGCTTTTGCAGCAACAAAACCTACTTTCGCATGGAACAATACATATTTCCAATAGGCTATAATGGGAAACTTAAAACTTTAATAATTTTAGAATGGATTAATATTTTTAAACCAAACCTTTAAAAGGCACACCTGTATGCTAGCCACCCAGTGCAGCAGCAAGGTGACAGCTTGTGACACTCATGGCCTGGGTTCAGGAATGGACCCGGGTGTTCATGGTCCAGCTGGGTGGAGAAGGATAGAGCATATGAGGGATGGCTCTTTTTATCCAGGGGAGAGGAGGGTGAGTGTCTGGCCAGTTGGCAACCTCTGGCGGAGTACAGGGGAATCATGGAGAATGGCCAGTGCCTAGTTACATGAGAGGTGGGACAGACACTGGCATCATTGCCCACCCTGCCTCCCTGGGGATTATTGTGGCAGGGTTGAATAGGACCCTGTCCCAGTTGTTATGGAGAGTTTGAATGCAGGGATCTACTCTGTTCTTTCCTTTTCTGTCTCTTGTCTGTCTGGTTGCACCACCAGATTTTCCTGTGAGACCTAGGACTTGATCACCCCAACAGTCTCACAATTCTTTGTCTCTTATTGTCTCTCAGTCTTCCCTTGCTCTCTGTCTTTTCCTCCCTTGCATATCTGCAGGAATAAAAATACATGCAAATCATTATGTGGTTATGTAACTGATATTGGGAGCCATTTGTTTAGAAATTATATAGTACTACTGTTGAAATGTATATAATTATAGTCTGAGATGATTGCAAAAAGCTATTGGGAGCTCAAGGGGGTAACCTGAGAGCAGTTTTTAAGCCATTTTTCAGAAGAGTTGTGGAGAAGGGGTCTCAGTTCTGGGACATTGTGTTCTTGCTGCACCTGCCTGACACTTACAAGAGCATTGGAAATTTACAAGAATATTTTAGAAAAAAACTATGCTTGTTAAGGAGGGGAGTTGCAAGGACTTATAAAACTGAGCTGGAATTGCTTGCAAGACAGACACACACACAGATTGAAGGAAAACTCAGATGGATCTTCTCTGTTTGTTTTGCCTTTGTAAATAGTTATACTGAACATGTTTTTTTAATGTTACTTCTAGTACTAATAAACACTTCTTGTGACTTCTACAACTGCTCCTGGTTTTCTCTATGCTTCCTGACCTGTGCTTCAATGACAGATGATGTCAGCTTAAGTGAGATTTATGCCATGTGTACTGAACCTAGTACCAGGGAAGCATAGAGAGAGGTATGGATTCTGCAGCAGCAAGTCCAGGAGTGGTTACCAGGAGAATGGCAGCCAAACTGGCAGAGACAGAAGTCCAAGCTGAGATTATACAGCCAGCGCAAGTTATGGAAAAAGAAAAGGCAGTGACAGAACCTGAATGCCTGATGGACTTTTTCAAATGGTAGGCTATACAACAAAAAGGGATGGAGAAGCAGAGAGAAAAAGAGATTCAACATTTAGAAGCACAGAGGAGACAAGAGATGCAACATCAGGAGCAGCAGAGGAGAGAAGAGATGCAGCAATGGATGGATGACTTGCAAGCTATCAAAGGCAGAGGATCTGGCACAGATCCAGATGAGCAACAAAACATGAGCAACTTAAAAGCCATTAAACTTACAAAGTTGTGTCCCTCAGATAATATTGAGGCATATCTAACAACATTTGAAAGAGTTGCCACAGCCTGCCAATGGCCAAAGCAGCAATGGACAATCACACTGGTACCCTACCTGACAGGGAAAGCCCAACTTGCCTACAGCAATATGGACACTGCAGTCAGAATCTCAGGAGAGACCTACAGGCAGAGATTTCACTCTCTGAAGTACAACTCAGTTGACAATCCTCAAGAAGCCTTCACCCAGCTCAGAGGACTCCTGATAAAATGGCTCCAACCAGAAAGCAAAACAGTCCCACAAATCATCGACACAATGGAGCAATTCATCAACATCCTGCCTACAGATATGCAGCTTTGGGTAAAGGAACACCAACCAGAAAGTGGGCAAAAGGCTGTTTCTTTGGACGAGGACTACCAAATGGCCAGACAGACACCACAGCAGTGATGTAACAGCCAAGCACTGGTAAAACACTCTTTTTCCCATTTAAACTCCAGGTCTGATAAGAACTCTGGTGGGGTAACAAATCTGTGCCCCAAAGACTTTATTTGCTATAACTGTAATAAGCAAGGTCATGTTGCAAGAAATTGCCATAAGAAGAGTGACACTGGAGCAGATTTGTCCTTAGCAAATTGGAGCAAGTACTTAACAGATGTGAAGGTGAGGGACAGGACTGTAAAGGGACTCATTGATTCGGGAAGCACACAGACCACAGTGCATGTTGAGGTTCTGGGAAAACACTGTGCAAAAGGACCAAGTACTAGTGTCATCTGCATCCACGGGGACACTCGATACTATCCCACCACCCAAGTGGCTCTGACCATTAAGGGTGTGTCACACCAAATGAAAGTAGAGGTAGTATCTAAGTTACCTGTACTCATGATTATTGGAAATGACTGTTCAGAGTTTACTGAATTAATCTCAGAAGAACTGAACCCTGCAGTTTCAGCAGCAGTAGTAACAAGAGTTCAGGCAAAGAAAATCTCAGATGACAGGGACTCTTTTCCTTTTACTGATTTTGATTCAGATTTGTTTGAGCACAGCTCCAAGATCCAGAAATCCAAGAAAGAAGACAATGCCTGAAGAAACTGTGACAACAAATGACTGCTGGACATAAGGGATTAACATATGAAAATGCTAAAACTAAGCTGATCACTGATTGTGATTTTCTTTCAGAACAAGCCAGTAATGTTTATCTCCAGGGTTATTTTAAGCAGCTGGGGTTAAAACCAAAAAAGGGTGAACCTATGTTTAAAAAATGTAATGGGCTACTGTGCAGAATTTGGGTTAAACCTCAGATGCAGGACCAGATAGAACAATTGGTTATATCACAAAAGTATAGAACAGAGTTGTTACAGATAGCACATAATAGTCCTATGGCTGGTCAATCAGGAAAGAATCACATCCTTGCTAAATTGCTATGCAGATTTTACTGGCCTGGAATATATGAAGATGTTGCTACCTATTGCAGTTCTTGTGCTGAGTTTCAGAATGTAGCAACAGTCACTAAAAAAGAAAAGGTGCCCCTGGTGACCCTACCCTTGATAGATGTGCCTTTTGACAGAATTACAATGGATGTGGTTGGCCCTTAGACAAAAGGGTAATATATTTATCCTGGTACTATGCGACTATGCTACTTGATACCCAGAAGCAGTTCCAATACGTAATGTCACAGCTTCAAAAGTGGCAGCAGAGCTTGCAAAAATTTTCAGCAGAGTGGGCATACCTAAAGAAATTATTACTGATCAAGGTAGTAATTTTGGTGCTGCATTACTTACAGAGCTGTACAGACTACCAGGTATCACTGCCATAAGAACCTCTCCCTATCATCCTCAGACAGACGGTCTTGTTGAGTGTTTTAACCAAACCCTAAACAGTATGTTAAAAAGGTTTGTAAAAGGGGAAGGGAAAGATTGGGACCAATACTTGTCTTACCTACTTTTTGCTTACAGAGAAGTGCCATGGGCATCAACAGGGTTTTCACCATTTGAAATGCCATATGGTAGGCAGCCAAGAGGGCCACTGGATGTGATAAAAGAAATGTGGGATGATAACCCCACTCAGAAACAATCAATAACATCTTAAATGTGTGCCCTAAGAAAGAAGCTGGCAAAATATGTTGAAATTGCCCATAGTACTCAGAAAGAGGCCCAAAACCAGCAGAAGGTATATTATTATCATGGGGTAAAAGGAAACATTTTTGAGCCAGGTTTTGCTACTGTTACCCACAACAGAAGATAAACTGTTAATGAAGTGGTAAGGGCCTTATAGAGTGCTTAGACGTACTGGCACCGTTAACTACGAGACTGAGACCCTGACAGGAAAAATCATAAGATATACCATGTTAACCTCTTCAAGAAATGGGTTGAAAAAATGGCAAAAGCTGCATTGCTAGTTGTACCAGAAACTAATAAAGAAGATATTGATGTAGCTTATGATAGACTGGAACAAACTGTAACTGCTGATGCTGTAAAGGTGAATGTTTCCTTAACCTCAGAATAAATTGCAGAAATTCGAAATTTGCTTAAGACATTGAACAGTATTTTTACTACAGTACCAGGCTGAGCAAAAGGGACTTAGCATATAATAGTGCCATGGAATGCTCGTCCTGTTAGGCAAAAGACATACAGGTTACCAGAGAGGTTAAGAGCTGATGTGGTTAAGGAAATACAAATGACAAAAACTGAAATAACTAGGTATCATAGAAGAGTCGAGAAGTGCTTGGTAATCTCCAATGGTAATTGTAAACAAAAAAGAATGGGATGTTAGAAACTGCCTTGATTTTAGGAAACTTAATCAAGTGTCAGAATTTGACAGTTATCCTATGCCCAGAATAGATGATTTGGTGGAAAGACTGGGGAGTGCAATGTATATCAGTACCTTCAATCTCACCAAGAGTTACTGGCAAATCCCTTTAGCTAATCCAGAGAAAATGTACATTTGCCACTCCTGTTGGATTCTATCAGTTCACCACCATGCCGTTTGGTTTACATGGCACACCCACTACATTCCAGCGGTACATGAATGTAGTTTCATCCCCTCACACTGGTTATTGTGCTGCATACCTGGATAATGTTGTGGTGTACAGTTCAGACTGGAAAAGCCATCTGGAACACTTATGAGCAGTTATCCAATTGATCAAAAAGGCAGGTCTGACAATTAATCCTACCAAGTGTGCATTGGGCATGCAGGAAACCAGATATTTGGGCTATGTTTTGAGAAATGGAGAAATCAAGCCTGAGGTTTGTAAGATAGAAGCTGTAGCTAACAGCCGTGTCCCTAAAACAAAGAAACATGTCAGGTCATTTTTAGGGCTGGCTGGTTATTATTGGAGATTTGTTTCCAGCTTTGCTGAGTTAGCTACTCCCCTCATTGAACTCATGAAAAAATAGTAGTCAAATAATGTAATGAAGCTTTTCAAGCCATTAAGGCTGCATTATGTTCAGCTCCGGTTTTAAGAAGCACAGACTTTGAGGAACCATTTTGTTACAAACAGATGCAACAGAGGTAGGTCTAGGTGCATTCCTGAGTCAAAATATAGATGGGCTGGAACATTCTATTCTGTACATATGTAGTAAGTTGCTTGACAGAGACAGCAAGTACCCCACTGTTGAAAAGGAATGTTTAGTAGCAAAGTAGGCCATGGAGTCCCTTAAGTTTTATTTGCTAGGAACTAACTTTGTATTTATAACAGATCACAATCTTATCTGTTGGCTTCACCAAATGAAGGACAAAAATTTGAGAATCACAAGGTGGTACCTGGCACTACAATCATTTAAATTCAGGGTGATACACAAATCTGGTAAAGAGAATTGCAGTGCTGATTTTCTGTCAAGATGTGGATCAGGAATTGAGGGTTCTAAAGGTTGAAAAACAAATGTATGAGTTTAAACTTTACTATTTGCTGTACTGTTATAGAGAAAAAAGGATGCTGCACATGTGCTTAATTTCTGAACATTAGAAGCTAATGTTAGAGAATTAATTGAAAGTTTTGGAAACCTGTTTGATAAAACAAGTTCCCTCTTAAGAAGGAGAGTGTACATGACAGGATTGAATAGGATCCTGTCCCAGTTGTTACGGAGAGTTTGAATGCAGGGGTCTGTTCTGTTCTTTCTTTTCCTGTCTCTTGTCTGTCTGGTTGTGAAACCAAATTTTCGTGTGAGACCTGGGACTTGATCACTCTGACAGTCTCGCAATTTTGGCCTCTCACTGTCTCTCAGTCTTCCCTTGCTGTTTCTGTCTTTTCCTCCCTTGTATATCAGCTGGTATAAAAATATATGCAAATTATTATGTGGAAATGTAACTGATATTGGGATCCCTTTGTTTAGAAATGATATAGTGCTACTGTTGAAATGTATATAATTATAGTTTGAGATGAGTGCAAAATGCTATTGGGAACTCAAGGGGTTAACCTGAGAGCAGTTTTTAAGCCCTTTTTCAGAAGAGCTGTGCAGAAGGGGCCTCAGTTCTGGGAAATTGTGTTCTTGCTGCACCTGCCTGACACTTACAAGAACACTGGAAATTTACAAGAACATTTTAGGGAAAAAAACAGGATGCTTGTTAAGGAGGCAGGCTGCAAGGACTTATAAAACAGCTGCAACTGCTTGCAATACAGACACACACAGATATTGAAGGAAAACTCAGATAGATCTTCTCTGTTTACTTTGCATTTGTAAATAGTTATGCTGAACAAGTTTATTTTTTTATGTTACTTCTAATACTATTAAACACTTTTTGAGAATTCTACAGCTGCTCCTGGCTTTTCCTATGCTTCCTGACCTGTGACTCAATGACAATTATCAGCAAAAAATATCCCACCCCCAGGCATGATTCCCTGCTCTGCTGCCATCTCTGCTGCCTCTGTTTCCCACCATGGGGGTCCTGCTCCCATGGACCCACCCTGGGGGTTAAGCCAGGACATGCTTACATGTGACCGTTGGGGGTGCCCACCCGGTGGCCCTGCCCAGGGGGGTAATCCTGGGCATAGTGGAGATGGTGTGTAGGGCTGGTGCAGAGTTCCCATTAGCGTGGGATCAGGCACCAGGCCAAAAATAATAAATAAAAAAAAAAAAGGGGACACATCTGTGACACAGATCCCATATATCCTAACCATTTCAGACCAGATTCCCAAGCCATTTTAGAGATGCTGCACAGCAAAGGATTTGCACCTAAATGGGAATTTTCACAATTTTTGACACTCCACATCTCCACAACCTCACATCCAACCAGAACGAAACTTGCCACATCAAGAGATCAATGTTACCTGACAGCACATGACAAATCTTGTGCACATCAGTCATATGGTTGCAAAGTTATTAAAGTGCAACATTTGAGTTTAACATAGAAGTGACCGTTGAACCCTAACTATACTGGCACTGTTGTGCCAATATATATATATATATATCTATATCTATATCTATCTATCTATTTATATATATATATACACACACACACACATATATATATATATATATATATATATATATATATATATATATATTATAGTGCAAAGGTGGTGGCACTATTGTTAGGGTTGAGTAAGCACTTTAATATTAAACCTCACATTGTGCATCTTAATAACTTTGCCACTGTAAGACAAATTTGCCTGACACTTTGCATGCAAGGTCTGGTACCATACATCTCTGGAACTTTCAAGTTGTGTTATGGTTGAGTGTGCCACTATGGAGCTGCAGAATGCCAAAAAATGAAAAAAAAACATACTTTTTGTGCGTTTCTTTGTTTGCACTCACAGCCCACATGATTTGTCCGTTCAGTCTGAAATCGTCAGGGAAGATGTAGTCTGGGTCACTGATGTGCCTTTTGAAGATTTGGTGTAAAAATGTTAAACCGTTCAAAAGTTATTCAAAAAACAAATTTCCCATTAGAGTCAATGGGGAAAAATATATGTGTCTCACACAAGAACAATTTTTCTTTCGCAAATGGCCCTTTTATTTTCATGCTGCTGCCATCTTGTTTTCAGTTAACAAGAAAGAAAAATGCCTGGTGTTTAAATTTGGGATCCTCTAGGTAAACACTGACTGTTGTTTACCTAGTTGGGCCCTAAGGATGCCAGCTCTATCTTTTTTTTGGGGGGGCCAAACCACGCAGAAATGCTATTTTCAAACTCGGTGTCCCAGTAGTGGACTGGAGTACCCCAACAACTAGGAACAGAAGGGAGCAGGTACTGCTGGATGCCTTCCAGGACAGCTTCCTGTTGCAAATGGTCAGTGAACCTACCAGGTTAGGGAATACCCTTGACCTTGTGTTGGCATATGGGGACTTTGTGAGAGAACTTACAGTGGAGGAATCTCTGTCAGGGAGTGACGACCACTCAGTATGGCTCACATTGGATATGGGCAAGGAAGGAGTGGAATCTGGCACAAGACTGCTGGACTTCAGGTGGGCCGACTTTGGGAGGATGGGGGAAGTGGTAAAAGGGTACCTGGCCAGAATTCAATCTAGTATGGACACTAGCCAGAGGTGGGAACTCATAAAGCCGGGGATAGTGGAGGCAACCAAAACCTGCAGCAAGGCCCAGAGCAAGAAGGCTAGGGCTAAGAAACCAAGCTGGTTGAGCAAGGAGGTCATGGAAAAGGTAAGAAGGAAAAGAGCTACCTTTAGGAAGTACAAGAAAACAGGGAGGGGGGAGGACAGGGAGGAATACTTGACAGAATCGAAGGAGGTGACAAGGGCAGTAAGGGGAGCCAAAGCATCTATGGAACTCAGGCTGGCACAAGGCATTAAGAAGGGGGAGAAGGACTCTTTAGGTACATCAGGGAGAAAAGGAGCTGTAAGGACTACATAGTAAGGATTAGGAAGGAGGGGGGTTGGGTAGAAGCAGGGTACAATAAGGCAGAAGAACTAAATGAGTACTTCTGCTCAGTAGTTACTAAAGAGAAGGGGGAGTGACACCCAAGTTGGGGGAGAAATGGCAGAAACAGGGGGGAAGGGGTGACAGAGGGGGAAATCATGGAGGGCAGAGTTCAGGAGGGTTTGAAGGCACTGAGGGTGGACAAGGTGCCAGGCCCAGATGGCATCCACCCCAGGGTACTGATGAAGCTGGCACAGGTCCTTGCAGGACCTTTGGCAGACCTATTTAATGCCTCACTACATTCAGGGTGTGTACCTCAGGACTGGAGGATGGCTCATGTGGTGCCCCTCCAAAAGAGTGGCCCCAAGGATGAACTGGGAAACTAAAGACCAGTGAGCCTCACATCCATCATGAGTAAGCTAATGGAGACTATCCTGAAGGAGAGGCTGGTGGCCCTCCTAGAGGCCAAAGGACTACAGGACAGCAGACAGCATGGCTTCATATGGGGCAGATCCTGCCAAGCCAACCTGGTGGAGTTCTATGACTGGGTAACTAGGCAACTGGACAGGGGTCATGCAGTGGATGTCCTGTATGTGGACTTCAGTAAGGCATTCGACTCAGTGCTGCATGGAAGGCTGGGAAGTAAGTTAGTAGGCATGGAGCGGGTGCAAAGCTGGTGAGATGGGTAGGAAACTGGCTTCAGGGAAGGCAACAGAGGGTGGTGGTAGGTAGCTCTCGCACCCAAGGGTAGTGATGAGCGGTGTTCCACGGGGCTCAGTCTTGAGACCAGTGTTGTTTGGGATATTCATTGCAGACATATCATGGGATATCAAGAGCAAGATCAGTCTGTTTGCTGATGATACCAAGGTAGGAGCAATGGTGGATGACCTAGGGGGATGGCAGGGGTTGCAAGATGATCTGGCAAAGCTTGAAATCTGGTCAGACACCTGGCAACTGGGGTTTAATGCCAAAAAGTGCTGCATTTTGGGATGAAGAACCCAAGGAGGAGTTACCAGCTGGGGGGAGTGCAGCTAGCCCAGACAGAGGAGGAGGAGAAGGATCTGGAGGTGCTCATTACGGGGTCAATAAACAACTCGGCACAATGTAAGAAGGCAGCTGCAAAGGCCAACAAAATGCTGGGTTGTATTGCAAGGGGTATATCCTCGAGGAGGGAGGAGGTAATTCTGCCACTGTATAGGTCATTAGTTAGACCGCACCTGGAATACTGCATGCAGTACTGGCACCCATTCTGAAGAGGGACATTAAGTTACTGGAGGGGGTTGCAGCGCAGGGCGACAAAGATGATCAAGGGGCTGGGGGACTTATCATACGAGAGGAGGCTGAGGGAGTTGAACATGTACTCACTGGAGGAGAGGAGGGACAGGGGGGACATGATTGAAACCTTTAAGTACATGAAAGGAATAAACAACACAGGTACAGAGGGGCTGTTCAAAGTAAGGGAGGGGAGGGACACCAGGGGCCATGATATGAGACTGGAGGGAGGAAGGTTCAAGTGGGAGATGAGGAGACACTTTTTTTTTTATTCCTCCTCTGCTCCTCTCGGCCAGCACCTCCTTTGGGCCCTCAAGGTCCTTACCTGGTCTGTCTGCCATCCCCACGATCTACCTCAGCCCCAGATCGCAGCCCCCTGGAGTAGCCTAGTGTAACCCTTGTGGGCCCCCTCCTCCGAGAGGGAAGGCACTGGTGGTGGTCATCCAGCGCACTGCAGCATTGGCTCCAGGTGCTGCTGGGGTGGGAGGCCATGGGGCCTGATGGCAGTGAGGTGACCGGAGAGCTGTCATCTGGCTAGCCAGGAAGCCAATTTTCTATTTTTATTTCCCTTGGAGAGTGACATAGGTGACGTCATGGCGAACGCTGACGTCCATCACTCCCCCAGACATTTTGAGCCCTGACACTCTGCTATGCTCCCGGCCTCTGCCAGGGGCCAGCAGGTGCCCACTCACATCCCTGCCCTCCCCCCTGGAGAAGGCGAGCTGTCTACGGACGCTCAACCTTCTCCTGACCGGGCTCTCTGACGATCTGAGTCCGCCTCGACCCGGGTCGCCAGCGCCGCAAGTGGAAATCCAACTGCTGCGCCGACGGGCCATCTTGGAGACACTTTTTTACAGAGTGGGTGGTGGCTGGGTGGAATGCATTACCTGCAGAAGTGGTATCCAGTAGAACAGTGGACTGCTTCAAAAGGGGATGGGACAGGACAAGGGGGAGGGTTAATGAAGGGGAAGGGTGGAAGGGAGGGGCAGCTGCAGAATAAGGGGTGCTAGCTGAACATTCAAGCAGACTTGATAGACCTCTAGGCCTTTATCTACTGGCAAATTTCGTATGTTCGTAGTAATTTCGCAAATTGCAGAGAAAAACGTCTGCGAAACTTTCACAAATGTGAAAGGTTCATGCTGTTTTTTGTGAAACTTTTGTGATTTACAAATGAACTTTGCCAAAAAAACTTCAAATCTTTGCCATCCTCCTACAACAAAATGGTTGGGTCTTTTAGGATGACATTTGCAGGGTGGCAAGCTCTGGTCCCACAGATATGCCTTGTGGTGGTTTGGTGCCAAAACATTCAATGGGCTCTAAGTTACAGTGTTCCGAAGTTGAGAAATTTCCCATAGGATAACATTGCAGAGTCTGTTATGCCTTTCAGTGCCCGTATCTTGAAATAAAGCGAGATACAGAGTTTTCACTACCCACAGCAACAACACAGCACAGAAACAATTTTGGAAATCATAGATTACACCAGCAGTGGAATTTATTTCCTACTTTCTACAATTACAGAGATACTGGCAAAAACTTGTTACTAGGGTTCCAAGGGTGCCTTTTTAATGCATTTCAGTGGCCATATCTTGTAAATGATGCAAGATGCAGATTTGGTAAATTTATCTCATGTGGACTACTCGCTGTCATGATTACAATGGCACTGGAATTTTTTTCCAAGCTGCTACAGTTGGCAAATTAGTGTTACAAGGGTTTCTTGCCCTATGGGGATGCTGTATGGCTCCATAGTTATGTGTAAGTGGGAACACAGGGCCTGCGCTCCCACATACGCCTACCATTATGCAATAAATGGACAATATGAAGGGAGCACAGGGCCCAGAGGGCCCGCGCTGCCACTAACATATACCACTTACCAGTTACATTACACTTTCCTAAAAAGAAGGGAAATCCATGGCAAGAAAACTCCACTACTGCATCAGTTAAGGTTCATAGCACAGTGACAAAAGCATGGGAATGCAGTGAAATGCAGGCCCTTAACCATGCTCCTTAACAGATCACTGAGGGAAGGAGCAGTCCCTGACCAGTGGAAACATGCCAATGTAGTCCCTATCCACAAAGGTGGACTCAGGGAAAAACTAACCAACTATAGGCCGATCTACCTTCTCTTCACATTTGCCAAGTTGCAAGAAAGACTAATCTACAACCAACTCCAGGACTACTTGGAAGCTCATCAGCTCCTTGCTCCCTCTCAACATGGATTCAGACCAAACCACGGTACTGACAGTGCCCTCATTATCTTCTTGGATGAAGTGCTCAGGGCAATGGACAAAGGGATACCCACAGGTGCAGTCTTTATAGACCTGTCCAAGGCGTTTGACCTTGTCGACCACAATCTCCTGCTACAGAAGCTGCACAATGTGGGCCTAGACCCCCATGCCTTTAAGTGGTTTGGGAGTTATTTATCAGGCTGGACACAGAGGGTCACATGGAAGGGGGCCATGTCAGAGCCACTACCTCTAAAACAGGGAGTACCTCAGGGTTCAATGCTAGGCCCCCTCCTATTCTCCCTATTTACCAATGAATTAAGTACCTACTGTGGAGAGAGCTCGGTTGTATAGTACGCTGACGACACTGTCATCTACCGCCCCTTGGGTGATGTGGCCACTCTTGGTCCGCTCCTCGAAAAGTACCTCACATCCCTAGAGACATGGCTATGTGAGAACAGAATGGTACTTAATGCAGACAAAACCAAAGCAATGCTATTCAGGCCAAGATCACAGGAACTTGACAGGTCCTCATCCCTCCGACTAACCACACTCTCTGGCAAAAGCATTAATGTAGTTCCCTCCCTAAAATACTTAGGCCTAACTCTGGATCAGTCTATCACCTACAAGGATGACATGGACCAGGTCACCAGGACCCTACATCGCAAACTCGGTACCTTGTACCGACTCAGGGGCCAGCTCATCCCTGAGGCCAGGCTCTCCATTGCTACGTGTGTCCTGCTCCCTACCCTGACCTATGTGGCCCTGATTATACAGGGCATGGCAAAGCAAGAGGTATCCAGGATGCAAATCCTATACAACAAAATAGCTCGGTTCGCTACCCAAGACCATCCGCGACGTCATCACTGTGACACTCTGGCCCAGCTCCGGTGGGCCACACTGGCCGCTCGTCTGCACTACCCATTGCTTGTCCAGGCCTACAAGCTACTCAAACTCCCCGCTCCACCAAGCATAGCCGGAACCATAGCCATTAAACACAACCCTAGGAATTTAAGGACATCAGAACGAACACTACTAGAAGTCCCCAGAGTAAGGACCAATGCTGGCGGCAGATCCTTTTCTTGCCAAACCCCCAGCCTATGGAACAAGCTCCCCCCCGGTCCAGGATGCCTCTTCACTCAAGAACTTCTGCACCAGGCTCAAGTCCCATATACTGGCCAAAAGTGCATTCCACTGCCACAGCTCTTAAGGTATTCCCTTTTTCTGCATCAAACCTTCCCAAAGGTGAGCCGACCATGTACCTCCCTCTAGCGTCTGGACACCGAGGGACCAATGCTGCCTCATGTATATCACTATGCCAAGTAGTACCAAGGCAAAACTGTGTCATGATGATAACCATGTCTATAACCACTGTCTGTAACCACCTTATGCTTGAACAACCTATGCAATCAAAAGTTTTCTTCACTGTATTTTATCTTGTATTGTTATCCGGGGCGGCCCCTGAAAAAAGGGACCTTCAGGGCTTAGTGGGCCTGTCCAGTCACCAAAATTTAATAAATAATAAATCAATAAATAAATACAATAAATAAATAAGGGTTACCACCCCTACCATCCCCAACCCCCCCAACATCCACACACCAACAGGCATCGGGGTGTGGCTGGGAATCATCGTGCCTAACTCTCACCCGTTCTCCTATACTGCACCACCTCAGCTTCTTTACATTGAATGGGTGAGAGTTAGGCTACTAGCTCAGCACTACCCCAATGCCTGTTGGTGTGTGGATGGTGGTGGGGTGGTAGAATTGGTAACCCTAATACTACATTTCCATGCTTTCGTTTCTCTGCTATGAACCCTAATGGGGTTTTGTGCCATGAATCTCTATATATATATGAATTGATGTGTAATCACTTAAATTCCATTATCAGCAACACTGACTGATACTGAAAAGGTGATGTGCACACACTGAAATTCACTTCAAGTTATCTATATAGTCTACATGTCACCAGCAAATATCAGTACTCTGTACACGTCACAACGCTAACGTGCCCAATATCAGTACTGTGTGCATGTCACAACTAACGTGCCGAACTACACTTATACCCCTTAATAAAAAACAGAAAAAACCTAAGACAGTCAAATAAAATTAATCTGAAGGCAGCACTTGCATTTCCTGTGAAGACTGCAGCACAACAGGAAACAAAACGCAGTCAGAAGAAGTAGCATTACACGAGCAGTAAGAGTGTAAGACCACGGAAGAACACCAAACAACTGAACACTACAAAAAAACAGGTAAAACCAAACAATAACATTAATGCACCAAAACTCACACAAAAGAACAACCCCTATTGCATAAAATGGATACATGCTGGGACCTTATGTGATAGCTGATATATCAGCATTTGTGGCAAGTGAGCTCGGGTTCAATCATTCGTGGCTCTACTACATGGAGCCACTCATGATAATCCTGAGCTCACTTGCCACTTGTGCTGCTATATCAGCTATCACATAAGGTCCCAGCATGTATCCCCTTAATATATAGATAGATATAGACAGATATATATTCATTGCAAAAAACTTTGTTAATGCATAGTTAGGGTTGTTACTAAAGCAACAAAAGCAGGGAAATGTGGTGTGCCTTGGGGTCGCTGGCCCTAATGCTCACCCCATTCTCCTATACTGTACCCATCTCAGCTTATTTTTCAGATAGTATAATGATATCCTTATTTGTCTGTGGGAGCGCAGGGCCCTCCAGGCCCTACGCTCCCATCCCTCCATAGATGTGTATATGTATGTGGACTTGGAAGCACAGGGCCCTACAGGCCCTGCACTTACATTTGTAGGGCAACAGTGTCCGTATTGGCACCATAGCCATCTTATTACCCCACCTCATGTACCGCAGTGCAGAAAATTTTTCAATCCATGTCAAAACGTAATTCTGTGCAACTGCAATGCCATTATGAGCCACAGGTGGGAAAACACATTTTGGGCAGGATTTGAAAAATAATAGCTGTGTCATTCATCAGGTCTGGTAATAATAAGGCTATGTTGAAAATCTGGGGTAAATATAATCAAAATGTCCTAAGTTACGAGTGGGCATACCAAAATTGCAACAAATGGTCATAACTTTGAATTTTTTTCATATTTTGATCCCAAATTGAAAGTGAAAGTGAAAATGTTCAAATCCATCCCAAAATGCCATTCTCTTCCACAGGTGCAAAAACAAGTTATGGGCAGGATGTGAAAAATGAGAGCTGTACTGATCATGGCCACTGGGTCCAAACAGTGTCGACAAGAATAATGTCGGCATGGTGCATGCGGTAAAAACAGCACATTTTTTTTTTGCAGGCACAGGGGGCTCTACACCCCATACCTCCCATCTTTAGGATTCTCACCCCGAGAGAGAGCGGATCCTGGGGAAAGTTAAAATTCATGGGGCCATCACAGCCCCATGTAAAAAGAAAAACTAAGTCCTGAGGTGTGCTAAAAAGGTTGCAGACCAGGATTAGAACCCTAGTCTCTACTACTGCTGGCCAAGCTGCTCAATGCCCCAGCCCTCCACACCACAGGACCAGCTTGGCCAGCCTTCTGGCTCTTGGTGCTCTTATCTTCTTTCAGCACCCCATACAATGACCAGGGGAGCACTAACAGCAAGCACTGTAAATTCCCCTGCTGTTCATGTGAGCCCTTACCAGACTAGTGCCACATAGTGTGGTGCTATTTTGGTAGCGTTTACTTGATGGGATACCCTGTTCATTAGGTTGTGTGAAAAAATTATTATGCAGAAAATTTGGACTCAAAATATTGAAATTTACCAAAGTTACACATGTGCATAGAAAAATGTCAATGAATGCTCATAACCCAGCCATTTTTAGGTATTTTTTCACCAAATTTTCAACATGGCCTTTTTGGGCCCCACCTCATGAACACTGGCACTGTAATTTTGTTACTTGGTCCCAAAATGTGATTTCATGCACCAACCATGAAATCACCTTCCAGGCCCAATTAATGAAACAACAGAGGGAGTGTTCATTAGATGGGGTGCCAAAAGCCCATGTTGAAAATTTGGTGACAAAATATCTAAAAATGGTAAAGTTATGAACATAAGCACAAAACACCATTGAAATACATTACATGGCACTTATCTTGATTCCTCAGTTTGTGGTTCAGCTTTGAAGAGTGCAGACATGTCTTGGTCCACAGAAGATGACAAACTATGACCTCCAGAGGTAAGTATAGGGAAAGGGGGGTGAGGTGTTGTGGGTGATCAGTGGGAGCGTTGGGATGGGGAGGGCACAGTGGGGACGACGAGGAACTGTTTTCTTTTTTTCAGATTAAAAAAAGACATCAGGAGACTGTTTTCTTTTTACAAGTTCTATTTCAATACATATTTCAGAACACTAGAAGTGGGCTCCACAGTGTCCCACACTGCGGGGAAGGGGATACTTATCTCAGGACACTGGGAGTGGGCTTCCCAGTATCCCACACTGCTGGGAGTCTTCTACTGCTGACATGGGGATTGGGCACCCTGATGTCAGAAAATATATTGTATTTGGATGCCTCGGCCCCCCCTTCCACTTAGAGACTGTAAAATGACAAAACAATACTTGAATTAAACACCTAATCGGGTGCTGAGGAATCAGATTCTGTGGTCAGCTCGCCTCAAAAATGGGCAGAAATAGTTATTTTATCTGCAGAGGTTCTAGTGCCGCAAATTTCGGGCACTATTTTCATGACACAAAGGGGGGGGGCGTTCTGCCACAACACTGAGTCCTTTCACCACAATTTGCAACAGAACCTTCCCTTTTTTCATGGAAATAGTGCCACAATTTGTGGCAGTAAAACCTCCACAGATAAAATAAATATATTTCTGAACACTTTGGAGGAAAACTGACCACAAACTTAGATTCCTCAGGCCCTGATTAGGTAAACACAAGTGTTGGTGTTTACCAAATTACAGTATTTTTAAAGAGAGTTAAGTTTTTTGCCTCGCTACCTGAAAACAAGATGGTCGAATCTCAACACTACATTCTGCATTTACGACAATAAATATCACTTTCGCAGCAACAAAACAGTTGTTTTTCATGGCACATCAAATTTTTTCCTTTGGAAATAATGGGAAAATTTAAACTTTAATGACTGTTGAAAGGACTGATATTTTTTTCACCAGACCTTCAAAAGGTGCATCTGTGAACCAAGCATGATATACCCTACAAATTTTAGAGCAAATGCCAAAGCCATTTCTGAGAAATGGCATGACAAAGAATTTACATAAAAATGATAATCTTCACATTGTTTGACACTCCACATCTCTGTGCCCACACATTTGACCAGAATGTAACTTGCCACATCAAGAGATTTTTAGTCCCTGATGGCGCATGCAAAATATCATGTGAATCGGTCAAATAGTTGCAACATTACTGAAGTGCAAAATGCTGAATTTAACATAGAAGTGACCGTTGAACCCTAACTATAGTGGCTCTACTGCACCACTATTATATATATATATATATATATATATATATATATAACACAGCAATAATGTATCAAAGTAAAAAACTTAGAAAACATGAAAACATTTAAGTGAAATTAACCATTGTAAACAGAATGGTTTTAAACATCCGATTTCCCAGGACACCTAGGACAGTAATTTCAGAAGCATGGAACCAGCAGGTCCCCTCTTTCTGCTGATATTGTGGATTGTTGCAATTTGAGGATCTTTTTGACTGCCGCTAGTCTCTGCAGCACTTTCGAACTTGTTTCCAAAGCTAACTGCCACAAGTTGAGACTTTAGTCATGGTATTACCATGGCTATTGCACATGTTCTTGCCTAAAACTTCTTTATGATTCTCTTTCTAGTCTTTTTTTTAACATGTGCTTCTCTTGTATCTAACTCCATCCCTCCCAGTCCCCCCTTCTCCAGATCCCTGACACCTCTTTTGTATGATGATGCTGGATCTGTGCTCCCCTTGCTGCTAAGAATGCTCACACATGCTCCCCTTTCACACTCTCCTGCCATGGCAATCCAAAAGGGAGGCCATACCCATCACAGAAGTTGGAGGAGATGATTCCTGCACTTGATGTGTGTATGACATTGATTGAAGGTGATGGGTGTGAGCCTCCTATAGTATATGACCCACTTCAATGTCCCTGACAAACACTGGGGAAGGGGTCAGGAAGATGGCCTCAGCTTTGCATAACCACCCTACCTTCTTGGTCACCAGGGAGTGGTCAATCAGTTGCCTTTAGTTCTTTGCAAAAGTGTTGCCTGGCCCCCTGAATCTGCACTCCACTTTCTGCTGGTCCAGCTGCAATCCAGGCTTGGGGCACAAACTCAGAACTTACACATGGTGAGTAGATGTGCTCAACACTAGACCACAGGGCTATCCCATGCTAAAATGTTCAAGCCCCTCACTGGGATAGAATAGTGAGCCTCTATTACTTGTTACTAAGATGTCTATTTTCTACAACCCCCCTCCCCAAAAAAACAACAACATTATATTGTCACCCCTTTCTGGCAGCCAAGAAACCATTGAGCATAACTACATCTATGAGTGGTGAAAATCTCACCTAGTACAACAATAAATGTTTTGGTTTGTTTGTTTATTTGTTTTGCTTTTATAAAATACAGCATGGGACCTATATGGTAAACTAAATATACATATTCTACTTGTCCTTGGACTTGTGGCACATTGGCTACAAGCTGGGAGATATTGCTCTTTAAATACAAAGACCACTGTGTCCAGGATTTAACAGTTATATTCCTGTGAAGCAGAACCCTCAGCAACAACTAGAGCAATACAGCTACATTTCACATAAAGTACTGTACTATATGTCAGTATTCCTAGAACCCCACCTTGGCCACTCTTTCATCTGCTACCCCTCATTCATAATCCTCGTGATCTGTGTTGTTTGAAAGGAACAACAAGTTTAATTAATATTGCTGAAAATTATTTAAAAGCAAACAGAAATGCTTAATGCTATTTAATTGGAATGCAGAGCAAAGAAGCATTTATCAGTGCCGAATGTTTTCTTGCTGGCATTAGCAGTGGTAATGCAGGAGTTAGACAGATGCAGTATAGGAATGGCATTGAAGTATTGAACTGATGCCAACTCTACCCTCACCCTGCAGAGCTGGACAGGCATTGGGGTGTGCCTCTGGGCCATCGCCCATGACGGTCATGACATTTCACCTCACCCTACCTCTCAGACACTGACAAGTGTCGAGGTGTGCCTTGGAGTGTTAGGGCTTTACATTCACCCAATTCCATAAGGAAATATGCTGAAATGGGTGTAGTATAGGAGAATGGGGTGAACTCTGGCAGAAAAGTGTCCCAGGCGCACCTCAATGCCTAGCACTGGCTGCACAGTGGGGGTGGGGGTGGAATGGCATGAACATTACTGTCAACAATCCCAAGTCACACCCCTGACGCCTGTCAGTCCCTACAGGGTAGGGCGTTACAGTCAAAAACCCTAATGCCATGGACGTTTCTTGGTATTTTTACTCCAAGTTTTCCACGTGAGATTTTGCGACCCCATTGCATGAACAGTGACACTATCAGTTCTTTAGGTGAAAGGTGATTTTTCACAGCAACTGTGTCATTTGGTGCCACAGGTTCAAAGACAGATTTCGAACAAGATGTGAAAAGTGACAGGTGTACTGCTCATGAGGAGGTGCAAAAAAATGGCATTGTTAAAAATCTGGAGTGAAAATATACAAAAACTGGTGAAGTCATGAGAGTGCGCAGCAAATGCACAATGTACACCCATAATGTAATTAGTTTGGGGGTATTTTACAGCATATTTCCTACATATGCATTTTGGGACCTCTGCTCATGAACAGTGTCATGATTTTCTTAATCTGTCCCAAACACTAATTTCCCACAGCAAATGTGCTATTCTGTGCCAGGAGTGCGAAAACACATTTTGTCCAGGTGTGAAAAATGACTGTTGTACTGTTCATAAGGAGGTGTGGAAAAACATCAATATTGAAAATCTGGACTGAAAATATTACAAATTTGTGAACTTATGAGGGTGTGTGGAAATTGTGCAATGCATGCTCGTAACAGTCATTTTATGGCCTTTTGTCATCAAATTTTAAACATAGCCTTGTTAACACCTCAGCTCATAAACAGTGTCACTGTGATTTTCTTAATCTGTCCCACAGACAGCTGGTGAGACCCCATCTGGAGTACTGTGTGCAGTTCTGGAGACCCAATCTCCGCAAAGACATAGACAGGATGGAAGTTGTCCAGAGGACGGCAACTAAAATGGTGCAGGGTCTGTACCAGAAGACATATGAAGAGAGACGAAAGGAGCTCAATATGTGTAGCCTTGAGGAAAGGAGGGAGAGGGGGGACATGATAGAAATGTTCAAGTACCTCAAGGGAATCAACGAAGTCCAAGACGGTAGCATCTTTCAAAAAAAGAGGTGTGCAAGAACAAGAGGGCACAATTTGAAGATGGGGGGGGCAGCTCAGAGGTAATTTAAGGAAGTATTTTTTCACAGAGAGGGTTGCGGATGCATGGAACGGCCTTCCGGAGGAGGTTGTGGAGTCAAAATTAGTGGTGGAATTCAAGCATGCATGGGACAGTCATAAGGCCATTCTAGGGGTGGGGTAGGAAGAAGTAGGCTGCTGGTTAACTAGGATCTGCAGCTTATCCAGTAGGTAGGGAAATGGGTAGACTGGGTGGGCCAAGCAGTCCTTATCTGCCATCAAATTCTATGTTTCTAAAACTGGTTTCACACACAACCACATCATTGTACATGCTACAGTCGGGATATTCAAAAGGGATGCGCATGGCGTAACAGGGTTGCGCCATGCGCAACCCACTAATGTGCCCCAGCACGATATTGAAAAGGGCAAGCTGAGCTGCCCAAATCCCAATGTGCTGGGGTGCAACCCTAATGTATGCGGTGCAATGGCAGGGGGTGTGTCCATGCATATGCAGCACATCCCAATATTCAGCCCAGGATGTGTGGCGCATATGCCAGTGCACCCCCACATTGTGCCACACAGGGAGGGGCACAAAGATTGGGGACACCCATAGGTGGGCTGCTGTATTGCACGGTGCAACACAGCAGCCGCCTGCCATGGATGGCCACCCAACCTCCCCAGACACCATATCAGGGCACACAGCCCTCCGATGGTCCAGTGGACCCCCCCCTCACCTGATCATGGGCAGAACTAAGAGACAGATCCCTGGTGATCCAGTGGACCTCCCCCCTCACCTGATTGTGGACAGTAGTATGAAATGATTTCATAGTGGTCCAGTGGAACACCCCCCCATCGCCTGATCGCGGGCACAAACATATGGAAATACTCTGGTGGCCCAGTGGTACCCCCTCCCCACCCATCCACTGCAGTACCCCGCCAACCTGCACCCCCCCAGTCAGCGGCAGGTGGCAGCACCCCGCCTGCAAGTCACCTGGCCACCCACCAACTGACAATGTACAGTTTGACTGTACACCTATTGGTCCACTGCTTGGGCCAATGGGCCAATGTACTACACAGTCCCGAATTGTGTTCATTCACAGTACATTCATTTCCGTAAGTTTGTGCCCTCAATCGGGCAATGGGGGGGTTTCCACTGGCCCACCATGGAATCATTTTATACTACTTCCCACGATCAGGTGGGGGAGGAGGTCCACTGGACCACCAGGGATTTTTATTTTACTTATCCCTGTGATTGGATGGGGGGGTCCACTGGACTACCAAGGATTTTTGTTTTACTTCTGCCCGCGATTGAGTGAGGGGGGGTCCACTGGACCACCAGGGATCTGTCTTATACTTCTGCCCATGATCGGGCTGGGGGGTCCACTCTACCACCAGGGATATATTGTTCATGTGTGCCTGCAATCAGGCAGACAGGCAGGGGAACTGCAGGGCGTTGGTCCCCGATGGCTGCAGCCTCGCAGGATGCCAGGTGCAACTCGCTGGGGATTGGCGCATCACATGCAAGTGGGGTCATAATGAAATGCAAATGGCCCCATTTGTGCCTTACATGCATAATGACCTCATTTGCATGTGCAGTTCTGAATATCGCTTTGATGTGCCTAGTGCAAGTGCACTTGTGCTGGCACATTCCCCTTCTCCCCATTCTGCCACTTGCACCTGGTGCAGAGCCACTGCACCGTGCACAATGCTTGCACCCTTAGTTCCATATTCAACGGTGCTCAGCCATGGTGCAGCGCCATTGAATATCATCTGGTCCTCGCCCTGGCGCAGTCTAGTTGCACTGTGCCCAGGCTTGCGCTTCAGCCAGGCACAGTCTGAATATTCTGGCCCACATGTCCGAAAACACATATCGGGTGAAATGTGAAAAACGACAGTTGCACTATTCATAGGGAGGTGTGGTAAAATGGCAATGCTGAAAATTTGGAGTGAAAATATTAAAAATGCTCGAAGTTACTAGCGTGTTTAGGGAACTGCGCAATGCACGCTCATAAAACAGTCATTTGGGGGAATGTGTTCACCAAATTTTCAACATAGGGTTTTGGGGGCCTACCTCATGAACAGTGTCACTGTGAAATTCTTACTCTGTCCTGAACATTGATTTCACACACCGACTGTGCCACTGTACGTTACATGTGTGAAAACACATACCGGGTGAAATGTGAAAAATGACAGTTGTACTGTTCATAAGGAGGTGTGGTAAAATGGCAATGCTGAAAATCTGGAGTGAAAATATTAAAAATGCTCGAAGTTACGAGCGTGTGTAGGAACTGCGCAATGTATGTTCGTAAAACAGTCATTTTGGGAATTTTTTTGCCAAATTTTCAACATAGCCATTTTAACACCTCTGCTCATGAACAGTGTCACTATGATTTTCTTAATGTGTGCCTAACACTGATTTCACACACCGACTGTGCCATTGTACGCCACATGCGCGGAAACACATTTTGGGTGAGATGTGAAAAATGACAGCTGTACTGCTCATAAGGAGTGGTAGTAAAATGGCAATGTTGAAAATCTGGAGTGAAAATATTGAAAATTCGTGAACTTATGAGCGTGCATAGGAACAGCACAATGTATGCTCATAAAACAGTCATTTTTTGGAATTCTTTCACCAAATTTTCAACATAGGGTTTTTGGGGGCCTACCTCATGAACTGTGACACTGTCATTTCTTAAATTGGTCCCAAAAGGTGGTTCCGCACAGTGATTGCGAAATCACCTTCCGGGGCTGATTAACAAAATGACAGTAACAGAATTCATGAGGTGGGGTCCCAAAAACCCCATCTTGAAAATTTGGTGAACAAACTCCCAAAAATGCCTAAGATATGCTTCAAAGTCGAAAAAACCCTATCTATCCCATTATACAGCTTACTGGCATTTCCTCAGTTCGTGGTTGGTTTGAAGAGTGCAGACGTGTTCCCAGTCCACTGAAGATCGTTGCGCCGGACTCCAGAGGTAAGTATGGGGTGAGGGTGTGTGTGTGGGGAGGTGAGGTATGCAGAGGGTGGGTGCGGGTTAGGGGAGGAATCTACGGGGGACCGTTTTCTGCTTTACAGGTTTATTTAAAAAAAAAAAACATTGTGGGAAGATTTTCTATTTTATAGGGACATTTTGTTTGGGCATGCTGGGGTGGGCTCCCAGCATGCCAGCTGACTGTTTGGGGGGTGCTGTAGCTGACAGGGGATTGGGCACCCTCATCGGCACCTATCGGGGTAGGGGAGACAAGAGCTGAGGGGGATTGGGCACCCCTCAGCAAAAAGTAGTTTGGGGGTGAACATCATGCCAAAGGGGAGAGGGTTCTCCGCTGGTAAATGATGAATGAGGGGCATGCAGACAGGGGATTGGGCATCCCTGTTGGCACATAGAGGTGCCAGGGGGGAGTGGGCTACATTTTTTTTAACTGTTTCTTTCACCAGGAAGTTACACTGAAGGGGGGGGCGGCAGCTTGCAGCTTTATAATTGGCCACTGCAGTCAGGGAGCATATGAACAGCTGATTGCACGCTGACGGGGTACTCCCTGATTGCAGCAGTTCAATTACTTTGATCTAGTGGCCTGCTAGGTTAACAGTCGTCATTGACAGCTCTATTGCTGTAGCAGAGACCAGCCAAAAAATGGACTGCTGCTGTTGGCCACAACACTGCCATGCCTCCACAACCCCCTTGTGAAGAAAGCTGACGCAATGTGTTTCTTGCACATGCGTGCAAGCAAACACAATAAAAGGGTTCAATAAAAAGGAAACAATGCACTTTGATGAAATGTTTTACACTTTACTAGTTAACTATGCTTGTGCCTGACTTCAAAGTAGCCACTTCTGAAACTAAGTAAACTGCAACGTAAATGTCTTTTTTTATATCAGTACAGTAGTAAATAATGCGTTTAATACAGTATTTTAAGCATTTACTTTTTTCTGAAGAGAAACATGTACCTGTGTTTCACTTGTTAAATATAGTTGAAACTTTGGGCATGTGCATACTGTATAATCATACTAATGTTTCTTGCATTTATTGTTAAATAGTCTTGTTTTTCTTAATAGAGTCCCTTGCTGATGTTATGTTTTTCCTATATGATATACAGTTGACATTTTTACATCTATATATATCTATATATATATATGTATATATATTCATTGCAAAAATAAATCAGTTAATGGATCAGTTAGGCATCATATTACAGCGACAAAAGTATGGAAATATAGTGTTAGGTTTCCCAACCCTAACACCCCACCTCACCCCCCAAACGCACAACCCTACCACCCCGCCCACACAGTCCACACATCAACAGGTGTCAGGGTATGCCTTGGGGTTGTCGGCTGTAATGAGCACCCCATTCCATTTGTAAGGAAGATAAGATGGTACAGTATAGAAGAATAAAACTTCTGCTGGATTGGTGAATGGGGTAAATTTGGCCAGGACACCGGGTTAATTCTTCTGCTCTTTTCAAGGCATATCATGCAATTTTTAACTTCCACCTGAACAACCACCAAATGATGCAGACATGATCTCAATATAATGTCTCATCCCAAAGATGGCACTTCTCTAGAATATTGTGCCCTCCCAACACCATTGCTTATAATCAAGGGAAGAGTGTCCCTTGCAGAGTTACTGCACTATCACCAATTCCTGCAGTTCCTGGTGCTCACTGCAGATCCCACATCTGACTACAGACCAAGCCAACCCCTACTTAGCTTCAAAGATCTCATGGGAGGAGGCTCATAGGTGCTAAGATTGCATATGCATTCTTAGGGTGTGAAACCTGCTGACCTAAAGAGAGTGGTTATGACACCCTAAAATGTATTTAAGAGCATTCTTACCCTCCTAAAAGAGCAGTCGGGGACATTAAAGTATATTATTGATTGAGTTAATTGATAAAATGTAAAATAAAACCTTCCTAAACATGTGCATTTCCAGGATACTTGTGTATGACACACTCTTTACAGATTTGAGTTTTCATGCATGGGGGAATGGAGCACTCCAATTGGTCAGGATTGCTCTCTCAATCTATAACTGTAACTACTATTTGTAATACTACCTATATGGTCTTGGAGGTACATACTGTAACAGTTTGCCTCTTATTGTGCTTTAGTGTTTTACATATTGCTTCATTTTTTCACAGTGAAGCATTTTGTGATATGCAATGTGAATGAAACACAGCATGCAGATGAAATCATATTTTAAAAATGTATTAACACAAGCTAGCCCAACTAAGATGTAATACAGTACCTCATTTTGCAGTCCTGCCTTACACATTCCCACAGCTGGGTGGACTGGATCACGGGAAGTTAAGTGACTTGCTCAAGGTCACACAGTGACCGTTAAGCTCTAGCTAGGTAAAAAGCTGTGATCTCCTGATTACAAAGTAGATACTATAACCAGTACCTCTGTGACTGACTCATAGCACCCCCATGACTGACAGTGCTCAGCCTTCTCTTCATTATATTCTGTGGCAGCTTTATTAGATTCATTGTTGTCTTGAGACTTGCCAGGCAAAATATTAGAAGGAATATCTTTCTCCCTTCAATGATTTATGCTGAGGAAATAGTAAAACGTTTTGTCATACAGAGGCCATTTTAGTAGCAGTAGTAGTAGTAGTATGCCCTGTCCCACAGGCTCAGGGCACCTTACTGAGAGTAAAATATTACAGCAGCATAGAAGAAGCAGCAGTCAGTCAAATTCAGTTACAGTAATAAATACAGACAATACATATAGAGTAACACAAACCCTCATGGGAAAAGGAAGAAGGTTTTAAATAATGATGATAATACAGCATTAGTGGTGCGATGGTTAATTCTGGTCCAGGACAAGTCAGTTGGGGTAAACAGCATCTAGGATGTGGAGGAGAGATGGGAAGCAATGAAGGGGGCCATTCTTGAGGCATCTAAGTTATGCACGAGAATGGTAACCAACAGAAACAGGTACAAGAGACCCTGAAAGTTCTCAGAAAGGATCAGGGAAGCAGTGAGGGCTAACAAAAAGGCCTTCATCAGGTACACGGAAATGCAGGGGGAGGAAGAATGGGGAGAGTACCGATTTGGCACTAAGAAAGCAAAGAGGGAAGTTAGGAAGGCAAAAGCAGACACTACGCTGCGCACTACAGAGGCAGTCAAGGGAGGGGGAAAAAACAGTCCTTCAGGTTTATTATGGAAAAAAGAAAGAAAGGAGGGGGAATTGCTAGGCTTTCCAAGAGGTAGGGAAATAAAGGAGTATGCAAAAGGCAGCTGTCCTTACTGATTACTTCTGCCCCATCCTCGCGAGGGAAGACATAGGGCCCTTGCCAGAGAGTGGCATCAAGGCAGCCATAAAGTGGATCCCAGAGATGAGGCAGCCAGTACTTACCAGTGAGAGTGTCAAGGGCTAGCAGCCATTAAGATAGATAGGCTGTGGGGCCTGATAGGATGCATCTTAAGGTACTTGAGGAATAGGCAGCAGAACTGGCTAAACTCCTGGTAGGGTTATTTAATAGCCACCCAGATGGGGGTAGTTTCGAAAGACTGGAGGGTAGTGAAAATAGTTCTGATCCATAAGGGGTATTGCATATAGCAAGTGGAGAACTGCAGACCTGCCAGTCTTACCTCTGTTTTAAGCAAACTGATGGAGTCACTGGTCAAAGAGGACCTTGTGGACTACTGTCAGTAGAAAAAAAGAGATATCACTACCTCTTTATAGATTGTTCACAAAGCTGCACCTGTAGTACTGTGCCCAGTTCTGGAGTCCTTACCTTAGAAAAATAAGGACAGACTAGAGACAGTACAATGAAGGGCAACTAGGATGATTCAGGGCCAGCAGGCAGATCTTATGAGAATTGACTCAAGGCACTGAACGTGTACTCGCTGAAGATTAGACAAGAGAGGGGTGATATAATAGAGGCCGTCAAGTTCCTGAAATGAATAAGCAAAATGAACTGCAAGGAACAATTTAGCATGAGTAACAGTTCAAAGACATGGGGGGCACAAGTAGAAACTGTTGGGAGGGAGGTTCAAGAGGGATTTGAGAAAGTTTTATGTTACAAAAGGGTGGGGGAACTGTGGAACAGTATGCCAGCTGAGGTGGTGGGTGCCATAACCATAAGTGGTTTCAAGCATGGCTGGAATGTAGGGAAGGGTATAGGGTTACTCAGGGCTGTAGTAGTATGGAGATGGAATGGGGAGTAGATAGTGAGGGCTAGTACTCTGTATGGACAATATGTCCTGGTGTTTGATTAAGAACTACGGGCAGACTGGATGGACCAGTGGTCTTTTTCTGCCGTCATTGTCTGTTTTGAAGTTTCTAATTCAAAAAAAGCCTATTGGAAAAGGTGGTGCTTTAGCCCCTGCTGACACACCTCCACTAAGGGGCCTCCATGTTTTACTGGGGCAACAAGCTTCAAAACAGTTGCGCTGCCGCTGCAAATACCCAGCACCCAGACAATTTTAAGTGAGATCTGGGGAACACCAAGGGACCAACCTCAGATGATTGGAGAGGGCAGTCAGGAGCAAAAGGACAAAGGAACTCTTTCAGGTAGCCCATGCCCAGATCATGCAGGGCTTGCATGTTAGCAAACCTATCTTCAAGGAGATACAGCACCTCACTGGAAACCTGTGCAACATCTACAACACAGGAGAAATGTGCTCAAAGCAGGAAACTCCAACAATCAACCTGGCTGCAGCATTCTGCAACAACTGCAAGTGGCACATCAAACCTCCAGTCGGGGATAAAGATCACTGCAATAGTCCAATCTTGACATCACAAACGCATGTACTAGTGTCTTCAGGTCCTTGGAAATTAAATAGGATTTAATCTGGGCAATATTTCTTAGATGGTAAAATCCATCACGGACCACACCTGACATCTCATGTTGTATTGTCCGCTTTTGGTCCATAATGATGTCCAGATGCTTTTCCCTATCTCTAGTGATGAGAGGGATAGCATCTAGCTGTAACCCTGGAAGTTCCCCTTTCAGCCCTGTCAATCTACAAGAATCTGCATCCACAAGTAACACTTCTATCTTATCTGGGTTCAACCTAATCCAGTTGGAAGCCAGATCCAATTATTGAAGTCTGTTACATCAACAGCATTTCTCTTTCTCTCTAGGGGTAAATGACATATATAGCTGGGTATCATCAGTGTGGCAATGAAATCTCTGACTATATCATCAAAAGACTTCTCCCAGAGGTGGTATACGGACCACACACAGTATAGGTAACAAGATAGATCCTTAGCAGACCCCGCAGTGAAGGACAGTAGGGTGTCAGAAAAAAATATCCCACACAACCTGTTGTACCCAATAGGAGCACTTATGGGCTGCACAAGCATCTTTGCTCCTTTCTAACCATAGTATGAACTGTAGTATGAACCCTGCCAGTAAGAAAGTACTCAATCTACTTCAAAACAATGCCATTGAGTCCTCCTAAGTCCCTCAGCCAAGTTGTTAAAATACTATTATCTACAGTGTCTAATGCTGACAAGAAATCATGGAGAATAAGAATTATACAATATCTATCTCCAGCCAGGAGGTCACTTTGCACCTTGATGAGTGCTCACTCTCCATGCTGTGAAGCCTCCTGAACCTGGACTGGAAAAGGTCCTAGATGAAAACCTTCTCCAGCTGTGACTCCAACTGTATCTCCACTACCTTCTCAATTAACCTTCTCTAAAAAGGGGAGGTTGGAGACAGGCCTGTAGTTGGGCAACTTGTCAGGGTTATCCCAACTTATCAGGAAAATTGTTTTTTTCCACTGTATAAAAATTAGGGTTGTCTGTACCTTTCCTTGTTCTAATTAGAGCTGATTATTTCAAACCTAATTTTGAACCTAGTAATGTGTATATTAATCATATGCTTATCACATGCTAATTGCTCATATACACGTCAAGCCTCTTGGGTAGTACTTTTTGGTTCTAAATTTTAGATCTGGCCTGGTTCGGAGGGAGGTTTTTTTTTTTCAAAAGCAGTTCTACCCTTCTCTAAAAAAAAACAAAAAACCCCAAAAAACAAAAAAAAACAAGGCATTGTGGAATCGCATTGTTGGGTGGTTAGACTGCCTATATTATTATGCAATATGTGACAATGCATGTCTAAGTATTAAAGGAACAACATTGGATGTTAAAGGGTAGCATTTCCCATTTGATACAAAAGAGCTGAGTGAGGGTACAAGTCCATTCCCTCTCCTATCTGTAAATGTGTAGCCAACATCTGATCTTGATGGGTCAGTAAAAAATTCCAGGCAAAAAAAAAAAAGAAAATTCCACTTAACAAGAAACTTTTAAGTGGGGAGGAATTAATCTCACTGCTCAGTGTAGAGTAATACTGTGTTTTTGTACCGTGCTTGTAGCTTTATGAGCTGAAAAGAAGGATCATTCCACCATGTGAGGAAATGTTCACAAGCATGGGACAGCCCCATACAAAATTAGTGGCCTGACTACCCTTTCCCATTCAGCCAAATCTTTAGCATTGAGAGCTGAGAATTGATGGAACTTTAAGATGGTAAAGACTTCATAAAATGTTTAATTCTTAATTAAACTGAATTGCATGTTCTAGATGCAGCTGGGACCCTACCACTATGACCATTTCCATAGGACATGCTGAGCCTGGGTCCATGCAGCTTCTGTCTAACTAGGAAACGAATTGAGGATAGCTGGCCCCATACTTTTCTAATCCACATCCTTCCTCACAGACTTCTTTACAAAGCCCTGTGTGTGGATAGATTTGCAGGACATACTTTCTGAGAAAGAAAAAATAACAGGTTGCCTGCTTTGATACCAGGGAGATCAAATGAAATATATCGAACCCAAAAAACATTCATTAGCACCTCCACCTAAAATAAATATTTTAACTGTTTTTGGTTTCAAAGCAGTTTTGGCTGCTATACCAGGCAGTTGTGCACAGTTTTATGAGGGATATAAGTTAGCAATAACCCACGACAGAGTATGGGCTTATATGTATTTGATGCATGCCTGGGGTGCGTTATGAGTCATGAGGCCTCACTCACTGTGCCTGTCACTCCTTGTGAATTCATTTGTCACTCTGTTTCACTCTCATACACAAAGGACCCTGGGATTTGTGGAATGCAGCTCTGACTGCCTTGCTCGCTGTTGCTGATTCTGTCTCACACCAGCAACCTGACAAATGTTGTACATCTCACTCGCTTAGGAAATGGGCCCATATTCAGTGTGCCACAGATTCAGGCAACTTGGCAAAACTCTCCTGAGTCCCAGCTGTGGCTTCCACTCACACTGTCACCTGTTGCACGGTCACTCCCTCATCACATGCCCCTTCCAGCACATCACCTCTCTCTCTCTCTGTGGTCCCAGTTCTCTCTCTCTCTCTCTCTCTTACTGCCGGCCACAGAGTGCTGTTCGCCACTTGGCTGTGAACTTTGGCATCCCCCCCGCTCCTAGGAGCCCAGCAAGGAACTTTCCCTGCAGCGGATCACTAAACCTCTTTGCGTAAATGGTAAGTATTTCTGTTCTTGTCTGACAGTTGTTTTGGGGGGGGGGAAGGTGCCTCAAAACACTCTGCTACCTCTCTCACCTTTAGGGCAGTCTTCATTGCGGGGGGTGCCTCAGTGCAGCAAACCCTGATGACAGCTTCTGCAGCTACTTGTCACACACTCCCTTTCTACTACCCCACTTGCTGTCTTGTTTGCTACAAATTCTGACACAAATAACACCAGGTAGGCATGTGGCATGGGGGGGGTATCAGAGCAGCATCACTGTGAGGTGCTCTTTCTGTTGGGGTCTGTCACGTTCTGCAGCATGCTTCCTGTGTCTCTCTCTCTGTTACTGCTGGGTCTCTGCAGTGCAATGCTGTGCGACTGTCTTGCTTGGGATCATAATTGGCATGCCACCTTTCACTGACAGCAACTGCTGCTGTTTCCTGCACACAACCTGGAGGCTTGGGAACACAACTGGAGCCACGGGAATGTGTACAAGACAAAACTGGACCACAGACAGTCAACATTCTGTGTCACTGACTAAGTGACTGAGGAAGGGGACCTCTCACTGTCTCCAGGAAGTCAGCGGGACATGCTTCGGCAGGGGCCAATGCCTGTTTACTGAGGGAGACAGCCCTACTGAGACTTGCTGATGTCCCACCAGGGGTTAGGAAAACAAATATATGTCATTGATGAAACACAAGGGGATGAGACTGCCATGCAGCATTCTCTTGCTTAACTACTATATTAAATGGCCGCTGTTCAGATCTGCCTTTGCCTACACATAACAAGTGCCACACTGCCCCGTGATACTGGTTCAGGGACCATCACATTAACTATGCATATACAGTCATTTGATGTACAGTCACCTGATGGTGTTTCACCAATTGCATTTCTTTTTTTTCAAAACCTATGTTATAATATGGGTGGCTGTACTGTATGTTACAATGCTAAACAACTACTTATTCAAAATGTTGTCAAACTTGGTATCTACAGTAGGCATATATTTACATACGTTCTAGTCTGTGGTTAGCTCTCACATTTATTGTCATCTAAGCCTTCTGCAGGCAAAGCCTACAAAAGCAAGGAAGAGTAGGGTTGGTAGAGGGGAAGGTGAAATGTTTGCAACACCACTAAGGCTTTACAATTGCAAGGTTAAAAACAGCAGTTATTTAATAAACTGAATGATTTTTAACCCAAATACCATATTTATTTACTTATTTAAAAAGTTTTACCAGGAAAGACATACAGTACTGAGCTGGTAGCAGCTCATTTCCAAATGTGTCCTGGGGAAGGGATAGCAGGAAATAACATCACAAAAACAATACAGCAATGTAAGGTGCAATACATAATTGCACTTAACATATTAATGTGAAAAAAATAAGTAGCAGTAAGAAGAAAATAACGATACCAATAATACAACAGCTGCAATAATGCACTAAGTGTATAGGGAACTATATAGGTGCAAAGGGGTCACAATTTCTACACAACAAAGTCAGTACAATAAGGCATAGTCATGAAGTGGGTCAGCTGTAGAGAGCAGAAAAAAACACAGATAACTACAGTACCATATAAAGTTGCAAAATAATGCAATAAATGTATATAGTAAATACACTGGTGAAGCAGTCAAAAATATCGACACAGTGATAATGCCAGTTATAACATGAAATCAAGAAATGGGCAATTCGTAGAGTGCAGGAGGGCTAGGAGGAGTCAGGACACTTTGCAGGAGTGAGTCATGAAGTCACAGAGGAGGGGTTTGAGATATGAAGGAGTAGGGACAGAACATGTATTGGGAGGAGATTAGACCAAAGCTTGGAAAATCTGAATGAGTAAGTAACTTGACCTACAGAAGATTTATCAAGAAGAAGGGAGAGTGATTGGGTGTCAGTGCTTGGAAGTAAATAAGTGGAAAATTGAGGAAGTAAGACTGGAACTAAGGAGGTGGGGCAAACCATAATTTAGAGATAAGAGAGGCACAATAGGAAAGTCCTCTGGTTTTGAGAAAGGTGAACAAGAGAAAAATAAAGGAAGCTGTGGTGAATCTGGGGTGGGTGGGTGGAGGGAGTCAACATCAAAATGGCAAGAGGAATGAAATAGGGGATCTAGTCAAGCCTGGGTGGATTAGGGTGTAGCACAACACACAATATCATCATAGTGAGGGACAGAGAGGTTCATCTTTAAAATGATCTCTCTGTGAGCAGGAAGTAGGATGCACACTTTATTCTTGTATACTGCATCATGTTTAGGATAGAGCTCCTGATGAACGACATCCATGTGGTGAGAAATGTTGAGGTGATAGTCCAACAAGATACGAAGGTATTTGAAGGAGCAGACCTTCTTGACTGCAACACAATCAATGGTTTTGAAGAAGTGCACGGGTGATAGTTTGGCCAGAAGCTACCTGTTCCCAAAGGACATAGAGACCATTTTCTTGGCTTTGAACAACAGTTAATTGGTGCAGAACCAGAGTTTGATGTTAATTAAAACCATCTGGATCTGAGCATTCAGGTCAGGAGTGGAAGAGCCAGAAGCATAGATTGCACTATCTTTGGCGTACATGTAAATGGCAGAGGAGATATGGGCCTTGGGTAGGTCATTCAGTAAAATGGAAAACTGGATGGTGCCAAGGACAGAACCTTGGGGAACACCTCAGCAAAAGTGATCCTTACAATTTAAAAAAATATATATTCAGTTTTTAGTATCAATACAATAAAATAATTTCAACTCAATGTATCAATATATAAGTTTGTATATCAGTACTATGAAATAGACATTATGACAATATTGATATGAAAATAATATCAACACTAGCTCTTAAAAGTAAAAAAAAGAATTGATATACATGTTTTTACTAACATGCTACACCAGCATACATAGACATGTATTGAAACATGAAAACTGTATCATCACCATCTATACCTGTTGATCTGACTGATATAAAAAATATGTTTACAGCCCCAGTGGTTCAAAAGTTATACCTATCAAAAGATACTCTTTCAAATAAGCTACTTTGGAGCTGTGAGAGCTAGGATTTTTTTTAAATGAAAGCTTAGAGTCAGTAAAATTGATATATCAATATGCTATTTTGTTACAACTTCCATATATCAATATTTCACTATGTAAAATGGTTTTCAAAGCGTTTTAATTCCTGATGTTTTTACCAACATACTGCATCATATTAACATGTAGAGATATACAGTAAACTGACACATGAAAAATGTATTGTTATGATCTATTTAAGCAATAATACCCGACAAGGTGTGGTACATCATGAGATATTGTCACTCCTCAGGTGGACTGTGAGGCACAAGGCCGCAGACTGAGTCCCTCATGCACCCAAGAAGTGATAATATGCTACACCCTGGAGTGTATTACTGCTATTATTGAACTGGTTCTATGAAGTGGATCCACATGTGCAGTAATAAAAAAAAACACTGCATTTAGAAACCAAAAATTTGTCATATTTTTTTTTTCTGTAGGTGTACATTAAAAAAACTTCTATTTTTATTGGCTATGGTCAGTATGTGGTGCTGTTTGAAGTTCAGGTGGTTAGCAGTTATGGGTAGAGTTGTACTGGAGGTTGGTGGTAGAGGTAGCCTGAAGTCACAGTCAGTGGTAGTAGAGGGTGGGATGGACTTTTAAAAGACACCACTGCTACAGTACAACAGAATAGCCTGGGATGTGTGCTTATGTGCTGAGTTCAGTCATCTACCCCAGAGAAGAATCTGCTTTGCCACCAGTAATAGCCACAAAAGGAGAGTTGCATCTCAGTAGCCAGCAGCAGCAATGGTGAGTGGAGGTCGTGGTTGGCAAATCAGAGATGGTGAGTGAAAATGACAACGGCACAGGAGTGTGTGTTCCTGTAAAGATGCCCCACAGTCTCAATGAAGGAAAAATTAGACATGTCTTTGTGATCGAGACATGCCACGGTCTTGGTCAGAAGTGCTTCTTAGCAAGCCTTTAAACTAGTCAAGGGGGGAGGCACTGATAAGCAGCAGGAAAATCCCAGCCTCCCCCTACAAAACAGGGTACTAAATGAAAAAAAGACCAAGGTAGAAAGGTCAGTGGGGGTTGCCGCTACAGAAGGTAAAGCCATCAAAAAATGGAGAACAATGAGTACCAATGCCCGTAGTCTGGGTAACAAGCTTCCTGAATTAGTGGCCTTGATGGAGGAGGAAGATCTGGATATCGTGGCAGTCACAGAAACATGGTACACACAGAACCATGACTGGGACGTAAACATACCAGGATACACTATCTACAGGAGGGACAGGGAGGGTAAAAAGAGGAGGAGGAGTAGCTCTCTACATAAGAGAATAAATCAAAGCAACAGAACAAAAGGGTAAACAGGGAGGAGAAGAAGCACTGTGGGTCAATTTGGAGGCAGGCAATGGCACCACAATCCGCACAGGGGTTGTATACAGACCCCCCTCTCAGGGGGAGGAAATGGACAAGGAAATGATAGAAAGTATACTTAGAATGGCAGATAAAGGGGAGATATTGCTGATGGGTGATCTGAACATGCCAGATGTTAACTGGAGTGCAGTTGCAGCAGCCACTTCGAAGAGTGGGGTTATTCTAGATGCCCTACAGGGGGGCATGCCTTAGACAACTAGTATTGGAGCCCACTCGAGAGGGAGCAATCTTAGACCTGGTTCTCTCAAATGGAGATGAAGAGAGGATCACAGATGTAGAAGTGGGTAGCCATCTGGGAACTAGCGACCACTGAACAGTATGGTTCACAATAAACACAGCAATAGAGTCAAGCCATACAAAGACAAAGGTACTGGATTTTAGGAGGGCTGACTTTGCCAAAATGGGTGAATGCCTAAGGAATGCACTAGCAAATGGGCAGGAAGGAGGGGTGGATAAACAATGGGGAATAATAAAAACTGCCATCACAGAGGTAACAAGCCTTTGTGTAAAGCAAATAAACAAAATGAAACAAGGTAAGAAACCACTATGGTTCTCAAAGGAAGTGGCAGCGAAGGTTCAAGAGAAAAAGAAAGCATTCAGGAAGTACAAGGAATCACAGAAGGAACAGGACAGAGAACTGTATCAGTTAAAGCAAAAGGAAGCTGGAAAGGCAGTCAGAACAGCAAAGGCCCAAACCGAGGAAAAGATAGCCAACTCAGTTAAGAAGGGATAAAACCTTTTATAGGTACATCAGGGAGCAAAGGAAGACTAAGGAGGATAGTGAGGCTTAATAAAGGGGAGGGAGCGTGGGCAGAGGGTGACTGTGAAAAGGCAGAGATACTAAACAAATATTTTTGCTCAGTATTTACAAAGGAAGAGGGGGGGGTACCTAAAACAAACAGTAGAAACACTCTGGATACAGAAGTTGATACCGCCCATTTACAGAAGAAAGGGTTCTGAAAGAGCTCTTAAAACTGAAGGCGGACAAAGCAATGGGGCCTGATGGGATTCATCCCAGAATTCTAAAAGAACTAAGGGTAGAACTAGTGACACCACTGACTACCCTCTTAACAAATCATGGGAAGATGGGCTGGTACCTGAGGACTGGAGGAGGGCAGATGTGATTCCCTTCACAAAAGTGGGAGCAAGGCAGAAGCAGGAAACTACAGACCTGTTAGTTTAACCTCAGTGGTAGGGAAAATGATGGAATCACTTCTGAAGGAAAGAATTGTTGCATATCTAGAGGCCAGAGAGGCACAGGACCCAAGGCAGCATGGATTCACAGCGGGAAGGTCATGCCAGACAAATCTGATAGATTTCTTTGACTGGGTGACCAAAGTAGTTGATCAGGGAGGGACTGTAGACATGGCCTACCTAGACTTTAGCAAGGCATTTGACACAGTCCCACACAAAAGATTAATATACAAGTTAGCCAGCCTGGGAGTGGGTCCCAAGATGACAGCCTGGGTAAAGAATTGGCTGGAGAATAGGACACAGAGAGTAATAGTAAATGGAGTCCACTCTGAAAAAAAGGGGGGTTAGTAGTGGGGTACCGCAGGGTTCAGTATTAGATCGGTCCTCTTCAATGTCTTTATCAGCTACATTGCAGAGGGACTGAAGGAAAAGTATGTTTCTTTGCAGATGACACTAAGATCTGCAACAGAGTTGATGCACAAGGTGGGTGGAAAGGATGAGAAGGACTTGGCAAGGTTAGAGGAATGGTCAAATGTATGGCAGCTTAGATTCAATGCTAAGAAGTGCAAGGTAATGCACCTGGGAAACAAAACCCAGGGAAGAGTACACAATGGGGGTGAGATACTAACAACAACAAAATGGAAAGGGACCTGGGGGTAGTCATATCAGATGACCTAAAGGTGGGCAAGCAATGCGAGAGGGCAGCAAGGAGGGTTGGGGATACTGGGATGCATAGGGAGAGGCATCACCAGTAGAACAAGAAGTTATTATCCTCTGTACAGACAGCTGGTGAGACCACATCTGAGTATCATGTGCAGTTCTGGAGACCCAATCTCCGAAAGCCATAGACAGGATGGAAGCTGTCCAGAGGAGGGCACTAAAATGGTGCAGGGTCTGCAACGAAGACATATGAAGAGAGACTTAAGAAGCTTAATATGTATAGCCTCGAGAGAGTGGAGAGGGGACATGATAGAAACTTTCAAGTACCTCAAGGGAATCAACAAAGTCCAAGAGGGTAGCATCTTTCAAAAGAGGTGTGCAAGAACAAGGGGCACAATTTGAAGATAGAAGGGGTGGCTCAGAGGTAATTTAAGGAAGTATTTTTCACAGAGAGGGTTGTGGATGTATGGAACAGCCTTCCGAGAGGAGGTTGTGGAGTCAAAACAGTGGTGGAATTCAAGCATGCATGGGACAGTCATAAGGCAATTCTAGGGGTTGGGGGTAGGAAGAAGTAGGCTGCTGGTTAACTAGGATCTGCAGCTTATCCATCAGGTAGGGAAATGAGCAGACTGGGTGGGCCAAGCGGTCCTTATCTGCCATCAAATTCTATGTTTCTATGTTTCTATGTTAGCTTTAGTCAGCGTGCTGTGGTGTCTGGTCATTGTTTTAAAAGTTATAATGGTGGGAGTGTTGATACTCAACTTGGTGGGAGATTGTTGACCGCAGCAATAGCGGCTTATGTAATTCTGTGTGGTTGCTGGCATGAGTGATAATTTTGTTTGAGCAGGGGTTGAATAGGCAAAGTACTCTGCAGTGCTGTGAAATGGTCATGTGCAACGCTTTTCTATAATGTGAGAATGTGATGGGATTTAGTAATGGCTGAGAGGAGCTCTCAGTTAGTCAGATAACTGGATTTTTTTCTATCCAGCTCATAACTATGTTGATCTAACACCAAGCCCTCATTTAAAAAAAAATACATTTCAGACCCTAATGGTTCAAATATTAGACCTTTGAAAAGATAACGGACAGCATAATGGAAAGTTTTGCACAGTACAGAGTGTGTTTGCACAGTATAAACTCTGCTGGGACCAGCTTTGCGCTCTTATGGCCATAAAGGAAGACATGTAATTGTACAGAGCAAACTGTTTGCACAGGCTAAAAAGGGGTGAGAAAATGCATATAATGTGCAAATACATGATGGAAAAAGTTTGGGATCAAATCAATCTTTATTTGTGAAAAAGTGCAATTCCAAATTTGACCTACTGTAAGTGCTTGTACAATAATAATGAAACACAGACCAAATAAAACAATTTAAAATCTCATAATATCTAAAAATTCCCAATCACTTTAAAACTCATTTAGGTACACTATTAACTATAATGTAAATAAACTATCACAAAGAAAAATTCTACAGGCAATCTGGAAAGGCCATACCGAATAAATAAGTTTTGAGAGCACTTTTAAAGCTCTGGACGGTGAGGCACTCCTCACCCAGCAAGGTAGAGAATTCCACAGGGTAGGGGCCACAAAAGCAAAAGAGTGGGACCCCGAGGTCTTCAGTCAGACCCTGGGACTCTCTAGCAGTCCTAGCAAGGGGATGTTAGTACAGGCAATATAAGGAGTACAAAATCCCCTTTTAGAGTGCATTGTGGGCACAGTAGAAGCAGGAAGGGAAACAGAAAAGTTGAAACATGCTGGTGATGGTCTTCTACCTACAGTAGCATTACTGTGACAGAATATATGTCCGTCACACTTCCTACACCTGTGAACCCAATCATAACCCCACAGCAGCACAGGTTTTGGCAGGGTATGGGATGGTATTTGAATCAAACCCCTCTTGCTTTACAGTTGCTCATATTAAGACATAAGTAACATACATATAAACATAGAAGTTGATGGCAGATGAGGATCCCAAGGCCCATTCAGCCTGCCCATTTTTTCTACCTTATAAATGTACCACATAGAGGATAATGCATGGGCATTGATGGTTAACCGGTTTGTTAACCATCGAGAGGTTTACATCGCCATGGCAACCTCGAGATGGTTTTAAAAAATGGTTAACCATCGATGTACCATACATTATATTTTAGAGTGTATGGAACCAGTTATGTTTTTTTTAAAAAGAAAGCAGTTCCTTACTGCAGTTTTTTTAACGTCACCACCACTCTGCTCTCACCCGCCACGGCCGTTTCAAAGCTGTCCGATTCAGTTGCGTGCATGCCCAGACTGTTCCAGGTTGTTAACCCATCGATGTGACATACCATCGATGGGTTAACAACATTGTGACATTGCATCGATGGTAAAACGTTGTTATAAAAAGGTAGATTTCTACCTATAACAACGTTCTACCATACATTATAGGCCTTTGCTCTGTCAATGGCCTATTTATTCATACTCATCTGTATTGCTTCCTTATAAGAACCTGTTTGAAGCCCTGCACTGTATTCATATTCACCACTTCTTGAGGTAGGCCATTCCATGCATCCACCACCCTTTCTGTGAAAAAGAACTTCCTCACATTACCCCTTAATCAGCCTCCCTCTAATATCATGCTGTGTCCTCTTGTCCTGCTATTTTTCTTATATTGAAACGTTAGACTCTTTCACCTTGTTAATGCCCTTATGATGTTTGAATGTTTCGATCCTATCACCTCTCTCCCTCCTTTGCTCTAGGGTATACATATTGAGCTCCGTTAATCTGTCCTAATAAGTTTTCTGATGCAGTCCCTGCATCATTTTGTTTGCCCTTCTCTGAA
Organism: Neoceratodus forsteri; assembly: GCA_016271365.2. Classification (NCBI taxonomy): domain Eukaryota; kingdom Metazoa; phylum Chordata; order Ceratodontiformes; family Ceratodontidae; genus Neoceratodus; species Neoceratodus forsteri. Next base: position 454,688,798 of record CM057451.1, on the reverse strand, counting down.
CTGACTCCATTTCGTTAATGTCCTTGTGCAGGTGTGGCCTGCAGTACTGCATGCGGTACTCCAGATGGGGCCTAACCAGTGTCTTGTAAAGAGGGATTATTACTTCCCTCTTATGACTTGTGATACCCCTACTAATATACTCCAACATCCCTCTAGCCTTACCTACTGCTTTAGTGGTCTGCTTAAATGATTTCAGGACATCTGTGATGACGATGCCCAATTCATTTTCTTCCCTTATGATTGCCAGCAACTCGTCTCCCAACCTATAGGTAGCTTCAGGGTTTCTTTTCCCTGTGTGCATAATCTTGCACTTCATTGCGTTAAAAACCAGTTGCCACTCTTCAGATCATTTTACCAGTTTTTCCAGATCTCTTCTCATTCTGCCCACCCCATCTAGATCATCTACTCTATTGCAAATATTGGTGTCATCTGCAAACAGGCAAACCTTGCCCTCCAGTCCATCTGTAATGTCACTGATGAAGATATTGAAGAGGACTGCCCCCAGGACTGATCCCTGAGGTACCCCACTTGTGACTTGCATCTCTTCTGACTGTATACCATTTACCACCACTCTCTGTTTTCTGCCCACCAACTAGTTTGCCACTCAGTTGATCAATGTATGACCCACCCCGAGCTTACCCAGCTTATTAATCAATCTTCTATGTGGAACAGTATCGAAAGCTTTGCTGAAGTCAAGGTAGGCGACATCAGCTGCTCCCCCTTGGTCCACCACTCTGGTTACCCAGTCAAAGAAATCTATGAGATTAATTTGACAGGACCTTCCTGTTGTAAACCCATGCTGTCTTGGATCCTGTACTCCTATGGATTCCAGGTGTTGCACTATCCTTTCCTTAAGGAGTGCCTCCATAGTGTTGCCCACTACTGAGGTAAGACTGACTGGTCTGTAGTTCCCTGCTTCCTCCCTGCTGCCACTCTTGTGGAGCAGGATCATATGAGCCCTTCTTCAGTCTTCTGGGACCTCTCCTGTGCTCAGAGACTCCCAAAACAGTTCTGCTAATGGCTCTGTTAGTTCCACCCTTAGCTCATTTAGTACCCTGGGATGTATGCCATCAGGTCCCATCGCCTTGTACACCCTTAGCTTAGCAAGCTCTTGTAGGACCCTTTCTTTTGTAAAGAGACTTCTGTACACCTCCCCCCCCCAGTGTCCATGGTGCTGAGCTGTGAGCCCTGCCCTACCTTCTCCTCAGTAAATACTGAACAGAAGTATCTATTTAGGATATATAATTTTCCTTGGTTCTCCTCCACACACACCCTTATCCTTTTTGATCTTAGCAATACCCCCTCTGGACTTTCTCCTTTCACTAATGTATCTATAGAAAGTCTTGTCCCTTTCTTTTACTGTTCATGCTAGTGTTTCCTCGGTTTGGGCCTTTGCCTTCCCTGCTTCCCTTAGGGAAGTTTGATATGCCTCCCTATCTTTGTCCCACTGCATTCCCTTATATTTCCTGAAGGCCAACCTTTTGGCTCTGACCTTTTCTGCTACTGTTTTTGATAACCAAAGTGGTTTCCTCCTTCTTTTGCTCTTGCTTTTCTCCCTAACACAAGGGGATGTTGCTTCAAGTATTGCATCATTAATGCTTGCCCTCTTTGCCTGTACCCCCTCACCTATATTTCTTCTTGCCAGGGCTAGCTTAACTCTGTTGGCCATCTTATCAAAGTCAGCTCCTCTGAAGTCCCATGTTTTTGCCTTGGAATGAGATGATTTAGTTCTAGTGGCCAAATTGAACCATACCATGTGATGATCACTGGCCCTCAGGCGACCTTCTACCTGGAGATCTGTGATCCTTTCCCCATTAGTCAGTACTAGATCCAGGACAGCCCTGTCTCTTGTGAGTTGTTGTACCAATTGTTTGAGGCCTACCCCCTGCACGAAATCCACTATGTGTCTAGTTCGGGCTGATGTTCCTGCCGGTATTGATCAATCTGTATCTGGCATGTTCAAGTCTCCCATTATCAGAACCTCCCCTTTAGTGTTCTGCATGCTTTAATACTAGCTGTCCCTCAGGGGAAGGGGGAGTGTTGGAAAGGCAGTGTTAACAAGCAACACCTGAGCCTAATAAAGGGGGAGGGTGAAGAATGAAAAACAAAGAGGTTTCTTTTCAGTGTTGAAAAAAGTCAGATACTGAACTGCAAGGGCCATTTTGTAAAGCAAAATGCAAGTAGTCCATGGGCTAGATAGTGAAACCCTTCCCCCAGGGAATTTTCAAGACTATGATTTTTGAAAAGTTTGTATCATAGCAGTTTGGAATTTACTTGTCTGCCATTTGCTGATGGTAGCTTCTGTTTGGTACAGGGTCATATGTGTCATCAATTTTTGTAGGAACTGAAGGGCAATGATGAAAAGGTAGGGATAGCTTTTCATATGGTAAATCTAAGTATGTGACCAAAAATAATGGCAAATTGTGTATCAATAAAAAGGTTTTAAATTTTACTATCATACAAATATTATCTAGAGGTTCATGAAGTCAACAGTAACAGAAATAATAGAGTAACAATTTTGACCTGACAGTTTTAGAAATCAGATAGGCTGTAAATGGGGATATATAAAGATATTTTCTGTGAAATTATGATTTTTTTTAACCAGGAGAGACACACTAAGCTGAAAGCATGTTTACAGGTGTGACCTAGGAGCACAAGGAAGTTAAGTGACTTGCTCAGGGTTGCACAGTATGTAAGTGGGAGCTGTGGAACTCACCCAGATCTCCAGGTTTGCAGCTCAGAGCCTTAAACCACTGCGCTATACACCCACTGATTATTGCATCAATGAATATTGAAATGGTTGTTTTAGTAGAAAATAATTCTGGAAAAATCAAAATAAATAATTTTTATTTCTTTTTTCAGGACTTGAGACAGCATGGCTTATGAGCACCCTGCAGCACTAAAAGCACCTGAGTCGAAGTGGACAAATCGCCATACCGTAGGGAAAATATCAATAATTCACAACGGCAGAAACAAGTCTGACATAATAATAAGACCTTTGACATTGACCAGTCAGGCCAAAATGGAAGCGGTTGAATGTAGGAGATAACTTGTGATAACCCAGGTATCAAACTCAATGACATATGCAAGAACATACCTGTTGAACTTGATGACATGTGTCATGGGTATTACAGATGGAGCTACCAGTCATTTACAGATGTCAAGTACCTTAGAAAAAGGATGTGTCAGGTTGATGATCACACAAAGGACCAACAACCTTCAACCTCTCAAAGGAGCAGAGCTGAAACATCCTCTCAAGTGTTATTTCCTTCAAACCAGTGTATTATATGTGAAAAAATGAGATAAATGGATTTCTAGAGGAAAAAGAACACAAAACTATGGAAAAACAGAATCAGCAGAGGTGAAACAAGATGATAATCTACTATGCAGCAATCGAGATGTTGATTTAATTGCAAGGGAGGCTCATTATCACAACTGTTATCGCCACCATTATACAAGAAAAGATGACAGAAATGCAGTAGTGGACCAAACTGGTGAAAGTGTTGAGCAAATCAGAGCATGTTGAAAAGAATATCATCAGAGAAGCACAGGTTGAACGGGTGACAATGTTACGTGAGAGGTACTGTTTGTTTATGCAGGCTCATTACCTAGCATTCCATAATCTTAACTGCAAACAGACAAGTTGAAAAACAGGTTGATCAAACACTTTGGTCAGAGGATAAGGTTCTGCCAGCCAAACTTTAGAAGTGAACTTGTTTACTCTGATGATCTCCCAACTGGTCAAGCCATGGAGATTGCATTTGAATCTGCTGCATCAGATGACAGGAGACTTGAAGAGGCAGCTACTCTTTTGCATTGCCTCATCATAGATTCCTTCAGGGAATCACAGGAGCTTTCCTGGCTACCTTCTTCAGGTTTCCTGAAGACAGCACCATTTTGGATTCAGCACATGGACAGGATCCAGTTGGTACTTAGGTTTCTGCACGCTACCAAGGAGAATAACTTTGATCTGCACCTAACATGTGTTGAACAACTTTGCCCTCTGCCTTTTAGCTTGGATCAACAAAACTACGCACGGTATCTATTTATTTTCTGACACTCCCTGAACCTAGAATATTCTCATCCTGGAGCTGATGTCTTGCTGTAGAAAGGTGGGTTCAGTGTGTGTAGATCTGTTGTGCCAGCATCAAGAAATGCTGTTGATCTGACCATGAACAGACAATCAATCGATATGCCAAGTCCAGCTGAGCTATTGCTGGATTCAGCAGAAATTATCAAGCCTATTACTGGTGGTGTGCAACAAGGCATGCCCAAGCAAGCTATGTGACTGCCACAATTGAAACTGCTGGAATGGTAGACTCAGAGGAGTCCTTTCACAAAGATGCTAGGCCTGTAGAGATGGCATGCAGTGAGAAGGATGTACAGAATCTGATCAATGCATTCAGAAACTTTATCAATCCTTTTGAGAAAGAAGCCAAAGAGGCACTACTCTGTCTCTCATCAGGTGCATGAGCCCCAGGAGATGATGCAAATGTAGTAGTAGTAGTAAAATTTTATTTATACAGAAAAACATGCCATTAGGGTTTCGAAAATCCCTGTTTACAAGGCATCACTGTGTAAACAATCATACTAGTTATATAACACTGATCATTTCATAAAAAATATATTAACATACAATTAACTCACAAACATTTCATTTATAAGTACATCCATTCTTCATGAAACATTAACACTCATGAAATACATACAAACATTACATTTAGGAATTCATTCATCAGTAATTGATTCAAATATCACCTATAACACAAACATTTAAAATGTAACTCTCTTTTCACTGCTGATTTAAATCCTGATAATGACAAGCCAGGGTCCCTGAGGGAGGGGGGTAGCCTATTCCATGTTTTCGATACTTTATACTGGAGGGTCATTGTACCATATTTATTTTTAATTTTAGGGATAAGATACACTCTTTTTCCACAATTTCTTAAATTTAATCCATGTTCTGTTTTTTTTAGGTTACACAATAAATAATTTAGTGATTCATTCTTATGTAAACCCTTTAGTTGAATTAACCAGAAAATCTCAGCCCTCTGTTCTAAAGAATTCCACCCTAATCTTGAGTACATGTCACAATGGTGAATACCAAAGTCACACCTCAAAACGAATCTAGCTAATCTGTTGTATAGAACATCTAAATTATGTTCTTGTTTTTTCAAGGTATGTCTATAAATGTGGGAGCCATAATCAATCACAGGAAGAAGTAGTTGATTTACTATATTCTGTCACATCTCCCTTGTTAAGCACTTCGATATTCGTCTCATAACCCCTAATTTAGAATTAACTTTTTTTATAAGTTCAGTCACATGCTGATTAAAGTTCAATTCTTGATCAATTATGACCCCCAAATATTTATAGTACCTGGTTTGTTCTAGTATTTTCCCCTCCTGTGTCCTAATTAACAAATTTTTTCCCACACTATCCTTCTTAACTGTACCAAAGTACATGGTTTGTTTTTTTTTATTATTAATCAATAAACCAAGTTCAGTGAAATGTTTTTGCATATTTAAAAAATCTCTCTGTAGTTTTTGTTCTAATTCACCCACATTTTTGCCGGATGTGACTAAAACAGTATCATCCGCATACAATCTAATATGTGAGCTTTTAATTACACCAGGTAGATTGTTCAGGTATACCAAAAATAAAAGGGGACCCAGGATCGATCCCTGGGGTACACCCCTAGTAACCAAACCCAAGCTAGAATTTTTACCATTTACTGTTACAAACTGAGTTCTTTCCTCTACATAGGATGAAAACCAACCACCGGATACATCGTCCACTCCCAAACATCTTAATTTATCAATCAGGATGTGGTGATTTACTAAGTCAAACACCTTAGATAGGTCCACGTATACCGCGCCCACCAATCTCCCCTCCTCCAGGGGGGTGGCAACTAAATCCAAAAGATCGGTGAGCGCAGTAGCCGTGGACCTACCTTGTCTAAAGCCCGACTGAAAATGGGTAATTTTTGATACTTCTCCAAGTATGTGATTAGTTGCCCATGGACAATCCGCTCCAGTAATTTTGAGATTGTTGACAATAATGCTATTGGGCGATAACTCGAGGTGTCCAGTGAATCCCCCCCCTTATAAATTGGAATTATTTTAGCCTTCTTCCATGAGGTAGGATATACTCCCTCTTTAAGACTCCAATTAAAAAGATCTCTTAGGACTGGGGATATCACTTGGGCAGCTTCTTTTAGTAACCTATTTTCTATCTTGTCAGGACCAGATGCTTTATTTATATTTAAGTTTCTTATTAATTTACATACTTCAGCTGTGGTCACTATTTTAAATCGAAACTTTGGGGTCTGACAACTTTCTACATCAATTTTTTGTTCTACTGACTGAATTTTCCCCTGGAGGGTTTCAATTCCTGCCTTTAGATCTGGGAGGTCTATAAAATAGTTATTTAAATGTTCTGCAACTATATCTACATCTAAAAGTTTACCATTATGTTTCAATTTAGTTTCTACTTGACTTTTAACCGGATCTACTAAATTTTTTTATCATTGTCCAGTAGGTCCTGGGATCTGTAGCTTCTTTAATTTTCTGTTTATAGTAATAGGCCTTAGATTTCCTTATTTCTTGGACAACTCTATTCCTAACCTTTTTAAATTTTTCCCATACGTCAGGACTTAAAGATTTATTTGCTTTTTTCCATAATCGTTTTTTTGATCTAATTAACTTTCTTATGGTTACAGTAACCCAAGGTAAATGAGTTTGTCTTTGGTTAACTTTTTTCCATGGAAAAAACATATCACATGCCTCATTAAACATTGTTGTGAATTCCTGAGTGGCTAAATTCAAATCAGGAATCAAAAAGAGTCTATGCCATGGTAATCTCTTTAAGTGCTCACAAAACAAGTATCTATCATACTGGGCATAATTTCTTTTATATACTACAGATGTTTTAATTACCGGTTCTTTTTTCAATTCTATATTTACTATGCACCTTACTACATTGTGGTCCCCTAGATTTGGCTCTCCTATATCCTTACTTAATATGACCAATTCTGTCGAAACAAAACACAAGTCCAATATGTTTCCCTTACTGGTTATTTTCCCTTTCCTTGTGGGTAAGTCAATTATTTGCAGCAGATTCAAACAACTCATTGAATTTTCCAAAGCCCTCCCTCTTGGGCAACCCCAAGCAGCATTAAAATCACCCATTAATACAACATTTGTCTGACCTATATATTCCATAATAATATGAGAGAATTTTTCAAAGTGTTTGGTATTTGTTTTTGGTGGTGAATATACAGCACCCACAGTCAGGTTTATCATCTGAAATTTTAATAGTAAACATTCTATCCCTCTATTTTTCCAGAATGGATTATTTCTGAGGACCTAATTTGTGCTTAAGGTAAATTGCAACCCCCGTGACCCACGATCCTGTCTAAAACAATAAAAATCATGCAATTCTACCTCTGATTGAGGAATTGCCTTTGTTAACCAAGTCTCGGTTAAAATTACTATGTCGGGATTTTCTGATTCAACCCATGTTCTAAATAAATCCATTTTTTTAACTAAACTTCTGGCATTGTCTAAAATGATCGTAATAACACCATCCCCTGGTCCTGGGTTCAATTCTATGTCCCCACATAGTACTAGTGATATAAAAACAGCCTGATCATAAGAAAAATCTTTGCCAGGAAAGACTGGCCTATAAGTATTAAAAATTTGCTGCCTTACCACCTTAAAACAATTTCTCCCTCTTGTTAACTTGTTTATACTTAAAGTATTATTCCTCAATTGACTGCATTTTAAGTATAAACTATTAGTATTCTCCATGTCCCCGGATGTTTCTGAGCCAGTAAATGACAAAAAGTGTACCACACATGACAGGAATACCATTGACTTTACAAAAATACCCTTCATTTTTTAATCTGGGGGAACGGCTCTTAGTTATAGAATCCTAATGCAGTCACAACCCTTTTTGAATATTAAATTTCCCTCCTTAATAGCTAACTCTAACTTTATTTTATTTTAAGGAAGAAATACTACTAGTAGAGGTTGTTGTTAACAGAAAATGCTACCTTAATAACACTTTCCTATATCTGGAACTGGCTTATTCAATCTTTAAGTCCAACACAGTTCTGGTAGTACTTTTCCAACTCCGAGTGGCGCTCGCGCCACTCACGCTCGCGCTGTCGCGCTCGCGCTTGAACAGCGACGGGCTTTTATCTGGTGCAGCCCCTCCTCATTTGATGACGTTCGTTTTGTTGATTTCACTTCCTCGTTCCCCCGATAGTTTAATAAAACAACATGCAGGCAGTAGATGGAAAACAGCTAATTCCTTCAGTCAGGGCAGTAAGGCAGTTCTCTTTACCTCTGAGCAGCAGTGTCACTTTGCTAATAACTCAGCGTACCTGACCGGTCCAGTAACAGCGCAGGCTTTTATCTGATGCAGCCCCTCCTCATTTGATGACGTTCGTTTTGTTGATTTCACTTCCTCGTTCCCCCGATAGTTTAATAAAACAACATGCAGGCAGTAGATGGAAAACAGCTAATTCCTTCAGTCAGGGCAGTAAGGCAGTTCTCTTTACCTCTGAGCAGCAGTGTCACTTTGCTAATAACTCAGTGTACCTGACCGGTCCAGTAACAGCGCGGGCTTTTATCTGGTGCAGCCCCTCCTCATTTGATGACGTTCGTTTTGTTGATTTCACTTCCTCGTTCCCCCGATAGTTTAATAAAACAACATGCAGGCAGTAGATGGAAAACAGCTAATTCCTTCAGTCAGGGCAGTAAGGCAGTTCTCTTTACCTCTGAGCAGCAGTGTCACTTTGCTAATAACTCAGCGTACCTCAAGCGTAATGACTTGCTTAGTGCTGAAAAATGGGGAAAAGAAGCCTTTCAACAATTTGTGGAGACAAGGCTTGTTGACAAAACAGTTCCCTTTCATGCGCTCTTGAAAAAGCAGTCACTAAAGATGCTTACTTCCCTTCAGCAGACAAAGAAACTCAGATCCTCACAAAAGAAGATTTTTCAGGTGACTGCACAAAGAAACTTCTTTGGGCAACAGCTAATGCTTTCAGAACAGAACAACCTTAGCATGGAGAAGGCTCTCTTGTATCTATTGAGTTCACTACCATGGATATTAGCAACTTCAGATGGCCTACCAGTGAAGACAAAGAAATCCATCCTTCTTCACAAACCTGAAGATGAGACAGGACTCAGTACAATGAATTGGGATGAAGGCAAAATTTACATCTGTGAATGCAATGCACTTCTCCAGTCAATGACTGGTCTACCACATACATTTGGAGAGATAGCTGAAAAGGTCTTCAGTGCATTACCGAAGGTACCAAGATTGGACTTTGTAACAGACACCTACAAATATAATTTCATAAAGTCGACTGAACACAGAAGACGAGGATCATCAGATTCTTATTTGGCGAAAGGTCCATCAACAAAAGTGACAAGAGATTGGAAATCCTTTCTCACAATGACAAGACAAATTTGATAAAGTTTCTTCTTAATGAGTGGCAAAAGGAAACATGCACCAAGACTAATGGGTCATCAAATCTTTTTTGTCTATGAGGAAAACTGTATCTTTTTGACAAGCCTTGATGGAATCGCACAGAGCCACCCTGTAACAGAGCTTTCTTCATCTCAAGAAGAAGCAGACACACAAATATTGCTTTACTGTTTTCATGTAGCGGCATCAACATCCTCAGCTGACATCATCATCAGATCTCCAGACACAGATGTATTTCTGCTGCTGCTGTACTATGGTGATCAAATACAGAAGAATATCTACTTTGACACAGGAGTGGCAAATAAACATCGGCTTTTGAACATCAAAACTCTAATCCATATTTACGGTGCTGAGATGTGTAGTGCACTGATTGCACTGCATACATTTTCAGGGTGCGACAACACAAGTGCATTTGTTAGGAAAGGAAAATCAAACCCTACAACATCCTGCAAAAATGAAAGAAGTATATAGCAACTTTCCAAACACTTGGTGACACAGAACGTGTATCGAATGCCATCCATGCTGACCGTGAAAGATGTGTCTGCTGCTTGTATGGGCAGCTGTCATATACTGATATCAACACACTTTGCTATGATATTGCAAGGCAGAAATCTCACATAGGAAACATAGAAACATAGACTTTGACGGCAGATAAGGACTGCTTGGCCCATCTAGTCTGCCAACTATTGTCAAATTGTGATGCCACTGATCTGAGTCTACTGCCTCCATGTAGGTCAACATTGAGCATGTATATACTGAGAGTGAATTACCAAGCCCTTGTCTGTAAAAAATGTCCATGTGTCACACCCTAACATCCCAAGTCCTGAAACACATGGGTGGACTGTTGATGAAACAGGAATTCCTGAGTATGACTGGTGTGGTGGTGACATTATACCACCGAAACTGATGGACACTTGTCCCAGGAGGAGACCCTGAATCAGTCAGATGAGGAGGATGACAATAGCATTCTTTCTACCAGTCTGGCAGACAAGATATTTGATGCTGAGCATGAAAACAGTGGAGATGAAGATGACAGCTAAATTATAATGGCAAAGCTATCACTGTTACAGTGTGTCAGTTTAATCATACACATACAACAAGTATTGTTATAACTCTCTTTCAATGACATTGCAAAGTTCTCATGTATATGTCAATATGATGTCATTACTGATGTTACTATTGAGCTGAATCTTTTCTAATTATAATAAAGTCATAGATGAGTATATAACCTTTTATTGATACCCATTTTGTCATTATTTGACTTACATATATAGACTTAAATCAACAAAAACTACCTCTACACCATCTTTGTTGTTTTTTTGTTTCTGATATATGGTGGTCACACATGTTAGCCTGTAACAAACAAAAGCTACCATTGACAGATGACAAATAAGTAAATTCTAAAATATTAGTGTAAGCTTCTAAGAAACCAATGTCTTGAAAATTCCCTATGGGGAGGGGGAAGTGATAGCTCACGGACTAAAGCTGTTTGATTTTTTGTTTGATGCTGAAAGTAAATGGGATAAAAGAGATTATATTTTAGCTCTGTGGAGTCACATGCCTGACCCCTGCAACTTCCACTTCCAGATTTAGAGACACCCCGCTCCCCTGTGCTCTAACATTTTGTGATGTAAGATTATGAAGAGTGTGGGGTATGCTCCATAGACCTGTGTAGAGAACCATTTTCAAGCACATTTTTACCACTTTAAAGTGCCAATTTCAACAAATCAAGTCCACGACTCAACTAACATGGCTCTTGTTAGTTGAGTCATTGCCTTAATTTGTTGAAATCAGCACTTTAAAATGTTGAGAAAAACTACTTGAAAATGGCTCCCACTCCCTATACACATTTATGAAGAGTGCTCCCAGGCTCTCCATAGTCTACATCACAAAACATTAGCGCATGGGTTCACGTCTCTGAATCAGGAATTGGAATGGGTTCAGGCTTTCAGCTCCAAAAAGCAAGAACACAATTCCTTCCATCCTGAATTGCAACCACAGAAATATTATACTTTATGCAGCAATGAAATTTGGGACAAGTAAAGCTCCTTTCGTTTTTTTTTGGGGGGGGGGTTAAAAAAGTGCAGAAAAGGTGCTCTTGAAAGTGTGTCCCAGCTGGATAAAAATGACTTACAGGATGTTTGTGTTTGTAGCATTTATTTCTGCTTTCTCTGACTAGTTTTATGTTACAAGTTCTTATTTTGCAGACTGAGAGACACAGCCCTTTTGCTCTCTTTGTTCTTTTCTTGTGCCAGCTAAGAAATGGTGTGGCAGAGTCCAAAGGAAATATTTTTACAGGAGTTTTTGGCTTGCGTTCATTCTTCTTTAGCTTTGGCACAATAGTTGAACCCCAGAAAAGATGACCACTATGTGAACATTCCTCTGATCACAGGGTATTAAAGGGAAGGTGCCATACTTGTGTGACCAGGTACTTGGTTACTTCCTGAGAACTTTGTAACTGTACTCCCCAGCAGCAGTGAGAGAGCTGTTTGAGGGAGTAAAACTTACTTTTTCTTGAAAAAAAGAGGATTACTTGAACTTTCTCTGGTGGGAGCAGAGACTCTGAGTTCACTACTGCAGTATTTTTGAGGGACACGGATTAAGCCTAATTCACTGGCATGCTTACTAACACTGGATTCTCCTCAATTTTGAATTAACTTTGTATTTATATAATGGGTTGTTTTTGAAAAGTTGGGAGGATAGGCAGGGATTTTAGGTAGAGTTTTAGCTTAGATTAGTGTATGCTTGTTGGTATGGGTGAGTAGGTATATTTTTGTATTAGAACCAAGGTGATTGTGGGTTGTGATTGTAGTAGGGTTAGTGTTAGTTTAATGGGAGATCTGAACTAGGTGTGGACTCCCTATTGGGTGGGAGATCTTTCAAGGTGACAGTTGTTGGGTGGTGATTTTTGTGTGATCAGTGGGAATGTGTGTGGGTCCGGGGCCCTCAGGTTTAGTTACTCCCCATCCCAGCTGCTAGACCTCCACCCCTGTGATGACCCCCCCCATTAGCCATGACATATAGGTGCTGCAGGGAGGTGGGAATTGTAAGGAAGCAGGATGGTAGGTGGAGAAAGGTGGGGAGTTCTAATGGAGGAGCACTTTTAAGGTGGTGAGGACCTGGCGGCGCACTGGGGTGAAATGGGACCTTAGGAGAGGCCACACATGTTTGGTTTCAATATCCAGGTTCCTACTAGAACAAGTGGGCAGGTAGGTCAGCAGCCGACACTTGTTCCCTTTGGGCACCATTGTGCAAAGTGAGTTTGATGAGGAATAATTCTGCATTTATATCAGACTTGGTTTCTAACACTGATCTAGCTTGCATCATGGAGACCTGGCTGGGTGATGACACAGGGCCAGTTGTGGAGGCACTGATCCCGGTTGGATTCTCCATAGTTCTCTGCCCATGGAGGGATCACAGGTGGTGGTGGGGGGGGGGGTAGCCATCTGTTTTAGATCCAGTTAGAATTTTACTGTGCACCCAGTGGGAGTTACTTCGTTGTTTGAATGCATGGCTGCGCATGGGGGTCCAGGTGCAGGTTGCAGGATCCTTCACATATACCGGTCTCTGAGGCACAAGAGGGAATTCCTGCAGTAAATTGCAGACTTTTATTGCCAAGAGGATGCTGCAGTCCCCCAGATGGTTGGTTCTATGTAACTTCAGTGCCTGGGTCGATGACGAACTCTCACAATTTGGACAAAATATCCTTCAGATGATGGGGTCACTGGGCCTTACACAAGTGGTTACTACTTTGACCCATCAATACGGTCATGCCTTGGACTTCATATTTTCACTGGGGTTTGGATGAACAACCTCAAGATTGTGTCAGTCTGTTAGTTGGATCACTACACAGTGATGTTCGCATTTAGGCCCCCTCCTTGTTGTCCACTCCCTAAGGAGATGATCCATTGCCACCCTTTAAAGGTGCTGTCCTCTGCAGGGCTCCAGGTGGTGATGGACCTCTCATGCATGATGGCTCCTTGTGGGGAAGGATTGGAAGAGGTGGTGACAGCCATTGCTTTGGTCCATGATACTGTTGCACCAGTTCATATACGAAACATAGAAACATAGACTTTGACGGCAGATAAGGACCGCTTGGCCCACCTAGTCTGCCCATTTCCCTACCTACAGGATACGCCGCAGATCCTAGTTAACCAACAGCCTATTTCTTCCTACCCCCCACAAGAACTGCCTTATGTCCCATGCATTCTTGAATTCTCCCACAGTTTTAGACCCCACAACCTCCTCAGGAAGGCTGTTCCATGCATCCACTACCCTCTCTGTGAAAAAATACTTCCTCACATTGCCCCAGAACTGCCCCCCTTGTTTCTTGCACTTCTTGCTTAGAATCCCAATGGTTTGACAGGGAGCTTAGAAACATATAAACATACCAGCCCGGTGGTGCTGCGGGTTGAGGTGCTGGATGCCACACCTCACACCATGCCAGCGACCCGAGTTTGGAAGTGAGCTCAGGCCACAGGGGATCGGCAGGGGAGAGAGGGAGAGGACTGAGCATCCAATGATAGCTCTCCTCTCCTGGGGTGGGTGGGCATCTCATCCCACTCTTGGCTGTCCCCTGGTGGAGGATGGGGAGCAGCACCAGATCACAGGAGACTAGTAGCATGACATCATGATGTGCACGCGCCTCCACGTGAGTGTATTCACAGCTGCGAGAGGGCAGGGACAAAGAAAAGTGAGAAAAATGGCTGCCAACTCCATGATGTTCCTGCCAGCATAGCGGTATGCCCCCCCCTTGGATTGCCCGTAATTGCCAAGTAATCAGGGCTCGGGGTCTGGAAGGGGGGTGACTGCCGGGACCGGGGGGGCCAGATATCATCAGCAGGCCAGGAGAATAAATTCAATAACAAAAAAAAAAGAAACATAGAAACAAAGAATTTGATGACAGATAAGGATTGCTTGGCCCACCTAGTCTGCCCATTTTCCCTACCTACTGAAGTATCGCAGACCATACTTTATCTCCAGCTTTACACCCCCTTTCCTAACCACTAATGTTCCCTTATGCCTATCCCATGATTTCTTGAATTCTGTTACAGTTTTGGCCCCCACCACCACTGGGACGCTGTTCCATGCATCCACCACCCTTTCTGTGAAGAAATGCTTTCTCACATTTCCCTTGAGTCTATCCCCCTCCAGCTTCATAGCATGACCCCTTGTTCTTGAACATCTTTTTTTCTGAAAAATGCTTTCATCTTGTACCTTATTTCTACCTGAGTTATTTAAAGGTCCGTATAATTCCCCCCCCCCACTCCTTTTCTTCAGGGTGTAAATATTGAGGTCCTTTAATCTCTCCTCATGGGGCTTTTGGTGCAGACCCTACACTATTTTAGCTGCCCTTCTCTGGACCGCCTCTACTCTGTCTGTGTCCTTCCATAGATGTGGTCTCCAGAACTGGACACAGTATTCTAGATGAGGTGTCACCAATGATTTGTACAGCAGAATCACCACCTCCTTTTTATCTGCTGGTGATACCCCTCCCTATGCACCCTAGCATCCCACTGGCTCTCCTAACTGCCTTGTCACACTGTTTGGTCACCTTTAGGTCATCAGATATGAATACTCCCAGGTCTGTTTCCTCTTCAGTGGTCATCAGTACCACTCCCTCCATCCTGTACTCTGACCCTGGGTTTCTGTGCCTCAAGTGCATTACTGCATTTCTTCACATTAAAACTTAGTTGCCACACACTTGACCATTGCTCAAGCTTTCTTAGATCCCTCTTCATTTTTTCCACACACATCTCCAGAGTGTCTACCCTGTTGCAGATCATCTACAAAAAGCATACCTTTCCTTTTAATCCCACTGCAATATTGTTAATAAAGGCATTAAAGAGGACCGGCCCCAGTACTGATCCTTGTGGCACCTTGCTGGTCACTCTTCCTTCCTCAGAGTGAACTCCATTTACTACCATCCTCTGTCACCTATCCCCAACCAATTTCTTACCCCATTTACCACCTTAGGACCCACTCCCAGGCTGCCGAGCTTGTTTACAAGTCTTATATGTAGAACGGTGTCGAAGGCCTTACTGAAAACTAGGTAGGCCACATCCACCGCTCCACCCTAATCTAATTTCCTGGTCTCCCAGTCAAAGAAATCTATCAGATTTGTTTGACATCACCTCTGCCCAGTGAATCCAAGCTGCCTCAGATCATGTAAGCCACTGGCTTCTAGATATTCCACAATCCTTTCCTTCAGCAGTGATTCCATTAATTTCCCCACCACAGAAGTCAGGCAGTCTGGCCTGTAGTTGCCAGCCTTTCTCTGCTACCACTTTTGTGAAATGGGACTACACCTACCCCCTCCAGTCCTCTTGAATCAATCCTGTCTCCAGTGAGTGGTTGAACAGGACTGTCAGTGGCGCAGACAGCACCTCTTCAAGCTCCTTCAATATCCTTGGATATACCCTGTCTGACCATTGCCATGTCCACTTCCAGATATGCAAGTTCCTTCAGGACTCTCTCCTCTGTAAATGGACTGGTGTCCACCTCCCTTCCTTTGATGCTCCTGTCACTTATCTGTGGTCCCCCACCTTACCCTTCTTCTGTGAATACGGAACTGGTCCATCTCCACACACTCTCCCCCTTTCTTCCTTAGTCTTACCACCTTAGCACCTCCCTTGGTCTTTCTCCTTCTGCTTATGTACCTGAAAAATGTCTTGTCCCCTTTCTTTGCTGCCTAGTTATTTTCTTCTCTGTTTGTGTCTTTGTGCTCCTGACTGCTTTCCCTGCATCCCTCTGCTTCTTTTGTTACACTTACCTATCCTCCTCCCTAGGTGTATCCTTATGCCTCCTGAATGCTAATTGTTTTGCTTTTACCTTCCTGACCACCTCTTTTGAGGACCATAGCAATCACTTTTTCCTCTTGCTTTTGCTTACTTGCCTAATGCAGACATTTGTTGCCTTCATTATTACCCCATTTAGATTCACCCACTGTTCCTCCACTCCACCCAAGTCCTCCCCCCTGCCAGGTTATCCCTAAGGCATTCCCCCATCACTGTAAAGTCAGTCCTCCTGAAGTCCAGAACCCTTGCCTTTTTGTGGTTCGACTCTGCCACAGTACTTATATCAAATCACACCATACGGTGATCATGGGTCTCCAGGTGGCCACCTAACATGATGTCTGCAACACTGTTCCTGTTGGTGAGTATAAGGTCCAATATTGCTTCCTGAGGAATGGTCTGTCTTACTAGTAGCCTGAGGAACACCCCCTGCAGGGAGTCCAGAATGTTCCTGCTCCTAGCTGAAACTGCAGCTAGTATGCTCCAATCTACATTTGGCAGAATGAAGTCACCCACCAACAGCACCTCCCCCTTAGTCACCGTTTTTTGGATGGCTTCCACCAGAACCATGTCCATCTCTTCCTCCTGTGCTGGAGGTCTGTAGCTCATGCCAGTGTGAATAGCGACTTTATTTCCCATCTCTAGGGTGACCCACAGAGCCTCTGCTCCTCTGTGCATTCCCTGTATTTCATTTGCTTTTATGCTACAGTATCTCTCATGTAAGGAGACACTTCTCCCTCTTCTTACCCATCCTGTCTTTCCTGAACAGACTATAGCCTGGTATGGCTATATCCCAGTCTTGGTTCTCATTGCACCATTACTCGGTAATAGCGACAATGAGCAGGGAATTAATTTATTTATTTATTTATTGAAGAGTTTCACCATGGAATTAAAGAGATGAAGACCATGGGTCAGAGTTTGAAGTGTTGTTAGCTGAAATCCGGGGGTGACAAGGACAGACTGGCTCTGAGAAATCGCTACAGGGAGTATCAGTGGGAAATCTCCTATAAGAAGGCAACGTTTCTGTCCAGAGAGAGTGCAGCAGGGAGAAACAGACTGACTCAGCTTTTACATATGTAGATAGGTTGTTACAAACCATATGGAAAAGATCAATATTTTTTTAATATCTGAAATATATTCTTGAATCCCAAAATATGTTTCCAACATATGTTAGATACATTCATACTTTTCAGGTATATTTTGAGATATATTCTAGATATTTTAGAAAATGATCCAAGATGTACTATATTTGGGAAAAGCTTTGATATATATATATATATATATATATATATATATATATATATATATATATATATATATTTTAAATATAATTTTTATATACTGTTTCAAAATTCTGATTTTGTTCTTTCAATTTTATGTCCTTGAATAAAATCAAAAATGCTTATTTGTGCTTACACATTCTTGCAGGAATCTATTCAACATATATATTCTGTTACTTATACCTTTTAATTTTTTATTTCCCTTGTAAGGTGCTAAATATAAAAAATAAACAAAAGTATACTCATAACATAGTTTTAAATTATACCCATATGGAAAAGAGCTATACTATATTTTGTTACTATTAAACTATCTCTAAAGATGCCTAACTATATCACATAGTTCAGTTATCTGTGTATTTTTTTAGTTATATTTTAGATATTTGCAGAATTCAATGAGATATGTCTCATACTTGGCATTGATGTACTAAATGTATATGTATTGTTATATTGTCAAAGAAAATATTTTGTTGCACGTTTGTACTTTTTAATGTTTTTATGGACTCTAATGAAAAACTATTATAGTTTTATGCAACTGTAATTTTACTCAGAGATTTCTACTACAAGTGTATTTTAGCAAACATATATTTTCAATATATTAGAGATGTATTTTCAGAGATATATTTCATATATGTTAAAATGAGTTTGGCCTGATACACATCTGGAAAGTATCTGTAATACATGTATTATTTATCCTTATACTGATAATACATTTAAAATATATGTTTATATAAGAAATGTATGTGTTTTATAGTTTATAAATATGAATGGAATATATATTACATATACCTTTATAATATACTGCATATAGACAACATTCTTTAAATATATATTGAATGCACTATTTCTACATATCTTCTTATAGTAAAATATGTATACAAGCAAAGAAGGCAGCTCCAAGATGTAGTGGTGCTCACATTGTAAATGCATTTATTTATTTATTTATTTGCTTTTGTTAACCGGGTAGGTCACACTAGACAACCAAGTGCCTATTTTCAGGTGAGACCCGGAAGGGTTACAAAACAGTTTACAGAGAGCTTACATACAATCATAAGTGAGGTTTACATCGAGAAGCGGGATAAGCATACACAGGGGAGGGAGAAATGAGTGCAACAAACAGTAAGTTATGAGCTAAGGTTTACAACAGTATACTTGACAGCTTGAACAGGGCTGTCATGGAAAACTAACACATGGAGACAATACAGTGCAGGAGAACCTGTAGTGCATAACAACAGAGATACAGTTCCCCACAGGGGGAGTACACCGGGGAAACAAAGTTTGGATATAACACATTGCAGGTCGGTGCATGGGGGGGGACTGACCTTACGTCAGACAGTAGAACTAAACCAAGTACAAGTGCCAACAGGGGGGGAGGGGACCATACCACCCGAGGGTAGAGCAGGCTCAGGTGAGGCATGTAGCAATTTCAGGGCCCGCGCCAGGGGTTAGAAAACATTAAGTAGTACCCCAAGGGAGGGAGGGCCTGTCATAACATGTCAAAGCGTGAATTAGACCGAGAAGCATAAACAAGTGGAGAGACCCCTCAGGTAACACCATAGGGAGGATTTCATTCACGGTAAAGGTTAGGCATAAGCACACACACACACACACACACACATATGCACACACACACACACACTCTCTCAATCAGCATCTCCAGAAGACAGTTTTTAGATTTTCCTAAACAAAGTTTATTTGTACAAAAAATAAAATGTTGTAAAACAATTTAGCCAAAAGTAACAATAGTAAAAACAGATATTAACTTTCAGAGGGGGGCACTTTTGATAAGGGCAAGGTAATTATGCATGTGATAATGGGAATATTAGGAAAGTATGAGATCTATGCAGAAGTGGAGTACAAATATGTACAGTTTCATAAGTATGTGCTCAGAGTGCAGGTAAATGTGATATGCAGGTTTGTTTTAGAAATAGGTAAAAATAGCAATACATACAATTAATAGAAAGATAGATAATTATATAGACATATAGACAGAAAGCAAGAGACACAGACAGACAGGCAGAATAGGAATGGTAGTAAAGTATTGAAGTAACTTTGGGTCATTGGCCATAACGCTCATGCCATTTCACCTCACCCTACCCTGCAGACACATCCAAGAGTCGAGGTGTGCCTTTGGGTTTTCAAACTTTACACTCACCCCATTCCATACAGAAATATGCTGAAATGTGTACAGTATAAGAGAATGGAGTTAAGTTTGGGGCTGAAGAGTCAAAGGCACACCTCGATGCCTGCCACTGGCTGCAGGGTTGGGGGGGTGGAAAGGCATACCTCTCAACCTCCTGCCTTATAAATCAGAGACAAGACTTAACAAAATCAGGGACAAAGGACTAAAATCAGGGACACTTCTTCAAAACTGGAGCTATCCACTCAGGAAGCTGGTAGAATAAAGAGCTTGGTGTAAGATACATTATCTAAGGAAGAACAAGTCTGTAACTTTAATGTGTGACATTATTTTGTGCTTATAACCCCCACAGTTTGGTCATGAAAAGACAATTTTTAGGAGGGACAGAGTAAAATTTTGAGTCAAAATCAGGGATGTCCCTGAAAGTCAGGGACTGTTGAGAGGTATGTGGAAAGGCATGAGCATTACTGTTGACAATCCCAAGTCACACCCTGATGCCTGTCAGTCCCTACAGTGCAGGGTGTTATGGTCAGAAACCCTAATGCCCTAGGTGTTTCTTGGTATTTTCACTCCAAGTTTTCAGCATGGGCTTTTTGTGACCCCACCACATGAACAGTGACACTATCAGTCCATCAGCTGAAAGGAGATTTTGCACAGTGACTGTTCCATTTGGCACCACAGGTGCAAAAACACATTGTGAACAGGATGTAAAAAATGACAGCTATACATTTCTTGCTTCAGTAACTTCTCAGCACATCTGTTGCATGACCTGCTTATTGACATTTTATAGCTGCTATGCAATGTACTGCTGCTATGGCTGTATGTCTGAGAGGGACCTGGGGGTGGTGGTGGATGTCAAGATGAACAAATCAGAGACTTGTGGGAGGGCAGCGGCCAAGGCCATGATGCTGGGATGCATCACAATGGGGATCACTCTAGAAGGAGGGAAGTGATACTCCCTCTGTATAACTGCTTGGTGAGGCCACACCTCTAGTACTGCATGCAGTTTTGGAGGCCACACTTAGAGAGGGACATTGAACTCCTGGAGAGGGTCCAGAGAAAGGCAACCAAAATTATCTGGGGCTTGGGGTAAAGGATCTAATGGGAGAGACTCGAAAAGCTAAATATTTACATGTTGGAAGAGAGAAGGGACAGGGGGGACATGATAGAGGTCTTCAAGTACATGAGGGGGGTAAACAGGGTGGTGAAGTCATGGTGCTTCAAAGGAAGGAGGGGCAACTAGAGTGCATGGGTGGAAACTGGAGAGGGATACTCAGGGGAGAAAGGAGGAGGTGCTACTTCAGTGAGAGGGTGGCAGAACCATGGAATGCATTGCCTGGGGGACTGGTGGAGGCAGAGACTGTGGAGGGGTTCAAGAGGGGGTGGGACAGGTACAGGGGAGGGGTTGTGGAAGAAGAGTCCAATGAAGTGGGAATACTCTGGACTGGGAAGGGAGAAGCTCGAGAGGTTGGGGGGGCAACAAAGTCCACTCCCAGGGGGAGGACTGACCAAATGAGCAGACAAGAAAGCCCACTAGGCCTATTCTACTGGTATTTTTGTATGTTGGTATGCTTACTGCACCAACATCATGAACCATAAAACAGATGATTGCCATAACTAGGGAGATAGTATAGTACAGTGGTTTATGGCTCCTAATTGCAAATCTGGAGATCTGGGTTTGAATCCCACAGCCCCCACAAAAAAATGGCAATTTTCTTACACAGTAAAGCAGCACAAACTGCTCATAGAATGCTGATACCTACATTTAATGCTTAACAAATACTTGAAATCTAACTGAGTGGGGTTTCTGTAAGAAATCAGCTATAGTTTTTATTAATTATAGCATTGATGATCTGGGCAGTTTCTGTGCTTTTATGGTTGTGTATAGTTTGATAAAATTAAAAGTTTTAAAATTGAAACACTCCTGCTAGCTAGACCCGATACACATAGAAAACAAAAATAGTGAATTATAGCTATTTAGTAGCTGTTGTCTTACAGAAACCCCAGTTAGATAGCTCTCCCATCAACTAGGAAGGGAGAAGCCCAAGATGGTGGTGGGGTAGCAAGGTCAGCTCCCAGGGTGGGGACTGACCAAACAAGCAGACACAAAAGCCTGCTAGGCCTATTCTGCTGGCATTTTTGTATGTTAGTATGTTGGTATGCTTACTACACCAACATCATGAACCATAAAACAGATGACTGCCATAACTAGGGAGGCAGTATAGCACAGTGGTTTAAGGCTCTTCACTGCAAATCTAGAGATCTAAGTTTGGATCCCACAGCCCCCACAAAAAAAAAAAGAAAATCCTGTCACAGAGGAAAATTAGCATTAACTGCTAATAGAATGCTGATACCTACATTTACAGTTTAGCAAATACTTGAAATCTAACTGAGTGTGGTTTCTGTAAGAAAACAGCTGAAGTCTTTATTAATTATAGCATTGATGACCTGGGCAGTTTCTGTGCTTTTATGGTTGTGTATAGTTTAAAACAATTAAAACTTTTAAAATTAAAACACTCCTGCTAGCTAGACCTGATGCACATAGAAAACAAAAATAGTGTATTAGAGCTATTTAGTACAGTAGCTGTTGACTTACAGAAACCCCAGTTAGTTAGCTCTCAGGTATCTGCTAAACTTAACTGTTGATGTGTCTGTGACCAGCAAAGCTACACTTAAAATCTCACAAATAAATAAATAAAATATCAGAACAGCATTTAGTTTAGTAGTATCTTCTTTCTTTTCAGGTGCCCATACACTAGGTATATATATTTATATCTTTTAACTTCAGAGCACTAAATCTATTCAAATGCAAAAAAACACATGACTTTATTCTCTTCACACATTACTGTTAAACTTTAGATCCTAGAATGGCCAAGGAACAATTTAGACTTCATTCTTGCATGCCACTGTCACGCCCACTTCTCATGCAAACATTCATTTCTATGCTATGCACTCTTATTTCAGTGATACATAAATCTTATAGAACTGCTAAAAAACAAATTTATCATGACTGGATTTCTGTAAGAAAACAGCTGCTAAATAGCTCTAATTCATTATTTGTGTTTTTGGCGTGTGTCAGGTCTAGCTAGCAGTAGTGTTTTCATTTTAAAATGGTATTTCAATAAACTACTCACAACAATAAAAAGCACAGAAATTGTCCCAAATCATCAATGCTGTAAATAGTAAAGACTGTAGCTGTTTTCTTACAGAACACCTACTCAGCTTTCAAGTATTTGCTAAACTGTAAATGTAGGTACCATCATTCTACTAAAAGGAACTGGGAGTTAGGGCTGATTTTGCTCTGTCACATGCTTTTCATTTATTTATTTATTTTTTGTTTGTTTTTTTGTTACAAATGTGGAGTATCTTTTTAATAAAGTATAAAATATGTATGTGTGAGTTATTTCATTTGGAGAATATTTGTTTCATTATTTGAAAAAGTGTGATACACTAAATGTGTAGTGCAGTGAACCATTGTAATATGGAATCAAATGTGTAGCTGAAATAACTGTGTGACTATTGCCATTTATGCTCACTGGATAAGAGCAGTTACATAGCTCTGCTGTTGTGAAATCATTTTAAAGCAGTGCACATGTTAAATCCTACTGCCACATTCAAAACACCATCACCTACCTACTTGCTACATATAAACTCAACTATATTAAAAAAATAAGTCTAGCCACTTTTTTTTTTTACCAGGAGAGACACACTAAGCTGAAAGCTTGTTTACAGGTACGACCTGGGAGCACAAGTAAGTTAAGTGATTTGTTCAGGGTCACACAGTATGCAAGTGGGGGCTGTGGGATTCAAACCCAGGTCTCCAGGTTTGTAGCTCAGAGCCTTAAACCACTGTGTTATACTGCCTCCTTAACCTACCTGCCTCCTTAACCATTATTCATTCCCCAGTCCCATTTACAACACGGTTACATGTATATATAACACATACTTCTCAAACTTGAAAGAAAAAATATACTTTATCATCAAAGTCTGTTTACCAAGTACAGTTCCCATGATTAAAATAATTTGAATCCCTCCCCCCAAAAATGTGCCCTGACATGAAACTGCATGTTTAACTGTAAAGAAATTAAACATTTTATTTATAAATGCATTACTAACACTTATACTTCATGATTAAACAATTTAAACCCCTCCCCAAAAATGTGCCCTGACAAACTGCATTCTGGGAAGATTGCCTGGGACAAGATGCAATAAAAAAAACTGAATAACAGGTTTCATAGAGTAAATGTTGACATCCTGTTTCTAGTGTCCATGATAAAATAAAAAATACAGTTAAGATTTTTTTAATGTCAGCTCTGCTCAGAATAGCTTTCAAAATCACCAATTGTTTTCTTGTTCAATGTTTTCTAATACATCTCAAACTAAAAAGAAAAGACACACTTTATCATTAGTCTGTGTTCACCAAGTACTGAGCCCATGATTAAAATAATTTGAACCCCCTCCTCCAAAAAATGTGCCCTGACATGAAACTGCATGTTTAACTGTAAAGACAATTAAAAAATGTATTTCTAAATGCATTACTAACACCAATGCTTTCAAAGTTTTGAAACTACTAAAGACAAATTATATATAAACTATAAATATGTAAAATGTTTAAGAAAAACATGTGGCTCTTACTGTAAATTGGAATGTGCGTCTAGGTCTCCTTCTGAGGCTCCAGGTGGCTCTGATAATCATTTGTTCCAAAGGATTTTTAAGTCAATTTGAAGGCATTAAATAACTTCTGTTCTCCTAGTCCTTAATAAAGGCATTAAGTATCTTCTGTTCTCCACTGCACAGACTTTTTCTGTTGGTTGATACAGGTCCCAAACTAGTGTGTCATGTTACAGCATCATAGAACCATCTCATGCCCCTCCCACATGAATCAGAAAAAATGTTTGGGGTGGATCTTTAGGAGCTTTTCAGGTGAAGGCGGGGATGGATCTGACCCTCCCAAAAAAAACTAATGCTGCCTCCCACTACTCAGGTTCCAGTTCTTGTACCACTCATTTAAGAAAGAAAATAGTACCCTGCAACCATTGACTAACATGAACGCAAATTTATTTGAGGGTGGAAAACATTACTTGGAGGAGGGTAAGGTGGAAGAGACTATTTACACCTTCAGTCAGTTCCACAGACAGAAAACATGACATCACTCCTTCTGTACATGCAAAAAGCCTGCAGGCTCTGCCTACTGTAGCCATAAAAACAGAACTCCTGTAGCTGAGGCAGAAAATTCCTACATACGCTGATTGCCATCTATAAAATGGCTTTGACTTTAGGTCATGTTCCATCAGATGTAAGACAACAGTAGGTGACACTTATTAACTCACATACAGTTCGTGTTTGCATTAACTAAACTATTAGGCATGAGAAGTACAAGACTTTATTTAAGTGACTGCTATGTATAAGAAGGGCTGGCTCAGAATATTGACCAACCATAACAGTACATCTTAACTAAACAGAAAGTTAAAACCCAGATAGGTACTTGGTGCAAATGTGTCAGCTTGGCAAAATAGGAAGCAGAAACTGTATTTTGATTTTCATTTACAGACAAAACTAATTGATGGTGTTTAGACAGAGCTTCCAGAACATTGTGCAATACACATGAAAATTTGTGAAGCAAGTTAGGGATGCAGTGCCAATGCTTTGCACCTTTAAGGTTAACTCATACCCTGAATGGCAGAGTGTTATTAGAAGCTTATTGAAGTACTACAGGTTCAACATTGCCAGACTAGTGATGGCTCTATATGATAGCTACTAAGCCATTTTGCCCCTAAAAATATATATTTTTTAAAGAGTTAGTGGTACCAAAACAGGAAAACAGGAGACCAATACAGACTATAAGAAGCAGTCAGTTATAACTTTTTATTTCTGACATATTTATCTTTTTCCCATTGTTCATTAGTTCAATGTTTTGGTGAATAGAGTAGTGCTTGTGTATACTTATGAAGTGTGAACTTTGGCCTTTCTCTGATCTCACCCTTGGTAGGTAAACTGGGTAGCAAGTAGGGAATAGAAGGCCCAAAAAGATTGCCTCATCCAATTCATGGAAAGTATGACCAGTAGCATGCAGTAGAGGAAAAACACCCAGGTGGAGGAAACCTCTGAGGACTCATGGCTACTTACCTGCCCATCCTCAGGGCAAAATAAGAGGAGATGATCCTAGATGTCTGGGACTAAATCCAACTTCTAGTGTAAGGTGTAATGTTCATAGTGATGAAGTTCCATCTTCCAGATCTGTTGAATGATGAGTTCAAAAAGGTCGATTCTTGAGGTTGAAGAGGTTGATCTAATTGGAAGGAATGTCCACATCCTGAATGTGGATTACATCCAGCTATTAAAAGAGGTTGAACAAGGTCCAGGACTTGTTTGTGATATTTGTAGACATTTGACAAAGATATGAAGTCAATGAGAGCTTGAGGAGCATGAGTTGGTTTGAATAGGCTGCCAGACTCAGAACTACGGGATGTATGATGGGTTATGAAATCCTATGGGTAATCTGTCAAACTCTGAAGAAGATGAGAGCAGGATACAATGCTTAGCTCCT
Organism: Neoceratodus forsteri; assembly: GCA_016271365.2. Classification (NCBI taxonomy): domain Eukaryota; kingdom Metazoa; phylum Chordata; order Ceratodontiformes; family Ceratodontidae; genus Neoceratodus; species Neoceratodus forsteri. Next base: position 454,662,542 of record CM057451.1, on the reverse strand, counting down.
TTGTAGACTGGCAAATGTTTCAGATGTTTGCAAGGTTCTCAGAAGTGCTTGTTCTCAGTGCTGTTTAGGAGGAAAATGCAGGAATCGAATGAAAGCTAAACAATGAGGTAATGGAAGCATTGACATTTGTAATAGGGTCTAATGGCTTTGAGCTGAGTAAATTCACAGTGTTTTGCCATGTAGACAATTATAAGGAGACAATCAGGGATCTGAAGGGAGTGAAGCATTGGGTACAATAGATTCGAAGTTTGGAGGTGAGTTTGAGCTGGTATGATGAAGTTTGAATGAGTCATATTCAGCAAGGATTGCTAGTGTGAGATGGTAGATACAGTTGTTGCTGAAGCATAAATGCTTGGTGGCAGAAGCTTGAGTAACCTTTGTGGCATTGACTTCTTGGTGGGTCCAACAGAAGTATGCTGTGGCATGCCAGGAAGAGGGGTCTTTGACTGGCCCTACTAACTGATAAGACAATAAAGGATTGATATCAATAGTACAATGTGACAGGTGTGTTGACAGCTTAGTCCAATACAGGACTGTTGTAAAGTGTAACTGAGACAGGGAGACAGTAGGTCAATTGCGCATGCACAGGATGACGCATCAAATGAAGGCTCAGTCTTAGTGGTGATATTTGCTGAGGGGAGTATGAAGAGGATATCCTGTCAGATGAGATAAGTGACCAGTAGATAGGTGGTTAGCATGATTAGAGTGTCGTGACCAAGAGGTTTAGATAACTTCATGAAGTCTATGATGTCCAGGAGTCAGGGAGCAATGATTTGAGAAAGCGTAGATTTGGCAGGCAGCTATACATTTGAGATCTGTCTGTACATGTTTTGAGATACTGAAAGGAAGAGGGGTCTTAAGAGCATCCACTGGCTATTCTGAGATTTACAACATAGAAACATAGAATTTGACGGCAGATAAGGACCGCTTGGCCCACCCAGTCTGCCCATTTCCCATTTACAAGCTGGGTAATGTGGTCGATCTCAGTCAGCACTGGAGAGAACAGACTATGAGTGGAAGGTGTGATGAATAATGACATCACCACAATGTGGTATACTGCAGTTCCCGTTATCTTTGAGGGGTATGGTCTTCTGGAAATAGGGTATCACTGAAGGGAATACGTTTACAATTCCAGTGTAAACTAATGGGCAAGAATAGGAGACTTGACTGGAGCTCAGGTCCTGTGGAAGATACAGGGAGGTAGTGAGATGCATTCTGTTTGAGTTAAATGGAATAATAGGAAATAATCCTGCAGAACTAATGGAGATGAGGGTCAGGATTCACAAAGACAGGAAAAAATCCTGCAGCTGTGCAAAAGAGGCCTGCTGCACTGCAGAAACGCATGTGCGGGATATTCTGAAATAAAAAGGCGCATGTGCGGAATTCTGTAAAAAACAGCAGCTATGGAATTCCACGTGTGGGAAATGCACACGTGCGGATCCACAGCTGCGGAAGCTATTAAAAAGTCCCTTAGGAAAAACACAAAATAAATCTCATTAAGAGGAGCAGGAGGAGACAGTGCTAGGAAGATACTGGCAAGCATGAAGCCAAACCAGCACCCCCAGAGAGGCCAGCAGCATGCCACACAGGTGGGAGAAGATCATCAGCAGCAGCATGTGTACCAGCAGCAATATGTGCAACAGCAGAGACCAACCCTGCATGTCCCTGCACAACAGCAGCACATGGTACAGTACCCAGGAATGGGTAATATAGGACAGCCCACAGCACACATAGGGCAGCAGCAGCAGTACAGGCATGCAGACCACCCACAAACAGGTGCATACGCCATGCAAGCCACACTGCAGCCACAATACCAACAGCAACACATCCCACAACAAGATGTGCTGACACAGCAGTCAGCCTATGCACAACAGGCGGCACTGTATGCACAGCAGGGGCCACAACAGCAGTACCTGACCCAGTTGCCACATCAGCCACAGCAGCCCCTGCAAAGACAACATGAGCAACACAACATGCAGCCACACCAGGCTGCACAACAGCAGCAGGTCCAGCAGCGAGGCCCAACCAGCAGTTAGGAAGAAACAAAAGCAGTGAAGGGTAAAGTAAGCAGAAGCATACGGGCAGCAAACTGAACAAAATGAGAGGAGGAGGTGCTGGTACATGAAGTGGATGCAAACTATGCAGCACTCTTTGGCAGGTCCACATAAAAAGCTGCCAAGGCTGAACTCTGGGACATGATCTGCCAGAAGATGAACACATGGGGACTGCAAACAGGGATGTAAAGGCCCTAAAAAAAGAAGCATGATTGCATCTAAAGAAGGACCAAGGAGAAGCTTGCAAAAATAAGGCATGCAAACCAAGAAACAGGTAAGTGAACACATCTTCACTATATACATTCCAATGGTAATGCACCCATTGCTTCATCTGAACCACTGATGTGGGAACAGTTGTGAAATGTATGAACATCTGTCACATACACAATAGCAGGATACAGGTTGCAGAAATGGACAAGCTTGCAGAAATAAGGCATGCAAGCCAAGAAACAGGTGAGTGAACACATCCTCACTATATACATTCCAATGATAATGCACTCGTTGCTTCATCTGAACCACTGATGTGGGAACAGTTGTGAAATGTATGAACATCTGTCACATACACAATAGCAGGATACAGGTTGCAGAAATGGACAACACGGTCCACGCAGCCTGCTCATGTTCACATGCACCACCGCAAGGCAACATGCCACATGACCTGTATTGCAGATGCCCTGCCCAGAAAATAGTCACCCACATACCCCCCCACCCCTACATACATAAACACCTATAAAGCATATGCTGCAGCATGTCAGCGGGATGTTGGAAAATGGCCCCAAAACCATGTAATTGCATCAAAGTGTGCTAACAGTACCCATGATCCAAACATAATGATCCCACCCCCCAGTATGGCTCTTGAACCTGTGCAGAGTAACCCCTGACATATGCAGGATACCTGCACCTTGCATATGTACTGAAGAGACAGAAGCAACACCATATGCTGTGCTGCTGCACCACCCTCACAGTTAGCATGACCATGAACTGTCTGCAACAGAAAATCCACCCCCTGTGGTAAGAGCAAAAAAAAGTCATGTGTGCCAAGATGCATACCGGACAGGCCACACATCACAACCCAGAACATGTTCTCATGCCACCATGATCATGAAATGCAAGTAATGTGCTGGTCTGTACATGCTGCCCAGAAATGGGAACAACAGACCAGCCACACATGCACAACAAAATAGCCATAGAATGCAGTGCAGAACACATCATTAGAATCCCAACAATATGAAAGGCATGTGACTTGGGGCCACACAAAGCTACACTGTGCACAACACAAGCAGCAGTCAACAGCAGGTATACACCACATGGCTATGTAAACCATGTGAGAGTCAGACATGGCCACAAACATGCAGACATGACATTACTAGGTGCATGTGTGTATCTCAACAATGCTACTGTACTAGACACCTGTTGCAGCATGTCCATTATGAGCTGGTAATGTGTGACAGCCACACAACATAGATGATGGACAGCAGCAACAATAGCACAAACAAGGCAGTACAGAGAATTGTCAATGTCCTGTAGAATGCAGAAAGAAAGGTTAACGATACATGTACAATACATCTGTGTGCTTTTGGAAAATCTACATAAATGTATGATGCACTGAGTATATCCTGATAAAGTACAGTTACGTAAGAACTTAGGACCCAAAGGAAAAATTTCTAGCTAGCGGTCCCCCACGCCTGCCTTCCAGTTCTTTCCTGCCAAAGGCCAAAAGGCAATACAAAAGAGAAGTGGATATTTCCCCTCCTGGAAAAGGAGCTGAAAAAGCTTAGGGGGATGGAGGGCGGGAAGGTATTACCTACTGCAAGAGCCTCTCTCGAAGATCTACTGTTACGGTAAGTTCTTATGTAACTGTACTATCTTACTTCGAGAGGGCTCTTGCAGTAGTTAATTACATATAGGACTGAGTCCCAAGCAGTCTGGAATAAGGAGAAGAAAACTGGAAGAGGGAAAGCTACTCAGAAGTAGACCCTCCGGTTGTGAAGGCATTAGGAAAGGAGACCTTGCAAAACAGCCAGCCAGAAGCCTGGTCTACAGCGACAGGCAATGTCCAAACTGTAATGTTTCGTAAAGGTATGGACAGAAGTCCAAGTGGCGGCTGCACAAATGTCAGCCACTGACACATTCTTGAAACAAGCCGCAGAGGCAGCAACCCCTCTGGTGGAGTGGCCTCTAACTTGACCCAGCAGGGTCTTGTTTTACTTGTCATAACAGAAAGTGATATAATGAGCCAACCATTTCGATAGGCATTGCTTAGAAACAGCATTGCCTTCTCTTTTATGAGCAAAAGAGATGAACAGTTGATCAGTCTTTCTGAGATCCTTCGTCCTGTTGGTGTAGTATCTCAGAATTCGGTGAACATCCAAAGTATGCAGGAGGTACTCTCCATGATTAGAGTGCTGCTTAAAAAAAAGGCAGGCAACTCTATGGATTGATTCAGCATCGATTCTGCTACCACCTTAGGGAGAAACTTAGGGTTGGTACACAGAGCCACATTTTCCTTGTGAAAAATCAAATACGGGATTTTACACATCAGGGCCTGGAGCTAGGAAATCCGTCAAGCAGAAGTAATGGCCACTAGGAAGAGAGTCTTCCAAGAAAGGAACTTTAGGTCTGCTGAGGCTGCCGGCTCGAAAGGAGGCAGAGTAAGCTTCTCTAAAATGAAATTCAGATCCCAAGGAGGGGCAGAAACCTGGATAGGGGGTCGTAAGTGAAGGACCCCTGTCAAAAAGGTCTTAGAGACCTCCAGCTGAGCAAACGTTCTGTCTGCAAAGGGGGACATGATAGGCCAAAATAGCTGCCATGTGAACCTTTAAGGATGAATGGCTGAGATCCAGATCAAAGAGGTGTTGCAGGTAATCCAGAAGTCGGTTGACAGAGCACGAGAAAGGCTCGACATCATTGGAGGTGGCACAAATACAGAACCGCTTCCATTTCATGGCATAAGTAGATCTGGTTGAGGGTTTTCTGGCCTCCACCAGAATCTCAGCTACTTGGGGGGAAACCCCGAATCAGGCTTGAGCTACACCTGCAGGAGCCATGCGTGCAAATGAAGGGACTTGAGACCTGGATGGACCAGGGTCCCCTGATCCTGGGTCATCAAAAATAGCGACAGTGGAGCAGGAAGAGGAGGTTCCTGTGAGTACTGTTGCAGAAGAGAGAACCAAACTTGCCTGGGCCAGAAAGGAGTGATCAGAATCATTCAAGCTCCTTCAGAACCGAGTTTCTGCAAGACCCTCGTAATCAGTGCAATTGGGGTGAAGGTATAGATGAATCTGCCCTTCTAGTCTAGAGACAGAGTGTCTCTCAAAAAAATGCCTCACCCTGGAGTGAGCGAGCAGAAGACGGGAAGTTTTGTGTTTTGAGGGGATGCAAACAGGACTACCTGTGGAGTTCCCCGGCACAGGAAAATGTCGTATACGACCCCCTGATCCAGTTCCCATTCATGAGCTAGAGCAGATGACCGGCTGAGCCTGTCTGCCAGCGTGTTCTCAACCCCCAGGACGTGAGATGCCATGAGGTGAAGGTTGTGCTGCACTGCCCAATCCCAGACTCACATCGCCTCTCTGCAAAGGGGGTAGGAATGAGTTCCTCCCTGTTTGTTGATGTACAGACCACACACATATTGTTCATCTGTACAGCTAGGTGACCGGGAGACAGATACAGATGCAGAGTCTGAAGAGCAGTACTGCCCTTAGTTCAAGCACATTGATGTGAAGGGACTTCTTGAGCTTGGACCAGGAGTCCTGGGTCCTGTGAGGACTGAGATGGGCTCCCCAACCTTCGCCGGAGGTGTCCGTAATCAATGTCTGTGAGGGGGGAGGGAGACTGAAGGGAACTCCCCAGCAGAGGTGTTCCTGAACCATCCACCATTGCAAGTCCCAAGCCATGGGAGTGGAGACCAGGACAAGTTGATCTAGGTCATCCACTAACTGATCCCATTGAGACCAAAGCATCCACTGAGAGATTCTCATGTGTAGCCGAGTGTGAGGGACTGTCAGAATCGCAGCCACCATTAGCCCGAGGAGGCGAAGGACTGACCTGGCGCTGACCCGCCTGCAGCTGGACAACAGGCTGAACTGGGCCTGGAGAGTGGCCACCCTGTCCAGTGGCAGGAAGCCATGCCAGAGGTCATGTCCAGGATTGCCCCGATAAACTGGAGCCTCTGGGACGGGATCAGATGGGACTTGGCTTGGGTGATTCCCCACAGGATTGACATTTCCTGTTGTTCTCACACTTTTTTAAGAACAGTGTGAAATTTCAGTCCTGGGGAGAGGTCTGTTTTATACTATTGCTACTTTTGGCTTTAGTTTTACAAGTTTTTCTTTACTGTACAAATAAACTTTGTATTGGAAAATCCAAGAAATGCCTTCTGGAGCTCCTGGTCCAGTGTGCTTGTGTTCCTAAGTTCTACTGTGAGTAAAATAGGTATCATGTTTGCTTGCAAGATACAGTATGGGTAGAATATATGCAGAATATATATTTTTATATATGTCAAATATATTTTTGTAAATGCTTGCTGTGGTACTGTGTATGTATTTGCATAACTAATTTGCATATTTCAAAAGCACAGTTTATTAGCCAAAACCATGGTCATTTCTACTTGTAAATTTGTTTTGAATTGACAGCATTAGCTTACAGACCAGAAGAAAAGGTAAAATAGTAAAAAACAAGTACATGTAGGAACCCACCCTGACGTAAAAGGGAACCAAACAGGTGTGGTATAAATACCACTTTGAGCCTTTATAAATTCTGAGATCAAGAGATAAGTCATATGTGTAAATACAAATGCATAATCTTTAAATCTGTGATAATGGTGTATTATTAAATGATAACTCTACTATAAATATCTAAATGGTTACTAATAAGAAAAATTCAAAATGTGCAGTTAAAGATACGTTATATCAAGATTAATCTATTCCGTTTTTGCCTGGGTATTTAAATATATTTTTACAATGCATATATTTAAAAAATACCTTAGATATATGTCAACTACATAAAAAAGTATATCTACTAAATATTCAAGATATATAAGCAGATATATAAAATATATATCATGCACCTATAATAAATATATCATGGAAATATAGTTACGATATCTTAAATGTATCTGTCACATATATTCTGCAAATAAATCAGATATTTCAAAATTGGCCAATCTGAGATATTCTGCATGTACTTCAGACATATGTCAAATATGTATTTGAAATATACTTTTATAAATAATATCCAAAATATATTTCTTTTCCATATTGGATCCTGCCTGTCTACAGCCAGGAAGGGCATTTTCATCTACCTGGTGTGAAGAGTTCACTCAGTTCTTTTCTGACAGGGTATCATCAATCAGTTCTGGAATACCCCCCAAATGGGCTGTCATGGTCCAGAGATAGGGAGCAGGTTGTCAAGAGAAACACTCCTTCTGTTTGAGGTAAGTTTAGGCTGGTATTGGTGGAGGAGTTTTCTGAGGTGCTCTCTGAGCTGCAGCCCACTTATTGTGAACTGGACCCATGTCAAACACACCTCCTTCTGAGTAGTGTGGGATTTTTGGGTCCAGTGTTTGCTAAGATAGTCTGGTGCTCCCTTTAAGAGGGTTCCTTTCCAAAAACATTGAAGGATGCACGAGTGAGGCCTCTGCTGATAAAACTACCTTTGGACCTGGACCATGTGGCCAATTTTAGATCGGTCTCCTAACCTTCCTTTTTTAAGAAAGGTTATTGAGAAGGTAGTCACTCTGTAGCTCAAGGCACACCTCTTGGCCTTCAACATCTATAAGCCACTCCAGTCTGGATATAGATCTATGCATAGTATTGAGGCTGCATTGGTCAGGGTGCACAATAGCCTCCTCAAGGCTAGAGGCAGAGGGGAAACAGTCAGTACTCATTCTATGCAATCTCTTGTCAGCATTTGACACTGTGGTCCATGGGTTGTCATTGGATCACCTTAGGGAGTACAGTGGAATTATTGGTTTGAGTCCTTCTTCAATGACAGGATGCAGAGGGTGGTGATGGGGAATTTCTCCTCATGCCTAAAGCCCCTGCCCTATGAACCCCAGGTTCAGTCCTCACACCCATGTTGTTTTCAGTTTACATAATGCTCCTGTGCAACATCATCAGATGCTGTTGTGTGGGTTTTCACTGCTATGCAGATGATACCTAGCTGTTTCTGTCATTTGCACCTGAGATGCTTGGCACAGTAGATGTACTGAATTTATGCTTTGTGAAAATTTAGAACAAGAGGTCCTCTACTTGGCTGAGACTTAACCCAAAAAAGATGGTAGTATTGGTGATTTAGTCTGGTTGACAGCAGGGTGCAGAGGCCACAGCATTGAGGACCAGCTTGGTGCTTGGTTCCTCTAGTCTGATAGCCTCCACTAAGGTGAGGAATCTGGTGTCATTCTGGAGGAAAGATTGACACATGAGGCTTGGGTGTCATCTGTAGTCTGGAATGGCTTTTACCATATTCGAAACATTGCACAGATTAAAGCATTGATCCCACCAGATTACCTGCCTTCACTAATACATGACATTATGACTTCCAGACTCAATTACTGTAATGCTTTCTATCTTGGGGTTAATGGAGGGGTCCAACGAGGTCCGTAGCTACTACAGAATGCAGAGGCCAGGTTACTGACAGGCCTTCTGAAGTTGTGTCATATGACCCCAGTCCTGTTTGACCTACACTGGCTGATGGTGAAGTGGAGAATCACCTTCAGAGTTGGTTTACTTACCTATAAAGTCTTACATGGACTGGGCCTGGGCCATTTGAATGATCACTTGTCTCCTTACTGCCATGCTCCCCTTCTCCAATCCTCTGAGGTGAGCCTCCTAGTGATTCCAAAGGCCAGGCTTCAGACAATAGGGGACTGTATTTTTGAAGTGGATGGTCCAGGCCCCTGTTACTCATTTCCCAGATCTCTTAGGTAGCCTCCCTCAGTGGAGGCCTTTAATTGGGGCCTAAGGACCCATTCACTCAGACTGGCTTTTGACCTGAGCTAGTTCCACTGGCTTGTTTTTATCTATTTATGCTGTCTAATTTATCATTTTAATCCATATGCATTTATTTGTGTTTTATGTTTACACTTTAACCTTGTGTACAATGCTCAGAGCTGTCGGGATTGGGTGCTTAATAAACTACTACTGTTACTACTAGTGCCCCTCCTTTATGGCACCCCAACTAAGATATCCTCCATTTCTCATCATTTTTACATGCCCAAAAATGAAATAAACTTTACAAATTGTACTGCCTTTCTTTTTCTGTCTAGTGCTATGTTTTCCTGTGATGCTCTGCAGCACTCAAAGTTCTGTTCTCCAAGTGACATGTAAAGGTGCTAGACCCAGAAGTCACCAAAAGGGATAACGGCAGTATGCTTTATTTTTGGTTAGGAAAGGGAGACCCAAATTTGTGCAGGGGTGATGGTACAGGTTCTTATTCACAAGGTGCAATCAAGGTCAGCTGGATCTCAGTTGTAAGAGATCAAAGAGTGAGATGAGAGAGCAAACAGGAGAGAGTTTAATTCTGAAGTGAAGTGAAGGAGTAGCTGAGGTAGTGTTAACTCACTGCCTCCGAGAATACACCTATAGGTGGCAGGAAATGTACTCCTGTCTCAAGGGGAGGACATGGACAAGAAAATGATAGAGGACATTCTCAAAATAGCTGAAAAAGGGGAGATACTATTGATGGGGGACCTGAATATGCCAGATGTTAACTGGATGACATGTACTGCAGCCACATACAAGAGCAGGGTCATTCTTGATGCCCTGCAGGAGGCAGGCCTTAGACAGCTAGTGTTGGAACCCACTTGGGAGGGAGCAATACTAGACCTGGTACTCTCAAATGGAGAGAGGATCACAAATTTAGAAGTCAGTAGACATCTGGGAACAAGTGACCACTGTACAGTGTGCTTCACAATAAGCACAACCATGGAGACAAGCCATACAAAAACAAGAATACTGGACTTTAGAAGGGCTGACTTTGGCAAAATGGGTGAATACCTGAGGAATGCACTAGCAAGTGGCCAAAAAGGAAGGGTGGAAGAACAATGGAGAAAAATCAAAACTGCCATCATAGAGGCAACAAGCCTTTGTGTGAAACAAATGAAGAAAACAAAGCGGCATAAAAAACCACTATGGTTCTCAAAAGAGGTGGCAGGGAAGGTTAAGGAGAAAAAGGCTGCATTCAACAAGTATAAGGAATCACAGAAGGAGCACGACAGGGAACTGTATCAATTAAAGCAGAAAGAAGTGGGGAAGGCAGTCAGAATAGCAAAGGCCCAAACTGAGGAAAAAATAGCCAACTCAGTTAAGAAGGGGGATAAAACCTTTTATAGGTACATTAGGGAGCATAGAAAGGTTAAGGGAGGAACAGTGAAGATTAATAAAGGAGAGGGGAGGTGGGCAGAGGGAGACAGTGAAAAGGCAGAGATACTGAATGAATTCTTTTGTTCAGTATTCACAAAAGAAGATGAGGAGGAGTTACCTAAACCAGACAATAGAAGCAATCTGGGTAGGGGGGTTGACACCAGTCCATTTACAGAAGAAAGAGTCCTAAAAGAACTCCTAAAACTCAAGGTGGACAAAGCAATGGGGCCTGACAGGATTCACCCCAGAATCCTAAAAGAACTAAGGGAGGACCTAGTGACACCACTGACCACACTTTTTAACAAATCATGGGAGGATGGGGTGGTACCTGAGGACTGGAGGAGGGCAGATGTGATTCCCCTTCACAAAAGTGGGAGCAAGGCAGAAGCAGGAAACTACAGACCTGCAAATTTGACCTCCGTGGTAGGGAAAATGATGGAATCACTTCTGAAAAGAAGAATTGTTGAGTACCTAGAGGCCAGCAGGGCACAGGACCCAAAGCAGCATGGATTTACAGCAGGAAGGTCATGTCAGATGAATCTAATTGATTTCTTTGACTGGGTGACCAAAGTAATAGACCAGGGAGGGGCTGTGGATATGGCCTACCTAGACTTTAGCAAGGCATTTGACACAGTCCCGCACAAAAGACTAATACTCAAGTTAGCCAGCCTGGGAGTGGGTTCCAGGGTGGTAGCCTGGGTAGCAAACTGGCTGCACAACAGGACACAGAAGGTAATAGTGAATGGAACACATTCCGAAGAAAGGGGGGTTACTAGTGGAGTACCTCAGGGCTCAGTACTGGGTCCAGTCCTCTTTAACATCTTTATAGGTGACATTGCAGAGGGTCTGGAGGGAAAGGTATGCCTCTTTGCAGATGACACAAAGATCTGTAACAGAGTTGATACACAAGGGGGGGGTAGAAAGGATGAGAAGGGACTTGGCAAGGTTGGAGGAATGGTCAGACATATGGCAACTTAGATTCAATGCAAAGAAGTGCAAAGTAATGCACCTGGGAAACAAAAACCCAGGAGAAGAGTACACAATAGCAGGGGAGGTACTAACAACAACAAAAATGGAAAGGGACTTGGGGGTAGTCATATCAGATGACCTAAAGGTGGGTGAGCAATGAGAGAAGTCAGTAAGGAGAGCCAGGGGGATACTGGGATGCATAGGAAGGGGCATCACAAGTAGAAAAAGGAAAGTGGTTATCCCTCTGTACAGACAGTTGGTGAGACCCCATCTGGAATATTGCATGCAGTTTTGGAGACCCCATCTACACAAGGACATTGACAGGATGGAAGCAGTCCAGAGGACGGCAACTAAAATGGTGCAGGGTCTGCATCAGAAACCATATGAAGAGAGACTGAGAGAGCTTAATATGTATACCCTTGATGAAAGGAGAGCCGGGGGGACATGATAGAAACATTCAAGTACCTCAAGGGAATCAACAAAGTCCAGGAGGGTAGCATCTTTCCGAAAAAGAGAAGTGTAAGAACAAGGGGGCACAATTTAAAGATACAGTAGAGGGGGGACTGCTCAGGGGTAATGTGAGGACATTTGTTTTCATGGAGAGAGTGGTGGAAGCATGGAACCGCCTTCCTGGGTAGGTTGTTGGGTCTAAAACAGTGGGGGAATTCAAACATGCATGGGACAGACATGAGGTAATTGTAGTGGGGGTTGCAGGAAGTAGGCTGTTGGTTAACTAGAATCTGCAGCTTATCCAATAGGTAGGGAAATGGGCAGACTGGGTGGGCCAAGTGGTCCTTATCTGCCATCAATGTCTATGTTTCTATGTTTCCAGTGTGTCCCAGAATGACTACAGAAGTCACCTACAGACTTCCTGTGTGCCCTAGTAACGTCTGGAGATATCACTCACATGTTTTAATATTACTTGCCAGCCATAATTGATTAGAATTGACTGCATAGCACCATTAGAAAGGTAATGTTGTGTTTGCCACTGACACTATGTGTGTATCATGTTCACTTTAGGAGTTATTCACATTTGTTTATGACATGGTGTGTATGGTAGACATGTTGTCCATCAAGTATCACCTAAGCACTTTGAAGAAAACACACATTCTGGGTATCTCAGCCAGTATAAAACAAAAACCGAATTGAGCACAGTTGACTGCATAGTACCGTTAGGCAATTTTGTGTGGAAAAACTTTGCCACTGATAAGTTGTGTGTATCATGTATACTTTAGGAGTTATATGTATTTGTTTATGGTATGGTGTATATGGTTCAGATTCATCCCTCAAACCTCACCAATGCAGCTTGACTAAAAGGGGGAAAAATTATGTTTAATACCACAGAAATAGCTGTTTTTTTACAAACAAATTATTAAACTACATCTAATGTCTGGATACTTAATTTGGTGTTGATATTTTACATATTTCCCAACAAAAAAGGCTTATGGTGCATTTTTTGGTGGAAAAAATATTTTTTTTGCTGTTTCAACCAGCATAGAAAAAAAATCAGATTACCTATTATTACTTTCATACCACTGTTGGAAAACTAATTTTATGCTGAACAAGTTTGCCACTCATACTTTGTGTCTAGCACTTACAGTTCTTGTGCTATTAGCATTTGTTTACGGCATGTTGATTATCGCTTGATTTTGCTTAGAAAGGCCCAAGATTCACTGTTAACAGTATCCAGGCGACAAGTGCTGCAACTTCAGAGAGCTCCTGTGGAGGCAATGAATTAAGCAGGGTCCATGCACTGTACGTTCTTCTGAAGTGGGTGACAGAACATGCTGTCCATAGAATAAGTCAAAACAGAGATTATTGATGTCAGTTTCATTGGGAGTGAACATGTCCATGTAGACTGGCTTGCTTGGTGGTGAATGTGGATTCCTTTCTAAAATAAAAATGCAGCCGGCCCGTCGGCGCAGCGGTGGGATTTCTGCTTGTGATGCCGGCGACCCGGGTTCGGGAACGGACTTGGGTTGCTGGAAGGGCTGGCCGGGGGGAGAAGGATAGAGCGTCCTATGGGCTGCTCTTCTTCTCCAGGGGGGAGGGTGGGTTGGTGCCTGGAGCATGAGTGACCCCTGGCAGAGGCTGGGAATTGCACAGCTACTGGCACGTGAAGACACTTTGGAGGCAGGACAGGACGTCATGCGTCATTGCATGTCCTGCATCCCAGAAAAGCAGAAAATGGACGTCTGCCGGCTGCCCTCTATGAAGCCTGCTGTGGCTTTAATTAGCCCCCCAGGCTCGCCCTCTGACCTATCACAGGCTCTGTGGGGTGTTGGCCCCTTGCACCCTGTAGCCCCACCGTGGGGGGTAAGCCATGGGCTATTGGAGGGCTCAAGGCCGTTCTGGGGGGTGGAAGCTGTCGGCCTGTGACCGGGCTGATACCCTGGATGACCGGCAGCTAGGGAGGAAGGCAAAAAAATAAAATAAAAATGCATTTTACCATTATTTTGGATTTCCAATGGAGCACAATTTTCCTTTTTATACCTTGGAGTGGCTGTGTAGCAACCATGAGCAGACTGGACCAGAGACATGGAGAAATGGGACCACCTTGAATCTAGAACCATCACCAGTGGAGAACCAGCTGAGTGAAGATCTATGAGCATGGAGTGCGTGTGTGTGTGTGTGTGTGTGTGTGTGTGTGTGTGTGTGTGTGTGTGGAGGGGGGGAGAAAGGGAGACAGAGACTGAGAAGAGAGAGAGAGAGACAGAGAGACAGAGAAGAGAGAGAGAGAGAAAAGAGAGAGAGAGAGAGAGACTTTCTGACTAGCTCATAACCGTGCAAACTGCAAACACAACTACAGGGAACTTACTGATTCCCAACCAACAGAAGCAAGTGTACCAGTGCTGCCAGTACCTTTGTCTTCTTGTCAGACTGACAGACTGAATTGAGTGACCTAAACTCTGGTCCCAAGGTACAGTGTAGAATTCAGTCTTGAGATCAAAGGGGAGTGTAGCAAGAATTTTAGTTTTAAACTAGTTGTTTGTTTTTGTATTCATCTGTACGTGCCGGGAAGGGGGATATCTGAAAGTCTGGCCTGAAAAGGGGAGAGTGGGTTGAAATAAAAAACCAGCATGCCATACAAACATATAAACACAGAATGTGTCTGCAGAAAAGGACTGGTGGACAAATCTAGTCTGTCCTATTTTCCCTGCCTAACACTCGAGGTCCCTGGAATTCTGTGGTTCTATGGTTGCAGAATTTTCGACAGAAATTGCATCATGCATCATACCACAGAATTCATTGTTCTTAGTGAATTTTCATTCAAGTATACAGTTTTTCCGTAGTACCAGGCTCCCTTCTCCATCTTCTTTATCCTAAAGCCTCTCCTCTGAGCTTGGCATGAGATGTCACTGGTGACATCACATCATATTTTAGCCAATGACAGGACTGTATTCTGCCACAGAACTGCAGAAATCATGTTGTAGAAATCAGAAAATGCTTGGATGAATTCCATCTGGCCCCATTGCATTATTCTCCTTTAAGGCTTCCAAACCCTTCCAGACCCTCTCCTCCGTGAAGAGGTTAGATAAAAAAACAAACTCAGAGAGTTTGAAACATTTCTTGTGTATGAGCTGACTCTTTAAACTCTATTACAGAAATAGCGGGCAACAATAAAACACAGTTACTGGCTTGAAATTGTGGCCAGAGAAGAATGATGTTCTTTATCTCAGAGTGGAACAAGCACAACAATAGTCATTGCAACAGATGTTGCACATTAGCAGCTGTAGAGCTGGGCACATGGAGCAGCACTGAACCCAGGTTGTGCAGCCACTTTAAAAATCCTTGCTCCACCTCTCCAGTCAGAAGCTTCCCGTCCCCAGGGTGGCTCTACCTGTCTACCTGTCCCTTGCTTGTGGGAAGCCCCTTCTAGATAACTGACCTCACCAGTTCAAGTAACTGGGGGAGGGGCCACAGACAAGTTCTCACCTGCTGTAAGTTCCTTAACAGACTATCTACTATCTCAGAGGGAAGCAAACGCAATACTCTTTGCAACAGATGTTGCATGGCAGTAGCTACATAGATGAACACATGAAGCAGCATAAAAAAGAATACATTCAAGCTTACCAAACTTTCCTTTGGAAAAGCTTTTCAATTTGCTGGCAAAACTCTCCCATAAAGGGTCTCAGAATGCAGGGGAGACAGAAGCTGCTATCTTCCAGTTGTTACATTGTCTATTCAGTTACCCTGGGAATACTTGGTGGAAGACTGGTAAGATGTCAGCTTAGGCTGTGGACAAATGCCAGACTGGTGTGCATGCTTGATGTTAGAACTGTACTTTCCTTTGCCGATTCTGAATTTAGGCTTAAACAACATTTTCCTGTTACCTCTGTGTTTGTAATTGTTTTTGAGTGATATGTTTATTGTTGAGTTGTACTTTATGTATATATCTTTTGTAAGTTTGCATGTGTTGCTTTGTGTCTTATGCATGAAAATAGGCCTGTGGTCTAGTGCACAAACCCGTTAACAAAAATGTATGAATAAAATATCATGATGACATTTCCAAATCACCTGATGCCATCATCGATGCCATCATCAGTTCTAAACCAAGTGGTGAACAACTTCTGTTAAGTAACACTAAACTGCTGTGTACTGTACCAGTCTGGCAGATTACCTTAAAGTACAGATGGGTAAGTCACTCATTTTTACAGCTGCAGTGGGTGGAGCCAGCAGCCATCGTTCTGTACCTCTAAAAAAGGGGTTCCAAAGCACGAATTTGGAGTTGCTGATCATGCTTCTTCAACTCCAAATCACTCCACTTATTCACTCCCGCCCACCTGGTGGGTGCTGCCGCTGTCTCTGGTTCCATCTCCCATTTCCCCCCATTTGCTCACCGCTGCTTTGGTCTGAGTTCCTGATGCTGCCTCAATCTCATTTTTCCTTCTAAAGAGGGACCAGAGGAGTAGAGACATGGAACCAGTTGCAGCTGCACCAAGAATGTGCAAGCTGGTGGCCCGTGAATATGTTGTGGCATACACCCTTTTTCTTGCCACAAGAGTGGCGCAGCTGCTCCCAGACCCCAAGATCTGTTAGATGGGATCCAGAGGCATGAGGACTGTGGTGGAGAAGCTGCAAAAGTATTTATTTAAAGACTACCAATAAGCTTTGTGGGACTAAATTTATACATATTAATGAACTGCTCATGAATATTAATGAACCCTGCCTGCCTTCTGCTCATTGGCACTCTTTAAACAAATACTTTTGCAGCTTCTCCACTGCAACTGTCATGTCTCCAGACCCCAACTGACTAATCTTGAGGTCCACAAGCACCGGGACAGCTCCTGATGCACTGCTATCGCAGTGAGAACACGGATGCATGCCAACGTGCATGTGCAGACCACCAGCTCATGCACACATTCTCGGTGTAGATGCAAGCTGTTTAATGTCTCTACTCTTTTGGCCCATCTTCAGAATGAAAAACATTACCTAGGGCCAGATGGAGACTCAGGAAGCATCAGAGACTCGGGCCAAAGTGGCAGTAAACAAATGGGGGAAACGGGACCTCCACAAGCTCAACTGCAGCAGTATCAGCTCTGGCCAGAATTTGTTAACTAAAGCCAAGAAAGAGCAGAACCAAGCATCTACTTGGTTCTACAAGGCAAACTATAAGTTCAGCAAAGAGTGCTGAAAAAAACTGCACATGCATGTTCCTAGTGAGTTATAGGTTCCCACTAATAACTAGGTACAAGCTGATAAATGCTTCAGAAAAGATGTTAAGAAGTACTCTTTCACAGAGCGGTTAGTAGATAAGTGGAACAGCCTGCCTAGTGCAGCATTCAGCACACAGAACAAACAAAAAAAATGATTTAAAAGTGCCTGAATTAGCTACAAAGGGATTATTAACCAACGGAGAGTGAAAAGGATGAGGGGAAGGGAAGAGCATTTTCAGAGTAGCTGCAGGTAAGGTTCCAGGGCAGACTGGCTGGATTTCAAGTCTTTTTCTGCTTTATCTTTCTAAGTTACTTTGTAGAAAGGCAGACTATGCATGCCTGGTCCTGCTTGACATTACTTTTTTCCCTGGAAAGAAGGGTGGGGAGCAAAGTAGGAAATGAATAAATGCAAAACAATCATGGAACATTTCTTGATGTTGCTGTACAAGTGCATTAAATTCTCCATTATAACCGTGGACTAGTGCAACCATCTGCTGGCTAGTGCAGCTTAGAGTCAACTTGTTTTGTGTTGTGTGGAATAGAGAAAGGGTCAGGGGCTGTTATTCACACAGGGATGGTGTACGAACCTATGATATAGTGGGAGGATTTAGACAGAGCCCTGGGGGAAGCCATTAGTAAAATGGCCAGCAAAGGGGAAGTTTTGATAATGGGGACTTAAATCTGTTGGATGTAGATTGTGGCATTCTTACCACAGCTACATCAAGAGGCAGGGCCATCCTCAACTCCATGCAAGGGGTATCCTCAGGCAGCTAGTCTTGGAACCTACTAGGGATGGGGCAGTTCTGGACCTGGTACTTAAAAACAAAGGCAGCATTGCTGTCATCACAGTGTACTCCCCTGGGTACAAGTGATCACTGTACAGTGTGGTTTGGTGTATGAATAGGACAGGAAAAAAAACATTAAGACAAGGGTCCTGGACTTCAGGAGAGCAGATTTTAAAGAAATGGGAAACTGCCTCAGATAATATTCTCGGGGGAGGGAGGCAGAGGGGAAGTGGAGACTCAGTGGAGACAAATTAAGGTGTGTATAGCACAGGCAACGACATGCTATTTGAAGGAAGTGAGCAAGGGAAAGAGGAGGTAGAGGCCGCTATGGTTCTTTAAGGAGGTAGCAAAGACAGTGAAGGAGGAGAAAACAGCATTTAGATAGTACAAGTAGACCAAGAATGATGAAAACAGGAAGGTATATCTGGCAAAGCAAAGGGAGGCAGGAAGTAGGGTGAGGGCAGCTAAAGCACTAACAGAGGAGAGGATAGTTAAAGAAGTCAAAAAAGGGGAAAAGACCCTTCTTCAGGTATGTGGGGGGAAAAGAGGAAGACAAAGAGAGGGATAGTGAGAATCAGGAGGGAAGGGGAACTGCGTAGAGGAAGATTAAGCAGAAATACTGAACAATTACTTCTGCTCAGTCTTCATGGTAGAGGGTGGTGGTACAGACCAGCATGCTGCAGTAAGCAATAGGGAGAGAGGGGAATGGACACAAGTCCATACTCAGTGGAGAGGGTCTGGAAAGGATTGGACTCCTTAAAGGAGAATAAGGCAATGAGGCCAGATGGGATTCATCCAAGGGTCCTAATGGAACTAAGCACAAAGCCGGCTGCCCCTCTGGCACTGCTTTTTTATTTTAACTTAACTTCATTCATCTTGATAGACAAGGTGTCACCTAGTTTTATACAAAGCATGAAATCAATGTTGTTGGTATAGAATACCATAACGTAAATTACAAAAAATACAACAAATGCTAAGTACAAAGTAAATGGTACCTGTCTCTTATTTTTTTCCTTTAGGCCAACATTTGTCCAGTTCCAGAATTATGTTGGTGAACCTGTTCCAGTGAATGTCCAAGCAGAGAACTGAAATTTGAAAAGCCCAGTTCATGTTGTCCTTATTGTTGCTATATGGAGTTCAATAAATAGTGCTTTTTTGATGAAAAATAAAATTTAAAGCAACTTGGTATACCCCATAATAACTTAAAAAGTTACATTTCTAAATATATAAGAACATGAACAGCATATGGACAATACATATTGGTCAATAAAGAATTTACACATATACAACTAATATTGTCTACTGTGATATGTATTTGCTCTGCATACATTATAAATAAAAATAATTGAAATATAGGTTCCAGAAGGACCAGATCAAGACACGGTTTTATTTAACTCCAAAAATTGTTTAGCGTGTTGCTCATAAAAGTGCTAATACATTGTGAAAATGCATAGCACTTGCCTCATTGTGTTTAACAAACAACATTTCCAGAAAACCTATATAAATACTTTCTGTACAGTTAGCATTGTCCCAAGGAAAAAACTACTAATCAATTATTTAAAACCCTGCAAGACTATATATTTGCTGTGGTTATGAAACTGTTTAGCAGAGCATCTGTTCTAGGACTGGAATCCCCTCCATGTCCTCTCTATAAAAATAATAAGGAAGCCACTGAGAATTGTATTTTTCCACCCGTAGATGCAATCTTGCTGTTATGGCTTCCATAGATTGAATTTGGGCTATATTCCAAGACCATTGCCCTGATGTAATATTATTCCCCATTAGCCAGTTTTAGGTAAGTACTTTAAGTGCAGTAGCCACCAAAACACAATAAAGATATTTCTGAGCTGGAGTGAATAACTCCTCTGGTGTTAGTCCCAGCACTCAGTGCTTGAAATTCAGGGGAGACTGTACATGAAAAATAGTCCTCATTGCCCCACTAATATCCTGCCAAGAGGAGGTTAACTCTGGGCAACTCCAGAATATGTGGAAATGGGTATGCACTCTGCCACATCCCCTCCAGCAATGATCAGAAAGGAAGGTGGCGTAATGCTTGTATATAGATGGAGTAACAAAGAATCGTGCATTAAACTTCCACGGAACTCCCTCCATGAGAGTGAGCCAATAGTTTTATGAATTCCAGTTCAGATATCTGACCAGCTTTGATCAGTAAGCCTACAACCCATCTCTTCCTCCCATTTATTTTGGATATTTTGTACCACTAATTGACCCTCCCCCTCTATCAATGAAGCGTAAATCTGTGAAATAAAGTTTTTACTATCACCTTGTTTGCCAGCCTTCCAAACAAACTCCACCCCCGGTGTTGGATGGGGGTGGAGACTCCCCAAACCCCAGGTCCAGAGGTTATGTAATGCCTACATTGAAGGTATTTAAAAGGATCTAAGTGGAGGAATTTGGAATTCTCGCAGCAAGGTCAAAAAGCTTTTTAAAGTGTCTTCTTCCTCCACAAATTGAGGAAGGTGAGATAGTCCCCATTTCTCCCACCTCTGCAGTATGTTATCCCAATTAGAAGTAGGAAAAGTAGATAAATATTGCATAGGTATATATTCCCGTACCGGGGAGGGGATCTCCCACCACTGTCTAACTTCTAACCCACCTTAAGGGTGTGCTTAACCCAAGGGTTGGTATGTTTTTGAAGGTCCTGGTGTGAGATCACCCAAGGAAGAACCTGTAGAGGGAACTTTTGGTGGGCAGTCTCCTCCAGTTCCATCCATCCAGCTTTTCATTTTGAGTGATAGGACAGAAATCAATGGCAATAGTTGTGCTGCTTTATAATATTTGGAAAAGTCTGAAAGTCCCCAGCTCCCCCACCCCTGAGATTAAATAAGGACTTTCCAGCATACCCTAGGTCTTCTTCCAGCCCAGACAAATTCAGAAAGTTTTTTCTTTAGGTCTTTCCAATCCCCTGAGGAGACAGACAGTGGCCATGTGGAAAATAAAAGTGGATACCTCAGACAGGTTGGTAGCAAACCTGTAGTAGTTCTACATGTTGGAACTAATGATGTAAATAGGTTCACACCTGCTGACATCCAAAATGATTTCATATCACTAGTTGATACCCTAGAGAAAAGAGGATGTGAAGTGTGTATTTCTGAAATCCTGCCTGTAGCAAGAGCAATTAAAACAAAACAAAATTGAAAAGATTCATGAATGGCTGAGAAAATGGACATTCAAGAACAACCTCACTTGCATTACTCTTGGAGAAAATCCTCCAGTGTCAAAGCTTATTCAGCTGGGATGACCTACATTTCAGTAAAAAAGATAGTCTAGCTCTTAGGAAATGCATCTCCACAATCATTGACAAACATTTAAACTAGATGGTAGACGGCAATTGGGGCAAGCACCTATAAAAAAAACACAAAAGAGAGCATGGGTATAAAATATTCATAGGAACTGCAAGAAGTCTGAATCTGATAAAAATCAGTGAATTAACTAGCATCTTAGAATAACAGCAAATAGATATTGCAGCCATCTCCAAGACATGGTGGGATGAGGCATCCACCTGGCATTGTGTAATACCGGGTTATACCCTGCATCATAAGAATATGAATATCAAAATAAAGGGGGTATGTATTTATGTTAAAACTACACTAACATCTTCAGAACTTGAAGTTGATAATGTGCAGGAGGCACAAATTGAAGGGGTATACATACAAGTGGAATAACACAAATGAAAAAAATAACTATTGGCAACTCCTGCAGGCCACCATCCACAGATACAGAGTACAGCCTAAATCTAATACAACAGATAACTGAATTAGCCAAAAAATCTGAATTAGTTTTAGTTGGAGATTTTAATTTACTGGGCATTAATTGGAATTACTTAACTGCTAACACCCCAACTGAATCAATGTACCTTCACTCATTCCTTACGTTAGGATTAGAACAGGTGGTCATGGAGCCTACAAGACATAGGAACATTCTAGACATTGTCCTTACTAATATGCCTTTAGATATCTCTGAACTGGAAATAACAAGCCCCATAGGAAACAGTGATCTTAATTCAGTAATGTTTAACACTGATAGACAAAAAGTGAATATAATTTATACCCAGTATAGATATAACTATGCCAAAGGTGACTACGACAAAATTAAAAAAGCCCTAAACTCCTATGATTGGGATTCACTGTTATCAGACCTTCAAGTTGAGGAATGCTGGATACTGCTCAAATTGATTATTCAGGAACTTGAAAACCTATATATACTGACAAATAAAAACTAACAATAAAGGAAAAATAACCACCATGGCTTACACAGAAAATTTGAAAACAACTTAAAAGGAAACAAAGGGCATTTAGGGCACTAAAAAAATCTAGAACTGTAGAAAATAAGGCATTATACTAGCTGAAATAAAAAAAAAAATAATAAAAAAGGAAAGAAGGAATACTGAATTTAAACTATCTGTTTCTAAAGGCAATACTAAGGTATTTTTGCTTACAAACGATAGAAACACTCTGGATACAGAAGTTGATACCAGCCCATTTACAGAAGAAAGGGTTCTAAAAGAACTCTTAAAACTGAAGGTGGACAAAGCAATGGGGCCTGATGGGACTCATCCCAGAATTCGAAAAGAACTAAGGGTAGAACTGGTGACACTACAGACTACACTCTTTAACAAATCATGGGAGGATGGGGTGGTACCTGAGGACTGGAGGAGGGCAGATGTGATTCCTCTTCACAAAAGTGGGAGCAGGGCAGAAGCAGGAAACTACAGACCTGTTAGTTTAACCTCAGTGATAGGGAAAATGAAGGAATCACTTCTGAAGGAAAGAATTGTCGAGTACCTAGAGGCCAGAGGGGCACAGGACCCAAGGCAGCATGGATTCACAGAGGGAAGGTCATGCCAGATGAATCTAATAGATTTCTTTGACTGAGTGACCAAAGTAGTAGATCAGGGAGGGGCTGTGGACATGGCCTACCTAGACTTTAGCAAGGCATTTGACTCAGTCCCACACAAAAGACTAATATACAAGTTAGCCAGCCTGGAAGTGGGTCCCAAGATGATAGCCTGGGTAAAGAATTGGCTGGAGAATAGGACACAGAGGGTAATAGTAAATGGAGTCCACTCTGAAGAAAGCTGGGTTGCTAGTGGAGTACCGCAGGGTTCAGTATTAGGACCGGTTCTCTTCAATGTCTTTATAAGCAACATTGCAGAGGGACTGGAAGGAAAAGTATGTCTCTTTGCAGATGACACAAAGATCTACAACAGAGTTGATGCACAAGGTGGGGTGGAAAGGATGAGAAGGGACTTGGCAAGGTTAGAGGAATGGTCAAATGTATGGCAGCTTAGATTCAATGCTAAGAAGTGCAAGGTAATGCACCTGGGAAACAAAAACTCAGGGGAAGGGTAAACAATGGGGGGTGAGATACTAACAACAACAAAAATGGAAAGGGACCTGCTGGTAGTCATATCAGATGACTTAAAGGTGGGCAAGCAATGTGAGAGGGCAGTAAGGAGGGCTGGGGGGATACTGGGATGCATAGGGAGAGGCATCACCAGTAGAAAACAGGAAGTTGTTATCCCTCTTTACAGACAGCTGGTGAGACCACATCTGGAGTACTGTGTGCAGTTCTGGAGACCCAATCTCCGCAAGGACATAGACAAGATGGAAGCTGTCCAGAGGAGGGCAACTAAAATGGTGCAGGGTCTGCACCAGAAGACATATGAAGAGAGACTAAGGAGCTTAATATGTATAGCCTCGAGGAAAGGAGGGAGAGGGGCACATGATAGAAACTTTCAAGTACCTCAAGGGAATCAACAAAGTCCAAGAGGGTAGCATCTTTCAAAAAGAGGTGTGCAAGAACAAGGGTCACAATTTGAAGATGGGGGTGGCTCAGAGGTAATGTAAGGAAGTATTTTTTCACAGAGAGGGTTGTGGATGCATGGAGCGGCCTTCTGGAGGAGAGTTGTGGAGTCAAAAACAGTGGTTGAATTCAAGCATGCATGGGACAGTCATAAAAGGCAATTCTAGGGGTGGGTAGAAAGAAGTAGGCTGCTGGTTAACTAGGATCTGCAGCTTATCCATTAGGTAGGAAAATGGGTGGGCTGGGTGGGCTAAGCGGTCCTTATCTGCCGTCAAATTCTATGTTTCCATGTTACATTAATTCAAACAAAAATAGAGACAACACAATCACATGATTAACCAAAAATGGGGCAGATATACATAATAAGACAAAGGCTGCAAATGCCTTCAATGAATTCTTTGGTATGGTGTTTTCAAAGAAAGAAAAAGCAAAACATGTATACTGTACCTTATGAGTCTTCTTATATAGACATAAAACAAGAGGAGGTAATAACGGCAATTCAAACTTTAAAAACAAATTCCGAACTAGGACCAGATAATATTAACAATTGCTTCATAAAGGAAACTATTGACCAGACAACATACCCTCTGACTATCATTTACAACAAATATCATAAGGAAGGGGTTGTACCTGAAGATTGGTGAAGAGACACTGTTATACCCATACATAAAAAAGGAAATAAAAAATGAGCTGTTAACTATCGCCCCATAAGTCTTACATTGGTTATATGTAACATCATGGAAAGAATATTAAAATCCAGAATAGACAATGAAATAGAAACCAAAGGGGTCATCAATCATACCCAACATGGTTTTATGAGAGGATGCTCATGAACTACAAACCTGGCAGACTTTCAAGAATACAGTGAAATCCACCATTATGAAGTGCAATGCTGCAGAATTCTGCAGTACAGTTATTACAGCAAACAATGCAATTTCAATGGGAGTTAATCCCTTTTGTCATGCAGTAACCCTGTAACACAGTGCTTCATCCTGGTGGACTTCACTGTATATTAGCAACAGCATTAATAAAAATGCAACAGAAGATATTATATATCTTGATTTCAAAAAAGGTTTTGATTTGGTATCACACAAATTGTTTACTGATAAAATGATTACCTTAGGTTTTAATGAATATACAGCTAAATGGGTGTAAGCATGGTTGTTCAATAGATCCCAAAGTGTTAGGATAGGGGACACTTTATTAAATGAAATAAGAGTCACCAGTGGATTACCTCAGGGCTCAATTTTGGGACCAGCACTTTTCAGAATTTTTATAAGTGAATTACAAAATAGAGTCATTAACCAGCTAAGTAAATTTGCAGATGACACAAAAACCAGCTCAGAAGCTGATACAGAGGTAAAAATTAAACAATTTACTCAAGATCTAGTATTAATAGAAAGCTGGGCAAAAACCAACAAAATGGCCTCCAATGTAGAAAAGTGTTCAGTTATCAATCCTGGTACAAAAAATCCAAAACCTAAATATACACTAAATGAGAACAATATAAAACCAGTAACTTCTGACAAAGACTTGGCAATAATAATCAACAACTTGTTTACCCCAGGGGATCAGTGCTGGAAAGTGGCACAATTGGGTAACAGAATTCTAGCAACAATCAAGAGGTTGTCTATTTCAAGAAGTGAAACATGTATTATTCCAATATACAAATGTTTTATATGGCCACATACAGATTGTGCCGTTTCCTTTTGGGTACCCTACCTAAATAAGGATAAAAAAGTGATTAAGAGTATTCAGAGAAGAACTACCAAGCTAATACCCAGGCTTTTTTTTTTTTTGACTCTTTTTCCCCTCCGGTCATGGATCGGGGGAACTCTCTCAGGCATCCCATCCCTTATGCCTGCCCGCCTGAAATCCGCTGCGGTCAATTGGTCCCGTTCCTCCCCCCACTGCCAGCACTTCCGGTTTAACCCGCCCGGGGAGGGTACCGCGACTCCAACTTGGGCTACTTAGAAGGAAGACTCTGGCAGCGGGCAGGGTCGGAGCTGGAGGAGCTATGAGGCCCCAGCCGAGTCAGATATGGCACTGAGCGTGGAGGATAGGTGCCATCGCCTACCCCTCTGAACCAGGTTTTTCCATTTTTCTTGATTAATGTATGTTCCCCAACGTGGGACGTGCAGTGCCGCTCAGCCCGCGACGAGGGTGCTCCCACCCTGCATCCAGAAAGCAGCTGCCCCAATGTCAACCCCACTGCTTACTAGCTTAGTGCATAGCAGTGCCGCTGGTCTCCACCAGGGGCCGCTGCTGCACTGGGCTACCCCTGGATCCCTCTCCAAGAGAGGAGAGCAGTCCATCAGATGCTCAATCCTCTCTCTCCCCAGCCAACCCCCAGCGGTCCAGGCTCATTCCCGAACCTGGGTCACCGGCGTGAAGTGAGGTGTGGCATCCAGCGCCTCAACCCTCAGCACCACCGGGCCACTACTAATAGCCAGGGTTAACAGACTACCATATCAAGACAGGTTAAAATTACTAGAACCATATTATTTACAATTAAGATGGCATGGGGGGACATACCTTTACTTTGCAACATCTTGCATGATAATGAACTTATGAAGGAATGCAATATTACATTAACCAGTGAACTTAATAACCTCAGGTGCCACAACAGACAAATATGTATTTCCATGGCAAACACGACAAACGTAAACAATATTTTACAATTAGAGCTGCCACACTTTGGAATTCACTTCCACAACATATAGTTAATATTAATAATTTTAAAAGGTTCAAGTATGAGCTGGATAGGTACCTATGGGGGAAAGGTTGTTAAATCTACCCCACATGGTGTGGGGAAGGCAGTCTTGATGGGCCTAGTGCCTACTTTCACCTTAATAAACCGAGTAATACCGGAGAAGTATATTCATTTTAATGGTTTTGATTTTATCAAAAAAAGACAGAGGGAGGGTACCCCAGTGTTTCAGATCTGCACAAACTTGTTCTTTAAAGGCACTATAATTAAATTTATGAGGTTTGAAGAGATCTGTGGGAATTTGTACACCAAAATATCTGACTTTATCTCTGACCCACTTGAAAGGGAGGGTATTTTAAAATTTTGAAAGTATGGGGCCATAGATTGTATACATTTTGGACTTATCATAATTTATTTTAAACCCTGAGAGTTCTCCATAGCATCTCAATAGGTGCATTAAGGGAGGAAGGGATTTCTTTGGGTCTCCCACATAAAGTAACGTGTCATCTGCATAGAGTGATATTTTATTTATCACCCCACCAATCTCCACTCGCTGTATCTCAGTCAATTCCTTAACTACCACTGCCAGAGGTTCAATGCTCAAGGCAAATAGCAGGGGCGACAAAGGGCACCCTTGCCGAGTTCCACATTCAATAGCAAAAGACTTAGAAAAGGTGCCATTAACCCTGACCCTGGCTTTTGGGCAGCTGTAAATCAAGGAGACAGATTTCAGGAAGTTTTCCCCTAAGCCCATGTATTCCAGAACCATTCATAGATATGACCAGCTAAGGCAGTCAAATGCCTTTTCTGCATATAAAAAGATTGCAAGGGCTGGTTCAGAGAGAGAGGATCCATAGAAAAGAACATTTATAATTTTTGAAAACTATCTGCCAAATGTCTACGTGGAATGAATCCAGTTTGATCTGGGTGTATGAGTTGTTCAATGTATTTCTATAACCAGAGTGAGAGAACCCTAGTTAAGATTTTTAAGTCCTGATTGAGAAAGGATATATATCTAAAAGCTTTGCACCGGTTTGGGGTCTTCCCAGGTTTCGGGCTAACCGAGATGATTGGCTCTGTCCAAGAATCTGGAATTTTCCCTTCTTTTAAACAGGAAGTATATAGTTCTGTCAGAATAGGGGTCAACACTTCCCTAAAATGCTTATAAAACACGGCGCTAAAGTCATCTGGCCCTTGTGCTTTACTTGTCTTCAATCACTTAATGACTGCATCCACTTCCTGCTCTTTAATTGTGCAACCTAATTTTTCGTTATTTCCTGGGGTAATCTAGGAAGGTTGAACCCAATCAAAAAAGCCTGGGTGGTTTCAGCTACTTTATCATGGCCACATTCTTCCTGACATAAGGTTGTGTAATAATTATGGAACTGGGAGGCAATGTCATTAGATCACCTCCAGGCCTTATCTGAAACCATCCTATCTGCAATGCCTATAACATATCTGAAGGCTTGTTCTTTCCAAAGCCTTAAGGCCCACAGTTTAGTAGCATGTCCTCCCACCTCATGATATTTTTGGTTTCATGTCAAAATAACCTCATAGATTAATTTGACTGTGCTACCAGGGAGGTGGATCAAAGGAGAGCAGTGGAACAAGGGAGAGCAGAGTACATGCCCTATGTGAACTTCAGTAAGGCTTTCGACACTGTACCATGCAAGAAGCTAGTTAAGAAGCTAAGCAGCCTGGAGGTGGGGGAGAAAGTGACAAACTGAGTGTCAAACTGGTTGAGGGATAGGAGGCAATGGGTGGTAGTAAATGGTAACCACTCAGACAATAGGAAAGTGATTTGTGGGGTGTCACATGGTTCAGTGCAGGGACCAGTCCTCTGCAATGTCTTCATAAGTGACATTGCAGAGAAGCTTGGGGGTGAGGTGTGTCTCTTTGTGGATGATCCAAAAATCTGCAGAACCCTGGTGATAGGAAAGAGAGGATAAAGCCGGAGATCAAGTAGGGTCTGCTACTAGGGGTAGGGAAACAGTGTGACAAGGCAGCAGGTAAAGCAAATAGGATACTGGGATGTATAGGCAGGGGCATCACCAGCAGGAAAAGGGAGGTCATAATTCTGCTATACAAGACACTAGTGAGGTCCCACCTGGAGTGCAGTGTACAGTTCTGGAGACCATACCTACATAAGGACATAGACAGGGTAGAGAAGGTTCAGAGGGAGGCAGCAAAGATGGTGCATGGTTGCATCACAAGTCCTATGAAGACAGGTTGAAGAACTGAACATGTACTCCCTGGAGGAGAGGAGGGAGAGAGGGATATGATAGAGACATACAAGTATCTCACAGGGAGGAACAGGGTGCAGGAATACACTATTTTTAAGCAAAAAGATGTTCCAGGACTAGAGGGCATGGGATGAAGTTGGAGGGAGGACGATTCAGAGGAAACATAAGGAAGAATTTCTTCACAGAACGGGTGGTGGACAAGTGGAACACCCTGCCAGAGGAAGTGGTGGGGGCTGAAACAATCACAGGATTTAAGAATGCATGGGATAGACATAAAGGAATTCTGGAGGTCAGGGGTAAGGGGCAACAGACTTCTAGGAAAACATAAACTGAACTTCCAAGCTCAAATGGGCAGACTGGGTGGGCATAGGCCCTTATCTGCCGACACTGTCTATGTATCTATGTATCTATGCGGTTCGGCAATAGATAGGGAAAATGGGCCAAGTGGTCCTTATCAGCCATCAATTTCTATGTTTCTATGTTCCTAGCATGGGTGACACTCAAGAAGAGGTAGAGAGAGTGCAAAGGGATCTGAAGAAACTAGAGGAATGGTCTGGGGTGGCAGCTGGGCTCAATGCCAAAAGTGCAGGATTATGCACTTAGGGCTGCAGAACCCATGGGCAGTGTAGAAGATGGGGAGCGGGGCTTACAATCAAAAAACAATAAAGAGACCTAGGGGTCACCATATATGATGACCTCAAGGTAGCTGGGCAGTGTGAAAAATCAGTGGGAAGGGCTAGCAAGATGCTGGGGTGCATTGGGAGAGGGATTTCTAGCAGGATGAGGGATGTGTTTCTACTGTTATCACTCACTGCTGAGGCCCCACCTGGAGTACTATGTTCACTTCTGGAGGCTGCACCTCCAAAAGGACATTAAAAGAGTGGAGGCAGTACAGAGGAGGACAACCAAAATGGTGAGGGGGTTGCATGAGAAGCCATATGAGGAAAGGCTTCAGAAACTCAACACGTAGTATCTGGAAGAGGAGACCTAGAGGCGATATGATTGAAACCTGCAAGTACCTCACAGGAGTGAACAAGGTACAAGTGGAGGGTCTATTTCAGAGAAAAAAAGGTGCTAGAACAAGGGGGCATGCAATGAAGCTAAGAGGGGGGAGTTTAAGAGAGATGTACAGAAATATTTCTTCATGGAAAGGGTTGTGGATGACTGGAACAGCCTGCCAGAAGAGGCAGTGGGGACAAAGACTGTGGGAAGCGTGGGACAGGCATAGGGGCTTATTAGGTAGAGGAATGGGGAAGGGACACTTATGACCAACTAGGGTCATTGGTGATGGAATAGGCAGGGACAAGGGGCAGACTGGATGGGCCTAAAGGTCCTTTTCTGTGGACAAAATCTTTGTTTCTATTTTTCTAAAATTGAGGTGTGTAGTGTCAAAGCTCCATGTAATGTAATTCATTTATGGTGATATGTAGGTGGTCCTGTTTGTTTCTAATGACATTCTGCCGACAGAAAGGCCAAGTACGCATGTAGCACATTAAATGACTTACAGCATTATCTTTTGTTCATGGCGGGGGGTCTAGCTAACTGACAGCCTGTGAATGAATATGTCTATTCATTATGAGGAAGAGCCTTGGTTCTTATTTTATGCTCAGGAGTTCCAGTCAGGCCTGTAAATGCACAGTACATTTCCCATTGGATATGCAGTGCCTTTGAGATGTGGCACCATCTTAGTGCGTCAGATGATTAGAGGTGGTGCTTGTTTCAGGGAATTGCATATTGGGATTTGAGGCTGGACTTGTATTTGAGGATTAGAGGTGGGTCTTCTATCAAGGAACTGGAGGTGGGGCTTATATCAGGGGGATTATATACAGGATTTGTATAGGAAGACTGGAGCTGGAATTTGTATTTGGAGATTGGAGGCAGTACTTGCAATAGGAAGGTTACGAAAGTACAAAATATTAATATGCAAGATGAATTTTTACCAATTTAGACTGCCCCATGCACCCCCTTAGCAGTGGCAATACCGTTTCAAGTTTGCCTCCTGTAATTGTACATCAAATCTTTTCAAAAACGTTTCCAGCCCCTCTAAGTTAACTATATTATTCAGAAGTAAGTTCCAAATACCCACCACTCTCTGTAAGAAGTAATATTTATTTCATTCCCCTCCTTGCAATTGTTTATTATGGCCCGATATGTACTTTCTATTTGTTACAGACTCAGTTCCAATCCATTACTCAGTTCTGTCTTTTTCAGGAAACCATAAAGGGCAATTAGGTCCCCACTTATTTTCCTCTGTTCCGAACTAAACATGTTTTGCATTTTAGTCTCAACTCATATTCCAAGGTGGCGCCACCTATCATTATTCTGGTTGCTCTTTTCTGGAATATCTCTAGCCTGTCCAAGCCCCGTAAGTGATATAGGATTCCAGAACTGGTAGCAATATTCCATTTTGGGTCTCATGTATGCTGTATACAATGGTGCCATGATTTCCCTTGAACTACGGACAATGTTTTGCTTTATAGATCTAATACTTGTGCTGCTTTTCTAAACTGCTTCACACTGTTGATCCTGTATGAAATCTGTAATTATACCCCCTAGGTCTCTCTCTTCCTCTACCTTCTTTAATTTATTACTATTTGGATAGTAGCTTTCCCCTGTATTTCTTTTCCCTAAATGTACTGTAACACTGAGCACGTCTTCATGTTAAACTTCATGCCCCGTCTATCTGCCCACTCTGCTATCTTTTGTAAGTCCTGCAGTTTGCTTTGTGTCCCTCGCACATTATCTTCCATAACACCAACATGTATAAATCAGGCACTCACCACCACATATGATGCTGACAACCACTTGGAGTAAAAAACGTTTTAATACAAAGTCATTGCACAAGTGTGTCTACTTTATTGCATTTCTGGTCCTCAACTGGACCCTTTCTCAAAGGCCTTTGAGAAAGGCTCCAGTTTGGGACCAGAAATGTGTTAGGCAGGGCACTTGTGCAATGACTTTTTATTAAAACTTGTTTTACTTCAAGCGGTTGTCAGCATCATATGTGGTGTTGAGTGCCTGGTTTATACATGTTGTTCTTTCTAGTCTTTTAACCAAGAGCATCACAGCCTTGTGCAAACTCTTTCCTTGTTGGTCTGCCATTACACTCAATTTTAAATCATCTTCAAATTTTGCAGTCTGTTTTTTTTTTCCTTCCTCAAGCTCTTTGGTATATATATATATATATATATATATATATATATATATATATATATATATATATACCAGCAATGAAGCCAGCGAGGATCTTTGGGAGACTAAACTTGTTAAGTAACCTTTCTTGGATTCAGAACCATTTATTATCACATTTTGTGTTCTGTTTCTTAGCCAATTACTTATCAGATTCCCTGTTTTCCTACTAATCCTGACAGTCAAATTATTCAATCAATTCAATCACATGATATCATCTTAAATGTGTTGCTGAAGTGCAGAAAAACGCCATTTAATGGAATGCCCATATATATCTATATTTTGGCTCCCAGAACCTCGGTCTGCCATCTTTGGCAGTCCCTGACCCCAGTCCCATAACCTGCCTTCTCCTAGACCTACCCCTGCCTTTTTGTTTCTCTCTGGCTTATGTCTCAGGATGGCATTGATGGGGTAGGGTACCATATCTGTTGCAGGGCCTGAGGAGTGAGAACTGAGATCATCATGCCGTGGCTGTTTTTTTTTTTTTTTTGCTCTTTGAATTTCTCTGCCCAGCCAGGACACTGACTGACTAGAGCCAGCAGCATGCACACACTAGTGTATGTGAGTGCATCCAGGCTCCGTTGGTGTCCCCACCTCCATGACTGGCTATTATATTTTTAATGGCTGGTTTGTAGAATGGCAACAAATTTGCCAGACAGCATTTGCCTCTAGTAAATCATGTTGTGTTTTATCACTGTGCCCCTTGTCCTTTAGCAACTCCTCCACGTTTTCCTTTATGAATGATTCCATCATATTACTTAGCCTATACTGTACCAGTTAGATTGACAGGTCTGTAGACTGACAGATTACCCCATCCCATCTATTGAATACTGGAATCACTGTAGCTTCTTTCCAGTCCCCTGGTTCTAATCCTGTCACAAAAGAGAAGCCAAATAACTTAATTAATGGCTCTGCTAATTCTTCTGCTTATTCCATTTCAGAAATATAAAAGAAGCATTTTGTTAAAAGAAAAAAAAGGCACAATGCAAATGCGGAAAAGTAAAGTTAAGATGTCAAGGCTAGAGGCAGATCTGCACAGGTTTACTGTAAACATGTTCCATATTGATCTACTGTAAGCACAAGATCCTAAACAGGTTTGCCATTGTATTGCTTTAAAACAAAATATTCAGTTGTCATATCAACCATGGTGCTTTTCATTACTGTTAACTATATATTGTTCCTGTTGTATTAGTTGTTTTTCTACAAAGCTGATCCTACTGTGTTGTGCTATTTTCATTGTTCAGCACCGCATTATTAAAAAAATACAGATAAAAACAGGTTTTGTTTTTGTGAATGTTTTGGTGATGTTACTAGTATTTGCTGTGGAATGTGCCTATTCTCTTGCCAGTAATATGTGTCCAGATGTACTGCAGAATCCTTAAGACCCTGAATAAACTGTAGGTCATTTGCTCATATAAAAGCAACCTTTGCTGTCAAGTGGCATGCTGTAGCTTTTCAGGTTTCAGGAGTTATGCTTCCATTTTCTGGCACCCAACCATGTTGCTCTTACCTACTTAAGCTTTAATGCAAGAATAAGCAAAATATAGTAGGAACATCTACAGCACACAATTCTGCAGCAAAAATATTTCCTCCTTGTGGGAAAAACTAAATTTGTACTAGTAACTAGTACAGCACTAGTAAACCAGCTGTACAACAGTGAAATGATAGCATAGTTCCTACCCCCCCAATGCCAAAAGCTGAGAAACGATTAACATGACATGCTCCATTTTAATCTCCCCTTCCATCACCAAACCTGTAAATAAAGCCAAGACACCAAAGAGCTTGGCAAAACAAAAGGGGCAGCAGTGTTAGTTATAATACATACATCAACAATATCGTCCTGGCCAGCTTCATTAGAATACTCTGATCCACTTCACCCTGGGCTAAGGCTTTTTTCTCATTCCAGTTGCCCTGATTCAGTCTTCCTAGTTTTTGTCCTATCCAGGCCTTGTGTCACTCCACCCCAGCTCTTTTTGATTTTGCTCTGGCTTTGCTGTCCCACACATCATGATTTATGGGTCAGCTGGGTGAATGCCCAGGGACTAGGACAAAGACCAGGAGAGGGCCAGGGAAAGAAAAGGCAAAGGCAGTCATGTTAAATTCTCCACTGCATCATCAATTCCTCATAGAAAGGATCACTAACTTGGCATGCCCCATTTTACCCTGTTCTCAATATATGCCTAATAAAGTCAAGACACACTGCATTACTTGTGAGCAAAATTGTAAGCAGCTTTATTCACAATACATACATATGCAACATATTTTTTAAATAAATAAAACAAACTTGTTATACATATCCTGAGAACTACATACAGTATTAGGAATAAACCTTCCCAGGGACACTCGATAATTAAGCAATAAAGCATGGCAGGGTGTGTGTTATTGTGGGATAATGGCATGCCTTGGGGAGTGAAGCCCGAGGCAAAGCCAAGAGCTTTATGCACCCGAGAAGTGCCATTATCCCTCAGTTACACACACCCTGGAATGCCTTAGTGTGATCATGAAATAGCTTCCTTTTTTTTTTTTATTTTAGGACCAAGTAATGAAGTTCAAAAAGTTAAGCATTTCTGACCTGTGCTGTTGTGCTGCGATAACAACATGGTCATATGACTGGATTCCACCAATCACAGTACAGTGTTTCTCGTACCCATTTTATAATGTTGGATAACATCCCAACCACGGGGCTAGAGGTATCACCTTAGTACCCTAATGCACTCAGAAATGGCAGTTGCCTTTCTCCATATCAGGTAACTAGACCACATTGCCATGCAAGCTAGTGACCTAGCTACCCATAATAAATGTGTGCATCACTTTTATTTCTTTTTTTGTCTATGCGGGTGTTTATCTCCATGGATGCCCTCTCCCTGAACAGGGCCTTTACTGGTCACTACCTAGGTCTGACACCATAGCACAGCTCCAGTTGGAGCACATGGCTTGAATGTATTGGTGGTCATCATGCTGATGGTTGTGGTTGAATTTTTTACACATTCCTCCCTCCTGTCACATGCCATAACCTGCCTGTGAGTCCACACTCCCCTGTGGAGGAGGCAAACAGACCTTCATTGCTGATCACAGGGGTTGCTGCAGGAGTGGAAGGTGATACCTCCTATCTCCAACCATGTAGCACAGCCACTGCAAACATCCTCAACCATGGGCTGCCAGTCTTGTGGGAGACCAAACTTGCTGTCACACTTGGGCCACCACATAGTAGTGCAGTGCAACCTTATAGTTCCAACCCTGGCCATGAACCCAGTCATCAAGCTTTGCTCCGTAAGGTCACCATCTGCAATTCCTTCCTTACTGCCATAAGCAATGGATGCAGCAGGGGATCCCTGCTTCAGTCACATTCAATAGATGCTCCTAAGTCTGGGCCTTTGACAATCCAGTTCAGAATGCTGAAGCAAAAACATTCTACTACAAAGTGCTGTGTGCTGTGCCTGATGATGACATCACAGAGACAAGGCAATGCTTTGGAGCCTGAAACCATTTCCTAATGGCCCTCAAGGGGGCTATGAAAGGTTGCCTGGTCTTTGTTACATCATTATCAAACACTGCTCACAGTGCTTTGCAGTCATATGTTTTTCTCTAACATCCTGTTTGTGTGCATTATAAATCTTTGAGGGTGGCTAATCCTCTAGAGCCTTGCACTTTTGTTCTGCTGGTCTCATTGCAATGTGCAGCAGGCTACAGTTTTAGGAGTTGGGAATTAAGAGCTACTTTTCATAGTTTGATGTTGGCTCTCCCCATACCTGGAAAGAGTCTTTATCTTTACAGTGTTTGAAGAGATTTTCACATGAGACAGATTGTCTCCTCTAGATCTTGCCTTACCTTCTCTTCCCTTTCCACTTATCCTTCCTAATCCAGAAATAGCAAACTGTGCTTTAATAAGAATAAGAACTACATTTGGTTTGGGTTGTATTTAATGCATTTTATACAGTGTCTTATATTCATGAACTATTGGAATACTGTACAAGAAGCATTATATATTTTGTGTTTTACCTTGCTATTCATGAATCCCTGTTATAGTGTTGCTTTTTATGTTGATTGCACGCAGCGCAAGAAACATATTACGGCAGCTTTCTCAGTAACAGGCTGTGGAGGTGCAGCACTGTTGTGGCCAATGCTCCCACAGCCTGCTAAGGCTTGTCCCGATTCCCCCAATGCCATTGCAGACTGCTGGTGACAGTAGTTTGGAATGTTTGCACCAACTTTAGACAAACCAGCCACTACAATCGGGGGCCGCCTCATCATTGCAGCTTCAGCCATCCACTGCAATGAGGGAGCGACCCGTCATTACAGGGCAGGATGTAAAAACCCTGATATTGTTTGTGAACATGGCAGTTGGTTGCCGCTGTGTTCACAAACAATATAACCCTGCCCTGTGTTTATTTGCTGATGGGGGCCCCAATCCCCATCAGCCTTGGTGCCTCTGTGTTTCTGGTGACAACGGGGGAGCCCACTCCCTGTCGATATTCTGTAACACCCCCCCCACTTTTATTCCTGCCAACGGGGTGCCCAATCTTCGCCGGCATAATGAATCCCCTTGTGTGCCAATGGGGTGCCCAATCCCCATCGCCACAGCTGCCTCCCAAAAGAAAGCCACTGGTGGCACGCTGGGAGCCCACCCCAGCGTGCCACATGCCCTGAAGGAAAAATGGTCCCACAAAGTCTTTTTTTTTTTTACCTGCAAAAAAGGAAATGGTCCCTCGTAGTCTCCCTAGCCCCCACCTGCAACCCACACCCACCCACTGCGCACCCTGCCTCCCCACACACCCCCTCACCCCATACTTACCTCCGGAGCTCAGCACGACGATCTTTGGTGGACCGGGAACACGTCTGCACTCTTCAAAGCCAACCACGAACTGAGGAAATGCCGATAAGCTGTATAACGTAATAAATAGGGTTTTTTCAACTTCAGTGCATATCTCGGTCATTTTTGGGAATTTTTTCACCACATTATCAACATGGCATTTTTGGGATCCCTCCTCATGAATTCTTGAACTGTCATGGTGTTAATCGGCCCCGAAAGGTGATTTCGCGGTCACTGCAAGAATCACCCTTTGGGCTCGATTAACAAAGCTGTGATGCCAGTGTTCATGAAGTAGGCTCTCAGAAAGCCTATGTTGCAAATTTGGTGGAAAAATAAAAAGAAATGACTGTTTTACGAGCATGTGCTGCACAGTTGCTATGCATGCTCATAACTTCATGAATCTGCAATATTTTCATGCCAGATTTTCAACACCGGCATTTTTTCACACCTTGTGAACAGTACAGCTGTCATTGTTCACATCCTGGTGGAAATGTGTTTTTGTACTTCCGGCGCAGAATAGCACGGTCGCTGTGGGAAATCAGTGTTCAAGACAGATTAAGAAAATGACAGTGACACTGTTCATGAGTACAGGTCCTGAAATGGCTGTGTTGAAAATTTAGTAATGATACTCCATAAAATGACTGTGTTATGAGTGTGCGTTGCGCAGTTTGCAAGCACGCTCGTAACTTTGCGAATTTATAATATTTTCACTCCAGATTTTCAACATTGCCATTTTCCCACACTTACTTATGAACAGTGCAGCTGTCATTTTTCCCATCCTGTCCAAAATGTGTTTTCGCACTTCCAGCACAGAATTGAGTGGTCACTGTGGGAAATCACTGTCCAGGACAGATTAAGAAAATGACAGTGATACTGTTCATGAGCAGAGGTCCTAAATGCCTTTGTTCAAAATTTGGTGATGATAGCCCATCAAATGACTGTGTTACAAGTGTGCATTGCACACTTTCCACACACCCTTGTAACTTCGCAGATTTGTAATTGGTCATGCCAGATTTTCAACAGTAGCACTTTTTCACACTTCCTTATGAGCAGTACAGCTGTCATTTTTCACATCCTGACTGAAATGTGATTTCACAGTTGCGGCACAGAATAACCCGTCACTGTCAGAAACTAGTGTTCAGGACAGATTAAGAAAATGACAGTGGCCAGCCCGGTGGCATAGAGGGTTGAGGTGCGGGTGCCTTACCTCAAACCATGCCAGCGACCCAGGTTCGGGAACGGACTCGGGTCGCTGGGAGGTCAGCAGGGGATGGGAGAGGATCAAGCATCCCAAGGACTGCTCTCCTCCCCAGGGGTGGGATAGGGTCATGCCTCACTCTGTAGCGGCCCCTGGTGGAGACTGGGGGCACTAGAAGAAGCAGCGCAACAGGGGAAAAACCAGAAAAGTGGAAAAATGGTATCCGAGCAACTGGATGATGGCTGCCTGGATCCCCCACCTCCATGGAACCCCTGATGAGCCAGGGGAATCCTGATCCCAGCAGCATCAGGGCCGAGAGCAAGAGTGCCTGAAGATAATTTCCCTCCGGAAGGAGGGGACCCGTCCGACGAAGGGTTACGTCAGCCTACCCTGGTCGGCTGCAATCTGGGATCTGGGGGAAGCTGGCATCGGGGCGGGTTTGGAATGAAGCAGGAGTAGTCCTTGGCAGAAGGCCTGAAGGAGAGGCTGGTCGGACGCAGGGGGAGATAAATAAATAATACAAAAAAAAAAAGAAAATGACAGTGGCACTGTTCATGAGCAGAGGTCCTAGAAGCCCTATATTGAAAATTTGGTGACAAAACTCCATAACATGACTGTGTTACAAGCATGCATTGAACTGTTTTCATGCACCCTTGTAACTTGGCAAATTTGTAATATTTTCACACCACATTTTCAACAGTGGCACTTTTTCACACCTCCTTATGAACACACAGCTGTCATTTTTCACATCCTGGCTAAAATATGTTTTTGCAGTCCTGCCGGAGAATAGCATGGTCCCTGTGGGAAATCAGTGTTTGGGACAGATTAAGATTGAATGAGTAAGAGAGGGGAGTGACCGAGCTCAACTGAGCTCTGTTGGGATGGCTGTGGATTTCTTTGTGGGCAGAAAAAGGCCCCAGCGCAAGAGCCGAGTACAAAAGTGCAGCCCGCAGCACTGGGAGAAACAGAACAAGAGAGCGAGTGAGGAAGGGGGAGTGAGTGAACTCCCCAGAGCGCTTGTCAGGACTGCTACAGATTTCTTTGTGGGCAGAAAAAGGCATCAAAGCAGGCAGGGGCCCAGTAGAAAAGGCCAGCCTACAGCAGTGGGAGAAACAGTATGAGTGAGTGAGACGGGGGTCTGAGTGAGCTCAACGGAGCTCTATCAGGACTGCTGAGGATTTCTTTGTGGGCAGAAAAAGGCACCAATGCAAGCAGGAGCCCCTTACAAAAGGGCTGCTTGCAGCACCAGGACAAACAGAATGAGAGCGTGACAGAGGGAGACTGAGCAACCTCAACGGAGCTCTGTCAGGACAGCTGCAGATTTCTTTGTGGACAGACAAAGGTGCCAATCCAGCCAGGAGCCCAGTACACAAGTGCAGCCTGCAGCACCAAGAGAAACAGAATGAGTAAGTGACAGCGCAGTAGTGAGCGAGCTCAACTGAGCTGTATTGTGTCTGTTTGCGGATTTCTTTGTGGGCAGAAAATGCGGCAACGCAGGCAGGAGCACAGTACAAAAGGCCAGCTTGCAGCGCCAGCAGAAATGGAATGACTGAGTGAGTGAGAGAGGGGGGGAGTGAGCGAGCTCAATGGAGTTGTGTTGGGACTACTTCAGATTTCTTTCTGGCCAGAACAAGTCGCCAATGCAGGCAGGAGCCCAGTACAAAAGGGCAGCCTGCAGTGGCAGGAGACACAGAATGAGTGAATGAGGGAGGGGGAGTGAGTGAGCTTAATGGAGCTCTGTTGGGACTGCTGCAGATTTGCTTGTGTGCAGAAAAAGGCAGCAATGCACGCAGGGGCCCAGTACAAAAAGGGCAGCCTGCAGTGGCGGTAAAACCAGAATGAGCGAGTGAGAGAGGGGGAGTGAGCGAGCTCAATGAAGCTCTGTTGTAACTGCTGCAAATTTCTTTGTGGGCAGATGAAGGCGGCAATGCAGGCAGGAGCCCAATAGAAAAGGGCAGCATGCAGCGCTGGCAGAAACGGAATGAGAAAGTGAGAGAGAGGGAGTCAGCAGGCTCAACAGACCTATGTCGGGACTGCTACAGATTTCTTTGTGGGCAGAAAGAGCCACCAACAGAGGCAGGAGCCCAGTACAAAAGGGCAGCCTGCAATGCCAGGAGAACCAGAATGAGTGGGTGGGGGGGGGAGTGAGTCACCACAATGGAGCTCTGGCAGGACAGCTGCGGATTTCTTAGTGGGCAGAATAAGGTGCCAATGCAGGCAGGAGCCCAGTACAAAACAGCAGCCTGCAGCACGGGGACACACAGACTGAGCGAGTGACAGAGGGGCAGTGAGCGAGCTCAACACACCAACGCAATCAACATTCAGCATTGACAAATGCTTGTTCTTTATTTGTTGTCATTTTGCTTATTTATATTTTATTCTACTGCTTAATGGCAGTGCTGATTCCAGAGTTTGCTTTTGTATTATTTTTTGGTAACTGGACAAGGCTCACTGGGCACAAGGCCCATTTACAGGCATGAGATTGGGTAGAACCCCAAGAAGAATGCCAAAACTGAGAAAATGCTTCATAAATGGGGGGGGGGGGGATACAATTATTAATGCCCTGTAAAACTGCTTCACAAATACAGATCAATGTATTTCAAAGTACTTAGCAAAGCAGTTAAGTTAGATGCTTCTAGTGCAGTGGCTGTCAGCAGATTGACAGAGCAGCCATCATGCACTCAACAGTGACCCTTCCACAGTCATGGATTCACACAAAACCAGATAAAAAAAGACTGTTTGTTGGTCCACTGGGTTACTTTCCTCTTCAACACAGTGGATATAACCATGTATTCTTTTTCATTTAGGTACTGTCCCTGCCTTACTTTAAAGGAGAATAGCACTGGACCTTAAAGCCATCTTTCCTATTAGAAGCTATTTCTTTACATTCGGATTCTAGTTCTGCTGTTGTTCATCTATGCTGGCCTGTTATTAACCTCAGTGGGTGTTTCTGGTTTACACTCTGGTGTTCAGTGTCATTTTAGAACTTTCTGATGTAATTTATGTCCCTTTAAATCACACTGTTTTATAGCAGGACATAACTGCATAGCAACAACAATGGAATAGCTGAGCAAGAACATAAAGGAGGGATGCTCAGGACAGGTCAATTCCAATCTGATTATACTGTTTATAGGAATTTCTGATGCCTAATCTGATTCCTATCCAGTTCCTAAAAAGACTGCAAAATCAGAATCAGATTTGGAATCCTAATTCCTAAATCCTAAATTTCTATGTAAAATCGTGTTTTAGTCTTGAATTTAGGAATTGGGATTTTCCGACTGCAATTCCAAAAATCCTGATTGTGAAAACTGGGTTGAAATCTAACAAATCCGATGCCATAAATCTAAATCCAAGCAACCTTAACATAAGCTACATCATACAGTTCTAAAATGGTGGTTACTTTCCACCAACCTCCATTCAGGCCCTCTGGTTACTGTGTTTAAATTCCTTATGCATAGATCCCTATGGTCTATCCTGTTAATACCCCTCAAGAACGTGAAAGTCTCAGTTATTTCCCCTCTCTCCCATCTGGCTTTGAAAGTGTATATACTGATGTTTTCTAGTCTCTCCTTATACGTCCTTCCCTGTTACCCCTGTAACATTTTCATGTGATCTGTGGTTATAGCTGGTCTTGTTGCTTTAAAATGGATTTCACTGAGTCTGTGCTTCCCATGCGAGCTTTGATTCTGAGCTGGAAGCCTGGGCTGTTGATTAGATTGGAGAGGACATGTGATCTATTTGCCTCAGGTGAACTCAGTGTGATTGCTGAGGTGAAAACTTTAAGTCAGAGGCTGTAGTTTGTTTGTTGTTCCATTTCAGCTAGGTAAATTAATATTTTAAGAGAGAATCCAAATGCCAGCACCAGCTACTTACAGCCACTTACAGCCACTTCCATGAAGCTGCAAAAATATCAAAATGCCAATATTCCACAATGAAAGAAGCAGAACCTTGGTTTAAGGTGATATCAGTGCTTAAAAGTATTTTTTTAAAATTGAACAATGCTTCCTTATCTATGCACACTGCCCCCTCCAACAGCAATGCTGGTTAGTTTTTAGATAAATTAAGTTTTTTGATAAATTCATGTAGATGTTTTGCTGATATTGTAATGCTGTAGGATAGGATTTTTATTTATATAGTGCTTTTTCCATGGCTCAAAATGCTTGACAAGTCAAATAAATAGTACATCGTATCAAAAAGCAAAAATGAATACAGGGATATACATCTAGATCAAAATATAACCCTAAAACTGCCACAGCAGTCAGTCCCCTGAAAAGACCTGTCTAAATAGCCGGGTCTCTCAACTAAGGTTTAAAACTTGCAACCGAAGAGGCAGAACAGATGGATTTTTATATGCATAGATGTATGTATTTATGGTTCATTTGTTATGTGGAATTGCAGTTTTTTATATATTTTCTTGTGTTTTCATTGTGTGTGTAAATGTCTTACCTTGAATGAGCAGCACTGAATTTTTAGAGTTTGCCTTTTCAGGTATGGATATGTTTTTTTCAGTGTTGTTGAAGGGATTATCTTTGAAATGTATAATTCTTGAGCAATGTTGTCATGGGGGTGGTAATTTTTGCCATGTGTTTTTTTTTTTGCTATGCTTTCTTTTTCATCTTGCTGGGTTATTTGATTGCATTGTGACCTTTTTGACCCTGAGGTTATGTAATTAGCATATTAACCTTTTTGGCCCTCACTGTTTGTGCTCTCGATTACTGCAACCCTATCAAGCCACTGGAGCAGGGGTATGTGCTGGGTAAATGCAGTGCTGTTTGGCAACGTCCTGACCAATGAGGATCCAGAATTGGTTGGACCCTAGTGGTTGTTCCATTAAGGAACTAACACACCTTTTTCTTGTTTATTGCACACTGCTGTTTTGCACAGTTTAATGGATAGCTACATACTGACTGCTGTTTTACTGCTGGTTCTTTGTTTATACTTGATGTACGGTTACTTATTGGTATAGTTATATCCCATGTACCCTTCCCCTGGACACATCTGGAAACAAGCTATTCATAGTTCAGTATGCCTAACCACGCCAACATGTTTAAGTAAACAAATATATCATAACTCAGTTTCCAT
Source organism: Neoceratodus forsteri (assembly GCA_016271365.2). Lineage (NCBI taxonomy): Eukaryota > Metazoa > Chordata > Ceratodontiformes > Ceratodontidae > Neoceratodus > Neoceratodus forsteri. The sequence goes on along the minus strand of CM057451.1, from coordinate 454,619,656 downwards.
TTATTTGCCCACTCCTCTTAGTTATAGCTTATTTTCCAGTTAATTTATAGTATATCCTTCTGTGAACTTACTGCTCTCCCAATTTTGGTATTATTTGCAAATCTGGAAGCCCACTACTCCCCCCCCCCCCAGCTTCTAAGTCATTTATGTCATGTTTCAAAGCATTTGACATTCCGAAGTCATACTGTAGTACAGAAAAAAATTAAATGTTAAATATACACAGCAAACAGTCAATATGTAGGACATTATAAAGTAGGTCACTATTGAATAGGAATGGGTGAAGTGGCTTAAATTTGTTTCGGGAATTAATTTGCAGACTTGGCAAAATTCACAGTGTCGATTTAGCAAACTTTTCACCAGGCAAAGTGGTCCTTTGTCTATGGGAATTGACCTAAATTTGCTGGCGAAGTTCCCACTTTGCCAGAACTTCACCTGGCCACCTGAAAAGTATTACTTTGTCTGGAAAGCTCATCACAAAATGGTGGAGGGGAATAGTGGGAACTTTGCAAAGTAATTAGTAAAGGAAAGTTTCTGAATTACAACCGGCAAAGAAAAACTTTTCAACATCTCTGCTTATGAATATAGTTAACAGTGATAGAAAGAGTCATAGGCACTTGTATAAGGACTTGTTTTATTAAGATAGGGAAAGTCTGGTCAGCCCGCTGGTGCAGTGGTAGGATTTCCGCTCATGATAATAACAATCTGGGTTCAGAAGTGAGCCCTGAGAGTTGGAGGGCCAGACGGGGGATGAAGAGTGAGTGTCCAATAGACTGCTCTCCTCCTCCTCTAGGGGGAGGGTGGGGAAGTGTTCAGTGCTTGATTAACACCTGCCAGAGGCCAGGAGGTGCAGATTCAGGGAAGCATGTCAGAAGTCAGTGATTTTCTGCCCCATGTCATTGCCTGCCACCCCTCCCACTGACAAATTAGTACAGAAAAATTGCAAGGCTGAGCGGGAGGAGGTCAATGCCCCACACAGCAAATCAAGGCACTCTACCTTTGTGCCAAGCACATAAGGAAGGTGTGCAGCAGGTAAAGGTCTTAATCAAAGGAGCCGATACACAAACTCCATTTTTAAAAGATTTATTTTGCCAACAAAGTGTAAAACTGTGCAAACCAAACAGTGTTTGAACAATATCTAAGCAGCACTGGGATTGACAGACCTTAACCCAGTTCAACAGCCAGCCACCATTAACCCCAGTGCTTCACCGTAAAGCTTCCTCAGGTGGTGTGGCTTTGACCTCCCACAGTGACTTCTATACTCTTAACAAAGTGTGTGTGCAAATTCAAAGACTGATAAATCACTTAATTCATTTCTCTCCATTACCATTAAGCAGCTTTTAATTTTAAATGACTAACCCTATCACATTAATTGATATACATCTGACTCTTAATTAATAATAAATGATTTCATTAACATGTCATGAACTTTCCTATTTTTTTAAAGTTATATGTATACGATACAGGTGAAATATTGCACCATGGGAATGGGTGCTGCTGACAGAATAGACAATGCAGGAAAGAAAATTAGAGCACTCACCACCAGAATAGATCACGGAAAAAAGAACTGGCTAGTGCAGAGTCCTTTATTAGTTGCAGTGTCTAAGGTACAAAATATAAAGCAAACTCCACTTGAGTTAGCTGCCTGATACATCTCATACAAACCAAAGGCCTTTGATAAAGCACTTATGTTAGTGTGCTACCTGAGACAATAAAGGACTTTGCACCAGTACATTTTTTCATGATCTGTTCCAGTGGTGAGTACTCTTATTTTCTTTTCTGCAAAGAATCTATGTGTCTTAACTGCACAGCCCTGTATAAATACAGTTTTAATTACATTAAAACAATAGGCCAACACTAAGGTGTGGTAGTGGTGGTCAGGGCACTGCTTGCAACACTGGTAATCTGAGCTAATGTCCTGAGCCCACAGCTACCAGTAGGACTAACTGGGGGAGGGAATAAATATCGCATAGTATGATCTCCTCCTGTGGGGTTGGAGGGTTGTGCTCTCCACTGTAATACTGATACCTGAGTAACTCAGGTGGCAAATGCAGGTAACAGGAATGCAGTGGAGGGAAAACTGCACAAGTGGTGCTTTAGATATGCCAGTGCAAACATTATTATATCCTGACACAGAAGGGGCCCCTTCGGAGAAAAATAAATAAACAGACGTTCCCAGAAGATGATGTTGTTTGCTACAGACAATATCTAATATCTAATATAATTGTCACATGGTTCTGTTCTTTTCTGTCTCACCACTCCCATCAGTACACAGAGAATCCCCCCTCCAATCAGGTCTGGTGTGCCCCATGACTCTTTGTCCCTTCTTCAACTTTTTAGATCATATCACTAAGGCCAGTAGTCCCTCTGTTCAAAAGATTTTATCCAGCTGGATTCCAATGACATCCAGGTGGGATACTTGGTTAACTAGCTCTACCTAAATGCCAACAAAATAGTATCCATGACCTTCATGTCCAGACCTGTAGTTTCTAAACTTCTTGTTCATCCAGACTTCTCCATACGTGATGGTGCTCAGCTGGTAGATATCCCATCTTTGATATACCTGGGTGTTTAACTCAACCCACACCCTGACTTCCCTACTCCAGTCTACTCCCCAAGCTTGGCACTATTAACAGAAACTAGCAGTGTGTACAGTACTACCAAAAAGGCAAGAGCTACTCTCTAAAATGATCTTCCTGTTCTTAGACTATGTTGATTTGCTCTACAAAGCTACTTCCAAGATGTCTCTGGCTAAACTGAACCAACTTTTCAATGCCTTTGTTTGCTGCACCCTTTCTTATACTCTGCACACTCACAACTGATCCCTGTATTTGCAGCTGCCCTGTCCCTCCCTCAAGAACAGGCACCTCTCCCTAAGTGCTTCCTTCTTCTTCAAGTTGTGGACCAACAGTCTCTTCAACTGCTTTGCCTCCCTCCTTATCCCTTTTCCTCCTTCCTCCTACTCCTCGAGACATACTACCCTCCACCCCCCCATTGCAAGAACACCATTGGCTAGGTTGCATTTTCCTACCAAGACCCTCACCTTTGAACCAGCCTCCTGGCCTCTCCTGCAATCCTCCACGTCACCTCACTATTGTCTTAACTACATGAGATGACCTCCTCAGGACCACCTGGCTTGTTGGTCCCCATGGTGATAACACATCCTGTATTTCTAAGTGGTACTTTCTAATGTTTGACATCCAGCTTGCTTTCAGACCGCACTTGCAACTTACACTTTTTGTATTCCCCTTACCCTCCTTACATCACCTGCAATTACTTGTTTATTTGTCCAGATAACCTGTCATAAGAGACTTCTGAGACTATACAACTGTTGTGCTAATCTTTTAGTTTGCTTCTCAAAATACCAATGCACTGGAGTTTGTAACAATTTTAACCTATAAGGTTGAAAACCTAATCAAAACAGTTGAAAAGTGAACTCATATACTGATAGTCTTAGCAGACAACTGGGATTGCCCTCCAAATGAAAGCTGTGACCCTATGACTTTCTTTCCATGCTTCCCAACCAGCCTCCACGCCTATGAAAAGTCATTCAAATAAAAAAAAAAAACCTGATCCTGCTACAAAAATGCTTTAGTTCACCAGCTGATGTGTATGTTTTACATAAAGTGGTGACTATCAACTAATGGGATATCACTTTATGATCTCTACCAGCAGAGGTCTTAATCACTGCAAACAGACTTTTGGGACTAAAAGTCACCTGCTTATTGGAATCAGGATATCAAGGGGTATTTCACAGTCCTCTTGGAACTATGTGATACCACTGCTGTACTGATCATATGTGCTGGAGGAGTTTATTTAATTAGACTGTTGCCAAGGAACTTGAGATGAAGAGCCTCTTCTGACTGCTTGCTAATGGCTCAAGGCTACTTGGTAAACGTTAAGTAAAACTATTGTTTTTTTTAATTTATACATTTTTTTAAATGATTTTGCACAGTATAGCAATTCAAAAAAGCAATACAAGCATTGTATAATTGACTAATTACACTAGAATTCATAATTGACTGTCATTTGCTACATCCTTGTGGGGGAAATCACACAGACCATTTAATAGGTGGCCCCATAAAAGCATGAAACAGTTTATAATTAGGAACCATTGCACCCAATGGGTCAGTATCCATATTATAACACATGTTCAGATATAGTTTTCTCATGTAATATAGCATTAAAGCTGTGCAGAGCCTCCCATTCTATTAATTAAATCATAAACTGTAACCTTATTAGAAGGCAAAACCCTGCCATCACTGCTCCAGCTTGGAGTCAAGAGTCTGAATATGATAACTATCAGCTCATTCTGTGTGGTTTAGCTGAACCTCTAATCTCCCCTCTGTCACTCAAAAGCAATGCAATAATTATGTTATTTCATAAGAACTCCCCACTAGCAGTTCACGGTAATCAAATAGCTCTGTGATATGCAGTTTGAACTTTTACTGAACATGGTGGTTTGTTTTTATATGCTATAAAGATGTTGGGGTGAACAATAAATACACTGACTGCGGGAACGACCCTTATGCTGTTTGACTGCTACACTACAGCATTTTACTATGTTCTCTGCACCACCACCACCCAGAATGTACCAGAAAATTAGCTTTCTTAGGTCGATGTGCCTTCTTGGCCAAAACTTGTAAATATATAAAACATAAAGTCTAGACAGGGCATCTAGACCCCATAGCTCCCCCCAGCTTCCTCTCCTGTCTCCCTCAGAAGGGGCGTAGCCAGTGAGGTGAAGCCTGGCCCTCGGATCCAAGCCCTCGCGCTCCAGGGGACCATATGAGCTGGGTTGCACTCAATGGCAATGAGGCAGTGTGGGTAGTTTCAGGGGATATAGAGTTGACCCCAACAGCAGCAATGTCAGGGATATGGAGTGGGACTGAATGCCACATGGCAAGATGGCCACCATGCAGGACAGGCTATCACAGGAATTCTGACTCCTGTCTTTTTCAGAGCCTTTGTATTTGCTCAGAGCATGCAGTACAAAGTAAAATAGTGTTCTGCTCAATGAGTAATAGAGCTGGGGTATATTTATATAGTGACAGCTCTTTTTAATACATTTAATCTTGAGAGTGTAGTGGTAGGCTTTCATAGAAACATAGAAACATAAAAGTTGAAAGCAGATAAGGACCGCAAGGCCCATCCAGTCTGCTCATTTTATCTACCTTATGAATGTGCCATAGGTCTCTACTCTGTCAGTGGCCTATCTATTCTTTCTTTCTTTCTTTCTTACTTTCTTTCTTTCTCTCTTTCTTTCTTAGCAAGTGTCAGGAGTTACTCTGTTTTTATTTTTTAGGACAGGTAAATGGTGTGAAGTGATGCCATTTTAAAAACACTGACTAGTTGCCAGTTGCATGCATACCAGTAGGGACAAATGCCCATAAGATCATCAGGGAAGTAGAACTGATTCAGTGCCTCATATAGCTCAGAGTGTCAGTTGGTCCTTTTCCTAGGAGAGACTTGCAGTACCAGTCTTGGATTATCAACAACACCCAGAGCTGTATCGGGTGACAGGTCGGCAGGGCTTGAGTTTGCTGGTCTCCAGGTCCCAGGAGTTTACTAGCTGGAATCCTGTGTCCTTCCATCCAGATGACTATAGTGAAAGTGGGTGGTAGGTCCTGAGGTGTCTCTTGGACATACAGTATCAATGCTAAGACCTAGCCACATTTAGAAGGAGTAAGCCATGGAAGCATCTGAGGAGGGTCTGGATTGCCTGGGTCCATGAGTATTTGGACCAGTGGCTGCACGGCTGGGTGTTGAAGAACTGGGGTCACTTTAACTTTCAGGGTGGTGGGTCCCTGTTTTCAGACTAGGCATTTGATCTCCCTGGATTTGTCAGTTCCTGTGCTCTGAAAGGACTGCGTAGAGAGCACCATGGTGCTGAATTCATACTGCTTCCCTGGATTACTACCCTGAGAAGGAGGATTACCCTGTGTTGCCAGTGGATGGTGAGGAGGCCTGCAGGCACATACAATTAGTTTTATATTTGTAGTACTAACTGTATCAAAGACAGTAGTGGCAGAGCTGCCTGAAGCAATTTCATCTGGAAGATTGTTTAAGGTTGAGTTCTGGTGGGAGTAGAACAAACTACCTACAGCTGGGGCTTCCCCCCTTTTAATACCATTTCATGTACATTTTTGATTTTGCATTCAGCCTCTTCTATTCAACTCTGGCACCACTGTTAAAGTTTTTATATATATATATTTAAATGTTGTTAATTTATGACTGTGTGTGGATGTGTGGATAGGCTGAAGTGTATGGTATGAGTGTGTGAGTAGTGTGAGTTATGTATTTATTCCAAGGATAGTGTATGAGTTAAGTGTGCTTGTTTAGGTCTTAGGTGTATGCCCATGGGGGTGTAAGTTGCTGTGTATGGATTTTGTGGGAGAGCAGAATTTTTACTGGATTTTTGAGGGTGGTTCTTTTTTTTTTGTTTGTTTGTTGGTGGGATTGTGTGGGAGGGTAGGGCACTATTGGTCAGTTGTGCTGTTAGGTGGGTGTGTTGGGGTATTTATTATTTTGGTTTTAAAAACAGAAGCCTTAAAACGTGTGTCAGGTAGAGCAGTAGACACCTTAAGTTTAGTTATTCTCTATCCCAGCTGCTAGACCTTTGCCCCTTTCAGGATCCCTCTACCCAATGTATCATATTATCAGTGCAGGGAGGTGGGTCTGAGGGGCAAGGTGGTTAGTGGCTGGGATCAGGGAATGCTAATTATGGAACCTTATTAGGATGGTGAGGACAAGACGATGCCCTGGGGTGAAATGGGGTATAAAGAGAGGCCAGACTTGTTTGGTTCCTATACCCGGTACTGAGCTACATGTCAGTTTGCTCCCAGACAATTCACTCCTTGGTAAATTCCTTCCCCCAACAGTTTGTTCCTGTGACAATTGGCTCCTAGACTAATTCATTTCCTGACAATTTGCTCCCATGAGATAATATATATATATTGTGCCTTTTGAAGATTTCATGAAAAAATATTAAATGGCTCAAAAGTTATTCAAAAAACAAGTCCCCATTATAAGTCAATGGGAAAAGTTAACAAAAAGTGCAACACTTTAGCAAATGCAGTTTTTAGTATCGCAAATGACCCCAGTAGTGTCGTGAGTCAGCCATTGTTTTTTCAGTTAGCGATCACAGAAATGCTTGGAATTTAAATTTGGGACCCTCTAGGGATACAATTCTTTTTGTGTTCACCTAGTCAGACCCTGAGGATGCTAGCCATGTCTTTATTTGGGGTTAAACACCCCAGAAATATGTTTTTCAAACTTCTGGAAAAAGTAGTGTCACACTCACGACACTTTCACAAAATTTGCGAAAGGTGTCGCAAATTGTGACACTACTTTTCCAGACTATGGCCAAAATGACAAGAGTTCTTTGCCACCCTGCTGCAGAAGAACAGTTTGGTCTTTTGAGCTGAAATTTGGAGGGAAGGCAGCCAACATCTCACAGATGTGCCTTTTAGTTGGTGAAAAAATATTGCATGGCTGCCAAGTTACGGTACTCCAAAGTTGGCATTTTTTCCCATAGACTAACATGGTGGCCTACGCCGCGCCTTTTGGGGCTCGTATCTCGAAAATGATGCGAGATACAGATTTTTGTTGCGAGCAATGTAATAGCAAAAACCTAGCCGGGAAAATCATGATTTTTGTGAAATGTAAATTTTTTTTCTACGTCGTGCGGAGGCTGAGATATTAGCAATTAAGTACTTCCAATGCTCGTTTTAAGCTTCGATGCCCATTACAATGCATACATTCTTTCTACACACTGTGTTTCTCTATGCAGCTGTTCAGCAAAAACAGGGTGTGCGCTTCCGTTACTATTACAGTTACTGTTTCCACTTAACGTTTCTGTCCCCATTTGCATTACCGCTCCTGTGTACGCCACCGTGTGCGTTACGCTTTACGTTCTCATTTGCGCTTGCATTTGCGTTACTGTTACCATTCACGTTTCCACTATTGTTTGTGTTTGCGTTTTGGTTTATGTCACCGTGCGCATTGCCATTTGCGTTTCCGGCAGCCCTTTCATTTGCGTTTCCATTTCTCTTTCGTTTTGCATCTTTCTTGCTGTTATTGTTACCATTTGCATTTGCAACTGCGTTACTGTGCCCATGCACATTACGGTTTGCGTTTCCATATGCACTTGCATTTCCTTTTGCGTTTCTTTTTCCTTTGCTGTTATTGTTGCTGTTACCATTACCATTTGTGTTTACAATTGTGGTACTGTGCCCGTGCGCATTACGGTTTGCGTTTCCGTACTTGCTTCTGTTCCCATTTCCATTTCTGTTTCCTTTGGCATTATTCTTCATGTTAACTTTACCATTTGCAGTTACGATTGTGGTATTGTGCCCGTGCGCGTTACGGTTTGTGTTTACGTGTGCGCTTGCATTCACATTTCCGTTTCTGTTCCCTTTCGCATTCTTTTTGCTGTGACACTTAACATTTCTATTTAAAATACTGCTGCCATCACTGTTCGCATTACCAGTTGCATTTTTGTACACGCTTGCATGTCCGTTTGTGTCACTGTTCGCTTCAGCGTCACTTTGCGCTTGCATTTCTATTAACGTTTCCGTCACCATTTACGTTTGCGTTACCATGTGCACCACTATTGGTGCTTGTGTTTGTCTTGCTCTTCCTTGGGCCCCGCGCTCCTGCCACCGCATTACATTCACTATTTCTCATCAACATTCTCAAAAAGAAAGGAAATTAGAGGCAAAAACTCTATTTAATGCGTCAGTTAGGGTTGTTCCATAGTGACAAAAGCAAGTAAATTCGATTATTGGGTTCGAAGCCCCCTTGGACCCCCAATATCTAACCGATATCAGGGTGTGTGTTTGGTCGTCTAATACTCTCACCATTCTCCTATACCTCTGCTTCTTTACACATGTGATGGGGTGAGAGTTAGGGCTGACAACCCCAACACACACCCTGATACCAGTTAATGATGTTCAAACAATGTTTGCTGCTTTCTGCCCACTGGGTGTAAGAAGACTGCAGTGCTGGGAAAAGAAGTTTCAGGAAGCAGGCAACATACTGCTTAACAATGACAGAGAAAAAGAGCAGAAGAAGGGAAAAATTACAGTAAACAGATATTAAATATGCTTAATATTTAATTCAGCAAAACACTGTTTATTTCTAAACTTAGTGTACTCTGCAGACTTTATACTGGTCTTTGAATATTGTTGTTTCCAGTATAAAAGCTACCTTAAATGTAACTAAAAAGTGGGTAGGGTATTTGTCTGTCAGATCAACCACACACTTAATCAAGGAACAGGCAAACCTGATAGGAATGCTAAGACAATCAAGTACTGGCAACAAGCATGTTCACTCTGCTGTCTGCCGACAAACCTAATGGAAATGACAAGGTTTGCATACAGCAGGGGAAATCACACATGCACTTCATATACAGTATATTAACACTCTAAAGGAAAAGTGAGGACAATTGTTACAAGATCAAGAGACAGAGAGTATAAAGTCTACCTGAGAAAAATTCTTTATGAAATTCTTTATACCCAAGACTGGTTGTAGTCCTAATGGCACCCCAAGCAGAAATACCTGTGGTGCTCCATTCACTGCTCCCTCCACTCCCTCTCCTCCCTTCTGCCCCACTCCACATCCAAAAACTGTTAAAAATATATAACTATGGGAGGTCACGTGTACTCAAGATGGCCACCTAGATTCTCAGCTTTGAGCCACCCTGTGAAAATTTTGAACCATCCATCAATGTTTGCACAGTCTACTCTAAAAACAACTCTTTGAGGGAAAGGAAATGTATGTCAGCAGAACAAGAACATTTTGGAATGTTGAGCACTCCTATAAAATGGAAAAAAAGACATTACAACTTCACCTCCAACTTGGGCTCACCCTGCAGATAAAATGTCGATGGCTCCAGATGATTGTGCTCCCTCCTCAGCTGAAAGCCTCCCCACCCACCAGGCATCTTTACTTGAAGAGATTGTAGCCAGTGTGGAAAAAAATTAACGGTTACAGTAACTCCAGTGAGCATAACAGATCTCACAGGATGGATGATCCAAACTGAACTACAGCTTACCTCTCTAACCAACGTCCAGAATGATCACACCAAATCGCTCCATGCTGCAGAAACCCAGATTGCGTGGTTGATAACCAAGCTGGAGGACATAGAGGGCAGAGGAAGGCATAGAAGTCTGAAGATAATTGGATTCAAAGCAGGGCTAGAGAGCTCTGACCCAGTGCAATACCTTTGTATGAACTTGTTTGTTTGGCTCCATCTGAACCCAGCAGTCTTTGATTTTGAAATAGACTGCACTAACTGGGTATGCCATGCCAAGCCCTCTTCAACAAAAAGCAAGCCATGGCCCTTAATTGTCAAACTGCTATGCTACCAGGATAAAGAAATAGTGGATATACAATGGCTGCTTGTGGTTCAGCCCCCCGGCTGGCCGCTGCAAGACAAACCCACCTGCCGACTCCCAAGACCCAGCTTTCAGGTAACACCCTCGATCAGGCATCACAGCCAATCCACGGCTTGTGGGTCCCCCCCCCCCACTGGCTGGCCTCTCCAAGACCAACCCGCCTGCCGAATCCCAAGACCCGGCTTTCAGGTATCACCCTCGATCAGGCATCACAGCCGATCCGCAGCTTGTGGTTCAGCCCCCACAGCTGGCCGCTTCAAGACCAACCTGCCTGCCAACTCTCAAGACCCAGCTTTCAGGTAGCACCCTTGATCGGGCATCACAGCCAATCCAGGGCTTTTGACTCAGCCCTCCCGGCTGGCCACTCCAACACCAACACGCCTGCCGACTCCCAAGACCCGGCCTTCAGGTAGCACCCTTGATCAGGCATCACAACTGATCTGCGGCTTGTGGTTCAGCTCCCCCGACTGGCCACTGCAAGACCAACTTGCCTGCCGACTCCCAAGACCCGGCTTTCAGGTAGCACCCTCAATCGGGCATCACAGTCGATCTGTAGCTTGTGGCTCGGCCCTCCCTGGCTGGCCACTCAAACACCAAACCGCCTGCTGACTCCCAAGACCCGGCTTTCAGGTACACTAACTGGGACTGAATTCCAGCTATGCGATTGGCTCCTGGCTGTAGGGCTTTGCCTGTAATTGGTTGCAGTTCCTCTGCTACTCCTGCTATTGGTTGCTTCTCTCTAAGCCTGAGGACCGCATGGCTTCTCTCTCGGAGACCGTGGTCTGGAGCCTCGGCTCAGCCAGGACTTGCTTTGGGCTCTCCAGCTTTGAACTTTAGACTCCTGCTCACTCCGTTTAGTTATACCTTATTTTGAAATGTTTTATGCTAGAATCTTGACTGTAAGTTAATACTGACTTATGTTACTATGTACATTGCAATTTTCACTAAGGCTTAAAATGGAGCCCTGGGAAGTAAGGTTTTTAGCTCTAAATGTGTAACAGAAGCTTCAGGTAGCTCTCTAAGAGTTGAAACTGCATTAGATTCTAACAACTTAACCCCTTTGGGTGCTTTTCGCTGCCCCTGCCTGACTGCAGAAAACACTTTTTCTTTTCTTTTTGTTTCCCTCTGCCTGGCCTCCCATACCTTAACTACTACTCCCCCCGACTCTTTTCAAACTAGCCTGGTGCCAAAAGCCAGACAGCCCCTCACTTCCAAACAAATGCTCTCATCTACTTCACCCCAACCCCCCCAGTCAGGAGACAGCAGTTAATTAGTATTCATTTCTTCTCCTACGTCCCACAGATCGCTCCCACTGATTCAGCGCTCTGCTGAGCCGAGAGCCATCTCTTTAATTTTCTGAAATCTCTTCTCTTCTCCCTCTCCAGGTAGCACCCTCGATCAGGCATCACAGCCAATCTGTGGTTGGTGGTTCAGCCCCCTCGGCTGGCCGCTCCAAGACCAACCCGCCTGCTGACTCCCAAGACCCGGCTTTCAGGTATGCTAACTGAGATTGAATCCCAGCTACGTGATTGGCTCCTGGCTGTATGGCTTTGCCCGTGATTGGTTGCCAGCTCTTCTGCTATTCCTGCTATTGGCTGCTTCTCTCTAAACCTGAGGACCATGTGGCTTCTCTCTTAGAGACCGTGGTCTGGATTCTTGGCCCGGCCAGGACTTGCTTTGGGCTCTTCTGCACTGAACTTTAGACTCCTGCTAGCTCTGTTTAGTTATACCTTTTTTTGTCCCTACCTAACCCCAGCCACTATTAAATACACAGTTTGCCCCACCCTTCCCATCTATCTTCCCCCTTATTGGCTGAAATTAATATATAGTTTCCTGCTCCATTGGCTGGACTCCAAAAAGTTTCATAGCTCCATCCTACCTTGCATTACACTTTCAAAATGCTTCCTATACCTATCATACCAGGATACCTAGTAGCTCTGAGGATCTGCCTCCTTCACCCCCTTGCCATGCCTACAACCACTGTACCTCCCTGTACCTCAGACTTATATACTTCTTACTCTCTAGTCCAAGCATAAGTCCCAGGAGATTGTTCAGCGACCTCTGCTATGCACTGCATACCTAATTCTTTACAAAACACATTCTTTGGTGACTACTTTTGTCATAACGTGTCCTCCTCTCCTCCTATGAGACCTCTTGCTTTCTCGGTTAGGCTGCTGTTGTATGCCACCTTGGGTCCCTTTGGACCAGGTCCCACAAACTCGCCACCTGCCTTCACCTGCCCACATAAAAGAAGAAGGACTAGCTTACTTAGACTATTACTAAATGCACTAAAAAAATTATTCTGTTGCTGCTAATATGTACAGGCAATGTTGAGCTCAACCCCGGCCCTCTCCAGTCCATTTCTGCACCTTCAGATCTGCCTCAATTGAAGGGGATGAGTTTTCTACACATCGATCAAATCAAATCAAATCATAATTTATTTATATTGCACTTTTCAAGTGCCAAAGTGCAAATACATAAAAACATACATCAATATTAAATAGAATATAAAATATACAGTAAACACAGTTAAAAAGGCTGCAAAGTCAGAGCTAATCAAAGGCCGATACAAACAAAAAGCTTTTCAAAGAAGAGCTAAAGTGCTAATGCCTATAGTCTGCTAAAGAAATTTGACGTTATCCCGGCCTGGACCCACCACTCTAGCCCACATGTCCATGTAGTCACTGAATCTTGGTTGAAGCCATCCACCAAGGATTATGAGGTAAATATTCCCTCTTACAATCTGTTTAGGTCTGACCAACCTTCATGGGGAGGAGGGGTAGCAATCTACATTCGAAACAAGTTTTCTACATCCCTAATCGAAGCTACTACTCTGGCCAAAGAATTTGAGTGTGTCACTTTAAAGGTCCAACTCTCGCAATCCATCTCTTTCTGTGCATTGGGGTACTACAGACCCCCTTCCACAGGGCTCAAAGTGCTGGAGAATTTGCGCAATGTGCTAGGCACTACAACCTCAGAAATTATCATCTTGGGTGATTTCAATATGGACTGGCTTTCTCCTGCATCACAGCACCTTAAAGACATTTGTGACTCCTTTGGGCTCACCCAGCTGGTCACGGAAGCCACCCATCCAAACACCAAAAACCCATCTCATAGCACCCTACTGGACCTATTCCTAGTTAATAGGCCCCACCTCTTTTCACATTCTGCTGCCTTCTTCAATGATCTTAGTGACCATTGTGCAATACCCTGTGTGAGGTCAGTGAAAAAGCTATCTCCACCTCTAGACATATCCTCAAGAGATGTCACTGGTACTTCAACCCTAATGCCTTTCTTACTGACCTTCAAATTGTAAATTGGCAAGGCTTCTACCGCACCTCTACAGTACAGCAAGCACATGTGATATTCCAAAACCTAGTTATGGACACTATCAACAGACATAGAAACATGGAAACATAGACTTTGATGCAGATAAGGATCCCTTGGCCCACCTTGTCTGCTTATTTCCCTACCTACAGGATAAGCTGCAGATCCTAGTTAACCAACGGCCTATTTCTTCCTACCCCCACAAGAATTGCCTTATGTCTGTTCCATGCATTCTTGAATTCTCCCACAGTTTTAGACCCCACAACCTCCTCAGGAAGGCTGTTCCATGCGTCCACCACCCTCTCTGTGAAAAAATAGTTCCTCACATTGTCCCTGAGCCGTCCCCCCACCTTAAAATTGTGTCCCCTTGTTCTTGCACATCTCTTTTTCTGAAAGATGCTACCCTCTTGTACTTTGTTGATTCCACTGAGGAACTTAAAAGTATCTATCATGTCCTCCCCTTCCTCCTTTCCTCAAGGATATACATATTAAGCTCCTTTAGTCTCTCCTCGTATGGCTTCTCTTGCAGACCCTGCACCATTTTAGTTGCCCTCCTCTGGACTGCTTCCATACTGTCTATGTCCTTGCAGAGATGGGGTTTCCAGAACTGGATGCAGTACTCCAGATGGGGTCTCACCAACTGTCTGTACAGAGATATAACAACTTCCTGTTTTCTGCTGGGGATGCCTCTCCCTATCCATCCCAGTATCACCCCAGCCCTCTCTACTGCCTTCTCACATTGCTTGCTAACCTTAAGGTCAACTGATATGATTACCCCCAGGTCCCTTTCCATTTTTGTTGTTGTTACTACTCCCCCCCCATTGTGTAATCTTCCCCTGGGTTTTTGTTTCCCAGGTGCATTATTTTGCACTTCGTTGTACTGAATCCAAGATGCCATACTTCTGACCATTCCTCCAACCTTGCCAGTTTCCTTCTCATCCTTTCCACACCTCCTTGTGTATTAACCCTATTGTAGATCTTTGTGTCATCTGCAAAGAGGCAAACTTTTCCTTCCAGTCCCTCTGCAACGTCACTTATAAAGACATTAAAAAGCACTGGACCCAGTACTGAACCCTGCGGTACCCCACTAGTAACCCCTCTTTCTTCAGAGTGGACTACATTTACAATTACCTTCTGTGTTCTGTTGTCCAGCCAATGTTTTACCCAGGCTGGTTAATTTGACTATTAATCTTTTGTGTGGGACTGTGTCAAATGCCTTGCTAAAGTCTAGGTAGACCATGTCCACAGCCCCTCCCTGGTCTACTACTTTGGTCACCCAGTCAAAGAAATCAATTAGATTCATCTGACATGACCTTCCCGCTGTGAACTTGTGCTGCCTTGGGTCTTATGCCCCACTGGCCTCTAGGTACTCAACAATTCTTTCCTTCAGAAGTGATTCCATCATTTTTCCTACCACACACTGTAGGTCAAACTGACAGGTCTGTAGTTTTCTGCCTCTGTCTTGCTCCAGCTTTTGTGAAGAGGAATCACATCCATCTTCCTCCAGTCCTCAGGTACCACACCATCCTCCCATGATTTGTTAAAAGGGTAGTCAGTGATGTCATTAGTTCTCCCTTTAATTCTTTTAGAATTCTGGGATGAATTCCATCAGGCTCCATTGCTTTGTCCACCTTCAGTTTTAGGAGTTCTTTCAGAACCCTTTCTTCTGTGACATGTGCCTTTAGTTAAAGTGTGCACCAAAAAGAGATCCTGTCCCTGGTTCACAGCTAGTCTCAAAGCTGCACTACTCCATAGGGATGCACTATGGAAAAAAGCAAGAAAAACTAAGCTGCAGGGTGATTGGGCAGCTTTTAGAGCCTCAAGAAATCAGTGCACTAGACTTGTGAGGGCAGACAAAGCCAGATATTTTCACACAGAGCTTAATGACTCAACAAACTATGCGACCAAATTCTGGAAAACACTAAAAAACATTGAAAGCCACAGCTCTGTCAGTGCACTTCCTCTCAAAATTTCCTCTGGTGGTTAGTGCTTTACTGAGCAACCCAAGATACTGGACTTTCTTAATAAACATTTTGCTACAGCAGGACTAGCATTCAACACCTTTCCAGCCAGTAACCTCCAGGCACAAATGTGTACCCAGGACTTAAACTACATAGTATTATATACACCTGGCTTTTCATTCTGCCCTATCAAATTTAAGCAAGTAGAGGATCTCCTTTTGGCCCTGGATATGAAGAAAAGTGGCGTCGCTGATCACATCGAGTCCTTCTTCTTAAAACTAAGATATTAAGTTTTAGCAGCCCCAATTACTCACCTCTTTAATCTGTCACTTGCCCAGGGTACCATCCCCTCTATTTGGAAAACCATCCACATAATCCCCTCATTTAAAACTGGGGATCCAAGTGATTTAAATAATTACCATCCTAGATCCCTTCTTTCCACCCTGTCTACATTATTGGAGAAGATTGTCAACGTGCAGCTCAGGCAGTATCTGGAGAACCACAGCTTCCTTAATCCACTTCAGTTCAGCTTTAAAGTGCAGCACAGCATGGTATCTGCCCTTGCCAAGGGCTTAAATGACTCGCTTAATGCACTGTATTCAAAAAAACATATATGTGCTCTGTTCCTTGACCTGAGCAAAGTCTTCGATACTGTGGACCATGACCTGCTGCTAGCCATACTAAAAAACTCTGAGCTGGACTGCATGACACTAAACTAGTTTACAAACTACATTGTCAGGTACCATCAGCAAGTCAAGGTTGAAGGGGAACTCTCTCCATTAAAAATATTACAAAGAAGAGGGCCACAAGGGTCTATTTTAGGCCCTTTACTTTTTGTTATCTATATTAATAACATCAACGCAGGTATCAAGTTGGCAAACATTTGTCTGTTTGCTGATTATACCATCATTTATATAGATAGGCCTTCCCCATAACTAGCATTTAGTGACTTCCAGATGGAATTCAACCTACTGCAGAATAATCTATTATATCTAAAGTTATTTCTAAACACCCAAAAACTAAGACTATGCTCTTTTCCCCCTCAGTCAATGCTCCCAATAAATATAACTATTGAAATGCACCATATATAACAATGCTATTAGGTGAGCCACTAGAACATGCTGACAAGTTTAAATACCTAGGGGTCTGGATAGGCTATAAACTCTCATTTGTTGACCACATCGAGGATCACTCAAAGAAGCTTAGGCAAAGGCTTGGTCTCTTTTTTTATGATCAGGCACCTGCTAACCTTGGATGCTAAAACTAGGCTGGTCCAAAATGCCTTTATGTCATTGTTGGACTATGCCAACTTTATGTATGAGCAAGGCCCAAAAACTGCATTGTCCAAGCCTGACACACTATACCACAGAGCTCTTAGATTTATTATGGGTGCACCCTATTCCTCTCATCACTGCTCCCTTTATGCAGCCGTAGGATGGCGTTCACTGAGCTTTAGGTGCCAAAGGAACTCAGTTTCTGGATCTACAGAGCCATTATCAACAAGCTCCCTTGATATAGCTTGGATTTCTTGCCCTGCTGTGTCATGGGTAACTATCCTCTGATAAATCTATCCTGTAATTCTCTTGTCATCCCTAAGGTCAGATCTCGCTTCGGTAAATTGGCGATAAGTTGCACCCTTCCTGCCCTTTGGAACACCTTTCAAAAATCACTCAAACTTGCAATTCCTGTAAAGCTACCCTTCTTTAAAACCCTGCTTGATTGTTCTGTGAAAGAGATGTGCAAATGTCTTCATTAGTTACCCTTTGTTTGTTTAAGTAGTGCACCCAGAGTTACTGTTCCTCTCCACTGTCCCTCCCTACCTTCTCCCACTATGCCTTAACCTCTGACAGTGCTGCATTGCCACCCTATTCCACTTACTAGCCATAAAAACTATCCGTCTAGCTGCTGAGCCTCAAGCTTATGTGGTGTCTTTCCATTGTGTGTGTGTGTGTGTGTGTGTGTGTGTGTGTGTGTGCATCTATATATATATATATATATATATATATATAGATATATATATACACACATAGCTATTGGTGTGCAGCTCTAATGTTCTGTATGTCTACAGCTCTAAAGTACTCTAAGTCTTCTCCACACAGTGACCCATTGTATCTTAATCTGCTCATATGTAAATATGTAAATGCCAATATGTAAATATGTATTCTCATGCTTGCTTATTATGTTATTACTATTATATTACTGGTCCGTGATTTCCTTTATACCAGGGGTTCTGACATCACTTCCTCAAACGGGCAAAGGATATGCACCTGTAATAGCAGAAGCAGACATCCAGGAATGGAACAGCAGTGAGTGAAGAAGTGACTGCTATCTCAGTGGAAGGGAAATAACTACAAATCTAGGAGCTTTCATTGTTACTTCTTTGCATTGTTATTGCATTGTGGAAAGGAGGAGTAGGAGTTTGAGAAAGGTTGTGCAATAGCTACTTAAAGTCTCTTTTTGAGTGTGGATAGGAAGGTTAGGAATATAAAAAGCAGTTGCTCAATCTATCTAAATGTGTACATCAAAGGGGGTAAGGGAAATTAAGAAATGAATGTTTTGCACTGATAGAGGGGAGACTTAGGGGAGTGTTTGGTATCCTGCATCTGGAAGGTTGGGGGGGTCGCTGGTGGGCAATGACAGCAATGGGTAGGGTGGTAGGCTGCAACAACTGCGGTGCACCAGTCTTTCTAAAAATTGCCTGGAGTGTGGGAGGATGTTTAGTGTGCAACCACACAGAGAAACTTAGAAAGGAGATTGAGGGTCTGCAGGAGGAACTAAGACAGGCAAGGCAGACTTGGGGTGGGTTTAGCCCAATACTGGAGGGAGGAAGAATGGGAGATGAGGGAGGGCGATTTAAGGCAACAGTGGTGAGGAGAGGGTCAGAAGAAGGGAAGCAGGGACAAGGGGGCCCAGGCCAGGAAGAACGATTGCTGGGGAAACCAGGTCAGAAGACAAAAGACAAATGGAAGGAGGAGATAGGGACTTGTGAGGGGAGGTGAAGAAGTGGGAAAAGTCATGGAGTGGAAAGGAGAGAACAGGTTACTATGAAGAGAGAGGGAACAGGCATTTGTGAAGGGTCTTCAGAGAATAGCTTTTCACTGCTAGAGAGGAAGAAGGTGGAGGAGGGAAATTATGACATTAGAGGAGTAATTGATAATGCCTGGCCCAAACCGGAGCGGGGGGAAGTTCTGCTGGGAGAATTGCAACAAGGGCAAAAGGGGGAAATAATGTGCAGGAGGAAGAAGAGGAGCCAGAAAGGAGAGAGGGAGATGAATGGAAGCAAGCAGGGAGTAAGAATGGTAGAATCTTAGTGCTGGGGGACTCAATACTAAGAGGAGTCAGGTGGGGTAGCAAGGGGGAGAGGCATAGTTGCATTTGGGTGGAGGCCATGCCAGGAATGACAGCGGAAAGGGTGGAACAATCTGTTCTGAAATATGCTAGATGGGGTAGGGACAAGCCTCATTTAATTATACATCTTGGGACGAACGACCTGGCTGACAAGACAGTAGATGTAGTCCAGAGGAGGTTTGAGGAACTAGGACAATTATGTGAGGGGGCAGGAAGATCAGTAACTTTTTCAGAGATACTTCCAGTGCCCAAGGCAAGCACAACAAGAAAGCTGAGAATAGAAGAATTAAACGGATGGCTAAGAACCTGGTGTTGTGCTAAAGGGTATGGGTTGTTGAGGGGGTGCAGAGGGACCTGGGAGGACAGTAGTCTGTATGCCAAGGACAGACTACACTTGAGTGAGAAGGGAAAGAAAGTGTTGAAACAGAGGATGGAGGAGTACATAGAGGAAGTTGGGAATTTAAACTAGGAGCGGGGGGTGGCAATTGGGTAAGAGACATGCAGAGACCACAGGTTGGGAAACCATATGAGCTAACCCCCCATAACAGTGACAAAGGACAAATGGCAAGTACTATTGGTGATGCTAGTAAAGGAGGGCAGGATGTGAGGGGAAAAGGGTGGAAGGTGGTTACCCTTAATGCTAGGAGCCTTGGGAGGAAAACTGCAGAGTTACAGGTGCTCATGACAGAGGGAGAGGTGGACATTGCAGCCATCACAGAAATATGGGCCACCCAATACAATGACTGGGACCTGTCTGTACCACGGTACAGGTTATTTCATAGGGACAGGGTGATTGGAAAAGGAGGGGGTGTGGCACTATATGTGAAGGAAGGACTGAAGTGTGTAAGGGAGGAAGGGGAGGAGGGTAGTATGGAGTCACTTGGATGCAAATCCAGTATTCCAAGAATAGATTCTTAGAATGAGAGTGGTACAGGCCACCATCCTCAGATGGAGGTTAGACAGGAAACTAGCGGGACAGATCAGGAGGACCTGCGAGAAGGGTAGTGTGGTGATTGTGGGGACTCTCAACATGCCAGAGTGGACTGGAATACCCCAACAACCAGGAACAGAAGGAACAGGTACTGCTGAATGCTTTCCAGGGCAGCTTCCTGCTGCAATGGTCAGTGAACCAACCAGGTTAGGGAATACCCTTTGACCTTGTGCTGGCAAATGGGGACTTTGTGAGAGAACTTATGGTGGAGGAACCGCTGTCAGGAAGTGACCACCACTCAGTATGGCTCACATTGGATATGGGCAAGGTAGGAGTGGAATCTGGCATAAGAGTGCTGGACATCAGGAGGGCTGACTTTGGGAGGATGGGGGAAGTGGTAAAAGGGTACCTGGCCAGAATTCAATCTAGTATGGACACTAACCAGAGGTGGGAGCTCATAAAGCTGGGGATAGTGGAGCCAACCAAAACCTGCTGCAAGGCCCAGAGCAAGAAGGCTAGGGCTAAGAAACCGAGCTGGTTGAGCAAGGAGGTCATGGAAAAGGTAAGGAGGAAAAGAGCTACCTTAAGGAAGTATAAGAAAACAGGAGAGGGGAGGACAGGGAGGAATACTTGATGGAATCGAAGGAGGTTACAAGGGCAGTAAGGGGAGCCAAGGCATCTACAGAACTCAGGCTGGCACAAGGCATTAAGAAGGTGGAGAAGGACTCCTTTAGGTACATCAGGGAGAAAATGAGCTGTAAGGGCCACATAGTAAGGATTAGAAAGGAGGGGGGTTGGGTGGAAACAGGGTGTGATAAGGCAGAAGCACTACATGAGTACTTCTGCTCAGTATTTATGAAAGAGAAGAGCAGGGTGACACTCAAGGAGGGGAGAAATGGCAGAAACGGGGGGAAGAGGTGACAGATGAGGAAATCATGGAGGGCAGAGTTCGGGAGGGTTTGAAGGCACTGAGGGTGGATAAGGCACCAGGCCCAGATGGCATCCACCCCAGGGTACTGAAGGAACTGGCAGAGGTCCTTGCAGGACCTTTGGCAGACCTATTTAATGCCTCACTACATTTGGGGTGTGTACCTCAGGACTGGAGGATGGCTCATATGGTGCCCTCCCACAAGAGTGGCCCCAAGGATGAACCAGGAAACTACAGACCAGTGAGCCTCACATCCATCATGGGTAAGCTAATGGAGACTATCTTGAAGGAGAGGCTGGTGGCCTCCTAGAGGCCAAAGGACTACAGGACAGCAGACAGCATGGCTTCATATGGGGCAGATCCTGCCAAACCAACCTGGTGGAGTTCTATGACTGGGTAACTAGGCAACTGGACAGGGCCATGCAGTGGATGTCCTGTATCTGGACTTCAGTAAGGCATTCGACTCGGTGCCGCATGGAAGGCTGGGAAGTAAGTTAGTAGGCACTGGGGCGGGTGCAAAGCTGGTGAGATGGGTAGGGAACTGGCTTCAGGGAAGGTAACAGAGGGTGGTGATGGGTGGGGAGCTCTCATACCCAAGGGTAGTGACGAGTGGTGTTCCACAGGGCTCGGTGTTGGGACCAGTGTTGTTTGGGATATTCACTGCAGATATATCATTGGACATCAAGAGCAAGATCAGTCTGTTTGCTGATGATACCAAGGTAGGAGCGGTGGTGGATGACCTAGGGGGATGGCAGGGGTTGCAGGATGATCTGGAAAAGCTTGAAACCTGGTCAGACACCTGACAACTGGGGTTTAATGCCAAAAAGTGCAAGGTGCTGCATTTTGGGATGAAGAACCCTAGGAGGAGTTACCAGCTGGGTGGAGTGCAGCTAGCCCATACAGAGGAGGAGAAGGATCTGGAGGTGCTCATTACAAGGTCAATGAACAACTCGGCACAATGTAGGAAGGCAGCTGCAAAGGCCAACAAAATGCTGGGTTGTATTGCAAGGGGTATATCCTCAAGGAGGTGATTCTGCCACTGTATAGGTCATTAGTTAGACCCTACCTGGAGTACTGCATGCAGTACTGGTGCCCGTATCTGAAGAGGAACATTAAGTTACTGGAGGGGGTGCAGCGCAGGGTGACAAAGATGATCAAGGGGCTGGGGGACTTATCATACGAGAGGAGGCTGAGAGAGTTGAACATGCACTCACTGGAGGAGAGGAGGGACTGGGGGGACATGATTGAAACCTTTAAGTACATGAAAGGAATAAACAAGACAGGTACAGAGGGGCTGTTCAAAGTAAGGGAGGGGAGGGACACCAGAGGCCATGATATGAGACTGGAGGGAGGAAGGTTCATGAGGGAGATGAGGAGACACTTTTTTACATAGAGGGTGTTGGCTGGGTGGAATGCGTTACCTGCAGAAGTGGTATCCAGTAGAATAGTGGATTTCTTCAAAAGGGGATGGGACAGGACAAGGAGGAGGGTCAATGAAAGGGAAGGGTAGAACGGAGGGGCAGCTGCAGAATAAGGGGTGCTAGCTGCACATTCGAGCAAACTCGATAGACCTCTAGGCCTTTGTCTGCTGGCAAATTTCATATGTTCGTATTTCACTGTGTTTACCTTGGCCCTCCCAGGCCCACCTTGTAAAAGAGTTTTTT
The DNA here is from genome assembly GCA_016271365.2 of Neoceratodus forsteri. NCBI lineage: Eukaryota > Metazoa > Chordata > Ceratodontiformes > Ceratodontidae > Neoceratodus > Neoceratodus forsteri. Next base: position 454,597,100 of record CM057451.1, on the reverse strand, counting down.
TTTCTCAACGGTGCCTTGCTTGGTAAAATAAAGATTTGATTGATTGATTGATGCCATTTATTTCCTTGAGTGAGGGGCCAGGATGACAACTCACAAATGGTCCGCCACCTCAGAAATGGAAATAAATGGCATATTTAAACAGAGGCCATTGTATGTTCAATGAATACAATGTCTTGTGTTCAAAGAAATGAAAGAGAAATTGCTGTATAAAATGAGGAACTACTGTGCAGACTGGCAGCCATCCACCCCGGCCCCCGAAGTGATATAGAGAGTCAGCAGATCGGAGAACTGTACGGAAAGGGAGAGCAACTGTAACTACCTGTTGTGTGTGTGTGTGTGTGTGTGTGTGTTTGTTTCTTTTGTACTTTTAAATGTTAATTGAGTCTAAAGCCCTCATCCAGGATACAAAGTTCAGTGCAAGCAGGACCTCCCCTCTGTTGTGTTTTCTCTGAAATATTAAAAAAGTGCCTATATTTTCTGCAGCATCTCAACCCAAAGCAATTGAGCGTTCTTTTCATTTCTTTGTGCAGTCTGTGTAAAAGCAGTCGCAAGTGAGCAACATGAAGCAAGAGAGTGATTGCAAACTGCGGGTCTATGTGATAATGGCGAATGTCTAAAGGCAGTCTCCATTATCGCACAGTCAGAGTGCTGAAAAGCTTTTCTGCACTCTGACAACCCAGGCGCACAGGACAACCGTGCCAGGAGATATTTTTAAAGCTTTCTGTGAGGGGGGCTGCACCCCCACACCCCCCTACTTAAAGATTCTCAATTGCAGGGGGTGCATGTCGGGGCACCAGCACCCGGACCTGAACCTGGTACCTCAGCCACCTCAGCCAGTAGCTAACCCCCGACGCTGTGATGCAACTTGGCCATCCATCGCAGCGCCACCCCCTACAGCCCATGTTCGCAGTGCTTGCTCTCATCCACCTGTGCACATACGCAAAGCGACATCCTGTTACCCAGTTCACCCACCCCCTCATCCAGTCACCCTACCCTCCCATCGCCATGAGGGATTGCGCCGGGAAGGTGTCACCATTACAGATGGTGCCCTTCCTCATGCGCCCACCTCACGGGTTACCGTGAACTGCAGTGCCATAACTCCTGGCACTTAATTAAAAATAATATATATCAATAGTGCAGCAATGTAGTGACAAGCTAGAGCATACATTTTAAATTATTTTTTGTGAATTTATTCCTCAGAACAGTCAGCAAGCAGGGAAGCAAGATGGCAGTGGCAGCTGGGCTGTCAATGTAAATTGTGGACTGCTATTCACTGTAATTGAGAGCAGATTTATACTGGGATTGGCCAGAATGGGGTGTCAATTATGTTGATTGACATGTTGGGTCACAGGATGATGTAAGCAAGTGAAATATAGATGGTGTTATTTACCCATTGGGTGAATAAAATTGTTTATCTTTCACTTGGGTCAAACTGTGGAGAAAATAATGCATTTATTTAAACAGTGAGATGCCTACATACATTTTATGCATTATTTTAACAGCTGCATGTGAGTTGAAGGATATCAAGGCAGCAGAACAGCGCTTGTCATTCTGTCCCAACTATCCAGCAAGCATGTTACTGAGGAGGCAGGCATTTGACAAAATAAAGCAGGGTCTGAGGAACTGGGGCCTGAAATACTCCCTGTTGTATCAGGCAATGCTTTACATGAACTTCCACGGTCAGTAACTCTTTTCTAATTCATGGGAGGAAGCGGATCTGTTTTTCAAGCCCAATTGGGCTTTCCTCATTCCTTGACCTCCCACAATAGCTATCCAGCACCACCTCTGGAAGAGATGGAAACCTCTGAGTGGACAGCCAGCATCAGCCAAGTCTATGTTGGGAATTGTGAGTATGCTATAGGGGAACAACATTCAAGAGAGCAGGGGTACTAAATGTTAACGGTACTGATTAGACTTTTGGAGCTGGCTCAGATTGTTTGCCCACCTCTCTTGGTGAGGGGCCCAAGGGAAAACAAGCTTTTCAGGCTTCCTACCCCTTCTCCTCCTCCTCTCCTTGCCAACATTTCAATTGGCCACCTGCAGTTTGAATTTAGACGCACTGGGAGATGGTATAGTGCTGGGTTCTAATCTGACTGAGACAGTCCCTTGTGCAGCCTTTTCTTACCTTCCCCATTCTTTTTCTCAGATTTCTCTTGTACTAGGAAAAACATCAGGGGATACAGAAGCAGGACAGGATAAGATATACAATGTCATTCCAGGTAGCTTCAAAATGGACACTCTATGGACTGGTTCTTGCTGTTCATGTTTTTCTCTTCTACTGTGAGTTGTAATCTAGTCAAATTAATGGTTTCCCTGTGCTGAGTGGTGCACTAACTTGCTGTGCACACCCATGTCTATGCAGTCTGCATCACACTGTCAATTTGTGACTTTCTATAGAAAATATCCGATGTACAGTGTTTGGACCTGTCTTTTCTCAGAGTTACTGAAAGGAGAAAGGGGGTGTTGGACTGTGGAAGGAAGAGATTTAAAATTGTGAGGATACCTTTGTCTTCCCATGTTCTCCACGTACAGTAACTGGCTTACCCCCGATGAATAAATTAGGATTATGCCAAGGGTAAGTAAGTGGCATGGGAGGACACTGAATGCTCTGGGGACAGAGGAAATTGTCATACATTTGTCCTAGGCTTGGAGCATAGCTGAAAAAATAGATTGTGCTGATACCTAGGAGGGAGGTTTAGTCTCATTAAAAACGCTGAGGCAGAGAACTGCTATGGCATGCATATCAAACTTCACCTACTGTGGAGAGAAGGTAGAGGGGTGAATAAACCACCTGTAGGCTTGTGTCATATAGTATACCAAGACATAACCTTCAAACTATGAGAGGCCAAAGCCACCACTATGCTAGTGGGCTGTGAGTTTTGCCTTACTAAATCAAGGAGGTTTACTTTCTCACAAAGAATTACTTACTAGAATTGCTTACTATCTTAAAGAATATTTTGTTGGGAATGGAAACTGGAAAGTTACTAAAAAGGTAAGAGAGTTTTGGCAGTGCAAATAATACAAATAGCCTCTATCTTCTCCATGAGTTTAAAGTTTAGTTTGGCCAATGGCATAAGTCATGGTCCAGTGCAGTAAATATGGGTGAGAAGTTCATCAGGATCACGTCTTCCCATTTAGAGGTAATCCTAATTACCAAATATATAAAACCATCAGTAGCCCACGTGATTTTCAAGTCAGTACATCAGCTACTGTCGCAAAGATTATTTAAGAGAGACAGAGTTGTTCTATTAAGTTGTTTACAGACATCCCTGATAGGGTCACAAAGTCAGAAATGGTCTCCAAGATAGGAGGGAGCAAACTTGCTGGGGTGTTATGGGTGAGATGTAAATTGCCTGCATAAGTATTAACTACTGTAAGTACAATGAGCTGCTCACAGTATTACCATTGATAGAGGGGGGTCCCTAGAGAGGCGATTTAAGGCTAGGAGATAGAGAAAGGGGGAGAGGAGGCAACTCTGACAGGTGCCCCATTGTAGGGCAAAGGGTGGAGAAATAATTTGATTGATTAGGACAACTGCTGAAGGAGCATAATAAAGTGTGTGCACCCAGCTCCTAAATTGGGGGGATGAATCCATAGATCTTGAGTACACTGTGTAGATAACCCCTCTTCACCGAGTTGAAAGCCTTTTGGAAATCAACCTCAAGAACTGCCATTGGAGTAGGGGTTGACTGGCATGAATCTTAAGATTAAGGTGAGTCTGGAGATGACCTGTGGCAGATTTCCCTTTCTGAAATCTGGCCTGGGTAGGATGGATCAGAGAGAGGAGTGCCTCCTCAAGCCTGGTGGCTAGGGCTTTGGCCAGGATCTTAGTGTCTGCAGAGGTAAGTGAAATGGGACAAAGGTTAGCACAATCTAATGGGTCATAGATTTTTCATGGAGAAGGATTATGATGGCCTCATGCAAAGTTGGAGAAAGACAGTCCTCCCTGTGTGCTTCATTCAGGACAGAAAGCAGTCATGGTATGATAATGTCAGGCATCAGCTGGTATAGATCTATAGTGAAACCACCCCTCCCAGGAGCCTTCTTTTTGGCCAGCGACATAACAGCAACATGAAGTTCAGCTTCAGTGAGGGGTTTGTCAAGGTCTTCACAGAGCTGGTTAGCAACTTGAGGAATAGGGGTATCCCTTAAAAAGCAGTAGAGTTTGGCTAAGTGAAATGGGACCTGAATGAAATTATTTCCTCTCTAGTCTCCCAGGCCACAGACCTCTTCAAATGAACAAATTATACTCAGAGACTTTAACCTTAACTAGGCCTCCCCTCCACATAAACCCTACACAGACTACATTGAATCTTTAAATCTCACTCAGCTAATAAAATAACCCATCCACCCAAATCCCTCCACCCTAAACCACACACTTTTTGACCGGATATTCTCCACCTATCCTCACAGAATTCTCACTGTGGGCATTCTATCAGATGTTTTCAGTGACCACCTTATGACTTTCTGTGTTTTCAAAGTCTACACTCCCCACTCTCTCCCCTGCATTCCGATGGATCCGCTCCCACAGATCACTTAATGTTGATGCACTACTTCATGATTTATATGCCACTGACTAGTCTACTGTCTACTCTCCCCCTGATGTGGACTCAGCCCTCTCCCATTTTTTCTCACCTCCTTCACAAAGTATGGGGTCACCATGTCCCTCTCAGGCACCGCAGGGTAAAATAGCATCACCTCTCCTGGGTCTCTGCAGACCTCATCCCCTTGTATAAATCACGTGATAAAGCATGGGCTCGACATAAAACTTCCCAAGCCCTTCCTGATCTGTGCATTTATAGGGCCTTACACAACACTTGCACGAAGTTTATTAGATCTGCCAAGACTGCTTAATTCCATACCCTCCTGCACACCAATCAATCCTCCCCACTGATTTTGGACTACTCTCCGCTCTCTGCTTGACCCCCTGCCCAATCCAGCCCCTCCCCACATTATCTATAAACACATTTGCTCCCGGTGGTTATTTTGGGTCCATTCCAGCAATGGATGGTTCCAACACCATATGGCATCTGTGGGAACAAATGAGTTTTTTAATGACTCTTTGGTTTCTGACACTGCCTCAGTTGGAATTAGCCTAAACTCCTATTCAACTATCTGTGCTCTGCCCCTGTCAACCCCCACACACCTACCCCCAATGACTATCTTTCCCCCCAATCTCAGTCCAAGAAGTCCAACAGGCCCTTCCCTCCTTAAGCCCAAATAAATCTAGCCCTGACTCCCTTGACCCCTGTCTTCTACGTACTTCTGCCCCAGCAATATCCTTCCTCCTCCCCCACATCCTAAATCAATCTTTCTACCACTGCACAGTACCACAGGCCTGGAAGATTGCCTAGTCCTACCTCTTCACAAAGGTGGTGATGACACCCTCTCTCCGGGTAACTATTGCCCCATTTCCCTGCTCTCTGCCCTGGCCAAACTTCAAGAATCCCTTGTTCTTACACATCTCACTGAGTTTCTAATTTCCTCAGATTTCCTCTCCATCTTTCAATCAGGTTTCAGAACAAACAACTCTACCACAACATCACTCCTTCACATCACAAACTCCATCCTCTCCAGCATGGACAAAGGACACATAACTGTAGCCATTTTCATTGACCTTGCAAAGGCTTTTAATTCCATCTCTCATCCTCTCCTCCTAACCAAACTTTCCTCTGCTGGTCTCTCTCCAGAAACTACACTGGTTCAACTCCTATCTCTCTGGCCATACCCAACAAGTCTGTGTTGGGGGAGTCCTCTCCCCTCTTCTCCCAATCCACGCAGGTGTTCCCCAAGGCTCCATTTTGGGCCCTTTACTATTCTCTGTTTTCTTAAATGAGCATCGGCCTGCTCTGTGGTAAACATGGGTTACTCAACACTCTTCGGACATTTTAGGCATATTGGAGACTTGACTAAAGCCTAGCATCAAGCAACATGAGATAGCAATACACAGTTACAACTGCTTCGGGAACAACAGGCTGGGTAAACGGCGAGGTGCTGTTGTCATGTATGTCTGGGTTGGTTTAGATGCCATTGAAATCCCTAACCCTGCCCCTGAACCCCATGCTGTGGAGTCACTGTTTCTCTCTCTGACTCTCAGCTGCATCAAAACATTAATTGTGGGTTGTGTTCTCCTGCCTCCCAAAGAGACCTCCATCAGCTTCCCCCCCTTTCTAACCTCCCTTGCCAACCTCCTTCACCATGATCTCATACTCTGTGGTGATTTTAACATAGACTGGCTGAATCCCAATTCTGACAAGATTCATGTCTCTCTTACTGATAGCAACCTGGCTCAGCTCATCAATGTCCCAACAAGAATCAACACAAAATCAGGCAATCATTCCTTTCTTGATTGGGTGATCATCAACTGTGCCCATAAGGTTAAATCTGTGGGTGTACTCCCTGACAGCATCAGTGATCGCTCCCCTACCTTCTGTATCTGGCAAAATAACTTCCCTAACCCTCCACCCAAGGTGACTCTGATCAAAGATATGTCTCATCTCGATCCCAGCGCTTTTCTTGCCTGTTTCTCAGATACCAATTGGGGACTGATAAACACTCTCCCAGAATTCAACCAGGCCCTTGATTCTTTTGTGACCACCTTCACCAATATAGTTAATCGTCCTGCCCCCATGAAAAGGTGCAGATCAAATGGGATCAAAGCTTCATGGCTCTCAAACGATATTAAAAAGCTCATGACTGCTTGCGATCTGGCTTGGAAGACCTTCAAATGAGGTGAGCTACCCTCCGACTGGCAAGTCTACAGGCATTTCAGGAACAGGTGTAGAAATTCTATTCATAAATCTAAGCACACCCACTTTAGGCCACTCCAAACCAAGCATTTCTGTAATCCCAAAGAATTCTGGAGGCAGGTAAACATCCTAATCAAAAGCAAGTCCTCTGAGGCCCCAAGCTCCATCTCTACTTAAGGCACAGTCCTCTCTGACCCCCCCATCCATTACCACTGGATTTAATGAATTCTTTACTGACCTGTATAGATATACCTCACTCTTTACCAATTCTCCCTCACTCTCCTCCCCACCCCCACCAGTGGACACTGGTGCTCGCCTAGCCTTTCACCTTAAACTTACCACCCTCAGTGAAGTTTGCTGGCCTCTTGCTATCCTAAAAGCTGACAACTGCCCCGGTCACAGCACCCTCGAACTCAAATTTCTCAAATTGGGAGCTGCAGCCGTTGCCCACCAAGACTGTAACCTTTTTAATTGATCCTTCCTCTAGGGGACTGTCCCTGATAAATGGAAGGTAGCCGTAGTTGTTCCCATTCATAAGGGTGGATCCAACACAACTGTTGAGAACTTTAGACCTATTTCGAGCCTCTGTCCACTGGCAAAAATCCAAGAGCATATACTCAATAACCATCTACAGGATTACCTGGACCACCACCACCACCACCTCCTCTCAAGGTTCCAGCATGGGTTTAGAAAAAAACACAGTACCCTCACTAGTTTGATAAAAGTTACATCCGATCTGTTCCATGCTATGGACCAGGGCTTTGCCACTGGTGCTATCTTCGTTGATTTGATGAAGGCTTTTGATTTGGTCAACCACAATCTTCTTCTATGGTAGCTACACTCACTTGGCCTTGACATTAGTGCCTTAACTTGGCTCCAAAGTTACCTTACTGGCCATACTTGGATCTCAGACCAATAACCAATGGCGTCCCTCAGGGGTCCATCCTGAGCCCATTATTATTTTCCCTGTTCATTAATGAATTACCAAATAACTGCAGGGGGGTCTCTGTGCACTTTTATATGGGTGATGCCATTGTTCACCATTCTTTATCTGACGTCGGGTGGCTCAACAGCATACTCACCTCAGACTTCTGAATTCTCGAGGGCTGGTTTCTAGATAACGAACTAGTCCTCAACACTGTAAAAAAAACAAATGCATGCTGTTCTCTAATCCCTCCTCCTGCCACATCCTCACCCCCTCTTGTGATATTCTCCCATGGTGGTGATGCCCCTGAACCCATCTCTTCCTTTAAATATCTGGGCATCTCCTTAGATTCCTCACTTTTCCTGAACACTCATGTCACCCTCCTAACCAAAGCTCTAAACCAAAATCTGGGTCTGCTCTACCACATACGAGCCTTCCTCACATTGGCTATATGCCACAGGATTGCGGCTGCCACCCTCCTGCCCCTCCTTACATATGGTGTCCCACTACTACTTACAACCCACACAACCATCCTATCTTGCATTAATCAGGCCTATCATAGGGTGGGAAGGTTTGCCTTAGGGGTCAATGCCCATCATCACCACTGCGATGTCCTCTCCTCCCTGGGCTGGCTAATGTATGAATCCAAACTCCAGTATGCCACGTTGAGTCTAGTGCACAAACCTGTCCACCGTTACACCCCTTCTTGCCTTACCAAACTTATTCAGCTCTGGCAACCACTGCATTCTCTTAGATCCATCTCCCTCCCTCTTCTCGTACTGCCCAAACCTCAGTTAGCAGTGGCCCGCAGATCATTTGCCTTCTTGGCGGTGTCTAGCTGGAACTCACTACCACACTCTACCTTATCCTGCACTTCTCTCTCTAAGTTCCAGTCCTCCCTGTTAAACCATCTCAATGCCTCATCACTTTGCTCCTGCTTCCATTGACTCTTGGTCCAGCTTCCACAATGTTATGCATATATTTTCACCACTCACTGATCCTCATCTGTATAAGAATCTCCACTCCCTGATCCCTCCTGTTTATGTAAATATTTGATGTAAGTGTATCTGTAAATGGTGCATTTTATAAATCTGCAAATGATGTAAATATAATCAATGCAACTGCCATGTCTTATTTAAGCAATAAGGCACAACAGGGTGTGTGTTATCGTGTAATGACGTCACTCCTGGGGTGGGTTGAAGCACGGCGAGCAGGGCAGCTACCCAGGGTGACATTATCCCGATAACTATCCTATTGTGTGCTCTAATGGCTCGTGTGTTAAAAAAAAAATAAAAAAGAAAAAGTATGTTTTTATTTATTTTTATTAGATTTTTCTGTGGTGAAGTACACATTTTAAAAAAGAAATCCCTATTTTTTGTACCACTGGTGGCGCTGTTGTTGCTGATGCTGTGTGAACAGTGCTGAAGCGCTTGTCATTGAGGTTCTTTTATGTGGCGAGGGACGTTGAAATGTCTTCGCTTACAGCTTTGTTTCACTTTTGAATGTCTCGAGTAGCTGTGAGCACGGTGGGCAACTAAGAGTTGCGAATGTGACTGGAGGCTGGTAGTTTTATGTGGTTTGAGTTGTTTTACTTGCGAAGAAGCGAGGGCAGAGCGAAGAATGTTTGAAGCTGTTTCCGATCGGTCAGCTGGTTACTCAAGCCGCCGGTTTCGGTCCGAAATGCTGGCAGGAAATTTGTTTATTGAATTCTGCGAGTCAATTGTGGTGGTTGTTGTTAATGTGAGAGCCTAAGAAAATGGGGGCCATCCAGCCGGCCGGCGCTAAGTGTCACGGATTAATGAGGCTTCACAGCAGCAGTGTCTCTAGGACTGGTAGCATGATTTGTGTTATGCGGTCATATGTGTGTGCCTGGACTTAATACAGTGATGTTATAGCTTAATATCATCACTGTCCGAGGCACACACTGACCAATCAGAGTCCAGGAAATTTCATTGCCATTGTATAATAATCTGTAAATGTTGAATGTTTCTGTAAATGATGAATTTTTGTAAATCAGTGAATGTTGTAAATGTTTCCACTGCTACTGCCATGTCATAGACTATGTTCTGCACTTTCCGAGTTACCCCTGAAAAAGGGACTGTAATGTCTCAGCGGGCTTACCCGGTTACCAAAATTCAAATAAATAAATAAAATATACAGATGTACGCTGATGACAGTGTTCTTTTTACCTCTGGCCCTTCTATGGCAGCAGTCCAATCCCAGCTCCAAGCTGACTTCCACTCTGTCCTTCACTGGTTTGGCAAAAACCTCCTCAAAGTAAATATACAAAAAATGGTGTCTAAGATGTTTGGTACCCCACAAAAACTTACCACCCTCCACTCCCCTATCACTTTCACCACCCTAAATGGCTCCCCACTCGACACTTTTCCTCACTACAAGTACCCGGGGTCTGACTTTACTCCCAGTTTGCCTGCTCAACGCACATTGAGCATATCCATGCAAAACTTCACCCATAACTGGGCACGCTGTATAGAAACAAAGACTCCCAATCTACTTGGCATCAACTTCTAACCAAGATGATTCTCCCCTCCTTTGACTATGCCGGCGTAGTATATGGCACCACCTCAGCCTCCCTTTTAGCCCAGCTTGACTCCCTTTACAATGCCTTTTGTCGCTTTGTGCTAAATGCCCCCTCCCGTACACACCACTGCTCCCTGTACTCATACCTTTCCTTTACCCCTCTACACCACTGATGCCTACTCCAGTCCTCACTCTTCATCTCTAAAAACCTGTTTGGGTCCTTACCCTCCTACCTCTCCTCACTTCTGCCTCCCTCCTCTGAGGCCTCTTACCCCTTCAGTCTATCTATCTACAAAAAGGGTGATAAAACTAATCCACCAATGTATCGACCCATATCTCTTTTAGATAATTTAGGCAACATTTTTGCCAAGTTAGTATTAAGTAGATTAATGGAACAATTACAACTTCTTGGGGGTTTGTCAGATTTGCAGACAGGTTTCAGACATGAGTTTAGTACAGTGGATAACTGCTTTGTAATCATGCATCTTTACGAGAAATACATTCATATTAGAAAACAAAAACTTGATGCAGCTTTCATAGATTTTAGTTCAGCATTCAATACAATAGATAGACTTCAATTATGATCATGTTTGAAAGAAAAAGGGTTCTCTCATGAATTAATTTCTATAATTAGGGAATTATATAGTCAGACATAAGCATAAGTGAGGCTCGGTAGAAGTGGCCAGCTCTCCGTTAATTTTGAAACAAATACTGAGGTCCAGAAAGACTGTACTTGTGCCAATTCTGTTCTGTCTATATATAGACAGACAATTAAATCAGTTGCAGTCTTCAAGAACTGACTCCCCAAAGATTTTAATAAGCATATTGCAGTACTTGCATATGCGGATGATTTAGTTTTACTCTCTTTTACGCAGACTGGGCTGCTCCAAAAACTTGATATACTGGCTAAATTTGCCAATAATCATAAACTTAAGATAAATGAGGGTAAAAGTCAAGTTCTGGTGTTTGATTCCAACTGTATACATAAAACTTGGAAAGTTGGCTTACAGTTTCTTAATACTGTTTATCATTATACCTATCTAGGCTTAGTACTTTCTTGGAATGGTAAATGGACTAAACCTATTAACAATTTGAAGGTTAAGCTTAAACAAACTGCTGTTTCACTCAATTCTTTTGATTAAAGATTTGGGGACAATTCCATAAAGCCGTTGATAACAGCTGTCAAAAAAAATGCTATGCTCAGGCATCATTCAACAGTGAAATTTGGTCAGTAGCAAATGGCAACTTGTTAGAAACTCCTTTAAAGGAGAAGTCCACCCAGAATGTGCAAAAACATATGTTATGTAGAGTGTTTTGATATGTATGTTAAGTCCTAGTGTGTCCTTCCCTCTGTCTGATATTAGGAGTTTTTCTTAAATTAGCCTGCTAGCTGTATGATAGTTTTACAACCCCTGGGGATCTCCATCACAAATAGGTTTATTGGCTTTCTTTCTCCTATGATGCACCCTGGCTCATGTGACAGTGATGTAACTATGCCCTTAGATTTAGCAAGGTCTGTCACAGCTCAGCCACAAAGATAATATTTCTTTCAGAGACGTCACACTGCTAGATTTTGGGTGAGTGTAATCATTATTATTTTTTGATATTAGTACCTTATCCTGCTATGTTACAACCTATAAGGTGATGATCAATTTTTGCTACTTAGTACTGGTGCAAAAACTGAAAGTGATTGAGAGGAATAGAGTAAACAGTAACATGATTCAAACACACACACACACACACAACAGAACATAGCAGGACAAGGTACTGATATCAAAAAATAATGATTACACTCACCTAAAATCTAGCAGTGTGACTTCTCTGGAAGAAGTATTTTCTCTGTGGCTGAGCTGTGACAGACCCTGTAACAAGTCACTGGATTCCTGCAGGCGCAATTAGACATCACACCAAAGGGCACTCTGGGAAGACTATCTGGGACAAGAGGCCATAAAAGAAACCAGAATGGCAACCTCAAATGGCAATAAAACAGTTATGGAAAGTTAGAAAAAACATCTCTCACAGCCAGAGGAAAAGAAAACACTGGGAACTGGTTAAAACACAGAAAAAAAGACTACTACGTATCTTTTTCTGATTTTAACATGGAGTTTTCCTTTAAATAAATTACTGAGGTCCAGTATGAGCCTTGGTAATTCAGTTTCCTTAGCTATTATTAGAGCAGAACCATGCTTAACAAGTCTTTGGGTTACCTAAGCCGCCAGGAAAATAAACTTCTGGATTAAGTTGTTACAATATAATCCAAGTCGAATTTCTTATTCCACATTATTGGAAAAATATTCCAGCTTAACATAGGTTAATTACAATCGAATTGGCTTTCACATATTTTTTAGAGTCTTGCCGATAATGATTTAGAATACTTAGAAACCTACCAAGTTAGGGGAATAAAAATTAGTCTTAAATATCAAAAATATGTGTGGGACAGAATTGCTGCTAAATACAAAATTCAAGACCTTCCCTCTCTTTCGACCCTTCATGTTTCCCCACAGTTAAGAGTTAATGACAGGTCACATTTCTATTGCCCTTGTCTTGACCTACTTATGGACAATAAGGTGAGAGTACTATATACCAAATACAGATTAGAAGTTTTTCCAAGTTGTGTACACTCTGCAAGATATCAAAAGAGCACTGATATACATGACAGTTATTGCCAATGCTCCTTCCAACATTTAGAGAACCTGTTTCCTGTTATTTTTGTCTGTACTTGGTACAATAAGCTTAGGGATAGGTGGCTAAAACCTATTTTTGATTCAATATCAACCAAGGATCAATCTTTATTGTTGAAAATACTTTTTACAACAAGTGACAAAGTTATTGTACATGCAGTTACCAAATACATTGATGTAATCCATGGACTATGGGTTAAGCTATACAAGCCTGGCTGAGGCTTCCTGATCTCTCTCAAGATAAATTATGTACAATACTTTTATATGATTTATCTGGTATTAGTAGTGATGACTTGTATATTACTAGAAACAGTTGAATTTTACTTTTATACATCAGATGATTGTATAGGTGCCTTCTGTTTATATGAACACAATTTGAAGATAGAGGGGGGATGGCTCAGGGGCAATGTGAGGAAGTATTTTTTCACAGAGAGGGTGGTGGACACACGGAACAGCCTTCCTGAGGAGGTTGTGGGGTCTAAAACTGTGGGAGAATTCAAGAATGCGTGGGACAAACATAAGGCAATTCTTGTGGAGGGTAGGAAGAACTAGGCTGTTGGTTAACTAGGATCTGCAGCTTATCCTGTAGATAGGGAAATGGGCAGACTAGGTGGGCCAAGTGGTCCTTATCTGCCATCAAAGTCTATGTTTCTATGTATAATTCATGCTGCTATATTGATGTCTTGTTTTTAACCTATTGCCTGTTCAAATTCTTAGAATTGTTTTTGTATCGTCTGTATTTATATTACAATAATTATACATTGAGTATTGTGTAAATCTGTAATGGTCTGTTGACCGAACAATAAAGGATTACTACCTTCAGTCTAGAGACACACATACACATTCTCCCTACCACAGCCCTCCTCCTGTTCCGGCACAGCTATTTTCTCTTACAGACTGCCTTCACTCTGGTACACCCTCCCCTCCCAAATCAGACACTCCCCTTCTGTCCCTCTGCTAAAGCGTGCCCTGTCACACACAACTGAGCTTGCTGACACCTGCCTTTGCAAATGCTATTCTCCCTCCTCCTTCTCACCCCCAATAATGCTCTCCCTTTGCTAAATATTCTCAATCTCGGCCCTGTTACATAAACTAAGTAGTACTTTATCTCTGTTCTCTGTCCTCTACTCTATTTGCTCCCTATTCCTATTTTTTCCCTCGTCCTTGTCCCCTACTCTTTTACTCCCTATTACTGTTTTTTCCCCTCCATCCCCCAAAGCTTTCCAATCATCTCCCCTCCCCCAAGCACTAACCCCCTTCTTATCAAAGTACCATTTCCCTATTTTCCTCAGTCCCTATCACTATCTCCCCCTTGCAGCATTTCCATTCTACTTTCTTCCTCACCTTTTCTTTTTTCTACGTGCTGATTCTCTTTTATCATATACCCCAGTAATTACCGCATTTTCTGCCACCTTGAAAAGTATAGTTATTCATATTTTATACTGTGTTAACTGAAATGTATACTAACTCTATTGCTGTATTGTAAATCTTATCTAACCCACACTGTAGACTGTACTTCTGTCACTGTACTCTGATTTCATCTTAATATGATTTTGCAAGTGTAATTGTTGTTTTGTAACTTCTCTACTCCCCTTCCCACGGGTCGCACCTGAAAATGAGCCTCAGCTCAGTGTGTCTCTCCCGGTCAACAACTTTAAGTAAATAAAATGCACAGCTTTCAACTGTCATATAGTATAGTTATTCATAAAAGTGTCGCATAGAAAGATTGTTATCTGAAGGTTTAGTGGACACTGAACCATCAGGTTTGTAAAGGGCACAGATCTGAGATTCTGCATGTTTTATGAAGTTGAAAGGTGAGAAGCTTGCCCCCTTTATCCACAGACAACCAGAAGTGGAGTTTAGTCCAAACAAGATGCCATTCCACCTTGTGGTGAAGTATTGCCTCTGCCATGGGCATCTTTTTAAATAAAATTTGCCTTGCCTTTTGCCTATTGTGTTTATACTATATTTAAGACCAATTTGTTACTGTTATAAGGGAAGGGGGCAGGGAAAGATTATTTTTAAGTTGCACCTCCAACTTAGCTAAGGATTTCTTAAGGGTGCCAAATTCCATTTTCCTTTCAATTTTTTGCCTGGTAGTGTAAGCCATGATGCGGCCCCAAAGGAGGCCTTAAAGGCTTCCCACAAGGTGCTTTTCCCTACATTGTATTTATTTATTGAATTTTGGTAACTGGGTGAGCCCACTGAGACTAAAAGACCCTTTTTAAGGGGCGACCTGGAATTAATTACATATACTGTAGGTACAGCCCAATGAAACTCTTTTTATTTTTTATACTTACTATTTTTCTGGAATTTCGTGTTATTTATTTTTATTCATTGAAAATGTAGTTTCATTTCTTGTTATCACATTTACATTCATGCAATTCCTCAAAATGACCTTATACACACTAGAAATCACATTCCTAGTATTCTACATTATATTATGCAGCATTATGCTATGGTCTTGAAAGGTTTTTGTGAATCAGACAGTTCTGCTGCCACTTCCTTGCGGACCATCTCTGTGGTAACAACAGAGCCTAAACAACAACTGCTGCAAACATTTATTTAGTTTATGCCAAAAAACAAGTAACTTTTTTGACTTTTGTCATGTGTTTGTTTTCATTTTATTTCTTTTTATATCTTGAATTTCTTGTTATTGCTTGTTGTTTCTTATATAAGAAAAACACAGGTATCTACATATAGGGTACATCAGTACAGAATACATTTAGATGTAGATATCGTGGTAGAAATGATAGGATACAGTAAACAGGTATTATTGACAGTAGACAACAGCTGAGATTATAAAGCAGTACAGGATGCATTTAGAAGTACAACATGGTAAAAATATTTAGGATACAATAAGCAGGTATTATTGACAATAGATGACAGTTTACAGCATAAAGCAGTACAGAATGCATTTTTGCATACCATGATAAACATTTCAGAATACAGTAAGCAGGTATTATTAACAGAAGACAACAGTTAAGAACTTAGGGTCATCAGGATTTAACAGGATACATTGGGGGCGTGCAACATACCTTGAGGTTTAAGAGCACAGTTCAGCATGGATAATTAGTTGAGTAGCAATAGCTAAGTGGACTGCAGAATAACAGAACAGGTGTGCATTGTTCAACTGTTACAGGTGCAGATACATCGTTCCAAGAGGACAGCTTTGAGTCCTTTTTTAAAAACATCTAAGGAGGAACGGTTAATAAGAGAGGCCGGGAGGGCATTCCATCGGGAGGGGGATGAGCTGGCATAGGATCTCCAACCCACACCAGACCTGGCATTTGGAGTAACAAGCAGAGTGCTGGAGGAGGAATGGAGCATCCTACTGAGCATTTGTATAGCCAAAACATTCCTGAGACTGGGAAGGGTAGCACCTTTGACAAGCATGAACTTGAGGCAGAGATAGGGATAACCAAATCTCCCTTCAACAGAGGGCTGATTTAGACAGTGGAGGATATCATAGTGGTTTCTCCATGATGGGACACCAGCAGCGAACTAATTCTGTTGTAGAGAACAGTTAGCCTGTTTAAGTCTGTTCATCTTAGGGATTGCAGGATTAGAGCACCATATAGTAGGACTGGGAGCAATGTGCTGCTGGCAGTGGCAAGCTGGGAAATGGGAATCCTCAGTAAGATAACTGTTCAGCTGGTACAATGTTCCAAGTTTCCTGTGTAGTGATTTGGAGATATGGCCAACATGGAGGCTGAATGTGACATCCTGGTCAAGATACACACCAAGATATTTTACAGAGGCTACCACCTCAATTAGGTCACCCGTGGAGGTAGACATTAGAAGCTGGTGCTGTCTGGAAGAGCCCAGATACTTGGGGCCCAACAGTACAGCTTTTGTTTTCTTGGCATTTAAAACAAGTTTATTAGTGGTAAACCAGTGTTCTAGCTCATGAAAATCAGAGTTTAATAGACTGCTGATCTGCGATTCATTGTGAGAGCTTCTGTATAGCACTGCATCATCAGTGTATAATAGCACCCTGGCACCACGACAGTTTCTAGCAAGGTTGTTTATAAATAAAGACAACAACAGTAGTCCCAGGATGGAGCCCCGGGGAACACTGTCTGCTAAGGGTTTCTGTTTAGATTGTACTCCCCTGTACTTGGCCTGTTGGAATCTGTTGGCAAGGTAGTTGGTGTACTAGTGACAGGGTAGACTCTTGAGTCCTAAATGTTGTAATTTAGAAATAAGGAGACTGTGGTTCACCAAGTCAAAGGCTTTGGTAAGGTCTATAAATACAGCACCCGTAGAAAGCCTTTTATCCAAATCTCAGAGTATATCAGTTGATAACCTAACCAGTGCAGTGTCTGTACCATGGTTTTTCCTAAACTCATGCTGTTTGTCAGGGAGCAGTTGTCATTCCAAATACTCCTGTAACTAATTATGAACCAACCTTTTGAGGATTTTTGACAGTGGGCAGAGCAGCGAGATAGGGCAATAGTTTTCTATTGGTTCCCTAGGTCCCCCTTTATGTATTGGGACTACAAGGGCTACTTTCCAGTCTTTGGGACTCTTCCTTCTATTAGGGATTTATCAAATAGCATAGCAATAAGGGAGGTCATGACAGAAGCAGCTATGTTAAGGAGTTTCTGCTCAGTTTTGTTATAGCCAGGTGAGCCATTGTCCCTCAGCTTCTGTAGAAGGGGTAACACTTCTTTTCTTGTTATCTTATGGAAATGAAACTCAGGGTACTGCCTCACCATTGCTGTCTGAGTGGGAAAGAAGCAGGGGGAGGAGGGGGCCTAAACCTATCCAGATCTATAAAGAAGTCATTAAAGGCATTTGCAGGGGCCATAGGGTGTTGAAATGTGTTGCCATCAGCTATTATATCACATTGAGCTGAATTGATGTGACCTTTAAGAAGTGCATTGATTTGTCCCCGGAAAAGCCTGGGATCAGACAAGTTCTTTGCCTGCAGGTGACTCAGGTATTTCTTTTTGGTGGTTTTCAGGCCTTCTTTGCATGCATTTCTGAGAGCCCTATAAGAGAGGCAAGACCTGAGTTTTTGAAAATCCCCCCCTGCATGTCTCTCAATTTCATAGATTTCCTGAGGGTGTGGTTGAGCAATTTCAAGTGCTGGCGTTTAACCCCCATCTGTTTAAGGGGGGGGCATGATCGTTGGCTGCTGAGGTAAAGTTACACATAAAGAACTGCAGGGCAGAATCAACTTCTGGGGGGTCTTAACTATAGCTTAGTGGATGTCACTTGTATCACTGGTCACAAAGTAGCAGGCTGCCTCATTCTGGATTTAGTCCTTGAACTTGGGATTGGCCATTAATAGTGGGTAACATCTCCAATGAGGAGAGGCAGGTTCATTCCCAGGGGCTGGAAACAAAGAGCTACTGGGGCATGGTCAGATATAACTATTTGCCTTATCTAAGAAAGGGTCAGAAGCAATATTAAAATCACCCACAGTTAAAAGGGGGGGGGGGGTTAGTCTCACCCTGCATATTGGCCAAGGCCTGACTAAAGTGTGGGAACAAATTATCATCATTGATATTACTGGCATAAACTGATGCTACTAACAGCTGTCCCCTAGGATAACCCAGCTTAGACACAGTCCATCTGCCCTAGGAGTCAGTCGATGTCTTTTTGATTGTCCAGTTGAGGGTATGTTGTACCAGAATCATCACTCCTCTGGACTTACTGGAGGAGAAGCTGTGTGCCAACTGACCCAACCCTCCCTTACAGAACCAGTGAGCAGTTTCCCCAGTGAGGTGCATCTCTTGAAACAATGCAATATCAGCCCAAAGGGATTTGAGTTTTTGAAGAATCTTTGAGCGCTTGGCAGGAACATTAAGGCCCTTCACATTCCAACACAGCAACCTCAATGGGGAACTTAATCCCTGCCTAGACATGTTAAGGGACTTAAAGGGCTGCTGTATATTTCTGACAGCCTCAGAATCCACTAAACAATACAGACAAGGCCTCAGGGGGCCATGTGTCAGTGTCAAATTAGGTACTGTCTCAACAGAATTTACAAAACGGTAAAAATGTGAAAAGCTCGGGGAGCTTCTGTAGGGGTGCCCGATTTAACAGGAGCAAATGCAAATACAGGACAGAAGACAGCAAACTCTTAACTGTCTCAGACAGGAACTCAAAGAAAAAGAGAAGGCCCCAGATCTTCAGTAACAGGAGAGGGACACAAGTGGCTAAATACAACAGGCCAGTTGGCCTAAAAACTGCAGCATCCATTAAAACCAGGTGGGGTTGAACCTTTTGTTAAGGTTGGAAAGAGGGACAAATAGCCTCCAGGCCCATCCTACTAAGGTACTCTACTAGGGAAGGTGGCAGAAAAGCCTATGCCCTCTGCCCCAACCCTGAGCATTGTAGGCAGTTTAAAGCAGCCCACACTTAACAGCCACATCAGGGATAAACTGATGAGACTGAGTGGATATGTCACTTGCTGAGCTAAGAGAAAATCCACTGTGAGAAAGAAATAGGGAATGCCAGGGGTAGATAACTGGGGAGGGGATTGCAGCCTGTAAAAGCTATTCTGGGGGGGGGGGAGGAAGGCCACCCATGTACAGCATATCCCCGAGTTATGGCTAAAACAGAAAGAAATTGAGAAAGGGGGCCAGCACACCCCTGTCCCATGTGGACCGGTCTGTAGATGGTCCCATACCCAAAGGGAGCAGAACAGCTGGAGGATCCTGTGAAGGAAATGGGGAGTTAAAGAGGAGGCAGGAGTGATAGGTAGGCAAAATCACAATCTGTTTGGGAATATAGAGGGAAGAAAAAAAACAAGTAGTATTGGGAAAGGAACCAAGGCATCCCCTGTAGCATGGGTCAGGGGGCAACTGGGCATCCCTTTGGACAAAAAGCAAGTGGCCAGTTATACTGGCTCATAATACAAAGGGGAACAGGATGTACTGTAGCAGCAGGCCTCAAGGGGAAAGAGGGGAAAACCCACATGGGAAAGAAGTGGAGGAGGTAGGCACAAAAGGGAGGCAGTAAAGGGGTCTTACCACCCATATACAGTGCAAACTAAAAAAAAAATGCACGTTTCTGTGTTTGTTCAAAAATCTAGCATGAAACACAGGAGAACTGCTTCCTTGCACACACCCCAGATTAAAAGTCCTACATGTTTAAGCACAAGCACCAAAGCACCATGAGACACCAAAGTGTAGTGCTTTAGGCGCAGAAAAGTTCTAATATCATCTGTCTAAATCATTCATAGTAGCCGACGGAGAGGCCTGAGATGAGAACTATCTTGCTTCAGCCTCCAAAGTCAGTCAAGTGGATCTCAGGAGTCCTAGTACTGGCAGACCGTTCTCTGAGATAGCAAGGTCCATTATGGGAGAAGAGTCCATTTTTCAGGAAGACCTCCCACCCTTCCAGCAGGTGCTTGAGAGGTAGTCCCATTTTGAAAGTCAAATAGTCAGAAGACACCAACTGGACAGCTTGTTCAATGAAAGGAATTGATTCTCCATCTAATACCAGCAGCTCTTCTTGGTCTGCTTTAGCTGGCAGCAGTGACGGTGATGGTGGGGTAGAATGATCAGACTGCAATCATGAATCCTGACTGCAAAGCTGAAGTCTGCACCACTCTTACCTAGATGGTAGCTGTTCAGGTTGAGCGCTAGACTTGGTAGATGTTCTGGCTCTCCGACCAGACTGTTGGTCACTCTCCCACACCTCCTTGGATGTCGCCATTTTGTGGTTACAAGCATTGTGCTCAGGTTGCTCTTATGATCCTCTGAATGCTGGTTTATGGTTCCGCTGCGGCAAAGACAACTCCCTACTCAACCTGTTCTGGTCCCCCCAGAGCCTACTGGGGTGAAGAGTCAACAGACATTTGAGGCCTCTATCACTGGACCAAATCTCTAGTTTATGTGGCATCTTACACTAGTACTCATGTTCATTCTTTAAGATAGCAAGATTTGTAAGATCTTTAACTGTATGTGCCACCCCTGCACTGCAAAGGGTTAACCAGATTGATGCATACGCCTTCCTTTTCCAAGCCACTTCAGCTGAGTAATCTTGGTAGATGGATATTCTGGAGCCTCACCAGGTAAGGGTGCCTTTTTCTCTTGCTAGGCACAATAAAGTTTATTTGGCTGTATAGCAATGGAGGTAGACAATGACAGGTTGTGGCCCAAGAGCCAACTGGAGGGGAAAGACCTCTGGTACAGTGGGCCCACTCCACCTCAACAGGGCTGCAACATGAATGCCTGACTAGCTGGGGGAGCAGGTTCAATAAGAGACATTCTATGGACAGTACTTTAGTGCCTTCAGGGATGTCAAGAACCTTAATATTGCTGCAGCCTCCCTGATTCTCCAAGTCCTCTGTGCAATCCCAAAGGCAGTCGAGCTTGTGGTTGTGGGTGTCCAGACAGTGCAGGATTGAGGAATGGCATAGCCCAGGTCAGCCACTCTTCGCTCAGTGGCATTCATGCGGTTGGTGAGGGAGTGGACCTATTTGGTGGTAGTGGTGGTAAGTGACACTTTTGAGTATTGACATGTCAGTTACTAAGATTTCCAGCAAGGAGGCACTGTAAGTTAACAAGGATACTGCCCCTTCAGGTGCCAAGTCTGCTGCTGGGCCTGCCATGTCCAGATGTGGGACAGCTACATGGTTCATTTGTGCTTAAGCTTTGCTGTAATCACCTGGAGGCCACGGAAAAGACTAAAAACCCAATCCTGCACACGTGAAAATCAACAATCAGGTGAATGTGTGTAACTTAGAGTGGCTGTAGGGGCAAATGTATAGATTTATATCATGGACTGAGGCAGAGCAAAAGGGTTAGGCAGCCATCCTGTTTGGGACCCAAGCCATGCCCCCAAGCCAAACTACTGTTATAACAAAAATGGATCTTTATGTGTAAAGCCAGCATGAACTGCTAAACTTAGTGCACACAATATAGTGGCAAGTTATTTTTTTTCTTTAAAATTTGGTAACTGGGAAAGGCACGCTGAGCCAGGACTCATTTTCAGGTGTGACACAGGGGATAGGGTAGAGAGATTTACAGTGGTCAGAATAGTACAACAATTAAGACATTCATAGGTTCAGTAAAACAATATACAATATTGGCAAACATCCATTTAAGTTACATAGTTAAGGTAGCATTTTCAAGTGCATAGTATATGCAGGTATTTGTAAACAGTGTTTCTATTGTGCATAGTACATTTTACAATTATGAATTAAGAGACAATTTTACATTGGCACTATAAACCAACTATTGTCAGTGTCAATGGCTCAGCAGGTAGCACACTCGCCTCTGAGGCCGGGAGATCAGTTGGCTGTGGGTTCTATACCAACACCGGGCACTAGGGTTAATATCCCAATACTGACACTGTAGTGCAGCATGAGGGGGGTGCTGCACTCCTGAGGTGCCGTCTTTTGGATGAGACATTAAACCGAGGTCCCATCTGCCTGTTCTGGTGGTAGTTCAGGTGGATGTTAAAGATCCCATAGCACTTCTTGAAAAGAGCAGGGGAATTTCCCCAGTGCAATAGTCAAAATTTCCTCCATTCATGAAAAATATCACCAACAGCTTAATCTGGTTCAAGGTCAGTTGGCATTCATCTGTATCCCCCTCTCCCGGGTTGTGCCTGAAAATAGGCAGGATTTGTCTAGTACACTTACCCGGTCAACAAAACTAAATAAAAAAATAAAATAAATAAACTTGTGCAGAAGCTAGGAGTAAAATCTGCAATGGAGTAAAGACTGGTGCAAGAGAAAGAAAGTTGAGAAGTTAGGAAATTAGGGAATTTGAGTAGAGGGACCTTCAGAGAAGATGCAGGGGAAAGAAAAACAGAAAAGCACAAAGTGCTGGGGGGAGAGAATGGGAGGAAGGAGTAGAGTGAGTGGGATCAAGGGGGGCCAAGAGGGCTGCAGTTGCAGGGGGCATGGGGAGGAGCTTTAGTTTTTGTTTTAGCGTGGTAAGAGTGGGTGTTAGGCAGATAAGAGTGAGGAAGACAATAACAGAGATCAGGGAGTCTAAAGGAGAAAGCAGCCTTACCTGCTTGTGAGTGAGGGTGTGGGAGACTGAAAGTGTGGGAGTCACAGGTTCTGAGGGAGTAGCCTGATGTACATGAAGGGAAAAGGATGGAGGAGAAATGGAGGGGAGGGTTGAGAACCAGTACTTGCCGACAAAGGTGGCACAGTGTGTGAGGTGGAAGTTTGCAAGGGAGGGGAGGGCAAGGGCGGAGTATAGGTAGCAATGATGGGTTTAGTAAGGGAGGTTTAAAGTGAATTGACAGAAAGTGTTGAACAGGGGATCTAATTTAGCAAGAGATGATTAGAGAGTCAAACAGTAGACAACGTCGGCCTAGTCTATCGTGGGGAGGATAAGTTTGGACACAAGTTCCGTGTGGATTGGGAAGGAGAGACAATCCTTGATTCGGTGTAAGGCTCCCAGTTTGGGCCAAAGTTTGGAGTGGATGTAGTCAAAATGCAGGGAGAAGTCTAGTTTAGGGTCCAGTCAGACCCCCCAGGTGTTTAAAAGACTGCACAGTTTCTAACTTTGCACAGTCCCGGGAAAAGGCAAGCTGCTTTCTCATTCTCCCTACCTGCTCACGCTGTTTCCCACTGGGGTGAAGAGGACCCTGAGCCCCAGAGATTATAACATTCTTTAGTTTGTCTCTCCTAGGGCCAGCTGGTGGCAGGAGCCAGTAGACAGAGGTATGGAGCTGATGCTTCAAGGGGGTGGGGCACTGGACTTGAAAAGCAAAGCCACTACAGCGGCTGAACGCAAGCTGCTTTCTCCTTCTCCCTGCCTGCTCATGCTGTTGCTCTCCTGTGCAAAGAGGACCCTGAGTCCCAGAGACTGTAACATTCATTAGTCTGTCTCTTTGTTCCCAGGGCCAGCTGGTGGCAGGAGCTGGTAGACAGGGGAATGGAGCTGATGCTTCAAGGGAGTGGAGCACTGGACTTGAAAAGCAAAACCACTACAGGGGCTGAATGCAAGCTGCTTTCTCTTTCTCTTTCTCTTTCTCCCTACCTACTAATGCTGTTGCCCACCCAGTGAAGAGGATCCTGAGCCCCAGAGACTGTAACAGTGCCAGCTGGTTGCAGGAGCTGCTAGATGGAGGCGTGGAGCTGATGCTTCAAGGGGGCGAGGCACTGGACTTGAAAAACAAAGCCACTACAGTGGCTGAATGCAAGTCTCCCTGCCTACTCATGCTGTTGCCAGCCTGGGCGAAAAGAGGACCCTGAGCCCCAGAGACTGTAACATTCTTTAGTTTGCCTCTCCATTCCTGGGGCTGGCTGGTGGCAGGAGCTGGTAGACAGGGGTGTGGAGCTGACGCTTCAATGGGGCAAGGCACTGGAGTTGAAAAGCAAAGCCGCTACAGTGGCTGAATGCAAGCTGCTTTCTTGTTATCCCTATCTGATCACGCTATTTGTTGCCTGGGCGAAGAGGACCCTGAGTCCCAGAGACTGTAACATTCTTTAGTTTTTCTCTCCATTCCCGGTGCTGGCTGGTGGCAGGAGCCAGTAGACAGAGGTGAGGAGCTGATGCTTCAAGCGGTGGGGCATTGGACTTGAAAAGCAAAGCTGCTTCAATGGCTGAATGAAAGCTGCTTTCTTCTTCTCCCTACCTGCTCACACTGTTGCCCACCTGGGTGAAGAGGACCCTGAGCCCCAGAGACAGCAGCATTCTTTAACTTATCTCCCCATTCCTGGGGCTGGCTAGTGGCAGGAGCTGGTATATGGGGGCATGGGTTTGATGCTTCAAGGGGGTGGGGCACTGGATTTGAAAAGCAAAGCCACTACAGCTGCTGTCTGTGGTGCGTCTCTCTCTATAAGTGGGTCCCGCTGGAGTGATGGGAGTTACCAGCAGTAGTCTATAGCAGGAGGCTGCAGGGAGGCTGTTTTAAAATTTTTAATCAGTTTTTTTATTTTTGCCATACTTTAAGAAAGTATTTATGGAATTAGAAATGGCACCAAAAAGTTTTAACATTTTAATGTTTTGTGTTTTCCTGTTGGGGGGTCTTAATACTGTTATGGTGGAGTTTAATAGTACTGTTAGTTCTCAAACCCTTGATAGTTTTCCAGTGCCACAAAATGCGTTCTGCTTAACTGGGCCCTAAGCTAAAGAACTACCTCACCTACATGTATTTACAAGGGGATTAATGACCAGGGGTGGTATAGTTAGTTGGTTTGTTCATTTACAATGCTGTTATAAAATTGTAAGGGATAGTGTGGTTACCAACTCTTCCTCCAATAGGTCAATGGTCAAAAAGGATATGTATGGACATAGATATAGACAAATCACAGTATTGTTACTGTTGTTGTTCAGTTCTGTGCACCCTAATCCAGGACCACTAGACAGTCAACCTTTAACTAATCCCGCTCACAGCTTTAACTCTTCCTTTCTTTCATACAGCACATTTAAACGTATATATAGTTTGGTGCCTAAAAAATCATTAATCGAATGTTGGATTATTGAACATAAAATAGATGTTCTGGCCTTGACTGAGACACAGTTTACTAATAAATTGTCCAATCGAAAATTTCCAATACAGGGATATACTATTTTCAGGAAGGATAAAGTTGGTAAGTGGGGTGGGGGTTGCATTTTTTATGTTGTTGAACACCTAAATGCTACTGAGTTATCACTCATTCCAGATGACTCTCATAATGATCATTAATTATTCTAGTTAAGTTTGGTACATGTAAAAGTTTGACTATCTGTACAGTTTATGTTCCTCCTGATAACTAACCTTGGAACACTTTCTTTTTTCAATAGATTTCCAACACACAGATTAAAGGGGAGGACATTATCTTAGGAGATTTTAATTTAAATTGGTTGTCGAGTAAAGCTTTGGACAATAAGAATATTGTTACGGATTTAGGATGGCAGCAATTGATCTCTGATTTCACCCGGATTAACTACAAAACAGGTTATGAATCATTAATAGATTGGATAACCCTCAGCACATTGCCAACTCTGGTGTGCTTCCAGAGGGAATCAGCAATCACTGTGCCATATTTTGTGACTGGTCTGTTAAAGTTCCTAAAGTTACACATAAAACCATCACATATTGACAATTAAAAGCTTTGGATGAGCAAAAATGTATTGTTGAAATAGTACTTACTGATTGTACATTCTTAGATAACATACAGGATATAGATATGGCCTATGCTACCTCCTGTAGTAAATTTCTTTTAATCTGTGACAAATTGCTCCTCTTAAAAACTGTTAGAATTAGGAGTGATAATAAAGTCTGGATGACTCCCAAGTTACGTGAACTGATAAGATCTCATAATAAGGCTTGGAAGATATTCAGAAGGACTAAACAGTTACAGCACCAAAAATATAGAGAATTGTGAAACAAGTGTCAGTCTGCAATTCATGTCTGTAAGTCTGATTTTTTAAAAGAGAAATTGAATGCAGAAAAGGGCAATGCAAAGGCCATTTGGGACACTCTTAATACAATTTTGAGTAAATCAAAGGAAACAGAAAGTTACTCTATTGAAGTAGATGGTTCAGTAATTTCAAATCCCATAAAGGTAGCTGAAGTATTTAACACTCACTTTTCTCATCTGGAAAGGTTTAGACCCAATGTAACTAAGTCAAATGGAGCTTTCCCTGCTTCTAACAATGATCCATGACATGGGGTGGAAAATACTATTCCTAGTTTTTATTTTCGTTATCTTACAACTAACAATGTTTTTATTATATTTCCAAAATGAGTTCTAAACCTAGTCTTGGTATTGATGATATAGACTATCGGATATAAAAGAGGGTAGGTTATCATATTGCCCCAAAACTCACTAACCCGGTAAACAAAAATTAAATAAATAATGTTTACTCATCCTTACCAATACATAGAAAAATAGAAACATAGACTTTGACGGCAGATAAGGACCTCTTGGCCCACCTAGTCTGCCCATTATCCTACCTACAGGATAAGCTGCAGATCCTAATTAACCAACAGCCTATTTCTTCCTACCCCCCCAAAAAATTGCCTTATGTCTGTCCCATGCATTCTTAAATTCTCCCACAGTTTTAGACCCCACAGCCTCCTCAGGAAAGCTGTTCCATACGTCCACCACCCTCTCTGTGAAAAAAATACTTCCTCACATTGCCCCTGAACCACCACCCCCGCCATCTTCAAATTGTGTCCCCTTCTTCTTGCACATCTCTTTTTCTGAAAGATGCTACCCTCTTGGACTTTGTTGATTCCACTGAGGTACTTAAAAGTTTCTGTCATGTCCCCCCTCTCCCTCCTTTCCTCAAGGGTATACATATTAAGTTCCTTTAGTCTCTCCTGGTATGGCTTCTCTTGCAGACCCTGCACCATTTTAGTTGCCCTCCTCTGGACTACCTCTATGCTGTCTATGTCCTTGCAGAGATAGGGTCTCCAGAACTGGATGCAGTACTCCAAATGGGGTCTCACCAACTGTCTGTACAGAGGGATAACAACTTCCTGTTTTTTGCTGGTGATGCCTCTCCCTATACATCCCAGTATCCCCCCAGCCCTCCCTACTGCCTTCCCACATTGCTTGCTAACCTTAAGGTCATCTGATATGATTACTCCCAGGTCCCTTTCCATTTTTGTTGTTGTTATTACCCTACCCCCACCCCCATTGTGTAATCTTCCCCTGGGTTTTTATTTCCCAGGTGATCTTTGTATTAAATCCAAGCTGCCATAATACAGTAATCTCACAACCCTGCCCCCTCCAGAGAGAGAGAGATGTGGTAGGGCTGCCCCTGTCCCCCTTCTTTTTTTTATGACTATTGAGCCACTGGCACAAACAATTTGGGCCTCCTCAAACTTCCTAAGCATTGTGGTGTCAGATATTCCACATGAGATTACCCTCTTTGCGGATCACATCACCTTGTTTTTGACAGATGTCTGTAGATCCTTGTAAATGCTGACTGCCATAACTGAGGGTTACACTGAACTATCTGGGTATAAACTGAATGCTGCAAAGTCCCAGGTCCTTCCCCTCAACTCTGCGTATACCTCTTCAGTGTTTGCAGCCTACCCTTTTCAGTGGGCTCCAGGGAGGTAGTCTGCCTGGGCATCCAGATCAGATCCACCATCCCAGATACAATATCTGCCAATGTAGCGGTGGTGCTTGACAAACAGCTGACCTGAGTAACTGGAAGCCAGTCATGTTATCTACCTGGGGGAGAGTGAGCTGAAGCTTTTAGCACTGCCTAAAGTTCTATATATCCTCTCTAACTTACCAATTCATGTACAGCCTCCTTCTTTAAATCCATTACCTCTAAGATGCCAAGGCTTATTCGGAATAATAAAGCACCCAAAATCTGAATGCAAATCCTCCACAGCCCCTGACAAGAGGGAGGCTAAGGTCTCCCACATCTCAAGAAGCAGCATGGATAGTATTCCGTCAAGCCATAGCTTGTCTTTGGCCAGACATCTCTTTGCCCCTCCTCTGGGGGATGTTACTTGAGCTGGCACACAGAGACCTCCCCTGTTTCCCACTCTAATCTTCCCAATGGGGGGGGGATATGCCTAACTTTTTCTCCATGTGTGAAACACATGAAGAGGATCAAGAAAAAAGATGCCACCTCTCTAGGCTAGAGATGTCTCACTTCAAGGTTGTGACCTGTGTGGAGAACCCTACCCTCAGAATTGACAGTTCTGTACTACCCTGGAGAAACTGGAAGGTGGAGGGAATCCATATCCCTGGAGAACTTTACCACCCACAGACCAGGGTTTTATACACCTTTACAGAACTTGCCTCTTTGTTTCCAATTCCAAAAAGCCACTTTTGGAAATATTTGCAATTCTGATTTCAACTGCAGGTAATAAAGGTCTCACACACTGCCACCTCCAGCCATTTTGGTAACCTGGATAGAAAAACTACAGACCCTGAAGTGCACTGCTCCTTGTGTTCAATCCCTACACTCTGAAATGCAGGGCTCTATATTGGCAGCCAGACCCAAGGCAGCCTGGGAGCAAGAACTGAAAATACCTATATTACTAACATACTAAAATGCCAGCCGAATAGGCCTAACAGTCTTTCGCGTCTGCTCTTTTGGTCAGCCCCTACCCTGGGAGCTGACCTTGCTGCCCCCCTCGCCTTATCTGGCTTCTCTCTTCCCAGTTCCAGATATTCTCGCTGCATTGGATTTTGCTTCCAGAACCCTTCACCTGTACCTGTCCCACCCCCTCTTGAACCCCTCCACCATCTCTGCCTCCACCAGCCCCCTAGGCAGAACATTCCATGGCTCCACCACCCTCTCAGTGAAGTAGCACCTCCTCCTTTCTCCCCTGAATCTTCCCCCTCCAGCTTCCACCCATGCCCTCTAGTGGCCCCCTCCTCCTTCCTTCGAAGCACCCTGACTGTTCCTCCCCTATTTACCCCCTTCATGCACCTGAAGACCTCTATCATGTCCCCCCGGTCCCTTCTCTCTTCCAATGTGTACATATTTAGCTCTTTGAGCCTCTCCTCATAGGTCCTGTCCCCCAAGACCCAAATCATTTTGGCTGCCCTCCTCTGGACCCTCTCCAGGAGGTTAATGTCCCTCTTTAAGTGTGGCCTCCAAAACTGCATGCAATACTCGAGGTGCGGCCTCACCAAGCAGTTATACAGAGGGAGTATCACTTCCCTCTTTCTGGAGGTGATCCCCCTAGCGATGCATCCCAGCATCCTGTTGGCCTTGGCTGCTGCCCTCCTACAAGTCTCCGAGTTGTTCATCTTGACATCCACCACCACACCCAGGTCCCTCTCAGCCATCGAGACTTATAGCATTCCCCAGGGTGTACACTTGGCCCGGGTTTCTGGCCCCCAGGTGCAGTGCCTTGCATTTCCCTGCATTGAACCTCAGCTTCCACTTTCTAGACCATCTTTCCAGAGCCTCCAGGTCCCCTGTAGAGCCACTCTCCTCCTCCCCATCACCACACTTCCAGTTTTGAGTCATCCATAGAGACTCATCTCACTCCTGATACCTGTCCTTATGTCAGAGACGTAGGCATTGAACAGGAGGGGCCCAAGGACTGATCCCTGTGGGACCCCACTAATGACCCTCCTTGGGGATGAGACTATCCCGCCAACTATGACCCTCTGGGTCTGGTCCTGTAGCCAGTTGCCTATCCATCTGATCATCTGGTTTCCCACCCCCATTTCTCCCAGCTTATCCAACAGGCCCACATAAAGAACAGAGTCAAATACCTTGCTGAATTCTAGAAAGAGGACGTCCACTGGTCTACCCAGGTCCAAGGCAATCATCACCCAGTCATAGAACTCCACAAGGTTTGTCTGACATGATTTCCCCAGGATGAATCCATGCTGTCTATCGTCCAGGCACCCTGACTTTTCCAGGTCCCCCCCCCAGCCTCTCCTTGACAATGCCCTCCATCACCTTGCCCACCACTGGTGTCAGGCTGACAGGCCTGTAGTTCTCTGCCACCTCCCTTGATCCCCCCTTGTGGATATGCACTATATGCGCCACCTTCCAGTCCTGGGGCACCAACCCCGTCCTCCGAGAGATAGTGAAAAGTTCCACCAGGGGTTTCGCCAGGACATCCGCAAGTTCCTTCATCACTCTGGGATGTAATTTATCCGGCCCCGGTGCTTTCTCCGTCTTAAGGGACCTGAGGGCTTCCCTCACTCTCTCTTCTGTGATTTCCACTTCTGCTACCTCTTGTCCTTGCTTAGCCTTCCCCCCTCCTGCCAGTGATGCCTCCCCCTCTCCCCAGACCCGCCGATCAGTAAGGGTCCCCCTTCCTCAGTATCACTGTCTCCTCCCATGTATGATGCAGCACCCCCATTTTCCTTGGTGAAAACTGAGGTGAAGTACTCATTTAGTACCTCAGCCTGCTCCCCTGGGTCTTGTGCCCATCTCTCCCCTGTTTTAATCCTGCTAATCTGCCCCTTCACCCTTCGTTTTTCCCCAATGTATCTAAAGAACCCCTTGTTCCTCTCCTAATTTCCCTGCCCAGGTTCTGCTCCTTCCTTGCCTTAGCTGCCCTCACCACCCTAGTGGCCCTTCTAGCCATCAGTTCGTATTCCCTCCAGCCCTTTCACTCCTTGAGCACTTGAATTGCCTATAGGCTGCCTTCTTTCCCTCCTGGACCTCCCTGGTCCACCAGCAGGGTTTTTGGGCCCTACCGCATTTTTGTCTTACTCTTGCACAGGTGCTGGTAGCATCCTGCACTCCTCTCCTGATGATTTCCCACCTACTATCAGCGTCCATGTCTGACCCAATCCCATCCAAATGCTCCTTAAGGATCCTTCCCATTTCCTTAAAATCCGCCCCCTGAAGTCAGTTACCTCCGTCTTTGTGCAGCCTTCTACCCCTCCTAGGTCCAGGCAGAACCAGACCATGGCATGGTCACTCCCCACCAATGGGTCCCTTACCTCCAGGCCCCCAATCTGGTCACTGTCTGCCAGGACCACATCCAGTACCCGCACCTCCCTGGTCGGTTCCCCCACCTGCTGAGTTAGGAACGCGTCTTGAAAGACATCTAACAGCCTCTGTTCCCTGGCCACCGAGGATGTCATAGTCTCCCAGTCTGTTCCTGGCATGTTTAAGTCCCCCAACACCACCACCCTTCCCCTGCCCAGTCTGCAGTGTCTCCCAACATCTGCCACCAGACTCTCCTCCAGCTCCTCCACCAGTGCAGGGGGTCTATACACCACTCCTATTTTTACTCTCTTGCCCCCCCTTGTTATCAAGGTGACCCAAATCGCCTCCACGGTTCCCTCCGCCTCTTCTACTCCCCCTATGCCAATGCAGTTTTTGACTATCATTGCTACCCCTCCTCCCCTCCCCCCTGTCCTTCCTGAACATAGCGTAACCCTCCAGGTTCAGGTCCCAGTCATGTCCTGTGGTGGCCCAGGTCTCAGTGACCACTGCCACATCCACCGCTCCCTCAGTTAGCATCGCCTGGAGCTCAGGCATTTTATTGCCCAAGCTCCTGGCATTTAGCAGGACTACCTTCCACCCTTTCCCTATACTTCCATTTCCCCTGCTCATGTTCCCATGGGGATTCTGTTTTCCCCTGGTCTGCACTTTACCAGTCGGCCTTTTCTCGCATTCCTCCAGCTCCCCAGGGGGGTGGAGACAGAGTCCCTCCTTCATCGGCACCCCCTCGACAGCCTTTTCTCCCATCTCTCCCCCCTTCACAAGTTTAAACCCCACTTTTCACCAATCAACCCCTCTATTTTCAATTTAAGGATTCCCTTCCCCTCCAAATTGAGATGGAGCCTGTCTCTAGCATACAGCCCCTTATCCTCCCAGGTCTCTCCCCAATCCCCCATCAACCCATACCCTCTGGCCTCACACCACTTCCTGAGCCACTGGTTTATCCCCCTAATCTTCCTTTTGTGTTCCCCACTAGCCCTTGGCACCGGCAGGATTTCTGAGAAGGAAACTGTGCATCCTATGTCATGACAGACCCTGGCAAGCTCCCTGAATCTTGCCTGTATCTCTAGCTCGCTATTTCCCTCAATGTCATTTGTACCCAGGTGGACCAGTATGTCTGGGGAACCCCCACAATCCTTTGCCAGCTGATATACCTCGTGCTTGACCCTGTGCACCGTTAATCCAGGGAAGCATTTTGTTCTAGCTGGCCAGGCTTCTCCCTCCCTATCCCATTTGATACCCCTGATCATAGAATCCCCCAACAGGAGCACTCTGACCGCTCCTTTTCCTCCATTTCCCCCCTTCCATGTCCCTCATCCTTTCTACTGGCCCTCCACCCAGCTGGCTCCTTGTTCCTCCCCTATCTGGATGTCACATACCCGCCCCCTCCTTATTTACCTAGCCACCCCTCCCTCCGATCCTGTGCCTCTTCTCCTCCTGAGTATCCTTCTGTACCTCGCTAACTCCCCCTCACTGCTTGCGACTGGTCCTTTTCCCCATCCGCTAAACTAGCCTGGCTCGTCCTCCCTTCCTTCCTGTCTCCGTTTAGTCCCTCCTTGCTTGTAGTGCTCCCCTGGCCTAAACTCTAAGCACCCTTTACTGTATCCTCCTTGTACTTCTGGTCCTTCTCCTTGCCCTTTCCTCCCAACTGGTCCTTCTCCTTGCACTTTCCGCCCTCTTCCCCCTGACCCTCCTGCTCTGATTCACTGGTCCCCCCATTTTCCTTCATTCCAGGTTCACCCCTTTTCCTCCTGCTATCCGGCCCCCACCTCCTGCCCCCCACTCTCTTTCCATCTCTAACCACCCCTGTCATGGCTACATCACCCCCCTCATCCTCAAGCAGAAGAAGGGAATTGAAGCGATTACTGAGCGTAAAGTCTGATCCACCTCCCCATATTGCTTCCTTCTATCCAGCCCCGGCCATCTGCCTACTTCCCTGAGAATGTTGTCCCTCTGGCCCCCCCTTTGTGAGGGTCCCCAGTTACCTGCCTGCTTCCTTGGTAGTGTCCTCCTTTTGGGCCCCTTCTGCCAGGGTCCCTATGTGACCCAAGTATTCTGCTGCACTCCTTTTTCTATGCCCCTGCCCCTAGTGCTTGGTGCAACCCCGTGGAAGATCCCCTGCCCCCTTCCCCAACCATACCTCCCCCCTTCCCCCAGCTGTCTCCTAATCCCCACAACCTCCTCCCTAAGCTGTTTCAGCTGGTAGCACATTAGGCAACCACCAAACTTCCAAGCCCAGTCCAGTATCATGGGTGCACCACACCCTGTGCACCCCACCACCCTCCCAAAGATGCTGGCCCTAATGACGTGTGGTCCCATCCCCCTCCAAGTAGGTTTCCTTGGGTGAGCCATCAGGTTCCCCACTAGTCCAAGATACACCCCTACTGCCTAATCAGGTCACCCACTAATCCTAGATACAGTCCCACAGTAAACCGGTAAACCTGTTACTAGGTGCAGTACAACACAGTAAACTTATAAGGGAAGTGAACAACTCCCTAAGCTCCTCTCTCCCAGCCTTTAAATCCAACCCCCAGTGGCTAGAACTACATGAGCAGCACCTGCAGCCTTTTCCTCCAATTGCAGGGCAGGTGTTCCCCTATAAATTAGCAGAGCTCTGGGGAGGGAGGGGTGGGAGGGTGGGTTTTGGGCCTACACCTGACTCGAGAGAGAGTGTATCAGCCCTGTGTCTGCCCCTCCAAGCCTGGCAGCCAAAGAACCAGCCCCAAGCAAATCCCACCAATTAGGTTTTAAATCAGAAGAAATAGGCCTCCACCAGCGCAGCCTGTTACACAGTAAAACATCCAACAAATAAGCCCACTTAGAGCCACCAAACCAGTTTTCAAACTTCCAACAGCCCCCAAAACAATACCCTGCTAGCCCCTTAGAAGAAAGAAAGAAAAGAAATAACCTTCTACTTTCTACCAAGTAAAATCCACAAGAAATCCTGTAAAAACAACAAGAAGCAGCTGCTGTCCTGGAACACAACTGATCCTGTCCCCTTCCAGTTCCTTCACATTCCCTGGATAACTGCAGTGTTACCTGGTTACTAACATATAAATCCTCTAAAAAGGTACAGGTTGAAACCTTCCAATACAAAATTCTCCTCAGGGCATACCACAACCCAGTGTGGCTCTACAGAGGGGGTCCAATGAGCAACAGTGACTGCTGGCATTGCTCCTCTTCTCAGGCTGCCCTCTTCCATATTCTTTAGTATTGCCCAGCATTGGATGTACTGGAAAGCAGTCTGGATGCTCTGCAGGGCAATTGTCCCACTTCCTAAGGATAAGGACCCAAAGCTCACTCTTCTAGGCCTAGTACCACCTGTAGCTACCCTATCTCCTATTCAGACCCTGTGGGTTATAGATGCATTGGTAGTTGCTAAAAGAATCTTTCTTAGGCACTGGAGAGACACAGAGCCTCCTTCAGTGCTTGAATGGGAGAACCTTCTATCATTAACTGCCAGATATGAAAGAATAGCCCATGTGGCTCTTGGCAAGTAGGCACAGTATGAGAATATTTTGGGACCATAACCCCTCTAGAAGAAGACTCAATAGCCTTGTTTCACCCCTCACAGGTGAACCTTATTGAGAGAACAATTCATAGCCGCACATCAGCGCATTGCCTCTAACCTGGTATTTACTCAGTATACGTCATTGCCTCCACTGATCAGGTGTTCTCCTGCAATAAATCAACTCACTCAGTTGATAATGTTCCATCCTCCCTCCCTCCCTCCCACCCCTCTCCACAGTAATCCCTTTTCCCTTCCTTACTGCTCAGGCCTCTCTGTTACTCCTTGCCTCCAGTCCTCCCCCCCGTACGGCAGTGACTCACTCCTTAATTTTATTATTATTCATTGATAGTTATGCAATGCTTCCTCTCTGACACAGTTTATACTCTTCATCTGTTTGTATATATCAAAATGGAACTACTAGTTCTTCACCTACCTGCCTGTGTTGGGGCAGAGGCATCAGACTAGGATGTTTTGCATTAATGATTGCTTCCTGAGGTTGTACTAGTCAAACTATGGCTGTTGCTTTACAAGTGGACTGGATATTAATTTATTTAGAGTTATGTACCTCACCTGTATGACTCTGTTAACATACTATAGGTTGTATCCACTTTAAGGGGTGTTACCCTGGAGGGTCTGATGGCGGTGCTGGATCTATCAAGTCTGCTGAATGAATGCATGGATCCAGGGGATCTGGTTCTTGCCTATAATGAGGCAGTAGTTGGAGCCCTGGATTCCATTGCTCCTGTTCGTGTCCATCCCCTCACCCTTCACCCCAAATCTCCTTGGTTTGATTAGACATTGAGGGAGTTGAGAAGAGTGGGAAGAAGGCTTGAGAGATGTTGGCGGAAGTCAAGTCTGGAGTGTGTCAGGCTTAGTTTGATGGACCATTATGGGGTCTATCAATCAGCAATTACCCATAAGAAGGCAGAATTCCTGTCCAGGGAAATTGCTGCTGCACAGAATCGACCAGCTCAGCTCTTTCGGACCATGGACAGACTGTGCAATCCAGTCTGTCTTCAGTCCGAGAGAGTGTTTTCACAGGAGCGGTGTGAGGAGTTTGCTCGATTCTTCGCGGATAAGGTTGCCACAATCAGATCCGACCTCTTCCTAACTCTTTCAAACAGGAGTTGTGATGATCAGCAGGAGATGTCGTACACCCAGTTTGTGTTGTTTGACTTCGACCGGCCCACAATCAATGATATAGTGATGATCGTCCAGTCGTTGCGACCGACCAACTGTAGTTTGGACCGGGGCCCCACTCGCCTTTTAATAGGATGTGTGGATAAAATTGGCCCGGTCCTTGCCAAGATAGTCTGGTTGTCATTAGAGAGGAGGATCTTTCCTGATCCCCTAAAGGAAGTTGTGATTCAGCCCCTCCTTAAAAAGCCCTCCTTGGACCCGGACTGTTGGGCTAACTACAGGCCTGTCTCTAACCTGCCTTTTGTAGGTAAGGTTATTGAGAAGGTGGTCGTGTTGCAGCTGGATGACGATTTGACCAGCCACAATGTCTATGATTCTCTACAGTCTGGATTTAGGAAGAGACATAGTACAGAGACAGCCCTTGTTCGGGTACTAAATGACCTCCTAATAGCGAGAGATCGAAAGACCCGTTCCATCTTGGTCCTTCTTGATATCTCTGCGGCATTTGATACTGTGGACCATGGAGTGCTTTTGGAACACCTGCAGTTTATCTGTGGACTATCAGGCCTGGCCTTCAGTTGATTTCAATCATTCCTTGATGGTAGAACTCAGAGGGTGGTGTCGGGGATTTTTTTCTCGGCATCACTCCCCCATTCTCTGGGGTACTGCAGGGCTCCATTTTGGCACCCATGTTGTTTGCGGTGCATATGCTGCCGTTAGGAGTGATTATTAGGTGGTATGGCTTGAGTTTTCACTGCTATGCAGATGATACTCAGCTGTACATGTCCTTTGTGCCTGACCAGGGTGATGCTGTCTCAGTCTTTAACAACTGTCTCACTGACATTCAGGACTGGATGACTGTGAACTAGCTGCGGTTAAACCCTGAAAAAACTGAGGTGTTAGTTGTGGACCCAGGTCATCGGGGGCAGGTTTGCAGAAGGGGTCACCCTTGGGTCTTTGGCTTGGGGGGACCCATTCAGCTACCTCAGACTGGGTGCGGAACCTGGGCGTTATATTTGATGATCACCTGACCCTTAAACATCAGGTGTCGGCTGTTGTCAAAACCTCTTTTTACCATCTGAGGAATATAGCCCGGATGAAGCATCTGGTTCCCACAGATGACCTTCCAACATTGGTCCACGCCTTCATTACCCCTTACCTGGACAACTGCAATGCCCCATACCTAGGGCTACTGGGGGTGGATATCTGCCGCTTGCAGTTAGTGCAGAATGCGGTGGCCAGGCTTTTGACTGGTACATCTAGGACCAGTCATATAATGGCTGTCCTCTGTGGACTGGACTGGCTGCCAATACAGTGGCGGATTACCTTCAAGGTCAGCTTGCTGACCTATAAGGCCCTACACGATCAGGGACCTGGCTACCTGCAAGATCTTCTTCGTCCCTACTCTCCCTCTCGTCCACTCTGATCCACTGATGAGGGATTGCTAGAGATTCCCAGGGTTTGTTTAAAGACATCTGGGGCCAGATCTTTTAGTTTTGTGGCCCCAACCCTGTGGAATTCTCTACCTCATCGGGTGTGAGATTGCCTGACCGTTCAAAGCTTTAAGTTAGCATTGAAAACGCATTTATTTAGCCTGGCGTATCCGGATTTTTAAAGTACATTTTATTAACTGATTTTTGGATGTTGTTTTAATTTTATGTATTTGATTTATTTATTGTTAAAGTGCCTTGGCTTTGGAAAGGCACTTTTTAAAAATAAAGTTTTGATTGATTGCTTAATTGATTAAATATGGGTTACCATGCTGAATATGAATGGAAGTTACAGTATATCGGTTGTGTACGCATTGTGCACGGCACCTGTTCACTGTACTGTACACTCTACTATGATCCTCTTGCTGTGTTCCAGTATTATCATGTGCTTGAAAATGTTAAAATCAATAAAAACTTGTATGGGGAAAAAAGCCTAAAGATACAAGGGTAACAACAATAAATAAGCAATAAGGCATGACCAGTAAAACTTTCAAAGGCAGCATGTCTCAGGATAATTAGCAAGGGGTGCAGATACGGGCAGCTGACTGAAGGCTAGACTAAAAAATCTGTGCTCAAGTACCACAGATACAAAACAGGAACCATAACTTCTTTAAATTAACAAACACATTTATTAGCTTCAAACTGCTCCAAACTGTTGGGGACACACTTGCCTCAACACTTTGACCTCACCAGGTCTAACTCAGGGGGCCTCGTGAGGTTGAAGGGCTGGGAAAGTTTGTCCTCAACAGTTTAAAACAGTTTGGAGCTATTAGACTTATTTAATAACTTAATTTAAATAAGTTACGGTTCCTGTTTCATATTTGCAGTACCCAAGTGCAGATTTTTTGTTTTCTACAATAAGGCATGACCACCAGTCATGTTAAGGATCAATCAATCACCTCTAAGGATGTAATGTGGCACGAGGCATAGCCAACTGCCACATGCCTCTAGAGGATGATTAACTGCTATCCATAATCCCTGGAATTGTCTTATTGCTATTATGGAAAAAAAATGGCAATTTTGAATAGTTTTGTATCATATTCAGTGTGTGAGTCTGCCATACATGTATGTTAACAAGATAGCAACATAAGGCTATTAAAATGCCTACAGCCAATAGGAAGCTTTATTTCTTAAACCCTTTTTATGTTTACTTGCAACGCATGCAAACATATTAGTATTTGTCTGAACTGTGAAAAGGCTTTTGAAGGTGTACCCCTCCTCCAACTATCAAACCTTCGGCATATCAAATCTCCTCCCTAATTCTGTCCTCTCTCCTCTTGCTCCTCCTTGTGTCTCGAAAGTCCTTGTCCAATCACTAGGCTG
Organism: Neoceratodus forsteri; assembly: GCA_016271365.2. NCBI lineage: Eukaryota > Metazoa > Chordata > Ceratodontiformes > Ceratodontidae > Neoceratodus > Neoceratodus forsteri. The sequence continues at coordinate 454,558,429 of CM057451.1, read as the reverse complement.
GAAAATGCAAACTATGAAGTTTTCCTATGTAACTCCTAATCCTGCTTGAAACCTGTCTTGTATGTTTTGTTCCACTGCTGTACTGTTACACTGGGGTACTGTGACAGGGTAGCAAACTGGGCAGCTTCTTGAGGAACACTAACAAATGGAGCACTCTGGAGACCAGTTTAAATTAAAAGAAAACTGCTTTGTTTTTGGCAACATACAAAAAAAAAAAGAGCTTGTATTCAGCTTTACAAAAAATGTTTGTGCAGTTCAGTCTCTGGTTCTCTCTCCATAACAGAAAATGAAGCCTCCTTTTCCCCTTTGTTTAGCAACCCCTTTTATTGGGCCCATGTGTTACTTGTTACTATCCCCTAAGGGATAGCCAACAAGTAGAGCATGCAGTGCAGTAAGAACTTAAAGGGCCAACTTTAAGGCAAGAGGAATTTGGTACAAATGCCCCCACAGTACCTGTCAAAACCTGTGTTGCAGGGTTGACAAAGGGTTTGTGGGTGAAAGAAGTGAGACAGACATACACTCCATCGCTGGCACTGTTAGCTTTTAGTATTTATTTTTGGTTCTGGAGGACTAGTGTGCCTGTCAAAGATTACATGCTTTCTGGGTATATCTAGGATGCCAATTTTGCCTTACTAATTAGTTTATTGTTATTTTTCAATCAAACTGTGATTTCACTCAGTTGAAATTTCTTACCTCTTAGCTCATCTAAAGTTCTGCCCACCCAGTGCCTCCATGCCTCCCTGAGGACAAGAGATTATGCATCCGTGCAAGGTGGCCTGAGGTGATGTGAACTTGTGAATGCACAAGTAATGCTTGTTAAGCAGTCTGAGATAAACATATGGACTGAAAGTAGGCTTTGTAATGAATATGGTATTATGTTTTATACTGAAAAACAAGCATGGGAACACGTGAAACTATTGCTTTAAAAATCAGAACTATGACTCAGGGCATGTACATCAGCAATAGTTTAGAGAGTTAGTACACTGCCTGAAATTAATATGTAAGCAATAAGACACCACAGGGCATTCATTTCTGGGATTAATGCATACCTGGGTCCATTAGGCACAAGGCACTTGCATCGAGTGCTTTTAGCACCAAGAAATGCATTAACTCCAGACAATCAATGACCTGGATTGTCTTAGTGTACTTATAAAATGGGTTACTGAGAAACAATTCAAAAAACAAACAAGAATGTCAATTGTTTATTAAAAGGGGTATTTGCTTTTGTTAAATGTAAATAGTAAAAAGCAATCCAGCCCCTCCAATCAATCATTTAATTTTCCATACATTCAATAGCTTGAATGTTTGTTTATTAAGGACTACAGGAATTCAGACTTCTATAGAATTCCTTTGCCAGAATATTCATCCACTCATCCACAACAGTAGGTCTTATATGTAGCCATGGTCTCAATTTTATCTGGAGCAGGGTAAGCAGCAGAGATTGTGCTGGCAAGCTGGTAAGGAAAAGGGAGGGGGAATTCTCATGGTCACTGAATAAATATCAGGAATGAAGACTGTGAATAGAATTTCTTTTTTTATGTGTGTAAGGAAGGTGTCATGAGAAGAAATAATTTCTAACACTGTATTTATTTTTATGTAAGTGCGTTTTATTTTTAGTGCCTTTTTGAAGGTTTTCAATGTGTAAAGGTGTCAGCCTTGTTTATGATGACAATCAGGAATGGATGAAATAGCTCATGAATTCTGTATATGATTGGCCCAAATATCAATCCCACTGCCTGAGCTTGTTCTAACCTATGCATTTATGGGGAATGAGTATATCAGTCTTGAAATGTATTTAGCCAATCAAGAAGCAAGACATTTACAACCAATTGTATAACAGCTTATAAAAGTATTCAACTGTTCATTTTTACATCTGAAGTAAGTTTTCTTTTTCCTTTTGGTAATTAGTAGCTTTTCAGACTAACAGTACTAGGTGATATTTGTGGAACAGTACTCTGCCCGAAGATTGATATATTTTGTTCCAGTCCACTTCACACCTTATCAGCACTGTGATCTCTCTGATTATGACATTGCTGCTGACCAAGAACAGCCACGCACCTGCTGCCTGATTAGGGTCCAGTGATGTCACCAAGAGGTAGGTCACAATACTGACGCGGTATGAAGGAGAAGAGCTATAACTATGTCTACGTCCAGGAAGAATGCTATTCTATGTATCACACCTATTAACTCCAGATAGTAAATCTTCTGATTAGTTAAAGGAAAAAGAAAAGTACTTAAGAAATAAAAAGCAACAACTGGATACTTTTAAACAGTAACATTTCAGGCTGTTCTTTTTCTTGCTGCAGTACTGTAGTGCTATAGTATTATCTCTTTAACATAAGGATGGGCCACACTGGCCTCCAGCTTGGAGACTGTATTATTCAAAGTCTACATCAGCAATTAAAACTGGGTGGATTTTTTTTTCATAAAAACTAGTTAGTAAATGTTTAGAAATGTTACTCAAAAATCAATATGTGGGGAATATAGCTGCTAAAGTGCTGTTCCTATGCAAACAGCAAACAATGCTGTTATTCACCAATATGTTAGAAACATAGAAACATAGACTTTGAAGGCAGATATGGACCACTTGGCCCACTCAGTCTGCCCATTTCCCTAACTACTGGATAAACTGCAGATCCTAGTTAACCAACAGCCTACTTCCTCCTACCCCCAACTGGAATAGTAACACAGAAGAAAGAATGCAGCAGGACTAGAGGAGACATGTCAGGTAGAATTGCATAAAAACAAGTTACGTATCCATGCTCCAAACCAGTGGAACCTCAAGTACCATAAGTAACAGTAAAACAATTACAGTTACCTTTAATTATGTGATGCTAAGTTGCTTTTAATTGAGACAGAAGTTATACTGGTAGTTTTTAATCATGTTGCTTCTTATTCCACAAATAGGGGACAAAGACAAAATTGATATCTGACCACAGTTGCTCTCATTTGCAGAGTCTAAATATTTTAAACAAATCTGAGACTCAGTGACATCCAATAAAAATCTTGGAACATTGCCCTTAGCTAAATCAGCAGAAAACAATAACCAGCGTCTTAATCTCTGGGTATCTAGCTACCAAAATAACCTAATGATGATGAGACAGTTCAGAATCAATAGTAGCAACATGAGTTACTGAGTGACATAATAAGTGGAACATGGCTATATAATGTGTAAAACATCAAGGTAAAATATGATGTGGCAGTACAAACAAGGGTTAACCAAGAAAACAGAAACATCAGAACATGGGGAGTCACGTGAAGCAGAGCAACTAGTGGCCGCCTTTTCTGGAGCTCCTACCTACCATCCAGCAAAACCTAAGTTTTTGCCCATTTAAAACACGAAGTAATAAGGGCTTTACTTTTAGGAATTGATCCTTCTGCCTGGAGAGTGCAGTGTTCCGTTTTTGGACCAGCGGCGGCCGTTTCGGAAGCACTCAGTAGAATGGAAGCGGAGATGAAGCAGGCCGGAGTGAAGCATACTCTGCCTACTACCCCCGAGAAAACTGCAAAAAAAGCCAAGAATCAATGTTCGGGCAACCATCTAAACAGCTTCTCCTAGCGCCTCAGCTAACTTGCTTACGGAGGATCGCTCACAGGAATTGCTTCCCTTCGGAAACCCTCCAAGATATCTCCTCTGAAGTGAAAAATATCAGGAATGACCTTGGTGCACTTACGCGAAGAGTGAGGGATATGGAGGCTAAAACGACCTCACTGGAGAGCTGGAAGGGGAAAACTGAGCCGGAGATCGCACGACTTCGTCAGCAAATCAATAAGCTACAACTTAAGATGGAGGATTTGGAGGGCAGGAGTGGAAGAAACAACATATTGATTCTCGGTTTGCCCGAATCCGAAGAGGGAACCAATACCATTTCGTTCATCCAGAAGCTGTTGGATAAAGTTGTTGGTCCCTCACCTCTCAATCAGCAGTACCACATTGAGAGAGCTCATCGTTCCTTAAAACTTAAGCCTCCTCCTGGTGCTCCCCCTCGACCCATAATAATCAAGTTTCTCAGCTTTCTAGAGAAGCAGCATGTCCTGTCTAAAGCAAAGGAGCTGGAGTCAATTCTCTGGGACAATGCTAAGCTGCGACTGACTCAGGACCTGCCTTATGAAACCCGACAAAAGCGAGCTGCTTTTCATCCAATTGTGAACAAACTCATTGCAGTGGGTATTCGATTCAGGATGAATTACCCGGCTAAGCTTCTGGTGGCCTTGGATGGTGTCTGGCACCCCTACGAAAGCCCAGATCACGCCATGTCGGATCTCTCTCTTAAGCTTCCCAGCCTTTTCAAAGTGAACTGAGTTGGAAGATATGAAACTCTGTTAGGGAGATTTTTCTTTTTTTGACAATGTGCTATTGCTGCGGTTTCTTTTTTGCTTTTGTTACCTGATGGGCGCTTCCTCTCTCGTCTCCTTCTGCTCCGTTTGTTGAGACTGGGGTTGATGTCTGGTTTGAGGCCTGTGAGACCCGAGTAAGCCCCAGAGGCCTAGCTGTTGAGCCTCGTGGGAAGGGGAAGAGGGGGTGGAACTAAATTTCAGATTGCGGTTTCCACTGTTTCTTTTTAGTGACGGACCGGCTGGTCCTTCAGCTATGCTCTCCTCCCGTTATTTCCTGTATCCTAGAGCGGCTTTTGTTTTATATTAGCTCAGTTGGATAAGTCCTTGTTTTATTCCCGATTCTCCTTTTGTTTTATTTTTTCTTTTGCTGGAAGCAGATAGACATACCTGTTGGAAGGCTGCCTTCCCCACGACTCTGATACCAGAAATGATTCTTGGTACTTTATGGATGGGAGGGGTCGCTATCACCCCAAGTTTTTGCAGCTCCTGGTAGGGATCCTATATCTTTATGCTCGTTATATTTTTTATTAATTGGGGCACAAGGATAAGTTTTCCTTTCTTCAAGCATGGATGGTGGGTGGGTGGCTCAGGGAGAGGATATACGCTGGGTGACCTGCTTCATGGTCTAGCTGGGAGGGGTTGGGTTGTTGTACCCAGGAGATCTAGAGTTCATTGCGTGGTTCAGGGCAGGTTGACTTGTGCCTCGGTAATGATTTTTTTTCACATACTGTATTTTAGTCTTAGTCTGATTACTCCTGGGCATGTAACCTTTTGGGGACAGTCCCTGCTAGTCTTATTCAGGTTTTCTGTACCCAGTTTCTTAGTCTTAGTGGGGCCTTTTGTATATAGTTTAAAGGGGGTTTGGAGAGGGTGGGTTGCTATGGGGGGAGGGAGGATGGGGAGGTTAAGGGCTATCCAGCTATCTTCTCTATGCATTTACCTGTTAATGTTACCAAGCATTGTTATTAGTTGTTCACAATTATTTTCCCTGATTGCTGGAGAATTATGGCATTTTGTCAATGTACAGGGGTTGGGGGAAGGGTGGGGTAGCCTGGAGGGTGCCACTTATTTTTAAGGCTGGTGGTTGTGCCACAGGATCTCGTTCTCTCTAACCCTTTTCTTACGCTGTATGGCTGCGAGGCCTATTAAAATTGCTACCTGGAACGTCAGAGGTATTAGGGATGCCACTAAAAGGCATCAAGTCCTTCTTAACTGCTCCCTGTTAAATATTGATATCTTATTTTTGCAGGAAACACACTTGTTAGGTACAGAGACCTGCGGGTTATGACGTCAGGGGTTTTCTCAGGTCTTTGTATCCGGGGGAATATCGGTTAGTAAGGGTGTTGCTATTTTGATAAGACGAGGTATTCCTTTTGTGGTTGAGGACAGCTCTATAGATCAAGAGGGCAGATTCGTTTTAGTTAAGGGGCTGCTTAATAGTGCTAGTGTGGTGTTAGGAGCAATATATGGCCCAGTGGGAGGTGACCCCAATTTTTTCATGCAGTTAGCTGTTAAATTGAGTGGGTTTCTGCCATCCTCTTTTATTCTGGGAGGTGACTGGAATGTTGCCCCAGATCAAGAGTTTGACAGAACCTACAGACCTGTTAAACCCCTCTCCCCATCTCAAACCGCTCTTGGGGACTTCACTTGAACCTATTAGGGTTATGTGATCCTTGGCTCTTGCTTAATCCTTCTGGCCGTATATATTCATTTTATTCTCAGGTACACCAAACATGGTCAAGAATTGACTATATCTTAATCAGTACCACCCTCTTAGAAAATACTCCCTACTCAGGTATAGAGCCAATTGTTATATCTGACCATTCCCTTGCTTGGATTAAGGTGTCTCCCGGACTATCTGGCCAAAAGGACACTTCATGGAAGTTAAATACACAACTTTTAAAAGATGAACATATTATTTCCCATTTCAAATCTTTGATCTCGTCTTTTCTCGAATTTAATCAGGGTTCTATTGCTAGGGAGGATTTAATCTGGTGCTCTCTGAAGTGTTTTATTAGAGGTGAGTTCATAAAACTGGCTTCCAGAAGGAAAAAACTTAGGGAAGCTAAGATTATAGCACTGTCTAACCAAATCAGGGCGGCTGAGAGTACCTTCTCTCTCTCTAACTCTCAAAAAGACCTGGAGGGACTATGCAAGCTCAGGAACGAGTATGAGAACCTGATCAAAGAAAAAACGGAATATGCCATCCTTAAAACCAAAGTTCGCTACATAGACCAAGGGGAAAAACCTGGCAGACTGTTAGCTCTCAGGTTAAGGAGGTAGAAAACTCTAGGTTAATACCCGCTCTGAAGTCACCTGATGGCTCTATTAAAACTGCACCAAGAGATATTACGCATATCTTTGAATCTTTTTACAAAGATTTGTATGGTAGTGGTACCTCTCAAGTATCTCTTCCCGCTATGGAACATCTCTTAGATGGTGTCTCTCTCCCTCACTTGCAGGCACATCATTGTGAATTGCTATCTTCCCCCATTACCTTAGATGAGATCGAGGATGCAATTAAGGGGCTACCCATGGATAAATCTCCAGGCCCTGACGGCTTTTCCCCTAATTTTTATAAAACATTCTGCAAGGAGATTTCTTCTCTCCTTCTTAAACTGTTTAACTATTTGTTTTCATCAGACTCCTTTGACCCTTCGTTGTTGGAGGCCACAATAATTTTAATTCCAAAACCAGACAAACCCCGGCTGGAGCCAGCTAGTTACCGACCAATTTCTTTATTGAATTATGATATCAAAATCCTAACCAAGATATTTTCTCTCAGAATTAAACAGGTCTGGCAACACTTGTTGAGTCCTGAGCAGGTGGGGTTTGTCCAGGGTAGATCTGCAGCGGACCATCTGCGTACCCTCTCCCATATCTTCCAGGTTGCACAAGATTCCCAGATTCCCATGGCACTGATTGCCCTAGATGCTGAAAAAGCCTTTGATCGGGTTAACTGGGATTTTTTGTGGTTCACACTTGGGAGAATTGGCTTCCCAAATATCTTTATCCAGTGGGTTAGAGCAGTCTATAACTCGCCCTCTGCCAGGATTTATTGAAATGGCATCTTTTCATCTCGTTTCCCCCTATATTCTGGTACCCGACAAGGTTGTCCTCTGTCCCCTTACTTATTTAACTTGTATTTAGAACCCCTGATACTCAGTATTAAGGCCTCACCTCAGATTACTGGTTGTGTTATCTCACAGAAAGTCCTGACCCTCTCGTTTTTTGCTGACGACATTCTCTTGCATCTCGCCAACCCAGAATCTTCCTTACCACAAGCTTTACAAATTATTAATCAGTTTGGGCAGGTATCCAACTACAGGTTAAATCTAACCAAATCAGTTATTTTCCCTCTTAACTCTCTTATATCCCAAGTTAATTTCTCTCATTTTGGCATGAGGTGGTCTCCAGGCTCCCTCAAATATTTAGGCATACATTTAGCTTGGAATCCAGAGATTACTAAAACGCTTAAACTAGATGACCTGATGGTGAGAGTCCAGAAAGATCTATGTAGATGGGACAGTCTTCTGCTGTCCTTGTGGGGTCGCATCAGTATCATTAAAATGAACATATTACCCCGTATTTTTTACCCCCTAAATCTTCTCAACATTTGGCTTCCCAGTTCCTATTTTCAACAAATTCATACTGCCTTATCCAACTTCATCTGGCGGGGTAAGCATCCCAGACGGGCGTTCCTTAAACTCAATCTACCTAAAGATAGGGGAGGTCTTCGCCTTCCTAACTTTTTGCTTTACTACTGGGCTAGCCATCTAGCCAAAATGGGACGTTGGATCAGCGCCCAGTCAAGTAGCTATCAACCTATTTGGTTGAAGTTAGAACTCAACTTGTTGGATAAATACAATCTCTGCCCTTCCCGAATTTTCTACTACACCTATTCCACACTACCAGAGGTTATACAAAATTCGGTTATAGGGCTTTCTATTAAGATTCTCTCTCAATGCTGGAGTTTTTTTAATATCCCATTTACAAAAGATGTGGCGCAACCTCTCACCCTTAATCCTAACATCAAAATCGGTGATTCCCTGCTAACTCCAAATTGGATTCCACAAATACATGATTGGCCAGTGGAGGCTCTCTATTCTCAGGGCTTTCTTCTTTCCTCCACTGAAATGTTAACTAAGTTGAATATCTCGCAGAAATTTATATTTAAGGTTTTTCAGTTCAGACACCTTTTAGGGAAGCTGTTTGGGACTGTAATGATACCTTCCCAAACCAAACCTTTCTTAGATCAAATTCAAGAACGGGCAAGCAAACCCCACGGAATTGCCAGAATTTATTCTTATCTACTAGATACTAAATACCCCAATACTTTAACTGGTTCCAAGGTTTGGGACTCCCTCTTACCTGATTCCCCCCTACCTTGGAACCAGATCTGGCATGATACATATAGATATCTTACTCAAGATAGAAATAGGTTAATCCAGTTCTACATTTTGAATAATATGTATTATACGCCAATTAGACTGGTCAAACTTGGCAGGCTGACTTCATCTATTTGTACAAGATGCGGAGTAGGCGATGGGAATTTATTACATATATTTTGGTACTGTGACAAGGTGGCCCCCCCTATGGAATACAATTCAAACCAATCTGGATCCGCTCTTAGGATTAGAGGAGTTATTTACAGCTGAAATTTGTATACTGGGGTTGTACTCTGATATTAGTGTCAAGGAACGCCGGTTCCATATGGCCTTGATTTCCATAGCAGTTAAAAGGCTGGTTCTCAAACACTGGCTGGACCAAATGGTTATCTCATATACTGAATGGCTAAGTGAAATTTCTCTTTGTTTCAGGACTGAAAGGTTAATAGCTCCCGGAATAGTATGCCTTCCTTTAACCAGAAGTGGGGCAAGCTATACGCCCTATATTTACACTAAATCTCATACCAGAGTCACCTCTGACAGCCTTAGTGCACTCTGTCTCTATTTTATTGGGTTTCTTTTTTTTTAATACCACAGTACCTCTGGCCATCCCATCTTTGCTATCCAGTGGTTTGAGGTGGCACCCTCCGGGGGGGGGTGGGAGGAGGGTGGACATACACTTCACTTAGCTCCCTGTTGTTACACTGGGTATATGCCTTTATATTTTTTGTCTTATTACAGTATATGTCAATGTCTGTACACCTTGTTTTGTTGTTACCAAAATTCAATAAAGAAGTTGAATTTCAAAAAAAAAAGGTAAAATATGATGCATACTCACTTTGGATCTTCATTACATTCATAGAAAAATATGTTTTCTGTAACAGAAACCAAGCTTCTGTTTAGTTTTGCACTTATTTTTTGTCTATTTTTTTTTTTTAAGGTCCTAACAAGCCAAACTCCAAGATACTCACAGGAGTTCACATATAACTTCTTACAGCAACAACATCAATCTGCTTAATCTGTTAAATATTTTTTCAAACATGTGCCATTACAAACTTAGCAGGCAGTGATAAATAAATGTGTCTCTATCAATCCTTCATCATGTGATGATTTGGGCACGGACTTGATGATGAAGATAATAATCATAATAAGGCTGATAGTTGCATAAAATGTACTATTTTAAAACTATGCCAGCAGTGGTTCAAGTGAACCAGCCCAATGTGGTGGTGCACTGCCACACAAATGAGGTATCTAGGTTTGGGAATGGCTGTGGGTCTCCCATCCATGGGGCTGATAGAGGATAGGTGCACCATGGTAATGCTGTCATGTTCACTTTCCACAGAGGGAGAGCTAGTGAGGTTTGATGCTGTAGCACCCCCAGGAGGCAAGTAACAAGCATAACTTGGGAGACTGCCACCCCTGCTGTTTGCAGCTACTGTAAGGATGGGTGTTACAACCTGCTCTGTGAGTGCATGGAGGATGGCAAGGGGAATGGGCACTTGGTGGCCCCAAAAGGGATTAAAGAGGCCCATAATATGCTTATGTAGGTTACAGTGAAGGGTCACAAAAATGATTTGGGCCCAGCAGAGCAGCTCTTATGAGGAATGTCTGAAGGCCCTGAACTTGTACTTGCTGGAAGCCAGATGGGAGAAGGGACACACGTAAAGGCTGATAAGTTCCTACAGGGTATATATAGGGTAATTTGTGAGGACATGTTTATTAGAAATAGAGATGCAGTCATACGGTGCTATGATTGGAGGTTGGCAGGAGGCAAATTCAAGAAGGATGTAAGGACATTTTTCTTCACGGAAACAGATTACCAGCAAAGGCTGTGGAGCAAAAACTATTATGGTTTCAAACAAGGATAGGACAAAGCTAGGGGACTCATAATCCCAAGCAAAAAGCTAACAGCCCCTGGAGGGCAGTGAGCCGAGGCGCTAAGGTCTAACCCAGTGGTGGATAAGAAATCCATTATTTAACCAACTTTATGCTTTGAGCACTCTTTGGCTTTTTTGTGCAGTGCACCTTGGATTTTATTTGACTCATAATCCCACCTGGGGAAAATAGAAATGGAAAGGCATCTGGAGGTAGGGGGGAGACTAACCCACCATTGTATTAGACTGGGGTGGGGTGGGGTAAGGTAGTAACAACTTAGGGCAGACTTGATGGCCCATCTGCCTCCTTCTGCTATTGGACTCTATTTTTCTATGCAAGTAACAAAAGATCTCCAAGTGGTTTTGATGTTCTAGATCTCTAGCTTATTGAACAGTAGCTCACCCTACTGCAACTGGTTGTAATTTTCCCTTGTTACTTGGATTTACCCACAGAGTACAAAATAGCTAAGGTTAATAATTATAAACCACTCATGTGATTTTGGCCAGCCACTGCCCAGAATTGCAATACATCTTATCCTAAGTACAGTTATTATCTTATGTGATGGCATTAAAGTTGATGGTTCAGCATGGGGTCAATACGTTGTAGACAAAAGCAGTGTGGCAACATACTGTGATGTCAATACAGTGACAACAGCTATAGCTCTTGGTAAAAACATGAAGTCCTAAAAACAGCTAGAGCCACACAAACAAAATTCCTCTTTGAGGGGGCTCTGCCCTATACTCGCCCTTACGGGGGACTGTGCTCCCAATCCCTCCCACATTAAAATAACCACCTCTGGGGAGGAATGCAACTCTGTGATGGGGAGAAACCCAGGTGGGGGGAGAACTGACAACCTCACTTAACACAAATAAAAAACCAAAAAACACAGGTAATCTGGGATGAGGGATTGAACCCTGGTCCACACGCTGGTCACCCAGATTTAGGAATGAACAGGGTCTCCTGGTGGGGTGGCAGGTGTGGGAGGATTGAGTGCTCGACAGCAGTTCTACTTCCTCAGGGAAGGGAACCTCAGTTCCTGCTGCAGAGGCTCAGGCAGCAGTGCAGTGAGACAGTACACAGAGGGGAAAGTGCTGGAGCATGATATGCTGGCATACACATTGTTGTGCTGCAGCTTAGGGAGGGAATCCAAAGGAAAAAGGGCCAGGCTGCTACATGCTGGCACAGCATCCCTTGCAGGCTTTTGCACAAATGATGCGGCTGGCCACCCACCACACAGTGGTCCTGTACAATGGTGGATAACTGGTAATTCCACGAGAAGGCTGATAACAGGGCTAAGGGGAGCCTTTGGGCAGATCCAAGGAGGAGCACAAATACTGACAAAAAAGACTATTCATGTTTGCTATTGCTGTGAATACTGTAATTGTTTACTGCTATAAAACTGCTATTGTGTTTTAATAAAACATAAAGCAGATTGCAATATACAACAAATAGCTGTAGAACTTAATCATTATTGTAATTTATATTATCTGTACTGTTTTTGTATTGTAATTTGTATGTCTACCCTATTGCTGTGTCCTACTCCTCAGTTGTGGCTGAAAATGGGTCAATGAGCCAGTCCACTTTCCTGTTAAAATGAAATAAGATAAAATAGATTTAAATAAATACATAAATAAATTGTTTACTGCAGCAAAACTATGGACAATTTTCCAGCCTACTAAAGATCAATTTCAGTTCAGTTCAGCACAGGTTTGTTAATGAGAAAGAAACTGATTTTGACAGCTAAACACAGTCAATATCGTTTGGATCTGTATGCAGATTTAAAGAAATATACACACATATGTGGTCATTATTAGTTTAGACAATAATATTATTTTTATTATTGATTAAATGTACAATACTATGTATTTTATTTTTGATGCATTGTTTTAATATACAGCACATGTTATTGCACTAATAAAGAACGTGTCAGCAAGATCTGGTTCTCTACCAGGACAGTGTTACACGAGGTCCCTGCACCCTAATTGATACCCTCAGGGGTACACCGTAGACAGCTAATGTTTAGGCATAGGCTATACTAATACATAGGGCTAAGGGCGTCTACCGTACAAGAGTAGATGTCAGGATATAAATGCATATTGTTGTTATCCACTTTGCTTGCTAATGCACACATATTATACCATGTATTTTCTGTCTATTTCTTACTTGTCAGATGCCAAGACACCTGTCCTTGAAGTAATTATAATATGTAAAACAACATTGCCATCCTTTGGTGATGTGCAACTACACCTTGTTATGTAAGACTCTGTATAAGAACTCTTTGTTCTAAAACTGATGACTTTACAGAATTATATAATGTTATCTTGGACCGTGGAGCCACCTCTAATTTAGCCAATAGGGCTCATCTCTGTAACTAGAAATGTTTCTATCTTTTAGTAACCATAGTAATTATCACAGGTATATAATGTTATGCAGGCTTTACACCTCGGAGACCCGAGAGATCCCAAGAGACTACAGAGAAACCTCGAGGTGTAGGGAATGCTTAGCACTGGCTCCCGGTTCGTATTGGTAAGAACTGCTTAGGGCAACTGTGATTTATCCCTTTATAGTAATAAACTTGTTTATTACTTGAATACAACTTGTTTGTGATTATTTGCATTCCCAATATCGTCAAGAATCTGAAAGTGAGGTTTAGACCTCTTACAACAGAGAGAGCATTGTTAAGCAGGTGATCCTCTCTTTATTGGATTATATGGTGGTCTGATCTCTAGCTAACATGTCATCATTGACCAAATTTGATATGTTATATAATAGTCATAAAATGGCAGGGTAAAATCATATAATCTGATTGGCTATTATTTATGTGTAAAATATGGTTTACACATGGTTAAAAAAAGGACTGCTAAGCAGTGAAGAGTCTGCAACACAGATCAATGAGCATTTGGAACACAAGCATTTCAATTAGCCCCCATACTGCCAGAACTGATCTTCCACCACAAACATGGCTGCTACCTTTACACTGCAAAAAAACTTCAACTGGCCCTAAAAGTAAAACTACCTTAAATAAAAAAAAAACAAATTAACTAAATGATGTTTCCCTGATTATCACACTCTCCTTACATAGATAAACAAATTAAAAACAATAAGTATTGTTTATAGTTTTCACTACAACTGTTTCTTTGCTGACAGTGAAAAATCCCCCTTCTATCTTTACCTGCTCATCAGGGAACTCTCTTCTTCTTGCCCTGACAGCAAGATAACTGAGTCTCTGGCTGTAACAAAGGCCTTTGTTGTCTGTGTGTATAGTGTGTTGGGAGAGAAACATTCTGCCAGTGGAACTGAGCAGAATTTTTCTTCCATGTATTCCATGGTAAACATTCCATGATAAGCATCCCATATCTTGAATGTGGAGAACAACAGAGAAAAAAAACAGGAAGAAGAAAATAGGTAATAATACAATGACATCATTTACAGTGGGCTGAAGGACTATTTTATCATAAATGCACACCAGTAAATCTATTTTTTCTACATATAAAAATGCTTTTCCCAAAAGTCAAAAGTAAAAAAAAAAAGGAGACAATTTTATAAGTGCAATAAGGCTCTCAGGGGTGTGTGTAAACCATAAACCATATTTTACAGCCAGCCAGCAGCTGAAGTCACTCGACCTTTGACCTCGTGCTTTACTACACCCCTGGCCGTGCTGTAAAATATAGTTTACACACACCCCTTCATGCCTTATAGCTTACATAGGTCAGGTTTACAGTGTCTTTTTTTTTTTCATGCACCATTGTTTAATTTTGCAGTATTTGGGTGATTCATTCTCTCAACAGCAGTTTTGAGACAGTTTGGTTAGTGATTGTTTTCAAACAAGTTAACAGCCTTACATTTCTATATTTGCCTGATAAATTAATAACTTTCAGCAGCAGAGGACAGAAAGTCAAAGAACTGCCAGACTACGATATCTTGAGCTATTTTACCCTTCCAGACCAGCAGGGGTAACAGAGAGTAAGAGATGTAAATAATTGCAGTTTTATAATGTTACTCAAGCTACATATTGTATGGTGAATATGCCAATCTACCATCTAACTAGCCACACTGGCCACTTCAAGGAAGCAAGTTGTGTTAAACACATACAATCAGCATCTGCCTCTTGCACCTGTAAAACCTCGAATGCCTAAGATTTTGCTAGTGGGTCAGCTGGCTGTGTTCCCATTTGGATCTGCAGGCTCATTGCTTGCTACCTCAAAGATATTACTCTGACCCACTGAGGGATTTGATACTGTTTCCCACTGTAATCAATTGTGCCAACTGTGTGACATGATCTGCTACATATGCTGTAAAATGTTCATGCTGATGCACAGAAAAAAATCTTATTGATTATAGCTAATGAATAACACTTCATCTTTAGACTCCATAAGTTCCTGCACAGCATGTCCATAGTATTGAACAACAGACCCAATTAAAATCCAAGAAGTCACCAGAGTGCCACTGAGGTCACCACTCTTATACCCGGCAAGCACCAATTTTACCGTTCTATCTGTGATCTGTATCTCTGGAATAACAACACACACACACACATACATATACAAATCAACTACGCAAGTCCCCCTATTTTATTTATCTATTTTTCTTTGAACTTTACACAATGCAACATTCACATTTAGACTGCACATCTAGTTTTCAAGAGGGTCTTCAGGAGGGCGGGTGGACTGTTATGTCAGCATAGAATTATCAACAAAAGTCTAGCAGTACCATGAGTCCATGTTAATGAAATAACATGATAATGAGATAACATTTTGAAGCCTGTCATGTTCGTCAAGGTACCATGGACTTGCTATTACAGGAATAATAAACAGTGTACACTACAATGCCCTATTTACATACGGCAGAATTAAATAAAAGAATGATTCTGACACTTAAAATCCAAAATGCACTTCAAATGGAGTTTCAGCTTCAGAATGTCATTGTTGTTACATTATATTATCTGTCAGCTACCTGAGGTCTACATTGTGAGTTACAGGGCCAGTGCACCCTTACAACTTGCAATGGATGTACGACAGGTAACACTGGCAGTAGAGAGGTGGTAAAACAGTGGGCAGCAGTTACTATCCCCAAAGCATATTTGCCTGTAGAGATGGTAGAAGAGCCTGTGTCACCACATGCCATTATTATATAGTTATGTAAATGCTAGCTTGTGTTAAAACCTTTGCAACTATTCAGCATGACTATCACAACATGCAGTCGTAGTTTCATGCAAACCATCTCAAAATAAACTCATCCAAACCTGTTTCCATGACTTTCGAGTCTGCTCAAAAAAATGCAAAAGTATCCTGTCCACGTGCTACCACCTCCCTAGACGGGACCCCACTAAATGCTGTCTCTATGTACAAGTATTTAGGAGTATGGCTTGATCCCCAGTTAAACTTCTCAAATCACATTGATGCCATCACATCAAAGCTCCACCCTAAGCTAGGCCGAATATACAGAAATCATGATGCCCTCCCACTACCCGTTAGACGCATGTTATTAACAAAAATGATCACTTCGATATTCGACTATGCTGACATAGTGTATGGCACTGCCCCCTCCTCCTCATTATCCAGGCTCGACTCCCTCCTCTATGCTTTCTGCTGCTTTGCCGCAAATTCCCCTCTCAGAACCCACCACTGCACTCTCCTTTCTTCCCTCGGGATACCACCCCTATGCCATCGTCACTTCAGCTACTCCATCTCCTTTATATCCAGATTTTGGTTTGACCTGAAGCTTACACCAGCTGCCATTTCCCCATACTCACTGCGCTCAAGGGGCTCCCATTCTTTCTCCCTACCCAAACCTTCCTCGTCCACTGGCAAATCTGCCTTCACCTACAGACTCCCCTCTTTATGGAACCAACATCCACTTCTCCTAAGAAACTCACCCTCTCACAACTGCTTCAAATACCAAATCTGACAACTTCCACTCCCCACCTGCACCTGGTCCTAGCCACTCACAGGCCCAGCCTCATGCCAAATGTTTCTTGTGGATAGTAATCTAATCCTCAGAACTGTATGATACTGTTTGTGTATAGTCCATCTGAACATACAATACTTCGCTATATAACTTATGCAACTGTATATTTATCTCATGTATCTATAATGTGTATTCTGCTTTATATCCCTTCCCCTCTTCCCCGGGTCACACATGGAAATGAGTCTTGGCTCAGTGTGCCTTTTCCGGTTATCAAATGTTTAAATAAGTAAATAAAATGTCCCAGTGTGTCATGGGTATTCCAAAGGGAAACTGAGAATATTTTACTTTTTTTTTCTGAATACCTGAATTCATCATCTTTTCAAAATGTATCAATAACAATGACTGTCTAACTTCAAGTTAGGTAAGCTGTACCTCTGTTTGGTTAGGCAAGCTATACTGTAGTTCTGTGTTTCAAAAATGTACCCCTTAACAGAAATCATAATGGATGCATACATAACCTCTTTATTGTTCTGGATTTACCCCTTCCCCACCCCAATTTCCTCTCTCTCTCTCTCTCTCTCTCTCTGCTGCCCTATAACATCAGTCATGCAATGTGCATACATAACCACTCAGCTCTTCTGGATTTCAACCCCAACTTTCCTCTCTTCCTCCCTCCTGCTCTAACATAAATTGTAAGGGGTGAGTATACTTTTTTTTTATTTTTTTATTTTTATTTTATTCTTTGTTAACCGAGTAAGGACACTGGACCAAAGGTCCCTTTTCAGGCCCAAGCTGGACAAAAAAAAAACAGGTACAAACAAACATCAACAACATGAATACATGTTACAAATAACTATTACAAACAGATTTAGACATTAAATGCTGCTTTAACTTCAATTTAAAATTAGATACAGAGGTGGCTTGTCTAATGTCAACTGGAAGGACATTGCAATAATTAGGGGTGACCACTGAGAATGCTCGTTGACAATCTTAAGCCTATGTTGGGGGACATTAAAAAGAGGACCATTGGTTGGCTTCAAACAAGGCAACAAATCTCTACTTGAAACTAATTCAGAGAGAGGAAATAAAGATTCAAAATGAGAACTTTTGAACATCATACACCCCACTGAGTATTCAATCTGACAATTAGATGATAACCAACCCAGATGTGAATATAGGCTACAGTGATGTGTGCGACTAGGAAATGCGAGAACAAATCTGCAAATATTATTGCAAGTAACAATCAGAGCATGCAATTCTTTTAGCCTGATATTAAAACAGAGACTAGATACATAATCAAAATGGGGAAGAAGTGACCCAATAGCAATCGCTTTCCTAGTTTCAAATGTAAAATAAGATTTAAATTTAAAATAATAAACCTATTTTCTGATTAATCATTTTAATAACAGACTGTATCTCTGAAGACAAAATTTTAAACATGAGTCCAAAGATACGGCATGATATCTAAGCTGAGAAACTTGCTCTAACAAAAGGCCCCATTGATCAAATATAGCTAACCTCGGGTTGTCCTCCAGCACTGATGGCATTCCAAAAAGCATAACTTCAGTTTTACTTGAGTTTAAAACCATAGCATTACGAGTTAACCAAAAACAAACACCATCAAAATCTTTATCCAAAACAGTGGAGATACATAACTTCTTAGCTGTTCAGGATTTTAACCAAAAAATGTCCTCTCCCCCGACTGCATGCATACATAACCTCTTACCTGTTCTGGATTTCAACTCCCAAATGTCCTCTCTCCCTCCTACTCTATAACAGAAATTACAATGGGTACATACATAACCTCTTAACTGTTCTGGATTTCAACCCTCAAATTTCCTCTCTTCCTCCCTCCTGCCCTAACATAAATCATAAGGGGTGTATACGTAATCTCTCAGTCATTCTAGATTTCAACTCCCTAACTTCCTCTCTCCCTCCTGCCCCATAACATAAATCATAATGGGTGTATACATCACCTTTCAGCTGTTCTGTATTTCAATCCCCACACTTCTTCTCTCCCTTCTGCCTCATGACAAAAATCATAATAAGTGTATACTTAACCTCTTAACTGTTTTGAAATTCAACCCCAACATTTCTGACTTTCTGTCCTAAAATTGATGCTTCTCTCACTAAATTGTAGGAATTCTAAATTATAAAATAATATCAACATTAATGTTGCCATCTCATTCTCCATGGAATATGCATTTTAGCCTTGATCAGTTATTCCAACAGATTGTTTAGTTAATATCACTCTTTTTCTTGATATGGTGTCTCTCATTTTGGTCACTTTTTATGTTCACTGCAAGCAAGTGCAATGCAAACATTTTGTTATGATATACAGGGTTTGGAGAGGTGTGTCATGGTGGTCCAAAACAGGAGACTCTGCAAAGGGCTTGACCCTGTCACATCAATCATCAGCAAGCCTGATCATGACACTGTTCTGACTTGGTGGGTGGAAACTTCACGTATTTCAAAACAATGTGCTGACCCAATCATAGGTCAGCTCTTTCCTTTTATCTAAACATGGCCCAGCAAGCATAGCTGATCTCATCATGTGCTGTCAGCCTGCCTGTTCTCCCCCTTCCCCCACCCAGCAATTACAGGGATGGAAAACTGAAACTGTTTGCTGTGCCAGTGTCTGTAGATGACTTGGGGGAAAAAAAATGAGTTCAGTTAGTTACACAGACCAGTTATGTTTCATCCTAAGTGGACTCACCACTAATGTAAACGGCAGTGTGTGTGTGTGTGTGTGTGTGTGTGTGTGTGTGTGTGTGTGTGTGACACACACACACACTACACAAACACATGTTGTGGCTCATTTAACCCTTAGGCTGCTGATAGAGTGCAACAGTAATGGTCACTTGGCCACTAGGCTTAGTAACACTAGTAAAGAAGTGACCAATTCACATTAATTTAGGGTACATCAAACAATGAATTAAACAGTGACTGGTATTAATTTTTAAATATTGGTTGCCTATAAAACTGGAGTTTAGTTTATCCCTTCAAAATGCAACAACTTGCAAATTTGAATACTTCGCATTTAAACATTTTCTTGGGGAGGACTCCAATATTCCCTGTTTAAAGAAAAACAAATCAGATCCCTTGGTAAAATCATGGAAATAGTCCTGCTCTCAGCCAGGCCCAACTTCAATCTCTAGGTGCCTGAGGCCAGCCATTGAATTATATTTTTTCCTTGGAGTCAGGGGTGGGGGAGACCTAACAGAATTATGCGTTATCTTCCATGTAAGCCTTAAAATACAACACAGAGCATCTAAAACCCCCGAGCTTCTGGGGGCTGCTCATAACACTGACACTGGGGGTGCCCAATCTCCAAGTGTCTCCACTTTTTTTTTAAATAGGCGCGGTAAAAAAGAAAAATGTCCATCAATGTCATTTGTTGGCCCACCATAACTGCCCCCTCCCCCCAAGCCCAGCCCATTGTAGTCTTCCAGCACGGGGCTGTGCACTTACACCTGGTACAACAGTAATAACAGTGGTGAACATATGGCCTTGACAAATGCTTGTTTTTTTAAGGCTTGTACATGATGGGTGTATTGCAGAGTTGAGAGGTATGTCTGTTGTATCCAATCCTTTGTGGTTGTTATGCATTACTGAATAACACAAATGAACTGATGGGGGGAGGGGCTTGGTCCCCTAATTGCTCAGACTCAAGGAGATATACAGCTGTATTTCCTTAGTGAACTGCAGGTTTGAAGTTTTCAGAAAACACTGTCTGGGAAGCAGCATTAGAAGCAGCATGATCTAGTCTCTAGAAGACAGACTTGGACATCAGGATACATGGGCGCAAATCCCACCAAGATCACTTGTTGTGGGACCCTAAACTAGTCACTCAACCTCTCATTGCTTCAGTTCACATAACTGTAAGTGTGTAAAAGCAGGACCTGAGTGAGAATGACATATTGCATCTCAGCTGGGCTATCTTGGGCAGATAAATTGCAGACAAAAGAAAAGCCTGATAAACTTGTGTTACAACTGACTACCACACACAACATACATGTTTTGTTTAATATTGATAAATCTGGCCCATCGGCGCAGCAGTTGGATTTCCGCCTGCGACGCCAGCAATCTGGGTTCAGGAACGGACTCGGGTTGCTGGAGGGCCAGCCAGGGGAGAAGGAAATGAACGTCCGACAATGGCTCACCTTCTCAGGGGGGGATGGTGGATATGCTGATCAGCGCCTGCTGACTCCTGGCAGAAGCTGGGAGTACAGCAGGATGTCAGCCTCAATACACTAGGGGAGTGACAGATGTCAGCAAATGCCTTGATGTCAGTGGCACATCACTCCTCAGAGGCAGCAAAATGGAAAATGGCACCTGGTCGATCGGGTGACAGCCTCCCTGAACCCTCACCACCGGGCTCCTGGACCTCCATGTGCCATCCCAGCAGCATCCTAGGATCATTGGTTGGCTGCCAGAGCCCTTCTCCTATGAAGGTAAGAGACCCGCCTGGTGAAGGGATACACCGGAGTTACTTGGAGCTGGCTGCAATGTCGGATGGTAGGGGTCGGGAGTAGCCACGGTGGGGCAGTTCATGTTGGGGCCTGAAGGAGAGACCTGCCAGGCACAGGGAATAAGTAAAAAAAAAATATTGATAAATTAGTTATTTTTGTCTATTTATTGGGAATACAAAGACAAAGCTTAAAATTAGCTGTTCAATGTTAGCCCCCTCCCAGTGGCATTTGCCACTTATCGCTGTTCCCAATATCACATCATCTCCCTCCAATCTTTTGACAGCAGACACCTCTCCCATTGCAACTCTTTCCAAATTCTGGTGACACCTTCTTCTCTGTTACCTCTCCCCCTTCATCTCCCCTTCATTCACTTCTGTAACTGGACAATGGACTGTTTGGTCTATGAGGCCCTCAGCTGTGTGTGTGTCTGGGGTGGGGCCTGTTCAGGGTTTCACCCTGTAAGACTGGAACAGCGAGGCACCAGGCAAACAGTTTCTCTAAAATGGCATTTTGTCCACAAAAAACATTTGAGTCAAGCAGCTTTGGGTTTATTCAAACTATTGGTACTGTACTACAGCTCCCTTCTGGGAGCACAACAGATATAGTATTCACCTAGACCATACCTGGACAGAACCTCAGCAGATCTATTTTGCTTAAATCCATCTTCATCCAAACAAACACTCTCTTAGTTGTGCTCTGAAAGGCATCTGCTTCTCTGGCATGTCTTTCTAAATTGTCATTCCCCATGCCCAGTAATGGACATATCTTCTGGCACAAGAGAGGACCTGCACTTTGGAAGGCCCTACTGGTGGCCTAGACCTCACTTAAGGGATGTTCTACAGATCAGTACCTAATTTTCCTTGGAATCTCACAGACTGAATCCAACAATAACTGAAACCTCTAATTCAACATCACCACTGTTATTGTTACACTGCTGGGACACTAAACTGGATGACCTGAACACCCCCCGGAAGGGGACCTTTTAATAGGCCTCCTCCACTTCTTTGCTGGGCTTCATGAAGCTCAGCAGGTCAGAGGAAAACAGAACAGGCCCGAGGGCTTCAGGGCCCTGAAGCATCACTCAGCCTGTTCTCTTCAGCAGGCATCTCCCACTCACTCCTTCTGTGAACACAGGGTCTCCCCTTTTATGCTCAGAAGCAGTTCCATCTGACAGGAGTCAGAGGGGCAGATTATAACAAGTGACTCAATTTGGGTCAGACTTACACATCCTCCTGCTCTGATGACTCCTAATCATTCTCAGTCCCTCATTCCAAAACCTTTGTTGGTCCAACAGTCTGGTCTCACCTCATCCCCCCCCCCGAAGTACCTCCCCATGCCCTCTGCTTGTCTCCCTTCTCCTCCTCCCCATCCTTCAGAGCTCTCCTCTATGAACTCCCCCTTATACACCTATTCCTGAAAATATGACCCCTTTCATTTCCTGCCACCTCAGCCACTTGTCTCTGCTCCTAGCTCCTTTCTACCCTGCAACCCTTTTTGCTACTCTTTAATTGCTTCTTTGACACCCTCTACCACAATGTACCTACCTTGTCAATTTGCAGAAATGTTTATTTGCTTATTGCTCGTATCCCCTTACTTTTTGCATATATTTTGTGGCCTTTTTTTTTTACATATTTGCGTTTCCTTTGGAGCTATTGTGTTTATTTGCCTTGTGTTTGTATATTCTTGGCTGATTGTCACACTTTGTGCTCATTTACTTGTGATCTCAATCCAACTTTTCTTTTAGGCATTTGTCTACGCTATGTGTGTTCAATACTACCTACTGTTTGATCATTATGTACTCTACCAGCTTCTGTCATATAAGATCCCTACATGCCTTTTTGTTTTTGTGACTCAATGTACTTAGTTACAAATTGTACTTGTTTACCTGCTGTGTTGCGCTTATGTATCTGTAATACCTGTTGTACTCTCCCGCGTCATTCCTGAAAATAGGCATATAATTTGTCTAGTGTACCTACCCGGTTAACAAAAGCTAAATAAATGAATATGTTGCACTGTGATGCACTGTTCCTCTCTCACTCACTCCTGCTGTGATCGCCGCCCCTTGGGGTCACAACTGGAAATGAAACTCAACTCAGTGTGCCAATCATAGCAACCTATTCCAAATAACTGTCTAGAATGCAATTTTGTGTGAGGTTGCAGAGGCACAGAGTAACTAGTATGCCTTCTTCTGCCTACAGACTGTCCTGATAAAGCTCAAGCTGTTCCTAAATGGCACAAACCTAGGCTAGTTTTGTACCACCACTAATCAACATTGTAACTATTCTACAAATGTCTTTTAGTCCTTCTGTAACCAGTCTTGCAGTATGAACCAGGTCTTGCCAAAAACGGTCATACTCTTGGCCTAGTGACCTACCCAGTTATCAAATAAATAAATGCTGTTTAGCTCCAATTGCAAATTAGTAAGGGCAATAGAATCCCTAAAAATATACACCCTAATTTATAATGTAAGAGGCTGCATAAACCAATGTAAACACACTGGTGTCTGGATGAATCCTCATCATCATTTGACAACCACACTGAAACTGGACTTCCCTTTAAGTTTCAAAATAATAAACATGTTTCAATCTCCCAAGACCATCTAGCAATTGTTACAAAACTAGCCATACCCATCTGAGACAATACTGACCACATCAATGGCACCACCAAAAAGGGATACATTAACAGATTAACCCCATATTTAGAACTGTCATCCAATTTGCCTGTGTTGATACGAAAACACACCACTGCATTCTGCTGAACTTATTCGACTGGCTCAATGTGGTCTAGAGGCACCAACTGTACCTTAACATGTTCCTGTATCATGAGACACAAGACAAGCACCACCATTATTATGGCTGCAGTTTGGCAGATCCCGGCAGTCCTTTTATGATCACTGAGTAAAGGACCTCTGCATTCCTTCCAAAGATGCAAAGAACCCGAACTGACCCCCCCCCTTGCCTGCATTCCCCAACCCTCCCTGTCCTTTGTTCTGTTTCTCCCTGTTGGGCTGGTGGTGCACAATCTACTGGCCAGAAGCCAGGACCTCTCCTGCCCTACAAAAGGACTGGGGAGTGGCTAGAGCAAGGCAGTTGGCTATAGAGTGTGGAGGATGCAAGGAGCATGGACAAGCAAAACATACATGGATTAGGTCCATGGCTCCTCCAGTGTTGCTCCCCTCCAGCTTCGGTCCAAGGTGCATGGTAGCAGCAGGAAGGTTGGTCGGGTGGAGTGTGGCTCCCCATCATGACCTGTCCCCCTTTGGGCAAAGCCCTGATCAGTGAAGGGGGAAGAGAAGAGGCCGACAGACCAAGTGGTGCAGCACAAACTTGGTCCGGGTGAAAAACATTTCCAGGACCTGTAGTTCCACCCCCAGCTTCTGTAGTCATTTGAGAGAGGAGCTAGGTGGAAGCACAGCTCCTCGGACAGTTTTCCTGACTCTTCCCAGCAGCACTAGAGTCCAGGGCCCGGGTGGTGAGTGGGCCGTGTGCTCAAATTTAATTTTACTCATGCCAGAGGTGCCTGGGGCTGAGGAATACAGATAGAGGTGGGTAAAGTGCCTAGGGAAGAAAATTAAAGGGCAAGAGCAACAAATAGGCACAAGGGGGAAGAGTGGGCCTCCCTAAGAGGGCAAAAAGCCCTAAGGAGAAGGAAGATTAGGGGACATGGCTGAGGATCCCAAGGGTGGACCAGAAGAGCCCTGTTATTTGTGCTTTTAGTGTTTGAAATATTTATAGTACCCTCCCTCTAAGCTACTCCTCCCCCCCCCCCACACACACACACCATAACCATGCAGCCCTATCGGTTCTGGCCAGAGTTTGTTTCACCAATTTATTTATCCATCTGGGCTACACATACTGGCAAAGTCCCAAAACAGCCTAGTGCTATAAATTCCCAGAATCAGAACATACATTGTGAAATGATATTCTCCCACTTAGCCCACATCTGGAACACAACCATCATTATAAGCTTATTAAAAAAAAAACTGTTACTGACTTCTTGTCCAGGTCCTGAAACTGCACTAAAATGCAACTTAACCTTCCCTGTACTCAAGTAATATACCATTACCTCCATGTGCACATTGCTCTAACCGGCAAATAATGTAACTCAACCTGTTCTATTGTGTGCTGATGTTTCTGCACACTGACCGTCTAAATCTTACTTATAGGCAATGTATTCTGATTGTTTATAACTACTAATGTGCAGTTCTTAATATATGATTGAACCTACTGCATTCTCATCCCTAGCATGCTCTGGTGAAAGATTCATCCTTCCTCAGTTAGTTTCTGGGCTTGATCACAATATAGTGACCCCTGAAGTGTGACACATTTGTGTCCAAAATAACATCAGAACCACTAGTAGTTAATTACTTTACAGTAGTAATGAGAATTTTGATTATGTAAACTGAGTAAATATCCCTGGCCCTCAATTATGCTAATATTTACTTGGGGAAGTGGGAAGATCATTATGTTTGAGATGCCAGTAATAACCACTTCTATGATTGTATGAAATGTATATCAAAAATATATAGACAATATAATCATCTTCTGGGATGGCAGCAGGGAACAACTGCAAGCATTTGTCATCTTTCTTGAAAATACAGTTGAGAATCTCAAATTTACATGCACAGCATGTCAGACCCTGCTGCCATAAACTTTCTAGATATCACCATTAAAAAAGAGAGGGGTGGGCATACAAACCTTTTTACTAAGGAAGCCAACCATAACTCTTATTTGCATTTTTTCAGCTGTCACCCCTGTTATAGCATCTTGGATATTCCCATCAGTCAATTCCAATGTGCAAAGCCTAACTGTACCAGATATAGTGATTTTGAGCATAATGCTATGGCTTTACAGAACTGATTCAGAAAGTGGAGCTAAAATGAGCAGTGTGTCAACAAAGGTAGACAGAGAGCAGCAGCCTGAGATAGAATGTCATACATTGAACTAGGAATTCAATGAATCAGAATGAGATAAAGAGAATTAGTTTTATCACTGCATTCTCAATTCAATCACCAGACATCAAACAAATATTCAGGACATATTAGGATGTACTGAGAGTGGAACACACCTTAAAACTGGTTATTCATGCCCCCTCTAGGATAGTGTATCAGAGGGGTTCCAGCATAAAGGAACACATGATTAGTAGTTTTCAACCTATCCCAAAGGCTACTAGCTTAAGGCCACAGTGGAAGCCACCATCCCTAGTATGTGACTACCTATGTGACAAAAGTAAATTCTGCCAGGTAATGAGGAAATCAGATGTTTTTACGAGAATGAATATAGCCAAAACATTTGAAGTTTGAGATTTAATTACATGTGAGACTGAAAGTGCAATACATTTGGCAGAATGCAGCCGCCATTCTTTTATGTAGGAAAAATGGGAAGACCAACAAAAAAAATGGGTGGGAGAGCATCTTAACAACATTTTGAATGTAGAGTTGAATAATGCTTTGGCAGCACATATTAAGGAAAATCCACAAGGACATAGTTTCTCCTTAATTGGGATTAGAGATGTGCAAAGTTGATAAAATTCACTTTGTGCAAAATTTCGTGGATTACATACTAACATACTGCTCGGGAGCCTGCCCCTATTGGTTGCTAGCTCCTCCTCCCCCCTCCCTGGCCCCGAGAGGGTCCACCTTGGCTTCAGTACTCCCATGCATCTATCCCACCCCCTCTTGAAGCCCTCCACAGTGCATTGCTTGACTAGACTCCCAGGCAATGCATTCCATGGCTCCACCACCCTCTCAGTGAAGTAATGCCTTCTAAGTTCTCCTCTGTAGGTTCCTCCCTCCAGTTTCCATCCGTGGCCTGTGGTTGTGCCCCCTTGCTTTAGTCTGAACATTTCCTTGGCTCTGCCCTTGTTAATCCCTTTCACATATTTGAATACCTCAATCATGCCCCCCCCCCCGTCTCTCCTCTCCTCCAGCGAATACAGCCTGAGAGCTTCCAGCCTTTCCTCATAGGTCCTATCACTCATGCTCTGGATCATCCTGGTTGCCCTCCTCTGGACCCTCTCCAACAGTACTATGTCTTTCCTAAGGTGAGGTCTCCAGAACTGCATGCAATACTCAAGATGTGGCCTCACCAATCCACGGTTCTGCAAAATTTTTCACTGGGCAAAGTCAAACTTCTCAGTCCAGAAGCAGATTCATGAAATTTTGAATTCAAAACTCTGACGAATGTGGGAGTTTATAATAGAAGTGTATCAGATCTGGGAAGCTGGAACTTCAACTTTGAAGTTCAGCCTATGGTGCGAAGTTCACAATGTACCATAAGATAGGAGGTCACATGTTGCTGAACAGTCAATGTGAAACTGGTTTTGTCATTCTCTCAGTGTAGTGTGTTGGAGAGAGACTTAAAGAGCAGAGCTTGTGCTTTTAGCTGAGGCTGAGATATAAAACCTAAATAAAACTTATAGAACTGAGCAGTTTGTTATTCAAATTGCTTCCAAACTGCGTTTGTGAGTGCCTTGTGCACACACAGTACTTATTTTGTGTTGATTTTCACATAAATTCCTTACTTTAAGTAGTTGTTTTTGTTTAAACAGAGAAGCAGTGGTTGGGTGGCTTGAGTCGGGGAGGGTAGGAGAAATTTAGAAGACCTTGCAGAAAGATCTGCAGTTTTTTTTTAGTTTAGTAGGTTGTTTCTGTAAAATTTTGTTTTTATTATAAGTACTTTGTAATCCTTAATTTTTGTATCTTTACCATAATTTGTGTGGTGAGTGCATGTAACAATATAAAGTGATTGTTGTGTCACTTTTGTCACATTTCTCTTCTTAAAAAAAAATCTCTGCCCTGACTGCACATTAACAATAGTGATTGTTGTGTCCCTTTTTGAACTGTTGTTTTTTCTGAAAAAATCCCTGCCTTGACCGTGCATTAACAATTGTAAGTGATTATGTCACTTGTGTCACTGTTGTGTTCTGAAAAAATCCCTGTACAAGCTGCTCATTAACAAAATTAAGTGATTGTTGTGTGCCTTCTGGCACAGTTCTCTTCTTAAAAAAAAATTCTATCCCCTTACTGCGCATTAACAATATAGAGGATAGCGAATGGGCATCGATGAACAACCACGTTATGCTGGCATTGAGTGGTTACCTTGACAGCTCATATGAACCTCGAGAGTATAGCTCGAGAGGTTTTCAAAAGTTGCCAAGGTAAACTTCATCGATGCCCATTCATTGTCTTTTATAGTGTGTGGGCATTGATGTCACCTTATTTTACATTACAGCCTTTCTCTTATTACTAAGGTACACATCTAACATTAACAGTACCACTAACAATTGATGTTTTCTTACCTTACACGCTAGACTTCTCCGATAGTAAACATAAAACCAAACAGACACAGGATGAATGGGAATAAAAACATTTTTTAACTCAATTACAAGGGGAAAACAGTAAACAGCTGTCATAAAGTTGAAATGCAGACAACATCATGTGACTTAAAATGTCCAGTAAAGTTTGCTATAAAACTGTAGGCAGTCATGAATGAGGCACGGAGCATTTTTTTCTTTTTCGGGGAAAAACAACCTGCAGGATAGGCACACAAGAACCACACAAAGGTAAACACATACATTAATTTAGCAGCCTGGAGAAACACAGCTTTATCTGTAGAGTGGGGGGTTTTAAACCACGGACTGGATTACACAATGAAATCAGCAACTGTCAATAGCTGCATGGCTTCAAACTGCATTCTGCCCACACGATCGGTTGAGACTCCTATAAGATGGCTGCGCGGCCTAATTCCATCTTGTTGTACCATCAATGGTATAACAACATCATGACGTCTCATCGATGGTACAACCGCACTAGTAAATGATAGATTTCTGCTATTAACAATGTTCCACCATACACCATATTAAGTGATTGTGTGTCCCTTCTGTTTCAGTTCACTTCTTAAAATAATTCCTTCCCTGACTGTGCAATAACAATATCAAGTTATTCTTTCTGACTTTTGTCACTGTTGTGTTCTGAAAAAATCCCTGTGCCAACTGCGCATAAACAATATTAAGTGATTATGTTGTACTGTCTGGCACAGTTCTCTTCTTAAATAAAAATTCTGCCCTGACTGTGCATTAACAATACTAAGTTATTGTTTCTGATTTGTGTCACAGTTGTGTTCTGAACAAATCCCTGTGCTGACAGCGCATTAACAATTGTAAGTGATTGCTGTTTGTTACTATAGTAAAGCACAGAACAATGACTGGGAAGAAAAGGTCAAAAAAAGGGAGCGGTCATGGAAAGCCTAATGAAGAGAGAGGTCATGGAGGGCCAAAAGGAACATTTCCCAATTTGTGGTCACTAGCAGTGGTGCAGCTACATAAAAAAGTATCAGTGTGAGCAGAGGCACAGTATTCTGATGAATCTATGGCAGGCAGTAGCAGAAGCACCAAAGTATTTGTCAATGGTTATGACATTTCTGCCTCAAAAATGTTCTCTGCCACATCTGTGGCAGCCATATTGATGGATGTGTCAAGTGACATAAGAAACAGCAGCAGCACCACCAAAAAAATAACCATGGCAACAGAGGTGGTTGGTGATGGTGTGCACTTGGGAACTGGTGCTGTTGGTACTGCTGATTCAAGGGAGCCTGATAGTGTGTGGCCAGTGGGTGAGGGTGAAGTGGAACATGTAGAGAAACCTGATGAGACTGGTCATGATGAGGAGGTGTACATCACAGAGCCTGTAGCTATTGAGGAGGACAGACCTGTGGAGAACAAGGAGGACAGCAGTGTCTTTGCTGCTGATGATGACGATGATGTTTCAGACATGGATCGCTTATGGGAGCTGGAACAGAAAAGTCCAAAGAGTGTTAAGGATGCAGATGGTGCATTGCCTGTTACCTGCACTGCTTCAACCACAAAGGCCCCCTCTAGCACTATTTCTCTACATCTCCACTGTCTGCAATCATCAAAAAAAATACCAACCGCCACCCCTTCTCCTTTGGTATCCCAGTCATCATGGCACCAAGTGAAAACAAGGTTGAATAAATTCCTAGTGTGGGATTTTTATATACTGGACCCAGCTGATGAGACAGTGGTAATTTGCCAACTTTTTCAAACCAGAGTCAGTAGGGGTAAGAAGGGTAGTCACCTTGGCATGGGTGGGCAACATGCACACCTGAAAAATGGGCACCGATTACAGAGGTGTAAACACCAGAAAGAAGCCAGTGCTGGTGGTTCTGATCCATCATTATCATCAGGAAATGCAAGCCAGATTGACAGCAGCGCACAAGGGAGATGAAGGGGCAGTTGAGGAGGAGATCTAAGTAGTACAGGATGAGGATGATTCTGTAAGTGGGCCAAGTACTGGTCCTAGCAGCACTACCACCCAGAGTCCAAGAAGCATAGCTACCTCAGTACTGAAAACCTGAAAATTCACTGATGTCTGTCGTGCAGCACTACAGTGACATTGGCAGCCCCCAGTCAAAGAACACACCAATGATGGTACCACAATGAGGCAGGCTGTTTGGCACACCATTACCAACAGCAAGAAAGGGTCAGCCTACGCTGCATTTGCTTTTTGAGTGTCAATCAAAATTCCCACCTAATCATGCTACCACGTGGGAGCTGAATGCAGCAGCTGCAGAAATCATTGCTTTTGGTTTATTGCCATTCTCGTTTGTACAGAATATAGGATTATTTGAAACAGCCAATTTGGGTAGAGAGTCTGTGTTCTTTAATTATCTGCACTATTTGGATTCCCTGATTGATAGACTCTCCCTTCACCGTTCTACTGTTTAAAAGGGAACCGAGGGAGAACTTGTTCTACAAATTTTGATTGATTTTCCAAACGGAGAAGGGAATTTATTTGGTTCACCCTGAATTGTTTTTTGGAACTCACATTATATACATACCATTATACATAATGGCCACTTTCTCAGAATTGGGTAGTATGACTGAAGTATGTTCCACACCCTTAAGTATGAATCAAGAAGATGCTAATAGAATAATGAATCTTGTTAAGAGTAAACAGACAATTGAGAATGTGGAAATACCCAAAGCATCAATTAACAGACTAGAAACGTTAAAACAAAGGGAGATTAGATTAGATTGGCATGCAGTAACATTACTGGAGCATATGAAACAAAAAAGGATCACCAGGGGACTTAGGGTTTGGTAGACTGTCACGTGGGCTTTTCACCAGAGGGATTTCAGGATAAATGGGATGGCATAAGAGCTAAATGCTCATTTGATTTGATGTTGTTGTTAATTGAAACAATAACAATGGAGCAATCATCCCTTTTAAAAGAAATTAATTCATTAGAGAATGAGATACAAAATAGTACAGAAATAAATCAAATGAAAGCTCTGTTGGAACAAATTGAACATTCATTAAAGGAGTATGATAATCATATAAAGAATATTAAACTTAGTAAATTCAAAAGGGATATTACTGGCTACAAAGAAGGCAGAATTTATTAGTGGAAAAAATCGGTCATCAAACCTCCATATATGATCTAGAAGAATCTGAGATAACAGATAATACAACAGACTCAGATACACAAGAAAATAAATACTATAGGGGTAGAACAAACTTTAGATATTACTACAGATATAATAAATGTCCATATAGATTCCGAAATTATTATAGAAAACCCTACAGAGACAATTACAATTTTTGTGGTTCATATAGAGAAGATTATTATGACTCCTATAGACCCCAATGGACAAGGGGTGATAGATTGCAGGGACAGGATTTTTCTCCACTTACTACACCACCAGAACCTTCAACATCAGGGATAATAAGACAAAGAGACATAGGAGGAAGAGAAAAAAGAGACACAGGAAAGGTCCACTCCACCAGATCAAGGGACAACATGAATTAATTGTGTTTAATTTATCTAACAGAGTATTGTCTAAAAACGAAACCCATTTGTTAAGTAAAGGGTTGAATTTTAGTTTAACACAGGCATTAAGACCATTTGAACTAAAATGAGATCTCGAACAATTTTATCATAAACTCAGGTAAAAAAGTTATTTTTCTAATCAGGACAACATAACCGCTGGGGAACAAACATCAACAAGTAAAGACTACAGTTAAAACGGCTTTGCACGTTAAATCTACCTTTGACCCTATAACATTACAACCTCCTAACATAACAGCTTTTATAGAAAAAGTAGACAGAGAAGTTGAAAATATTATTAAATAAAGTGAAAAACATAAACTTAAATTCAACATTGGTTTTCAAGAAAAACAAAGTCTTGTAAGCCTTAAGGAGGACTTCGGCATTGTCATCAAGGAAGCGGATAAGGGAGGAGCCATAGTAATTATGAATTATACAGATTATCAGGCTGAATGTCTGAGCCAATTACAGGACAAGACAACATACACAGAAGTACCCAATATTCCGTGGGTGATGTTACAACAAAATATACAAGAAATAATACAGACTGCAGAAGAACAGCGTTTGATACCAGAGTGGGTGACTGCAGCACTTAATAAATCTCCATGAGTACCGCGTTTTTATTGCTTACCAAAATCCATAAAAATCCTACACATCCCCCAGGTAGACCCATAATCTCAGGAGTTAATTCCATCACTGAACCATTTTCAATATATGTGGATCATCACTGTAAAGAACTTATAACATCTGCTCCATCTTTTCTAAGAGACTCTAAACATTGCATACAGTTATTAGAAGAATTGAATTTACAGAATCTGGAAATAAAGAATTGTTTATTAACTACATTGGACATGAAATGTTTATATACTAGCATTCCGCATGACAAAGGATTAGAAGCTATGAAATTATTTCTTATCATTTAGAGAAGAAAATAGTCCTGATAAAGAGTTCATTTTACAACTCACTAAATTTGTTTTGGAAAACAATTATTTTCAGTTTGAGAATAAGAGCTATCATCAAAGAACTGGAACTGCAATGGGAGCCTTGATGGCACCAACCTATGCGACCATGTATATGGCTTATTTTGAATCAAAATGCATTTTCAACTAAACAAATGAATATAAAAAATCATTGTTACTATACAAAATCCTTTATTGATGACATTTTTTGAGTTTGGTCAGACATGGAAGAACAATTGTTAGAATTTAATGATTATATCAACTCCATTCATCCTTATTTGCAATTCACATTAAATTATGATGCGAAAGAAATGCCATTTTTGGATTTGAACATTATTAAGTAAGATAACTATTTAATTACAGATTTGTATAGAAAACCGACTGACAAAAATACAACCCTTCATGCCTCTAGTTTATATCCTCCAGCATTAAAAAACAGTATTCCCTACAGTCAAATTAAAAGAAACAGTGGAGACCAAATTAGATTCAAAAAAAATTTGGAGGAACTTAAAGTACGTTTCACACACAGGGGCTATACATCTGGGACTTTACAAAAAGCTGAAGCAAGAATGAGACAAAAAGAATGCAGAACATTAATTAACAGTACCTCAAAGGAGAAAACCTTGTCAGAAAAACTTGCATTCTCAACACAATATTCAATATACTACGATAAAATCAAGAAAATTATTATGGGAAACTGGAATATTTCACAAAGTACTAATGATGGACATTTGATTTTCCAACAAAGACCATGGGTTACAGCATGAAAAACAAGAATTTTGAAAGATGAACTTATTCAAACTCAACAATGGAAACCCAATATACAACAGGGAACTTGGTTGAGAAGTGAAATTAAAGGTTTTTTTCCCTGTGGAAATTGTACACACTGCAATAGTGCAATTAAAAGTAAACACATTAGAAGTAATAGGAATTTTCTAATTCGAGATTTCATTACTTGCAACACAGATCACGTGGTAAACTGCATAATCTGCCCTTGTTCCTCATACTACATAGATGAAACTACAAGATCACTAAAGGTAAGGATAACGGAACACAAGAGCAACATAAGAAAAGCTAATGAACGTTCCCCTTTGGCAAGACGTTTTTTACAACATAATCATCAAATCTCAAGTCTCAAATTTCTTGGGATTGAAAAAGTAGGAAAACCTAAAGAAGGAGGAAATTGGGAAATCAAACTTGTACAGAGGGAAGCATGGTGGATCTATACCCTACATACTTACCAGAAAAAATATGGACTTAATGAAAATCTTATATGGACTTCTTATCGATAAAATGTTATGTTTTTAAGAATTGATTTTGAATTGTTATTTGATAAAAATTCTATGGTTGCCATTTTCAATATATTTAGTATTAAGTATTTAGAATAGATTATGTCATTAGCACCATGTTTTCCCCTAAAATGTATTTGTTCGCATGTCTAATAGGGTTTTTGCTTCAAATCCTACCAGAGCTACTGAAATTCATATATTATGTGGCTTCCCCTTATCCCCAGTTCTAATCACATTTCTAGTTTCATACTTGTTCTGATTTGAGTAATGGTCCCTTTTGGTATTTTGGTATGTAAAAATTATTTATTTTGGCCTTGAGAGCCTTTGTAAATTGAAGGGGGATCAACACAATTCTCGTTGTTGATTTCCATAGTGACTGGGTTGCTAAGCATGTCACTGATGTGACATCATCATGTACCTTTCAGGTAACATGATTATAAGCAACCCAGCCCATTCTTTACTATATCCTCTGAGCAAGGAGGTTCAGCGTTCCAGACAATGGCAACAGTTTCAATGAGTAAAAGCGCATGTTAACTAAGTATTTTATGGTCAGTCCGTTATTACGAGCCCACTGTAAACTACAAATTGAAACCATTTTTTCTGAGACATGCATCACCATATAGATGGTAAGAGAAAACCTTTTTTAGTTCTGGCATACTGGATTTAGGTTGTTTAGATTTGAGATACATTTCTTAACTGATTTATTTACAATATATGTATTGAAGGTTTAACCCCATTTAAAAAAATATATGTTTTTCAAACTGTTGCTGAGAGAGTAATTTAATTTTGACTCGACTGAAATAATAACGGCATTTCTACTGACCCAGGAAGTTTAAAATTCATTTACCATGGGCAATAGTATTTGTGACATTTGTTCCCTTATATATCAGAAATGAGCAACTAAAGAATCATTATTCCTTTTATTTCTTCGTTTTAGCCTGAGCCTACCTGGAACTTTATGAATGCAATACTAAGATTTTGAGAATAGAACAGACTAATCAGGTGTGTTCCTCTGTTAGATGACATTTACTGTATTATTCATTTTGAGTACACCTTAATTTTTCTTATAGTAATTTTGTGTGTTTTGTTTGCATTTAGCACTTGATTTTGTGGTCTGAGGAAGGAACACGTTGGTTCCGAAAACGTTTACCCAATTCAAGCATATGAAACTGTACAAGTGCTTCTTCAGAGTTGTATTAAGTGGTTCTTCAGAATTGTATTTCAACATATGGCTTTTATAAGATGAATTACATTAAGTAAACATTATTTGAAACAGCCAATTTGGGTAGAGAGTCTGCGTTCTTTAATTATCTGCACAAAGAGTAAGTGGGGCACAGTTGCTACTATGGGCACAGGGGGGCAAAGCCACATGAGGGTACTGCACAGCGACCAAGTGTTGCTGCCACTTACTCATCATCACAGAGTAAATTGGCAGAGAAACCATGCCACTTAAAAGAACAGATGCTGAATCCTATTTGGGCCAGTCTAAGTCAGGTAGGGGTCTCAGATATGGAGGACACTGAGGAGGAGGAGGAGGAGGATGATCATGAGGCACATCTGCGAGTAGCAAAATGCATGGTAGATGCCTATTCGGCAGATACAAGGAAGCTCACTGTTGCAGATGAGCCTCTGTTGTAGTGGGGCACCAAGGTCAAGGATTGACCACCACTGACTACGGTTGCTATTAAATATCTGAGCTGCCCATTCTCCAATGTCAGTGTTGAGTGGGTTTTCAGTTCAGTGGGTGCCATTGTGTGTGACAGGCATACAGATCTGTCTCCAAAAATGTTGGCATGCTGACATTTATTAAAATGAATCAGGCGCACATTCCACCAAGAGGAATCATGTCCCTTGTCACACCACCACATGACAGTGACAATGAGGAGAAAAAGTGCTGTTGGTAGACTGGACTGTACAACTTTGTCTCGCACCATTGAAGTGGATGAAGCAGTGATGGAGAGGGAATTCCCCTATGGTAACAATTCCAGTCTTGAAGAATGTGAGGGATGCTTCATGGATGACGTTGAAGATTAAAAAAATATGCCATGTTTTCCTCCTTCTCCCCACCTGTCCATAATATAATGCTGACTGTAAAAGTCACAAAAATTATATTATTCTCATTTATTGCACTGATATCCATCCTCAAGTATTAATTTGTGCTGCTTTTTAATTTCAACTTCACCAATTCAGCATTATCCTCCTCCTCCTCCTCATACCATCATGTGCTGTAGTTGGCTTGTATCCTACACAGGCAGAAACCACATGGGCATCTACTTCCACATAAGAAAATTATTTTCAAATAACATCAAGGCACAGGCTGTATGCTCCCCCAAATGCAAGACACAGAACCGACTCCTCTCCCTCCTCTGTACTCCTCTTGCCTGCTTCAGCTGGGTCCTATTCACAGAAAGTCTGAAACAGCATGGGCAACCACTTCCACCACCATAGTAATTCAACAGGAAAATGACTTTCATATAACACCAAGGCATAGGCTGCTGGCTACCCGCTCCCCCAAATGCAAGACACAGAACTGCCTTCTCTCCCTCCTCTATACTCCTCTTTCCTGCTTTAACTGGGTCCTACTCACAGAAAGTCTGAAACAGCATGGGCAACCACTTCCACCACCATAGTAATTCAACAGGAAAATGACTTTCATATAACACCAAGGCATAGGCTGCTGGCTGTCTGCTCCCCCAAATGCAAGACACAGAACTGCCTCCTCTCCCTCCTCTATACTCCTCTTTCCTGCTTCAACTGGGTCCTGCTCACAGAAAGTCTGAAACAGCATGGGCAACCACTTTCTCCGTCATAGTGATTCAACAGGAAAATGACTTTCATATAACACCAAGGCATAGGCTGCCCATTCCTCCAAATGCAAGACACAAAACCGCCTCCTCTACCTCCTCTGTACTCCTC
The DNA here is from genome assembly GCA_016271365.2 of Neoceratodus forsteri. Classification (NCBI taxonomy): domain Eukaryota; kingdom Metazoa; phylum Chordata; order Ceratodontiformes; family Ceratodontidae; genus Neoceratodus; species Neoceratodus forsteri. The sequence goes on along the minus strand of CM057451.1, from coordinate 454,521,438 downwards.
TTGCCTGCTTCTACTGGGTCCTCCCCATAGCAAGTCTGAAACAGCATGGGCAACCACTTCCACTACCATAGTGACTGACTTTCAGATAACACCAAAGCACAGGCTGCCAGCTCCCACAAATGCGAGATACAGAACTGCCTCCTCTATCTCCTCTGTACTCCATTTGCTTGCTTCAGCTGTGTCCTCCTCACAAGAATTATCCTACAGCATGATGCTACACAATTGCAACTGAACTCCAATGGAAGTGATGGTCCTACAACCTACAGCTAGTCACTGCATGAAGGAAACAGGACCTCATGCGGAACCACACTGCAAGGCCTGTGTGTGTGAGCTGTGATTGTGAGACACCAACACTGTTATTCGGGGACATATTCACTGTACTGATGGCCTTTGTTGCTGCATCACTTCTATCAGCCTACCAGAGGCAGAAAGTCATTTCATGTTACTCAATGTGACATTAAAATGTTTTAATGTCATTTCTTCTCCATACAGATTTCGCTGGTTCTCCATACACACAGACACCAATACATACACCATTGCACAGCCAGCAGCAGTGCTGTGATGGTAAATATACTTATGATTTCATATTTTCTTTCCTTTTATTTACTTTCCTTTCCTCTTCCTTTTTTCTTTCCTTTTCTATTCATTGCTACTTTAACTGGTGATATGTGGTGTAAGTATTATGATGTGGAGTCCTCCAGACTAAAGAATTGTTATACATTGCAGCAAGGCCACTACCACAATGGGTAACGATTTAAGTACATTCATTCAAAACATCTTTTCTTGTCTTCACAGATGCTGTCTGTGATGTGATTGAAATGGTGTGTCAGGAGAACCTGCAGGCAAGCAATCCATCTCCATCTTCTATGTTCAGTGTTTAGTATACCACAGACACATTCTGCAAAATACCTGAAAATTATAACTTCAGCAACAGAAAACATTTCTTAATACTTCGTCCGGCACACATTGCAATGAAAAAAAACCAACATCCAAGAAAAATGAAAAAATAATCACCTTACAATACCACGGACTCGGAGCAATCCTGATGTCACTCATCGTGGCAGGTCACTCAGTCATCATCATGTGCCTGGCAAACTAAGCCCATCATCAGAAACACTGCGGTACAAAAATATCTGCAAGTAAGCAAAGCAGACACAGTGATTTACAGTTTCTGTATCAATGGCACAGAAGTAACATTACAACCTCCCCCCCCCCAAAATAAATACTTATCTTCGTGGTTGGCAAATGTGGTGAACTCCAACCTCCACATTGTAGCTTTCAATCACTATGACGTCATCATCTCCCATACCTGAATGAAAAAGCATTACGAACATATTAGACTTCAGGTTGTAACAATAACAACCCCCCTTACAATGAAAAGAGAGAAAAAAAGAAAAATACTTACTCATGCAGTGTGTGTGATGATACATCCGCGATTCAACACCCAGCATGAGTACTCCTCTCAGCAACCAGCAGCAGGCAGTAGCAGTAGCAGCACAGCATCATCTCTTTGGTTAGTGGTGATGCTGAGGTGGCAGGATTAAAAAATTCTAAGTTCTACAATTATGTTCAACTTCTCTTGAAATTTTCTCATCTGGTTTTCACTTTTCTGGCATGTGCAACAACAGTATTTGGCAGCAGGAAAGCAGTTGTTTCTCTGGGGACCCAACTTTACATTTTTGGTTACTAGTTAGTGGTGGTGGTGGGGGAGGGGGGCAGGACAAAAAAATCATACATTCCACAATTATGTTTAACTTCTCTTGAAATTTTCTCACATGCTTTTCCCAACTTCTCTGGCATGTGTAACAACAGCATTTGGCAGCATGAAAGTAGTTTCTCTCTGGGGACACAACTTTACAGTTTTGGCTAATGGTGGTGGTGGTGGGGTGGCAGGACCAAAAAATCATAAATTACACAATTATGTTTAACTTCTCTTGAAATTTTCTCATGTGTTTTCTCTGGCCTGTTGCACAGCACCACAACAAGAGGCAACTAGCAGCAGCAAGGCAGTTTTGAACTGGGGAGGGACAACACTTAACTTTTCTGGCAAGCCGCAGGAGACATGTTAAGCATTAAAACCAGAAAATTGCTCATATTTGTTATTTTTGTGCACTTCTTTGGGCGGTTGCACACCACCACCACCACCACTCATGCACCGTCACATATCATTGGGAAACAATTTTTTTTAACGGGGACCATACTTGACATTTGTGGATAACAGGAAGATACATGAATCAGTAACGCAAAAAATAGTCAGGAAAGTGGTTCATGTGTACAGACTATAACAGGACAGGGCAGGGTCATCAGGGAAAGGGGAATGCTGAAGTCTACATTAGGGAAAAACTCAGGGAGTGAACAAGGGAAAGAATGGAATGAAATAGGGACCATAACGTATAACAATAACACAAAACATTGAAAAAATTTTTTTTATAGAACTAAAAAAAGAGGATAGAGAAGAACAGGAAAGAAAATAGTTTTTAGACTTTTTATCACTTTTTATATTTTGGGGGTATTTTTTGGGGGGGGACTATACATAGCACAGCATGGAAATAATAAACAAAAAAAAATTAGTTCATATAAATTGAACAGTTAATTTGTCCCACCACCACTGCTAGTAGCATTGCCAGGCCCACCTCTGCCATGCAGCTCCAACAGGATGTTCAAAACCTTTTCCTGGTCGGCCATCATTTTGTCCATATTATCTCTAATGTCCTGCCAAAATTGATCAAAATCATGGTACAGATGTTACGCTTTGTCCCACAGGAAAGCCAGGTATGCCTGGGTGACAGGTGCTCTGGGGTCACTCAGTGGTAGGAAGGGTGCACATGCTGCCACCTACTGTCCTGGTGGTGGTGGTTGAGTACTGCTGTGAATTCTCCTACCACATCGACTCACAGCAGCATGATGACCTACCTCCCACTGCCCCCCTTCTGCTTCAATATTGTCCCCATCACCACCACTACTGTGTGCTGCTGCTGCCACCTCACGCTCCTTTGCCTGCCATTCTGCCATGTAGTGGATCTTAAGGTGGGCCCTTTGACCGCCAGTCCCCAGGCAGTTGCCTTTTTTCCCCATGCCTTACACTACGGCCACAGATCTTGCAGATAACCACACTGTCCTTTGCAGGATTTAGGGAGAAAAACTCCCATACTACCGATGTTTGTGGCAGTGGAAGGGGGAGCACCAGATGATGTTGTGGTGGGGTGCTCTCCATCACCAGTGATGGTGGTGGAGCTGTTGGTGCTGGCACTGGTAACATTGGTGGGTGGGGAGGAGGCCACAGGCTCCTGCTGGGGGGTAGGAACTACAGGGCCCTGCTGCTGCAAGGGAGCAGCACAACTCCCATCCTCAGCTGGGGGGGTTCCTCAGTGCCTCTTTTGAATGAATGCCATTTGAGGCGAATAACTGCCTCACCCTTCTTCCAACATTCCTCCTCCCTACCTTGTCCCTCCATTCTTTTTATCATACTAATAAAAAAGGTTTTCTTTACAGAAAACAATAAAAAAATTAAAATACAGAAAAAGAGAGAGAAACACACACACAAAACTATCTAAACTTACAAAAAAGAAAAGATTATATACAAACAAAAGATGTCAGTACAGAAAAATAAAGGAAGAAATTAGTGGGAAGTGGGAAACTATCAAACTAAATGCTATTTTTGGACAAAAACAATCTACATCACTGAGCTCTCGTGCTCTGGTGTATCTCAATCAGCTATAACTGCTGAAATGAAACTGAATCATTCACTTCCTGCCTGACTGGAGTCTCCCATGTGACCTGCAGAAAGTGAATCATGTGACAAAGCCTTTTTTTCAATAACTTTGACGTTAGTAACACAAGTCAAAGTTAGCCAGCAAAGTTTTGTCATTTGAAGTCAATTTCGAGAAATGTTTCATGGGGCGAAATTGGCAACTTCGCCAGAAATTCGCTGGTGGAATTAAACTTCGCAACATTTGTAATGGGGATAGAAAAAGCTTGATTAGGTCCTGGGGGTGTGATCAAGATAACAAATAATTGAGATGTGAAGTGTTTTGGATAGTCACCCTCAAAGCTACAGATGGTGGGGATCAAAGCAATAAGTTCAGCTCAGTGCCTTTTCTGGTTTAGCTGCTCTCTTTGTGGTATTGATAGCTGCATTTTTCTTTTGACTGTGCATTAATCTATAGAATGTTATAAGTTGTCTATATTATTATTTTATTGTTTAGTTTTTGTTGACCAGGAAAGAGGACTAAACAAAAATTCTGCCTATTTTCGCCTCATCCCAGGGGAGGGGGATACAGATGGATGCCAACTGACACTGAACCAGAATAAGCTGTTGGTGATATTTTTAGTGAATGGGGGAAATTTGGCCAGGACACCAAGTAAATTCCCCTACTCTTTTTGAGGAGTTCATGGGATCTTTAACATCCACCAGAACAGGCAGATGGGACCTCGGTTTAATGTCTCATCTGAAAGACGGCACCGCAGGAGTGCAGCGCCCTCCTCATGCTGCACTACAATGTCAGTATTGGGATTTAACCCAAGTGCCTGGTGTGAGGATAGAACCCACAGCCTTCTGATCTTCCATTTTCAGATGCGAGTGTGCAACCTGCTGAGCCACTAACACTGTACAATATATCAGTGTTGTTGATTATGTCTCTATGTATATGCTATATTCTTTGCAAAAAACTGTGTTGATGCACCAGTTAGGCCAGAGTAACTTAATGCCACAAAAGTAGGGAACTGTGGTATTAGTGTTTCCAACCATAAAGCTCCTCCTCCACCTTGCAGTAACAGGAAAAAAAAAAAAACATTAGGGTTTTGGGTCTGTAGAGTCTTGGCAAATCAGTGGTGGGATTTTCCTGGGGTGTTGTCAATCCTAATGCCCACCCCATTCCATGAACATAACAATATAACACATGATTTCCTTTCTTCATGCAGGCCCCACAGGGAGGATGGGTGAGCATAAGGGTGGCAGCCCCCAAGGAAGACACCCACCACTGATTCACCAAGGCTCTGGAGACCCAAAACCTTAATATTTTTTCCTTTTACTGCTTGAGGGGGTGGGCGTTAACCCTTATGCCACATTTCCCTATTTTTGTGTCATTAAGGTACCCTAACTGGCACAATAACGCAGTTTGCACTCCCATCCCTCCAAAGATGTGTACATGTATGTTGCATTGGAAATGCAAGGCTCTTTCAGCCCTGTGCTTGCATTTCAGCCAAAACAGCAACCAAATTGTCAGCATGGCCTTATTACCCCACCTTATAAATGCCATGCTGAGAATTTTCAAATTCTCATTGAAATGTCATTCTGTGCCAAGCAGGAGAAACACATTTTGGCCAGGATTTGAAAAATGACAGCTGTCATGTTCATGAGGTGATGTGAAAAAAGAGCTATGTTGAAAATTTGGAGTGAAAATATTTAAAATTAGCAAACTTATGAGCAAGTGTCTTAAAATTTCAATGCATACACATACAATAACTTCATCATGTTTACATATTCTGACCCTACATTTTCAACATAGCCTTCTTATGACTCCACCTTATGAACAAGGGCAGTGAAAACGTTCAAATCCTGCCGGAAAGGAGATTTTGCTAACTGAGAGTGAAATCGTCTTTGGGGTCAGTTCTGTGGAATTCAACCACCATTGCTCATAAGAAGGGTTCCTAAAAAGGCCATGTTGAAAATTTGGTGTCAAAATACATAAAAATGGCAAAGTTATGTCACAAAGTTGAAAACCGCATTGAAATACATTGAACTGCACTTACCTTAGTTTCTCATATTGCAGCTGACAGTTCCAGCAGCAGGACATGTCTTCAGTCAGAAAGTGGATTTTCGTCTGGTGACCTGTCAGGTGAGTGAGGGTGTTGGGGGTATACTGGGGTGTGTGGGGTGGGGGTGCTGAGTGGGAGGTGGGGTGGGAGATCTGATTGGTGAGGGACCATTTTCTATTTTGCAGGTTTACTGGAAAAAAAAACATCAACGGAAGGTTTTCTTATTTTAAGACAGGAACAGTGATCAGAAGGTGAGATATCAAGGAAAGGCACAAACTTCATGGGGATGGTGATCGGAGGATGGTGGGTGCCATTAGACCCCAGAGAAAGGCTGGGGTCATACTATTGCCGGATCCTATCACTGACTGATATGAACAGTGAGTGGCCACTGGTATTGCATGTGGTAAAGCCACATGATCAGTGGACGAGAAGGGATCCAAGCCCTGTTATCCTGCTATTGTCCATCATGCAGAAGTTAGATCCCCATTATTACTGCTGCCCATATGGGCCCTGTGGGTGTTCCCTCCTAGTTCCAGCCTACACTCTGGTCAACTAGGACAGTAACACCTAACCCCACTGTTGAAACTGGCCACTGCTTGATTGGGAACCCAAGAATGGTGCAGCCAAGCTGTGTCTGAACCCCTCCCCCACCCCCACTACTGAGTTCCATACCTGTGCTAACTTCTTTTTTTTTTTAATCCCTTGCCAGATGTATCCTGACCTCAGTGCCTGGCCAATGGCTCTGGTGGGCTCCACACCCACAGCACTTCAGCTAGCCAAGCTGATAGGCTCCCACCTTGGTGTCACCAAAGTGGGCCAACTTGACTGATGGAAGGTGAAGTGAATGGCGTGGGAGTGGAGGACTGAGCTGTGTGGTACGGGGGGGTGAGAATGCCATATACTATGTGAGCCTCCTGCCAGTGTGGAATCTGTGACCCATCTAGTCATTTGAGTGCCCATGATCTTGCGTGTCAAAGCCATGTGGGGTTTGGGGTGTGGGGAAATATCAATAGAAGAGGAAATGTGGAGAAAGAAAGTGGTCCACCCACATTGCCAGTCCACCAGATGCCAAATCTGGCTGTGGAATGTACATACTCCACAAGCTTGTGGGGCAAAATACAGCCTGCCTGCCAGAGAATGAGTGGTGACTGTCCTCCACTTATCCACTCTCTTTGCAGATCCATGTTCACACCATGCAGTGAGGGCACTGACTGCAGGGCAGGGGGCCCAACCAGTCACAGTGGTACAACATTGCCATACATTACTGTCCCGTTCCATCCTATGTACTGTACCTCTTTTATTTAATTTTATTTTTTTAAAGGAAACACTCTTGCTGTCCCTCCTACTGTCACTGACTTTTGATCACAGCAGCATCCTGGAGATGGGAAGGGGATTGGCAGAACAGTAGCGTGACTTTTCAGGTGTAGCTACTGCTGGTTCAAAAAAAAAAATACAGCGTCTCCTCAGTCTAATGTCCTTCAGGCGGTGTCTGGGCTGTTTGTGGGAATGCTCTCTCAGCTGTCAGCCCTGTTTGTGGTGCTGTACCTTTTGCACTCAATCTGCCTATGCTACATGGATCACAGCCTGCCACACAATCATGTGGGATGGTGATTGGAGGGTGGGGGATGTCACTAGACACCAGGGAAAGCTAGAATTTTACAAAGACAGGTGGTGACTGAAGGGTGGGTGGTGCAAGTAGATACCAGGAAAAGGAATAAACTGTATGGGAATGGCAATCAGAGGATGGAGGACACCAGGGACATGGCAGCTCACTGCCCTCACTGCAGCCCACAGCATGAGTTTCAGCTGCAGCTGCAGAAGCCAAGAAAGTCCCATTGTTCTTATATAGAGAACATGGGGGAATGGCTCCTCTCACTAAGCTGGGCACTCTGGATTTTGGGTGCCCAGAAATGATATTTCTGGCATACTAAAAAAATAAAACAAACAACAGAAGACCCATTTAGCTAAGTTCATGTGTTTGTATTTTGGAAAAATACATAGTTTGCTTGTACTTTTAATGAATGGTGGATCCTTGGAATAGCCTCCCTGCAGGAGTGGTGGGAGCAAAAATGGGGGAGGAATTCAAAAATGCATGGGACAAACACAAGGAGACCCGAGAGACAAGGAGAAGAGGGAAAGCTGCAGATCATCTACAGTCTGCATCGTAAGTAAATGGTAGGAAAAATGGGCAGACTAGATGGGCCTGGCAGTCCTTATCTGCTGACAAATTCTATATATCTATGCATTTATGTAATGTTGGAAAATTTTAGAGTAAAAAGAAAATGGTGGCTATCTTGAGTGGTTTTCCCCCAAGACAATTAAATCATGCAAATAACCACTAGCTATGTGTTTTTTTTTACCTTTTGAGATTGGTATTTCTCTGGACACGAATGTTAAACCATGACCTGTTAACACTTGCAAACTTTTTTTTATTGCTAGAACTGTTTTTTTTTTTCAGTCGAACTTGAATGTTATCCCAAAAGTCGATATAATTCAAAAACTGAATAACATTTTTTCACCAAACTGTCCAAAGGAACACCCTTGGCACAGGCCCCATCATTTCAGAACATTTCATGAAGAAATTCCATACCATCTAGGCTGTAGGTGAGAGCAAAAATACCCAATGTTAAGTACTGGGAGGACACAATTGTTTTTTTTCACTTTGCTGACCCTCCGTATCCCAAAAAGTGTACATGACACTGTCACAAAACTGTTCACATCTTGAGACTCTGACAGCCTGACCATGCATGCCAAATTTTGTGCTATTTTGTAAAACAATAGCAAAGTTATCAAGGTGCAAACCATTTGGTTTAACACTGAACTGTAGAGCTAACCCTAACTATAGGGATGTTGCTGCACCCCTGTAATAGTGCCCTGTGAGTGGTGCTATCTTATCCAATGACTGAAAGGGAGTACAGTGTTCAAGTCCCAACAGGTGCCATTAAAATGACTGGACTTTGGATTCCCTAACAAGCACAAAAGGTATATGAAGCACATCATTTTTAGTTCTCCTTGTCTATTTTGGATATTGTCTTGCTATTTTCTTGCTATGTTATAATGTCTTTTCAATGTATTGAATTGATGGGTGATTTCTTTTTAACTCTCTTTGTGGCTTTGTGTTAAGCAGCTTTTAATTATGCACAGATGTGCACACAATTCTGATTGTTTTCACTATAAATATGTATGTGAAGCATTTTGTAAACCTCTTGACAAAGTACTACTGTACCACTTATTGCATTTTTTGTCCAGCCTTATATGCATAAGATACATTTGTCACATATTTAATCTCACAGTATGGTTGTGTTATGACATTTTTGACTAGTTGGCAAGTGCTCCATTTTTTATTCTGGTATTGGCTTTTCACTTAAAGCACCCCCAGGTTAGTTCTAAAGTTTTGTTTTTTTTTTTCCGCTTAGGAAGATCCCAAGACAGCCTAGTGCTAGAAATTCCCAAAATCAGAACATACTGTATATGGTGAAAAGAGTATTCTTCCACTTAGCTACATGTGGAACACAGCCATCTCTCTAAGCTTATTAAAACAAAACTGTTATTGACTTCTTGACCAGGTCCTGAAACTGCACTAAGTAAAGCAAACCTGCCCTGTTCTCAAGCAATGTAGCATTACTTCCATATGCACATTGCTCTAACCAGTAAATAATATAACTCAACCTGTTGCATTGTGTGCTGATATTTCAAGCACGATGGCCATCTATATTTTATGTCCATCTATATTTTAAATGGAGCAATGTATTCTGGTTATGCATAACTACTAATGTGCAATTCTTATTACCAATGAGAATTACTTCTGTTTTTATGCATTATCTGGGTGTTAACAGTATGGGATTTTTGAAATAACTGCCATAAAGCTTCTGAAGAAGGACTTGGTTGGTCTGAAAGCTAGAACACTTTGTTCTTTTGTTGTAACATCTATGTTGGTCCAATAAAAGGTATCAAATCATTTGCTTCTGGATCTGTTCTTACTAGGACCAATACGGCAAATACATTATTTGTTTGTCAGTTCTTATTATACAATTTAACTCATTGTATTACCATCCTTAGGATACTCGTGTGAAAGAATCTTTCTGCCTCAGTTTCTTGGCTTGATCACACTATGGTGACCCCAGAAGTGTGACAAATTTTCAGTCCAAAATAATGTCCAAACTAGAACTAGTTAACTTAATTTATTTGCAGTAGTCATGACAATTTTGATTAAGTAAACTGTAACATACAAGTAAAGAAGGCTTTAGGTTAATAAAATAAACCACTTGTTTGCAATTTATCAATATGATTTGTATTTATGATGGGTAGTGTTTTGACCACAGGATTGGGTTTACATGGAACCTACATTTTGCTAAATTACACAATGCATTGGTATTATTTGAGAATTTAGTTTTTGCTTTCCATTTACTATAATTACTGTATAAATCATTTTGTTTGATACAAATTCTTCTTCCTGGGGGAAAATAAATTTAAAAAATGTTGGTAAGGATGTGTATGTGAAAGAATGGAGATGCAGGGCCTTTAGATGCCTCTGTAATATTTTTTGTTTGTTTCTTTAATTACCTTTTCATCATTTTATTTGTATTTTGCCAACTACTGTTAAAAAAAGAGTCCAGTGTAATTCTTACATTATGATGTCAGAAAAGTTTTACTGCCAAGGCTGGTAGTGTATTCAATGGGAAATTGCAAACTTGTTTTCAATTTTTTGGTAGAGAAATAACACTTTCTACCAATAACGTATTATATATTTAATAGAAATATGTGAGTTTTGATAATTTGTGATCTCTGGTTATAGTTTAGCAGGTGGCATTTCTTCATAATCAGGTTTTACTTTGAAAGTAGAAAAGAGAAGCCAATTACTGTTTTAAAAATTGTAAAATCAAACACATGTAACACAATAGTGCAAACATATAAAAGGCAAAGTCTGTTGCTGAAAGAAGCATCTATTTATTTTGAAAAGGATAGAAAAATACATTTGGTTTCTTACTAAAATACATTGGGCTCATAAGTAGTTGACAATTTCTAACATCACAGTACCAGAATTCTACTGAATTCTTTTTACTGTAAGGGAGAAAATTAAAGGTGAAAACTCACTTGTTTCACCGAACAAACAAATATATTATTATAAAAGTAGTAAGCAATTACTAACACATCAAAATTCAATACACAATACAGTCTGTTATCTATTTATTAGAAGTAAATGCTTGCTCTTTAATGAGTATTGCTTTGGACATTATTTTGGATAGAAATTTTGCTAGTCACTATACTGTGATCAAACTCTTCTCTACTTCATAAAATGCAATTAAAATAAATAAATAAAAAGTAGATCCTTACCTCCACAGAAATGTTTTCACCTGTGTTTACATCTCTATGTCTCTGCATGTGTATGCAGGAGATTATGTGTTTTGGGTCATATGTGTCTGGGTGACATACTGACTGTATAAACATGTTGGCCCTAGATAACACAGTAGAAACACAGAAAAGTAGCTGGCCTGCTGGTGCAGCATTAGTGCTACCATTTGTGGTAATGATGACCCAGTTCAGAAGCATACTCAGGCCATAGGAGGGTCTGCTGGAGGAAAGAGGAGGATTAAGCATCCGTAGAACTAATCTTCTCCTCTGGGAATGGGGGAACATGGAGCCTGGCATATGCCTGGCCCCCAACAGAAGTTAGGGGAAGGCATTCCAGGGCTGCCAGAAGTACAAGGAGGTGCAGTGACCATCAGTCCATGATGTGCGGGAGTACAAGACCTGCATCCTGATGGCACTGCACACTGTCACCTTCTCGAGAGTACAGGAAACTCCTGACCAGCAGGATGACACTGGTCAATCACAGGCCTTCCACCTGGCGAAAAGCCCTGCCCAGCAAAACTAGATCCTAGTCAACGGCAGGGGTTGGGGAGCCCCACAAACACCACCAGGGGGGCAAGCAGGTCAGGGTGTTAGGGCTGGAGTGACCTTTGGAAGGGGACCAGTCACACAGGGAGAAAAAGATTAAGAAAACCAAAAGAAAACACAGAAAAGTGATGGACATAAAAATAGCTCAACAGTCCATCATTCTGTCCTAAGATTCCCTACTTTGCAAAGATTTGTGGTGACTTAATTGATCACTTCCATGCCACAGTTTAAGATTTCTTGGGCTGATTGTTGTTGTTGTTTTTTTTAAATGCAGATAAAAAAAATCACAATTGAAAGGAAATTTAGTTTCTCTGCATTACCTACTGAAGATGATGTACTATTCCACAGTGCTTCTCTTGCACCATCCAGCTTTTTAAGTAGAACTTAAGGATACATTTGGAAAGTAGTAAAAGTGATTTAAGTTTCTGCAAATCAACTTACTGTTGGCATAAGCAGAACTCAAGTGTCATGAGACTCTCCAAACAAATCTGAATGTCTCAATTTTCCATTCTTTATTACTGAAGACATTTACATGGAAACAGGTTATTTGTCCCTTAGACTTCATCTGCCCCCGCAGCATTTCTTGCTTCAAAGTAATAATAATCTAATTGTGACAGCAGAATTGTTCCCATGGCAACAGGTTGCAATGTCAAAAGCAGAGGATTATGATTTCACAGCATCAATTAGGGACTGAAACAGATTTTATTAATGGGAAAAATATTCTGTTTTAAAGAGCAAATAGAAACAAGAGGCAGACAGGAAAATAAAACATTTTATTTATTTATTTTTTTTTATTATTTTATGCTCCTGCTCCACGGCCCTCAAACAGGAGAGAGCCCCAGTCCAATCCCTCCACGTCCATCAGCCGATGTTGACCATTACCCCCCCCAGCAGGGCTGGTGGGGCACCCAAAACCCTGCCAAAAACTGGACCCAGTGTGGCTGGTGCCATAATATTCGGGGCAATAGCAGAAGTTAAGCTAAAGGAGCACTCTTAACACTGGAAATAGCTGCAAAATGCAAAAAGTTTATTCAACAAGACCAGACCCCTGCTTTGGCACTCCTGCCTTCTAAGGATACCCCCATTAGAAGGCAGGATTATAAGCTGCAGGCCTGGTCTTGTTGGAATAAATTTTTGCATTTTGCAGCTATTTACGGTGTTACAATGCTCTTTAGCTTAACTTCTGTAGTTTGTTTGAGGTTAGCCACCTCCAGCTGGAGCACCACCTCATAGTGTTTGCGCTGTTTCATTCTGTTTCTTACTATTCAGGGCAGTACCTGCGAGCTCCCTACATCATCCAGCCTGGAGCTCTTTTTTCCTCCAGTTTTTCACCCCCTCAGGGGCAGAGCATGCAACGACGCCCATGACAGTAGCGCATGCTCTCCCGTGCACGTCCCATCAGGTGTCTGCCCCTCCTCTGACCCCAAGTCAGCAGCATCAGTGTACCAGCCTCAGCCTCCGCTAGGGGCCAGGCATGCACTGACAACTGATCTCCCCCCCTCCCCAGAGGAGAGCTGTTTCTAGGATGTTCGATCCTTCTCCTCCCCTGCCAACCTCTGGCAGCCCGCGCTTACTCCCAAACATGGGTTGCCAGTGTGGCACAAAAGTGGCATCCAGTGCTCAACCCTCAGCACCACTGGACTAGCTATAATACACGTTTCAAGAAGTAGTCAGTTGTAACTTTTTATTTCTGAAGTATTTTTTTTTTCTGCTCATTAGAAAGTCTTCTATGTGGCAATATTGTGCTGGATGTGTGGAACAGCTCCCAGCCTGTATCTATCTCTACCCCCCCCCCCACACACACACACACACTATAGCATTTGCATTGTGAGCTCACTGACAGTGACATCACAGGTGATTAACCTGGTAGCTACTGAGTGATTGTCCCTAAGCAGTGGTGTTGTCACAGTCAGTGAGGTCACAATGCTGATGATGTAGTGGGGGGTAGATGCAGATATGTTCGCTGCCAGGCAGAGTGCTGTCTCACACAGCACACCTACTAACTTCAGGTAAACAATCTTCTAATTAATCAAAAGAAAAAGAAAAATTATCGCAGATATAAAGGGTAATGGTTGACTGCTGTTAAAAACTAACATTAGTTTTAGGCAGTACAGTAGCTATTTAAAGAAAATTATTTTCATTTTAGATTGCATACTGTGTGACCCTGAGCAAGTCACTCAACTTCCTTGTGCTCCCAGGTCACACCTGTAAACAAGCTTTCAGCTTAGTGTGTGTCTCCTGGTTAAAACAATAAATTACTACAAATGGCACACTGAGTCTTAAGTTCATTTTCAAATGCATCCTGGGAGCACAAGGTGGTTGTACCTTGCTGAGGGTCACAAAGTGTGAAAGTGGTGAATATGAGTTTCAAACCCAGGTCTGCTGGGACTGCAGGTTTATAGCTTAGTGCTCAAACCTCTAGACTGTATCCCCAAATCCCCAAAATACTTTCAGTAATAAAAAATGTAAGTACCAGAAGTTCAAAATGGGGAGATCATTTTGTGTAGCTGAGTTCTACAATCGCCAACTGAGATTATTTTTTTTTATTTTATTTATTTGTTTTTTGCTGGGAACCAGAAAACATATTTAAGTAAAGAACAATTATGAACATTTTCAAAAATGTATCTAGGGAATTATTGTATTTCCATTTTTCAGTTTATGATTATGGAGTTCCTAATCTTTTTGCTTCAAAAACATTGGCAATATTTTCCAACTCTTGCCAATGAAATTACTGTACATCCAATAAGGTGAAAGTTTCTGAAACCCTCACGTCTTTTTTTTTTTTGGGGCACATGTTCATTCTAAGACTGGACCAGCATGACTACAGACTGGCTGACATGTGTTCACCATGCTAGTTTTCAAAATAGTTATTATGCAAGAAAAATATATTTTTATTTAAAAAGCCAGTATCAGTGCTTCACTACAGGCAAGTCAGCAGTGCATGCATGCAGAATAAAGCTTCCAAACAGTTCACTACAACAGGGTTGTGTTTCACTGTAGCAGGATGACAGTCCCTTGAAACGAACATTGTGACTTGACTGGGACACTGAGATAACTTCACTGTTAACAGGAATACCCAACATCAAGGTTCACTCTCAATGGATGCTGATGTATTTAAAACAGTGGTGCAGATTACAATAAAATATTTGACCTATGTTTTTTTGTTCTACCTTAGATTACCTTCTTAACGCCTGTCTTGTTCAATACCATTATTCCCCAATTCTGAGTCTGCTTCAGCACTTTGTTTGTATTTGAAATATTAAAGGGCTGGTTTTCATCAGTATATTCAGCTGTATTAAGGACAGCAAGCACAGTCTGATGCATGTTGGTTAATTGTAGTCACAAGTAAGGGATGTTAAAACATGGGTATTCAAACACAGCAGATGAAAACCTGGACTAAGCCACACCAAAAGGATCAGTCCTTTTATTATTTCGAATGTACAAAACTGTGCTAAAGCAAAATTAAAATGGGGAAAAAAGTACATCGTACAAGACAGGGGATAAGGGACAATCTAAAATATAATAAAAAAGCAATACACCCAGGCCCAGATATTCAAAAGGGTTGAGCATAGCACAACAGTGTTGTGCCATGTGCAACCCATGGATGTGCCCCGGCATGATATTCAAACGGAAATTGCACCTGGCACAAATCCCGATGCGCCGGAGCACATCAGCAATGTATGCAGGTGCAGGTGGGGGCGTGCCAGCCATATTCTGCACAGCCCGATATTCAGCCAGGATGTGCTGAGCCATGCATGCGCAACCCCTACTTGCGCCGCACAAAGAGATGAGCAAAAAAAGGAGCAAGGGCTGGCCACCCACAGGTGAGCTGCCATATTGCAGGGTGCAACACAGCAGCTGCCACCTGTGGGTGGCCACCCAAGCTCCGGCTGCACCTCTGTGGTGGCGCCCCCCCATGCCTGATCGCGGGCATCAGTTAAAAATGAAACAATTCCTATATCCCTGGTGGTCCAGTGGACCGCTGTCTGCCCGATCGTGGGCTTAAGTACATAAAAATATGAAATCCTATATCCCTGGTGGTCCAGTGGACTGCTGTCTGCCCGATCGCGGGCTTAAGTAAATAAAAATATGAAATCCTATATCTCTGGTGGTCCAGTGGACCCCCTCCCCCACCCACTGATCCCCACTGCCCGCTCCCCCAGTCAGCGGCGGGCGGCAGCACCCACCCGCCTGCCACCCGCCACCTGCTGACTGACACCATCGGTGGGGCTGTCGCCCATTGGTCCCACAAGCGTGAGCCAATGGGCGTGCAGCCCGTACCATACTACACATTCCAGACATGTATTCACAACATTCATCTCCATAAGCTTGCCCACTATGTAAATGAGACTGACTGGCCGATAATTGCCTGGTTCATCCCTTGGGCTGCTGTTGTGTATCGGCACCACATGGGCCATCCTCCAGTCCTGAGGCACACATCCTGTATCCAGGGAGGTGCTGAACAGATCCATAAGTGGTTCTGCCAGCACCTCCGCCATCTCCCTCAGCACCCTGGGGTGGATACCATCTTGCCCTGGTGCCTTGTCCACTTTTAGTGCCCTCAGTCCTCTAATACTCTACTTCCCTTCATCATTCCATCTGTCACCTCTTTCACCCCTCCCCACCCTCCCAGTCCACGGTGGTTGCAATCCCCCCTTCTCCTGCATGAACACTGAGCAAAAGTATTCATTTAGTGCTTCTGCTTGTTCATTTCCTTTTTCCGTCCACTCCCCACCCCTCTTTATCCTCACTATGTTATCCTGCACTTCCTTTCCTCCCTGACGTATCTCAAAAATATTTTCTCCCCCAACCCCCTTAATTCCCTGTGCTAACCTTAGCTTCCTTGAGGCCTTAGCTTCCCACACCCTCTTGGTCACTTCCTTGGACCATCTTGCATACTTTTCCCTGTCCTCCTCCTTCCCCGTCCTTCTGAACCTTTGGTATGCAGCTCTCTTTGCCCTCACCTCCTCTATCGCTTCACTGTTCAACAAGCATGATTTCCTTGCTCTGCTCCTCTTACTGTGTAACTTGGTGCAAGCTTCTGTTGCCTCTGTAGGCCCCCATTTCATTTATTTGCTTTTGTTAACCAGGTAAGCACACTATACAGCCGAGTGCCTATTTTCAGGTGCAACCCAAGAGATTACAAGGTACAGACAAGAACATCAGGCGATAAACATTACAGCAAGAGTCAGAAACAGCATAATACAGGCTTGGACAACAGTCATATGCTTTCAGCAAGAGGGTGGAACAGCAGTCAAATGCAGGATATATAAATAGGATTGGCCATACCCTCAGGCAGGTATGGGTAAATAGGCATCACAAGTAATACGTTTCATGGGCAAGAGACCAATAAAAATATAAAATAGAGTAGAATTATTCTTGACATGAACAGTGAGGCAATGAATGGAACCATTTACAGATATACAGCTGATAGCAACGAGCTAGCCAGCGGATATAGTGCATTCAGTATCAGAAGACTCATCTCCTCATCCCATTTAATGTCCCATTTCTGCTCCGCTTCCATCCCTGACCCTATGCCCTCAAGTTTCCCTTCCAGTATCTCCTGCATCCTCCCGAAGTCTGTCCTCCTGAAGTCCACCACCTTTGTTAGTGAGCCCCTTCTCATTGTGATAGTAAACCACACTGTTTGGTGATCGCTATCAGCTGGTGGGTCCTCCACCTTGGGAAGGACCCAACGTCTGTTCAACTATGTGTATTTACAGCAGTAAAAGAACACATGTTGTACTCAGCTTTTTTTTTTAACTGTTTCAAATTATACTGAAATGTGCTCTCTCTGGGTGCTCAGAAACCCCATCCCACATTTTGTTTTCATAAACATAGAAACATAGACTTTGACAGCAGATAAGGACAGCTTGGCCCACCCAGTCTGCCCATTTCCCTACCTATTGGATAAGCTGAAAATCCTAGTTAACCAACAGCCTACTTACTGTTACCCCCCACTATAATTGCCTTATGTCTGTCCCACACATTCTTGAATTCACCATTTTTGACCCACAACCTCCTCAGGAAGGCCATTCCATGCATCCACCATCCTCTGTGTGAAAAATACTTCCTCACATTGCCCCTGAGCCATCCCCCCTCTATTTTCAAATTGTGCCCCCTTGTTCTTGCACATCTCTTTTTCTGACAGATGCTACCCTCTTGGACTTTGTTGATTTCCTTGAGGTACTTGAAAGTTTCTATCATGTCCCCCCTCTCTCTCCTTTCCTCGAGGGTATACGTACTAAGCTCCTTTAGTGTCTCTTTGTGTGGATTCTGGTGTAGACCCTGCACCATTTTAGTTGCCCTCCTCTGTACTGCCTCCACCCTGTCAATGTCCTTATGGAGATGGGGTCTCCAGAACTGCATGCAGTACTCCAGATGGGGTCTCACCAACTGTCTGTACAGAGGAATGACAACTTCCTGTTTTCTACTGGTGCTGCCTTTCCTTATGCATCCATTTGCTAATGCATTCCTTAGGCACTCTCCCAGTTTGCCAAATTCAGCCCTCCTAAAGTCCAGTGCACTCACTTTTGTATGGCTTGACTCTACGGCTGTGTTTCTCGTGAACCACACTGTTTGGTGGTTACTTGTTCCCAGATGGCTACCCACTTCTAAATCTGAGATCCTCTCACCATCCCCATTTGAGAGCATCAGGTCTAGGATCGCTCCCTCCTGAGTGGGTTCCAACACTAGTTATCTGAGGCATGCCCCTTGCAGAGCATTGAGAATGACCCTGCGCTTGGATGTGACTGCAGCCAATGTGCTCCAGTTAACATCTGGCATATTCAGGTCCCCCATCAACAATATAACAGATATGACTACCCCCAGGTCCCTTTCCATTTGTGTTGTTGTTAGTACCCCCTCACCCCCATTGTGTACTCTTCCCCTGTTTTTTTATTTCCCAGCTACATTACTTTGCACTTCATTGCATTGAATCTAAGCTGCCATACTTTTGACCATTCCTCCAACCTTGCCAAGTCCCTTCTCATCCTTTCCACCCCCCTTGTGTATCAACCTTGTTGCAGATCGTTGTGTTATCTGCAAAGAGGCATACTTTTCCCTCCAGTCCCTCCACAATGTCACTTATAAAGACATTAAAGAGGACCTGCCCCAGTACTGAACCATGCAATACCCCTCTAGTAACCACCCTTTCTTTGGAGTGGACTCCATTTACTATTACCCTCTGCATCCTGTTGTCCAGCCAATTTTTTACCCAGGTTACCTCCCTGGGACCCACTCTCATGCTGGCTAACTTGTTTATTAATCTTTTGTGTGGGACTATGTCAAATGCCTTGCTAAAGTCTAGGTAGGCCATGTCCACAGCCCCTCCCTGGTCTACTACTTTTGTCACCCAGTCAAAGAAATCTATTAGATCTGTCTGACATGACCATCCCACTGTGAATCCATGCTGCCTTGGGTCCTGTGCCCTGCTAGCCTCTAGGTACTCAACAATTATTTCTTTCAGAAGTGATTCCATCTTTTTCCCTACCACCGAGGTCAAATTAACAGGTCCATAGTTACCTGCCTCTGCCTTGCTCCCACGTTTGTGAAGTGGAATCATATCCGCCCTCCTCCAGTCCTCAGGTACCACACCATCATCCCATGATTTGTTAAAAAGGGTAGTCAGTGGTATCACTAGTTCTCCCCTTAGTTCTTTTAGAATTCTGGGGTGAATCTTGTAACACCCCATTGCTTTGTCCACCTTCAGTTTTAAGAGTTCTTTCAGAACCCTTTCTTCTGTGAATGGCCTGGTATCGTCCTCCCATCCAGAGTGCTTCTATTGTTTGGTTTAGGTACCTCACCCTCCTCTTCTTTTGTGAATATTGAACAAAAGTATTCATTCAGTATCTCTGCCTTTTCACTGTCACCCTCTGCCCACCCTCCACCCCACCCCTTTATTAGCCTCAGTATCCCTCCCTTGGTCTTTCTTCACTCTCTAATGTACCTATGAAAGGTTTTATCCCCTTCTTAACTGAGTTGGCTATCTTTTCCTTGGTTTGGACCTTTGCTATTCTGACTGCCTTCCCGCATCCTTCTGCTTTAACTGATACAGTTCTCTGTTCTGCTTCTTCTGTGATTCCTTATACCTCCTGAATGCTATCTTTTTCTCCCTAACCTTCCCTGCCACCTCTTTTGAGAACCATAGTGATTTTTTCCTTCATTTTGTTTTGTTTATTTGCTTCACACAAAGGCTTGTTACCTCTGTGATGTCAGTTTTGATTTTTCCCCATTGTTCCTCCACACCTCCTTCTTGCCCATTTGCTAGTGCATTCCTTAGACACTCTCCCATTTTGTCAAATTCAGCCATCCTAAAGTCCAGTGCACTCACTTTAGTATGGCTTGACTCTATGGCTGTGTTTCTCGTGAACCACATTGTTTGGTGGTTACTTGTTCCCAGATGGCTGCCCACTTCTAAATCTGAGATCCTCTCACCATCCCCATTTGAGAGTACCAGGTCTAGAATTGCTCCCTCCTGAGTGGGTTCCAACACTAGTTGTCTGAGGCATGCCCCCTGCAGAGCATCAAGAATGACCCTACGCTTGGATGTGACTGCAGCCAATGTGCTCCAGTTAACATCTGGCATATTCAGGTCCCCCATCAACAATATTTTCCATTTTTCTGCCATTCTAAGTATACCTCATATCATTTCCTTGTCCATTTCCTCCCCCTGAGATGGGAGTCTATATACAACCCTTGTGCAAATTGTGGTGCCATATCCTGCCTCCAAGGTGACCCATGGTGCCTCCTCTCCTCCCTATTTATCCCTTAGTTCCATTGCCTCGATCCCTTCCCTTATGTAGAGAGCTACTCCTCCTCATCTTTTACCCTCTCTGTCCCCCCTGTAGATTGTGTACCCTGATATGTTGACATCCCGGTCACAGTTCTCTGTGTACCATGTTTCTGTGACTGCCACGATATCCAAGTGTCCCAGGTGTCCCACTTCCATCAAGGCCACAAGTTCAGGAAGCTTGATACCCAGACTATGGGCATTAGTACTCATTGCCCTCCATTTTGTGATGCCTTACCACTTTTAGCCCCATCCCTGTACTTACTGCCTTTGTCTCTTTCTCCATTTGCCCCTGCCCTGCTCCCTATCAACCTCTCTACCTTGGTGTTTACCTTGCTAACTACCCTGTTTTGTGGGGGAGGCTGGGAATTCCCTGCTCCTTTTCAGTGCCTCCCCCATTTGGCTAGTTTAAAAGCTTTCCAATGAAGCATTAAAACCTATCACCCTATCGGCCCCGTGGTGCTAGGGTTGAGGTGCTGGGCAGCCACATGCAGCATTGCCCAGGTTCAGGAGGCGGACTCAGGTCGACAGGGGTCAGCAGGGATGGAAGGATTGAGCACCCAATGGCAGCTCTCCTCCTCCGGAGGGTCACTGTACTCTCCGCTGCATTACCACCACCTGTTGGGGAACCTCAGGGTGGTCGAGATGCGAATGGAGCGTTCCATGCAAGTAGATGTTGGCAGGGACTAAGCTTGTGCGTCTCCACACATGCCAGCAGCCTTGTTCCCATTGCATGCCAATGCTAGGGGAGGGACGCACCAGAACATCAGGAAAAAATCCTGCCCTGGTCTAGGTGACGAGCCTCAGCATCAGTCCCGAAGGCAGCACCCAAGAGAGCAGACTCCGCTGTATGTGACCCCAGTCGTTGTTCAGGGGGAGACAAGGGGGATCTCTGCCGCCCTGCCCGGAGGGTAATCTGAGGCTCTGCAGGTATGTAGGTAAGTGTTAGCATTCTAGGGGCAGGCTACTTGGTGGTGCTGCTGATAGGGACCTTCGAGGTGAGCTCCAAGAGAGTGAACAGTGGCAGAGAGTAGGAGAGATAAAGAAAGAGTAAAAAAAAAAAAAACTATCACCTAGGATTCTGGTTCCCCTCCTGGACAGATGCAGACCATTGTGCCATTATAGGTCTGTATCCTTCCAAGTGGACCCCCAGTCCTCAATGAAGCCAAAACCCTGTTCTCCGCAACAATTTTTCAACCATTCATTGAATCCCATGGTGTGGAGTACCCTAGCCTCACGAATTGCCATAGACAGGCAGCACCTCTGAGAAGGTTACCATGCATGCTACGTGTCTAAGGCACCCCCCCAACTCCACAGACTCCTCCTGCACTGCTCTGATCCCATTCCCAGCTAGGTCATTTGTCCCTAGGTGGATAATGATGTCCATTTCCCTCTCCCATGCAGCTGCTCCCACAAGCCTGATGATTTGCTTCCTGTCCCTCCAAGCCATGGCACAACGCAGGCACTCACTCCTCTCCCTCCCTCCCCTAACAATTAAGTCCCCACCAGGAGTTGTTTCCTTCCCCTGTGGGTTCCCATGCCACCTTCCAGTGGGTCTCCCTTGTGGAGGTTTCCAGAATCCTCCTTGATCTCCACTGTGGGTGCCTCCATAGAGGAACCACACTCCACTAGAATGGCATATGAATTGTGGAGAGGTACAACTGGAGGGATTTGCCTCTGTTCCACCACCCTCACCCTCCCTGAACCCACCATAGTCCAACTGCTCCTTTTTCTTGACAACCTCTGAGGCAGTGGAAGGGGGCCCTGGTGGTCTCTGGGTGGGGGAGGAGGTTTCCCAACACTCTGCCAGGTCCTGGGTGGGGAGGAGGTTTCCCTACTCCTTGTCAGGTTGGCCTGGAGATGGGCAATCTCCTCCCTCAGAGCAGAGAGCTGTCTGTAAATAGAGACACCGCAGCCTCTAGAATGTCCCCAGAAGACTGCCACCCCACAGCCAGTGCATTGCATCACTCCCCACATGTCTCTTTCCCTTCCTGTTGAAACTGATTTTTTTTTGTTAGTGTGTGCGAGTGTGCTGGGCTGTTAAGGATATGGCAGGTGTACATCCTTTCCCTTTTGAGGAAGTGATGTCAGAACCCCTAGTATAAAGGGAATGACACCCTGGGGGGGTGAGATGAGGGGCAGGGTGGGTGAGACCAAGCCTGTGCCCTCCAGAAATAATCAGCTACAGCTCTGTCCCACCACTCCGGTGAGTGCTCGCCTTCCTTTCAACAGGACAACCTGCACAACAGTTTAACAGAAAATCAGACACCTCAGGTTAAAATTTTCTGTAAGCCTTGGAATGCTGGTTTCAAACAAAGCAAACCCTTGAACAGCCTGGGACAAGAAAGTCAGCCAAATGAAGCAATCTTAGCAAGCACAAACAATTTAACTTCCCACATCTGTAATCTGATATTAGCTGAAGGGAGACACCTCAGGCTAGAATTTGCTGTAAGCCTTGGAATGCTGGTTTCAAACAAAGCAAGCTCTTGAACAGCCTGGGACAAGAAAGTCAGCCAAATGAAGCAATCTTAGTAAGCACAAACAATTTAACTTCCCACACCTGTAATCTGATGTTAGCTGAAGGGAGACACATCAGGCTAGATTCAGAATTCCCTGGAAGCCTTGAAATGCTGGTTTCAGACAAAGCAAGCCCTTGAACAGCCTGGGATGAGAAAGTCAGCTAAATGAAGCAATCTTAGTAAGCACAAACATTTTAACTTCCCACACCTGTAATCTGATGCTAGCTAGCTGCTTTGTGCACCAGGACTATATAATGGGTTTTTATTTGGTGGGACCCTATCCCCCAACCCCACCCCCACCCCCATCCCCAAATCATGACTACGCCCACTGCATTTCTCTCTTTTGGGCCATTTCTCCCTTATTTTGACAGTGTTTTGTTTAATTGAATACAATACTTTGCAAAGATTGATAGTGGAAGAAAGTAAACATAATTAAGATTTTCCTGCATTTGATTGAATACAGGGAAGATCAAAGTCTATCACAGTAGCATCTTCAATTAGGCTCATTATGAGTTATATAGTTTGAATTTTGGCGCCGAACCAACCGCAGCTCCCCATTGGCCCCTGGCTGCTATGACGTTTTTCTCCTGATCTATACAACTGGGCGAGCTTGCCCCAACTCACTCAGTGCAAGTGTTGTCACCACTGTTCGTGCTGGAGGGGAGGCGTGTGTGACCTGGCGCTGGAAGGTCCCCGGCGTAGCTGAGTCTGAGGTGCTGTGGGCTTTGCAGCTCCGGTGAGCCTCCTCGGCAGCTCGTTTGCCTAGCGAGAGGTCTCTTTGGCATGAGCCTCCACCCGCCCCTGTTTGTATGCAGACTTATATGCCAGTTTTGACCCTGCTCTTCCGTGAGGACCCCACCCAATCAGCCTGGGGAGGTCCACCCCTGCATTCCTGGTGGCTGTGATGCAGACTCCTCTGTGCAGCTCATCCCTACACTCTGCCCTCCAGTCAGTGCTGAATTATGGACTCTTTCCTCTGAACTGCCTCTCCCTTGATCATCTCCCTGACTGGGCTGGTCTATTGGTCTTTTGCCTGAGTTTTTACTACTGCTTGTGTACTGCCTAATTTTTACTCGCATCATTGTCAGTATTTGTTCTCTACTGACTGGACCTTGCTGATTTTTCCAGCCCTGCATGCATGTTTGTGTTATCTCCTTGACACTTCTCCCGGTGTGTTGTCTGCCCCTACAGGATGCTGGCCCCAGCAGGTCCTGCCCAGGGTTCTCCTGTTCCACCAGCCACTTCCCCTCTTTATCACTTGGGGCACATTGTGGGTGGTCCCTTCCTGTGAGTTAATCGATATCTCCCCCAAACCTTCCTTGGACCCCTATGCCTCATTGCTGTCCTCCCGCCCTGCTCTTCTGGGCCCCATGCTCCCGGCCATGAGTCCCCGCTCCCGGACATAATCTCCCCAGCCGGCATAACTCCCACAAAGTGGCACCTCCTTTGGCTCCTTCTCTCAACACTGCCACTGGCGGGTGATATTGAACTGAACCCAGGACCGTACAACCCTCAGAACACCCTGCAGCATGGGGCATGGGCAAGGGCTTAAGAGTAGCACACCTCAACATTCGGAGCCTGCTACACAACCGAGATGAGCTGGTCACGTGGATGGCCTTCTACAAGCCCGACATCCTCGGGCTGACCGAGACCTGGTTAAAACACACGATCCCTGACTCTGCCTGTAGTCTACCTGGGTACGAGTTTACTTGACTGGACAGAGAGGGGAAAAAGGGGGGAGGCTTATTGATTTACCACAAGCATCACCTCAACATCTCCCCAGTTGCTCTCCCAATCCCCTCGAGTCCCAGTGTGAGGTACTCCATGTGCTACTCCCTACTTGGAACACTAAGAAACTGCATCTGGTGTGCACTTACAACCCACCCAAGGGAGGACCCTGGCTCATCTCCCACCTCCCCACTCCATCGGGTACCAGTGTTGGGGACAATGAACTCCTCATCCTGGGGACGCCAACCTCAACTGGGTTGGAGGCAGTGCAAAGCAATATGAGGCCCTACTCGCCACCTCTCTCTGACCCAGCTTATCCAGGATACCACCAGGCGGCCCACGAACGGATCCCCCGGTACCCTGCTGGACTGGATCATGTCAAATCGTCCAGATAGAATCTCCTCAGCAGGCACTTTGCCGGATTCTATCTCTGACCACTCACCAGTCTACTGTGTCTGGAAAATCGCCCCCCCAAGATCCCTCACAAAATCCTGCATGTCAGGAACTACTCCAGGTTTATCCCCGGGGAGTTCCTGGAAGACCTCCGGCTTACCGACTGGTCCGATGTGTATGGGGCCACTGACCCCTCAGTGGCTACCTCCTCATTCATCACCACCTCGGATCCTGCAAGATAAGCACGCCCCCATGGTCACCCGTGCAGGGTGAGGGGTCCGCCACCACTGGCTACATGGGAATCTCCTGGCCCAGATGCGGAGAGAGACAAGTGCTGGGATCACTTCAAAAGTTCCAGAGATCCCACCTCCCTACAAAATACAGACACCTGAGAAACTCTTGCAAAAGGCCATCAGGGCTGCAAAAGCGACTTCTGCAAGTCCGCTTCTTCTCTGCTCTGCCAGCAACTCCAGAAATTTCTGGAAGAGCATAAAATCTATTGTTAATGGATCCTCCCAACCTGGAGTATCTGACATGTATCAATGGGGTCTCCTGCATGAACCCCCATACATTGCCAACTCCTTCAATACCCATTTCACCGACCCTCTGCCATCATGGCTCCCTCCTGCCTAACATGAACTGGCCCCTCCCTTCCCCTCGGCTTGGAGTGAGGGTCACCCCGGACACTGTTCAACCTCAGGAAGTGACTGTGCTGGACACCCAGAGCACCTGGCGGCCTCTTCCAGCACTCCAGTCCTGGCCCAGATAACCTTGAATCAAAGCTCCTCAAGCTTGGCGCTACTCACCTTGCCCACCCTGTAGCCACATCTTCAATCTATCCCTTGGAAGGTACCTTCCCGATGTCTGGAAAGAGGCCAGGATTGTCCGGTTCTGAAACAAGGCAATCCCAAACTTCCGGACAACTATCGCCCGATTGCCATCATGTTATCCCTCAGTAAGCTCCTGGAAAAGGTGGTGGCTGAACAGATCCCGGAGCACATCCAGTCCAAGGAGCTGCTGTCCCCGGCTCAGCATGGGTTTCGCAAGGGTCACAGTACCACCACTGCCCTAATCTCGGTCACATCTAAAATAAGATCAGCCTTGGATCGGGGCATCCTCTCCGGAGCCATATTCATCGACCTGTCCAAGGCCTTTGACCTTGTCGACCACACATTGCTCTGCTCACAACTATGGTCACTCGGATTTTCCCCTCTCGCCATGAACTGGATCATGGGCTACCTGCATGGCAGAACTCAGCAGACCAGTTTCAACAAAGTCCTCTCTGAGTCTCGTCCAGTGACCTCCGGTGTCCCTCAGGGCTCAGTATTGGGCCCTCTCCTCTTTTCCCTCTTTATCAACCAGCTCCCTACAGTGACCTCCTCCTGCAGTGCCACCCTCTATGCTGATGACCTGGTGATCCTGGCTCACGCCCGAGATGTTGCAACTCTAAACAGAGCTCTGTCTGAAGGCTTCTGCAATGTTCAAACCTGGATCACCAAGAACAAACTGGTCCCAAATCTGAAAAAACTCAGGCCATGCTCTTGGCTCCACAGCCAGGCTCAAAACCTCGTCGGCCTTGTTAAAGATTTCCTGTCCTGTGGATCCCTCCTCCCTGTAGTGAACTCTGCCAAATACCGGGGTCACCCTTGACTCCCAACTCGACATGGGTAGTCACCTCCTTAATATCTGTAGGGCAGTTAACTATAAGCTGGGCCTGGCCTACAGGGCCAAGTTCAACCTCACATCCGCTGCCAGACAGCCCTGCAGTAGGCGTGCTTCTCCTCCCTGAGCTATGGACTGCACCTATTCGCTTGCTCCCCAGACTCACCTTGCACGGTGGCACACGACTTACAACAACATCTGTCGCTTTGCACTTGCTGTTCCCCGCCTCACCCATCGCTGTGAGTTATACGATAAACTAGGATGGCTCTCCCCTGCAAGGTACCTGGACTTCAGGGTGGGCTGCCTTACCGACAAAGTGGTCAGAACCGGCACCCCCCTGGAGCTGGCCCTGCTCCTTCCGCCATCAGACACCTCTACCTACCACCTTAGGTCCAATGCCCTGGGGTTGCTCAAGGTCCCTCCCTTCCGCACCCTCATGGGTAGTCGGGATGTTACTGTGTATGCGCCCAGGCTCTGGAACTCCCTTCCAGAGCCGACCAGGTTGTCGTCCTCCCACCTGTGCTTCCGTAACTCCCTCCGGGGTTTCCTGAAACTTGCATCTGCATGTGACTGTCCCAAGCCTCCTAGAGTACTCCTCTATATGGATGCTCTTCCGCTTCAAAGCTTGCCTCCCTCTGACACTACCCAATATCTCATGCTGCACTCCTTGTCTCTGCCTTATACACCAGGGCACCTGACCTCGGATATATTGTCCACGCCACGTTCCCTGTCATTGCCTCTCACAATTTGTCTCTTATGTGAAATGTGCAATGCTTTCTGTTGTAAATTTGTGTGTGACCCACTCATCCTGGGGTTAGATTACCTCAGCGGATATAAGTTGTATTATGTCCGTATATATCCCCTGGACTATGTTACTATCTCAATCATGTTGTTAAGCTGTACTTACTCGCTACTGTATACAATTATCTGTATCCTTATGTTGTACTCTCCCGGGTCGTTCCTGAAAATAGGCATAATACTTGTCTAGTGTACTTACCCGGTTAACAAAAGCTAAAATAAAATAAAATAAATATATGTCTGTCTGTCTCTGTCTCTCTCTCTCTCTCTCTCTGTCACTGACACTTACATTTGTTTGTACAGTACTTTCTTTCACCCTCTCCCAGCTCTGTGAGGAGGCATATTAGTCTGTCTATCTATTGATTAAATATGAGATTTAATCAATGGTCAGGTGACACTGCTAGACCAATCAGAGTGCAAATTTTTAGAGACACATTTTATAAAAACATATATTTATTCATCAACTAGTAGTGGCAGTTCAGTCAGGGCTAGGCAACACAGGGGGATACATTCCTTACAGTTAATAATGAGGCAGTATCTTTTAAATTTAGAGACATGTATTCATGTGATGTGAAGCCTTTTTTTTATCAGACCCCCCCAAAAAGTATTTAACATCATCCACACACATGTAATAAAACATAAATGGGCTAGTAGCACCAAAATAGCAGACATAAAATGTGATTACGTTTTAAAAAATAGCCAGTTGGAATTATTTCTGAAGTATTTTTTTTACCCATCAGCAAGTTTTCTACTTCTTAGGTGTGATTTCAGTAGCAGTATTGTACCTGGAAGCTGACATATCTAGTTCTGTTCCCCTTCCTACCTCATCAGCACTGTAATCTCACTCATTATGACATCACAAGTGATCAATCTGGCAGCAAGTGTCTTTTCTGGGGCAGCTGTGATGTCACAGTCACAGGGATCACAATGCTGATGAGGTATTAAGGGGAATAGAAGTAGCTATACCAGCTACCAGGTGGACTGCTGTTCCACACATCACACCTAGTACTGACAGAAAATCTTACAATTTGCAAAAGGGAGTTGACTACTTTTAAATGTTAATATTAATTTCAGGCAGTGTGCTGTCTATTTAAGGTGGCTGGGACTAGGTGTTTTCATGTCCTCAGATAGTCTATCAGGGAGTTGCATTTATTTATTTATTAACTTAGTTTTTGTTTACCGGCTAGGGTACACTAGGCAAGTAAATGCCTATTTAAAACTACAACCTGGGAGAGTGGTATCACACAATAAACACACTACGAATACAGTACAGAAAGCAATGGGCATGAGCAGACCTGGCTATGTTATATATATTACAGATACTTACAATGAAAGGGGTAAGGCTCCACCAAATACTTAAGGCAAATTACTGGGAGGGGAGGGAAGAGTTTGCCAAGCAGAGCACAACAAATAATGTTCAAAAGATAACCCTCCCGGGTAAAGAGTTCTGCAGTTGTACTGGATTGCCTTGAGTACTCAATAATAGCTAACAACCTCACAAAAGAGACATAACCTGTTGTCCACAGCTTTAAAGGCACCTGCTCATCCATAGAAACATAGAAACATAGACTTTGACGGCAGATAAGGACCGCTTGGCCCATCTAGTCTGCCCATTTCCCTACCTACAGGATAGGCCGCAGATCCTAGTTAACCAACAGCCTATTTCTTCCTACCCCCCCCCAGAAGAATTGCGTTATATCTGTCCCATGCATTCTTGAATTCTCCCACAGTTTTAGACCCAACAACCTCCTCAGGAAGGCTGTTACATGCATCCACTACCCTCTCTGTGCAATAATACTTCCTCACATTGCCCCTGAACTGCCCCTTCTATCTTTAAATTGTGTCCCTTGTTCTTGCACGTCTCTTTTCTGAAAGATGCTACCTCTTGGACTTTGTTGATTCCACTGAGGTACTTAAAAGTTTCTATCATGTCCCCCTCTCCCTTCTTTCCTCAAGGGTATACATATTAAGCTCCTTTAGTCTCTCCTCATACGGCTTCTCTTGCAGACCCTGCACCATTTTAGTTGCCCTCCTCTGGACTGCCTCTATCCTGTCTATGTCCTTGCGAGATGGGGTCTCCAGAACTGGACACAGTACTCCAGATGGGGTCTCACCAACTGTCTGTACAGAGGGATAACAATTCCTGTTTTCTGCTGCTGATGCCTCTCCCTATACATCCCAGTATACACCCAGCCCTCCCTACTGCCTTCTCACATTGCTTGCTAACCTTAAGGTCATATGATATGATTAACCCCAGGTCCCTTTCCTTTTTTGTTGTTGTTACTACCTCCCCACCCATTGTGTATTCTTCCCCTGGGTTCTTGTTTCCCAGGTGCATTATTTTCTTCTTTGCATTGAATCCTAGCTGCCATACTTCTGACCATTCCTCCAACCTTGCCAAATCCTTTTCATCCTTTCCACGTCTCCTTGTGTATCAACCCTGTTGCAGATCTTTGTGTCATCTGCAAAAAGGCATACTTTTCCTTCCAGTCCCTCTGCAGTGTCACTGATGAAGACATTAAAAAGGACTGGACCTAATACTGAACCCTGTGGTACCCCACTAGTAACCCCTCTTTCTTCAGAGTGGACTCCATTTACAATTACCTTCTGTGTCCTGTTGTGCAGCCAATGTTTTACCCAGGCTACCACCCTGGGACCCACTCCCAGGCTGGTTAATTTGACTATTAATCTTTGTGGGACTGTGTCAAATGCCTTGCTAAAGTCTAGGTAGGCCATGTCCACAGCCCCTCCCTGGTCTACTACTTTGGTCACCCAGTCAAAGAATTCTATTAGATTCATCTGACAGGACCTTCCCGCTGTGAACCCATGCTGCCTTGGGTCCTGTGCCCCACTGGCCTCTAGGTACTCAACTATTCTTTCCTTCAGAAGTGACTCCATCACTTTCCCTACCACAGAGGTCAGACTGACAGGTCTGTAGTTAATTGCCTCTGTCTTGGTCCCACTTTTGTGAAGGGGAATCACATCTGCCTTCCTCCAGTCCTCAGGTACCACACCATCCTCCCATGATTTATTAAAAAGAGTAGCCAGTGGTTTCACTAGTTCCTCCCTTAATTCTTTTAATCCACTGTCCCAGTTTGGCAATTAGTACTCCCCCATCTGGATGATGGGTACAACCATGGGATCCTTATCATTGATGTGGGAAATAATGTGAACCATGGAAAAATTTGGGATAGTGGAAGGAAATAATAACTAAAAACAAAACATTTAATAGCTGTCTGAAGTTACAGGGTAACATTTATAAAAGTACTCATATGAGATGTTTCTGCTACTATTTTCAAAACAAAAATACATCCACACTCTTTAGGTTATCTATTAGATGGTCTAACAGCGTTTGAATTTTATAGCAAAAAAAATACACAATTGCTGCCGAAAATTACAGAAACCACTTTTGTGTCATTTTTTTACTGCAATTTGTGAATTTTTCACAAATGTCAAAAATAGCAGCAGTTCTGCTCAAATGGATTCAAGCGGATGCAGGGTCAGGCACAATACCCATGCATTATTCACCCTTTTAAAATCATGTCCCAATGATTTTCTGCCAGGAGTATGTTTGCATGTCTGTGAAGTATTTAAGAGCATTCAACTGGTCAAAGTACTGAGCCATACCCTTTCAGTTTATAGGTCATATACTGAATACTTATCACCTTCTGTCAGACTAGCAAGGGCTATGGAGTTCCTGTGACTTACGAGGTTGACAAACTGTCTCATTTCAAAGTCTAGCCTAGTGCAAGGAAGCCTTTCTCATATCTGCTGTTGGATTCAGTAATCAATGTGTTGATCACTAAAAATAGCAGAGTCCTTAGCAAAGTGAAAAACAAACTGTGCAGCCACACAAAACAATCAGACTTTAGTGCAGTGCCCACAGGAAATTGTCAGTGTGCTTATCCTTTAACAGCAGTGTTCTCCATGGAAACATAATAAGAAAAATAGCCCCTCTTGCAATGCCTTTTACTTTTAATGAAATACATTCATAAAACTATAATTCAAATATAATAATGATTATTAATTGTATTATAACTCAGCTAGCATGGTGACTTAACACAATAATGTGCTTGCAGTCTTGCTGGTTCTCTTTGTTGCACTATAGTCACTGTAAGAAAATGAATCAGACTCATAGCATTGCACTGGGCTTCTACAGCCTAAGTAGGGGCAGCCATACACTGGAGAAATAGGAGCTTGGGAAAACCTTTGAATGGAAGCAGAGGGAAGCCAGCTGCTGGATTATAAGTGTGTACTGCCATTTGGTCAGAATGAGTGGAAATTTACGATTGAGGATGTGCCTCTGCTTGTACCTGTTGCTCTGAAGTGTTTGTCATATAGGCCTGAAGGGGAGGAATGGACTAAATGAAACATAGGATCCAAATTACAGAATGTAATTCACATTATTATTTCCAAAGGAAACCAGCAGCACCTAGACATTGTTATTTATGACAGTATTACAAAACTCAGCAGAGCATAATCCCCAGGTGACCTTCACAAGAACTGTGCATATTATGTAGGGTAGTGCAGGCTCCAGAATTTGGCCCAACAGGCCAATTTTGAGACAGGCTGTCCATGGCCTGATTTGGCCCAAGCCCTCCTGCATTAGTCTCAGCACTCATCTCTGTATACTCCCACTGAAGCTGAAATTACTGCTTCTGGTACAAAAGGCCACATGATACTCCCTGTGCTGCTGCAGTACCTTGATTGATTCTCTAGCGCCTCACTTACAGATAGAAGAGCTCCTCCTAAGCCCTTACAGAACAGAAAGATTTTTAGGCTGTTTTGCAGGTTTTCCTAAATGAAACCTGCTTTTGCACATTTTACCAAACACCACAAACCTCAATGGCCCAAACGTTTAGCCCCGACCTGTTCCCAGACCTAATAATAAGACTATAACTCAGTCTCCTGGTGAGCTTAACACTGATAAACCACTCATGCTTTGCTGTCATTGTTTATAATGTCACTGTACCCTCTCGAGGGAAGTACAACCACATTATATACTTTTGAATGTGCATTAGTCCTTATATTCCTACTGTATTATTATACATATAATCAGTGCAGATAATTGTTTTAAGTTAACCTGAACAAGGTACATACAAAAATGTGTCTCTACCCGTAGGTTAAGGGAGCATGGGAGACACTTCATACAACAACATATGTCGCTTCGCTCTCTCTGCCCCCCGCCTAACGCATCGATGCGAGCTCTACTCACGTCTGGAGTGGCTCCCCCCTGAAAAACATCGTACCTTCGTCCTTAGCAACTTTGTTGACAATATAGTCCGAACTGCCACCCTCTCGGTACTTGCTGTCCCCCTAATCCCCCAACCCCCAGCCTACCATCTCCGTTCCTGTGCCTCTCAGGCCCGACTTGTCCCTAGGACGCGCACCCTCACTGATGACAGGGCCTTCTCAGTCCACGCTCCCAAAATGTGGAACTCCCTTCCCATGCTCGTGCATGCACGCCCTCCCACCACAGCTTTAAAGCATCCCTCTGGTGCTTTCTCAAGTCTACACTGTGGCCTGCCTTTGCTCCGCCTAGGCCTGGCATACCTCTATCCCTCCTTCCCTGGGGAGGGAGCTGCTACATTATTTATCTGTACCCTTCCCCAGTTTAGTACTTACTACCCCCTTGTTGTTAGTTTATTAAACTCTGTCTTCTTCTAGTTTATGTATTATCTTGCACTGCCGTTTGAGCTGTGTCTCAGCATTTTTGACTTAGCAGAATACCTTGACTCCCGATGTTGTGTTGTTTACTTCTATGTTGTTTGCTTGCCTAGCTTTGCCTGTGCCTGACCTGTACCCCTCACCCATGTAGAGACTGTCGCTCCTGACTGTAATATTCACTTTGTACTCCAGTTTCCTTGACTTGTATTACAATACCTGTATGCTCTGTAACTCTCCTGGGTCGCACCTGAAAATAGGCACTTGGTTGTGTAGTGTGCTTACCCAGTTAACAAAAGCAAATAAATAAATAAATAAATAAATAAATGGAAAGATGCTGCTTTCTATAGACACATTGGCCATGTCTTCAAGGTAAACACTATTCTTCTTAGAGAAGTGCAAATGGGTATTTAAGGTCCACACAGCAGGCATGACTTTGTTTTGCTTCTGAGCACATCAGAAAATAAACATGATCTAATAAATCTTCTACTACATTGCCATCTCCTGGTTTGAGGTTAATTGCTTGCAAGAGACATGGCATACCATGAATAATGTTGTTTATTTAAATGGTTATGAATGCTTCCATGTAGCAGGGACCAAAGTTACACGGGTAGGCAGATACTCTGGAGGATTAATTACCTTTGTTAAAATTGGAAGTTTCCATAAAGTTTTAGGCTGGAGATCATTTAAGAAGTGCTTGGTCGCCATATCAAGGGAAGGGGAATGAGAAAGCAATTGTCAACTGTTACGTACCTCCTAAAAAAACTCCAGTTACTATTCTGATATGATCTGGAAAGAATTGGCTGGCCTCCTCATGGAGATCCATCTGGCATTTCCAGCAGCTGAACTACTGATAATGGATGATTTACTGCTCATATCTGTCCATTTGATGGTTTGTCAGACCATTCCATGTTTCTTTATACTTGTTGAATAGATCCTTTATAGTTGAGAAAAACTAAAGATGATGTTCAAAATACTTCTGGGAAACTATTGATAGAAATACTGGAGGAGTATAACCTATACCTGCTATATGGGAGATTTAGGGGGGATAAGGAAGATGAGTACTCCTTTGTATCTACAAGGGATGCATCTTTTGTAGATTTTGCCTTTTGGTCTGGCCTCCCAAACTATTGATTTAATTGCTCTGTTTACATAAGAGCGGAGAGTGATCATTACTCAGTTATTTAAGAATAAAAAAGAACAGAAATATTACACAGGAACCTGATAATTTAGCTTTTACTGAAAGCAGGGCTTCCTGCAGAATAATATGGAAGCAAGAATCACATGCTAATATTCTGCTGGTTCTAATTAATTCCATTCCAACCCAACCCATTAGTACTACTACTTTCCAAGATTTACATAGTCTCTTAATTCAGATTAACACACTTGTCTTGGAGATCAAGGCAAGATTAGAGTATCCCATAAAAAATATACAAGACATGGCTATAGACACGTGGTATGACAAGGACTGTAAAAAAGTAAAATCTGAGGTTAGAAGACTATGTAGATGTTATAATAAGACCAACTGCAAACACATGCTTACAGAGATAAACAAAGTGAGACGGTCTTACAAAAAATTAGTAATGGGAAAAAAGGACTTCTATGAAGCTAAATGGTTCAGTATGTTAACAGCTATAAGGAATAAAGATTCCAAGCTGTTCTTGACATTGGTCACAAAGGGGACTGACAAGTATAAAGCACATATTGACTCGTACCTATCTGAAGAAGGATGGTTGGAACATTTTATGGGAATTTATTTTGATTCTTCAGAACATCTAATGCCTAAGCAAATTCCCTTGGTTAATAACACATTTCAACCAGTAATGATGGATGAGGTATATCTTGCTATATATTCACTAAAAAACAGAAATCTCCAGGTTCAGACAGGATTCCCCCATAAATAGTCATAGCAGAAACTCCCCTATGGTGTCGCTTCCTCACCATTCTTTATAATAAATGCATTTTTGCTAACACATATCCACACACCTGGAAGGGGGCAAACATAGTTCCACTTCACAATAAAGGTCCCTTAATAGATCCTGCAATGTATAGACTAATAAGTCTACTTGAAATTATCTTAAAAATATTCTCAAGCATTATGCTGGGTAGACTACAAGAAGAAGTTGAGAGAACTGGTGGAATTTCACTTTACCCAGCAGGATTCAGACCTCAGTAGTCTACAATTGATAATATCTTTGTTTTAAAACATCTAATTAAAAAAATATGTGAGACTCTGAGGTCAAAATCTGTACACTGTTTTAATCGGCTACAGCTCTGCATTTGATAATGTGTCAAGAAGATTACTCTGGAAATCCCTAATAGATAGAGGTATTGATTCCAATATAGTCACAATAATAGCCCAACGTTACATGAATACTTGGGCCAAGATTATACTGGGATTCAGAGGCCAATTATCTAGTACCTTCATAAGTAATAGGGGCATTAGGCAGGGATACATACTCACCCCCTTACTTTTTACCCTTTATCTTGAGAATATGTTAAATAAGTGTGTAGCTGCTGACCAAGATTCACCAAAAATACTTTTCCCTGCCCATTATTAGCTTATGCTGATGATATTATTCTCTTATCACTATCTAAAAAAGAGTTACAGAATAAGCTAAACTTTATTCATGAGGAATCCTCAGCATTAAAATTAAAAATCAACATGAGCAAAACTAAAGCTCTCATATTTGGAAGTTAAAAAACTGAAGGTATCTGGTATGTAGGGGAAAATAAAATAGAAGTTGTGGCCAGCTACATCTATTTAGGTGTAGTAGAACAACAAAATTGTTGTTGGACTTTGCATGTGCATTTACTATTAGAAAGATTAAAGAAGACCGTAGCAGGACTAATCAGGTTTAATATCAAATATGGTGGCTCGACTATCAAACCTTTAATAAACGTAATGCAAGCAAAATTTGAGGCACAGCTCGTATATGGGTGTGAGGCATGGGAACTGAACAATACTAACAAATTAATGACCCCCCTGTGTAAAGTCCTAAGAAGTATTTTGAAAGTTGGCCACTTATGCCCAGCTGCCTATATCATGTCTGAGTTGGGCCTAACTGATATAAGTGCAGCAAATGAGACCAGAAAAATCAATTACTGGATCAAGGGCACAAGGCAAGATGCTTGCACACTTGTAAATCAGTGTTTAAAAGAAAAAGAATATCGGTTGGGTCTGGGATATAAGACAGGGTACTGGCTTGACATGGTATTTTCAAGGCTGGAACAACGTAAGCTCACCCATCTTAAGAAAGCTGTAGAACAAGGAGTAATGCTAAGTGTAAAGTATAAGAAGTATGTTTTGGAGAAAGTTTCCAGATTCTGGAACCAAATAGATCTGAATATTATTGCTGGGTCACACCATTCAAAGTGGTTTGCTGCGAACAATTATTTTCATGGTTATAAACCATATTTAGACATTATAACAGATTACAGGCTCAGACAGAATTTTATAATATACAAGTTTTAGCAATTCCCTAGCAAAGGCCTAGATCTATGATATAAAAAACAGGGATATTACCAGCTGATTGTGACTGTGGATATGGGGAAAAAGAGGACCTATACCACATCCTATTGAACTGTAAATGGTACTCACTGCAAAGGACCTATTGGTTAGGCCCTTTTATAAATAACATTTATCAGATAGATAAAACAATATTAGCTAGCATTCCAATACATACAGAGGATGAATGGTACATGGATAGATTGGCAAAGTACTTTTCTGCCATAAAAAATATAAAAAGTAAGATCAGGATTGTATGATACTGCTCATGGTGATTTAGGAATATGCCTCTTGCACTTAAGTTCTTCTCATTGTGTTGAAGTTATTTAACAAATCTTTTGAACTGCATTTTACTGTATAGGATACCTATTATGTGTATTTATTATGTATGATATGATTTTAATGTTTATGTCTAATGTTCATTGTTGTATTAATATTGTGAAGGCGTTTTAGTCATGCGATAAAATTTAAATTGAATTGGGTATAATCTCCTGGTTGTAGGAGTTGCATTTCTGAGACAGAAAATGACTGTCAGTAGGGAAGCTCAGGCTAGTCATGTGATCATGACATCTCATCTGGTAGAGCACCAGGACAGTTTTTCAGGGTCCTGGGTTCAATTGCCTGTTGACCCACAATATTTCTTTCTCATTAAAATTTGTGTTTCAGCTGCTTAGCAGTGGCTAATACATTTTCTATAGCTAATTACAATTTCGCATGCCCTTAATCACATAGTTTCAACATAGTTTAGCTACTGCAGTGCTAACAGAGCTTTTAGAAGAGCAGAGTTCTCATTCTTTCCTCAAAAGAACATGCATGTGTATACAGTATATAGTATAAATGATAGGCAACTGTGATGTACAAAGAAATAATTCCATTGAAGGTAATTCATGAGGTAATAAGGTGACAGGCTGAGTGGCAGTAATTATCTCATCAGCTACCAGAGATGGTATTATTTCAAGAGTACACCACAGTTACCTATTCATTTATTGAATATGATAGATTTGGATGGTGCCGATTTGAAAGTTTTATTATGATCTCAGTTGCAATTGTTAATGGGTTTTATACCCTTTTGTGAGAGTTTCTGATGGTATTAAGTAATTTTATTTCTGTTTTAGGACTGTATCAAGTGTTGTTTGACTTTTACAGTGACTTTTACAGTGATTAATCAATGTATTGATTGTAAACCTATTATTTAAGTATTAGTTTAATTATTAGTCCTACTTTAAAGTCTACACTGTTACATTATTGTACTACACTGCTACATTATTTCCCACGACCATGTAATTGCACTGTACCTCTCTGTACTATGTATAAATACCACAAGTATGTATGTATGTATGTATACTCTTCCTATGTACCCCTCCCAAGGGTCACCCCTGTAAAAGGGACTGCATGGTCTCAGTGGGCTTACCCAGTTACCAAAATTCAAATAAAAATAAATAAATAAATTATTTGTTTTAATGGTGTGATATTAGTTTTACTGGTGTGATAGGGTGCTTTAATTGCCATGGTATACACTTTAATTGCTGTGGCATACACAAATGTTGTTTTTGCAAGTTGTGATGTCATTGCATACACATTGCCACATATAAAAAGGCAAACTGTATGAATGGGACATTCCATGGGCTGGAAGTAAATATGACATTTATTTACTGTGGCTAGCAGACATAGTTGAATCTAGCACTCATAGCTGCACTACACTGTACCGCTCATAGCTAGTGCTTCAGTCTTACTTCAGTAGTGGGCAAGATTATGGAGGCACTCCTTAAGGTGAAGGTTGTGCAACATCTGGAATCTGTAAGAGCACAGGATCCAAGACAGCATGGGTTTACAACAGGAAGATTCTGTCAAACTAATCTCATAAATTTCTTTGACTGGTTAACCAGAGTGGTGGACCAAGTTGGTGCAGTTGATGTCACCTACCTTAATTTCAGCAACGCTTTCAATACTGTTCCACATAGAAGATTGATTAATAAGCTGGGTAGGCTCAGGGTGGGTCAGAAATTGGTCAACAGGGCAGCAAACTGGTTGGCGGGCAGAAAACAGAGAGTGGTGGTAAATGGATTACAATCAGAAGAGATGCAAGTCACAAGTGGGGTACCTCAGGGATCAGTCCTAGGGCCAGTCCTCTTCAATATCTTCATCAGTGACATTGCAGATGGACTAGAGGGTAAGGTCTGTCTGTTTGTAGATGACACCAGTATCTGCAACAGAGTAGATGATCCAGATGGGGTTGGCAGAATGAGAAGAGATATGGATAAACTGGCAAAATGGTGTCAACTGAGTTTGTCAAAGTGGCAACTGAGGTTTAATGGAAAGAAGTGCAAGATCATGCACGTAGGGGAGAGAAACCCTGAAGTCACCTATAGGTTGGGAGGAGAGTTGCTGGCAATCACAAGGAAAGAAAAAGACTTGGGCATCATCATCATAGATGACCTGAAACCATCCAAGCAGACTACTAAAGCAGTAGGTAGGCCTAGAGGGATGTTGGGGTATATTAGTAGGGGTATTGCAAGTCGTACGAGGGAGATAATAATCCCTCTTTACAAGACACTGGGTAGGCCCTTCTGGAGTACTGCGTGCAGTACTGGAGGCCACACCTGCACAGGGACATTAACAAAATGGAGGCAGTCCAGAGAAGGGCAACCAAAATGGTGCAGGGCCTGCATCAGAAAACACATGAGGACAGATTAATGGAGCTCAATATGTATACCCTAGAGCAAAGGAGGGAGAGAGGTAATAGGATCAAAACATTCAAACATCTTAAGGACATTAACAAGGTGAAAGAGTCTAACATGTTTCAATATAAGAAAAATAGCAGGACAAGGGGACACAGCATGAGATTAGAGGGATGCCGATTAAGGGGAAATGTGAGAAAGTTCTTCTTCACAGAAAGGGTGGTGGATGCATGGAACAGCCTACCTCGGAAAGTGGTGGATATGAATACAGTGCAGGGCTTCAAAGAGGCATGGGATAGGCATAAGGGAGCAATACAGATGAGTATGAATAGATAGGCCAGTGACAGAGTAAAGGCCTATGACACATACATAAGGCAGAAAAAATGGGCAGACTGGATGGGCCTTGTGGTCCTTATCTGCCGTCAACTTATATATTTCTATGTTTCAAAAGGAGAACATTCCACAGCAAATAAATTCCATCTTTACAGGCTGCCTATAGATATAAAAGGATAGTCATTGATGGGATATGGCCTACAGCAATTTCCTAAATGGACAGATAGACAGACTGACAGATTGACACAGTTATATACTTCCTTTCTTTTTCTTTTTTAAATACTTTTATTTAAAAAAAATATATATCAGTCAAGTCTTTTCTTAGGGGCAGGAACGTGGGAGGCAGGCACTGCATGCTAACACACTGAGGGGTATATGTTTCTGGGGCATATGCTCAGATTTCTATCTGCAAGCTCAAACCAAACTGGGCAATTCAGAAGGTCCAGCCACAAAAGCATCCTCCAGTGTCTTACAATGGGGTGTGATACATGCTGACATATGTAACTGTCATTCCAACGCTGTTGGCAGCTTTGCACAAGCAAATCAGCTGGCAGCACTCACAGTACAATCGCTTGCACTACACTAGCACAGCAGTTGACCCACTTGCATTAGGCTGCTGATGGAGCAGGACCAGTAATTACATAACCACCCCAACGTAAGACAGGGTCAAAAAACTAAAATGAAATGAGCATTGAAAAGAAATAAAAAGTAATGTGCATCTAACACTAAAAATTATTATTTTTTTAAGTGTAGCTTTCATGAGACTTTGCATGAGATGGGGGTGGTAAAGTCTAAGCTAATTTGTCTTCTTTGCCAATTAGCAATTGACAAAAGCTAGTAGTGAGAAACTGCACATAAATCTTTGAAAGGTCAAACCTTTTTCAGTGACAAGGTGCTAGAACTAGCTGTGAAAGTTCATTTGGTATCCCATACAGTGCCACAGGCTGGGACTCTGCTGAGAATATATCTGAGGCAGGATGTTCATCTTGTCACATTTATTTGTACATGGGTGCCTAACCCCTTCCATATCACAAAACTGGCCTACTTGTATTTATTTTATTTATCTGGAAATGTTTTACAAGCGGAATAATACAGAGAAGAGCAGTCTCATTTTGAGATGTGATCAGGCGGGAGGGAGGTAGGAGAAGAAAAGAGGTACAGGACTAGCAGTAAGATAAAAATAAAATTCAAACAACAGAAATGTTCAATATTACTTACTATAGTATGCAGTGCATACATAGATTTGGCAAGATGATAAACCAGACCACTTGTTGAACAGACTGGGGCAGCAGAGTGGGTTTGTTTGCACAGCGGTATACTGTGTGATGTCTCCATAGTCAATGGAAGGGAACAGAAAGTGGGAAACCACCTGCTATGCCACGAGAGCACTGAAACATCATTTAGACCTGTAGAGAAAGTTGAGCTTGGGCCCTACAGATGTTGAGATGTGATCAATTTTCCTACTGTATGCAAGTGATATGCCGATTCCTAGATATCTGAATTTGTTGACTTGCCTAGTGTTGCCATCTGATGTTATGATTACAAGTGGGTCAGCTGAATGAATTAGAAGGTGCTGGGATCCAAATACTGGTTTAAGTGGAATTCTTTGAGACAGAGCAACATATTTTCTGAAAACTTAGCACATAAGTTTATATTTATTAATCATCTGGAAATATATTTTTCTTCATGTCCCCTTAAGGAAGTGGGCTATTTACAAAATTATGGACCCACAGTTTTCACTGCAAATGGCAGCTTGTGCCTGTGGGTCCTTTTCATCCTATTTGTGGATTAACCGGTGTAGGCAATTTTGAGCCACTAGGGAGCACTGTGCCATTCATGCCTCCCAACCTGTTTGCTTACCCAGAGGTTAAAGAG
Source organism: Neoceratodus forsteri (assembly GCA_016271365.2). Lineage (NCBI taxonomy): Eukaryota > Metazoa > Chordata > Ceratodontiformes > Ceratodontidae > Neoceratodus > Neoceratodus forsteri. The sequence goes on along the minus strand of CM057451.1, from coordinate 454,479,834 downwards.
CAGCTTCCTAGTAGCCAGTCTCCTAAACATACTGTATATCATAACTGGCCTGGCCAGGAGTTGCTGTATAGAATCGTTCTGTACAATTCTTCCATTTTAAGAAGTTATTTGCCTCGCAATTTTATTCCCAGACCTCACTGACAAAAACCAAACCACTTCCCTAAACTGGAGCCATGCCCCCACACCTGCACACACAGCCCTGTTTTGTGATGTCAGTAAATGAAGGCTGCGTGTGCACGCTCCATTGATTCGAATGGGGGCTATTTTTGGATACATATTATTACTATTTAGCATTGGGATTTTAATACATCAAAATGACCACTCAACTAACAGAGACCCTGCTAGTCAAACGGTCACTTTGATTAATGAAAATCCCAACGCTAAATAGTAATAATATGTATCAGAAGATAGCCCCCATTCAAATCAATGGAGCATGCACATGCAACCTTTGTTTACTGACATCACAAAATGGGGCTGTGTGTGCCAGCGTGGGGGCATGGCTCCAGTTTAGGGAAGGGGCTCCATTTTTGTCGGTGAGGTCTGGGAATAAAATTATGAGGCAAATAACTTTTTAAAATGGAAGAATTGTACAGAACGATTTCTATACAGCAACTCCTGGCCAGGTTAGTTATGATATATGTTTGGGGGAGCTGATACTAATGAACTAAGAAGATGCTCTTTAAAGAGACTCACCAAGTTAAAACTTGGGAGATTTGCACCACCTACTGTACAGTAGTTTGGTGGCTTACCTCCTAAACTGCTGCAGCTATAAATGTGGCCCCAAACCTCACAATTTTTATTAAAATATAGCGCTCATAAAATTTAATTTACCAGGTCTCCTGTACTTCCTGGTTCGAAGATCTGCTCCCACGTCATCCACACGCTCAGCAAAGTTATGACGTGATGCCAGGGAGCATGCGGGGATGAGCTGGGTGACTAACAAGCCTCATGTTAGTCACTTGGTGCCCTTAAGAAACCACCAGATGGTCACTGTAATACATAAACTTGATGTTAAAGTAGCCCCCATAGACTATAATGGAGCTTGTCCCCATGCTGTCCCTGGCATCATGTCATAACTTTGCTAAGTGCGGGGATGGCATGGGAGCGGATCTTCAAATCAGGAAGCACAGGAGACCAGGTAAATTAAATTTTATGAGCACTATATTTTAATAATGATTGGGAGATTTGAGGCCACATTAACAGCAGCAGCAGTTTAGGAGGTAAGGCACCGAACTAAGTACTGCATACCGCTAGCCTGGTAGATCTTTTTAAGTTTCACTGGTGAGAAGGAGTTGGGATGGCTGTGATTTCAGTCAGTGAGCTGAAGGATTACATATTCATCTCTTCCCAACTTTAGATACCTGCAAGGGCATATACCTGCTCACCCCTTTACCTGTCACTCCCTCTATTGAATCTTCCAACCTTTTTCTCATCGTTTTTCCTGTCCCCCCGCCTGCCTGTGACTCTTTAAATCTAGCCTAATTGTGCTCCTGGCCCTCAGTCTGCTCTGTGTTCAGTGTAGTGCATAATTCACACACTCTAGCATACATTGTTCAGTGTATCTATGTATAAATCCACACATTGTTCATTTTATTCAATGTAAGATTCCATACTGTTGTTAATTCATGTGGGACTTTTCACTTAATCACGTCAGTTGGACTGCCTATGTATTTTGTATTTTTGCACTTCGGAAGTTTGTAATGCTTTTATGCCTGTACTCTCATCCTCCCCTCCCCCCCCCACCACCCTCGGATCACACCTGGAAAGAAGCCTTGACTCAGTGTTCCTTTCCCAGTTACCAAAATGTTAAATAAATAAATATTGGGAATTCATTTAATTTGGGGACTATTGTACTGGGTGTTTATACATAAGGTAAGGCTGCATTTTTTTGGCTTCAGTAGTGAAGGTCTTGCCAGCATGAGACAACAGCAGGATTGTGGGAGCACACTGGGCTTATTGCTTTACATTTCACAACTTCTGGGTGTTATGGGAGCTATACAAGTATTTAGGAGAGTCATTAAGGGTTAAAATGGCACTTACGGCAGGTTTGTATTATGTGAGCCTCGTGTATGAGGGTGGAGCTGGATTGCACATGTGCTCCGGGATTGTTGTGGGGCTCTGCATTTTATTTCTTTATGTTTCTGGTGCCTGTGAACTCTTAATGGGGCAGTTCAACTCAGCACACTGACAAACTGGATATTGTTAATTGCTCATGTTATCTTATGGTTTCACTTACCCCTCATGAAGTGCTATGTTTGTATGTTGCAAATCCTACTGGGTACTTGTTTATATTTCACAATGGCAGTGCTGTGGCAGGCTATTACAGTATATTTCCATTTGCATATGCTGCTTAAAAGGGCAGATGAATCTTCCCAGATGAGACAAGCTAGTTGGTGGGGGGGGGGTCACTTTCCACTTGTTTGTGCATCACCCTGGAAAATATTTACATGCATTACACACTCCCTAGTTGTCATGGCTGGATCTTCCCACCTCCCCCACCCAAAAAAAACAGCTTTATATTTTAGCAGTGCAGTTAAACAGTTTGTTTTCACATGAATGCTGTGAGGGCTTCAGGGATCTTAACCGAGACAGGAATCTCTGTATAGTCGTGGTATGCAGATACAGGCCACAAGGGCTAGCTGACATACTGTAGTCATGTTACATGTGCGCTGAAATGACAATATAGCTTTGGACTGTATTGTCTAGTTTGTAAAACATTACATAGATACATAGACAGTGTCGGCAGATAAGGGCCTATGGCCCACCCAGTCTGCCCATTTGAGCTTATAAGTTCAGTTTATGTTTTCCTAGAAGTCTGTTGCCCCTTATCCCTGACCTCCAGAATTCCTTTATGTCTATCCCATGCATTCTTAAATCCCGTGATTGTTTCAGCCCCCACCACTTCCTCTGGCAGGGTGTTCCACTTGTCCACCACCCATTCTGTGAAGAAATTCTTCCTCATGTTTCCTCTGAATCGTCCTCCCTCCAACTTCATCCCATGCCCTCTAGTCCTGGAACATCTTTTTCGCTTAAAAATAGTGTATTCCTGCACCCTGCACCCTGTTCCTCCCTGTGAAATACTTGTATGTCTCTATCATATCCCCTCTCTCCCTCCTCTCCTCCAGGGAGTACATGTTCAGTTCCTTCAACCTGTCTTCATAGGACTTGTGATGCAATTCATGCACCATCTTCTGTTGCCCTCCTCTGAACCTTCTCTACCCTGTCTATGTCCTTATGTAGGTATGGTCTCCAGAACTATACACTGACTCCAGGTGGGGCCTCACTAGTGTCTTGTAGTATAGCGGAATTATGACCTCCTTTTCCTGCTGGTGATGCCCTGCCTATACATCCCAGCATCCTATTTGCTTTACCTGCTGCCTTGTCACACTGTTTCTACCTTGAGGTCATCAGAGATGATAACCCCAAGATCCCTTTCCTGCTTGGTGCATGCTATATCCTCACCCCAACTGATATATTGTGCCAGGGTTTTTGTACCCCATATGCATTATCTTGCACTTCTTTGCATTGAATTTCAACTGCCAAACCCTGACCATTCTTCAAGTTTCTGCAGGTCCCTTCTCATTCTGTCTACACCCTCTGGTGTGTCTACTCTATTACAGAGCTTTGTGTCATCAGCGAACAGTGAAATTCTGCCTTCTAGGTCTGTGCAATGTCACTGATGAAGATGTTGAATAGGACGGTCCCAGCACTGATCCTGTGGTACCCACTGGTCACTCTTCCCTCTGTGGAGTGACAGCCATTTACCACCACCCTCTGTGTCCTGCCACCCAGCCAGTTACCTACCCACCACACTACTGTCCTGCCCACACCCATATTCCCCAGTTTGTGTAATAGTCTTCTATGTGGCACAGTGTCAAAGGCCTTGCTGAAGTCCAGATAGGCCATGTCCACTGCCCTCCCTTGATCCAGCCCCTAGTCACCCAGTCAAAATTCAACGAGGTTGGTCTGACATGACCTCCCCTGGTGAAACCATGCTGTCTTGGGTCCTGTAGTCCATTGACAACCAGATGTTCCACCAATCTCTCCTTCAGTAGTGCTTCCATGATCTTCCCCACTACCAGGTGAGGCTGACTGGTCTGTAGTTCCCTGCTTCCTCTTTGTTCACTTTTGTATAAGGGGACTACATCTGCTGTCCTCCAGTCTTTGGGTACCTCCCCTGTTTCCAGTGATTGGCTAAACTGGATAGCCAGAGGTTCAGCCACCACCTCTCTTAGTTCTTTAAAGACCCTGGGGTGCACCCCATCTGGCCCCATTGCTTTATCAACTCTTATTACTTCTGGTTCCTTCAGGACCCTTTCTCATGTAGAGGGACTTGTGTCCATTTCTGCACCATTCTCACCCCTTGTACTTCCTTCAGACCCATTACCCTCCTCTTCCTCAGTAAAGACTGAGCAGAAATACCTGTTCAATATGTCAGCTTTACTGTTGTCATCCTCCACGCCCCCATCCTCCCCTTCAGTCTCACTCATCCCTCCCTTTGTCTTTCTTTTTCACTTATGTACCTGTAAAAGGTTTTGTCCCTCTACCCACTGATTTTGCAATGTGTTCTTCTGTCTGAGCTTTGACTTCCCTTACTGACCTCCCTGCCTCCTTTGCTTCTCCTGGTACTTCTCCCTCCCCTTCTGCCTGTGTCTTTTTTATTGCCTGGAATGCAATCTTTTTGCTTTCACTTTCTTTGCTACCTCTTTGGAAAACCATAATGGTCTCCTCTTCCTTTTCCTTTTGCTAACCTGCTTAATGCATAATTCTGTTTTTCCTGTAATCCCCATTTTAAATACTGCCCACTGTTCCTCAACCCCTGATTCCTGTCCCATTCCTCTTAATGCCTCTTTCAAGTATCTCCCATTTTCCAAAAGTCTGCCCCTAAAATCCAGGATATGTGTTTTGTGTGGTTTGGTTCTGCTCTTTTCTGTGATTTCAAACCACAATGACTGGTGGTCACTGTTCCCAGGTGCTCCCCACTGTTACCCCATCACACTGTCCCTGTTTGTGAGCACAAGGTCCAGTATTGCCTTCTGCCGAGTTGGTTCCATGACCAGTTGCTTGAGGAGGCACCCTGAAGGAGTCCAGGATAAATCTGCTCCTAGTTGATGCTGCTGCTGGGATGCTCAGTCCACGTCTGGAATATTGAAGTCTCCAACCAGTACTACCTCACCCTTGTCTGCCATCCTTTGGATGGCTAGCATCAGCTCCCTATCTGTTTCTTCCTCCTGGGCTGGTGGTCTATAGACCACACCTGTGCGGATGGCTGTTCCCATTTTCCTTTCAAGCTTAACCCACAGTATCTCTCCCCCATTTTGTTCCTCCTGGATCTCTGTGGCCCTTATGTCATTTTTCACATACGGTGCCACTCCTCCTCCCTTTCTGCCTGCTCTGTCCTTCTGAATATGTTGTAGCCAGGTATGGCCATCTCCCAGTCGTGGTTATCATTACACCAGGTTTCAGTGATGGCCACAATGTCCAGGTCTGACTGCACCATGACAGCCTCCAGATCTTCCATCTTGTTGCTAAGGCTCCTGGCATTTGCACACATGGGTTTCCATGATTTGACCTCCTAGACTGTTTCACTGTTCTACCCAGCCCCTCCTTGGTTGTCCTTTATACCTGGTTCTCCTTGCTGTCTGCCCTTCAGCTGAATTTTGCCCTTTCTGCCTATCCACCTCTTGGACACTAATCTCCATCTTTTGCACACTGCTTTGCAGAGATAGCCACCCTCTGGTTCACTGGTTCCACTGCTGGCTGTGGGGGTGAGCAAGTGGTACCCTCCTTGCTGGCCTGCCACCCCCCTTGCTAGTTTAAATGCTTGTCAATGTAGCATTTAAACTTATCATTGAGTGCTTGGATTCCCCTCCAGGATGGGTGCAGGCCATGAGGCTTGAACAAACCTCCATCCCTCCAGGTGGGTCCCCAGTCACCAATGAATCCAAACCCTTCCTCACAGCACCAGTTCTTCAACCAACATTGTTTAGTATCTATCTACTTTCATTTTCCCCCATTGTGAAATCCAGTATAATTTACTCACTTTGCCTTTTTCTTATAAGTTGTATCAGATACTGTATATGGAATACTTTCATTTGCTGTTGATAATGTAAGTTTTGCATTAAATCCATGAATAACAAGCATTTGTCAATGCCGAATGTTGATTGCGTTGGTCTGTTGAGCTCGCTCAGTGGCCCTCTGTCACTGGCTCAATCTGTTTATCCCAGTGCTGCAGGCTGCTCTTTTGTACTGGGCTGCTGCCTGCATTGGCACCTTGTTCTGCTGAGGAAGAAATCCACAGCTGTCCCAACAGAGCTCCATTGAGGTGGCTCACTCCCCCTCTTTCACTTGCTCATTCTGTTTCTCCTGGCGCTGCAGGCTGCCCTTTTGTACTGGGCTCCTGCCTGTGTTGGTGGCTTTTTCTGTCCACAAAGAAATCCACAGCTCCTGACAGAGCTCCGTTGAGCTCGTTCACTCCCCCTGTCTCACTTACTCATTCTGGTTCTCCTGGCAATGCAGGCTGCCCTTTTGTACTGGGCTCCTGCCTCTGTTGGCGCATTTTTCTGCCCACAAAGAAATCTGCAGCAGTCCCCGACAAAGCTCCGTTGAGCTCGCTCACTCCCCTTCTCCCACTCGCTCATTCTGTTTCTGTCGGCGCTGCAGGCTGCCCTTTTCTACTGGGCTCCTGCCTGCATTGCTGCCTTCTTATGCCCACAAAGAAATTTGCAGCAGTTACAATACAGCTCCATTGAGCTCACTCACTCACTCATTCTGGTTTTCCTGCCACTGCAGGCTGCCCTTTTGTACTGGGCCCCTGTGTGCATTGCTGCCGTTTTCTGCCCACAAACAAATCTGCAGCAGTCCCAACAGAGCTCCATTGAGCTCACTGACTCCCCCCTCCCTCACTCGCTCATTCTGTGTCTCCTGGCGCTGCAGGCTGCCCTTTTGTACTGGGCTCCTGCCTGCATTGGTGACTTTTTCTGGCCAGAAAGAAATCTGAAGCAGTCCCGACACAGCTCCATTGAGCTCGCTCACTCCCCCTCTGTCACTCATGCATTCCGTTTCTGCTGGTGCTGCAAGTTGGCCTTTTGTACTGGGCCCTTGCCTGCGTTGCCACATTTTCTGCCCACAAAGATATCCACAGCAGTCACAATAGAGCTCCGCTGAGCTCGCTCACTACCGCTCTGTCACTCGCTCGTTCTGTTTCTCTTGGCGCTGCAGACTGCACTTTAGTATGGGGCTCCTGGCTGCATTGGCAACTTTGTCTGTCCACAAAGAAATCCACAGCTGTCCCGACAGAGCTCCGTTGAGGTCGCTCAGTCTTCCTCTCTCATGTGCTCATTCTGTTTGTCCTGGCGCTGCAAGCTGCCCTTTTGTACGGGGCTTCTGCCTGCATTGGCGCCTTTTTCTGCCCACAAAGAAATCCGCAGCAGTCCTGATAAAGCTCCGTTGAGCTCACTAAGTCCCCCTGTCTCACTCACTCATACTGTTTCTCCCACTGCTGCAGGCTGGCCTTTTGTACTGGGCCCCTGCCTGCATCGATGCCTTTTTCTGCCCATAAAGAAATCTGCAGCAATCCTGACAGTGCTTCGGTGAGTTCGCTCACTCTCCCTCTCTCACTCGCTCTCTCATTCTGTTTCTCCCAGTGCTGCAGGCTGCCCTTTTGTACTGGGCTCTTGTGTTGGGGCCTTTGTCTGCCCACAAACAAATCTGCAGCAGTCCCGACAGAGCTCAGTTGAGCTCTGTCACTCCCCCCCCACTCGGTCATTCTTAATCTGTCCCAAACACTGATTTCCCACAGTGACCATGCTATTCTCCGGCAGGACTGCAAAAACATATTTTAGCCAGGATGTGAAAAATGACATCTGTAGTGTTCATAAGGAGGTGTGAAAAAATGCCACTGTTGAAAATGTGGCATGACAATATTACAAATTTGCAAAGTTACAAGGGTGCGTGGAAACAGTTCAACTCACGCTTGTAACACAGTCATGTTATGGAGTTCCATCACTAAATTTTCAACATAGGGATTTGAGGACCTCTGCTCATGGACAGTGCCACTGTCATTTTCTTAATCTGTCCCAAACACTGATTTCCCACAGTGACCATGTTATTCTGCGCAGAAACTGTGAAAACACATTTCGGTCAGGATGTGAAAAATGACAGCTGTACTGCTTATAAGGAGGTGTGAAAAAATGCCACTGTTGAAAATCTGGTGTGACAATATTACAAATCTGCGAAGTTACAAGGGTGCATGGAAAGTGAGCGTGCACACTTGTAACACAGTCAATTGATGAGCTGTCATCACCAAATTTTCAACATAGTCATTTTAGAACCTCTGCTCATGAACAGTATCATTGTCATTTTCTTACTCTGTCCCGAACAGTGATTTCCCACAGCGACCACTCTATTCTGCACCGGAAGTGTGAAAACACATTTTGGCAAGGATGGGAAAAATGACAGCTATACTGTTCATAAGTAGGTCTGGGAATATGACAATGTTGAAAATCTGGAGTGAAAATATTACAAATTCGCGAAGTTATGAGCGTGCGTGTCAACTGCACAATGCACGCTGGTAACACAGTCATTTTATGGAGTATCGTTACCAAATTTTTAACATAGGCATTTTAGGACCTCTACTCATGAACAGTGTCACTGCCATTTTCTTAGTCTGTCCTGAACACTGATTTCCCACAGCAACCATGCTGTTCTGCGCCGGAAGTGTGAAAACACATTTTGGCCAGGATGTGAACAATGACAGCTATACTGCTCACAAGGAGGTGTGACAAAATGCCAATGTTGAAAATCTGGTGTGAAAATATTGCAAATTCGCAAAGTTATGAGCATGCATAGCAACTGCGCAACGCACGCTCGTAAAACAGTCATTGTTTGGATTTTTTCCACTAAATTTGCAACATAGGCTTTTTGAGAGCCCTCCTCATGAACACTAGCACTGTCATTTCGTTAATCGGCCCCGAAGAGTGATTCCATGCAGTGACCGCGAACCCACCTTTCGGGGCCGATTAACGCCATAACAGTTCAAGAATTCATGAGGAGGGGTCCCAAAAACCTCATGCTGAAAATTTAGTGAAAAAATTCCCCAAAATGCCCAAGATATACACTAAAGTTGAAAAAACCCTATTTATTACATTATACAGCTTACTGGCATTTCCTCAGTTCACGGTCGGCTTTGAAGAGTGCAGACGTGTTCCCGGTCCACCGAAGATCGTTGCGCCAAGCTCTGGAGGTATGTATGGGTGAGGGGAGTGGGGAGGCAGTGCACAGTGGGTGGTGCTGGTTGTGGGAGGGGGCAGGGAGACTGAGGGACCGCCTTTTTTCAGGCAAAAAAAAACAAAAAAAATTGCGGGACCATTCTTAACTCTACATGGGCATGTGGCATGCTGGGGTGGGCTCCCAGCATGCCACCGGAGTCTTGCTTTGGGGGATCAGCTGTAGCCGACAGGGGATTGGGCACCCCCGTCGGCAAACAACTAAAGGGCAGGGAATTCCTTTCTGCCAATGGGGATTGGGCGCCCCCATCAGCAAACAACAAAAGGGGGGAGAATTCCTTTCTGCTGATGGGGATTGGGCACCCCATCGGCAGACAATAAAACCGGGGGGTGGAGTTACATTATGCCGATAGGGAGTGGGCTCTCCCGTCGGCAAATAAATATGGTGGGAGGGGTAAATATTGTTTATGAATACGGCGGCAAGCCACCGCCATGTTCACAAACAATATCAGGGATCCTACATCCTGCCCTGCAATGACGGGTCGCTCCCTCATTGCAGCGGATGGCTGACACATAAATGATGAGGCGGCCCCTGATTGCAGCGACTGATTTTTTTAGAAGGTTGTGGCACGGTGGCTGAACTACTGTCAGCAGCAGCGTGCCACGGCATTGGGGGACAGGGGACAAGACTTTGAAGGCTGTGGTGGCATTGGGCACAACAGTGCCATGTCTCCACAACCTGCTTGTGGAGAAAGCTGCCACAACATGTTTCTTGTGCATGCGCGTAATCAACATAAAAATGAAAAAAAGGAGAGGATGCCCCTTCAAGGCCATGTGGGTCTAGTTCATTTCTGGGAATTAGGGATGGAGAGGAGGTTCAGGGTGGGTGCATCCTGGTCTGCTGGGGAAAACTGGAGTCAGGTTGAAGAATCACCCCTCCCATGAATGCTACAAAGGTCCCAACTTTGGTTGGGTGGATAGACCCCACATGGAAGGAAGGCTGGAAATGTGGATTTGCACCTGTCCAGGGCTTAGATGTTTACTGTGGTGTTGCCCCATTTCTCCAGGTATGGTGTCCAATATGTAACTGGTTGCCTGGGAAGGGTGACCTGTCTGGGTGTCCTGAGCTGGTTCCATAAACATCATGCATCTGTTTGGCTCCCAGTTCAACAGCCTGAGTTCCGTTGGTCCCAGGGAAAGTGGGGCCCAATGATCAGTAGCATGTGTAAAGTGTGTAGAGCTATGGACCCAGGTTCACAGTCCATATCCAGGCTTAAATGGGTTAGTGGAAGTTAGCAGCCTATAACTGATATCATCTAAAAAGAGATACGTGCATGCACCAGCTCATAACATTTACTGACATGTATTAGAAGTAAGAATAAACTCCAAAACTGCTTCAGCCATCATTTCCTACTCTGGACAAATAATTTCTATAAATTCTATAAATTTACTATTAGAAATGCACACTGCAGTGCAGCAGGGTGTCGGCATCTGGGCACCAAGTCACTACGGTGCCAGACCCCGAGTTTGCTGCCCCCTCCCTGTGGTCCACCTCCCCTGGAGTTTGCATATATTGCTAGGGGGACACAGCCCCATGCAAAAAGAGTGGTTGACTATATTAACAATTTGCACTGTAGTGACTCTGCGCCCTAACGCTGGCACATTCTGAGGGTGGAACCAGAAATGCATGTGTATGAGAAAGCTGACTGTTGCAATTCCATGTGTCCAGAGTTTTCTGAGACTTGAGCCTACATCCCAATCAGCCTCACATTCAGACAGAATGACTCCAAAGGGAGATTTAGCTACACTAGTTAGAAGGGTTTGCACCTCACTGCACTAGCTGTGATGGGTAGAACAATACCTGGATTCTGGCGTATTATTTGCTCGTCCTCTTCACACATAGAAACAGAGAAAAATGAAAGAATAAGGACAGAAAAAGACCATGGGCTAGATTTTCAGCCATCCTGTTGCAGGCGTAAGTCCCGATTTGTGTGTGTGCCTATGGCATGGTAAATGTAGCATGATGGTTGGTTTCTATTTCCAAACATTATGCTGCATTTAAGAAAGCTTCTTCAGTTTTATTGAATAATAATGACATATATGTCAAAGATCGACAGATGTATGATTTTAGAGCTCTTGTGTTGCCTCACATCATGGCAGATGCACATGATAGCTAGACCACCTTTTATGTGGTCTAACTTATTGGCGCAAACATCACGGATTTGGCACCAGTGTGACACAAGTCCCAGAAGCATCACTGAAAATCCAACTCTGTAAGTCTATCACATTTACACAAATATCCTACAATGCATTACTCAGAATTAAGCTTTATAGTCTCCTTCAATCAGAACAAAAAGGTGTTCCCAACACAGACAAAGTGAATTCTGGCTTAAGAGAGTTTTGAGTAAACCAGTGTAGTGCACCACCCCAATCTGCCATTGTGTACTATGCACACTACATAAAATAACTGAAACACTGATGATCTCATTTCCCATTTATTTAGATACAAAAGGCTTTGGCACAGCAACAGTGTTAAAAGCTGAGCCTTAAATAACAAGGAACTGACTTATCTGGTTCAGGTGTAAACTGCAGAAGCAATTGTCATCTCAAGTGGCAGACAGGAACTGACATTTCACTCCTCTCTTGGAGGGCTTCCTTAGAGTGGCACAAGAGTAAAGCTGTACGTCTAAGATCTAAGGGTAAGAACTTGGAATTTAGATCAATTCAGGCAGTGTTTATCCCATTTGTACATTTGTATTTAAAACCAGTTTATCCCTGATTTTACTAGTGTGTCTGTAGTTCCCATTTGTTTGCAGTATATCTTTTAAATGTGTAAATATTACCTATGTTATTATAGGGTTGTGGTAGCACCCCTATAGTTAGGGTTGAGTAGGCTGTTTAATTTTGCACCTTAATAACTCTGGTATTGCTTGACAAAATAGCCTAAAATTTGGCACATGCAGTCAGTCTGTCAGAGTCTCAAGAGGTAAAAAAAATGTTGTGATGTCATTTTGTTCAGTTTTCGAGATACAGAGCACCAAAAAATGAAAAAAACAAAACATTTTTGGTGGTCCCTATACTTAATATTGGGTATTTTTTGCTCCCACCTATCACCTAGACAGTGTGAAATGGTTTCATAATTTTTAAGGTTGAAGGGCCCATACCAAGGGTGTGACTTTGGAAGGTTTCATGAAAAAACATTATATGATTCCAGAGTTACACCGATTTTAGAGTTAATGTCCTGAATGATAAAACAATTATGATTGTTCATTTCCATGATTTAGCTCTTGTGTTAACAAAAATGCCAATCATGTTGGCTGCCATTTTATTCTCATTTTTAATGCACAAACATTGAAAATGCATCAAAATAATATCTTTAAAAAAAACAACAACATATAAACCTAGCTAAAAGGGATATGTTTAGCTAGATTCTACTGTTTGTATTTTATAAAACTTTCCAAAAATACCTTTTCTGGGCACCCCAAAATCCAGGGTGTGACTTTCTTGAGTTCTACAGTCACAGCTGGAACTTGTTCTGTGGGCTGTAGTGAGACCAGCGAGCAGCCGATCCCCTCTTCTGTCTTCCTGTCTCTGTCTGTTTATCTGTCTGTTTCTATGGATCCGTCTGTCTGTCTATTTATTTAATTTATTTTATTAAGCTAACTGGGGAACCCACACCTCGTACTGCTTTTTTCTCCCCTTCCCTCCCAGGTTGCCCTCCCACCATTCCCAGTGTGGGTTTATTTTTACTGTATTTATATATTTTAATAAGCAGACTGAGGTGTCCACCCCCAGTACCACTTTTCTTGACCACCCTTCCATGTTGCCTATCCCCAGTCCTATTTTCTTGGTGATGGCACTGGTATGCACCCGTGAACAATTGCCCGAAACTGAGGTCGGAATGCCTGTGTCCCCTGAAAATAAGAAAGCTGTTGGGTTTTTTTTCTTGCAAAAAAGAAAATGGTCCCTTGCTGATCTCAGCCCCCAGCCCTGATCTCCCACTCAGCACCCACCTCTACACACCCTCACTCACCTGAACAGATCTTGCTGCTTGAACTGCTGACCGCAATATGAAATGAAAGGTAAGTGCTGTTCAATGTATTTCAGCTGGGTTTTGAACGTTGATACATAACTTTCTCATTTTTGCATATTATGGCCCCAAATTTTCAACATGGCTTTTTGGGGACCCAACCTCATGAATAATGGTGGTGGAATTAAGCAAATCATGCCCAAACAGCAATTCAGCAGTCACTTGGTGAAATCACTTTTCAGGAAGGAGTTGAACATTTTCACCACCCTTGTTCATGAGACTTGGTCATAAAAAGGCTATACTGAAAATGTAGAAAAGTTTATTTTTAGACAGGTAGTAATAGTAATACATCATTGGGAAAAATTCCCATTTTCAAGATGGACCTGTATCAGCTTTCATTCCAAAATTTAAATACAATGACATAAAACTTACATCACATAAATAAAAAAAAAAATCTATGTCTGTCCTAACAAGAACAAAATACAATGCAATGCCCTCATACCTTAAAATAATAAAAACAAAAACTCTAACCATTACATATACACTTCATTTTCAAATCATATCCAATCACATCCTTAAATTGCTTGAATTTTTGTATTTTCCACTTTTCTGCCTCAATAGGAGCCCAATAATGAGCACTTTAAAGCCAAAAGTCATTTTTCCACATTTGTTCATTAATACAGGTGTTACAAAAGACTTCCCCTCAGTTCTTCTAAGTTTATATTGGTATCCATGGGTAACATGTAACAGATTTTGTGCTAAATATCCAGGGGATTGTTTATGAACCACACCATGAATTAGTTTAATCCATTTTTGATCCCTTTTCTGCTCTAAATGGGGCCATTGTAATAGAGAGTACATATCGCAATGATGCATATGTCTATCACAATTTAATATAAATCTAGCCAAGTTGTTATATAACACTTTTACTGATTTTAGTTCAAATTTATTGGCCATGTCTTATATATGGCTACCATAATCAATACATGGTCTGACTAATTGATTTATAACATCCCTTCTCATCTTCAGATTCATACAATACCTAGATCTCTGGTAGACTCCCAGCTTATTATTTATTTTTATATAATTTCCTTAATATGGACATCAAATTTTAGATTTTGGTCCATATTTACCCCCAGGTATTTATAAGATTCAACCTGTGTCAATGTTTCATTACTGTATGTTTTTATAAAAAGTTTATATTGATTTAGATTTTTATTCCCTTTAGATGTAAATATCATGGTATTTTTTTTTATTATTTAAAACCAGTTTTGACCTCCTCAACCAAATTTCCAAAATACTAAAATCTCTTTGAAGATGTTCTTCCACCATCTGTAAGGTTTTACCACTTGTCAACAAGACAGTATCATCTGAATACATTCGTAAAACCGAATAATTTACTACTTTAGGAGCATCATTTACATACATTATAAACAATAAAGGGCCCAAAATTGAACCTTGAGGTACTCCTATTTTGATAAACCCTGAGTTTGAAAGAACATCTCCAACCTGAACTTGCTGCTCCCTTTCCGTTAAATATGACTGAAACCAAGGAAGGGTTTCTTTGTCAATCCCCAAACTTAACACTCTTTAATATTAAAATGTTGTGGTCAATGGTGTTGAAGGCCTTGTAGAGATCCACGAACACCGTGCCCACCAATTCACCTCCATTTAATTTGGAGGCTACCATGTCAACCAAATCGGCGAGCGCGGTATCCGTGGAATAGTCCCTTCAGAAACCTGACTGATAGCTGGACAAGAGAAAATTCTCTTCCAGAAAATTACTCAGCTGCTTTTGAACTAATCTCTCCGAGATCTTCGACACCACTGACAACAATGAAATAGGTCTATAATTTGTTGGTTCTCCCATACAGCCACCTTTATGAATCAGGATGACCTTTGCTCATTTCCACATGGAAGGGAAACTTCTGTTTAATAAGCTCCAATTAAAAAGTTTTGTTAGAATTGGGGCTGTTACCTCAAGGGAATATTTTAAGAATCTGTTTTCTATCATATCCAACCCAGGTGCTTTACCACCCTTGTTCATGAAGTTTGGTCATAAAAAGGCTATGCTGAAAATGTGGTGTCAAAATATGTAAAAATGGCAGTTATGTGAATACATTTAAATTCTACTGTGCTCGCTCATAACTTTGGTAATTTTAAATATTTTTACCCCAAATTTTCAATATTGCCAATTTGTATACCACCTCACAAACATGACATCTGTCATTTTTCAAAAACCGGACCAAAATGTGTTTTCTTACCTGTGGTGCGGAATGATATTTCAATGTCATGGAATGATGTTTTGGTGGGGATTTGAACATTTTCACTACCAGGTTCATGAGATGGGCTAATAAGAGGACTATGCTGTCAATTTGGTGTACAAATATGGTAAAATGGCCAGGTTATGAGTGAACATTGCAGTATTTCAAGGTTCACTCATAACTACACTAATTTTCACTATTTTAACTCCAAACTTTCAACATAGCCATTTTTCAACACCACTTCATAAAAGGGACATGTGTCATATTTTAAAATCCTTGACAAAATGCATTTTCGCACTTACGGTGCAAAATGACATTTTGGCCAGTATGCTATAAATGCTACATGTCATGTTTATAAGGTGAATCATAAAATGAGTATCTTGAAAATTTGGGGTCAAAAATGAAAATATTTTTTATAATTGTTAACAAACTTTGTGTGTAGTACCACTTTTGACCCCAGCAGGTATGCTTTGTGATCCCATGCTTTGAGATTCAGGGGTGATCACAGTAACCCAGCTGGGTGGAGTGAGTGTGGGGGATGGCGCTGCTATGCAACACCCCCTCCCCAACCAGGGAATGAAAGGTGCAGAGTTGTCTGCACAGGCCTGGGTACCCTGTAGTGAAGGCAACTGTTCTCTTGGCATAGGACCCTGGACCTCTGCACCCCTGGGTGGCAGAGGGCCCTGCACATTGGTGGAGAAATGCACTCTTTGCCCTGTGCATCTGTATCTGCAGCCACATGGAAGTACAAGGACTACAAGGCCCTGTGTTTCCACAGCCCACCAGACAGCCCCATGAATTCTTCCATCTATCACTACAATTTTGGGCCCTGCACTTAGGTAGGTGGATGGAGTCTTCCCTTGCACTGGGGGGCAGGTCTCAGAGGGACCTGCATGAATGAGGATCTGATTCCACTATCTCAAAAGGAAAGGAAGTTCTTTGCAAACAACTTCATTAATTCACCAGTTAGGGTAAAAATGCCACAAAAGTAGGGAAATGTGGTGTCAGGGTTTTGAACCCTATCCTCTCACCCCAACCCCCACCCCCCTAGCAGCAAAAGGAAAACACATTAGGGTATTAGGTTTGAATCAGTGGTGGGGTCTTGATTGGGGTTCTTAACCCTAATTAATGCCCACCCTATTCCTTTTGCAGGCCCTGCATGAAGAAAACTGCAACAAATTGCATTGGCAACATGTGGCAAGACATACTTCTCTACCCTTAGAAGAGCATATCACTATGAGGCACTGGCTTGGACCTGTACCTTGTGCTTCAGACTGGAGGCTACAGTCTGGGGGGGAGGGGTGAACATTACATACACAACCCCAAGCAAGACTGCACCACTGATTCTCCAAGACTACAGAGACCCAAAACCCTAATTCTTTTTTCTTTTGCTGCTTGGGTGGGGTTCCAGTCAGTAACATCACAGAACAAAATAAAGTAGACAAAAATAAAGTGGCAAAAACAGTGTCACCATCAATTTTGGCAGTACAAAATGTAGCATGTCAGAACAATGCAGGCCACACAACACGCAGGTAGCAAACAACATCTCCTGCATGGAGGTACTGCACTGGAATACACAGCAGCAGGCACCCATGCACAGGAACAGCACAGGGGTGTAGGGAGATGGAACAGGGCAGGGTGCAACCACCACTGTGGGAAGCAGGCCACTGGACACCTACCATGATGATCTAATGACACAGGCACCCACATGGTGGGGTAACCCCACCCAGAATGCTGAGTGATGGAGAATGTGCACTGGAGTAACCACTGGAGGACAGGTGGACCATGGCCACCATGTGGATGGCCATGTATAATGCAAGGGGCCAGGAGCACAAGCCAACATGTCTCCAGCAACACACAGGACAGGGGAGATGGCATGCTGGCTTGTGCTCCTGGCCCCTGTGGTTCTAGTGCAGTGTCTCCAGGTGGTGGACATTGTTTGCTTCCTGCGTGTCGTGCTACCTACATTGTTCTGGCATGCTTCATTTTGTGCTGCCAGTATTGATGGTGACACTGTTTTTGCCACTTTATTTTTGTCCACTTAATTTTGTTCTGCGATGTTACTGACTGGGACCTTGGGCAGTGGGGTTGGGGAGTTAGGGTTGGGAACCCTAACACCACATTTCCCTACATTTGTGGCATTAAGTTACCCTAACTGGTGCACTAATGAAGGTTTTGTTTTGCAAAGAATATTTAATATATATCTGTAATTATGCAATATTAATAATAAGTACAGGTAATTTATTTTATTGGTTATTCCATTGAGCCACATCTGAGAGTATGTACCAACTTAAAAAGTAAACCTGTATCTGATACAGTAAGGGGTAAGTTAAACCAGGAGTATATGACTAAGGGGGAGGAGGGGGAGCCCGATGTCCAAGAGATCTTGTGAGCCGGATCCTGTGGAGTGGTGAAAAGACAGCAGCCCTGCGGTAGTCATGACCTTGTTAGTGGCAGTATGGATGAAGTAAGCAAGCCAGAAAATTGGTGTCCCAGGGATTTCATGATACACAATGAGTTTGCTCCCAATGCTGATGAAGTATGAAATGGAAAAGATATGCCATCCTCCAGAAGAGTACTGTTCCATATATCCACATTTTACTCTGAGAAAAATTCTCATTCACAAATAGAAGAAACATTACTTCAGTTATAAAATTAAAATACAGCAGCTGACTACTTTTAAAGATAAACAGCATGTTACTTGGTATACATGCTGTAACCTCACCTTCAACACACACATTACAAAAATCCCCCCAAACATTAAGTTAAAAATATTTTGGAAAAAAAAAAACACAATTTAAAATGTGGTTACCATTGTGTCTGCTACAGTATTTTTGCAACCCCAACATTTGATTTGAGGCAAAGAAAGCAATAAGGTACTTTTGTGGCTGCTTGTTTCATACTACAAATTGCATGGAAATGTATGCCCATATAAACAGTCTTGATCCGTGCACCTGTAGTCCACAAATTTAGATTTCTGTAAATCCACATCAAAATGTTACATGTGATAAGTGCAAGTAGCAGTTAGAAGAAATTTGTGATTTTTATGGAGATGCTACAGACTATAACCTGACTGTGAGGTTTATTGGTGCCAGACTCTCAATTAAGAGATCAGTCATTTCTGCAATTTCAGCTGTGAACTGGAACACTGTTAGTATTTCATTAAGGGGAAATACTGGTTCAGTGGATTATATTAATTTAACTTTTGCAGCTTTTGTAAAAAAAAAATATTGGGATCACTACATATGAAATGATTTTCTTTATTTGTGCAATATAGTTATAACACTTTGCCAATGAAGTATGAATATAAAAATAGATAGGAGCTATTCATTTGGTCCAAATGTGAACCAACAATCACACAATGTTGGAAAATCTGTTTCTGAAAAGTTTATTTTAAAATCTCATATAAATGATTGATAATAAAGTAGCAATAATTACAAACTATATTGATTTTCCTCTTGTATGATGTTGCTGTGACTACAAACTTTCATTTAAGACAAAAAGCTTTGTTTTGTAGCCCTAGTGGTTCTAACGTTAGACATTTGAAAATGGCTAACTTAGGGAATGATAGGGCTAAGAATATATATCAATGGCTTCCATGTCAGTCCGTCGCAAGCAAAGAAAGTGATATAGGAACCGTTCAGTGAAAACAGCAGGAATCACATCAACAGGGTCTGACTGCCAGCGTTAAATCCACTTCTAGTGTGATTTACTATTCTAACAGCACACCGCCATGGACCACCACTCAAGTGTTCAGTCAGAACTTATATATTTTCTTGTTCCCTACTGTGTGAACCACATGGTGTTTGACCTCACTTCCTTTGCTTGTGATGGGTTGACGTGATACGATATCAATGAACCTTGATCGTTATCCATAATTTAATACACTGATAATTGAAAACTGTATCGATATACATAATCTATAATGTTGTCAAGACTCCAAGATTTCATTTAAAGAAATATTATGTTCTAGTCCTAACAGTTCAAAAGTTAGCTTTTTCTAAAATTAATTTATTTAAAATAGCAAGCCTACAGGTTGCTGGACAAATGGGCAGACTAGATGGGCCTGGTGGTCCCCTTCTGCCATCACTTTCCTATGTTCCTACGTAGGTTAACTTTGGAAATATTAGGAATAGAAATATATATCAATAAACTTGTGAAAATATTGACAATTTAAATAAACTATCATTCAGACTATATTGATATAGCTCTTCCATATGGTTGTCCTAAGCTCCAGCATTTATTAAAAAAGAAATAAATACAATTCTAGTCTAATGATTCCCAAGATAATTTTGTGTGAAAAGGCTAACTTTGAAACCATTAGGTTTGGAAATGTAATCTGTTTTTGTTTGTTTTAAGTTCATTTTTTTTATTAAAAGCTATAAATAAAGCAAGTGAACATCCATAAGCAGCATTCCTATTAACTTTAAAGATACATACTTGGCTGCAGTATGGAGTCCTTGAGAGATTACATACATACATGTATCTCAAGGTTCTCACATAGCCCTTATGCGGCTGGTAATACTGTATATCCTTTAATTTGTTTTTAAATAAAACTTAGAGTCATTCTGACATAAATAAATTATGTCAACACAATTTGCAGTAATTTTTTTTTTCATTTTGTAATCACATCCTACCCTTGCTTATCTATAACTCTCACCCTCCGGTGACCTGTTGTTCTAGCTATCACTCACACATGCTTACATACCAGAGTGCTCCTGAAGGCAGACCTGCCTTACCCTCCCAGTTTCTCCATGGCTTGCCAATGGCCAACCAATGTAGTCAGCTGCTAAGAAGCATCTGTAGTCTGAAGAGGCAGAACAGCAGCCAATGGCATTGATTGACATTGAGGTGGGTGGGTGGGTAGGTAGTGGTGCTCAAATTCACATGCAGTGAACATTTCTGCTACTTGCAATGCTCTCCCAGGGCCACTAGAATCAGTCTATGGCATCCCTGTAACCATCCTGTGGGCAGGCGATGTGCAACATCAAGTGGTCCCACCAAGACATCAAGGCAACATTTCCCTTGCCATTGGAGGTGCTTGTGCAGCAGATTACCTGTCTCCTTACCTGGGTCAGTGCACAATGTCTGTGCATTATGCACTGTGTCCCTCCAGTCCACAGTGGAGCAATCTGTATTGGGACTTGCTCTCCAGTCTCCAGTGTGCTGGTGCTGTTCACCAACAACCTACACCACCAAACCTGGTGAATTGTTAACTTAGAATATAATCAGTACATTTTTAAACATATTTAGAATCATTGATAATATTTTAAAATATTAATAAATCAAATCTGAATACATATAACTTGTGTATGTAGCCCCAAATTTTACATTTTCATTAAAAAAAGTTTATATCCCCAAGACTTTCAGAGGTAATGCATTTTAAAAACCTTTATTTGAAAAACGCTAACTTGAATCAGTAGGACTAGAAACCTTATTTATTGTTAAATAAAAGCTTGGAGCCATATTGACATACTTGTGTGCTGTTAATACTGTGTGATACATGTCCATAAACAGCAATACACTTTTAACCATAACTACAGCTGCAAGTGTATTGATGTATTTCGGCATGCTCTGGTGCACATATCCTTATAAAGTCGAGCCTGTAGCTCAACCACCTCAAACATTTTCATGAACCTTTGCTGAAAATGGGAAAATGACAATTCCTATAATAGCTGGCATCAAGCATGTGGAAGATAGTAGTAGAATTTTGTCAAGGAGAAATACACTCGTTTTCTAGTTCATTTATTGAAGTTTGTTGAGCTGGACAAAAATATTAAGGCAAAAGCCTTGTTTTCAACTGGCTCCCTGCAGACAACAGGTTGCATGACAAAACATTAACATTACAATAAGACCAAAACAATTCTAAAATTAGCTATACATACTGTAGGAGAGACTATGCAGCCCTAAAGTCTGCCACCCCAACTGCAATTGTGTATCAGGCTTCTGCTCTTTAATATGGATTTGGGTCACAGGTTAAATGACTGGGCTGTTCTCTGCTTGGTTCCTATAGCTAGTAGTTTGCATCTGACGACTACTATTTGGAGTTCAGGACAATATGCAATTTTTGCTCAAAAGAGTTTGGAGGCAGCTTGTATGGCTGCATTGTGACTGCCTACATACCAAGTTTGGGAATGAACAGTGCTTCTGTTGGTGGTGTCTCCAGTTCTTTAAAGGGGAACAGCCCACACTAGGAGCTCCATACCCAAGTGATGGGCTAGTCTCAATTTGCGCTTTGTATACACAAACCTTTTTTTTATTTGCTGTTTACTGAAGTATAGTAAATTGCATCAAACTGATTCCATTAACACCAAAGCTGACATTTGCTGCACCCAAATCCTCTGCAGTTGACATTAGAGCAGAGCTGCAGCAGTGTGAGATTCAATAGCCTGCAGTGCATGTTAGACATTTTATGAACTCTTATATTTTATTTGCTGGTCCCACTGTCCTCCTGGAGCTAAGTACAGTCACAGAGGACTGTACTTAGCCCTGGGAGAACAATGGGACTGGGAAACATCTGATATGAGCTTATAAAAACTCCAACATGTATTGCAAGCTACTGAATCTCCCAGTGCTGCAGCCCTGCTCTGATGTCAATTGCATGGGGTTCTGGGATTTCTGCTTATAGCAAATGTCATCTTGGAAGTCAGCACAATCAAAAAAAAGTTTTGTACACAAAGTGCAAATTGGGACCATCCAAACTCTTGGAAGTGGTACTCTTTCTGCTGACTGCTCCCCTTTAAATTTCACAAGTACTAAACTAAAAAATCATGTGATGCTTCTGGTAACTATTTGGAAATTATACATATAATTTCCCATTTATAGTTCCCCTTATACTCTGTTAATAAGGAGACTGGCATGGAACAAGATCCTTGTTCTTTAGACATGTTGTCTGCTCCTGTAGCGTTTATACACCTAATATCAAAATCGATTTGTGACAATATTGTTATTTCCATGGCAACCAGTCTTGATTCATAAATGGAAGACTGAGACATCGCATGCAGACAGGTAACAAGAGCAGATGAAATCTTGGAAACAAGGATATTATTTTCTTTTTTTTTTTTTGGCCGGCCCCCAATCCTTACCGGGGTTCAGCCCTTCCTTGCCTACCGTCCCCCCATGTCCAGGCTTACTCCCCGGGCACAGTTGCCAGGTGGGTGCCTCCTCCCAACTGACACTATTGGCAAGCCCTGGCTTACCCACCAGGTTCAGGCCATGGGAGTGGAACCCCCCCAGTGGAAATTGATGGCAGTGGAGATGGCAGCTGAGCAGGGTGTCATGCCCTGGGGCCAGGTTTTTCCTGAATGCTGGTCCTCTGGGGGTGGGGATGTACAATGACATCCAGTGTCCACCCTGCCCCCTAAGGTGTGGCACTGGCTGCAATGGTACATCCAGTCTTTATCAGAGGTCTGTAAAGCACCGGATACTCTTCCCCCCTCCCACCCGGAGAAGGAGAGTAGTCCCAGGGATGTTTGATTCTTCTCCACCTGGCCGGTCCTCTGACTCCCGAGTCCATCACTGAACCAGGGATGTTGGCACCACAAGCAGACACTTTACCGCTGTGCCAGCAGGCCAGCCAAGGATACTATTTTCAGGCTACAAAGGCACCGGGGGAAGACATCTACAGTGTATGTGATAAAAAGAATTGCAAGGAAATATAATGTTTTTCAAAGTTTTGCCAACTATGGCAAAGGCTCTTGAATTCTCAGCTTTTTGGAAATAAATACTTCACCAAACATAGAATATACTGTAAAAGTAATAGTCAACTAACAATACAGCTGCATTTTTCCAATTCACATAGCCAGCTAAGTAATCTACTAAATAACATAGGCTACTTATTCATTATTTAGATTGCTTCAAACACGTACTTCTTCATTAGTGGATGTTTTAGACCCAGAACTGCCCACCTTTTTAAATTTCATGGTCTTTGTAACAAATGAAGCCTCTGTGGTTTGTGCATTGCTACCCAATATGCTTTGGACTAGGATCTCCCTGTCTTTGAACAGCACTGAAAACAAAGGAAAACATCTTAATCTTCATAATGTTTTCACCAAGATCTTCTTTAGTTACATTTATAAAATGGCATTGATAGATGAAGCTGATTGGTTGGAACAAGACACATGACCTTGCTATTTACCATAGTTACACAGGTGGAAACTGTAATTTTATGAATTAAAAGACATTTTATTAGTACAATAAGACACTTCAGAGATCTGCAATTATGGCCAATAATCACACTTCTCAGGTTTGTTTAAAGCCACATGGCATACAGTATCCCTAAGGTATATGAATATTTGCCCATAATTACACTCCCTGTCATGTCTTATCGCTTACTTAATCACTGGTCACCTTTTCATTCAGTATTACTGGAATATCCTGTTTAATCTGCGGTAGTCCTTATTTTTTACAGCTTCACAAGATTTAAACAGTTTATGGAGCCCAACAGGGCAAATGCTTTCCTCCTAGAGGCTTTTACTTATAGCCAAGTTGACCTCTAGGAAACTATTTGCCCTACAGGATGCCCAACACTGTTTCATGAAATGTTTTACTTAAAAGGTGGCCAGTGATTGAGTTAAATAAATAAGCCTACTGGGCACTACGCCCTATTGGCCGAAAATGCACTAGTGTGGGAGTTTAATAGGCTGTGCAACTACTTGTCACATAGCCAGTCTCCGTGAGATGTGTAGGGTCAGGATGCATAACTTCTGGTCGGCACAATATCTGGCCATGTAGGTCCCTGCATGGGGTAGGCCAGTTATGGTCTGAACCTGGGCTGGATCATGGGCTTTCAATCAGGAGCCACAAATTTAAGACTGCATGGGATAAACATAAGGGAACCCTAGCATTAGGAAAGAAAGGGTAAGCCACAGATCAACTAGGGTCTGCAATATATGCAGTATGTAGGGAAAACAGACAGACTATGTGGGCCAAGCAGTCTTTATCTGCCAGCAAATGTTATGTTTCTATGTTTCACGACTGGCACCACAGTGTATCCTCTGCTCCATGGGAACAGGGGATCTTGGGACATGGTGGCCCTGAACAGACTACCATGTCCCCTGTGGTAAATCTACATTTTCTCTATTTTTGAAGACTGTGCCCCTAAGCCATCATCCATTTTCCAGCTCTCTGTGGCATGGAGAAAGGCAGGGGTCCATGACTTCAGGGCACCTACTGTCACTGTGAAGTTTGGTTGGGGGGTGGGCACCCATTATAGCAGTCCTCTGGCTGGCAGAATAGAAACTCCTCTTGACATTGGCCCTGCAGAGAGCATCTGGCATTGTACATGCCAAATTCCACTGGTCCAACATGGATACTCATATAGCCCACCCCTTGGCTGTATTGGCAGTCCAGTTGTGTGGAATCTGGTCATGCATAGAGCCCACTGATTAATAAAATTATGAGATTTTTTGTTTGTTTTTGTTATGTGGAAGTCGGTTGAAAACAGGCAGCTCCCATGTCCACATAAGGGTCATTTGTTCCACCAGGGAGAGGAGGAAATCAACTTTCTCTTTTCAAAACTATGAGCTTTGAAAGTATATTCAAGGACTGCAGGCAACATTGTTTAAGTTTATTACCACTACATGGCTACACCTAACAGTCAGTGCTCACATCAGATTAGAAACCAACAGGAGCTCAGTCCAGCTCCTCTTACTGCATACGTTTATAAGAAAGTCCTTGCTCATTGTATACTTTCTTTCAAGGCAAACTCTTGGGCCAGTCAATCTACTAGACATGACAGTTCTTTCACCCAGTAGAGCTAGAAGTGAGATGTTCCTTCCCTAAATCAGCAGTTCATTTTGCTGTACTGACTGGGGAAAACCTTTTTCCTTTGTTCATTCCCCTCCCAGGCTGTACCTGAAACAAGATCAGGTTTATTGGAGCATATGCACTAATGGGGCAGGAAAGACAGATACATGTGTACCCAGCCTGCATAGGTACACATTGGGGGAGAGGCATGCACAGTATTTACAACCACTTGCCCTCACATGATGCCTGTCTGTGGCTCTGCACTACAGTGTGCATGATCATGGCGGGGGGGGGTTCAGTGGACACAGGCGTGCATCCAATGAGATGCCTGTCCTGGGTCCTGTAGTGGATCCCTTGCCCTGCATGAGCAAGGGATTCTGGGTAGGCACAAGTCCCATTGTAGTAACTGTATGAGTGAGTGCCCGACTGGATGCCCCCAGCCCTTCCAATCAGCCCTGTGGGCTGGGCATACCGGGGGGGGGGATTCTATGTCCCACCGCAGCTGCGGGTGTCATTGGGGGTGTGTGTAAAACATATAACAGGGTCCCTTCTGCCATAGACTGTGCCCCACTTGCCTGGCACTCTTTGCCTTGGTGAATGGCTTGGAGTGTGGGCACTCTCCCTAGATATGCCCCTGGACTGCCTGTGGTGCACAGCTGCATGTTCAGCCAGGGGATTATGTATGTAAGGGGCTTGTGTCCCTTCTGCAAATGCTGCTGGGAGGGCACCAGACCCCTGCTTTGTAGCATTCTGACTTACGGTTGCCTACATGCTGTGGATACATGGCACGTAGGCAATCTGCAACTTAATGCATAGGCCCCATTGGTGAAGAAATGTTTAAATAAATTTAGAAACTGGGCAAAGTCTATTCTTGATGCTGATTGGCTGGGAGCATCAATATGCCAGTCTGGTGTGAGACAACAGAGACTGGGAAATAACTAGTCCCAGTCTCCATCACCTCATATCATTATGAAAACTAATGGGCCAGTGGAATGTTCAAAAGGTTACCACTGCCATGTTTTTTCTGTGTGCTAAGCGAGCGAGAAACTTCCCCCAACCAGCCTGACTTCCACAGATAGAGTCTCCACATAACAGTATGACAGATACATAAAAACATTAAATTATTCAGGCTGCCTTTCTTCTTTTTTAAACAGTGCCACATAACACTATAACCGCATTTAGAAAAAGCATTCAGGCAGCTTAACACACAATCTTTTCCTGATGGAGCTGATCCTCCATATTCACCCCAGCTAAAAGCGTTCCTGGTAGCAGCACAGCAACCAAAAGCAGCATGTCAAACAAATGTTAAAAAAATAAATAAAATGAAATGTAAAATATATACACAATTTTCACCTTCGGGGCTTTCTACAAATAAAGCACAAGCATTATGCCGTACGTAATGGACCCTTCTAACTTGCCATAGCACTTTAAAATCCAAGGTTGAACACAAACTAAATTATATATTTTGTTTCCTGAGCCACTAAAGAAGTACTGTTAAGATGGTGCTAGACCTCACCCACGCAGCTTCTGATCTCTCACTGACATGTGTGGAGGGGTATTCCATACATCACCATCATCACTTAATCTCTCCTGCTTGGCTCCCAATGTGTAACTGGCAGCCTGGCATTCATATACCCTTTTTGGGGTGGGGGGAGGACAGGGCTCCATACAAGGTTGGCATTGAAGAGTTATCACTGTGAATATAAAAAAATAAGAGTGATGCTAACTAAAACAACATAAACTAATTTAGAGAGCTGCTGTCTCTCCTAGTTCTTTTGGGTCTCCACTTCCTGGTTTTATGTGCTGGTTCCATAAGGTCATGTGCCTGACCACTCACAAATCCCTTCTCACATTCTCTTATATTTTCTCCAAATAAACAGCAATGCAGCAGATAAACAGTAATACAGCAGTTCCTCTAGTTGGGAGAGTATCCAAGAAACCGCATCTATTCTTCTGGACATGATGGTGGAGAGAGATCAATAGAAAAGAAAAGCTCTGTGACCTCTGTGTGTCTGTGGGGGGCAACAGCAGATGGAACAGCACACAAAGGGATGGAATACTTTAACAACAAAACGGTGTTTTTCTAGTATTTTTATCCATTTTTAAAATGATTTCCTTTATTATTTTATTTATTAATTAAAATCTACACAGATGACCATTTTCTAAGTGCAGGTAATACCCTCCAGGGTGGGCAGTATTGTGCTATACTGGACTTTCTAGGGGCTCTAAAGCCCTCCACCTGTGGCATCGGGCCTCATTATGCCACTGGGCAGTCCAGTATAGCACAATACTGCCCACACTGTTGGGTATTGCTGCTTACACACACATACATCAATACATAAATAAATCAATAAATAAATATCAAAAGAAAAGAGGTGTTGGCCCATTGAATCTTGACTAGTCATGAAGGATGTCTGAAAAGGACATCCACTGCACTCAGGGCTGGATTTTCCAAACACACAATGAATGCGCAATTCCCAATTTTGGATGCAGCCTGCATCATGACAAAAGCTCTACTGTGTTTGCAGGCAATTTTGAAATGTTTTACTGCATTTGCAATGATTCCCTCACTTCACAGAAAAAACGTGACCCATGCATCGCTATTTTGACATGTGTCATTTTTCATGCGCTACTTGTGGCACTTGTGGCAACATGTTTTTATGTGGTGTGAAAGTTATGTCACAAGAAGTGCACTTGGGCTTCAAACATGATGCAAATCTTTTTAAAATCCAAATCCTTGGTCTAGAGGTGGCAGGGGGCATGCCGATGCCATCTTTAGTTCAGAGCCTCTGAAAATAACTAAGGTAAAAATAAATGATTTTACCTGTATTATTTAGTAGCTAACAATAGTGTGATTCTGATTCAGCAATAGAGCCTAGACTTTCCCTTACTGAGCAAAAAAAACTGCATTTTTTTTTCACAGCTAGACATACTGCTTTTAGCCTTCCATTCACCCACTGCTGATAGTCTAAATATTGAAACATAATAAAATGGTGAGAACATTAGCTTCAAAACAACCGCATTTGCCTTTCCCTTCAGTGAGTTAGAATTGTTTAATGCAATTACTTCACAAGAACTTGAGCTTTCCCCAGTCAGTAAACGTGGGTCTCCATTCTAGCCAGTCATCACGCACTGTAGAAGTATGCAGGTGCAATGTAATCAATATGATTGAACATAAGTTCCCCAGTAGGGACTGGAGAGCTATCCCAAAAATGTTGATCTAAGGCATGAAATTAAAAGTAAATGACTGCATTTTTTAGCCTGACTCTATACATAATAAACTGTATTTGTAACATAATATTAAAGGCAGGTGCTGACAAGAGCCAGCCCTTTCTGAAATGGGCAGAAGTCAAACACTGCAGCAACCTACATGTGAACTGTTTTTATCCCTTCTCCCCATAAATGACTCTTAGCCTCATGATACAATTAATGTATCTTAGACCGAAACATTTATATAATTTTTACGTGTATTTTATTCATGGCAAGTTAGGATTGTTACATCTGACTACACTTACATCTAATATCTTATATGTTATAATAACATATTTCGACACCTGTTATTCTATCGTTCGTTTACATACTGTACTTGATTAACTTTTTCGAACATAGAAATCTTTTAATTGCAAAAGCTAAATTTGTAGTAACTCAATGCTATCAAAAGTATTTTTCAAAATATCCAGGATGCTAGCCATAATATTCTTCTTCCATCAGGGAAGTACGTCCAGTCTGCTCCTAGATTAGCGTTTCCCACATTTGTAAAATCATCAGCTAAGTCCTCCCTTATTATGTCGGACTTGAACACTGGGAATATGCTGTAGATCTAGGGCCAGAAATTCAAAGTGATACAGTTCATTTTGGAGGACCATGCATTTGAACTTCAGACACTGCTAGACTATCTATCAACTGCATTCAGCTTTTGGATACATGAGCATCCAAAAAATGATGCATTTGCAGCAGACATGTGATACAGATCTCATTTGTATCGATTTTTTCATCGCAAATGATGCATTGTTTTTATTCCAGAGTTTATTGGCATAACAACATACGCCACACAGATATAAAAGTCAGAATAGGGAAAACAAATGGTAAAGCAATAACTATTAGCAGCAGCATATACGAAAACAGTGACAGTTATTGCACCACCTGTACAGCTTTCAAGTACAAAAAGATAGGTTTTGAGCATTTCGCAGGTTAACCCTTTATAACTCCACATATTACCAGGCATAGGCTCAATGAGTTATTACATTACTGCTCCCCAAAGAAAGTTTGAAGTATGAGTTAGTGGGCAAAACCTGAGACCATTTCATGGTACAAA
The DNA here is from genome assembly GCA_016271365.2 of Neoceratodus forsteri. Lineage (NCBI taxonomy): Eukaryota > Metazoa > Chordata > Ceratodontiformes > Ceratodontidae > Neoceratodus > Neoceratodus forsteri. The sequence goes on along the minus strand of CM057451.1, from coordinate 454,450,251 downwards.
ATCTGGATTATTATCTATCTGGTAAACCACCCATCTCCTCCAGAATTCTTCAGCTTTAGGTGATTTATCACATATGGAAGCTGTAACGGTTTCAATTCTGTAGACAGTATTAACTAGTGCTACCCAGTCCAATTTCTGTTGAGGGGGTGTTCTCCATACCCACAGTTTAGTAATACTTTTTTTTGCCACTAGAAGTAAAATTAACAGCAATTTTAAACTTCAAATCATAAATTTTTGTCAAAAATGGATGCACATTTTTGAAAATAGCAGCAGGGCAGCAAAGATGCAAATGGGTGAACAGGTAAAGGTTGATCTTGCAACTTTCGGCATCTGACCCCTTTTGAAAATCCTGTCCTTGATATTTTTATGAAATCCTTATCTTCTTGGAGGACTGGACTTTGATGGGGGCTCTCAAATACATTGAGTTAGTAGCCTGACTGGCTAACATAAACAAAAACTGGAAATTGCAAATCCCCAGTCAGGTTTTCGGGCCTGAATTTCACACCAGCAAACTGCCAGTTAATGGCAACAGAGATTCAGAATCTGCAAGAGATTCTGTTCAACCAACAGTCATTGATTCACAAATTCTGTCGTTGTTAGCTGCATCTGAACAGCCATGCTATCCTGCAGAATTCTGCTGGTGGACATAAGCCAGTCTGTCTGTGAGATTCATCACCTCACCATTCAGTCCATGATCTTCCACTCTACTGCCCATCTGACCTGGAAAGTCTTGTCATGATGGAAACAGTAGCCCACTTTCTTAAGAGCAAAGATAAAAATAACAAACAGAAAATGAATTGTACACAATATACACATATGATGTTATAAAAAGCACAGAACAATTTTCTGATGCACCGTTAGCAAGAAAGAACTTCTCAGTATGACAAATTTTAAAAGAGTGCTAGTTGCTATGCTGGTCCCTGGAAAGCTAGATGATGAGCCCTGTGTACCCCTAAAAGCTTGTGTGTTACAACATATGTATACAGTAGATACGCTAGACCCATTAATCCAACAAGTCTTCACAACACATCCTACAAACATTTGGCAACTGTTACAGAAACAGACAGCTACTTCTCCACTAAAGAAGCTCAGAATATAACAGTAGATATGACAAAACAATAACTGACAATATCAAACAGTGGCTAAACCCTGGACGAAGGGGCCATTTCTGTTCAGGATTGTTCCCTCCAGATATCTTGGAAATCATACAGCTCTATGTGGTACATTTCTGCTCTGCTCAATCTTCCTTTTACATCAAAGTCCGGCAACTTGAAGTTATAAGATTTTAATTATCGAAAGCCCCTCCATCCCCCAGCGCACACACACATACACACACACACACACACACACACACACACACACACACACACACACACCACCTGGCCTTTGGCATTTACATTTTATCTAGGCATTTTAATTTTAAAAAGGTGTGTATTTTACATCTGTTACATTTTTTGCATTGATGCAGTTCTTGGTCTTGGTGCAGCTGAAATGCATAACTTATTCATGGGATGAAATGCACAGTGTTCACTGCTGTTGATGTTATTATAAGACTGTATTCACAGAAAAAAGGTGTAGTCATTTTTTTTTCATTCACAAAAACAGACTCATGAGCACCACTGTATCAATAAACATTTCATCTTGATACACCAGCAACAGATTTTACATAAACATTACACATGCTAATGCTCCTGAACATTTGTTGTTTTACTTAGTGGTCCTACTGTAAGGCAAGCATGCTAAAAGAACATGATTAGGAGCAACAAGATCTTACCACTGTGAAGTGATGTCCTCTCCTTAAACAAGAGATCAGATGAAAATAAAGGCTGAGAGTGATAATTTTTTCTTCCTTAAAAATCACATCCCTGGTATAAGCAGTGGTGAAGACAGCGTGGCTAATCTTTAAAGCTTTCTGAAGAGAGAGAGTGTGCAAGCAGGAGGTAGAGAGAGAGAGATGGAGAGAGAGCGAGAGAAACAGTACTGGTAAACTCCTCTCTGAAACATCACCATGGTTACCTTCCTGACCCATTTAGCCTTACAGCCAGAAAAGCAGGAGAAGGAAGATATGTCTTGTTAACTATAACTTTATTTTTTTTTTCTCAGAATCAACATTCTCACTGTGTTCCCTGTGTTCTTTCTTTTGTTTTGTGGAACACAGTAACTCACAGAGAAGAAATTACTTAATTCATAGGGTGAGGGGTTCAGGAGAAAGTAAGTTTTGAAAGGGAATGGATGGAGACCTCCTACAAGGTAGCAGCAAGCAGGTAGAAGCTTTACCAGCTGTGTTTGGACTTGGTGATTCCAGGGAATGAATAACTGGGACAAACCCAATCTTGCTTAAAGTTTCATTCTGCCAGGACTGGCGGGGGAACCTTTGAGGTGGCCCAATGCAGCTCTAAGCATCATCCTTATAAAGTAAGACCATCAAGGCAAAACCAGTTTCAGGACATTATAATGTACATGCACACAGTACTGAAAACGTGACAGAAAACCATATTGTAGGTGCCAGGATCTGACAAATTACATTAGTGATCCTCGCTTAATTTTTTAGTTTTTCTTGTAATGGTATTTATGGTCTCTACATACTTTCCCCCAAAGTCTGTTCTATAATAAGTTTATGTTTTTTGAGTTTGGCTGGTTTGTTTTCATATTTTATGACCTGCACAGTACCCAGAGCATTTGGGATAGGGTACTTTTTAAATAAATTTGCCTTGCCATGTTTAAAGGCACGTTACTGGAAGTAAAGACATATATGTGCCTATATAGTATCCATCATTTGTTCAATTACTTGATGAACACTTTATCAGCTGGTCTGCCATTAATCTTAAATGTTGTTATACACAGGTTCATATCATAATACATTAAAAACTATATATTATTATACTGTAATACACAGATTTCCAAGTATTATTGATGTCCAGAAAGAAAATCATTTAGTGTCTCTGAAAATCCTTCTCTAATTACCATCTCAATATATTTCACTAAATCGAGTCCCTTTTTCTCAACAGCAGTGCTTTGTATCTTAATGCATTGCCCCTCACCACTCTCATCACGAGACACTTTTTGCTCATGGCCACAAGCTGCTTTTTAAAAACTGCACCAATTATAAACTGCCATCCACATTTGCCAACAACCACATAACACTAAAAATGCCAAAAAGCCTATAATAGAAACTACCAGTAAAAAAAGGCAGCCAAATCTTTATACAAGTACAGTAAGTCACATTTGAAATAATACACCAGTGGTTCTGAGACAGCCACAGATTGTAATTACAGAAATGGAAGCTCATTTTTCTGTCCTCAGTGACAATGACAGGCACAAATTTATTGCAGATCAGAAGACTAAAAATACTGCTGCTCTGTTATCTGAATATCATCAAAATAACTTTCAACTTTGCAAATTTAGTTACTGGTTTTGTGTGAAAAACAGTGGAACCAACAGTCACTTGTAAAAACAGTCAAACTAGCAATTATGTAAACTAAAACATTGGGAGTTATGCATGTGTTCACTTTTTCTTCACGCCCTTAATAAATAATAAAACCTTACGCTTCACGCTTGGGGTATAAACGTCATCACACACCTGGGGTGTATAAAAAAAGCTTGCAATACACAACTCCCCATACATTATGCTATATTTAAAACCAGTTTTGTCTTAAATTTGTAGCATTATAATACCAAACTGACCTCTCTATACCTGGTCTTTCTTTATTGCTCAGTTCATGACTGATATTCTCGTTAAATTAGTCATGTTTTCCAGGACTGCCAAAGCTAACCTTAAAAACACCTGTCAAATTAGGAGACACTCAGAATACTTTGGACAGAGCCCTTAATAAACTAATCCTAACAATAGCCTTCTGAGATGTCATTTGTAAGGCTCAAGGTCTCTTTGCCAGTGAGTGTTCAGTTGTAAGAACCATTTTTCCCTTATTTATACTTTTTTTTCCACAAAAGACATTTTATGACACTGTATCTGGTTCACAGAGAAAAGAGACAGAGAGAGGTCACAAAAATGTAACAGGAGCATTGGAGGAAGGGAGGTAGACGCTAGACCATTTTCAGATGAGAGAGTTCTGGGAGGATTCACATATCTGAAAGTGGACAAAGCAATGGGGCCAAATGGAGTCCTCCCAAGAGTATTGAGATAGCTCAGGGAGGTACTGGCTGCACCTCTGATGGAACTGTTTAATATTCCATTGGAAACAGGAGTGGTTCTGGAGGACTGGAGGAGGGCCGATGTAGTCCTACTTCACAAAAGTGGTAGCAGGTAAGAGGCTGGCAATTATAGGCCAGTCAGCCTAACTTTGGTGGTGGGAAAGTTAATGGAATCACTGCTGAAAGAAAGGATTGTGGAATATCTTGAATCCAGTAGGTTAGAAGACCTGAGGTGGCATGGATTCATGGGGGGAAGGGGGGACATGTCAAATGAAAATCTGATAGAGTTCTTTGACTGGGTGACCAAGGAACTATATCAGGGTGGAGTGGTGGAAGTACCCTACCTAGATTTCAGTAACGCTTTCAACACCATTCCACACAGGAGACTAGTAAGCAAGCTGGGTAGCCTAGAAGTGGGCCCAAAGCTGGTAAACTGGGTAAGAAATTGGTTAAGAGATAGGCAGCAGAGGGTAATGGTAAAAGGAGTTCACTCAGAGGCAGGGAGGGTGACCAGTGGGGTGCCTCAGGGATCAGTGCTGTGACCAGTCCTCTTTAATATCTTTGTAAGTGACATTACAGAGGAGCTGGAAGGGAAGGTCTGCCTCTTTGCAGTGACACCAAACTTTGCAATAAGGTTGACACTCTGGTGGGGGGGGGGCAGCAACCTGAGAAAAATTGAAGCATGGTAAAGGGTATGGCAACTGTGTTTCAGTGCACAAGAAGTGTACAATAATGCACTTGGGGCACAGAAACCCTGGGGCTGAGTACAAAAGTGGGGGTGGTACTGATGACCACCAAGCAGGAAAGAGACCTGGGATGACCATATCAGATGATCTAAAAGTGACCAGGTAGTGCAACAAGGCAATTGGGAGAGCAAGTGTAATGCTGGGGTGCATAGGGAGGGGTTTCACCAGCAGAAAAAGGGAGGTGGTGTTTCTTTTCTATAGATCATTGGTAAGACCCCCATCTAGAGTACTGTGTCTAGATCTGGCAACCACAACTCAAAAAGGACATAGACAGAGTGGAAGTAGTCCAGAGAAAGCAACTAAAATGGTGCAGGGTCTACGTGAGGTGCTCTATGGGGAGTGATTAAAGGACCTAAATATGTACACCCCGGAACAGAAGGGAGAGAGGAGGAATATGATAGACTTTTTCAAATACTTCATGGGTTAAACAAGGTACAAGAGGGAAGTATTTTTTCAGAATGAAAGGTGCTCAAGGACAAGTGGGCGTGATAAGAAGCTAGAGGGGGTAGAGTCAGGAGAGATGTGAGGAACTACGTATTCACAGAAGGAGTGGTGCATTCCTTGAGCAGTCTTCCAGTGTAGGTGGTGGGGATAAAAACAGTGGTGAGGTTCAAGAATGCATGGGATAGGCATAAGGGAATCTTAGGGAAAGTGAAGGGGGGGGTGAATAGGCCGGAGGTAAAGTAGGATCTGCAGGGATACCATAGACAGGTAAAAATGGGAAAACTAGATGGGCCAAGCAGTCCTTATCTGCCAGATAACTCTATTATCTGCACAAAATATTTTGCATCTATTTTAACTTTCACTACAAAATGTTTTTTGTATAATTTAAATCTCTTTATACTAAGATGTCTGCAACATAATATTTATTTTGCTGATTTTCATTTTGTCAAAATTACATAATGACCACAAAATAGTTGAAAACAAAATAGGTGTAAAAATTTTGGCACAGGGTCATAATGTTTCAGGACTTCATGCCACATGGCAAAATCGCGCTGCCAATACAGCGTGATTCTTGCCATGCAGCATATCCCTTTCTTCTGTGAGGGGCTCTGCCCCCAAAACCCCTGTTATGGGGGGCTGTGCCCCTGAACCCCCCCAATATAGATACTCTGGGGGGGTTCAAGTCAGGGAGTGCACAAAGTTTAAAAAAAACAGTAAAAGTTTCTGGGACCGGGAATCAAACCCGATCCAAGAAGCACTGCCTGGGTTCCCTGCTGCTGTAGCTCAGTCCATTGAGCCACAGCAGCTGGTCAGTGGAACCCACTCCCAGCAGAGTCTTATCCTCTGCCTGGGAGAGTAAGAATGGTGCAGTCCTGCATACAGCAGTATACACCGTATTGCATCATTTGCTCACTGGTGCAGCGCTGTACCGGGTTAGCCATAATGTCGTACACTATTAAGAGTGCGACATTATGACCCGGAACCAAAAATTTCTTTTGTCAACACTGAATAGAGGTTTTGGCAAAATAGATAACAGCCACAAAATGTTTTTGCTTTTTGTTGCCTTCCTTTTCCTCTATAGAATTATTTCAACATATTATTAAAAATACATTGTCACCAACAAGTGATTTATGCACTTTGACAAAATGCAACTCACTCACAAAGTAGTTTAACTTCTGAAACTCTGACATAGGAAGAACCATTCCACCATGTCATCCCTAACATAGAAACATAGACTTTGATGGCAGTTAAGTACCACTTGGCCCATCTAGTCTGTCCATTGAATGTCATCCCTGCTTCATGTATCTGACACTATCCTCACTGGGATGGAGCAGGGACACATCAATTCATTGATTTAGCCAAGGTTTTAGACTTTGTGTTTCACCCACTCCTACTGGAAAAGCTAAACTCAGCAGGCCTGTCTGCATCTGCTGTGGTGTGGTTCCATTTGTACCTTACGGACCATCAACAGTCTGTTCAGGTGGATGGTGTCCTGCCCCCAGTCCTAGCTGGGGTCCCACAGGGCTCCATCCTAGGACCGAACCTTTTTTCTATCTTCCTGAACAACCTCCCATCTGCATGTGTCACTTCACACTTCCTCATGTACACAGATGACACAGTCATCTACACCTTCGACCACTCAACCTCAACTGTGGAGGTCCCACTCCATCACAACTTCCACAACATACTGCACTGGTTCCAGGCTAACCAACTCAAGGTAAACGCAAAGAAGACTGTGTCCATGACCTTTGGTACCTTCCAGAAACTAGCAAGGCTTTTGTCTTCCCCTGTCTTCTCCACATTGGATGGCACCCACATTGACGCTATCTCTACTTTCAAATACTTGGGGTCTGGCATGATAGCAAGCTCAATTTCTCTGCCCATATTGACGCCATCCACACCAAACTTCACCCCAAGCTCAGCACCTTGTTGCATAACAAGGACTGCCTCTCCCCCCCCCCAAGTCCGCTGGGGGTTGGTTACTAAAATGATCCTCCCAGTACTTGACTACATGGATGTGGTCTATGACACTGCATCCACCGCTTCCCTAGTCAGATTGGACACCCTCTGCAATGCTTTCTGTCATTTTGCCACCAACTCCTTATCTTGCACTCACCATTGCTCTCTTTACTCATCTGTTTCCATTTTCCCTCTACCTCAACAATGCCTATCCCACTGTACCTCCTTTATTGTCAAATACTGGTTTGGCTCCCTTCCCTCTTACCTTTCCTCACTCCTCTCCTTCCCAACCTTCTCATCCTTTTACTCTCTATGCATCAGAGACTCCTGGACTTTTGCAACTCCTTATCCTCACTCATGATCTGGTTAAGCTGCCTTCTGCTAACATCTCCTCTCCCTCTAGAACCAACTCTGCTCTCCAGATCATCTCTATCCTTCCATCTATGCCTTAAGACACATTCAAATATCTACTGTTGCCCCTCCATAGCTGTCACCCCCTCTGGTTAATCCTTTTCTACTCTCTCCTCACAGCCTCCCCCGTTCCCCATCAACCTCATGTTACTCACCTACCTGTGTCTGCTCTTGGCTCCCTGCTTGCTCTTCAATATGTTGATACATCATTTTTGTTGCAGTCAAGCACACATTGTTCACTGTAGTCATGTATAATACCACTCACAGCTCTGTCTTAGTACTCATTTTTTGGTCTTTACTGCCTGCAAAATTTATATTTTTGTATGCTGCATTTTGTATACTTACAACTGCTCTTTATTGTATGTACCTCCACTTTTCCCCTCCCCCTGGGTCACACCTGGAAGCAAACCTTGGCTCAGTGTGCCTTTCGCAGTTATCAAATTTTAAATAAATAAATATTTATTGACTGTATGCATATAATCTTCCATCTCCGACCCCTGGACCCCACTACAATAAAGCTTTGTTTCCATGGGTATTCATCATGATAAATTAATTCAATAAATACTAAACATATGATCTGTCACTTTACAGCTTACATTTTGAAGTTAGTCATCCACGACCAAGAATAATTCTGAGTTGTAAACAAGCAGTCACAGAGTTTTATACAAGTTTTGTGTAGGGATGGGTCTTTAACTCATGTTTATTTATTTACTTATTGATGGAGGAATGGATGGATGGATGGATGGATGAATGGATGGATGGATGGAGGAATGGATGGATGGATGGATGGAGGAATGGATGGATGGATGGATGGATGAATGGATGGATGGATGGAGGAATGGATGGATGGATGAATGGATGGATGGATGGATGGATGGATGGAGGAATGGATGGATGGATGGATGGATGAATGGATGGATGGATGGATGGATGGAGGAATGGATGGATGGATAGATATATTTATTTACATATTTGTTTCAAAAATGTGTGACTGGTAAAACTACACTAAGCCCAAGCTCATTTCTAGGTGCAGGAGGGAAGACAAAAGGAGTAACATGAGAAAAACAACATGGTACAAGGTACAGTACATAGTTACAAGTGAAGATACTACTAAGTACAAGGCTAATTAATTAAGTACATATTGCATATTAAACTAATTATATGATATACATATGATAAACAAGAAAACATTATTCTCAAATATACATAGAGTGCAAACCTTTGAATTTCAGTCGTAAAAGCCTGGGGGGAGAGAGAGAGCTAATTTTGGAGGAACCTATACAGTTGACACTGAATGACAGTTTATAATGATGGAGAAACACATTTCCAGGTGTGATCCAGGAGAGAATAATGCACAGGGAGGCTAAGTGAAATGCAACAGCAGATGCAGATGCTCATCTCAAAAACTGTAATTGTGAATAATTTAAAGGTTCACTGTATCTGCAATTAACCAGGTTAAGTGACCTGTTCAGGGTCAAACAGTATACAAGTGGCATCTATGGGATTCAAACACAGGTTTGCTGAGTCCCCTGGTTTATAGGTCAGTGTTCTTACCACAAGGCTATACTGCCTAGTTAGCAAATATGTCTCTGCCCTATCTAGCTAGCTTGTATTTGTAAATTGCAAGCTACAGATCATTAAGGTGTCCATATCAGTGCTATTAGAAACATAGAAAGAGATGGCATAAGGAGATCATTGATCCATCTAGTCTGCCCATTGTGTCCGAGACAACTAGCAGTTCCAGGTCCTAGTTCCCATGCTGGGTTTTGTGCCATTCCTGATTCCCACTAGATCCCATGAAGCCCTTGCTCTCTACCACCCATGCTCGAATGCTGCAACAGACTTAGCTTCCATCACCTCAGCTGGCAACCTGTTCCGTGGTTCCTCCACCCTTTTAGTGAAGTAGTGGTTCTTTAATTTCCTCATCAAGTGTCTCCTGTGCAACTTCCATTTGTGTCATCTAGTGTTTGAGTGCAGTATCCTGTTGAACAGTTCTGAGTATGGCAACTTATTTATGCCTCCCATAAACTTCAACGTTTCGGTCATAACCCCCCTCTCCCTCCTGGTCTCCAGGGAGTACATGTCCAGTGCCTTCAAACGATCCCCAGACATAACTTTATGAAGCCCTTGTGTCATCTTAGTCACCTTTCACTGAACTGCCTCTAGTCTGTCCCTGTCCTTCATAAGGTGAGGATTCCAAAACTGAACACAGCATTCCAGATGGGGTCTCATTAGAGACCTGTAAAGCAGAAGGATCACTTCCCTGCTCCTACTGTCAAAGCCTCTTCCAATGCATCCCAACTTTTTGTTGGCCTTGCTGCATGCTCTGTTACATTGGCTGGATTGTTTAAGGGTGTCCGAGACAATGACCCTTAGGTCTCTTTCTTAATGAGAGGTACAGAGCTGAACTCAATCAAGCCAGTATTCTCTCCTCGGGTTGTCCGTACCCAAGGGCATCACTTTGCACTTCTTCACATTGAACTTCAATTGCCAGATTTTGAACCATTTTTCTTGCCTCTGGAGGACCTTCTGTAGGTCCCTGACAGCCTCTTCACTGTCCACTCTACTGCCCAGCTTCATGTCATCTGTGAAGAGGGCAAGCTTGCCCTGGATGCCAACACAGATGTCATTAATGAATATGTTGAAGAGGACTAGGTTGAGGACCGAGCCCTGGGGCACACCGCTAGTGATCTCTCCCTCGCCTGACCTCACATCATTCACTACTACTCTCTGTTTCCTTCTCTTTAGCCAACTTCCAACCCAGTTAATTATATTCTGGGCCACACCTAGGTCATCCAACTTTTGAAGCAGACGTTTTTGCAGCACGGAATCAAACACCTTACTAAAATCAAAGTATGGGAGGTTCACTGGGTGGCCCTTCTCCAATTTCTTCATTACACAGTCAAAAAATGTACTTAGGTTTGTCTGGCATTACCTGCCCACTACAAACTCATGCTGTCTACTGTCCTGAAGACCCACCTTCTCCAGGTATTCCAGGGTTTTAAATGGTCACTATTGCATCGCATTTTGTGATGCAAACCAGCTGCTCCTGAAATCCAACTGTACTTTACATTGCAAAAATTTGTGATGTATTCTGTGGTGCTGCCAGTAATATTCTAAACAGGCTTACTGCTGTGGGCCCAAATTCTGGCAATTGAGAAGCTGAGGCACTACTTGCGGTGCTGAAAGTCAGCGCTACTAGTTGATGGTGGGGAAAGGATGTAGAAGACAGCGGAGAGTGGAGTGCTCCTGAAACTGGATCCCAGCTGGGGGAATCTTAAATTAGTGGGGGTGGGGACAAGTGGAACATGCTGCATACTGTGGGCAGGGGACTGTGTGAGGTTTTTTTCTTGCTGCCACACCTCTGGCCACAGCTAGCCACCACACTTCAGTCTGGCACTTGCAATTCAACTGTAGCTCACTCTCATCACTAGTCCACACCGAGTTACCCTGATTGGATGTGTTCAGGCAATGGGAAACACTACAACAGGCAGACAGAAGGGACCAGCAGGATTGGGCACCCTAGAGTTCAGTACCTCTGCTGAGGTGTCCCTGCACAACACCATCAGCACCAGGCTGCTGTGCACAAGAAAGAATAGATTGGACCATGATGGCATTCCAGGATAAGAGAGAGTTAGAGTGAGAAAAGGTAAGTGTCTGTAAGGTTGGAGCCTGGAGGAATACACGTGGTTCCTTTGCAGTGTTGCAGGGGTTGTGAGAAAGGCAGGGATAGGGGCAGGTGGCCTCATCTTATAGAGGATAAGCAAGAGTGGGCACTAGGCAGGCCAGGCAGCAAATGCTTTTTTACAGTTAATCTTTGCTGCAGTGAAGCAGGCAGCACACTGGAGATAGGGGTATCATTATTAAAAGAAGCAAGGAGTGTAATAGTAAAAAGTGCAGAGACAGGCAAAGAAATCTAGAGAACTACACCTTGAAGTAGTGAACAAGAGGAAAACAGAAGAGATGGTACAGAGGTTGTAGTGAGAGAAAGAGAAAAGAAAAAAAAGGCTGAGGAGAGAATGGCCACCAGAAACAGACATGAAAAAAGTTAGATTCATGTATTTCTGAGCCTGTATCTTCATGTTTGAGGATGTAGTAGCCACGTACGGCCCACTAGATACAAGTGCTTGTTTTCACAGGTGAGGTTAAGTGACTTGCTACGAGTCACACAGTTTTGAAGTGGAGGCAGTGGTACTCAAACCCAGGACTGCAGGAAGTACTAACCAAGCCCATTACTCCAAACTCTAGGCAATACTGCCAGTTAGGCTTGTGTGTGTCTGTATATTGAAAAATCACGCAAAGACAGAGCTAATTTTAATGAGAGTTTTTATTCAGGATAAAACATTTTTTTTAAATTGTATGGATACACATTGTTTGTATTTTTAATTTTGCTAATCAAATTGAGGCAAGTGCTACGTATCTTCACAATTGATTAGCAGAAAGTGCTAATCAATTTTTGCAGCTTATTTAAAATCCTGTATTCTAAAAAGTCTTGTTTGATTAGGGTCTCCATGAGATTTTCAAGTACTGACGTGTGGCTAACTGGACTGTAGTTGCCAGCTTCCTCCTTCCTCCTACCCTTGTGGAACAGCATCACATCTGCACATCTCTAGTCACCAGGCATGCCCCTATGTGGATGGATGGATCCCCATATTAACCTCTAAAGGTTTGTAAGACTTGATCTTAAATGAAGTAGTGAAGGATGACTTGCTCACCAAAGAGGTTTTTTTTTTTAAAATAGGAATTTTATTTAAAAGAATTCATAACAAACACTAAATCCATCAACAGTTACCCCATCAGTTACCCCAAAACATTTTGTGGGTGGTGCCACTTCCTCATTGCTGGCTGGTGGATTAACTGTTCTATGTTTTTTATCCCAAAACCACTTTATCCAGGTATAGCAACCCATCTGTATAGTAAATATATTAAAGTTAAACCCTTATTGTAATGTTTGTCAGAATTTCACAGTTTAATCCTCAGAGATGTTAAAAATAAAGAGTCAGCACTGGGTGCCAAGAACTGATTTCACAAATATAAGATTACATTTTGGCAAGTATGGTTCACATATTGCTTTGCACAGTTGAACAAATTTTCCAGCAGAGAGCTGTGCTAAGTTTGCAAAGAGTGTCCTTGTAAAGCATACTTTCTATTAATACTATTGCAGAGACCACTCTTACAGTTGCAATCATGTGGTCCCTTGCCCATCCATAGCTGTGAGAACCACAACCTGAAGTTATATGGTTCTGGTACCTTAAGAATGTAACTGAGAACACTTTACAGCCATAGGAGTGGTCTCTGTGACAGTGTTAATGTATTATTGGTTGAGTTCAATCAGTAATGTATTATAAATTCAAAACCCCTCCCCTGAGTGAATACTTTCCAGTGCACGTGCACGTGAGACACTCCTAATAAAAGAAGCATATCTCACACACAAGGGAAAGGAATGTTCTGATTGGTCAGAAGCACTCCCAGAAACTATAATGTGAAATCTTTACTTGATTTGATACAAATATATGATTATCCATAAATTAATTGGCATTCTGTTTTGCAGAGTATATCCTTAGATCAAGCATTTCAAATTCTAAAACAGAAGTGCTGCATTCTAAAATTATGCTTTTGTTTATACTTGTTCTCATTTATTGCCATCAAAGAGTAATTAAGCTTCTGAAACCTTGGTAGCATATCTTGCCATAGCTACTACAGTGCACTAAATTATTCCAATTCTCAAATGTAGTAAATTCATTGTTAAAAGCTTCACATTAGTTTATTTTGTAATTACACATTAATTACTTGCCTGTAGCTAGTAAAGGATATTATCTACTTAACTGTCATATAAATTCTATTAATTGCTGTAATGGCTAAATGCATTAAATGTTGCATTACATGGTTATTGAGAAACAACAAGCCTTAGCATTTTTTATTACAGTTCACATTTATATGTAATTTTGTTTTCCTGACATTTCTGAACATCCTAAAGTTAGGATCACTTTGGAAAGGGGAGAAGAAAAAGGAGCAGAAAGAGGAGAGAGCAAGAAGAATTAAACTGACTAAGCCACTGAAGCAATAATATTAGTCACTGTTAAAAAAAAAACAAGAAAGTGGAGAGGAGAGGAAAGATTTCAAGGCATTTAAAAGTGCTAAATCAAATACCAAAGGAAATTAACTATTTAATACTTTGAAGACATAAAGATGCCAGTATATAACAAATAGTGGATGAACAAATACAGTATGTAGTAGTTAAAGTACTTTGCTGAGGACCTTCTGCAGGCTTCATCAGGGACTGTAGGCCAGCCTGCAGAATATGTGCCTCTATAAGGGAGACAGTCTGCATCCTTCCAGGAAGGGGAACTCAGTCCTTGTTGGAAGTGTAAATGCTACCTGGATGAGCATTTAAACTAGCCAGGGGGAGGCAGTAAAACAAAGGCAACAATTGTTTTGCCCTGGATGATGGAGCAGCAGGAAGAGGGGCAGTGGGGAGAAAACTCCCCTATGGTAGGGGAGCAGAAAGACAAGGACAGTGAAAAAACAAAAGAAAAGAAGGTAAAACTCAGGTAAGAGAGGGTAAAGGATTACGGAGTAAAAGGAATGAAGAAGTTAAAAGGTAAAAGGAAAGTCAAGGGGAGTTTCAGGAAAAAATGCAGGCAGGGACTGAAGAGAGAAGGGCAGCAGGTATGGGAAGAAGGTGTGGAGAGCAATGTGCACCAATGCAAGGAGTCTTGGAAACAAAATTCCAGACCTGGAAGCCATCACGGCAAAGGCTGACCTGGATTTAGTGCCAGTAATGGAGTTGTGGTGCACTGTACGCCACAACTGGGACATGGCCAAACTAGGCTTCTCTATCCATTTTATTGGACCTTTCCTGTAAGTGTGTGGATGTACCTCTGCTTATTGCAAGGGATTTTAATGCAAGAGTAGGAAATTTGATTGAGAGCAGTTCTACCACTTGTTTAATAGATGATTCCCTGGCAATATCAATAAGATATGCAAAAGGTAAGTTATGTAACAGAAACGGTAACCATATCTTGGATTTGCCCAAAGTAAACATGCTCAGGCTTTCAAACGGTAGAACGACAGGTGACCTAGAAAGAAGAATAACTTACCCAACTATCAGTGGAGTTACAGTTATTAACCTAATGCTGGTTGATGTACATTATATACAGTCCCATTAATTTGAAAAAAAATTGGAGATTATTAAACAATGGAAAACTGATCATTATTCTCCGATAATTATGGTTAATGTCAGGGGCATCCAGTTCAACAGAGGTGCACTACAAAAAGAAATACAGATCCCAGAAAATTTATGTTATCTTAATAAAAAAGAATAAAATGGAACCCATATATAGCAACATAAAAAAGTGATGGCAGATGGGGACTAAAGATCCATCTAGTCAGCCCTGAGTGCTACCCCCCTTTAGAATTTCTTAAAGACAATCCCCTTATGCCTATCCCAAGCAGATTTGAATTGCCCTACTGTTTTGGAGTCAATGACTTCTGCAGGTAGGTTATTCCATGGAGCCATCACCCTTTCCATAAAGAAGAACTTACGCATGTTACCCCAGAACCTCCCTACCCTTAATTTCATTTCATGACCCCTTGTCCTTCTGGAGCTATTGATTAGAAAGAGTTCCTTGATAGGGACTCTGTTTATGCCCTTCAGGAACTTGAATGTCTCTATCATGTCACCCCTGTCTCTACACTGCTCCAGTGAGTACATGTTGAATTGCCATAATCTGCTTTCCTATGGCAATTCATGGAGCCCTTGTACCATTTTTGTTGCCCTCCTCTGTACTGTCTTTAGTCTAGCCACATCCTTCCTGAGATAAGGCCTCCAGAACTATACACAGTACTCAAGGAGTGTCTTTACCAGGGAATTGTATATTGGCATGATCACTTCCCTTTTTCTACTTGTGATGCCCCTTTCTATGCATCCCAGCATTTTGCTAGCTTTTTGCACAGCTTTTTCACATTGTCTGCCCACTTTTAAGTCATCAGAGATGATGACTCCAAGATCTCAATCCTGTTTGGTGGCTGTTAGCTGCTTCCCTCCCAGATTGTAAATCTTCCCTGGGTTGCTCCTGCCCAGATGCATCACTTTGCATTTTTTTGCATTAAATTTTAACTGCCACATGTTGGACCATTTTTCTAGCTTGAGCAGGTCACTTTTCATTTGTTCCACTCCCTCAGCAGTATCTACTCTGTTGCAGATCTTTGTCATCTGCAAACAGACTCACCTTCCCAGCCCAGCCCCTCAGTGATGTCACTTATGAAAATATTGAAGAGAAAAGGACCCAGGATGGACCCCTGTGGCACGCTGATGATCACATCCCATCCCCTGATGCTGCCCCATTGACCATTACTGACTGGTTTTTCTGGCTAAGCCAGTTCCAAACCCATGATACCACTGCCTGTCCAACTCCTGTATGCTCTAGCTTATTTAGCAGCCTTCTGTGAGGGACTGAGTTGAAGGCTTTTCCAAAGTCAAGGTAGATAACATCCACAGCTCCCCCTGGTCTACTATCTTAGTAACTGAGTCAAAAAACTTGATCAGATTAGTCTGGCAGGACCTTCCCACCATGAAGCCATATTGCCTGCTATCCAGCCTCTTCCAGGAAAGTTAAAATTCTTCCCTTTAGCAGGGTTTCCATGATCTTCCTTACCACTGAGGTGAGACTGACAGGGCAGTAGTTACCCACCACCTCCCTGCTCCCTCCTTTATACAGTATATGGGAACCACTATTGCCCTTTTCCAGTCTTGTGGAACAATTCTCTCTCTCAGGGATCTGCTAAAAAGATCTGCTAGAAGTGCTGACAATTCATACCTAAGTTATTTCGGTACACGTGGGTGAATGCCGTCCAGTACCATGGCTTTATCTAGCTTTAGTTTATTGAGTTCAGTCCTTACCCTCTCTACTATGAAAGGGCTTGTGTCTACCCTCCTTGTCCAATTATTAACTCCTTCAGTAGTGTGCCCATTTCCAGGCTCCTCCTTTGTAAAGACAGAGCAAAAGTACTCATTTAAGACCTCTGCCTTCTCTCTATCTTCTTCTATCTTCTTCCCAACACTGCTTATTAGTCTAACAATAACTCTCCCCCCATTTTTAGGGCTGCAGTGAATGGAGCCTGCAGTCCTTTAACGATCACAGAATGAGGACTCTGCATTTTTTCCTTAATTAAAAAAACCCGTATTCTCTTCACCCATCACAACCCCGCCCCCTTTCTGGTGCCCATGCTCTACTTCTATCCAAACAGCTCCTCCCCACCCTTTCTCTGCCCATCACCAGTCTATCCCCTCCCTGGTGTCCTTTATCAACTATGTTTTTAGTACTGCAGTAGCTCCTCCCCACCAAGCTCCACCCCGCTCCTCTCTGCCCTGCTCTAAAAAGAAACCATCCTGTTACCGCCCACTGTGCACTGTACTGCCCCCACCCCTCTGTTCCCATCCCCTTACTTCAAAAGAAATCCTCCCACTACCAGCCACTGTGAGCTGTAGAAAGCAATAACACTTATATTTCTTTGCTGTGCAGTGTCCTCTCCATGTTAAAAAACAATCCTGCTCAAAGCCCTAGTGGCCAAACAAATGTTGTATCTTGTTTCATGGCTCACCGTGCTTACTGCCGTTTTATGATGTTTTAGACCGAGGCCAAGTATCTATATATGTTCATGTGAGAAAACGTATTTGGAATAAAAGTACAAAAGTTTCCTAAGGCAGTAAATTGCCCATTAATTACAAGATGCACATACTGTACAAAGAAAACAGTGTAACACTTACCACTTGAAAAATTGACACCCAAGTGACAAGCTCCAGGACAGCTGGGATACGGCGGCACATTTTTTTTCTGTCCAGTTTTATAGTCCAGCAGCGAGTGTCTGATTGCAGCTAGTCTCCAGCTCTGCACAGGACTCCTCGGAAGCCTACAGCATTGTTTCTGATGTACTGTAAGCACTAAACAGCAGTCAGTGTTTTGCCTGTGCAGCAGGTGGGCTGGCTGTTTGAAGCTTCTGCAGGTTCGAGGCATTTGTGTGTTTGGATCCCAAATCTGCACAGTAGAGATGCTGATATACTGTAATTGGGCTGTGCAAATGTGTTTTTCAGTCTCCAGCTGTGTACGCAGGATTCCCTGCTCTACTGGTGATGCCAAGTTACCGACGGAGTGCTCGAGCTGAGCAGGACAAGACTTTGATGTGCTGATTCCAGCAATGTGTACAGAACTCCCAGACCTTCAGTGGTGATGCTCAGCTAGATATCTGTGTTTTGATGATGTGTAGAATGGGACTGCATGATGTGTCTGAGGGTTCCAGTCTCCTGTGTTAAAAAAAAATCCTGCTCAAAGCCCTGGTGGGCAAAAGAATGTGACGAGCGACATTGGGAGGGGAGCAAGCTGCAGACGCAGCTCTAGCCCATAGAACTCAAATAAAATGTCTCCCATTTGTTTTTTGCCTGCCCATAGCCTACACTGACTTTCTTACTTCTTCGCGTGGCTGTCCCCAGAGCTGCAGGCAAGGTCAGAGAGCAGAGACATTATTGGGATCGCTCGACTGCCAGCTCAACTTGGGCTACTCAGCCTGTCAAAGAGACAGACACAGAGAGACTGTAAGCAGCTAGCAGTTCTCCCGCAACCCGCCCCAGTACTCTCCATTCCCTGATCTGTGGTGTGTGCCACCATGTGAATGGTGCGCTACACTCTCAGACAGTATTTTTTTTTTCCAATTGTTTAACCGGGAGTAGCACACTAAGCTGAAATCGTGATTACAGGTGCAACCTGGGAACACAGGGAAGTTAAGTGACTTGCTCAGGGTCACGCAGTATGCAAGTGGGGATTCAAACCCAGGTCTCCAGATTTGCAGCTCAGAGCCTTAAACCACTGCTCTATACTACCTCCCCAAAATCTATATCTAAGTACAAGGTGCTGCCCAGTGGAGTGTAAGCATAAGTGTGTCTCTGTGCTGTTCCCATTAGTTGCACTGTAGCATAAAAATCTCTGCAGTAGTGTCAAGCAGAACCACACAGTGCTTGGGGTGCATGGTGCGGTAAATTACCCATCATTGTTGCCTCACCATGCATTCATTGTCACAGTTCCTCTGTGTCTGTGCTGTTCCTGTTGTTGCCCAGTCCTGCAGCATGTGTCCCTGCCTGTCACTTTCCCTCCGGTCCTCTGCTGCAGCATTTGTCCCAGCCATGCCTGTTCTTCAGTGCTCATGACTTCTGTACATAGTTGCCCTTTCTGGACGTGTAGCACCTAAGTACAAGGCACTGCCCAGTGGAGTGTAAGTGAATTCAAAATGATTTAGCTGGCACATGTCTAGGTTCACTTCTTGTGGACCTAGAACCGAACAAGATTAAAAATGTCTCTTTAATTCCAAGCAGATGGGCCGAGATTTCAACCCTATAATCATTCCTTCTTTCTTTGTGACTACAAACCATTACATCAGTTACAGGAGTCCATTCAAACTTTTGATCTTGTTAAAACCACACACCGCATAGGCTGCCCAAAGACTCAACCTCAGAAAGTTTATTCAGAAAGCCTGTGTCAAATAAAGAGCAATACCCACATTCACAAATCAACAAACAAACAATAGTGCACAACTGCATGTAGCAAGGATCATACTCTGATCTACACATCAGATAGTCTGTTACAAAACTCCAGTATTTGCACCGTAAATGCCACTGGAGGTGGATGTTGGGGTTTTTAACTGGAGGCTGCTCCTCCGTCCCATAAAATAACAATACAACCACATCGCTCACCTGCCTTTGGTTTTAATTTCGGGGATGACCCCGACTTTACTTCTAAAATGTCCTTGGGAACATCTAAAAATGGCAATTCTCTCACTGGAGTATGAGGATTTGAAGCATACCATATTGTCAAACACTGAAGTTGCACACCACCTTTAGGAAATGATTTTATTATAAGCCACATAATGCAACAGCGTCTTGCGCAGATATCAGTTTTGAACAGGCATTCCTGATTTTGGTCCCTTGTTCCTGATTTCTTTAGTCTTGCCCTTGATGCTTAGAGGTGTATGTGAGGTACCTAGGTTGCCTACAGTTTGTTAATTTTCAGATCATTAAACTATCTGGATCAGATTCATATTATAACAAGTCAGATCCCTTCAATGTCTGATATGGAAGGTCGGCGGTTATGACTTGTGCAGGATTTCTTGCAAGTGCATCAGCGGTGAGCTGCATGGTGGGAAATCAAATCCAGACTATGGGCAGCTTGCATAAAACATCGGATACTGTTCTTTCCTTCCTGAAGGTCTTCACAGATGAAGGCACCTTCAAGTTTGAGTCAGCATCCTACGCAGCTCAGGAACTTGTTAAATTGCTCTCAACCTGTTTGGTGATAAACCCAACTGGGTGATCCCGACTGCAAGCGGTGTCTGCATGGTGTATCCAAGTTCAACAATTTGTGACCTTTTAAAGTTAGATCTGGCAATTGGACTTGACAGACTCTTATTGCTTTTCTTCAAAATAAAGACTTTTATCTGTTGCTTCATTTGCAATTTACCATGAACACTGGTGTTTCATAAACTCAGTTTCAAGTTCCACTTTCTTGGATGATCATGTTTGTTCTTACTATCACTTAAACTTTTTTGAGTAGCACCGGTTTATCTGGTTAGACTGGTAATTAATATACTTCTTTTTCTGTTTCATACTTGTTATGTTCTAGGGGAAAGTGGTTCTTCTGATCTGTTTTTTCCTCTCCAAGTTACTTTAGGGTATTTCAGCAATGGAAAGGTATCCTCACAGTCACTTGTATGTAGGAGAGCGAATAAGTTGTCTTTCTCCAACAGTCCCCCAGTTTGTTTAAAATTGTGCCTATTTACATGTTCTAGTTATAAAAATATGCTTTCAATGAATAGCTAGTATACTTGATTATAGCTTAATCATTAAGCAGGCTTAGATGGATATTTTTGCTAATGCATAATCAATATTGTGCCACACAGGTAAAGAGCAGTAAGTACCTGCCTTGCTACTTATTTTCAGCTAGCTGTTGCAGCATGAAATAATCTATTTTCTATATATATTTAAATATTAGATTATTAATTCCTGTTGGGACAATGCATTTTAAGTCTGATCATCTTTCATGATAGGTGCAGGAACTGCACAATTTATACGTGTTTAGTAAAGGTGAGAATTACAGAAAGAGACATGAAATATAAAATGGATTATGTTTAAATATTACATTTTTCTAAAGTTGTCCCATGGGGTCAGGGGCTCTTTAACCTCACTTTGTTCCTAATGGCTGCTGCATCAGTTTGTGGCTTGTAAAGTGCTTTGGGATACAATGTGTATGAAATTGCCTATATAAAACCCAACTCCTTTCCTTTCAGCATGTATGACTCAGTTGTTAGCACATGCAGCTCTGGATCAAAAGGTCATGTGTTCTAGTTCCATACTGGGACTTTGGCTCATACCAATGCTCCACCCAGATGCAGTATTAGGAGATGCTGAAATATTGGGGTGCATCATCCTTTGGATGAGATGTTGACTGAGGTCCTTTCTGCTCATCCCAATTGCTGTCCCAGTGGGTGTCCAGGTGGTGTTGCAGACTACCAGTAAACAGTACAGACCTTGAGGATGCCCTAGTCCTGGACTGGACAGGGAGGCTCTTGCATGACATCCCACCATTTCCACCCATTCAGACAGTGCTCATAATGCTCAGCAGAGAGCCAGCCACAATGATCCTGATATTCCCGGAATGGGCCAGACAGACATGGTACTCAGAGCTCCTGGTCCTGTCTAGCAGGATTCTAAGCCTACCAATGCAGTACAACCTATTCGCTCTATCTTGTAACCAATCCCCCAGTGTCATGATCAGAATGCTGCTGATTTTATTTTTAAATTATAGCTATCCTCCCACCCAACCCCCTCTCTAACCCTCCCAGCCCCAACACATGCAGCCCTTTCGGCTCTGGCCAGAGTTTGTTTCTTTTGTCACTTATGTACCTAAAGAAGTTTTTTTTTACCTCCTTTTACCCCTGTGCAGTATCCACCTCAATTTGTGCCTTTGCTGCTCTAATCACCCTAGAAGCCTCCTCAAGCTGCTTTTTGTAAGTGTCCCTATCCTTGTTGCTATTTGAGCCCTTGTATTTTTTGAATGCTAGCCTCTTTGCTTTTACCATAGCTGCCACCTCTCTTGTGAACCAGAGAGAATTTTTCCTTTTCCTTGTCTTACTAACCAGTCTGGAAAATATGTCAGCGACCTCTGCTATTGCCGCTCTTATGTTAGTACTGCACACTTCCACATCTTGAGGATGTCTCTAAAGCATATTCTCATCTGATCAAAATCCATCCTTCTGAAGTCCAGGAGCCATGTCTTAGAGTGATTTGTTTCCTCCTTAGTATTGACCTTGAACCAGATCGATTTGTTGTCAATTGTCCCCAGGTGGCACCCCACCTCCACCTCCTTGAACTTGCTACTGTTTGTGAGCACCAGGTCTAGGACTACTTTTTCCCTAGTGGGGGCTCTGACAAGTTAATTGAGTCCAGCACCTTACAGGGTGTCCAGGAAATCTCTGCTTTTGGCTGTGGATGCCATGCAGGAGGACCAGTCTACATCTGGGAGGTTGAAATCCCATCAGTATGACTTCTTTTTCTGCCATTTTACTATTCTTACCAGCAAAGCTTTGTCTGCCTCTGCCCATTGCTGGGGGGCTATAAATCACTCCCAGTCTGAGGGCTGAGTTTGTGCCACATTTGAGAGTGACCCATAGAGCCTCACATTCTCCCTGAGTTCTTTGGACTTCCATGGCCTTTATGTCTTCCTTTATATACAATGCAACCCCCCCCCTCTGCATTGTCACTCTCTGAACCTCCCCCCCTCAAATCTCATGTCATGGCCCCCAGTATCCCTCCCCACTCTTACCCTGAAGAGCCCATCTGCATTAGTCTTGTTTATCCCTATCATGTATTTGAATGTCTCAATCATGTACCCCGTCCCTCCTCTCCTCCAGTGAGTACATGCTCAACTTCATAAGCAAGCCCACTTTCATATGATAAGTCCCCCAGTCCTGTATCATCTTAGTTGCCCTGTGCTGCACCCCTTCCAGTAATTTAATGTCCCTTTTCAGGTCTGGTCTCAGTACTGCATGCAGTATTCAAGATGAGGTCTAACAAGTGATCTATACAGAGACAGAATTACCCTCCTCCTCCTAGAGTTACTTCTCATGAGTGCAGCCTAGCATTTTGTTGGCACTTGCTGCTGCCTTCCTACATTGTGCAGAGCTGTTCATTGATCCAGTTATAACTACTCCTAGATCTTTCTCCTCCTCAGTCTCCACCAGCTGCATCCTCCCTCCCCAGTTGGTAGTTTCTCCTTGCATTCTTTGTTCCAAAATGCAGCACCTTACACTTTTGGCATTGAACCCCAGCTGCCAAGTGCCCGACCAGGTCTCCAGCTTTTTCAGATCCTTGCAGATCCTGCCATCCCTCTATGTTATCCACCACCACCCCTATCTTGGTGTCATCTGCAGACAGGCTGATCTTGCTCTTAATGCCCATGGAAATGTCTGCAATAAATATCCCAAATAGCACTGGTCCCAGTACCGAGCCCTGGGAACCCCACTCATTATTGCCCTCAGGATAAGAATTCCCTTCCACCACCACCCTCTGCTGTCTTCCCTGCAGCCAGTTTGTCACCCATCTTACCATTTTCGCTCCCGTCCCTGTGCCTTCAAATTTTATTCCAAGTCTCCCATGCTGCACAGAATTGAATGCCTTGCTAAAGTACAGGTACAGGACATCCACTGCATGGCTCTTGTCAATCTGCCTGGTTACCTAGTCATAATAATCTACCAGGTTTGTTTGGCAGGATCTTCCTGCAATAAAGCCATGCTATATACTGTCCTGCAGCCCCTCGGATTCCAGCAGGGAAACCAGCCTCTCCATCAGGATAGTTTCCATTAAATTCCCCATGATGGACATGAGGCTTACTGGTCTATAGTTTCCTGGTTCATCTTTGGGTCCGCTCTTATGCAGAGGAACCACTTGAGCCAACCTCCAATTGTTGGGTTCGCATTCTGAATTCAGTGAGGCATTGAATAGGCCTGCCAAAGGCCCCACCAGGATCTCTGCTAGCTCCTTCAGTACCCTGGGATGAATGTCATCTGGCCCTGGTGCCTTGTCTACCCTCAATACCCTCAAGCCCTCCAGCACTGTACCTTCCATGATCACCCAATCTGTGACTCCCTCCCCAGCCTTTTCTGCCTCTCCACCCCCTCCCCCATGGGTAGCACTCCCCTTCTCTCTTTCATAAATACCGAGCAGAAGTAGTCATTGAGTGCTTCTGACTTTTCTCCCCCCCTTTTCTGCCCATTTCTGTTCCTTCTTAATCCTTGCTATCTGTTCTTTACAGTTTCTTTTCTCCCTGATGTACCTGAAGATGCTTTTCTCCCCTTAATGCCTTGCACCAGCTTGAGTTCTTTAGTGGCTTTTGCTGCTCTAACTGCCCTTGTCATCTCCCTTGCCTCCTGCAGTTACTTCTCCCAATCTTCCCTATTCCCTGATTTCTTGTATCACCTAAAGGCTACCCTTGTTTTCCTGACCATTTTCACAACCTCCCTGCTCATCCAGCTCGGCCTTTTCGCCATAGCCTTCTTACTCCAAGTCCTTCTACAGGAATTGGTAGCCTCTAGTATCCCCTTCTTTAGGCATTCCCATCCCTGGTCCATGTTCATACTAGGCTGGATCCTGGCCTGGTACCCACTCACTACCTCCCCCATCATTGCAAAATCTGTCCACCTGAAGTTCAGTACCTTCATGTTGGATTCCACCCCCTCTTTGCCCATTATCAACCTGAACCATACTGAGTTGTGGTCACTCCCTGCTAGTGGTTCACCCACCTTGATATCCCTCACCAACTCTCCATTTGTGAGCACTAGGTCAAGGGTGTACCCCCCCAGTTGGTTCACTGACCTACTGTGTCAGGAAGCTTTCTGAGAAGGCATCAGCAGTACCTGCTCCTTTTATTGCAAGAGGCAGGGTTCCCCAATCTACCCCTGGTAGGTGGAGTTCCCACCACCACCAAACCTCTTCTTGCATGTCCTTCTAATCTGCCCCACAAGTTCCCTATCCAACTCTTCTGTCTGGGATGCTGGTCTGTACACCACTCCCATCCGAAGAGTCCTATTCCTGGAATCCTGGATTAGCAGCCATAATGACTCTGTTTCTCCTCCTCCCTCCTCCCCTCCTCCCTAATGCAGTTTAACCCCTCCTTACATATAGTGCCACTCCTCCCCCTCTCCTGTTTTCCCGATCTCTGCAGAATATTCTGTATCCTAGGACTGCCAGGTCCCAGTCATGTTATTGGGTGGCCCATGTTTCCATTATGGCTGCCATGTCCACCTCCCTCACCACCATGAGGGCCTGAAGGTCATTAATTTTATCCCCCAGGCTCCTAGCATTCATGGTGTCTACCTTCCATCCCTTTTCCTTCCCCCTTCCCTCTTCCCTCCACTTCCAGCATCTCCTCTATTGCTTCTACCTAGTTTATTGTCCTTGTTCTGGGGGATAAGCTTTCTCTGCTTCCCATCTTGTGGCCCCTGTGTGCCCTTCCTCCACCTGCCACCCCCCACTGCTAGTTTAAATGTCCAGCTACTTCAAAACACCCCCCAATCTTCTGTTTCAGCACCTTTTTGCCCTCCACATTCAGGTGGCGTCTATCCTTAGCGTACAGACTACTATCCTCCCAGGTATTTCCCCACCCTCCCACTAACCCATATCCTTTTGTGAAACACCATTTAGCCAACCATTCATTAAATTCCTTGATCTGTTGTTTTCCAGCCATGCTCACCTTGGGCAGTGGTAACACCTCAGAAAAAGTTACCTTTCTACCTTTCCCCTCGCATAAACCTCCCAGCTTCTCAAACCTCTTCTGGACTACCGCTACTGTACTATCAGCCAGGTCGTTTGTCCCCAGATGTAGAACTATATGAGGTTTCTCCCTTCCCCTTCTATCATATTTCAGGACTGATTGTCCCACTCTTTCAGTTGTCATCCCTGGCATACGACCACCCACATACAACTATGTCTTTCTCCCTTACTACCCCACCTTATCTCCCTTAGTATTGAATCCCCCAGTACTAGTATTCCCCCATATTTTCCTCTGCCTATTTCTCCTCCTTCATTCCTCTCTTTGGTGACTCCTCCTCCCCTGGCACATACTTCCCCCCAAATGTCCCTGTCACCATTTTTCTCCTTCCTGACTCCTCCTCCAACACATACTTCTGCCCACCCATCCCTGCTGCTGTTCCTCTCCTGCCTGACTCCTCCTTCTGCCCATAATTTCCCCAACCCGTCCCTGCTGCCATTCATCTTCTACCCAACTCCTCCTCTTGTTCATAATTCCCCATCTGTCCCTGTCACTGTTCCTCTCCTACCTGTCTCTCCCTTTGCACACCATTTCCCCATCTGTCCCTGTTGCCTTCTCTTATCAGTATTCTCCACTGCCACCTCTGCTATTCCCCTGACATCTTCTCCATCTACCCTGCTCCACACCACTGCAACCCTGCTCCCTTCGACTGTCCCTCCAGCTGTGCCCCTCTCTCCTCCGCCCCTGCCTTCCCCATCAACCAACTACCACCCCTTGTGCATTCCCCTCCCTTTCCCACTCCCACCTCTCCTGGAGACCCTACTCCCCTTCTCCATCCCCAATGTCGCCAGCACCCAAACCCTATTACCTGCCCCTCTGCCATGCTGTCGCTGGCTCCTTCCTCCTGACCTGAGCCTTCCCTCCAGTGCCTGGTCTCCGATTCATTTTGCCCGCACACCCCCACCCCATTCCCTCCCTCGATCCAATGCGCCACCCATGTGGTGTTCCCATGTTCATCCCCATCCCCTCCCTCAAACCATTGCTCCTCTTCTGAAATGTCCTCATGTTGCTCCCTGAGGGAGATCCCCTTGCTCCAGCTTCCCCCCTGCCCCTCATCCTCTCCAACTCACTACCAAGCCACCGCACCTCCTCCTCGATTCTTGTTAGCCTGTGACAGATTAGACATCCCCCAGCCTCCACAATATGTTCATCCATACCACTGCCCCACATCCATTGCAGCCCACTATCCTACCCATGATACCAGCTCAGGCTACAAAATACAGTACTATCTATAAATTCCTAACCAATCCAGTCCCTACTTCTACAGTACTATCTATAAGTTTGTTACCATGCAGATCCTAGCTACAATTCCTAACCCCTCTACCTGCACAGATCATAAACATTACCATCTACCAGAAGAGAGTACTGCACTCTGAGCCCAAAACAGTACTGACTATACAATTTACATTAGCCAAAATAGTACTAACTAAACAATTTCAGTACTGACTCTACATCCTTTCCCAAATCATAGATTGAGATCCTACTAACTTCAGTACCACACAGCACAGTACTATCTATACTTCTTTACCAAATCTTAGATCTTACACACTTATCCTCAACACCCCTACAACAATGCCAGCAACCTTCCTTCACCCCCATGGCCAGTAATGCTATAAACTGACTCACCCACAGCTCTCAGTCCAAGTCGTGATCAGCTTCTTCCTGACCCTTTAATATTGTTGTTTACTGTATTTGTAATTGTTTTATCTAGTATTGTACAGGCGCCTTGGTTTTAGAAAGGCACCTTAAATAAATAAATAAAGATTGAGATTGAGATTGAGACCCTCTCCTTTGTAGGCTCTTCCCCAGAGGGCATGCCTTCAGCTTTTCTCCAGCTCTGCAGCTCCAACTCCTCCCCATGCCTATTTAATAGCGATTAGGGCCGGGTTGGGTAGGCCGGACAAAAACAAAGCCTGCTGCTCGCCTCCTCAGTCTGGGTCCACTCTGCCCCTCCACTGCTCTGGTTCCCTGTATGGCATGACGGCTGCCTTGTTTCCCTCTTCCTCCCGACTGCTGTGGGATCACGACATGGCTAGGCCTTTTAAAGCTTGGCCACACTTCAAATCTTCATGCTCACCACTCTATTGGCTCCTTCCAGGAGCTGCTGCTACCCTGTGATTGGCCCCTTCTGCAGCCAGAAGCCCAGCAGCAAGAATCCAAGGCCTGCTGCTCGCCTCCTCTGTCTGGGGCTGCTCTGCCCCTCCGCTGCTCTGGTTCCCTGTTTGGTTAAAAAACAAAGCCTGCTGCTCACCTCTTTGGCCTGGGGCTGCTCTGCCCCCGCTGCTCTGTTCCTGTGTGGCGCAATGGCCGCCTTGTCCCCCTCTTCCTCCCAACTGCTGTGGGAGCATGACATGGCTAAGCCTTTTAAAGCTTGGCCACACTTCAAATCCTCATGCTCACCACTCTATTGGCTCCTTCCAACAGCCACTGCTACCCCATGATTGGCCCCTCCTGGAGCCGGAAGCCCAGCAGCAAGAATCCAAGGCCTGCTGCTCGCCTCCTTGGTTTGGGGCTGCTCTGCCTCTCTGCTGCTCTGGTTCCCTGTTTGGTTAAAAAACCAAAGCCTGCTGCTCACCTCCTCACTCTGGGGCCACTCTGCCCCTCTGCTGCTCCTGTTCCCTTTATGGCGTGATGGCCGCCTTATTCCCCTCTTCCTCCCAACTGCTAGTTATAGTACCATAGATAATATTTTTGTACTTAAATATCTGATCAACAAATATGTTATAAATAAATAAGAAAAACGCTGTATAATTTTTATTGATATAAAAGGAGCATTTGAAAATGTCTTCAGACAAAAAGTCTGGCGTACATTGGACAATAAAGCAATAGATGAAAGATTAAACATCTTACAGTTATTACATTATGCAACAACAGTTAAAATACGATACAGTAGAGATGGTAGCACCTCAGATGCAATAAGAGCAGAACAAGGGTTAAACAAGAGTGCATTTCTTGCACCAACCCTCTTTAACCAGTCACTCAAGGAAGAAATAAGTTTACAAGACACTCACCACCAGCCAATTAATGGACAGGATATAGCAGTGTTGATGTATGCAGATGATACCATTCTACTGAGCTGAACTAAAGTGGGTATAAAAGAGCATTTACTTTAACATTAAATCATTTAAGAAACACGAGTCTAAACATAAACCTGCAGAAATCCAAAATAATGTTGTTTGGAGAAGAAAAAATTAACACAAGAATTGGAATTTTGGAAACATCACTATAGAAGAAATACAACAGTACAGTTATCTGGGGTGATACTGGACAAAATTCTAAAGTGGGACAACCATGTGAAAATCACAAAGAGAACCCAATACAAAGCAATAAGGGAATAATATGATTTGCAAAAAGTTTTGCTTTAGATTCGCTTTGTGGCTTTATATAACACCTTCAGAGCGAAAGTGAATGCCCAGTTGTTATATGGAGCAGAAACATGGACACCATACGTATCTATGCCGCAGGTGGAGAGGGCTCAGAACTTTTTCATTATAATGACTCTAGGTTTACCAAAGGACACACCAACCACCCTGCTCAGGACTGAAGCAAATATATGTAAGGTTGAGACCCTTGCATATTTAAGGGTTTGGGGCTACTGGACAAAAATGACCATGGACACAAACAGATTGCCAAGCTTGTGCTGGCAAGAATTATTAAACAAATCTATTAGTTGCAGTTGGTTTGTAAAACTAAATAATTATGTACAATCGAAAGGACTGGACTGATTGTGGGATCCTTATGTAATAGCAAATGGCAGCCTATTATGCGCTGGCTAAACAAAGACTAATTGATAAAGACTACACAGCAGATATCAGTATCAAAGTTTATTGAGCAATCTTTTTTTAAAATGATTATTACAAAATACATGGTACAGAATACAGTATTGCACATATCATGACAAACAGCAATATATACATAAAACATAATAAAGTGCAATAAAAATTTACAAATACTATGTTTTGAGCCTTCTTTTTTCTGACTTTCCTGGTTAGAACAAGATTTTTCTCAGCCCTATAGATAATATATGAATTATAGGGTATTGTCATCAGTTTACATTATTGAATTAAGTATTGGCTGGAGCCACTTGAGCCTTGCCTTACTATACCAAAAACATTTTAATAAAACATGCACCAGATCCTCTCTATCAGTTGAATTGCAAAAACATAGGCCATCTCTTGGGTTATGGGATTTATTATAAAGTGCTGTTTTAGGATTGGATTCAGACAGTTCTAGTTTAAAATGCATAAAGGTTTTGCAAATGTTTGGATCCTCCAAGACATTGAAGTAAAATCTAAAGTCATGTTTATTATCATTTTGAGTATACCATTTTGCATAATTTGGTGCACCTACATAAACCAGAACACGGTCTCTATAATATTGTATGATTCTCTTTTTGATGTAGGGCCTATACTGATCATTGATGATAATTACCCTGTGTGCATACAATAAGAGAAAATCCAGTGTGTGTTTTTCCATCGGCCTTTTAAAGTGCAAATACCACAGGGATTCTTGGGAACCCCGATGTACCCAGTTTAATTTCTCTATTAAGCACTGCTGTACCAATCTATCCCTAGATAGTTTAGAAATTCTAATCCAGTAGTTAATTATCATTATTCTAATGTCTACCAGGGCCTGTAGTCTAACCATGCCAAGTTCAGCATGTATGAAAAAGGCAGGAGCTGATTTCTAGCATCGCAGGGCTGATCTCAATAATTGTATTGCTCATTTTTCCAAATGGTCCATGAAATTAGACCCCACATCTCTGAACGATACAACATCTGTATGTTGTGTTTTGCCTGTATGGCAGACATTAATGGTCTAATAGAGGACCCTTCCCCCCCATACAAGTGATTGAATTTAGTAGAGCACTCATGGTCACTTTAGTTTTGTATAGCATTTGCTCAAAATGAGAAATCCAATAAGTATTACTTGAATATATCAACCCAAATAGGGATATCTATTGACTGTTTCTAGTTGAAAAGAATTGATTTCCAAGTGGTGTTTGAGTTCCGTGCACCCATTATCAGTATTTTTGATTTCTGCAAGTTAATTCTTAAGGAAAGGCTTCAGAGAGTTTGGCAAGAATGTTAAGTTTATTCTGTAACCCAGATACAGTAAGAAAACAAGGCCAGGTCATTGACAAATGCCAATGAAGCAAAGGATATATTATTGATCTTGGGAGAGTTGGACTTTGATGTTTGTAGTTCTAGAAGTATTCCACTTAAGTTTGTAACATGGCATAAAAGAAAAATGAAATGAAGCACTAGATAGGTGCAAACACACCATGTGGTACAGTAGAAACCATGGTCTAATGCCATAGTTGATCATGGTTTGTATTGTAATACTTTGGCAATCCACTACAGGTAAGAAGCAGTATACCAGTGAAAGCAATATGCAAATAGCTTGAGTGTGTGTAGTTGTCCCAAGTTGAATTTACTAAGAATTTTCCTGGCACAGGATTTTGACTTTTCAAGACTGTTCTATATTGTAACTACAGCAGAAGTTTATGAGTTACTAAAGATTGTACATTTAAACTCCACATATACTGTTAATTATGCTGCAGCAATATTTCTGTAGAAGTGAACAGTTACATACTGTTACCATCCTTCTGATCTACTGCTTTCTAAGCAACTGTGGTGCAATGCATTGTGGATGACTGAATAACATTATCTGGCCAAGCCTTTTCTTGGTGACTACACAGTGGTAAAGATAAGCATGCAGCTTCTATAACCGAAAGCAAAATAACAGACACTGAGATAAAGCAAAATTAAAGAGAGGATACTTCTGTGGTGAAAAGAAAAATAAATTGAGAGAAACAAAAGAAATCAAAGAAACAGACTAACAATAGTAGTCAAAACAAGTATTTGAAAGATGAAAGCAGTAAACGTCATGTCGTTTCTATGTCCTGCTGAGTTAGGTAGTTTAGAGGAAAAAAGAGAAAATAATATTCCGCAAAATAGTAGTTGTTCAATAAAGTGTTTTTCAGATTGGCTTACTTCAGTACATTTGGAGAAAAATTAACATGCTACTAGGATTATGTGACAGCCACCTATTGGTCTGCAAAGGAACTGAGAAAGAAAACTAAATGTACCATAGCACACCACATCATGCAGTGCAGCCCATATCTTCTAATACATAGAGAGGAAAATCAAAGCACCTAGAATAGAAAGTGAATTGCAAGTTTTTGAAAAGTTGTAAAATATGTTTTGATGTTAGAAAGCTTAAAGCTTGTAATGAAAGTTATTTTAACAAAAGTGAAATAGTAGCAATGATATTTCCAATAGGTGTGTTCCAATTGTTTTCAAGTATATGTACATCATGTTTAATAGCTCAATTTATAGTATTCTGAAAGTAAATCAGTGTAATTGTACTCATTCATTCAAAGACTATTAGTCATACACTCATTGCCATGTTACAGCGGATTAAGCCACTTGAAGGATGGGTCTACAGTGGAATTAATCCATGGTTGGTTGGTTGGATCCCTCGGCCTTGGCCCTCGTGGTCCAACCCCCCCCAACCATGGATTAATACCACAGTAGACCCATGCTTTCTCGTGGCTTAATCCTTACATATACAAAATAACAAGGGTGCAAGAATGCACCCCAGTCTCACCCCCTTATTGGAGTCAATATGATTAGATAATTGATTTCCTGCTCTAATTTTTGCTCAGGTATTAGAATATAAATTTCTAATACTGTTAACCAGCACCGGCAAAATACCCCACTTTAACATCAGATCCCATAGAATGTCTCCATGTACAGTATCAAACATAGAACTGTAATCTATACTGTAAATGCCAAACAGAGCTTTTGTTTCTGAATTTTTACATATTTTTCAATCAGATGGAGCAGGACAAAGCAATTATCTACAGTGGAGTAGTTCTCACGAAAACCTGCTTGAGCTGGGGCCAAATCCCCTAAGTTGTTAATTTCCTTTTTCAGTCTGTCTAATAAGATTCTTGCATATACTTTGCTTAGGATGTCAAAGAGGCTGATAAGCCTATACATTGTGGTATCATCTTTTGGGCCTTCCTTATAAATGGAAACAACTATAGAACCTGATCATGAGTGAGAAATGTAAATTTGTATTATACATTCATTGTAAATGTTACTAAAACTCAGCCCAATCATCTGCCATACAAGTATAGACCTCCCAGGGATTTTGTCAGGACCTGGTGCTTTATTCTGTTTCAGACTAAGAAGTGCTGAAAAACTTTGGTTTTGGTAATGTAACTATAATTAAGTTTAATATGTTGTATATCCATTTTTGTCCAGGAACAAACTAGTTTGGGATCATAAAATATCTCAGTATATTTATATCTATCTGGAGAACTAAGTCTGTTCGCCACCCCTTACAACCTTTAGCAGTCATTGTCCAGAAGGATTTGAAATCATTATTTGTAATAGCTATGATCGTGTTTTCCCATTGTGACTCGTGGTATGCTTTTTTCTTGCATTTAAGAAATGCCTGATATGATTTCCTGATTTTTTTTAGTTTAATAACACTATCTTTGTCATCATTCCTTTTTGCATCCTGTTTTTGTATGTTTTTTGTAATTTGCATTCTGCATCAAACCATCCTACAGGGGGTAGAGCTTTCTTCCTATGGACTTTTTCAATATAAAGATAAGAACCTAATTCCATAAAAAAAGATAGTAGTTTCTGATAAATAAAGTCTGGACTTTTGGGGTCAGAATATTGTTTAGTCCAATTGCTTAAAAAAAGAATTACTTGGTCCTTGATTGTACTTTTTAAAGTTATTGTCCAAACCAATTTTTTGAGTATCTCACTTCAGATTGATTGTGTCAGAGTATTTCCTTTGTGTTTTCATTGTTGCTGGACTTGACTGTGTATAATGAGACAGGGAATGGTCACTTCCATCCTAGGATGGACAGTGAGACCCAACCAAAACTCTGGGTGACTCTGCCACAGTATTAAGTTGATGACAGATGCCCCCTTATTTGTAAAATAAGTAGGTGAGCCCTCCCAGTCTCCTTCTAGGTGGCCATTAAGCAGACAAACTAAACTATCTTCCATTATTTTAATTAACCTCTGACCATTATAGATATATCTAATATCACTGGAAGCTCTTTTAGACTTGGTGACAGAGGGAAACATAAGCCCAAGAATCACGTATCATATATTCCAGTTCTTGCATTACAGTCACTGGCTAAAAGTAAATAAGCACTGGGGGCTTTTAATTGAGATTCTCTTATAGAATCTGTCAACTTCTCCCATAAATTGCTAGAGTAGGTCCTAGTTTTGAATGAAGAGATATAACAGTTAAACAAGATAAACATAGTGTCAGAAAAAAACTGTCTGATACCAATAAAGGTGCTTTCCTGAATCATTACTTCCAAACCAGAAAAAAAATTATGTCTTTATAAAGGTGGCTAAGCCACCCGATGTATGACCAACCCTAGCTGTTCTAATACCTGGTTTATGTATGAGAGTTAAACCATTTAGTTCTATAGCATCATTTGGATCATGCCAGGTTTCTTGTAGACAAGTGACTGAATATTGAGCAATAAAACTGGACCAATCCTGATTAATTATTTTGGATTTAATACCTGCTATGTTCCAGGAAATGAGGACGTTATGTTTACATACACCATTATCCAAATGACTCATTGTATAATTTGACCTGGAGTCATTAACAAATTAAATCAGTCAACCATCATAACCCACCAAAGCCAGGAATCTATTCTGAGGTAAAATTTGGGGAGAGCTGTTAACATTAACTGTTTGATCGGAAGTAGCCCAATATGTAAATCGAGACTGATTCACAAAATACAGTGGGCTACCCTCAGGATTACTTAGGTCTGCCAAATAGAGTCCCAAGGCATCTAACGCATTAGCTATTTGCCATACTCTACTGGCTATCTCAGAGTTCTTGAAGAGAATGTCAATCTGCCCATCACCTTCGAGGCTGATATGTCTATAACATAGAAACATAGACTTTGATGGCAGATAAGGACCGCTTGGCCCACCTAGTCTGCCCATTTCCCTACCTACAGGATAGGCCGCAGATCCTAGTTAACCAACAGCCTATTTCTTTCTACCCCCCACAAGAACTGCCTTATGTCTGTCCCATGCATTCTTGCATTCTCCCACAGTTTTAGACCCAACAACCTCCTCAGGAAGGCTGTTCCATGCATCCACTACCCTCTCTGTGAAAAAATACTTCCTCATATTGCCCCGGAACCACCCCCCCATCTTTAAATTGTGTCCCCTTGTTCTTGCACGTCTCTTTTTCTAAAAGATGCTACCCTCTTGGACTTTGTTGATTCCACTGAGGTACTTAAAAGTTCCTATCATGTCCCCCCTCTCCCTTCTTTCCTCAAGGGTATACATATTAAGCTCCTTTAGTCTCTCCTCGTACAGCTTCTCTTGCAGACCCTGCACCATTTTAGTTGCCCTCCTCTGGACTGCCTCTATCCTGTCTATGGCCTTGCAGAGATGGGGTCTCCAGAACTAGCTGCAGTACTCCAGATGGGGTCTCACCAACTGTCTGTACAGAGGGATAACAACTTCCTTGTTTTCTGCTGGTGATGCCTCTCCCTATGCATCCCAGTATCCCCCCAGCCCTCCCTACTGCCTTCTCACATTGCTTGCTAACCTTAAGGTCATCTGATATGATTACCCCCAGGTCCCTTTCCATTTTTGTTGTTGTTACTACCTCCCCATTGTATAATCTTCTCCTGGGTTCTTGTTTCCCAGGTGCATTATTTTGCACTTCTTTGCGTTGAATCCTAGCTGCCATACTTCTGACCATTCCTCCAACCTTGCCAAGTCCCTTCTCATCCTTTTCACGCCTCCTTGTGTATCAACCCTGTTGCAGATCTTTGTGTCATCTGCAAAGAGGCATACTTTTCCTTCCAGTCCCTCTGCAATGTCACTTATAAAGACATTTAAAAGGACTGGACCCAGTACTGAACCCTGCAGTACCCCACTAGTAACCCCTCTTTCTTCAGAGTGGACTCCATTTACAATTACCTTCTGTGTCCTGTTGTCGAGCCAATGTTTTATCCAGGATACAACCCTGGGACCCACTCCCAGGCTGGTTAATTTGACTATTAATCTTTTGTGTGGGACTGTGTCAAATGCCTTGCTAAAGTCTAGGTAAGCATGTCCACAGCCCCTCTGTGGTCTACTACTTTGGTCACCCAGTCAAATAAATCTATTAGATTTGTCTGACATGACCTTCCACTGTGAACCCATGCTGCCTTGGGTCCTGCCCCACTGGCCTCAAGGTACTCAGCAATTCTTTCCTTCAGAAGTGACTCCATCACTTTCCTACCACAGAGGTCAAACTGGCAGGTCTGTAGTTTCCTGCCTCTGTCTTGTCTCCCACTTTTGTGAAGGGACTCACATCCGCCTTCCTCCAGTCCTCAGGTACCACACCATCCTCCCATGATTTATTAAAAGAGTAGTCAGTGGATTCACTAGTTCCCCCCTTAATTCTTTTAGAATTCTGGGGTGAATTCCATCAGGCCCCATTGCTTTGTCCACCTTCAGTTTTAGGAGTTCTTGCAGAACCCTTTCTTCTGTGAAAGGGCTGGGATCGACCCCCCTATCAAGAGTGCTTCTGTTAATTGGTTAGGCACTTCCCCCTCCTCTTTTGTGAATACTGAGCAGAAATATTCGTTCAGTATCCCTGCTTTTTCACTGTCCCCCTCTTCCCACCCACCATTCATTCTATTCAGCCTCACTATCCATCCCTTTGTCTTTCTACGCTCTCTGATGTACCTATGACAGGTTTTATCCCCCTTCTTAACCAAATTGGCTATCTTTTCCTCAGTTTGGGCCTTTGCTATTCTGACTTCCCTCCCTGCTTCCTTCTGCCTTAACTGGTACAGCTCTCTATCCTGCTCCTTCTGTGTTTCCTTATACTTCCTGAATGCTATCTTTTTCTCCCTGACTTTCCCAGCCACCTCTTTTGAGAACCATAGTTGCTTTTTCTTTCATTTTAGTTTGTTTATTTGCTTCATGCAAAGGCTTTTTGCCTCTGTGATGGCAGTTTTGATGATTCCCCATTGTTGCTCCACACCTCCTTCTAGCCTGTTTGCTAGCACTTTTCTGAGCACTCTCCCATCTTGCCAAAGTCAGCCCTCCTGAAGTCCAGTACCCTCACTTTTGTATGGCTTGACTCTGTAGCTGAGTTTAACATGAAGCACACTGGTTGATGGTCACTTGTTCCCAGATGGCAACCCACTTCTAGATCTGAGATCCTCTCACTGCCCCCGTTTGAGAGTATGAGGTCTAAGATTGCTCCCTCATGAGTGGGTTCTGAAACTAGCTGTCTGAGGCTTGCCACCTGTAGGGCATCGATAATGGCCCTGCTCTTGGATGTGGCTGCAGCAAATGTGCTCCAGTTAACATCTGGCATATTCAGGTCTCCCATCAACAGTATCTCCCATTTCTCTGCCATCCTAAGAATGCCTTCTATCATATCCTTGTCCATTCCCTCCCCCTGACATGGGGGTCTGTACACAACCCCTGTGCAGATTGCCCTTTCCAGTCTCCAAGGTGACCCACAGTGCCTCCTCTCCTCCATGTTTACTCTTTTGTTCAGTTGCTTTTATCCCTTGCTTTACATAGAGAGCTACTCCTCCCCCTCTTCTCTCCTGCCTGTCTCTCCTGTAGGTTATGTACCCTGGTATGTTAACATCCCAGTCATGGTTCTCTGTGTACCATGTTTCTGTGACTGCTATGATATCCAGGCATCCCTCTTCCATCAAGGCCATCAGCTCAGGGAGCTTGTTGCCCAGACTACGGGCATTGGTACTCATTACCCTCCATTTCCTGATGGCCTTACTCCTTTTGCCCCATCCCTGTCCTTCTTGCCTTTGTCACTTTCCCCTTTCCCCTGCCTTCTCCCTATTGCCACCTCTATGTTGGTGTTTACCGTGCCCACTACCGTGATTTTTGGGGGCTAAGTTCCTACTCCTTTCAGTGCCTCCCCTTGGCTAGTTTAAATGCTTGCCAATGAAGCATTTAAACCTATCACCTAGGATCCTGGTTCCCCTCCTGGACAGATGCAGCCCATCATGCCAGTATAGGCTTGCATCACTCCAGGTGGACCCCCAGTCCCCAGTGAAGCCAAATCCCTGAGCTCTGTACCAGTTTTTCAACCACTGATTGAATCCCATGGTGCAGAACACCCTAGCCTCTCCTACGCCATAGATGGACAGCACTTCCGAGAAGGTTACCATGCATGCTACTTGTCTAAGGCCCCTCCCCAATTCCACAAACTCTTCCTGCACTGCTCTAATCCCTTTCTTTGCCAGGTCATTTGTCCCTAGGTGGACAGGTGACATCCAGCTCCCTCCCCTGTGCAGCTGCTCTGGCAATCCTGAGGATTCGCTCCCTGTCCCTCCAAGCCATGGCGC
The DNA here is from genome assembly GCA_016271365.2 of Neoceratodus forsteri. Taxonomy (NCBI): domain Eukaryota; kingdom Metazoa; phylum Chordata; order Ceratodontiformes; family Ceratodontidae; genus Neoceratodus; species Neoceratodus forsteri. Next base: position 454,412,278 of record CM057451.1, on the reverse strand, counting down.
CAGGCAGGCACCGTACCTCCCTCTCCCCTTCCTCCCCCAGTTCTACCTTCCTAACAATGGAGTCCCCCACCAGGAGTTGTTTCCTTCCCCTGTGGTGTCCCATGCCACCCTCCTGTGGGTCTCCTTTGTGGAGGTTCTCAGCATCCTCCTTGGTCTCCACTTCAGGTGCCTCCATAGAGGAACCACACTTTGCCAGAATGGCATATGAATTATGGAGAGGTACAGCTGGAGGGATGCGCCTCTGTTCCACCATCCTCACCCTCCCTGAGCCCACTGTGGTCCAACCGCCTCTTTCTTGGCAACCTCTGAGGCAACAGCAGTGGCACTGGTGGTCTCTGGATGGAGAAGGAGGTCCCACAAATCCTGGCCAACTCAGCCTGGAGATGAGCAACCTCCTCCCTCAGCCCAGAGAGGTGCCTGCATATGGGACAACACTGCATCCTCCAGAACGTCTCCTGGAAGACTGCTGCTCCACAGCCACTGCACTGCACCACTCCCATCATGTCTTACTTCTGGCCCCTTCACTGTTGTTTGGAATCCTTACTCTTTCCTCTGTTTTTTTTTCTTCTCTCTCTACTTGCTTTCTGCCTCTGTGTCCTTTAAGCTCCTGATTGTCCTGTTCTACGACAAGAATATCCTATATTTCTCAGTAGACCCCTTACTTGCTCAGAGGCAGGCCTCCAGCAGCTAGAGGGGGCCAGAGAGCTACTCTTTCCCTTCTAGGATGGTGGGTCTTTGGTGGCTATGTGATCACTCACTTCCTGCTCCCAAACATGAAGTTCCTGTTATCAGTCAAATCCTGTGCCTATAAAAGTAGAACTAGCTTTGGGTGGGAGAGTGGGCAATATAGAGAAGGCCAGTCACACAGCACTCCTTCCTCCTGGTGTCTTCTGCCAAGCTACTAACAGAATCTTTCTAAGGCAGTCTTTAAATTTAGCTTCCTTCTAGCTAAGCCATTCCCCCTACTTACTAGATCTTTCTACAAGTAATTTAAACTGCACAGCTATCAAGCCCTTTCAATCACCTGAGATTTACACCTAGATAACTGTTCAGATAACTATTCAGTTCAGTTAACTCAGACAAACACACTATATTTTTTTTGGTTTGTTAGTTTGTTTTTTACCCTAAATTAAAGGTCCAAGTACAAGAGTTCTACTTCTTTAGTCCCAGTAGAGAAGTCCAGTCACACAGCACTCCTTCCTCCTGGTGTCTTCTGCCAAGCTAATACTCCATTTTGCCCCAATCTAATGTTTAAAACATTTGCAAACAAATTGCATAACATTTTTGAAAGTTTAACATTTTTTTGTTACACCCAAATGAGCTGAGAGTGACAGGCTTATAAACATTATCCCCTGAAAATGATCCCCACTGTGCATATCTCATAACCTTTGTTTGTACAAGATTATTAAGAGAATCCACCTCTAAATAATTTCCATCAAACAGGGAAGCAGTTAGACTTAACAATAATATTTTATGAACATTTCTCCACAAGTAGTTCACAACCCTACTGGTAGAGCAATAAATATTAACACTTTCCACATAACTGCCCTTTCCTGTGTCCACATCACGGCAGATATCAATAAGATTGCACTTTACTGCTCTGAGATTTGTCTACAAGAGAGGCAGTTTCAAGACATAAATTACAACTATTATCTTGAATAATGCCTTGCATGAGTGGGGTCATGGCCTGGAATGGAGATAAAACAGGTTTCCACAATTCAGGGCAAAACAGAAGTGAAGCAACCTCATTTATATTTAAATTAAGATGACATTAGGGGATGTGAGAGTGGGAATTACTGTTCATGCCTACAGACTACACAGGCTTCCTTTTACCAGCCCTTCAGGGAATCTATGGTGGGAGTATTGGACAGGAGGACAATGAAGGGTGCTGGTTCAGCTCTTAGTGAGAGGTTTGCTGAGAGGACTGCCAGTTGGAATTGGGCTGGAGTCTGATGGATATGTTTTCAAGGGTGAACTAGTGGAGGATTATTGGAGAGTAAGATTGAGAACCTAGGAAAATCTGAAGCTGAAGCACCACTGATTCTAGTGGAAGATATGTGGTGAGTGATGACGATGGTGGCACGGCGAACACCACACACAGTGGGTGCAACAAGGAACAGTTGGGCTGTGAGCACAGTGGAACAGAGCAGTTTTTCTTCTACTGCGGCAGTGGTTGAACTGGTTTAGTGCTTTAGGAATGTGATCTCTGACTTATACTCTGCATTCAAGTGTTTATAAGGTTTAAGGGTGTTTAAAATGTTAAGCCATTTACATGTTTCTGTGCAAGTAGAGCCCTGATACCATGCACTATCAATATCCAGCCTGGATAATTTTAAATCCTAAAATCCTATTTATGTTGTGTCTATAGATATTTATTGTTGTGACCATTTTTTTTAATTGTATTATTTTAATATTATTTTGAATTTGGCACCCTTGAACAAAAATCAGTCACATGATTATCTTATATGATGTCACTAGTGGGCCATTAAAGGTGCCAATTTAATGGGAATAGTAACATGCATGGAACTGTTTGCACAGTGCAGCTGCCACATGAGAAACAAACTCTGGTCAGAGCCGATATGGCTGTGGAGAGCTTTAGGAGTGGCAAGAGGGTGGAAAAGAATATGCGGTGCTTTCGTTGCATTGGAGTTAGATGTAAGTAATACTGCCGCAATTATAGTACTGAGCATGCGTGATACTCTCACATGTGAAGTTTGCCCTGTAGTCAGGTCTGCACAACATGGTGGTGCTGACATAACTATATATGTACGATAGTCATGCATGTGCAGTGTAAGTCAACATCACCATTTTGCACACGGTGGCCATCACTGCTGCAGTTGCAGAACAGAAACAAAGTGGGTATGTTTATGCAGCCTGTGGAGGGGAATGGCTGCATAAACAGAATCACTGGAAACTATGTGGGAGCATTGGTGCAGCGCAGCACATCAGACAGTGGTCTGGTTATGTGCTTCCACAGTGCTGTTATACAAATCTGATAATGGCATGACATCCATGAAGCTTGACTAACACAGCCATACAAATCAGACTCAGGAGGAGTCTATTAACAAACTAGAGATCTGGTTTGGGACTTGCTTATCATCATGGTCACTTTCGCATTCTTTTCTAAGCAGTAATTTTTGTCAAATGTGCCTTAACCATATTGATCTCAGTGCTGGTAGACTACTTCTGGTTTTCCCCTGATTGTATTAAGCAGGAGTAGTGGCAGTTTTGAACTGGTAGCTGCCAGTGGTGGCATGCTCTGGAAAAAAAGTGGTCCCCATGTTCATCTGCACATTTTAGAAATTATGCCTTTCCTTGTTTTTGCTGTAAAGAAACTGACCCATTTAACACAAAAAGGAGTCATTTATGGTCTACACTCCCTTATTTGCTTCAAGTGAGGAACTTGATTATGGGTTTGCATCAGATGTAGAGTGGCAGCCATAGATGCAAAATATTGTTAAATAGTAATCTACTGTATGTAAAGCTCTCTTTTCTGAATGTGTGCTTTCTTAATGTTGTCAATACCTCTCCACCAATGTGTACTCTGCCCCTGGTTCTGTACCCCAAGTGCATTATTTTACATTTTTGTGTTCAGGACAAAAATGCCTTTCAAATGAGGGTAGTCACCAATCTAAATTCTTTATAGTTTTTTGTTTCCTTGCACTTGTGCAAGAAACATCTTGTGGTAGAACAACATTTCAGAGGTGTGTCAGGGACGAGCCCAATGCACAGCAATCTACAGTGGGCTTGTCTCTGTCAGACCAATGAGCATGCAACCAGACTGTGACACTAGTCACAGTTTCACAGCTGGAATCCATTCTATAGTTGAAAGAAATAAAGTGCTTGAATGAGAGTGCTTCAATACTTTCATTCATGCTCTATTATCTTATTGCTGTCTCCCCATCCATCCTGCAGATGTCTGGGTACACAGCCATACACAGAATCCCCTCACCTCTGTGCCACAAGCAGTAAACAGTACTAGCAGTAAAGAACAAATACATGTTATTTCTGAAATGTTATTTTGGGCATACTGGATGGGCCTTGCAGTCCTTATCTGCGTCAACTTCTATGTTTCTATGTTATTTATCCTTCCCCAGACAGATGTCTGTGTTGAACTTGTTTGTGTCTCTGTGTCAATGACAGTGCATCTTCTTGTCCCTGAGCTCTCTCTCCAGTGCTTCATGTGTGCCACAATGCCCAGCCTGAGCATTGCTCTCTGTGATGGTACCACTTACCCACCCCATGGATCTCCTAGTGTCCATGCTGCCTCAGAGTTCCCCCCACCCCGCTGTACAATACAAGGAGCAAGAGTGCTGAGAAGTGAGGCAGCATTGCCTGCAGAGCTGTAGTTTAACCCCGGATGGTGGGGAAAGAGAGACACGGGCTGCAGGGACAGACACCAAGAAGGAGAGGCAGCAGCAACCCCTCTCCTGAAAGAGAGCACAGGATCAAAATATGGTGAGTGGCACCAGTGTCAGGTGTGAGGGAGAGAGCCCCAAACAGTGACAACATGCTGAGATGTGGAGAGTAAGTGGAATAAGAGTGATCACCAGGTGACAGGCTGTCACTATTGCAGCACTAACTTGGCAGTGTGAAATTGGGGGCAGTGCAATGTAGTGACCACAACCACAATGCCCAGTGGCTCCCAGACCTGCACCTGAACAAACATTTATTTAAATGGGTGGCCTGTCCCCTAGCAGTGTCTACTTCCTCCCCAACCCCCTCTCACCCCAACCCCCGAGAGAGACACAGCAACAGCGAGAGTCACTTCCAGTGTGGCATATATGTGCAGGTCCAATCTGTTTCAGTCAGAGATGATGTCAATCACCCCCCTAAACAGAGAAGTGGAGTAGTGTGCTCCCAAGCTCGGTTGCCATCCATTTTATTTCCACTCACTCTTCCAGCACCTTGCTGTCGGTTTGAGTCTCTGTTTGCCTTTTGAAGCTCAGTGGAAGCAGACAACACATACAGAGAGGCAGAGAAAATGGCAGCAAGAGTGCCATGACTGGACAAAGTGCAGTGATGCAGAGTTTTCTTTCACTGTGGGAGAGTGGATGGGGGGAGAGAGAGAGAGAGAGAGAGAGAGAGAGAGAGAGAGAGAGAGAGAGAGAGAGAGAGACCAGGAGAAACACAGCGTAAAACAAACTTGGTGCATCTATTCCACCACTGCACAAAAGGAGCACTCAGACAGAGCCAGATACAAATATGTGTGTCACATATCACATCAATGTTCACTAGTACAGTGGGCACTGGATGGGCACCCCTGGGTAGTTGCTGTCCCCTACACTTCCAGTTCACATCAGCACATATGGAACAATCTACAGTAGCCACAGACTGATGTAGGCCACTCATCTTCCCCTCCACACCCATCCCACTCCACACAGGTTGGCACAGTGACAAGGTGACCTCCAGGTGGACAGCCCAAGGCAAATAGTGGACTGTGGTCTGACAGCAATTGGTGATTAGTACCCCCTCCACAACCATTCCACCACTGCACATTGGCTGCCCCAGCCAGAGACAGAAATGTGAGCTGTACATTTGCCATGCCACACCTGTTTCTATCTAGCCTGGTGGACGCAGATGGGTGGAAATGGGGCTGTGGTCCAGATCCACTGGGTGGCCTGAGGCCATTGGCACCAACACATCTTTCTGCTTTTCTGCACATGTGAAGCATTTTCTCCTTCCATTACACCTCCTGCATGTTAGGAGCACTCTGCAGGAGCCAATGACAGATGTGGTTCACATCTGTCCATCTTCACCCATCTGAGTTCCACAAAGCTGGCACTCGTATTGGTGGGATCCAGGCTGGTGACTCTGGGAGAATGATGCCCAATCCCATCCCACTTCCACATAAGGGTAGCACCCTTCAGCAGAACAGGGCAGAGATGCAAGTTTTACATCTGCTCCTGCATACCCATCCCTGCTCCACCAGAGCTAGCAAGAAGGTTGGAGTGGGCTTTGGGTGACTGGCACTTCCTCACCCTATGCCACACCTCTACACTTGCAGAACACTCTGCTTCAGTCAGAGACTCTGCCACCTAATGTTCTCTACCCATGGAGAGCACTCTGAGGTACTGAGATATAAAAATGTGGATCTTGTATCTGCCCGTCACAACTGTTCCCACTCTGCTGGTGGGAGGGGGTAGGATACAGTGGGTGCTCCTGAGTGACTGGTGCCTCTCTTGCACTGCCATCTATCAACCCAATACTTTACAACAGTCAGAGAAGAGATGGATTGTACATCTGCCCCATCATAAACTATGCCCATTCCAAAACGTTTCACATTCACCCAACGCAAACTGGGCCAAATTATTTTCTTCACATTCAGTATGAAGATGTTCTGGATCAAATAGCCAAGCTGATGCTCCACTGCACTAGGATGAAGTATTTGGAGGCCAGGGAAAAGGCTGGGAGACTTCTGGCTCTCCAGTTACATCAAGCAGAAATGGTTAAATTTACACCGAGATTGCAACCTAGTCCAGATGCTCAGGTGGTTACTAACCACAAGAAAATGGCCTCCATTCTCTGTGACTAGTACACACAGTTATATGCTTTGACCCAGCTCTAGATCCCCTGCATTGATGCCTTCCTGGACTTGATTCCTCTCCCAACATTGTCCAACCCGGCAACGTCTTTGCTGGGGGCTCCAATCACTCAGGCCGAAGTTGAGGTAGTCATTTGTCTTCTCCCGCTAGATAAAGCACCTGGGCTGGATAGCCTGACTAATAACATTTATGCTGCATGTGTTTCTGAGGTTGCCCCTGTGTTAGCTGAGGTTTTTTAATTTTTGGTTTGAGTATGGGTTGGATGATTCCATTTTTCTAGAGGCTCTGGTTACTCTCATACCAAAGCCGGTAAAGACCCCTTATTAGCCAAAAATTATCGCCCCATTTCTCTGCTGAATATGGATATTAAAATCCTCTCCAAAATTCTAGCCACCCTGTTAGCTCTTGTCATGGCCTTGTTATGGGTGATGAGCATGTAGGTTTTATGTCTGCACAGTACTCCGGTGATCACCTCAGGAAGCTTCTGCACCTGCTGCCAGTGTCCGGGGAGAACAAGACCTCAGCGTTCTTGGTCTCTCTGGAAACAAAAAGCTTTTGACCGGGTGGCCTAGACCTATCTTTTCACCACCTTATGCAGGCTTGGTCTTCCTGAGGATTTTATAAAGTGGGTGCAGTTACTATACTCGGCGCCATCTACTCATGTTTGGTGTAATGGCCACCTTTCTGATTCATTCTCTCTGCAACGAGGAACCTGGTAGGGTGTCCGTTGTCTCCCTTTATTTAATTTCTATCTGGAGCCACTTACTAGACATTTATGCACATTGGCTGCCCTGAGGGGATTCAGTAGCAGGCAGACACTATATCTTTCTTCTGCAGATGATCTGCTTCTAGATCTGGAAGACCTTGCATTCTCTCCTACTCTTCATCATGAGATTGTTAACTGTTCTAAGGTCTTTTTTATAAGTGAACCTCTCCCAAAACCAACGGTTTTTCCCTTAACAGCTTGGTCCACAAAAAGACACAGTGAGTCTGGGCCTCTCTTGGGAGCCTCGGGTTTTAACCTATCCAGGGGTTAAGATTGCTCAGTCATTATCGGTTATGGTCAAGGAGAATCTCCAGACTTCTCGATATTTTAAGTCTGACCTTGAGCATTGGTCTGCTCTCCCTTGTTCCTCTGGGGAAGGGTTAGCATTCTCAAGATGAATGTTCTGCCCCATTTACTATACCCCTGTGAATGCTGGGTTTCCATCTTCCCAAGACCTGGTTTCTCCATTTACAGCATCTCTTTAATTCATTTCTTTGGAAATCCTCTAACATCCATAGTGCCTATATTAAACTGACTGCCCTAAGTTGATTGGTGGATTGTCCCTCCCTTTTTTTTTGTACTATGGTTCTCAGCATGTCAGTAAACTTTTAGGTGGAGTGCCAGAATACACAGTCAGAGTCTTCCATCTACACCTCTTTGGATGGACATTGAGAGATCCCTAATCAGTTGAGGGATGTTCTCTCAACAGTCTTTCTACCTCAGGCCTTCTCAGCTGCCCTGCCCTTTCATGCTACTCCAATTGAATGGTCCCTCAAGGTGTGGGGACAATTGCAGACCTATCTGTCTTGGTTGTGGACTATGGGAACTTCCAAACTGGTGTTTAATAATCCCCATTTTAAAATAGCTGGTGTCTTTGCCCTCAATTGAGCACTTGTACGTTGGGTGATTTTTGCCAGAACGATGAGATAGTTTCTTTTCAAGCCCTTCAAGCCCGGTTTCATTTAAGGAGTCGGAGTGTATTTAAATTTCTCCAGCTTAAAACTATGATACTCACCTTTCTGGGTCCCAAGCCCTGGCAGCTGTGGAGTCTAGATGGTCAGGATTCCCTCTATCCTTAGCTATGCGGCTTGATGCAGTGTCTTGCTCTATAAGCATTTCCAGTCCATAGACCCTCACCTTCCCAATGGGGTGTGTTATTATTGGGTTCATGCTCTGCAATTGCCTGCTGATACAGAATTTTGGAAGCCCCATGGTCGAATCTTTACAGATATATAAAACAAGATAGGTATCATTTAGTGCAATTCAATATATTGCATGATTTGTATTTTACTCCACTGAGATTATACAAGATGGGCAAGTTACTGTTCCTCATGTAACCATTGCCTGATGGCAGCGGGGTCCTTTCTGCACCTCTTATGGGAATGTGATAATATTCTGCCCTTTGGACTACTCATCCTGAGGGCCTTGGGCCCCTTTAGGTTGGATGACCTTTTCACCCCTGAGCTGCTTGTTGTTTGTTTTCTGCCTAGCACCCCACCATTAGGAAAGCACACCTGTCCCTTGTAGTGGCTGCAGCTAAGATTGTCACATTGTGACATTAGAAAGATGAGACACCTCCCTCTTTCCTGGAGTGGCATCAGGAAATTCTGTTGGCTCTTCAGTTGGAGAAACACATAGATGCTATGTGGAAGAGGCCTCAACACTTCTCCCGCATGTGGGAATCTCTTTATACCCTCCTATCTCTCTGGGGTTCTCAAGACTCTTCCTGACTTACTGAGAGCCCTCCCCCTCCCGCGGCTCTGGTTGCGGGGTGTGATTTTAGGGTGCCTGTCTGGTCTAGGTTCTAATAAACCTTGAGGTCGCAGATGGGTGGGAGAGGGACTGTTTGTTTTCATTGTTCTATTATTTAGTGCAATGCTACCTTCAGTGTTCTGGACTCTTTTCTTACACATTGTTCTGTTTTGGGGGTTATATTTTTATTTTTTATTGTTGTAATGTTATGATGTTGGAAAACTCCTAATAAAGTATACTAAATTAAAAAAAACAGTTTCACACACACAGGCTAGAGTGGGGTCTAGGATGGTGGCTATTAAGTGACTGTCCCCCCTTCATCCCACCTCCACACATGGGGAGCACTCCTCCACCTCCATTATGCATTTGCACAGAGAGAGCACTCCTCTCCCTCCATGTCTCATTTACATATGGGGAGCAATTCTCCTTCTCCAGCCCTCTTCCACATGGTGGACATAGTGTCTCGTGTAATCATATTTGGTCTCAATACTTGCTGAATGCAACATTGCACATATTGGCCTAGATATTCAGAGCAGTTGCGCATGGCACAACTGGGTTGCACCGGCGCAACTACAGACTTGCACCTCAGAGTGATATTCAACCAGTGCAGCTGCGCAGCGCAAGTCCCATTGAGCCACGGCACAAATGTAATGTATGCAGCACAAGTGAAGGGGTGTTCCATGAATATGCGGTGCAATGACATATAAAACCAAAACCATGGCGCAAATCAGGAGCAAAACGGAAGTTGCACCATGTGGACTTGAGCCTATAAAACAGGCTCAAACAGCAGATGCGCAACCATAGCAATAGGAGAAAGATGGACGGTGCACCATTCGTGATGGATGAGGTAATGGGGGTGTGTGAGGAAGTGGAAGGAACAGCAATGTGGCCAAGGAAGGGCCCACCGGTGGTATGCCCAACACAGGTGGTACTGTGCTCGACACATGCTTGAGGAGTATAGTGATGTAGAGATCATGGGCCAATACCGCCTGAACAGGGCCATTCTGAGGCAGCACTGTGAGCTCTGCAGTGAGGAGATGCAGGCACCCACCAGATGGAGCCACGCCATGTCAGTACAGACAAAGGTGACAGCTGTGATGTGCCTGCTCACCACAGACACCTTCCAGAGACCAATGAGTGACACCATGGGCATCACCCAGTTGGTCAAGTCCCGCCTCCTCACACAGTTCCTCAACACTCTGCTGACACATGCTTCAGAGTTCATATGATTCCCAAGCACGCAGGCTGAGTATACAGCAAACATGCAGGACTTCCACTGAGTGACACATGTCAGGGGTGATTGGGGACATAGACTGCACCCACGTGGCCATAGGCACACCACCTGGCCCTGAGGGAGCCGCATACATGAACCACAAGGGTTACCCCTTGATCAACTGCCAGGTGGTGTGCAATGCCACAGGGTGCATAATCAATGTCTGCGCCACACACCCTGGGAGTGCACACAGTACATTCATCTGGCACAGCTCCATACTGTGCCAGAGATATGAACATGGGGACATCGCCATGGGACACCTGTTGGGTGAGTAGGGCACAGGGCAGGGTGTGGGTGCAGCAAGAACATGGGAGGAAGGAGTGCAAACAGGGTGGACGGGGTACAGGGGACATTGGGCAGCATGGGCAAGGGCATGGCAACAACACAGCACAGTGCTAACCATGCCCTTCCCCACACAGGTGACAGTGCATACTCACTCAGGACCTGGCTGCTCACCCCCTACCAGGGACTGTCGTCCCCCGCAGAAGAGATACAATGAGGTACACACCTCCACGCGCAGTATCATCGAGCATGTCTTTGGCATGCTGAAGATGCATTTCTGTTGCCTGGACAGGTCAGGTGGTTGCCCTACAATACAGCTCATCGAAAGTCTGTGGCCTGTTCCAGGCCTGCTGCATACTGCACAACATGGCCATTGACCATGGGATAGCTGTCCAGGTGGACGAGGGCAACAGCAGCAGGGCTGATGATGACAATGGATCAGAAGGCGGTTGGCAGCCACCCCTGGGGAGGTGGGACTCCAGGCTGGCAACGGGCCACAATAACACAGGAGCATTTTGGAGAACGCAGGTAAGTGCACCAACATGCATGCATGCGTCACAAAGACCACAACACCACACACAGGTCTGATGTGCACAGTGGGATGCAAGCAGAGAATGGGGCACACAGCAGGCAAGGTGGAGGCAATGACACATGGACACACACACAGCGCAGGGATGGACAAACACACACGGACTGAGGAACATGGCATGGCTCTGACGCATGACACCAGTGCCCAGGCAAACCGGTGCAGAGCTGTTGTCATCACATCCACACCACAAGGCCCAGCAGCCCGGCCAGCACACACAGGGGGCATGCGCCACAACACACATGCACACCACCACCACCCCCCAAGTGTGCACCAGGCAGCAGCAGCAGCAGACAGCAAGTAAGGGCAGTGCACATGTCAGGGCAACTGCGTAGTACCTCGACTGCGATGGCCACATGAGCGGCCACACTGAGGCTGGTCAGCAGTCACAGGCTGCGCATCAGCCAACAGGGGGGTGTCCGACACACCCGCAGGGGTGGATGATCGAGAACATGACCGTGTTCTTGCTGGAGTGTCCAAACAGGCTCACACCGGGGGTGCCAGGGATGCCAAAATTGGAGCCCGGTGTCTGCTGTACAGGGGTGACCAAACGCTGGAACCGTGGAGTTGACAGAGCACTGCGGGGGGTCCTCTGGGCATGAGTGATCTGAGAGGCAGCTAGCTATGCAAACCCGGCTGTAATGGTACCGGTCATGTGGTGTAGTGACACGGTCATGGCCTCCAACAGCTGGCAGAGCTCATCAGTAAGCTGCACATGGCCTCTGTCCTGATGCTCGGACAGCTGATGCACCACTGCCTGCAGTGCATGTATCTGCATGGCAAGCAGCACCTGATTCTCCACAGATAACTGCAGCAACTGGGTATGCTCTGCCAGCCGATCAGTATCCTGCATCTCCTGGGTAGGACACCAGCCAGCTTGGGGTGACATGGCACTGTCCAGCACCCGTTCAGGTGGACTCTGCACGGGGACCATACAGGGGCACTACTCCAACAGGCGCACCTCACGGAGGACCCCATGGTGCACTGCCCCATGTTATCTTCATATTGCTGCCACTGCCCTACCATCCATTGGGCATCGCCCACTGCCATGTCTACCACAGCACAACCACCCTTGCCAGGCACAGCAGTGGTGCACACACCACTGCGCTGGTGGGGATGGGTGGCAGCTGCACAGCTGCAGGTGCAGCACTGGGCCCTGATATTTGCCCGTGCACAGTGCCTGGGGCGCCCCAGGCACCACACACCCGGTGCTGTCCAGGATCAGTATGAAGGCATCATTGAGCCGATGCGGCCCCAGCTGGGTGTCAGCACAGAGTACCGGCAGACCAGCATCCAGCAGAAGCTCTGCCAGCGCATCATCCGACCCCAGTACAAGGACGTCCTCCATCCCAACACTGCTGTGCCATGGCCGGTCCCTGCCACAGATGCCCGTGGATGTGGGTGGTTCCTCCTCTAGGACCATGGCTGTGGCTGCCTCCACCTGGGCCTCTCCATTGGGACGTGATGGTGCTGCAAGAAAGGAACACAGTGTTACTGGTGCTGTGGACTCCATGTACATGCCCTCCACCAGGTGTGCATTGTGCCATTGCCGTAGTCCAATGGTGTGCCATGCATGGCAGAAGGCAACCCACACATGTGGCATGGCACACAGCAGTCGGCACACCTGCATATGATGTCCCACACACGCCAGACATGCAGGTAGTGTGGATACACACCATGTTGTGAGGGGCTGTCACCTGTCTGAAACCCACCACCAGGCACACCCTCAACTGCTAAGCTGCTGATGGTGGATGCCACCAGTTTCTCGGTGGCCTAAAGGGTGGGTGCGGTGGATGGGCCCCCGCTGGTCCTGTTGCTGGATGCCCGGATGGCTGTCACCTTCTCCTTGATCCTGTGCTTGTCTTTCCTGACTTTTTTCTTGCACTCTTGTGCAGTGCACTGATGCCTGCCGTGGGTGTTGACATATGTCACCATGGCTTCCTACCCTGTCGACCTCTCCTGAGGGGTACCTGTGGCACCACTCAGCAGGCACTCCCTGTCAAGGGGTATTCTCTTTTCTTGTAGCAATCACCTTGCACTAGCTGTTTATTGTATTTTGATTTGTGAAGACCTTATTAAAGTCTGAGTGTTTTTCACTACAAAACATTCCTTTTTGGTTTTGGTCCTCACTGATATAAGATATTTATCTAGTGCTAGAGATTCTCGCTCTCTAATTTTGGAGTCTGTTCATTATTTGGGTTGACCGCCCTTCTGAGAGCTGCATGGTTATTTACTGGACTATCTGTTCATGGTGTTTTCACTTGGATTCTTACTCCCTGTCAAGGTAGGCCTCGAACAGGGCCTTCTGTTCCTCCTTAGTAAGAGTTAGGCCTGCACTTGTGGGCAGGCCCATGCTCTCCTCTTCCTCATTCTCGGATACTCTGCTACCTGTGGACGAGTGACAGCACATGGGGTCAGCGTCAGCATGGCCCAGAGCAGTCACGTAGCGCATTGTGTAGGCCTCACACCTCAGCTAGCATCAACTTACTTAAATGGCTGCAATACAAGTCCATGTCCTGTGCTGTTCCATGGCACTTATAAGGTGCATCGCGTGCAAATGGGCTTGTGCAATGGAAATGATGTGCTAATGCACCTAATGTGCTGCGCAGGCTGACGAGGTGATTTGCATACGCGGCTGAATATTGCAATTTTCGCGCAGGCTCAATCATCTTGCTCTGGGGCATCTGTGTTGCATGAAGTATGGCGCATGTGCGGTGCGCTTGGCTGCAGTACACATGTGCGGCGCGCACCATAACATGGTCCTATCAATAGCAGGTGTCCCGCGACAGCGCATTGTGGGGCGGGCGCGTGGCGCTACTGCTTGCCATCACACATGCGTGTGCAACATGGAGCCAGCTATTGCGCAGCCACAGACCTGCACAATGCTGCATGCCGTTCATGCCTGCTTCATGCGACACTGCTCGGGATCCTCCTTGTGCCTTCAGGGTCATGTACGCTGACCCTGTTTACACCAGGCCGTGGCACAGTGCGCGATGTAGGTTGTTGCCGATATACCTACAGTGCGTGGCAATCATGCATCCACATGCTGTGTGATCGCATAACACTGTTCACTATTGCGCATCATCTGCGTGCAGCTCCACGTGCCTGCTGTGTCGGCCATTATGCCTCCAACCGTTAACATACAGGGTGACATGGGTGGAGCAATGCAGGTTCAAAGAGGGCAATTAATTGGACTGATGTGGAGATTGTGAACCTGGTGGCCGTGGTCCAGCCATTTGAGGGCCAGCTGTTTGGCCAAGTACTCCTGCAGCAGACATGTGGTGATGTGAGGCAGCAGGTGGCCATGTCCCTGGAGTGCCACACAGGAGTGCCACGGACAGTGGAGCAGTGCAGGCACCATTATGGGGACCTGCATCACTGGGACCTGGACAGATTCAGATACCTGCAGGCATGTGTACAGCGTGGGAGGGGTGCCACAGCCAGGTTAGTATGCCCATGTGGCATTCCTGCACAGGCAATGCTATAGTGGGTGTACGGCTGCACAGCGTATGCTGCCACTGGGGGTTGTCATGGTCCTGGTGGCCACTGCATGTCCTGAATGGCTGCTGCATATGTTGCAGTCGTGCAGGCAACAGGGCCACGGGGAAGATGTGTTCACGCCTTGTGCCATACGGGCTGTGTGGTGGTGGGGGGACTGTCTGGGCATGCATGTGTACTCATGTCTACCTCCCTTGTTTCCTTCCACAGGGCCAGAGGACTGCAGGAGGATCTGGGCGGCCATGGCTGCAGTGCAGGGACCAGTTAGAGGTGCGGTGGCAGGAATAGTTAGGGGTGCGGTGGCACAACCGGCAGGACTGCATCGGCCAGGTAGGCTTGTTCACATTCCTTTACTGTGTCACTGTGGGTTATGGGAGGGCAGAGGGTCTGAACATGGTCACCCAAGCCATGTGATTGCACAGACATGGTGGGCACACAGTCCATTGGGTGTGCCGGTGTTGCATAGCCTGTGCTGGCCATGTGCCATCCTGGAGGGTGTGTGTGTGCAGGGCTTCCACCGTGTGTGCGGCAATAGGTGCCTGTGCTCTGTGCCATGTGCCCATGCCTATGTACACATGTGCCCACTGCACAGCACTGTCAGCCTGTCCACACTGCTGTGGTGTGTGTGTGAATGGCTGGTGTGGCCCTCCGTGTGTGAGGCCCTTATAGCCAGTCTGGTGGTGTATGCCCCCACTGTCCAATGCACACTGTAGGTGGGCTGGGGTTCATTCAATCATATCACTCAGTGCCTGTCCTGTCCCTTCTCCTAGGTGTTCCCGGGATGGTGGCCAGGAGGTGCTGGCAGGTTGCTGCAGGCCATGTGGAGCCTGGTGGCGCACCAGCTGCATTCATCATGCCTGATGCGGAGACAGATCCACGAGACTGTGGTGGTGAGGAGGGTCCTGCAGCAGATGGTGGTGGAGCCCCATTGATGGCATTAGGCCTTTGGCCTTATACATAGCCTTTTTTTAACCTGGCCTTACCCTGTTGCTCTGCCCAACATCCCCTTCCTATTGTATAGCCCCTGGATCCTGTCCCCATCCTCCAGTTACCCTCCCCCATGCCTCTCCTAACACTTGTATATTGTTCAGATTTTGTATTTTGAGTAAAGCATTTCTTTTGCTTCATCACTGTGTCTGTGTTTTCTTTGCAGCTGGCGTGTGGAGCCATGCTGCAGGTGTCAGTTCCGCTGTGCATTGCCATGTCTCTGGTGTCCCTCCACCATCCCCTTGTGCCACTGCTCCTGTGTGCACAGGGCATGTGCCTTGTCCTGTGTGTGGCCCTCTGTTGGATGTCCCATGGTGGCCTGTGGCTTGCCCTGCACATTGTGTACTTGTCTGCCTGCCCTTCCTTTTGCCTGTCATGCTGCACATCTCCACTGTGGGCAGCAATACAGTGCCCTCTCAACTCTGGGTGGCGGCCAGTATGGCCATGGGTGACCAGTGTTTCCCTCACCCCTGGACAATGGTTCTCTGTGGTTGCATGCCCAGTGGGTGTCTCTTGCATGGCTCTGTCGTTGGCATGGTGGTGGTGACAGTGTGTTGGCCTGGTGCTTGTTCCATGGTGGGTGGACCGGGGTTCTATGTGCACCATCCCCTTGTCCCCTGTGTTGCCTCTAGGACGGTGCATATATGTACGCGGGTGTGCCGTGCAGGTGATGTCCTGTGCCCTCTTCCCCTGAGCTCCCTTGCCTGTGCATCCCTGCTGCCTGTTGCTCTTGCTCAGCTCATTGGGTTTTGTGCTCTGGCGTGCTCCCACGCCTTCCTGGTTGCTCCAGTGCATCTCTGGTTGGGCAGCAGCGCATCTTTGCCATATTCTGCCTGGTTGCACTGGAGCATTTCGGGAGGGGGGGCATATTCTGAATATGGCTCCCTTTTCCCCATGGCACATCTGGCTTGAGCTGCACCAGACCTGCACTTGCATTTGGCAAAGTCTGAAATATCTGGGCTATGTATATACTAATATAAATAGAACTGCTTTATTTTAATTTATGTGTCCTTACTTTTTGTATCTTATACCATGTATTGTCTTTATCATTGTTTGTACAAGGGACCTCCTTGCAAATGAGGTTGTAAATGGATTTTATCCCTTCACAATAAAATTGAACATGGAAAGCACTCTTCCCTCCTTTCCATCTCCACACATAGGTATTATTGCTCCACCTCCATCTCACCTCCATACATTGTGAGCACTTATCGTCTGATCCCTCCAGTGCTTCTCCCACTACATTTCACCTCCTCCACATGGACAGCACTTCTCCCACTGCATCCCACCTTCTGCACATAGGGAGCACTCCTCACCCTCCATTCAACCTCCACACATGGGGAGCTTTCCTCCCACTTCATATCAGCTCTGTACATGGGGAGCACTCCACCCCTTCATCCCACTGCCCCTACATGGGAAGCATTGCTCACCATCCATCCCATTCCTACACATGGGGATACCTCTACAGATTTGCATCACTCCTCCTCTACCACCATCCCACCTCTGCATATAGAGAGTACTCCTAATCCCATTCTACCTTTGCACATGAGAGCACACTGCAACAGCCAGAGACAAAGATATTAGTCAGTCATCTGCCTCTCCACATCTATTCCCACTCCATATGATAAGCTCCAAGTTGGGCACAACATCGGTGGGGTTGAAATGTAATGAGAGGGTTGCTCTGCGAGATGGTGCCAATACCCCTCACCACCTCTCTCAATGAGAGAAGCCCCCCCGAATCAATCTTTATTCTTTTCTCCACTTACCACTTTTCTGCTGATTATCCTTCAGTTTGCATGCCTTACCAGTCACTCCCCTCCCAAGACAGGACTACAGGTCACTAGGTGATTGGGGGGGACAACCTGACCATGTACCACTACACTGCCCACTTCTCCACATGTGCACACCCCAGACCATGCACATTCCAGGCACCTTTGGTGCCTGTGTGCTGCACCAGCATGTGAAGGCCTGTGTGATGCAACATGTACATCCATGGCGCATGGGCATGCCCCCAGGCAGACACCTGTGCACTGCATCTACATGTCACTAACCATGTACACCTTTTCTCTTACAGCTCCATCATACCTCCTTGGTGCTGCAGGGTCTGGGGACCAGCAGGAGGACTCAGAGCAGGATCAGCCTGGCCCCTCCAACCTCTCCACATCCAGGGCCGAGGCAGGTGGTTGGGTAGCCCTGATATATTGGATTTGCTCCTGGGTCTAGCTGATGTTGACTCAGTGTCTGGGCATGACAGCGCAGATGACCTCATCAGCTTGCACCAGCAATGGAGGTGGAGGATGATGATGATGCCGCCACCCAGGTATTTGGCGCCACAGACAACATTGTCTCAGCCAATGTTCCTGTGCACACAGAGTGGATCCAGCCAGTGTTGGCGCTACCTGTGGCCCCCCCTCCCCACCTTTGGTATTCCCCACCTGCAGCCATCCCTATGGTTGTGGGTGGCCAGGGCCGCGATGGTGTAAGACAAAGGTCCACAGTCTCTGCCCAGCAGGATGCTGTGATGCATGGAACAGCAGCAGGGCACAGGCCTGCACCCACTCCTAGGCCCACCAAGAATGCTGTTGCCCAGTCCCCACCCAAACAGCTTGCCACTGTGTGGCATCCATGGCCAGTGGAGGAAGCACAGCAGGCCAGTTCACCCCCTGTCTATCATCACCCAGCACGTGCAGCATCCTCTGATGACAGGCTAGAGGTGTACAACTGTCTCCTGTGGGCAACTGTGGAGGAGCAGGTGGTACTCAGAGAGGAGATCAGGGGCATGGGGATGCTGCAGGGCTTCCAATAGGAAGAGGCCTCTGTGTGGCATGCTGAAAAGCTTGGTGAGCAGCGCCAGATGTGGGTGGCCTCGATCGCAATATTTGAGAGGATGCCTGTGGCGCTTGAGGTGATCAGTGCTAGCCTGGCACCATGTGGATGCTGTGGTACCTGCAGCACTCTGTGTAGTGCCACTAACACCACAAGGTTGTGGCATTAGGTGACCCCACTGTTGCTGACACCATCACCAACATACGCCATCCCCAACACCCCCAGATCCAACTTGGACTTCAGGTCAGACACTGTCACAAGCAGATGGTCATAGTGTTGTGTGTCTACCCCAGCACTGGAGGTGGATCCCCTCTGTGTCCAGTGTCACCCCTCCAGTGAACACCAGGTGAGGGTATGGCCACCCCTGTGGGTGCGGTGGCTGTGGTGGCTCACAGTGATGCTTGGTGGTGTAGTTCGCATGTCTCACCATGCCCTGCTGCTGTCCTTGCCCACATACCATGCTGGCAGTGCCTGGGGCTGCATGCTATGACACATGTATACCCTGGGACTGTGCTCTGTTGGGCCACCTGTGTGTGTGCAGGGATATGGCTGAGGCAACAGTGTTTGGCTGTGGGACATGGGCATAATGAATGCAGATTCAACACTGCTGTGCATGTGTGCTGGTGTGTGCCCTCTGATCCATGACAGTCCCAGCACACACATTGTCCTCCACCTTGTCCCCATTGCACCTGTGTGTCTGTTTCTCCCTGTCTGTCCCATGCATTACCCTCTGCGACAGCTGTGTGGTGCACTGCTTTGTGTGTGTGCCTGTGTCCCTCCCCCTTTCATCATCCACTGGTTGTCTATGCATGTGTGTGTGTCTGTGTGGCAGCACTGTGTTGGCCTGCCCCTGCTACTCACCTGCGGCTGCCAAAATGCTCTTGTACAATGGTGTCCCTCTGTCACTGGGCTCTGTCTGCCAGGCATGGGTCCCTCCATGCCAAGGGAGGCTGCCCACCCCCACCCTGTGCGTCTTCATCCTCCTCCTCATCCTCCCCCTTGGCAGCACTGTTGCCCTCCTCAGCCTGGACAAGTATTCCATGTTCAATGGACATGCTGTGTAGTATACAACATGACAGTTCTGAAATGCATCAGGACCGTGCACACAACACTTTAATAAAATGAAGCACTGAATTTATACACTAATGGTGAGCATCTTATTTTTGGGTTGATGAGTGTGGGATTTTTTGTACAGATATGCCATTGCATTTATCCTAGAACCTCTATCCATGTGCAGCCTTTGTTCTTTTTCTCATCTATGCCAGGAATATGCCATAGGCCCCTTCTGGGCTGTACTACAGGGCACCACTGGACCTGTCCAGCATCTGAAGTACATCTTCAGGATGCTGGACACATGCGTAATGATGTTGCATGTAGCGATGTGTGCCTCATTGTATCTTTCCTCAGCCACCATTCCTGGCCATCTTATGGGGTGAGCAGCCATGGCCTGAGGAGTATGCAGCATCACCTGTGGGGAGGACAGAGAGTGTTAGCGCCACACATGCATGCACATTGCACATACTAGTACCACACTTGCCTTGCTTCACACCTGCTGCCTGAGCACCTCCCCCCCACCCATTTGCCCTCGCACCTTGTTGGGCATTCATGCCTGTTTGGCTGTCAGCACCCAGCCCTGCATGTGGTGGCTGCCCTGTCCTGCACTGTGCCCCACCATCCCTGCATCTTTGTTTTTAAATCTTCTGCCCTGTTCATCCCTGTGCCCTGGTTTCCCTGGTGTCATGTGTGACTGCCTGCTTGTTTTGTCCACCCTGTGTGCCCCAACAGCCCATGGTACCCCTCATGTGGCCCATACTCTTTGTGTGCAGCATTCATGCACCATGCCAGGTCCACTGTCCACCCGTCTGTTGTGTCATGTACTGTTCATGGCACTGCCCCCCCGGTTACGCCACACATGTGATTTGGCATGGTGTGCAGTGTGTGTGTGTGTGTGTGTTTGTACTTGGTGTCCTGCCCCAGCCACTCATTAGGTGGCCACTAGGGATGTCCCCAGGTTTGAACCGTAGCACAGCAATGACTGGTGCCATATGTAGGCATTGTGTGTGCTCCCAGGGTGTGTGGTGCAGACATTGGTGATACATCCTCTGGCAGTGCACACCACCTGGCAATTGATGGAGTGGTACCCTTTTCTGTTTATGTAAGCCATTACATTATCACCAGGTGGTGCACAGATTGCCACATGGGTGCAGTCAATGACCCTATCACACCTGGCATGTGCAACCCTGTGGAACTGCTGCATGATCTCTGTCTGCTCTGCCTGTGTGCTGGGAATCATATGAACTCTGAAGCATGTGGCAGCATTGTGGTGAAGAACTGGTTGAGGAGGTGGGACATGGCTGACTGAGTGATGCCAGTGGTGTTTCCCATTGGCATCTGGAAGGTGCATGTGGTGAGCAAGCACATTGATGCTGTCACCTTGGTCTCCACCATCATGGCAAGAGACCTTGCCATGGGTGCTTGCAGTTCATCATGGCACAGCTCGTAGACTTGCCTCAGAATTGCCCTATTGAGTCGGTAACATTCCACTATTTCTGTGTGTGTAGGTTGTTCAAATGACACACAAGCATGGTACCACCTCGGGGCATACCACCTATGGGCCCTTCCCTGTACATGTCGCTACACCTGTCACCTTCTCAACTCCCTCATTGTTGCTACTATCAGGAATGGTGCCATATCCATGTCCTCTGTGCTACTGTGCTACCCTTGTATGTGTGTGTGCGTGGCCCTCCTCTGCTGCTATTCTGCCTGCTTTCTGCTTGGGGATTGGACTTAGGTCTACTCCTCTTATACCTAACTCAGTTGATCCCATCTGGGGAGATGCACTGTAGATAGGATCAATTTCTGCTTTGAATAAATGGATGTGCTGTGTATTCATGGGAACGCCCCTCCAGATGGGCTGAATATCATTATCTTTCCCTACAGTGCATCTGAGATGCACTGGTGCATCTCAGCTAATTGAATATCACAATTGTGTGCATCTCAGATGCACTCAGTGCATCTGCTTTGAAAATGCTGCCCTATACATTTAATGCATTTTAATAATAGAAGTTGCCAAAGAGGACATAATAAGTGAAAAAATCAGTGTTGCAGCATAGATGCCTAAAAGTTTTACAGACAGACATTTTTTTCTTCTCTGTCTTCCTTCTTCCTCTTATCTGGTCAGCATCAGTTTCATATATAGATCTCATATGACATTGCTGCATAGCAATTACTAAAATTAATCTGCTGCTTTTGTTCTGAAAAGATTTAACATGATCCCATCCTGAAAAGATCTAATGTGACACCAATAAGCAGATAATGTTATTTCAAGCTGGTAAGCACTAAAGAATTCCACTGAAGTACTAGTAAGTCAGGATCTACTGTTAAATTAGGTATGACAAGATGGTCTGGTCTCATTTCATTTAAAGTGGTGTAGTGCTTTAGAGAAATTAGGCTGTTATAAGTGCAACAGGAGTTATGCCAAACAAATGTAAATATCTCTAAAAGTATATGAAATACACATAAACCATCGTATGAAAGTTGTTCAGGACAAAATAACCTTTCAAATGAGACTATTCATTAAGCTGCACTAATTATATTTGTTGAACTATGGTCATCTGATTACCTGACGTTTCATTTTTCTTCACAATTTTCACCTTTCAGATGGCTATATTTAAAAAAATCTAATAAATTCAGATTAGTGACTACCCTCATTTGAAAGGTAATTTTGTCCTGAACAACTTTCATGTTGGTTGTATATTGATAACTTTTATACTTCCAAAATATTTACATTTGTTTGGCATGACTCCTACTATGTTCACTCAGAGAGAAAAATAAGGTTGTTTGGAAGACCATATTTTACAAAATATAAAGAATTTAGATTAGTGACTACCCTCATGTGAAAGGTCATTTTGTCCTGGACAACTTTTTTTTGTGCACATTGAATAGTGTTAAAGATATTTAGAGTTGTCTGGAAAGTGTGCACATTTGTTCTCAGAGAAAAACAGGTTGGGGTTATGCATTCATCATTCTAAAAAGAAAGAAGGGAGTATTTTTTAACTGCCATAGGGATTTGCAGTGTTATGGAAGGATACACTGAAAACTACTAAAAAATGTGTTCCATGGAAACCCATTTTCAAGCTAAAATGATATATCTGTAGGCTCCACCCACAGCCATAAAAATGAGAAGCTTGATTTCTACCCAACTATTGAGTTGTAGCACTCTACCTGTTTTGCTCTACAGATATATATTTTTTCTCACTTAAGTGGAGAAAAAAAATATATGTGTAGCTGGGTTTAACCTGGCTGTTACTAGGGAGTTATCGCATAGACGTTTTTCAATTCTCTTAATCTCTCTTTTATTTAAAAAAAGGAAACAAAACTCAAATATAAACAAAAACAAAAACTCCCTGTCTCCCTTACTGATTGTGTGATACAGCTTAGTACTTAGTACTGTGCCAAGATTGAAACAGGGTTAGGATGTTTTGCATAGGGTGGCTGTGTGTACCTATGAGGAAAAACACAACATAGTGTATTTTAAACATTAAAGCACATTTCTGGTGCTAGTTTAAGTCATTATGAGTACTTCTAAGTCTCACTGAAACCAGAAGTGCACCGTAGCAGCACTTCCAGTTTTCTGTGTATAAACCTAGATGCCTGTGTGAATATCAGTGAACACCAGTGGAGGCAACACTGGCAGATGCATGTGTCTGCAGTGTCAGCCAGTAAAGGCCAGTAGGCCAGGAAATTCTGCCTAAGGTAAACCATAGACTTTGGTTTTTAAACATTTTTTACTGTCAGAAAATATGACTTGTCCTCTTAAAGCTGGTACTTTAATAGACCTGGTAGTGGGGCTGAAAGGGTGTTACTAAGAACATTGTCAGTTTATACATATAGTTTCATAATGTGCTTCTCACCAATTTGATGAACATGATTGCTCAATCTCTACTGCAAATTTAAACAACAAAGTTACAAAATTAAGGAAAGAATTAAACAATATTATTGAACTAAGGAAACTTGAATCATTTGCTGATGATATGATTAGACAAATTCATCCGGCTATAATTGGGACTCAGGAGACAACTAATAATAGTAGTAGCCAATCAAACAAGGGCTTAAAGGAGAATTGCACTGAATCTATGTCATTTTTCCCAACAGAAGTTGCTTTAAAGTTCTGGTTCAGATTCTGTTTTTGCTCTAGTGCTACAGACTTTTCAGTTATCCTAGTGGGTGTTTCCAATTTACATGCTACTGGTAAGAACCATTTTAGAACTACTGTATATAATGTACATTATGGCCCTGTTCAACTCTTCTATTGTTGGCACAATGCATCCATGTTCTATTATAGACCTCTGTGGCTGAGAGGGACATAAACTGCATCATACAGTTATAAAAGGGCACTTAACACCAGAGTGTAAAGCAGAAACACCACTGAGGTTACTAGTAGGTCTATATAGATGGAACAATAACAGCATTTGAACTAGTACTTAATAAACAGCTTCACTAGGAAAAACAACTTACAGTTTCATTGCAGTTCTCCTTTAAATGTTAGGGATAATGAAACTATGAGCCAAACCAGAAACTCCAAAAGCAGCAGGGAAGAGGATAATGAAGAGTAAAATTAATCAGACTGGATTACAGTACAGCAGTCCAGGAAGCTAAATAAAAAAGGTATTCAATTCAATTTGAAAATTAATTGGTCTGCTAAAGTCATTTCAAAACAATACAAACATACAATATATCAGTCCATTTATACAATAGCTATTTATGAAGACAAATACTTCATTTAAAAAGATATATTAAAACAAATATAAAAATATTTATAAATATTGGTATTGTTATAATGTTTCATTTATCAGACTGATTTATTGCCTAGTTTTATTCCTTACAGTCTAATACCTTATATACAATACATTTAACTTGAGAAAGTAACATATCTTAACCAAAAGTTCCTTTTCTCATTTATATAAGCCGAGATAGATTCAGTCTCAAATATCCAGATAGTATTGACTCATTTTGTTTCTTTTCCGAATTGTACTTATTTCTGTTAAATATATTGCTAGGTCTAATAAAAAGGTAGACGGGCAGATATCTTCCTCTCTGTACTCAAACCAAAATCACATTCCACTGTATAACAGATATGCCCCTCTGGAGAATGAGGAGCATATAAATACAAGTTTGCACACACATGTGCAAATCCTTCCACTACCTTCAAGAAATAATGCTGGAAACCAGACATCACCACACAACACAAAACATGAAATAGTTGTGGGGGACTCTATTGTTAAATACACAGACTGAATTATCTGTAGAAATGACAAAGAGCGTAGTATGATCTCTTGCTTTCAAGCTGCATGCATTAAAGTGATAACCATAACTTAGATGGCATACTTAAAGGAGAACTATAGTCAAAATTAATGGAGCCAGTGCTGCATAGATTGTGGCTCCAGTATCACAATCCCCTCAGCAGTCACAATATATATTTACTGGTTTAAACACCTTATTGCTCGTAAAGTTAAAAAATCCCTGCGGTGCAGCTGGCATTTTGTAATAGAGGGTATGGACCACCAGAGATCACACTGCAAACACTGTAATATGCTGATGCAGCTGATGAGGCTCTGCCCCTTTTGGGTTGTGCCCATATTTATGGAGATTTAAAAATCGCCATATTTCTCATATCCAGCACTATTTTTACAGAAATTGTCTAAATGCCACATGCAAGCCAGGCATACACATGGAATTAAGGCAAATTCTGTAAAAAGAGCACTGGGCATGGGAGATACAGAGATTATTAAATCTCCATAAATATGGGCACAATACAGGAAGGGGCAAAGCTGCATCAGCATATCATGGTGTTTGCAGCACTATCTCTGGTGGTCCATACCCTCTGTTACAAAATTCCAACTGCACCCACGGATTATCAAACTTTACGAGCAATAAGGTATTTAAACCAGTAAATGTATACTGTGATTGCAGGGGGGATTGTGATACTGGAGCCATGATCTATGCAGTGATGACTCCATTAATTTGCCCATAGTTCTCCTTTAAGTGAGTTGGCAACAGTAATGCAGCAATAGCTATTCATGTAAGAACAAATGACATTGAGAAAAAAAACACTTCACCTTATTAAAAATGATTTTGCCAAACTAGAAAAGAAACTGAGGAAAACAAATAATAAGGTAGTTATATCTGATGTCTTACCGGTTCCACATGAGTCACTGAAAAAAGAAAAGGACATGATGGAAATGAACAAATGTTTACACGAATGGTCATACAAAGACAATTTTTATTTCCTAAGAAAGTGGGAAAACTTCTAGGGAAACAAGTCTGTATACTCACAAGATGGTCTACATCTCAACTGAGAAGGAACAAAAATGTTAGCAGGATGGTTGAATGACGTCATAAACAGAATTTTAAAGTAGAACAAGGGGGTGTAGGGAATAAGGTGAATGAACAAACAATCCTGGAACCTTAAATGGGAAAATAATTGCAAAATAAAAACACTGGGGGGATTAAAAATAATGCTATCAAATGCCCGTAGGCTATCAAATACAACAGATGAACTTAGAATCCAGGTGGGCATACTTAAACCTGATATAATTACTGGAGACCATAAATATCAACCAGATTACCATTTTGTTAAAAATGCATATCAACCAGATTTCAGGTTATTATGCTCCAAAGGCAACAATAACCTGAAATCAGGTTGATATGACACTTCATAATAACTCAAAATCCAGTTGATATGACATTCCCGAAAGTAAAGACTTTAAAACTGTTGCATTCCATTGTTTCACAAAAAGTATTTCAACAGCAGTATTTTCAACTGTTTTATTCATGTGCAGTTCAATTTCTTCAAAAATAAAACTGCACACTAGCTAAAAAAACATCTTTTTCTTTCAAGCTGCTAGAAATACAGTCTAAACCTCCACACCAGCAATTATAAAAAATAAAGGATAGGTAAGTTTGATGTTATAGATTTTTTTTACACACCCGCAGTATGTGATGACCATATAAACCTATCAAGCTTCGCTCTCAAGGTTTATGGGTCATCACACACCTCAGGTATGTGAAAAAAATCCATAGCACACACTTACCTATCCATTATTCTCTATGTAATAGCCATAATGGAGAACTGGTGGGATATTAATGATCAATAGGATAGAAGCATTCAGGGTATAATCTGTATAGTAAAAAAAAAAACACAAATGTGGAGGAGGTGTTGCATGATACTGCTCAAAAACACTACAGACCACTGATCTAAATATACCACATAGTGAAAACATAGGATCAGTATGGGTTCAGATTAACAACATTAAAATAAGACCACTACTGATTGGAAATTGTTACATTCCACAGGATAAAAAGAATACACATGCTTTAAATATATTGTCTGATTTATTTAATCATTATTGTAAGTGTAATGACATTATTATATTAGGTGTTAGAAAATGGGCTTTTTATTTACTGGGTTCTAATTGGCTAGTACCCCAGCCAGGGGGGTACATTAACTTTCAATAGACGCCCAGTAAATAAAAAGTGCCAGTCACCTGACCACATCACCACCTAAGCTATCCTTGTGCCCACCCTGCCTACTGCTCATGGCCAAAAACCACCCTATTCAAGTTGAAATCGGCCACCATTTTTAAATTTTGTTTAGCAGTGAAACTGGCATCCCCATGGGTCCCTAATTCAGTGCCACTGCCAGAACGTCGCAAATCAGAGAAGTGCCCCACTCCCAACAGCATTCCCAAAATACACTACTCTGATTGTCTACTATAATAAAGAAAGAAAAAACATTAATTTTAAATCACTAAGCGCTAGCACGTCCGTGCTCAGTGCTACTCATATCAGTCTTACATGTCCTTAGTGTTTGGCACCCCACGAACTGCTAACCACTTCAGGAAATTAATAAGCACAAAATACCTCACTCACCACCCAACTGCCCCATCAGCCTGCTCCCCGCTGTTCTGTACACTGCTGGATTCCCACCTGCTCTCTTCTACAGAGAGCAACTGTAAAGCTAAGAATGGCAGTGATGCGGGAGACAGGGACCGTGCGTCATTACACAAGTAGAAAGCCGTTCACTTTCGCTCGGCCCTGCATTTCCCACTCATCGATGGAGTAAAAGAAAGACAGAAGGGGCCAGACAAATGGCTGGGGGTGAATACAGAGACAAAAACTTTCACTTTTCTGCGGTCCCGACAAATGGCTGGGGGTGAATACAGAGACACCGCGCGTCACTACACAGCTTCAAAAACTTTCACTTTTCTCCGGTCCTGCATTACGGTCTCGCTTCCATTGGCACTTATCAATGTGGTTACAGAAAAAAATGAAAAAGACAGAAGGGGACAGACTGTTTGGGGAAGGAGGGGTGAAGTGAGACAGCACATGCATGGGATAGTCATAAGGCAGTTCTTAACTATATTTAAACATATTAAAACCGGACTATTTTTTCTCAAATTTCAAAAAAATGTTAAAATAAAACTTCATTTATTCACAAAAAAATTAATACTCTGTCTCTTTATTTTTCAACAGTTAGCCCATTTTCTAAATGCAATAATGCCCTCCAGGGTGGCCGGTATGGGCAATACCGGACCGGCCAAGGGCTATAAGGCATTACGCCCCTGGTCGGTCCGGTATTGCCCAATACCGCCTACCCTGTCGGGCATTATTGCTTACATATTACCCTACCTGAAATTGACCAGTCCAATTATTTCTTTACTACCAGAGCAGGAATTTACTTTTTATGTTCGCCTTGCATGCACACACAGGGAACATTTTGCCACAAGAGTAGATTTTAAATGGTATGACACCATCAGTCTGTTGCAGAATGATCTGCAATGGGCTTGTCAGTGTCAAACTAATCATCAGCCAAGCTGATCATGACAGTGTTCTGGCTTGCTGGGCAATAACTTTGCGTAATTCAAAGGAGAGAGTTGACCCAATCATAGGGTGGCTCTTTCCTTTGATCTACAAAATGCTACCCAGCAAGCACAGCTGATCTGTCATGATTAGCCTGCTGAAAACTGAAAACTGTCTATTGCTGCCACTGCCATAACTGTCATCCCCAACCCCCCAAGCCCAACCCATGTTAATATTCCAGCACGGGGGTGCCCAATCCCCCATGCTGGTTGCTACCACTCCACTCTGCCCATTTTACTTCTGCAATATGGTGGAGCCCACCCCCAGTGCTGCCAAACATAACACTGATACTGGAGGTGCCCAATTCTCTAGTGTTGCCACCTGAAATAAAGAAAACTGTCCTTCTCAGTTTATGTTTTTTTCTAAATACACCCTGCAAAAAGGAAAAAAAAATCCATTGATGTCTCTTGCTGCCCCACCATAACTGTCTCACCCCAAGCCTAACCCATGTTCCAGCTGCTACTCCCACCTTGCCCATTGTGATTCTGTGACACTGGGAAGCCCACTCCCAGTGCCACCAAGTATACACTGATACTGTAGGTTCCCAATCCCCAGTGTCTACACCTAAAATAAAGAAAACCATCCCTCATAGTTTTGTTTTTAAATACACCCTATAAAAAGGAAAAACGTCCATTGATGTCTGTTGTTGCCACTGCCATAACTGTCTACCCCCAAGCCCAACACACACATGTTAATATTCCAGCATGGGGGTGCCCCATCTCCCATAGAAACATAGAATTTGATGGTAGATAAGGACTGCTTGGCCCACCCAGTCTGCCCATTTCCCTACCTAATTGATAAGCTGCAGATCCTAGTTAACCAGCAGCCTACTACTTCCTACTCCCACCCCCTAGAATTGCCTTATGACTGTCCCATGCATGCTTGAATTCCACCACTGTTTTTGACTCCACAACTTCCTCTGGAAGGTCTTTCCATGCATGCTGGCTACTACCCCCCACTCCTGCCCATTTTGTTTCTGCAACACTGTAGAGCCCACCCCTGGTGCTGCCAACATAACACTGACACTGGGGATGCCCAACTCCCCAGTGTCTCAAC
The DNA here is from genome assembly GCA_016271365.2 of Neoceratodus forsteri. Taxonomy (NCBI): domain Eukaryota; kingdom Metazoa; phylum Chordata; order Ceratodontiformes; family Ceratodontidae; genus Neoceratodus; species Neoceratodus forsteri. The sequence continues at coordinate 454,382,789 of CM057451.1, read as the reverse complement.
CTAAAATAAAGAAAACCATCCCTTGCAGGTTTTTCATAATCCTGTAAAAAGAAACCACCCATCGATGTCTGTTACTTGCCATCACCATTACTGTCCCCCCAACCAACCCTCCCACTCAGCACCCACCACCCCACACTCCCCCAAGCCTTTACTTACCTACCGGGGGTCAAATGCCACAATCTTCTTGGACTGCAGACACACCTTCACTCTTCAACACAGGACCAAGAACTGAGGAAATATGCAATGTGGGTCAATGTATTTCAATGAAGTGTTCAATGTACTGGCATAACTTGCCCATTTTTGAATATTTTTGCCCCAAATTTTTAATGTGGCTTTTTGGGGGCACCACCTCATGATCAATGGCAGTGAAATTAAGCAAATCTGTTCTGAAATGTGATTTTCTGGTTGCTGTGAGAAATCACCTTTCAGGCAGGAGTTGAACATTTTCTCTACCTATGTTCATGAGGTGTGGTCATAAGAAGTCTATGATGAAAATCTGGGGTAAAAACATTAAAAAATAACAAAATTATGAGCATATGTCAAAGTTTACAAACTCGGTATCATAACTTTGGTAATTTTCAATACTTTGACCACAAATGTTCAGCATAGCCATTTCTTCACAGCATCTCATGAATGTGACAGCTGTTATTTTTCAAATCATAGCTAAAATATATTTTCATACTTGTGGTGAGAAATCATCTTTTGGGCAGGATTTGAACATTTTCTCTGCCCTTGCTCATGAGGTAGGCACATACGCAGGCTATATGTGGTCATAAGAAGGCTATATTGAAAATGTGGGTTAAAATATGAGAAAACAATAAAGTTATAAGTCTACATTGCCATTTTTCAATGCATGCATGTAACTGTGGCAATTTTCAATATTTTGACTCCAACGTTTCAACATAGCCATTTTTCACACCACCTCAGAAATTTGACAGCTGCCATTTCTCAAACCCTATCCAGAATGTGTTTTCATTTATGGTGCAAAATGACATTTCATCCACTGCTTTATAAATGACACCTGTCATGTTCAGAAGGAGTGGTAAAAAAAAGATTATGTTGAAAATGTGGGGCAAAAAAATGTGAAAAACCAACTAAGTTATAATGAAACAAATTGTTCCAACATTTACTCATAACTTTATTTTTTGCAGATTTTGCCCCTAATGTTTAAGATATCCCTTGTATTACCCTACCTCCTGAACATGGCAGGTGTCATTTTTCAAATCCCCTCCAAAACTTGTTTCCACAGACACACAGTGAAATCATCTTTGGATGGGATTTTAAAATTTCACCTGTCTAGCTAGATTATAACATCAGGTCATAAAATTACTGTTGGACATTTGGGGTCAAAGCGTGACAGCCCACTTAAAAGTTGATATTGACTCTTAGCTGCTGTACCCTGGATAATTACAATCAAACAATGTGTTAAACCCCTGAAAACGAGACATTGCATCTCATCTGCTCTGTTTATAGTAAACATGTGTACTAGAAAGACCCAGTACAACAGCAATACCAGCGATGAACATTTGACATTAACAATTGCTTGTTAAATATAGTAAAGGAATATAGCTTAAACCAGCATATTAAAATGTCTATAGGAGGTGAAAACATTTTGGACCTAACATTCACTAATTTTGATGATAATTTCTCATGTGAAATCCTAGACCCCTTATCAACCAGTGGCATGAAACAGTAATGTTTAAGTTTACTAGATGAATAATAAAAATGTAATGGTAAAACAGTAACATTTAAGTGTAGTACAGGGGTCCCTGTGTCTATAAAAAGCCATCTAAAGAACTGGAATTGGCAAAATGACATGTATACATCAAACATGGAGCAAGGGTGGGCAAATTAACAAAAAACACACTACTGAGCTTGCAGGACAGATTTATATCCAAAACAATATATATATATACAATAAAAAAGGTAAGGTCCCACCCTGGCTAAACCATAAAATAAAGATGCTTATCTCAAGGAAAAATGAAATGTACAATATCATGAAAAATCTGCCAAATGAAGATAACAAAACTAGATACAGTGCAGCTTATCAGGATTGAACCAAAGTAACTCCAGTAAACAAAGAACCTCTGTGCGCAAACACTGAGGCAAGGGTTACCCAAAGGGCATTGGCTGGGAAGCCAAGTTTCAAGAAAATACAAAATCACACATGCCCCCACAATGCAAAGCATCATTGACTGCATATGCAAATCACCACAGAATGTTATGCTGGTCCAACTTTAAGCAGAATTGCATGGTGCCGAAAGGCCTCTCACACAGTTTGCAAAGGGTGCTAACAGAAGACATAGACATGTGTTTCGTCCTACCAGGACTCATCAGTATGCCTCATCTGTTTGACACCCCAGTGGATGGACCAGCTACCCTTAAGGCAGTGTGCCTTGGATATATTGTGGTGAACCCATTAAAATAAAAACTATTTAAAGACAAAAGAACCTCTGTGCGCAAACACTGAGGCAAGGGTTACCCAAAGGGCATTGGCTGGGAAGCCAAGTTTCAAGAAAATACAAAATCACACATGCCCCCATATGCAAAGCATCATGGGCTGCCTATACAAATCACCACAGAATGTTATGCTGGTCCAACTTTAAGCAAGAATTGCATGGTGCCGAAAGGCATCTCACATTGTTGCAAAGGGTGCTAACAGAAGACATAGACACGTGTTTCATCCTACCAGGACTCATCAGTGTGCCTCGTCTGTTTGACACCCCAGTGGAATGGGTATAGGGTAGCTGGTCCATTCCACTGGGGTGTCAAACAGACGAGGCATACTGATGAGTCCTGGTAGGATGAAACACGTGTCTATGTCTTCTGTTAGCACCCTTTGCAAACTGTGTGAGAGGCCTTTCGGCACCATGCAACTCTGCTTAAAGTTGGACCAGCATAACATTCTGTGGTGATTTGCATATGCAGCCCATGATGCTTTGCATTGTGGGGGCATGTATGATTTTGTATTTTCCAGTAAACAATGTAATTTCAATGGGAATTAATCAGTTTTGTAATGCAGGAAACTGTAACACTGCGCTTCATCCTGGCAGGCTTGTATAAACCAGCAGTTAAACAAATGTAAAAATGAATTCAGAAAAACAAAACAAACCCTAGAAACTAAGATAGCAACAGATAAAGAGAATCTTAAGAACTTCTGTAGTTATAGAAATTCCATGAAAAAAACACAACACTAACTGTTGGACTATTATCCCATGGCAGTAGGATTTTAACCACCAAAATGAAAATGTCAGAACTAATGAATAACATTTTTTGTAGTGTATTCCAGGATAATGAAGAAGTCAGTAACACAATGGTCATTGTAATCTTAATCCTGCTCTACAGATAACAAAAGAAGATATTCCTGTAAAATGAATAGCACTGGACATATAAAAATCAGCAGGGACAGATGACTTGGCACCTAGACTACTAAAAAAGATGGCCAACAAGATTGCCGCACCAGTTGCTTACTTATTTAATACAGTAAATCTATGTGTAATTAAGTAATCCTTGGTGACTAGTGGAACGCAAATGTGGTTCCCATTTATAAACAAGGCTCAAAAAGAGACCCAAAAAATTGCAGGCCTGTAAGTTTGACAAGTATACTCAGAAAGATTTCAGAAAGTTTTAATAAGAATCAATTAGAGCAACAGAAAATTGAATTGGGAATAACAGAAAACAAACAGCATGGGTTTACAAAAGGAAGATTTTGTGCAAGTTATCTAGCTTTTATGAACCAGTACGTTCAGAATTAGATAATGATATACCATCTGAGATAATACATCTAGATTTTAGCACAGCATTTGATGTTGTACATAGTAAAGTTATTACAAAATTAATTGCATACAGTTTTAATATAAATATTGTTAATTGGATCACTAAATGGCTGAAGGATAATACACAAGCAGTAATAATAAATGGACATGTATCAAAATCAGGAAATGTGACTAGTGGAGCACCTCAGGTCAATATTGGGCCCAGTTTTGTTTGGTAGCTTTATATGTGATATTGACTCCTCATTGGTTAATAATTATGGTACCATTGCAGATAATACCAAACTGGAAGGAGAAGAAGACATTGAAGAAAAATTACAAACACTGCAGTCTGATCTATCTAAATTAGAAGCATTGGCATTAAAATAGAGAATGACATTCAACTTGACAAAATGTAAAGTATTGCGTTTTGAGAAAAATAATTCCAGGTACTATTTGCAGAATAATCCTCAGATTATCGCTCAAAGTGAAAAGGTTTTAGGAATAACAGTTTCCAATTATTTAAAACCTAAAACCCACTGTGATAACATCTTTAAAAAAAATCAAATTACTTGATAAACTTCGTAAACAGGCATTTCATTAATAAGTCAAGTAATATAATCATACCTTCATATCGAAGCTATATTAGACCACTGCTCACAATTTTGGGGTGGAATAAATGTTGGGGAGCATCTTAAATGAGAACAAATACAAAAAATCACAAAAACAGTCAAGGATTTAGAATACAAAAGTTGTACCAAGCATTTAAATATTCTACATCTTCATACTCTCCACAGGAGGAGAGTGAGGGGGATCTGTTCTGTACAGTATGTACAATATATATAATGACAGTAAATTACTGGATATTATGAACATTAAACATAAACAGAACAGTATTACAAGGGAGTATTATAAGCAGTTGAAACCCAATATATTCAAAACTAACAGACGAAAATTATATTACAAACAGAATAGTTGGACTATGGAATAATCTCCCTGCAGATATAGTGCAGAGTAAGACATTCAATGTGTTTAAATACACATTGGACATTTATATGTCACTGGAAGAACTGGGAGATTACTACCACTAAGACAGAGGGTAGCACATAATAGACATATAAGTCTTCTGCTGTTCCTATCATACAAGTGAAATACAGTGCATAGGAAGGTTCTAGCAAATCTTACTGTAAATTAGTATTAGTAAGTTTTAAAACACAAATCTGGAGCTTTTGGACCAACTCAGTAGACTATGATACTTGTGCTTGCAACAAAGAGTGAGGCTAACAATGTCACATCTCATGCTGAGGGTGTCCAATATTTCTGATGAAAGGGAAAATGGATTGATCCAATTATATATAAAATTGCAGATAAAGTTGACAATGAATTATGTTACAAGCTTCTGTTCAGCTAATCTTGCCATACACTGTTTGTGGCTGCAAACGTTGCACATACAGGGCTGGATTTTCAAAGGCTGATGCAGGCTTTGTGTCAAGCCCTGCATCAAACTCATTTTTTGGTGCAGCTGCACCAAACACACATGCCGCAGCTGCACCTGATTTTAGTACAGCAGACACAGTTGTGACAGCTTCCACACTTTACAGCAGCTTGCACCAAATACAGTATTTGGTGCAAGTCCCATAAAAATGGTCCCCTGAATGCCATAAGTTAGAATTGGGGGGGCTGATCTGTCTTGTGGCACTGGCACATGTGAGTGAAAATCCTGATTATACTGGGAGAATGCCACAAGCTCCATGCACTATATGATCAGCACACCAGAGGCTTGTGGCATTCTCAGGGGCTCTGAAAATCCAGCCTATAATATTTTTTTAAAAAAGAGAGAGGAAATATGTTTAGATAGAAAGACTATGTACTGTCTGTGCCCAGTTTTATCTGTTCTTTAGTTTTATTTGAAATGCTGTTTTAAACATGTGACAAACTATGTTGTAACTCGTGTCTTTCTTAATTAACTTGTTTTTGTACACTAGGTTTCTTTATGTTCAGGTGAGACGGGGCAGGGAGGAGTGGCAGGAGCTGTTCTATATGTGAAGGAGAGAAACAAGGCCACAGAAAAGAAAAGAAAAGAAAAGAAAAGAAAAGAAAAGGAATGATTGGAGGTGCTATGGATCACTCTGGAGGCAGGCTCCAGGGTTGCTATCTGAATATGGGTAGTGTACAGACCTCCAGCACAGGGAGATGAGTTTAATAAACTCATGTGGAAGCCATCATCAGATTGGTGAGGGGTGGTGTTCTAGTGCTGAAGAGTGGAGCCTTTCTGTGCAGCTTCAGTGTGGGTAGGACCAGCCTTGATTCCCTACAGTGTTTTTTCTCAGGTAGCAAATCAAAGAACCCACTAGGGATGGAGCAGTGCTGGACCTTGTGCTTACAAACAGGGACAGTGTTGCAGATGTCACAGTGGGCAGTCACCTGGGTACCAATGATCATCATACAGTGTGATTTAACATCAAGACACGGACAGAGGCTAAACACATGAGGACAAGGGACCTGGACTATACGTGGGTGGATTTTAAAGAAATGGGGGACTGCCTCAGAAACTGCCTTGAGGGAGGATTGCCAGAGAGGAGTGGAAGCCCAGAAAAATAAGCAAGGGTATAATTAAAGCAACTACCCTCTGAGTGAAGGAAGTGAGTAAAAGCAGAAGGAAAAATAGACTATTATGGTTCTCTATGGAAGTGGCAAATTTGGTGAAGGAAAAAAGAGTGGCATTAAGAAGGGTATGGAAGCATTGTGTGCGCTAAGGGTTAAGGCACTTGATGCCTCACTGCGGCCACACTGGTGACCCAGGTTCGGAATGAGCCCAGGCTGTTGGAGGTCGGGCGGGACGGGAGAGATCGGCATCTATTGATGGCTCTCCCATCCTGGGGAAGGGTATGGGACTGGATTGCTTCTAGGTGACCCCTGGTGATAGCTGGGGGTTGCCAGGAACAAGGCAACACTGCTAAATGGCACTGGGTGAGCTCAGCAGATGCTGTCCATCATTGCATGTCCAAGCTCTGCAGGGAGGGACAAGAAAATGTGAAAATCCCTGGCACCTAATAGGCAAAGGTGGGACCAGTTTTTGGTCTCCACACCCAATGCCGGGCATCACACTCCATCCTGGGCACTCCCTCTGTCCCCTGGTCGCTCCACTAAATTCTAGATAGAATGCCAGTGGAGTCGGCAGTCCTGGCCCAGAGGGCTCAGAGCCGCAGTGTTGGGCGGCCAGGTGTGGCAGTTGGGAGATGGGCCCATGCCCATAGAGTGGAGTATGGTGCTTCAGGTGGGTGGGAACAGTCTGTACCGTGAGTCCCATCGGAGAGAGTTCAGGGTCATAAGAGGGGCATAAATAAAGTTGAAAAAAAAAGAAGGTATAAGGAAACACAGAGGGGAGGACAGGGAGGTGTACCTAGTAAAACAAAGGGAAGAAGGCAAGGTGGTGAGGGAACAAAGGTACAGACAGAGGAAAGAACCACCAGAAGGTCTACATATAGAGCTGAGAGTTATCTGGCCAGCCTACTATTCTGTCCAATTCACAGTAGTGTTGGGTTATTTGTTTTCTCACTTATTAATTTGCTTACTTTGAAAATTTTGTGAGTCAGGTTTATTATGAAGATTGGGTTTGTTGTGGGGGGCATACAATAACATAAATGGGAGGATAGAGGAGGTTAATACAAAAATTGGTAAGTGTGCAATTTGTTTCTGACTGTGTAATTAATCTTTGCTCTGACATGAGTCATTTTAATAATTTATAACTGCAATGGTGCTAAATGTATGAAGGAAGAGTTATTTAGGTTTTGTACCACTGGGGTACAAACTGCAAATGTTGATACTGCTTTTGCTGTCTGGCAACATTCAGACTAATCTTGGTCCTTTCAGAAGAGTGATGTCAGAATATCAGTGAAACATCAATAAATAGGAAAAAAGGATCACTTGTAATTGTCCATGTTAATATTAGAAGTTTAATATCAAAGTCTGATGAACTTACAGCATGGGTTAATGTGAATATGTTTGACATACTGTAGTGACAGAGTCTGAAACATTGCTTTCCTTAAAACATTCAGAAAGTGACATAATGCTTTTAAATGGCACTTTATTTAGAAAAGATAGGTTAAGGGAAAAGGGGGGTGGGATTTTAATCTATGGTAGTACAAAATGTATTGCTACATTGCCCATAATTATATTGAAACAATTGAGATTTTTTTAATATGATTAAGTTGCTGTCAAATGGAGTAAAGTAGTTATATGTCAGTGGTTTTAGTTTCCTCTCAGTTCATCAGAAAATGGAATTTCCATGTTCTCTGGTTATTGGTCAACTAAAAGTAAAGCTTTTAAAGGAGAGTAAAGGGTAAAGGAGAAGAAGCCAGAAGGTGAAGGAAGGAAACATATTCAATTCAGTGCTTCAGAGTAACTGGTAACTGGTATTTTTCTTTTAAACTTAGATTGTAGGCTTGTAGTGACACTATACTTTCTTTCTGTGTTGTCTTTACTTATAATTGTTTTGGGCTGTTGAAAATTTAAAAATAGTGGTGGTGTAATTCTGTGCTGTCTTTAATTGCTGCAAATTTTCGCCCCCATCCACCCTTCCCCAACTCTTAATTATATGCCCTGATAAATCTGATTGACAGGAGCTAAACACAGGGTATAGTAAGAGGTGTGAGTAGGAGGGGCATAGGGGAAGAAGACCACCCTCAGCACGACAAGTTTTTTGACTCATTTATTTATTTTGGTTTCTTTTCCTTAAAAAATATATATCTGAGGATCAGTTACAGGATTTTTAGTACTGTAAATAAATAAAAAGAGAACTAAGAGAGCTTCAGTAGCAGATAAGTAGTGGAATTGCAGTATAATGTGGGAGTGGTGCAATGCAGTGGCTGTGGGGCAGCCATATTCAGGCAGACCCTCTGGACACTGAGGTGCTGCCCCATCTGCATGCATCTCTGGGACTGCGGGATGAGGTAGCCAGACTCAGAGCGGAAGTAAACTGGGTGAGGAGTACCATCACCCCTGTCCAGGAACCACCCAGTCCAATGCAGCTGCCTCAAAGGATGCCGAGAACGAGGAGCACTTGGATGACAGTGGGCTCAGGGAGGGTTAGAGCAGTAGGCAGAGGCACATCCCAGATCCTATTCTCTCAAGAACTCATATGCCACACTGGCAAATGAGGACAACCAAATAGAGGTACCCAGGGAAGTGGAAGAAAGGATGTGGAGGTTAGGCAAGGAGGTGACCTCAGTGGGGAAAGCAGTGGACCCCAGAGGGAGGAGGAAGATCCTGGTGGGGACTCCATCATAAGAGGGATCCAGCTAGGAACACAGGAGGGGAGGACAGGGAGGTGAGGTGCCTACCAGGTGCCACGGCATGGAGGGATGGAAGGAAGATACTGGGGATCACTGGGAAGGCAAGACAGGAGGGTGAGCTGGATGTCATTATCCACCTAGGTACTAATGACTTGGCAAATGGGGAGCCAAAGGAAGTTCAGGAAGAGTTTAGGAAACTGGGGAGGGTCTCAAGAGTAGCTACTTCTGTCACTTTCTCAGAAGTACTACCCACGAGGCAAGGAGAGCATAGGAGTGCATGCACCGGAACTTTAACTCATGGTTGAAGAACTGGTGCTGTGAGGAGGATTTGGATTCATTGGTGACTGGGGACCCATCTGGAGGATGGAGGTTTGTTCAAGCCTGACGGCCTGCATCCATCCTTGAGGGAATCCAAGCACTCAATGATAAGTTTAAATGCTACATTGACAAGCATTTAAACTAGCAAAGGGGTGGCAGGCCAGCAAGGATGATACCTACTTGCTCACCCCCACAGCTAGTAATGGAACCAGTGAACCAGAGGAGTGGCTATCTCTGCAAAGCAGTGTGCAAAGATGGAGATTAGTGTCCAAAAGGTGGATAAGCAGAAAAGGGGCAAAATTCAGCAGAAGGGCAGACAGCAAGGAGAACCAGGGATAAATGACAACCAAGGAAGGGGCTGGAGTAGAACAGTGAAGCAGTCTAGGGAGGTCAAATCATGGAAAGCCATGTGTGAAAATGCCAGGAGCCTTAGCAACAAGATGGAAGATCTGGAGGCTGTCATGGTACAGTCAGACCTGGACATTGTGGCCATCACTGAAACCTGGTGTAATGATAACCATGACTGGGAGATGGCCATACCTGGCTACAACATATTCAGAAGAGAGACAGAGCAGGCAGGAAGGGAGGAGGAGTGGCACTGTATGTGAAAATGACATAAGGGCCACACAGATCCAGGAGGAACAAAATGGGGAGAGATACTGTGGGTTAAGCTGGAAAGGAAAATGGGACAGCCATCCACACAGGTGTGGTCTATAGACCACCAGCCCAGGAGGAAGAAACAGATAGGAGCTGATGCTAGCCATCCAAAGGATGGCAGAAAGAGGTGAGGTAGTACTGGTTGGAGACTTCAATATACCAGACGTGGACTGGAGCATCCCAGCAGCAGCATCAACTAGGAGCAGATTTATCCTGGACTCCCTTCAGGGTGCCTTCCTCAAGCAACTGGTCATGGAACCAACTCGGCAGAAGGCAATACTGGACCTTGTGCTCACAAACAGGGACAGTGTGATGGGGGTAACAGTGGGGGAGCACCTGGGTAACAGTGACCACCAGTCATTGTGGTTTGAAATCACAGAAAGAGCAGAACCAAACCACACAAAACACGTATCCTGGATTTTAGGGGGCAGACTTTGGGAAAATGGGAGATGCTTGAAAGAGGCATTAAGGGAATGGGACAGGAATCAGGGATTGAGGAACAGTGGGCAGTATTTAAAATGGGGATTATAAGAACAACAAAATTATGCATTAAGCAGGTTAGCAAGAGGAAAAGAAAGAGGAGACCATTATGGTTTTCCAAAGAGGTAGCAAAGAAAGTGAAAGCCAAAAAGATTGCATTCAGGCAATACAAAAAGACACAGGCAGAAGGGGATAGGGAGAAGTACCAGGAGAAACAAAGGAGGCAGGGAAGTCAGTAAGGAAGCCAAAGCTCAGACAGAAGAACACATTGCAAAATCAGTGGTTAAAGGGACAAAACCTTTTACAGGTACATAAGTGAAAAAGAAGGACAAAGGGAGGGATAGTGAGACTGAAGGGGAGGATGGGAGCCCGTGGAGGATGACAACAGTAAAGCTGACATGTTGAACAGGTATTTCTGCTCAGTCTTTACTAACGAAGAGGGGTAATGGGTCTGAAGGAGTACAAGGGTGAGAATGGTGCAGAAATGGACACAAGTCCCTTTACGAGAAAGGGTCCTGAAGGAACTGGAACTAATAAGAGCTGATAAAGCAATGGGGCCAGATGGGGTGCACCCCAGGGTCCTTAAAGAACTAAGAGAGGTGGTGGCTGAACCTCTGGCTATCCTGTTCAGCCAATCACTGGAAACAGGGGAGTACCCAAAGACTGGAGGACAGCAGATGTAGTCCCCTTATACAAAAGTGGGAACAAAGAGGAAGCAGGGAACTACAGACCAGTCAGCCTCACCTCGGTAGTGGGAAAGATCATGGAAGCACTACTGAAGGAGAGATTGGTGGAACATCTGCTTGTCAATGGACTACAGGACCCAAGGCAGCATGGTTTCACCAGGGGGAGGTCATGTCAGACCAACCTCATTGAATTTTTTGACTGGGTGACTAGGGAGGTGGATCAGGGGAGGGCAGTGGACATGGCCTATCTGGACTTCAGCAAGGCCTTTGACACTGTGCCACATAGAAGACTATTACACAAACTGGGGAATATGGGTGTGGGCAGGACAGTAGTGGGTAGGTAACTGGCTGGGTGGCAGGACACAGAGGGTGGTGGTAAATGGCTGTCACTCCACAGAGGGAAGAGTGACCAGTGGGGTACCACAGGGATCAGTGCTGGGACCGGTCCTATTCAACATCTTCATCAGTGATATTGCACAGGATATAGAAGGCAGAATTTCACTGTTCGCTGATGACACAAAGCTCTGTAACAGAGTAGACACACCAGAGGGTGTAGACAGAATGAGAAGGGACCTGCAGAAACTTGAAGAATGGTCAAGGGTTTGGCAGTTGAAATTCAATGCAAAGAAGTGCAAGATAATGCATATGGGGCACAAAAACCCTGGCACAATATATCAGTTGGGGGGTGAGGATATAGCATGCACCAAGCAGGAAAGGGATCTTGGGGTTGTCATCTCTGATGACCTCAAGTTAGGAAAAGTGTGACAAGGCATCAGGTAAAGCAAATAGGATGCTGGGATGTATAGGCAGGGGCATCACCAGCAGGAAAAGGAGGTCATAATTCCGCTATACAAGACACTAGTGAGGCCCCACCTGGAGTACAGTGTACAGTTCTGGAGACCATACCTACGTGAGGACATAGACAGGGTAGAGAAGGTTCAGAGGAGGGCAACAAAGATGCATGGGTTGCATCACAAGTCCTATGAAGACAGGTTGAAGGAACTGAACATGTACTCCCTGGAGGAGAGGGAGGAGAGAGGGATATGATAGAGACATACAAGTATCTTACAGGGAGGAACAGGGTGCAGGAAAACACTATTTTAAGCGAAAAAGATGTTTCAGGACTAGAGGGCATGGGATGAAGTTGGAGGAGGACGATTCAGAGGAAACATGAGAATTTCTTCACAGAACGGGTGGTGGACAAGTGGAACACCCTGCCAGAGGAAGTGGTGGGGGCTGAAACAATCACGGATTTAAGAATGCATGGATAGACATAAAGGAATTCTAGAGGTCAGGGGTAAGGAAATAGACTTCTAGGAAACAAACTGAACTTACAAGCTCAAATGGGCAGACTAGGTGGGCCATAGGGCCCTTATCTGCCGACACTGTCTATGTATCTATGTATCTATGTATCTATGTATCTATGTATCTATGTATCTATGTAGCTAAAGAAATGTTTTTGGGGGCAATGCTAACAGGGCTGGCAATATAACCTAGAGGTTAGAGGAACAAGCTGTGAATGTGCCTGGTGAATCCATCAGGCCTGAGTTTGATTCCTTCAACTTCCAGTTGCACACTATGTGACTCTGAGCAAGTCGCATAACCTCCCCAGTGCTCCCAGGTAGCCCTCTACAAACAGGCACTTGCACAAAGTAGGCCTTACCAGGTTACCAAAGAATAAAAAACATAAATTGGATTGAACAAACAAATTCTGAACTTAGGGATAGACTAGAGGATTAGGAACTGTCACAAGTAATTAACAAGATGACGTGGTCAAATTACAAGACTCACATGGAGACCTTACTGTATTTGATTTTAACAACTACTGTAGATCTGATAGGATTGAAGAATCAACTTCATTCTCACTCACTAAGTGATCAGTCATGTATTCTGTACAAGGTCATCTCATGGGCCTCATATACCACCAGTCTTGAGTAATTTACGTTGTTTTTGAAATTTTAATTTACAGGAGTTTAGAAGTAGTAGTGTTAATATTGATTGGTCATATCCCGTGGTCATCCCTGATATTGAAGTATGCTGATTATATTTCATCTGAATTTATTGCTGTGTGTGATAAGTTTGCTCCAATGTGCAAATGCAGAGTGAAAAATAAAAATCAGAATTAGATTACATCAGAGATAATACAGCTTTAAGCAGATAAGGGATACATCCTGGAAAAGGTATACTGTAAATTGGGTACTGTAAATCAATTAGAAATTTGAATGGGTACAAAAGTGTGAGAAACCTATGTAAAAAAATTAGTTTGGAAAACCAAAGCTGATTTTTATTTAAATAAATAATATGACGATGGCAATGGAACTAGGTAAAATTGGAAAATATTTAATGAGTTGATGAGGAAAATAAAACTGTTATGATTGACTCCTTATCTACTATAAATGGTGCGATATATATGCCATTAAAATTGCAATTGAATTAAACAAAACTTTTGTAGTGTAGCTAACAGTTTCCCTCAAGTTGATATTGTGGATAACATTGATTCATCTGAAAGAGATAGGAATAGATGATTTCATTTCAAGGAATTGACTGAAAATTAATTACTTGGGTGACTAGAAAAGATGAATGTTAGAACTAGAAATAGGAAAATAGGACTGAGTTAATATTATCTTCTTGTGTAAGTGATTAAATTGTTAGACCTTTATGTTATGTTTAATTATTTGTTGAAGTTTGGGGTGGTCCCTGAGGTTTGGAGGTCGGTGACAGTGGTGCTGATCTATAAGGGTGGTGACAGGTCTTCGGTTAAAAATGATAGACTTGTCTCTTTGCTGTCCTACCTCTTCAATCTCCTGAAGAAGATAGTCTTGATCAAGTTATGGATTACCTTGATCAGAACAGTATTTTATCACCATTACAACATGGATTTGAGAAAGAGCATAGTACTCTTACAATACTGATGGAATGCTTTTCTACATGAGACCTTGGAGGCAGTGAGACAGCGGTTACTGTATTTGCAGATTAATTGAATGTTTTTGATCCAAGGGTGTAGGCAGGCATACTTACTGTACACATTTGTGTACAGTATTTTTTTTACCTGTCCCTGTCTTTTTGTTACAACTGTCCTTCTGATCTGGAGTATTTGAGTTAGTGTAGACCACTGAGTAGTTTCCGTATTTGTTTAAATGTCAGTTGTTTAGGACAAAGACACTGGGTATGTGCACAACTTATCCAGAGATTAGATGGGACTTATGACAACAATTTGTTTTGTACTGGGGCAACAGTTGGAGAGTAGTGTACATTGTGTTTTAAAATAGGGGCAGCAGTTGGATTGAATGTGTTCAAAATAGAAATTTCTGGCTACACCACTGTTTTAATCTGATGCACCACAGCCATTTTCTCTCCAATCTCAGGGATATAGGGTTCACTGCTGGAGTTATTTCTTAGTTTAATAGTTATTTGAGTGGTAGGAAACAAAGAGTTTTATTAGACAGTGTAATATATCTTCTGGTTGGGATTCATACTGGAGTTCCACAGGTATCAATTTTGGGGTTCCCTTCATTTAGTATTTTTTGTTAATGATTTACCCTTAATTATTTTGGCTTCAAACATTTTGTTTTATGCAAATAACATTATTTTGTATAGTAGTGGGCTAAATTGTAAAATTCGATTTTTGATTTACAGAATGAGTTTCAAGTGGTTGATAGGTGATTGAGTAGTAATGGGTTACTACTGAATGTGAACAAAACTAAATTCATGTATTTTGGAAGTTGCAACTGATTATCTGCTATACTTATTCAGCTTGTAGTTAAGGATGAATGTAATGTGGAAATTGGGATGGTTGATTGTTTTAAGCATTTGGGTTTTTATTAGGATCATTTGTTGTCTTGTAATTTTCATATTGATTTTTTTAATGAAAACTGCTAGTGTTCAGTTGAGTTTACTTTTTAGAACTTGGAACTGTCTTTCTTACAATTCAAACAAAGGTGTTTGTACAGTCTCTAATTCTTTCAGTGATTGATTATGGACTCCTGCATATCCATCCATTGTGGACACATCTCTGAATAGAGTTAGAATTGCTTATTATGTGTGGCATTTTGTTTTGTCTTGTCCCAGGATAACTCATCATTGTATATTACATTCTTTGTTAAATGGGAGTTATTTTGAGTATAGTTACATAGAAACATAGAAACACAGAATTTGACGGCAAATAAGGACCACCTGGCCCACCCAGTCTGCCCATTTCCCTACCTAATGGATAAACTGTAGATCCTAGTTAACCAGCAGCCTACTTCTTCCTACCCCCACCCCCTAGAATTGCCTTATGACTGTCCCATGCATGCTTGAATTCCACCACTGTTTTTGACGGCACAACCTCCACCGAAGGCTGTTCCATGCATCCACAACCCTGCTGTGAGAAAAAATACTTCCTTAAATTACCTCTGAGCCGCCCCCATCTTCAAATTGTGTCCCCTTGTTCTTGCACACCTCTTTTTTTGAAAGATGCTATCCTCTTGGACTTTGTTGATTCCCTTGAGGTATTTGGAAGTTTCTATCATGTCCACCCTCTCCCTCCTTTCCTCGAGGCTATACATATTAAGCTCCTTAAGTCTCTCTTCATATGTCTTCCGGTGCAGACCCTGCACCATTTTAGTTGCCCTCCTCTGGACAGCTTCCATCCTGTCTATGTCTTTGCAGAGAGTGGGTCTCCAGAACTGCACACAGTACTCCAGATGGGGTCTCACCAGCTGTCTGTACAGAGGGATAATAACTTCCTGTTTTCTACTGGTGATGCCTCTCCCTATGCATCCCAGTATCCCCCAAGCCCTCCTTGCTGCCCTCTCACATTGCTTGCCCACCTTTAGGTCATCTAATATGACTACCCCAGGTCCCTTCCATTTTTTTGTTGTTAGTATCTCACCCCATTGTGTACTGTTTTTATTTTAGATTAATTTGTTTTTGGAGATCTAGGCATGGTGTGGTAAAACTTTTAAGGATGTGATTCTGTGGTGCAATTCCGGATATGTAACTTTTTCTATGTCATCATGCTGTTTGAAGTTAGCACTTTAGACATGTTCTTTGGCCAAACATTCTTTTGTATACAAGGTTTTCATAGATTGGAATTCACTTCCCAGTACAATACATCAATCTACAGTAGGTCTTATTCGTAATTTAAACTGAATTTGAAATATTTCTGTATTGATAGAGGAAAATGGCTGTGCATTGGTTAAGATGGTAATAAATTTAAATATGATTATGTATGATGATTCTTTGTTGTGTATTGTTATACTGAGAAGTTGACTAATGTTTGTAAACTAGGTATGCAGTTCATCTGTTTATCAATTTTGTTACATACCTGGGTCCTCCATGAAAATGGGCACATGATGTCCTCAGTGTTACCCAGTTATCAAAATTTAAATAAAACTAAAAAAGTGAAAGAAATTATTAAGGGTGATAAGACTTTTTTCAGATACATAAGTGAGAAGATGAAAGCAAGGGGAGGGATTGAGGATTAGAAAAGTGGAACGGGGAGACTGCACAGAAGAAGACCAAGAAAAAGCAGTCATCCTAAACAGGTACTTCTGCTCAGTCTTTACAGTGGAGGGAGGTGGGTACGGACCAGCAGGAAGTAGCAGGAATTTGGGGGGGCATGGACACAAGTAAATTTTCTGAAGAAAGAGTCCAGAGCTGACTGGCAGCTCTGAATGTGGACAAAGCTATAAGACTAGACGGATACATCCATGAGTTCTAAAAAAGCTCAGAGAGGTGCCAGCTGCCTCACTGACAGTGTTATTCAGCAAATCACAGGAAACTGGCATGGTTCCAGGCGACTGGAGAAGAGCAGGTGTGGCCCCTCTACATAGCAGAAGCATCAGGGAGGAGGCTAGCAACTACAGGCCAGTCAGTCTTAATTCAGTGGTGGGGAAATTAATCGAAGCTCTGCTAAAGGAAAGACGGACAGAGTATTTTGAAATCAAATAGGCTGCAAGACTACAGGCAACATGGATTCATGGGGAAAGGTGGGGAGGACATGACAGATACCGTAAATCTGATAGACTTGTTTTGGCTGGGTGACCATGGGTAGTGGACATGGTCTATCTGGACTTCAGCAAGGTCTTCTATACTGTACCACAGAAGAGGCTAATAAAGAAATTAAGCATCCTAGGGGTGGGATCTAAAGTGTTGAACAGGGTTAGAAACTGGCTAATGAATAAGAGACGGAAGGTGGTAGTAAATAGCACTTACTGTAATGATGAGAAAGTGACCAACAGGGTGCCACATGGCTCAGTAGTGGGATTTGGTCCTCTTCAATGTCTTCATAAGTGACATTGCTGAGGACCTGGAAGAGAAGGCGTGACCTTTTGTAGATGATGCCAAAATTGGCAATAGGGTATACACCCAGGAAAGAGTGGAGAAAAAGTTCCGGGATCTTAGGAAACTCCAGGAGTGGTCAAGATCATGGCAGGTGAGGTTCAATGCCAAAAATAATACCCCTAGGTCATAGGAACCTAGGAACTGAGTATGGGGGTTACTGACAGTCACTAAACAGCAAAGGGACATTGGGGTTATGATATCCGATTGCCTCAAGGTGGCAGTGCAATGTGACAAAGCAATGGATAGGGCCAGTGGGATGCTGGGATGCATAGGAACAGGTATCACCAGCTGGAGGAGGTAGGCGGTGCCACCATTGTGTCAGTTGCTGTTGAGAACCCACCAGGAGAATTGTACCCAATTCTGGAGGCTGTACTTCAGAAAGAACATAGGTACAGTGGAGGCAGACGAAAGAAGTGCAACCAAAATGGTGCATGGGTTACAGCAAAATCCCTATGAGGAGACACTGAGGGATCTCAACATGTACACCCTAGAAGAGAAGAGATTGAGATGGGACATGATAGACACCTACAAGTACCTCACATTGGTGAACAAGGTGTAGAAGGGGAATGTCTTTCAAATGAGAAAGAGCACCCGGACTACAGGGCATGCAATGAAGCTGGGGAGGCAGGACTGCTGTGAGGAAGTACTTCATTGAAAGAGTGGTAGACACCTGGAAGAAACTGACAGCAGAAGTGGTGATGGCAAAAACAGTGATGATCTTCAAGCGTGAATGGGATAGAAATAAGGGAATATTAGTAAATAGGCAGGGAGGAGGTTATGTTGCCAGACACCATGTAGGGTCTGTGGCAACAGGCTAGGCAGTGACCATGTGGGCTGACTAGTTGGGCCAAGTGATCCTTATTTGCTGACAAACTCTGTTTCTGTGTTTCTAAGTACCTCACTAGGGTGAACAGGGTGCAGGAGGTCTCTTTCAAATGAGAAAGAGTACCAGGACCAGGGAGCATACAATAAAGCAGAAAGGGGAAAGCTTAAGGGAGATGTTAGGAAATTCTTCTTCACAGAAAGGGTGGCAGACACATGGAACAGACTGCCAGCAGAAGTGACAGAGGTGAAAACAGTGGGGATTCAAGCATGCATTGTATAGACATAGGGGTGTATTAGAAAACAGATAGGGAGAAGGGATGGAGGAGGAAGGGTCACCAAACACCAGTTAGAGTCAGCAGATACAAATTTGGCAACGAACATCTGGGCAGACTGGGTGGGTCAAGCAGTTCTTTTCTGCCAGCAAATAAGGAGAAACAGCCAAGTGCATTCATTCAGAATAGGTGTTAGGCATAGTTCAGTTAGAGTTATGACTCGAGTACATCTTGATTCTGTTGTTTCACTGTATCTTTACTCTCATCTCACAATTCACATTTGATATAAATTCACACATGAACTTTTGGTAGATGTGATTGCATGCATTTTTATCTGCTTATAAACAATTCTACAGCACATCTTCCACCCCAGTATTACTACTGTAATTCTCAACCTTCACTCCTTCCGGATCCTTCGACCCATCCTCCCTGCATAATGAACTTGCTGGTACCGACTAGTCACCCATTGCAAATGCCTCCTCAGTCAGCTCAGCCCTGAGTTACTTCAGCTCCCAGTTCCTGAGTGCCTAGAACCAGCATGCCCCGCTTAGGAAGACCAGGGTCCATGGCAACCTCCTCCCCTGGGTCTCAGCTGAGCTAATAGCCTACCAAGCACCCCCCCCGTGGTGGCTGAATTTAACCAATTCTTCACCCCCTGTGCCTCCTCGCCTCTCTACCTCCCTCTACCCCATCACCAGCCTCCTCCATGCACCTCCCCTCTTCATCACACTTTTCTTTCCAACCTGTCTCCCCCTGACAACACCTTGCAGGTATTGCTAGCCCTAAATCCCAACAAGGGTAAAAGACCAGATGGCCTCGACCCCAAGCTGTTTTATCTTTCAGCTTATGCCACAGCCCTTCCCTTAGCAACTCTCTTGAACTTATCCTTTTCACTCGCCACTGTACCTGCTGTCTGGAAAGTCACCACTGTTGTCCCCCTTCTAAAGGGTGGTGATTCCTCTAAACCTGGTAACTTCCACCCTATATCACTGCTCCATATCCTGGCTAACCTTCAAGAGCACCTGGTTCTTTCTCAGTTCACCCCTTTCCTTGACTCCTCTTCCTTCTTTATCCCTTCCAGTCAGGGTTCCTTAAGGCCCATGCCACCACCACCTCACTCCTGCAGCTCACTGACTCCATTCTCTCAGGCATGGATCAGGGGCACATAACCTCTGTCATCTTTATCGATCTGGCCAAAGCCTTTGATACTGTTGCCCATCCCCTTCTCCTCACCAGGCTGACCGTGGCTGGCCACTCTGGATCCACAACAAGCTGGTTCTGGTCCTATCTCATGGGCAGGTCCCAGTCTGTCTGGATCCGTGACTCACTGTCCCCCCTCTCCTAATCAACACTGGTGTCCCCCATGGCTCGGTACTTGGTCCCATACTATTTTCCATATTCCTAAACAACCAACCTAACACCTGCTTATCTGTCAACATCCACATGTACACAGATGATATGATTTTATTTGCCTCTGGCACTTCCCCCTTGGAGGTGGCAAACTGCCTTCAGATGGACTTCAGCAACATCCAGTGCTGGTTTTGTACAAACCAACTTTCCTTAAATGCCAAAAAGACAGTCACTATGACCTTTGGCACCAGGCAGAAGCTTGTCAGGCTCGATGCCACTCCCTCTTGTCTTACCCTCGATGGTTCTGTACTGGAAGATGTCTCCTGTTTCAAATACCTTAGGCTATGGCTCAATAAAAACCTAAATTTTGCGGTGCACATGGATGCTATCCACAAAAAGCTTTTCCCCAAACCCGGTGCTCTGTACAGACACCGCAGCTGCTTTCCACTGCAAGCCTGGAGAGAGAGAGAGAGACAGTCCAAAAAATGATTCTCCCTATTTCTGACTTCAGAGATGTAGTTTACAACACTGCCCCCAAATCCACCCTCTCCAGACTGGACACTTTTTCACTCCTTCTCACACTTTGCTCTCTACTGCCTGCCTCTTACTCACCACTTTGACCTTTATACCTCACTCTTCTTCCCATCCCTCAGTGCCAGATGCCTTGCCCATAGGGCATTGGGAAGTACTGGCTTGGCTCTCTGCCATCCTACCTTCATTCCCTCATCTGAGTCACCCACACCCTCTATGCCCACCATAACTCCACCCACAGGGCCCTTGCCCCCCCCCCAGTGTACCACTTCAGGGCGTGCTGCCTTCTTTTACCACTTCCCAAGTATCTGGAACTCCATCCCATTAAATATCCACTCCATGCAGTCCCCCTGCTCTCTATAGCTCTTTCTTCATCATCACATAGTTCCCTCTTGCAACTGCACCTCAGATTCACCTAACCACCCCTCCGTACCTTTTCTCTTCACTTCACCACTATAATGTGGACTGGAGGAGGGCAGATGTGATTACCCTTCACAAAAGTGGGAGCAAGACAGAGGCAGGAAACTACAGACCTGTCAGTTTGACCTCAGTGGTAGGGGAAAATGATGGAATCACTTCTGAAAGAAAAGAATTGTTGAGTACCTAGAGGCCAGTGGGGCACAGGACCCAAGGAAGCATGGATTCACAGCGGGAAGGTTGTGTCAGACAAATCTAATTGATTTCTTTGACTGGGTGACCAAAGCAGTAGACCAGGGAGGGGCTGTGGATATGGCCTACCTAGACTTTAGCAAGGCATTTGACACAGTCCTGCACAAAAGATTAATAAACAAATTAGCCAGCCTGGGAGTGGGTCCTAGGGTGGTAGCCTGAGTAAAACACTGGCTGGACAACTGGACACAGTGGGTAATAGTAAATGGAGTCCACAGTGAAGAAAGGAGGGTTACTAGTGGGGTACCGCAGGGTTCAGTACTGGGGCCCGGTCCTTTTTAATGTCTTTATAAGTGACATTGCAGAGGGACTGGAAGGAAAAGTATGTCTCTTTGCAGATGACTCAAAGATCTGCAACAGGGTTGATGCACAAGGTGGGGTGGAAAGGATAAAAAGGGACTTGGCAAGGTTGGAGGAATGGTCAAATGTATGGCAGCTTAGATTCAATGCAAAAAAGTGCAAAGCAATGCACCTGGGAAACAAAAACCCAGGGGAAGAGTACACAATGGGGAGTGAGATACTGACAACAACTACAATGGAAAGGGACCTGGGGGTAGTCATATCAGATGACGTAAAGGTGGGCTAGCAATGTGAGAAGGCAGTAAGGAGGGCTGGGGGGGAAAATGGGATGCATAGGGAGAGGCATCACCAGTAGAAAACAGGAAGTTTTTGGCCCTCTGTACAGACAGTTGGTAAGACCACAACTGGAGTACTGTGTACAGCTCTGGAGATCCCATCTCTGCAAAGACATAGACAGGTTGGAGGCTGTCCAGAGGAGGGCAACCAAAATGATGCAGGGTCTGCATCAGAAGACATATGAAGAAAGACTAAAGGAACTAAATATGTATAGCCTCGAGGAAAGGAGGGAGGGGAGGACATGATAGAAACTTTCAAATACCTCAAGGGTATCAACAAAGTCCAAGAGGGTAGCATCTTTCAGAAAAAAAGATGTGCAAAAACAAGGGGGCACAATTTGAAGATGGGGGACGGCTCAGAGGTAATGTGAGGAAGTATTTCTTCCCAGAGAGGTTGTGGATACATGGAACAACCTTCCTGAGGAGGTCATAGAGTCAAAAACAGTGGGGGAATTCAAGAATGCATGGGACAGACATAAGGTAATTCTAGTGGGGGGTAGGAGGAAGTAGGCTGTTGGTTAACTAGGATCTGCAGCTTATCCGTTAGGTAGGGAAATGGGCAGACTAGGTGGGCCAAGCAGTCCTTATCTGCCGTCAATTTCTATGTTTTAACCAATTTTTGGGCTAACCCAATCCCTCTTTACTTTGCCATGCCTACCCCTTGTGGGGTTTCCAATCATTATGAGAGAGTGAAAGCTTTTGGATGACCTGTCCCCCCCTTTTGTTCCTCTTTCCACTCTCAAAATACCCAATTTGACTTCAGCTTAATCCCATCTCTCTTGCCTATTTGTCCTGCCTGCCCCTTGTGTGGTTTTCCGCATCCCGAAGTGCTGAAGGGCCTTTGGCTGACCTATCTCCCTCCTACCCCTACTCTAACTAACAGAGCTCTACTCATACCCTGTTATCTGTACAGACTACATAATCTGGTTGGATCTAGCACTTCCCTGCCAGTGTTTCCATTCTTGAAACTGTATAATAAGCACTTGGTGTGTTTCATGCCTTGTTTCCTCTGTAAACCAATGAATATGTTTAGCGCAAGTTTTGTTGTAATTGCATATTTGGCTATGTATACCTCATTTTGTACCTGTTTGTGTGATTTTGCTCTCTGTAAAATGATTGTATATGTTTTCCCCTAGGTATCCCTCCTCCCCCAGGATGCATCTGGAAACGAGCTACAGTATTATAGCTCTGTATATCTTTCCTGATGAAATGTTTTCAAATAAAATAATAATAAAATAAAAATACTGTCTTGCTGGTGGTTGTGCAGGCATACAGTAATAATTGATTCTTGTGCATTTATTTGGCAGTTTCATTTTGACGACTCACTACCCAGTAGAGGAAACTAAAGGGAAGCCAGCCTTTCAGATTTCTCTGTGCCAGCCTTCTTTTAATTTACATTCCAAGCAATGACATGATAAAAACAACCACAGAGCAAGGCTGCTGGATTTTTATATTCTGTAATGGCTCACACTTTTTAGAAAGGCATTGCCGAGGCAAGTTGGTTTTCATTTTTTGCCAGAAAACCAGATAATATTCCAGCATTTTGACTGTCTACACACCAGTAAAAATATAGAATCATTAAAATCACAATTAAACTAGCAATCACCAGTGGGATCCTAGAATTTTAAACCTTGAAAACAGAATTTCATTGCATCACTCATCATAAATCAGTGGCATGCATTTTGTCTTTGAAATCTAGTAAGGAGTGGATAAGAAATCCAGCAAATAACTGGCCGGCCAGCACAGCAGTTCCGCTTCCACTCATGATGCCAACATCCTGGGTTCGGGAACAGACCCGGGAGTCAGATGTTGTCCAGGGAGGAGGACTGAGTATTCCAGGGACAGTTTTCCTCCTCTGGGGGTGGGGTGGGCAAGTGTCCAGTGCTCGACTGACCTTTGGCGGAGGCCGGGGAGCAGCTTTCTGAATCTTCACTGTGGGGAGGCATGCCAGATGCTGGTGCTTCAGCACTGACACATAATTGCATGCCATGCCTCCCACTGAGGTCATTACCAGCCAAAAAATGCCAGTCCCCATGAATGACACCCCACTCCTCCGGTCCCGTTCCGCCCACTGTGGCACATGGCTGGTGACCGAGTGCTGTGTTCCATCTGGTGACTCAACCCAGTGGCCCAGCCTGGGGTGCACTTCAGGTAGGCATCCTTGTAATGGGGTTACATCTGATTCAGTCTTCTGTGGAGGTCTTGTTTACTCGACGACTCCACCCTGGGGGGCAAGCCCAGGAGGATCACCACCTGAGGTAAGTCCCAGGGACAGAGTGGGATCCGAGCCTACTGGGGGTCCAGTGACCAAAAAAAAAATCCAGCAAACAGGCCAGCCCATCAATGCAGCAGTAGAGATAGCACTTGTGACACTGGTGATCCAAGTTTGGGAATAAGCCTGGAGCATCAAATACCTGTCAGGAGGTAGAGGATTGAGTGTCCCAGCAGGCACTCTTCTCCTCCTGAAAGGAAGGGTTGCATTGCCTCACTTTATTACTGCCACTTCTAGCGTACAGGTGGTAGTGTATTAGATGAGGCAGAGGGAAGAAGGGGATCTTGGGGAGCACATGGTTGGGTGTGCACATGCGTCTGCTGGTACATTCTTCCAGGTGCCAAAATCCCCATGGAGAGGGGAATTAACAGCTGGGTGCAAACTAAGCTGTACATCCTCTCCATCTGTGCTCCATGATGGCTGGTACCGCCTGAAGGCAGTATATCCATCCCATCTGACAGAGGAACAAAAACACTTGTAAAAAAATCCAGACAAACAGGCCACCTAAAGATGCCAGAGGCAAATTGTGGGTGACCTGTGTTTGGAAACAAGTCCAGATCTCTGCTTGTCCAGTAAGACTGGGGTTGGGGCATTGCTGATGACAGGACTACCAGGCCCAGCACATTCTGTCTCACAGTTACCCCCTCTGTTGATCCAAGGAGATAGATTAGACCCATGCATCCCTTTCCCCCACAGCCTTTCTATAGAGTCTGAGCAAGATGCAGCACCAGAATGCAGGAAAAAAGGAGACAATCCTGTTGTGTTTGAGGATAATGCCCTTCCCCAGTACTACCAGGCTCTAAGCCACATGGCCATCTGAATGCGGACATGGTTAGGGCTAGGGGGTTGCTGGAGGACTACAATGGATGAAAAAGCTCCATAGAAAAACAATGCACATAAACATAATTTAAACTCTCATTTTATTCTGATGACTTGGCAGGAGTCACACAATAGCTAGAGTAAGACTATTTCTCACTTAATACAATGCCATGTCACCCTTTAGGCACCATTCCCAAGAAGACTAATGAAGTAGGTGCAAGTGCCAGCAATGAACTCCTAGGTTGTGTCACAAGCCCACAGCTCCATTTTAGCCAAACCTTGTGTCAGAATCTAGAGTAATTTTACAAAAATGCCACAGTTTTGTGAATGTTTTAACTGCTTTAAAGTCCCATGAAGAAAAATGTTCCTGGCCAGCCCAGTGGTGCTGAGAGTTGAGGCACTGGATGCCACACTTCGCGCTATGCCGGCAACCCTGGTTCGGGAACAGAATCAGGGTTGTCGGGGTCCAGTGGGGGGGGATCGAGCATCCCAACAGATGCTATCCTCTGCCAGTTGTGGGTTACCTGGGGTGTCTCGCACACCCAATGTTCCTGGGGGCCAGTGGAAGCACAGGCTTACAGGGGCAACAGCAGCTCTCCAGAGCCAGGGCGGAGAGGATGCTCTGGGCACTTGGCAACGACATGCATCAGCACGTTGTCTGCATGGACATATGTCCTTCGGGCTGGCATCCTCAGGGGTTAAGGGGAGAAAAACAGGAGAAAATCACATACAACCCCAGACCCCTGAGCACAATGAAGCCGGGGTAGGGGTGGCCTTGAATATCCCAGGCAGATGGAGTAGGGGGAGGTACGAGGCCTCCTCCAAAAGCCGTGGGTGCCAGGCAAGCACAAAAAATTAATTTTCCCATTAGCAGCCATTGTTGTTGTATATGTTATTGTCATGTCTATCAGCAGGAAAAAGTCACAGCTCCATAGTTGCAGCACTTTATTGTAAAACTGGAATGTGTTGAACAGTAAGGTTTACAGCAAATTTAGGAATTTGGCATTCATGCCCAACATAAAATCAGTCCTCAGATGTCTGCAAAGGGAATACAAGGTGAGCAAGTTCTGGCACTAGTCTTCACACTAGTTGTATTGTACTATGTATCTAAAAATAAAACTGCTCAAAAATAGTTCTGTAGATTCATGTACTGTAACACTGAACTGCTTTAAGTACTCTTCATTATGCTTAGTGGACTAATCCTATTATAAAAGGCAGCCTAGATCTTCTTCATACCCTACTGAAAGCAGAAAAAGGAGTGATTTTAATGCACAAAACTAACAGAAATGGGACCATTAGCAGAATGGTCTCCTCTGGTTCAGATATAGCAGAGCTTTATATAGTAGCTTTTATATGGTGTTAGAAGGTTCAGCTCAATTCTGGGTCAGCACTCAGCAGTGCACTAAAAATGCAACCTGTCTGTTGCTGTCAGTAATAGAGAGGAACATTTCTTACCGTCTGGTAATTTCTTTTGTTCTAGCTTTGCATCCATCACTCCTTATGAGTGAGTAGGTAGGTAAGAAGTTTATTGTTCGCCAATCATGACATTACAAACATGAAACAACAGAATAATCATCAATTCTGTTGCAGAAAGTTCATTTAAAAAATACATTAAACTGTTACATATAGGTTTAAATATATTTTTTCCTTTTCTTATATCTCAGAATATCCATTAGGAAAAAAATCCTAATCTTAAAAGTACATCCATATTTTCAGTAGTAAAATGGGATATTCCCATAGCACATCTATCTGGTCTTTTTTTTTTTTTTTTTAAATGTCCTATCCATTTTGACCTAACTTTTGTGTAAAAGGGACAGACCATAAGTACATGAACCAAGTCCTCCTGCTGGCTATAGCCACAGCACACACATCTGTAAAATTTTTATCAGCAGTCCTGTTATATCTCTTGGTTTAAATTGCACTAGGGAAGGTGCCAAAGCAAAAGAAGCAATAGCCTTTCTAATCTGATGATTTGTAATAACTGTAAGATATATTTCTATCAAATGGGAAAACATTAAATTGGCTAATATAGGATGAAAACAATTTTGTTTTGATGTAGAAAATGCATTTTGCCTATCAATATCAATTAATGTGGTTTTTAATAAAGACTATAACCTGTGGCTATTGTAATCTTATCCACTGCCCATTTCCATAAACAGCTGCTACCTATGGAGTTCAAGGTTTTTTTTGGTTTTTTTTTTATTAAAATAAACCATGGAGTCAAACAACCTTTCATTTAAATAAGTGTGCTCCCAGGTCGCTCCTGTAAAAAAGCTTTCAGCTTAGTGTGCTATACCTGGTTAAACAACTAAATAAAAAATAAAAATAAATAAAGAATGCCCATCTTCTCCATCAGACAGGCATTAGCCAATCCAGAGGAATTTTTAATTAGAATCCAATAGTTTAAAACCCTCCGTTTTACCATCATTTGGACAGATGATTGCCCTAATTCTAACCTGGCGCTACATCCTGGGATAGTTGTTTCTTGTAGATTTTACTTGGTAAAAGGTTATTTCTTTTCTTTCTTACTACTTCTAAGGGGCTAGCAGGATATTATTTTGGGGCTGTTGGAATTTTAAAACCTGTTTTGGTGGCTATAAGTGGGCTCATTTGTTTGATGTTTCATTGTGTAGCAGGCTACATTTGTAGAGGCCTATTTCTTATGATTTAAAACCTATGTGGTGTGATTTAACTGGGGCTGTTTCTTTGAATTGGAGACCTTTATCTTCTAATTTCAAGCCTATTTTGATGTGTTGTTGGTGAAGCTGTTTGAATTGGAAACCTGTTTCTTTTGGTAGCAAACCTATTTTGGGGCCTTTGAATAGAATTGTGATTCATTTTTGCTGGCTTCACTAGCTGCAAAACTTAGTGCATAGTGGGGGAAGGATGCTAATGGTCTGGCCAGGTCTCACTCAGCTAGGACGGAAGAGCTGAATCAGGTGTGGTGTCAGTTGCTTTGGCTTCTCAGAAGGAACAGAAAGGGGAAAGGATCAGATCTGTTACAGTACAGTAGCTTCTTCTTGTTGTTTTTACATTGTTTCTTGTGGATTTTACTTGGTAAAAGGTTATTTCTTTTCTTTCTTACTACTTCTAAGGGGCTAGCAGGGTATTGTTTTGGGGCTGTCGGAATTTTGAAACCTGTTTTGGTGGCTATAAGTGGGCTCATTTGTTTGATGTTTCACTGTGTAGCAGGCTGCATTTGTAGAGGCCTATTTCTTCTGATTTAAAACCTATTTGGTGTGATTTAACTGGGTCTGTTTCTTTGAATTGGAGACCTATATATTCTAATTTCAAGCCTATTTTGATGTGTTGTTGGTGAAGTTGTTTGAATTGGAAACCTGTTTCTTTTGGTAGCAAACCTATTTGTGGGGCTTTGAGCAGAATTGTGATTCATTTTTGCTCGCTTCACTAGGTGCAAAATTTAGTGCATAGTGGGGGAAGGGTGCTAATGGTCTGACCAGGGACCTCAGCTACCTGATTGTTTCTGAAAGACTTGAGCTGGTCCCACCCCCAACCCCCCACCCCACGCGCCCCTGGTCTGTGATTTTCTTTATACCAGGGGTTCTGGCATCACTTCCTCAAATGGGCAAAGGATATGCACCTGTCATAGCAGAAGCAGACATCCAGGAAAGGAACAGCAGCAAGTGAAGAGGTGACTGCTATCTCAGTGGAAGGGAAGTAACTGCAAATCTAGGAGCTTTCATTGTTAATTCTTTGCATTGCTATTGCATTGGGGAAAGGAGGAGTAGGATTTTGAGGAAGGTTATGCAATAGCTACTTAAAGTCTCTTTTTGAGTGCGGATAGGAAGGATAGGAATATAAAAAGCAGTTGCTCAATCTATCTAAATGTGTACAACAAAGGGGGAAAGGGAAATTAAGAAAAGAATGTTTTGCACTGATCGAGGGGGGGAGAAGGGAGACTTGGGAGAGTGTTTGGTATCCTGCATCTGGAAGGGTGGGGGGTCGCTAGTGGGCAACGATAGCAAGGGGTAGGGAGGTAGGCTGCAACAACTGCAGTGAACCAATCTTTCTAAAAATTGCCTGGAGTGTGGGAGGATGTTTAGTGTGCAATCACACAGAGAAACTTAGAAGGGAGATCGAGAGTCTGCAAAAGGAACTAAGACAGGCAAGGCAGACTTGGGGTAGGTTTAGCCCAATACTGGAAGGAGGAAGAAGGGGAGATGAGGGAGGGCGATTTAAGCCAACAGTGGTGAGGAGAGGGTCAGAAGAAGGGAAGCAGAGATGAAGGGGCCCAGGCCAGGAAGAACGATTGCTGGGGAAACCAGATCAGGAGACAAAAGACAAATGGAAGGAGGAGATAGGGACTTGTGAGGGGAGGTGAAGAAGTGGCAAAAGTCATGGAGTGGAAAGGAGAGAACAGGTTACTATGAAGAGAGAGGGAGCGGGCATTTGTGAAGGGTCTTCAGAAAATAGTTTTGCACTGCTAGAGGGGAGGAATGTGGAGGAGGGAAATTATGAAATTAGAGGAGTAACTGAAAAATGCCTGGACTAAACCAGAGCGGGGGGGAAGTTCTGCTGGGAGAACTGCAACAGGGGAAAAAGGGGAGAAATAAAGTGCAGGAGGAAGAAGAGGAGTCAGAAATGAGAGAGGGAGATGAATGGAAGTAAACAGGGAGTAAGAGGGGTGGAATTTTAGTGCTGGGGGACTCAATACTAAGGAGTCAAGTGGGGTAGCAAGGGGAAGAGACATAGTTGCATTTGGGTGGAGGCCATGCCAGGAATGACAGCGGAAAGGGTGGGACAATCTGTTATGAAATATGCTAGAAGGGGTAGGGACAAGCCTTATTTAATTACACATCTTGGGACAAATGACCTGGCTGACAAGACAGTAGATATAGTCCAGAGGAGGTTTGAGGAACTAGGACAATTATGTGAGGGGGCAGAAAGATCAGTAACTTTTTCAGAGATACTTCCAGTGCCCAAGGCAAGCACAACAAGAAAGCTGAGAATAGAGGAATTTAATAGATGGCTAAGAACCTGGTGTTGTGCTAAATGGTATGGGCTGTTGTGGGGGTGGGGAGGGACCTGGGAGAACAGTAGTCTCTATGCCAAGGACAGACTACACTTGAGTGAGGATGGGAAGAAAGTGTTGAAACAGAGGATGGAGGAGTACATAGAGGAAATTGGGAATTTAAACTAGGAGCAGGGGGGTGGCAATTGGACAAGAGACATGCAGAGACCACAGGTTGGGAAACCATATGAGTTTACCCCCCATAACAGTGACAAAGGACAAATGGCAAGTACTATTGGTGATGCTAGTAATGGAGGGCAGGATGGGAGAGGGGGGGAAAGAGGGTGGAAGGTGGTTACCCTTAATGTTAGGAACCTTGGGAGGAAAACTGCAGAGTTACAGGTGCTCATGGCAGAGGAAGAGCTAGACATTGCAACCATCACAGAAACATGGGCCACCCAATACAATGACTGGGACCTGTCTGTACCAGGGTACAGGTTATTTCATAGGGACAGGGTGACTGGGAAAGGAGGTGGTGTGGCACTATATGTGAAGGAAGGACTGAAGTGTGCAAGGTCGGTAGGGGAGGAGGGTAGTTCAGAGTCACTTTGGATGCGAATCCAGGATTCCAAGAATAGGATTCTTAGAATGGGAGTGGTGTACAGGCTGCCATCTCAGATGAAGGAGTTAGACAGGGAACTAGCAGGACAGATCAGGAGTACCTGCAAGAAGGGTAGTGTGGTGATTGTGGGGGACTTCAACATGTCAGGAGTGGACTGGAGTACCTCAACAACCAGGAACAGAAGGGAGCAGGTACCGCTGGATGCCTTCCAGGACAGCTTTCTAACTCCTCCGTCTGAGATGGTGGCCTGTACACCACTCCCATTCTAAGAATCCTATTCTTGGAATCCTGGATTTGCATCCAAAGTGACTCCGTACTACCCTCCTCTCCTTCCTCCCTTACGCACTTCAGTCCTTCCTTCACATATAGTGCCACACCCCCTCCTTTCCCAATCACCTTGTCCCTACAAAATAACTTGTACCCTGGTACAGACAGGTCCCAGTCATTGTATTGGGTGGCCCATGTTTCTGTGATGGCTGAAATGTCCACCTCTCCCTCTGCCATGAGCACCTGTAACTGCAGTTTTCCTCCCAAGGCTCCTAGCATTAAGGGTAACCACCTTCCACCCTTCCCCCATCCTATCCTGTCCTCCTTTACTAGCATCACAAATAGTACTTGCCGTTTGTCCTTTGTCACTGTTAAGGGGGGTAAGCTTATATGGTTTCCCAACCTGTGGTCTCTGCATATCTCTTGCCCAATTGTCACCCTCCACTCCTAGTTTAAATTCCCAACTTCCTCTATGTACTCCTCCATCCTCTGTTTCAACACTTTCTTTCCCTCCTCACTCAAGTGTAGTCTGTCCTTGGCATAGAGACTACTGTCCTCCCTGGTCCCTCCCCACCCCCCTAAACAGCCCATACCCTTTAGCACAACACCAGGTTCTTAGCCATCCATTAAATTCCTCTATTCTCAGCTTTCTTGCTGTGCTTGCCTTGGGCACTGGAAGCATCTCTGAAAAAGTTACTGATCCCTCACATAATTGTGCTGGTTCCTCAAACCTCCTCTGGACTATAGCTGCTGTCTTGTCAGCCAGGTCGTTTGTCCCAAGATGTATAATTAAATGAGGCTTGTCTCTACCACTTCTAGCATATTTCAGAACAGATTGTCCCACCCTTTCCGCTGTCATTCCTGGCATGGCCTCCACCCAAATGCAACTATGCCTCTCCCCCTTTCTACCCCACGTGACTCCTCTTAGTATTGAGTCACCCAGCACTAAGATTCCACCACCTCTTATTCCCTGCTTGCTTCCATTCATCTCCCTCTCTCATTTCCAGCTCCTCTTCTTCCTCCTGTGCATTATTTCCCCCTTTTGCCCCTGTTGCAATTCTCCCAGCAGAATTTCCCCCACTTCAGTTTGGTCCAGGCATTTATCAATTACTCCTCTAATTTCATCATTCCCTCCTCCACATTCTTCCTCTCTAGCAGTGCAAAACTATTTTCTGAAGACCCTTCACAAATGCCCACTCCCTCTCTCTGCATAGTAACCTGTTCTCCTTTCCACTCCATGACTTTTGCCACTTCTTTGCCTCCCCTCACAAGTCCCTATCTCTTCCTTCCATTTGTCTTTTGTCTCCTGACCTGGTTTCCCCGGCAATTGTTCTTCCTGGCCTGGGCCCCTTTGTCTCTGCTTCCCTTCTTCTGATCCTCTCCTCTCCACTGTTGACTTAAATCACCCTCCTTCATCTCCCCTTCTTCCTCCCTCCAGTATTGGGCTAAACCAACCCCCAATCTGCCTTGCCTGTCTTAGTTTCTCCTGCAGACCCTCGATCTCCTTTCTAAGTTTCTCTATGTGGTTGCACACTAAACATCCTCCCACACTCCAGGCAATTTTTAGAAAGATTGGTACACCACATTTGTTGCAGCCTACCACCCTACCCATTGCTGTCATTGCCCACCAGCGACCCCCCACCCTTCCAGATACAGGATACCAAACACTCTCTCAAGTCTCCCTTCTCCCCCCTCTATCAATGCAAAACATTCTTTTCTTTATTTCCCTTACCCCCTTTGTTGTACACATTTAGACAGATTGAGCAACTGCTTTTTATATTCCTATCCTTCAAATCCACATTCAAAAAGAGACTTTAAGTAGCTATTGCACAACCTTCTTCAAACTCCTACTCCTCCTTTCCCCGATGCAATAGCAATGCAAAGAATTAACAATGAAAGCTCCTGGATTTGCAGTTCCTTCCCTTCCACTGAGATAGCAGTCACTTCTTCACTTGCTGCTGTTCCTTTCCTGGATGTCTGCTTCTGCTATGACAGGTGCATATCTTTTGCCCATTTGAGGAAGTGATGTCAGAACCCCTGGTATAAAGGAATTAATGGACAAGGGGTGGGACCAGCCCAAGTCTTCCAGAAACAATCAAGTAGCTGAGACCAGTGGTCAAGCCATTAGCACCCTTCCCCCACTTTGCACTAAACTTTGCAGCTAGTGAAGCCAGCAAAAATGAATCACAATTCTACTCAAAGTCCCCAAAATAGGTTTGCTACCCAAAGAAACAGGACTCCAATTCAAACAGCTTCGCCAACAACACATCAAAATAGGCTTGAAATTAGAAGATATAGGTCTCCAATTCAAAGAAACAGACCCAGTTGATGAAGAATAAAATATTGATTAATAGCAGATCTTTCTTTCCAAAATCCAGCTTGCAGATCAGAAAGTAACTCACAATGATTCAAAAAACAAGTAAGTCTATTGCACAGAATCCTTGCAAATATTTTAAATACTGTATCCAATAAACTGATGGGCCCATACATCTCTGGATTGTCAAGTTGTCCCTTTTTAAAGATAGGAAAAATCACTGCCCCTTTCAAAGAGTCAGGCAATTGATTAGGAACAATATAAGTATTCATAACCTTTGTTAATATGGAATGTTGGATTGATTTTAAAGAGATCAATAGGGACCCCATCTGGTCCTGGGGCTTTGTTCTATTTTGCTATTGATAGTGCCATTTCTATTCCTTCCTCGTTAATCATCACTAAGTGCTCCTTCCTGCCTAGGGATCCAATTGTCCAGTTTCAGATTTTCATTGAAAAAGACAGATTGCAACAATGCGTGTCATTCTTTGGGGTGTATGTGTGAATCCAAATTATTCTGGCGATTAGGTGTACCAAAATGTCTTACTATTTTTATCATGTACAGCTTATAAGATGTTTTTCACTAAGACAGCAACATAGGAGTTCTTTTTAAATAATGAAAGAAATTGTTTTCCCTTCTGGCAATGTTTAATTGTTGGACATTGTTCCTGGTAGGTTTCATTTTTGTTTTTCTCACTTTGGCTGTAAGCAGCTTCTTAATTGCCTTGCAAACTTTGTTAAACCATCCATCTGATAATTTTGAGTCTTTGTTTGTTTTGTAACTAAATGTTTTAAACTTCTCAAGCCGGCTGTCATACTCTATTAGTACAGTATTCATGTCAGCTGCAAGGATTATTTCTATATGGTTCATTATATCTTCTGACTGTAATATGCCCAGAACAATATTCTTACTATGTTCATTCCAATAAATCCTATGCTTATTGAACACTTCCATATATATTACTCCTTTTTTTGGGTCCTACTCAAGACTTTTTTTAAACAAAGTGAAAAGAGAGCACTTTTTATTTCTGAGACTGTACATTGTTTTCTGAGTGGGTGGCTCCCCCCTCTGCTGCTAGTAGGCCTGAGATCAAAATCCTGATATCCCATGTAGTGTCCCCAGGAAGCTAATATATGCTCCAATTCAAGGGCTTCCCAAGCCCCCAAAGGTTGAGTGATGTCAGTGTAACTTACAGCTTAAGAAGATCCTGAAATTTTAACTGATAACCACCACAACTTTCTTACCTATATGGAACCCCAAAAAAGCAAAGGTGTAAAGCATGAAAAAAGACACATAAGACTTAGGAGGAAACTAAGTGACTGATGCACAGCTGGAAGAAAAGACACTACTGTAAGTTAAGAAATGTTCTTTTCTCCAGCTCAGAGGGTGCATCTTTCACTCTTTATGAGTGGGATGTGTGTAGCAGTTGATTCAAGAACAAAGGGAGGGTAACAAAACAACCAAAGGATAGAAACAAATACATATGCATCATACACTGAGACCTGTCAAACAGCAGACCAGTTATGGCGCCACAGCTTGTAAGAGTGAATGACCAAGAGTCACCACAGAGGAGGAGGAGAAGAAAGCCGTGTCCAACTTACAATGCCTCATGAAGGTATGTAAGGAAGACTAGGTGGCCACTTCACAGATGTCCACATAC
Source organism: Neoceratodus forsteri (assembly GCA_016271365.2). Taxonomy (NCBI): domain Eukaryota; kingdom Metazoa; phylum Chordata; order Ceratodontiformes; family Ceratodontidae; genus Neoceratodus; species Neoceratodus forsteri. The sequence goes on along the minus strand of CM057451.1, from coordinate 454,348,069 downwards.
TGTATGAGATTCCTTTCAATTCAGCCCATGAGGCTGCCGTAGCTCTGGTCAAGTATGCCTTCATGTCCAGAGGAGACACTTGACTTTCCATGTTATATGCATCTGCAGTGCATGCTAATCCAATAAAAGATTGTCAGTTTTGAAGCATTCTGGCCTCTCTTAAGGGACTGACAAAGCACAAATAAAATAGAAGACACCTTGTAAGGTGCGGTTCTTCAGGTATAACATCTATTGCCCACTTAACATCCAGGGTATGGAGAAGCTGGTCTTCCTCAAACTCAGGATCAGGATGGAAAGCAGGCAACACCAGTTCCTGATTCAGATGGAATGCTGAATTGACTTTAGGCACAAATTCTGGAGATGTGTGAATCACCACCTTGTCTTAGTGAAGGGTTGAACATGGTTCTGAAATAGCCAATGCCCCCAGCTCACCAACCCTCCTAACAGAAGTGATGGTCTCTAAAAAGGCTACTGTCAGGATAAACCAACCATGGTGAATAGAATTCAAAATCTCAAATGGCTTGAGAGTCAAGGTACTGAGGATCAGGTTCAGACTCCAGGTGGGGACCATGGGTTTGACTTGTGGAAAGAGCAGGGAGATAGCCCAGATAAATCTGGATACATGATGATGAGTCCCCAAAGGGTGGGGCTACAAGGGGCACAGAAGGGACCAAGAGCTGCTACCTGAATGTGCAGCATGGCTGGGCTGAGACACAAATTGAACCCTCTCTGAAGAAAGACCAGTACCACAGGCACAGTGGAGGTTAAGGAGCTGCCTGTGTCCCTGAGCCACCCAAATAGCTGTTCCAAATATGAGTGTAGGCTTTGTTAAACAAGCTTTTCCAGGGGTGCCGAAGAATGTTCACAACATCTGCTGTGTTGCCACATTGTTCCAGCATGCTCTATTCAAAAACTACACTGTCAGATACAGTGTGTGAAAGTGAGGATGTTTGGCAGGTCCCAGCAACAGGAGGTTTCCCTGTTATGGCAGAGTCCAGTACAGAGCCTCCAACAAATGAAGACATGAAGTAAACCAAGGTCACCTTAGCCAGTACAGAGATATCACAATGATTAGAGCTTGGTTCTCTATTACCTTGCAAATTACTGTGTGAATAACAGGATTTGTGAGAAAAATATAGAGCACATTGTGGGACCAGTTCAGACAATCATCCACAACTGAGGCAGAGCCACCAAGGAACCTGGCACAATATCTCAGGAGTTTGTAGGACTGTCTCAATGCAAAGAGATCCATCACTGGATGATGCCAGGAGCAAGGTATTTTTGCAAAACATTGCAGATGAAGGGACCAGTCACCTGGTATTATTGAGTTCCAGTGGACCCAGTCCACCTTGTTGTTCAACGATCCCCTGAGATACACTGCAGCAATGGAGACAAGGTTGTGTTTTGCCCATAGAAGTATGCTGAATGCCTCCTGCAGCAGCCTCTTGTTCCTGGTGTCCTCCTGTTTGTTGGTGCAGGCAACCACTGCTCTGTTGCTGCTGACCACCAGTGCAGTTTACTGTTTCACCTGGGCCACTAAGTGGCTTTGGGCCAGGCGAGATGGCCCTGAATTCCAGAATGTTGATGTGATATCTCCTGTCATGGAAGGATCATTTTCTCTGTATTGTGATGTTGTGGAGGTGGGTGGCCCAGATCAATCTGCTGACATCAGTGATGAGGCAGAAGGGAGTTTGTTGCTTCAGAGGCAAGCCCTTCCAGAGATTCCTAGGGATGAGCAACCATCTCTGTGATGTGGTCACATCTTCTAACAGGTTCCAGCATTGTCCAGGATCTCTGGATTTCTGATTCAATCTTTTATTTTAAACAAATCTTTATTGGTTTTAGATTTTACAGACAGTAAACAGCCATACACACATAACCCGGTAACCGGGCTACACAGCCCCAAACTGACCGTGCAAACTATATACATATAAATCTCTGATTCAATCTTGAGAGAAGGAAATTCTAAAGTGTCCTCAAATGCTGAGCTGCCCAGGGCACCAGATCCTAACAAAAAACAAGGAGCCCAGCCACTCCATAATGTCCTGCGCTGACACCCACAACTTCCCCAAAAAAGAGTACAGCTATTGCAACAGTCTCATGTGTCTGTCTTCCATGAGGGAGACCATGCTCTGTATCACACTAAAGTGCACCCCAGTTGATACAATATTCATAGGAGTTCAGGGAGCTCTTATCAAAGTTGATGACCCAGCTGAAGCAAGGTAGGGTATAGACTGCATCCCAAACTACCCATTGTGCCTCCTCTTAGAAAGGGGCCTGGATAGTAGATTGCCCAGATACAGTTACAGGAGAATCCCCATATCTCTGAGGTGTGGTACAAGGACTGGTAGCATCATGGAGATGTCTCATGGGGCAGAAGCGAGGCTGAATGGGAGTGTGGTATGCTGATAGCACTGGCCTTTCTTGGGGAACCTGTGGAGGGAACTTCACATGCATTGGCCAGATTAAGATATGGAGATAGGAGTCCTGAGGTCTATGAAGAAAAGGCAGTTGCTCAGATAAATCTCCACAATTATGGAAGAAAGGGATTCTATCTTGAAGTGCTGGTACCAGAAGAATGTGTTGAGGTACTTGAGATCCAGCACTAGTCCTAAGCCTAGGGGCTCCGTGCCATGATTTTGTTTAATAAAGGTTGGATTTTACTATATTTTTTTGAATTACTGTGTATTTCTGCAAAGTGCTGACACAATTTTGGTTATTTTACTAGTCTAAAACCCCTGACTTCTTGGGATGAAGTAGGTGGAGTAAATTCCCAATCTGTTTTCCAAGGACGGCCCTAGCTAAATGGCCCCAATGAAGTCAGATGAGAAATAGTGACTCTCTCACAAGTGAAGGTATGGTCTAGCCCCAAGGATCTAGGGTGCTGAAAGGGGTAGCTTTTGCTGTAAGACTGGTTACCCTTGAGGTACTTGAAAGTTTCTATCATGTCGCCCCATCCCGTCTTTCCTCATGGGTATAAATATTAAGCTCTTTTACTCTCTCTCCATATGGCTTCTGGTGCAGACCTTGCACCATTTTAGTTGCCCTCCTCTTGACTGCCTCCATCCTGTCTGTGTCCTTTTGAAGATGGGGTCTCCAGAACTGCATGCAGTACTCCAGATGGTATCTCACCAACTGTCTGTAAAGAGGGATAGCAACTTCCTGTTTTCTACTGGTGATGCCTCTCCCTATGCATCCCAGCATCCCCTTAGCCCTCCTTACTGCCTTCTCACATTGCTTGCCTACCTTAAGGTCATCTGATATGACTACCCCCAGGTGCCTTTCCATTTTTGTTGTTGTTAGTATCCCCCCCCCATTGTGTATTCTTCCCACTGTTTTTTTTCCCAGGTGCATTACTTTGCACTTCTTTGCATTGAATCTAAGCTGACATACTTTTGACCATTCCTCCAACCTTGCAAAGTCCCTTCTCATCCTTTCAACCACCCGCTTGTGTATCAACCCTGTTACAGATCTTTGTGTCATCTGCAAAGAGACATATTTTTCCTTTCAGCCCCTCTACACTGTCACTTATAAAGATATTAAAAAGGACTGGTCCCAGTACTGAACCCTGTGGTACCCCACTAATAACCCCCCCTTTCTTCTGAGTTGACTTTGTTTACTATTACCCTCTGTGTCCTGTTGTCCAGTGAGTTTGTTACCCAGTCCAGACCATGGGACTATCTCTCAGGCTGGCTAATTTGTTTATTAATCTTTTGAGTGTGACTGGGTTTACCAGAGGAGGTTGAGGGGAAAGATCCCACAGCATATGTGGGATCTTGGCTGGATACAGTTCTGCATTTGGAGCCAGCCCCCTCAGTAGCGAGAGCTTTTGGTATCACTCTTCAGAAGCATCTCCACCTATATCCCTAGGACTCTATTGAGCTAACTATTAGGACTGCAACACAGAGACAGAATCATGGCAGCAGCTTGAGGAACTGACCCACTCACAAGCCCTGAAAGTGAGAAATGTTCCCAATTCCCTGAGTTAAGCTATGCAGTCAGGGACTGCAGGAAATGTTCTGATGCAATTCTGGCATGGTTGTGGTCCTTGGGAGTGTCCCAAGCACTGCCATACCCGGCTTGATTGCAGGTTATTTGTTCGGGAAAACAATACTTATTCTCAGACCCTACTGATACAGGAAAATTATTGATAAAAATCTGCTCAGACTTTGAATCTCAAGAGTTGGCTGCTGAGGAGGAGGAGGAGGAGGGGGCTTGAATCAAGTCATATGCAGTCCCTGAGCTGTGAATAAAATGTGGAGAATGGGGGTCCCACGGCATCTGATCCATCTTTGTGGCTGTCAGGTACTTTTAATGCACTTTAAACTATTTTCAAGTTCACCATCAAGATGGCGATGACCACATGGTTGAGTGGTATCTTGAGTGGGACCCCCCTCCATGAACAACCATCACACTGTTGTGCTGCAAGCTTAAGACTGAGTGAGCCTTCCACAAGTTAAAGTTTTGTTCTTACATGAAACTGTTGCTATCCAATGTTTATAACGTTATCATTAACAAGTCAGTTATTACCTTCAGTAACAGTAACCCAAATGGTTATCAGTTAATACAAGTGCTATCTGAGGAAATGTAACTACAGTACGTTCCTTTCAAAATACTATGATGGTAATACAATGCATAGTTTGGTGTAGTTAACATCCAGTTCTTAATAAGTTAGTTATGGGCAATATGGCTATGCTGAAAACATGCGTGATGCTGATCTTCTGTCGGGGGGCGCGCACCAATATGAAGCACGTAAGTACACAGTGCAGTAACCACCTTAGCATTGGTTATGGGACAACAAGGACTAATATAAAATAAGCCTTCTGACTGTATATAGGAAAACAGATCTGAAAACACATCCATCACTGGTTTGGCAAGTGTTGACTTCTTGAAATGACTATAAATAGAATCTCTGCATAAATGTGTGTTGACTACACAGCTTTACCCCATATGTGCAGGTACCTTGGGCAGTTCATTAAGTCATCATATGATAAGTGTGTAATGTACCATCTATTTGCCGAGAATTGCATTTTGTAAGACAATATTATAAAATAAAGAAAATGTATAAAAAAAGGAACCATAAAGTACAAAACCAGAATTATTTTAAAACAAACTTATGAACAATACCCCAAGTTTATACAACAGGCTTCCTGCTTGCCCCAGTTTACATGTACATGAATAATAAAAGCTGTAAACAATGGATTTTGTTTTCTTTAATTAGAAACATAGAAACACAGACAATGTTGGCAGAAAAAGACCATCAGTCCATTCAGTCTGCCCTGTCATACCCTATCCTACCACAAAACCTATTGCTTAGACAGGGTTTTTGTCCTTGCATCACCTGCCCTAATCTGCCCTTACACTCTGCCATGCTGCTGCCGCTGAGTAACTGTTATGCCTGTAACTGTCCCATCCTGCTTGAAACCATCACTGATTGTAGTGTCCACCACCCCAGCTGTACAGTGAAGCCTGCCATGATGATACTCAATTCTGCAGAATTCAGCAGCAGAGTTGCTGCAGGAAACAAACCAATTTCAAAGGGAGTTAAAGTGGCACTGTGGGGATCAAGTGGCACACCCCACTGAGATGGTGATCTGAAGGAGAGCGAACAGAGCTTTATATGTCAGTTTGAGAGTGTCCTTGAGACTCTTGTTGAATGCATCCTTCAAGGTGGCTGAGTCCTCTGAGGGTAATATTGTGTCCTTGGCCAGGGAGGAGAAGAGCGCATCTACCGTAGGCACTTGAGATGCATTTTCTCATTTAATAGTCACAGAGCAGAACCTGAAGAACAGTCTGGAATTGGGTTTCTTGAAACTCATGGGAGCTCCATTCCTTAGTAATGGCAGCCTCCGTGGCTGCATATAGCATGAACACCAAGGGCTTTTCAGTCGCTAATGCAAACAGTGGGTCTTTGCACCCACAAGAGGCTTTTCCTGCAAGCTTTAGACAAGGGGTAATGTTCTTCATAAGGTAGGATATGTCATCCACTCAAATAAACCTGCCTGGCCAGTCCTGTCAGTCAGAGGAATCTAAAGTTCACCATTGTAGACAGTTTGCCATCTGATCCATCAGAATCCAGTTCCAAACAGGCACTGGGATTGACCCATTGACCTTTCCTAGTGCAACTGCCAGAGTCAGGAGAGTTGAAAATGGACTCCCAGGAGGGAGCAGACCCGAAGCATCTCTTCTTGTCCACCTGTCTGCCGCAGTGACCCATTGAAGATCTAGCTGTAATAGGTGGGCAGTCCCAACACACATATTACTTCTTCCTTGCCATTGAATGGTGAATGGGAGCTCTCAGAGGGGGGTACCAAGGAGACAAACTATCCCAGACCTGGAAATCCTTCATCCATCACACACATGATGTGCTTCTTTGCTGGAGGGGACTTGGAGGGGCATGTTCTTAGAAAGTCCTTCTGAGAAGCCCTGGGTTCAGACATAAAGGCCCTGTTGAGCAGGCCTGCAAGATGGAAGTGGTCCAGAGGAGGACTACCAGAATCGTGTGTGAGATGCTCAAGAAGCCATATGAGGAGAGGCTGTGGGAACTCAGCATATAGTCCCTGGAGGAGTGGAGAGCAAGATGGGACATGACTGAGATCTATAGATACCTCACAGGGCTGAACAAGGTGCAGGTGGGGAGTCTCTTTCAGATGAGGAAAAGCACCAGAACAAGGGGATATGCAGTGAAGCTGGGGGGGGGTAGAGTTTAAGAGGGAAGTGATAAAATACTTTTTCTCAGAAAGGGTGGTAGACACCTATAACAGCCTGCCAGAAGAGATGGTGTGGATGAAACCAGAAAGTGTTTTAAGCATGGGTGGGATAGGCATATCGGTTTAACAGGTAGAGGAAAGGGAGGCAAGAGGGATGCCATAGACCAAAACAGGGTCCAAAATGTTGGAATAGGCAGGAAAAAATAGGGCAGACTGGATGGACCAACCACTCCTTTTCTGCTGACAAATTTTATGTTTCTATGATGTGAAGGGGGAAGAGAGGCAAACAGGCATGCAAAGGCATGAAAAAGAAGAAAATGCAAACTTCTAACCAGGACAGCTACCGGTCCTCTTGCATTATCCTGAAAAGCAGCAGACAAACTGGAGCATTTGGTAGCAGCCTGGGGACATCACATGAGATGTCAGGATACTGAGCTCCAGCCAACCAGCAGCAGAGGGTGGAGCTACTCATTTATAAGGAATGACAGATACACCCTGTGTCTGGAGAAGGTGTCTTTTTCCTCAGTTTTTTATTTATTTGTTTACTGGTTGGGTACACTGATCCAAGGGACCATTTTCAGGCATGACCCAGGCCACTCACATGGCACATCTAATACAGATATAGTTACATTATAATGGTTCTGCATGTTCATATCATGGAACACATCATCGTTGAACATAACATCATGAGCAAAATAAAGCTGGGGCAAAAGAAAGTGAGACAAATGAAAGCAGGGCATAATAACATTTGGCAAACCAAAGCTGCCACAACAGAAAGCATACCTTAACGGTGCAGATTAGATGGAGTCTACAGGAGCAGCAGGGCTACAAATGGGCACCCCTCACAGTGCCACACTGTGCCTGCCCATGCTCTTGCACAGTGACACCTGCTCTGCCAGCTATGATGCCACATCCTGTCACCATACGCATCTGCTATTCTGCCTGCCATGGTGCTGCTGCAGGATACCACAGTGCCCTGAGGATGCATTGCCTCAGACCACGGATGGGGAACTGCAAGTGTGGCAGCCCATTCGTGATCTACCCATGGCAGGCTGTGGCCCGATGGCTGTATGGCTGGATTGAGTCAGCGGTATGGGGGGGGGAGAGAATACAAGGCGCCGTGCTATGTGGCCGGCCAGTGGTTGGTGGCTGTGTGTGGCTATGTTGGGGCCAGTGGTGTGGCTGGAGCGGGGGGGATGCAGGTGCGCCACAGGCATTTGCACATGGGGGTGCGGGCATGGGGTTCTGCTACATTGGTAGCTATGGTGTTCCCACTGTGCCCACAATGTCGGTCTTTCTGTGTGTCAGTTCCCTCCTCCCATGACTGTGGTGGCACTGAGGTGTACAGGACACACCGCG